>OY763891.1:24974637-26373387 GCA_963667165.1 Barbarea vulgaris
TAACAAAAATCTAAAACTATTATTAAATAAAAAATACAATATATGTATATGTTTTTCTTTACATTCATGAACGTGTACGTGGTGTGTGAACTTTGAATATATATATATATATATATTTTAACAAAAAAGAGAGAGAATGGTTTGAACCAAACAAGAGATTTAAATATGTGATATGCAGTTATATATAATCCCTTATAATGCAAATCACTAATCCTTTATAATGCAAATCACTCAGTATTGAAAAATAATATTGACTCGGAAACTCTGGACCATAGAGTTTTCGGTAATTGCATGTGGTAGCTACAGTAGTCTCGTAGGTAGCTAGAGTGCTCGTGGATGGTAGGTAAGATATGTGGTTCATAATGTTGGATGATATGTTATGGTTAGGCCTAGTTATGGTCACAAGAATACAATTTGGGAAGTTATACTTCTAATTATGAACGTACGTTCTTTATTAGTTTTGTCCTCTAAGGTTATTTTCCTCGAAGTGATATCGAGGCTTTGATAAGCATTAACTACATCATGTCTATGTATCCATCTATAAACACAAAGTGGCATTGTGGCAATTAAGCAATATTCTAGCATATAACTATCGTTTATATTAATAATTAAACAACCACCATTTTAGTAGTATGTATATAATTTTTAAAGAATTAGACAAACACATGCTTAAAAAAAAAAAAAAAAAAAAAATCTGGTTTATTTCAGATTTGCGTCGCAGTTCCAATCGATCGTAATTGTATTTGAAAAGCAAGTGATGGATACGGATGGGGCCATTTGGGTTGAATCTCAAGGCCACGTTTATGGACTTTAGACCGCATTTGATTTCCTAGATTACTCTTTTTCTTTTTAATGGAAAGTGGACCAAAAAGGTAACTAACGAGCCGACAAAAAACAATATCTATGCATAATTTAATGTAACTAAATTCTTAAAGAAAACAGTCAGAATAATATCTATGAGTTTGCAGCTTCGTGTAAGCAGGAGGCTCGCAGACTCACTGAGTTTGAAAATTGAGTAATGAGATGGTTAGGTAGGGATGACGAGTGAGATGTCACCACTATTTTACAGAGTAAATTAGTATATTCAATAAATGACTACCATACTAGATGAAAAAGGTTAATAAAACCAAAACAACCTACCATACTCTTATCAACATTTTTACCCAAAAAACCAAAAAAAAATAAACCCTACCATATCTGTCATTAATCTTTGTTCTTAGTTTAGTCTAAACACCAAAAAATGTAAAATGCAAGGAGAGTTATGAAATGGTTCGTCTAAGTACATAATGTTCAAAACAAATAAATATGTGGTACTGATTCAGTAGTCTACAAACACAAAATCAGAAGGTGGCTGTGGAGTAAATATACGGAAATAAATTCAATTGCCGTCAAAAAAAAAAAAAAAAAAATTCTAAAACCAAAATACAAAATGCAGAAATCAGAATATTTAGAAAACTGTTGTAAAATATCCTGAACAAAGATAAATTGAACGATTGCGATTGACTTATGTGGAAACGCATCAATACGGTGTCGTTGGTGGTTACAACAGTCACTACACCAAATAGTCTAACCTTCTCGACGAGAAAGAGGGTTCTGATCTACGAGCCATCTGCTTTGGACCCGAGCCTCTGCTTTGCTCCTGTGTCCGCCGTTGAAAATTTTTCTACTCCTTTCGATCACTTATCTCTCTCTGTCTCTTCCATGGTTTCGTTAATTCTTGGATTCGAAAACCCTAACTTATTCTTAGAGATTGAGCTCGGAGAAGAAAGCTTTTCAGGCGTCCATTTGTTGTAGAGGTGACACAAGTGTAAGTATACATCTCTCTCTCGCTGTGGGAAACCCTAATTTTGTCTTAAAAAGAAAAGCTTGGGGGAAATGATGTATTTTTTTTCTGGAGCGAGTCGGTGAAATTGAAGTCAGGGAGGCTCTTGTTTGAGGTTGGATTCTGGGGTTATGGTAATGTCTATGTTAATCAGAGCTTCGATTTGGGGTGTGATTGTGTTGCGGCAATTTTGATCTCGATTGGGTTTCCGAGATTTCCAATAAATTCCGTAAATTTAGCTTAAATTCAGCTACCATAAAGGATTTATAGCGGTGAAATGCGAGTTCAGCTGGTATTAGTATAGGATCTTGCTGACATTTACTAAGAATTTGGTGCTTATTGAGTGTGTTGCCATTTCAACAGCACTTGATTGGAGCCTCGAATTTAGCTTAGTGGTCCTTATATGTATGTAGGTGTAGGGTTTTTTTTTTTCATTTAAGGAAAAAATGGAGATTCAGGTTTCCTTGTAACCCGAGGGCGTTGCCTTCAATTCTCGAGTTTAATGTCTCGCTTCCTGGTCTGAGGGTTCTCTGGTGTGGAGATTTTTTTTAACTTTCCTGGCTTTGATAAATGTTTGATATAAGATGAATTAGGGTTGAGGGTCTTGCCCAATGGTTTTCGTTTGAAACGGTTTTTGTTTTCTACATGCAGATTGTTTTAGATCAAAGGAGACGCAATCTTGAACTCTTTTTCCGTTTGTTTTTGAGGTCCACATATCTAAAAAGTAATTTCTAGAAGCTGAAATCTATGCCTGGAAACGAATTTGGAGAGAGGATCCACAATTTCTTTGGACAGGAGGGCCTATCCCAAGACCAGCATCAGTCTCAGGTTGTTGATGGAAGCTGGTCCAGTTTTGGTAATGGTCTAGTTGGCAACAGGGGGCAGATAGACCCATCCCTTATTTCCAATCCGAAGAGTTATAGCACTCAACAATCTGGTATGGCTTTTGTCTCCTACTGACGGGAAATTCCACAACTTATGCTTTGTATAAATATGTTTCATTTGTAGCTTCTATCTTATTATGTTGGATGTTCCTCTGGTTGCTAGCTTTAAAACGTAGCTTTCTTGATTATTCTAGTTGATCCTGGGAGAGAGCAGTCTTCAACTTCACAGCATGGTTTGAATTTTACTCAGCAGCCTATGAGGTCTGAGTTCTCCAGAACTGCATTGCAAGAACATCAGCAACCCACAAATGGTTACATGCATGGGAACCTTGGATCGCCAAATGAGGCAAATTTTTTGGGAATGGATGTTGAATCTAGTAGGGATAGGTTATCAGCGAGAGGATTCACTCCGGACCTTCAGAAAATTCCTATGAGGTTTGAGATGGGAGAATCTCCGGTTAATTATGATTTCTTTGGTGGTCAACAACAATTAAACAGCCAGCACCCTGGCATGCTCCAGCCTTTTCCAAGGCAGCAGATGACATTCAATGATATGCAACTACTAAAGCAGCATGTTATGATTAAGCAAATGCAGGATTATCAGACGCAACAACAACGTCAAAAGCAGCAGCTAGAGAACAGGCAGCTCAATTCTTTGAATTCAAGTGCAGTCAATGGAAGTCTTTCAAGTGATAATCAATCACAGCCTTTAATTGGTGGCATCCCTCTTGAGGATGCGTCTAGTAATTGGTCGCAGCCTGATCTGATGACAGGAAATACAAACTGGATGCATCGTGGCATCTCGCCAGCTGTTCAAGGTTCATCCAGTGGGCTCATGATTGCCCCTGAGCACAGGCAGGCGAACTTATTGGCACAACAGTTTGAACCTTCCCTGTATGGTATGCCTGTTGGTGGAACAAATGCACCTCAAAATGCCTTTTCTCCCGTTCAGATGAACAGGTTGGCTGCACAGCATGGTTCTGTAAACAGGAGTTCCTCCCTCACCAATCAGCCAACTTCATTCCTGAATAAAGTTGACGCACATGACAGTGATATGCTCCCCAGATCCACATACCAGGAGAATCTGTTCTCCCCTATATCAGTTCCAGGCTCAAATAATAGGCCTAGTTTTGAAAGTTTCCAGCAAGATGATTCCCGGAAGCAGAACATTTCAGGGCAGGAGAGCTTTGGCCAAATGGAGAGTTCTGGTCCATCGGAAAAATCATTTATGAAAGTGCCTGAAAATATAAATGCATTGCAGAAGTCGGCAACATTAGATCCAACAGAAGAAAAAATTTTGTTTGGTTCAGATGACAATTTGTGGGAGGCATTTGGTAACAGCAGTGATATGAGTTTGACAGGAAATCTTATGTCTAGTAGTTCTGACCTTTTTGATGCATGCCCGTCTTTGCAAAGTGGGAGTTGGAGTGCTCTTATGCAATCTGCTGTAGCAGAAACATCCAGTGATGACGCAGGCGTTCATGAATGGGCTAACAACAACACTGGCCCACATGCGAATTCTCATATTGGTAATAGAGCCCAGGATTTGGGTGCCAAGGATTTAACTATACTAAGTGAGAGAGTCTTAAGTGATTCCACTCCGACAGTTGTTCAACATTTGCAAGACAGAGGACATAATGTTTCAGATCATGGCCTGTTGGAGAGTCCAATGGCTCAACGTCGTCAAATGGCTGAAAATATTTTTCAATCTTCGAGTGTTGGTGTTGATGGGCAGAAAAATTCGTGTTCTGTTCGAAAGAATGAGGGCACTGAAGATAGACTTGGTATCTGGAAGGCTGCTGTTAATCCAAACTTAGCTGCTCCGAAGGAACATAAGAATCATTTCACACAAAATCAACAAATGCAAAGGGCAAGCTTTGGATTTGGCATTGCCGGTGCAGGAAATGTTTCTAGCGCTTCTAGGGATGTCCAGGGAAACATCCAACAGCATTTGAATAATAACTATGTGGAGAAGGCTATCCCTCAACTGAAATCTAGGGATGGCAGTCAGATTCTTGAGTCATATGCGAATAATAATGCTGGATCAAATGAAATGGTAAATACCCGTGATTTGTCTATGTTGTCTGGTGGAAAAGAAACACAATCTGGTCATGTTGGTTTTAGGCCGTCGATACCTCGCAAATTTCAGTATCATCCCATGGGTAATATTGATGTCACTGATGAAACTTGTCGAGAAAAAGTTTCTCATTTTGGGCAGTCAAAGTCTATGAACATTCGAACTGACAAGGTAAATTTATCCTTTGGTTTATGATTATGCCGGTGGGTTTAGAAATTTGAATCACTCTGAACATCTTTTGGCTTCATTATGGCAGGGACATGTTTCACAAAATGACTTGAACCGCACAAATGAGGCTTTTAAAGGCATGGACTCAGAAAATTCACCTAGTACATCTGCATCAGCCGACAAAAGTGTTGATAGGAGTAATCAAGTAAATAGTGGTTCATCAAGGTACTGTTCTTTGGGATTGAAAAGTTTTTCTTAATTATTCACCCTTTGGTCGCATTTGTGAATTTATTTAGTTAGTCTAACCTTTTTATAGATATTTTGTCAAGCAACTGACAGAGTTGGCTAACTATGTAGATTTTTCACTTTGGTTATTGACACGGTCTTATTAGTTGCTTGGAATATTTGTGCTTTGCAATTGTCTTTCTGAAAGAAATTTCCTGTGCAGGCTTGAGTTTCTTCACAAGGTGGACCAGTCGCAGGAGAATTCCTTGGAAACGAATGTTTCTGGGATTCCTGATACAAAGATCTCTGCAGAATTCGGTGGTCAGTTTCAGAATAATCCTACATCTGCTTCTCAGGGGTGTAGTCTACAGCTGGCACCGCCATCTCAACCAGCTCCCTCACCCGATAACATGCAGTTTTCTCAGAATTCTTTGCAGCCACTAAATTCACTTCATACTGCCCCTGGAAAAGGAGGAACGAGTCAATCTAGGTTTGCTCCGTGGGCATCCAATCAATCTTTTCCTCAGCAATCCAGTCATCAAGGACCATTTCCTGGTATCCCAGGGGAAAACAACATCATCTCTGGTTTCCCTTATTCCAGAGGGTATCACCAAAATCAACAGATGCCTGTTGCTACCCGACAGTCGAATGCTAATTATTCAGTCAATACATCTTCTGAGTTGTCTACCCCTCAAGGGAAAGAAAGAGGTGAATGCAGGGATATTGATCAACATGAACATTCAGCACAAACACCTTCGATGCTAAATCCTACAACCCACAATAACAAAGGAGGTTCAGCTGAAGGATTTCCTATGCTGCCTGCTTCTCAGCCTCTGGTTGCATCCAGCTCGCCTCAGCAAAGTTCCTCTTCTGGTATAATGTCTGACTCACAAGCCGGTATTTCAGCACCACAACATCGGTTTTGGAACCAGTCATTTAAACCTCAGGCAGATATTTTTCGGTCGCAACCATTGCCCAGCAACAACATGGAAGGGAGCTTGTCAAGGCAGGAGAAGACAAATCAAATATCCTCCCAAAATGGAGGAGACGTGTCATTAAGTGGGAGGGACATGGGCAATTTGCATGAGTTACAGAGTAAAGATATAGGTGCAAAACCAACATCTGATGTTGCTTCGATGTTCTCCAAAATGGTGCAGAGCAATCTTCACACCTTTGGTCACTCTCTTTCGTCAAATTACCCTTCCAAGGATAGCTTGCGTCACGATGAGCATATGGCTGGAAGTGGGGAGGGTGATGCACCCAAGATGACTGTAAAGAGAGTCGAGGATAGTGCTGTTGATCCTCAAAAGGTAGGGGAGCAACAATCACCTTCAAGATTTGATGGTTTAGTTAGAGATGGATTAAACAATAAGGAATCAGCGAATCAGAATGTGCACTATGGCCAAATTGCTTCTCGGAGTTTCTCCAATTTGAATCATCCAACCTTGGCTGGATCAGATCATCAGCAAATCAGTCCGCAGATGGCTCCATCCTGGTATAGTCAATATGGGACATTCAAGAATGGACTGGTCCAACCCGTGGATGATACAGGGAGATTCACCCCCCTGAGAATAGGAGAACAATCTTCTAATGTTGGGACGGTTAATGGTACACATTCTCTTCAATCATCAAAGCACTATAATATGCAGCAAATGTCAGGCTCCGCACCAGGAGCAGAGACCCCCTCATCTGAGTCATTGCCTCATGTTGCTACTAACAAACTTCTGAAGGTTGATAAAACAAAGAAGCGCAAAACCGCCACATCAGAACTTCTTTCGTGGAATAAAGAAGTCATGCAGGGTCCACAGAGACTTAAGACGCTCAGGTGTGTGACTGATGAGCACTATAATTCATAATTATTTCATATCCATTACCATATTAAATTTTCTACATTCTTTATAGTGAGGCTGAGGTTGATTGGGCCAGAGCAACTAATCGATTTGCTGAAAAAGTGAGTTTCCTCAGTACATGTTTTCTCTCCGGTCTCTTTGTACAATGTTGTTGAATACGTTGATGGCTTATGTTCTCACAGGTGGAATTTGAGACTTTACTTGAGGACCGCTCCCCAGTCAGATCAAAGAGAAGGCTAATATATACAACACAACTCATCCAACAAGTAATTTACCCGCCTCCTGCTAGGGTGATGTCTTTGGTTGCTAGCTCAAATTATGAGTTTGTTGCGTATACTGCTGCAAGAGCTGCACTAGGAGATGCATGTAGCTCCACTTGTACAGATAGGAGTGTGGGCTTTTCGCCCCCAAACAATTCAAACCCGTAAGGATATTTTCTGTTTATCCCTGAAATGCTGGAGATTTTTCTAGTATTTGAGGTCCTGTATTCACACGAACTAATCCTCTCTTATGTAGGCTGTCTGAGAGAACGGAAACTGAGAAAATCAGTGACCAGTACATATCCAAAGCAGCTGAAGATTTCATTAGTAGAACACAGAAACTAGAGACTGACTTTGCAGGGTAATAACTATAGCTCTCTCTTGGTAATTGATTCCAGTTCTAAAATAGGTACACTCATTTTGGCTGGCTTGATCTCATGAACATCTGATTCTTCTTGCAGATTAGAAAATGGAAGTACAATTTCAGACATGAGAGTGGAAGTGGAGGATCTAGAGAAGTTTGCAGTGATCAATCGTTTTGCGAGGTTCCACCCACCATCGTCATCTGTGGACCGAACTGCGAGCTCACTTAGGTTAAACCTACAAAGATATGTCAGCGTAGCTCCGGTGCCTCAGAATATTCCAGACAGAGTACAATGTCTCTCTCTCTAATTGTTGATGAATCCATCTGATTAAGTTTTTGGCCAACCTTCCCCAATTCATTACTTTCATAGATCTCTAATCTCTTGCCCCCAAAATCTTTCTATTTTTGGGTTAGTTAGTCGGAATCCTGAGAACAGTGAAGAAGGCCTCCTAAATATGTAGCAATACTGTCATACAAATATTGTAAGTTAAATCCATTTGTATACTTCTAGTAAAGAAATTTTGCACAGTATAAATAACACCCTCTTGTTTCCAGTAAACAAAGCATAGCAATATGTGGCAATTTTGTTTTCACACCATCTCCTCTTATTGAAAATTTACACTACTATTGACTTTACACTTGCACAACTGCCCACCCTCGAGCCCATCTCTATAGGAGTAGATTACGATATTTATTTATGACACATGACTTGTTTTATTTGATTTGTGGTATTAGACCAAATTTGTTACGTTGTTGGAAGATATTTATTCAAATATCACATTTTTTTAATCTCAACATAAAAACTTCGTTACAGAAATTATGACTTGCAAAAATCGATGGAAAAAAATGATTACAAAAAAAGACGGGAAAAAAAGACCAAGACATTGGTTTGAATTTGTACTACTATCGTTGTTGTGTCTATCACCTGAGTTCGAAGCCCATGTTGTTGTTGGCAATGTTAGATCAATAGTTATCTTAAGAAATAATATCTATCTAAACAATAATTGATGAATTTAATCATGTAGCACCAGTACGGTGTCGTGTTGACGTGTAGTTGGGTTATAATGTCCAGCACTGGCCCACACTATAACAACTACTCTCTTCTAAATCTTCTGTCTGTAAAAGAGAGTTTCCATCTACGAGCCTTCTGCTTTGGACCCGAGCCTCCCCGGTCCCGGACCCGAACCCGAACCTCAGTTTTTGCTCACTGAGCAGCCCTTTCTTTCGATCACTTTATCTCTCTCTCTCTTGGCCTGGTTTCGTTAATTCTTGAATTCGAAAACCCTAACTTATTCTTAGAAATTGAGCTCGGAGAAGAAAGCTTCTATTTGTTTTCTTTGGTACGGCTAAACGTGATACAAGTGTAAGTTAACATCTCTTGTTTCCCATTGTTGAAACCCTAAATTTAATTTATTTAATATGATTTATTCCCAATTCTTGTAGCGTGTCGGTACGGAGAGTCTCGTTTGAGGTCGAATTATAGGTTATGGTAATGTTCATGTTAATTAGAGCTGAAATTGTGTTGCTGCAAATTTTGATCTCAAGTGGGTTCGGCAGAATTTCATGAATTCCTATAAATTTGATAAATTAGCTTAATTTATAGCTGCCGTGAAGGATTTAGAGTGGTGAAATGAGAATTTAGCTGGTTTATTTCAAAAAAAGGAACTTGCTGACATTTACTGCAAATGAGCTTGCTTATATTGAGTGTGTTGTAAACTCAGAAGTTGAATGGCGCTTAGACTTTGGCTTAGTTGTCTGTGTAGGGTTGCATCGATTTTCAAATTTAGAAGTCTGAGGTTTCTCCTGCGTACAGATTTATACTTGCCTGTCTGAATGAATGTATTGTAGTTAATTGAATCTTGCCATTGCTTTTTCATTTGTTTTAGCTTTCTTGTTAACCAACAGTATCTACTGTTTTGTGTGTTGAACTTTACATGTCTACTATCTGTTTTGTTTGTGTAACAGGAAAATCTTGAGTGTTCGGAGCATGTTAGTTGGAGGCAGCTCATGAATTCTCGGGGAAAAAGGTGTTTAAAATGTTATTTTTTTACATTCAAGCTTTAGATCAAAGGCGATGCAATCTTGAAACTCTTTTCTGTTTGTTTTTGAGTTCCAGATATTCTAAAAATATTTGTGGAAGCTGAATCTATGCCTGGAAACGAATTTGGAGAGAGGATCCGCAATTTCTTTGGACAAGAGGGCCTATCTCAAGACCAGCATCAGTCTCAGGTTGTTGATGGAAGCTGGTCCAGTTTTAGTAATGGTCTAGTCGGCAACCAGAGGCAGATAGATCCATCCCTTATTGCCAATCTGAAGAGTTATAGCACACAACAATCTGGTATGTGTTTTCTCTCCTTCTGACGGGGGAACTACACAACTTATGTTCGACATAAATATGTTCAGTTATAGCTTCTAGCTTATTATTATGAATGTTTCTCTGCCTGATAGCTTTTAAACGTAGCTTTCTTGCTTATTTCAGTTGATCCTGAGAGAGGGCAGTCTTCAGCTTCACTGCATTGTTTGAATTTTACTCAGCAACCCACAAATGGTTACATGCATGGGAACCTTGGATCGCCAAATGAGGCAAATTTTTTGGGAATGGGTGTAGAATCTGGTAGGGATAGGTCATCAGCAAGAGGATTCACTCCGGACCTTCAGAAAATTCCTATGAGGTTTGAGATGGGAGAATCTCCGGTTAATTTTGATTTCTTTGGTGGTCAACCACAATTGAACAGCCAGAACCCTGGCGTGCTCCAGCCTTTCCCAAGGCAGCAGATGACATTCAATGATATGCAATTACTAAAGCAGCATGCTATGATAAAGCAAATGCAGGATTATCAAACGCAACAACTTCAAAAGCAACAGCTAGAGGACAGGCAATTCAATTCTTTGAATTTAAATGCAGTCGATGGAAGTCTCTCAAGTGATAATCAATCACAGCCTTTGATTGGTGGCATCCCTCTTCAGGATGCGTCTAGTAATTGGTTGCAGCCTGATCTTATGACAGGAAATACAAACTGGATGCATAGCGGCATCTCGCCAGCTGTTCAAGGTTCATCCAGTGGGCTCATGATTACCCCTGAGCACGGGCAGGCGAACTTATTGGCACAACAGTTTGAACCTTCCTTGTATGGTATGCCTGTTGGTGGAACAAATGCACCTCAAAATGCCTTTTCTTCCGCTCAGATGAACAGGTTAGCTACACAGCATGGTTCTGCAAACAGGAGTTCCTCTGTTGGTAATCAGCCAACTTCATTTCTGAATCAAGGTTATGTACAGGACCGTCATATGCTCCCTAGATCCACATACCAGGAGAATCTGTTCTCCCCTATATCAGTTCCAGGCTCAAATAATAGGCCTAGTTTTGAAAGTTTCCAGCAAGATGATTCCCGTCAGCAGGACATTTCAGGGCAGCAGAGCTTTGGTCAGATGGAGGGTTCTGGTCTATCAGAAACATCATTTATGAAAGTGCCTGAAAATATAAATGCATTGCCGAAGTCGACAACATTAGATCCAACAGAAGAAAAGATTTTGTTTGGATCCGATGACAATTTGTGGGAGGCATTTGGAAACAGCACTGATATGAGCTTGACAGGAACTATTATGTCCGGTAGTTCTGACCTTTTTGATACATGCCCCTCTTTGCAAAGTGGGAGTTGGAGTGCTCTTATGCAATCTGCTGTAGCAGAAACATCCAGTGATGACGCAGGCTTACATCATTGGGGTGATAAACAGCAATATGTATGGGCTAACAACACTACTGCCCCACATGCAGGTTCTGGTAATAGGGCCCAGGATTCTGGTGTCAAGGCTTCAAATGCACTCAGTGATAGAGTCCGCGGTGATTCAACTCAAACAGCTGTTCAACATTTGCAAAGCAAAGGAAATATAGTTTTAAATCATGGCATATTGGAGAAGCCAATGGCTCAGCGTAGTCAAATGGCTGGAAATATGTTTCATTCTTTAAGTGCTGGTATTGGTATGCGGAATAATCCGAGTTATATTCGAAAGAATGAGAGCAGTGATGATAGACTTGGTATCTGGAAGGCTGCTTCTAATCCAAATTCAGCTACTTTGGTGGAACAGAAGAATCAATCTACACAAATTGTACAAGTGCAGAGGGCAAACTATGGTGCAGGAAATGATTCTAGCGCTTCTAGGGATGTCCAGGGATATATCCAACAGCATTTAAATAATCACTCTGTGGAGAAAGCTATTTCTCAACTGAAATCTGGAGAGGGCAGTCAAATTCTTGAGTCATATGCGAGTAATAATGTTGGTAAAGTCATGGCTGAATCAAATGAAATGGGGAATTCTGGAAAGGAAAATTCAAGTGACAGTTTTCGATCGAAGTTCTCACCGGAGTCTTTCACTCCGGTAAATGCCCATGATATGTCTATGTTGCCTGGTGGGAAAGAAATACAATTACCTTCAAGATCTGATGGTTTAGTTCGGGATGGATTGACTCGCAAGGAATCAGCTAACTACATGCTGCATTTTGGCCAACCTGTTTCTCAGAGCTTTTCCAACAAGAATCATGCAGCCTCGGCTGGAGCAGATCATCAACACATCATTCCTCAAATAGCGCCTTCCAGCTATAGTCAGTATGCTGCTTTCAGTAACGGACTAATGCAGCCCGTGAATGATACAGGGAGATTCGCCCAGATAGAAGAACAAGATTCTAATGTTGGGAACTCGGTTGATGGTTTACATTCTGTTCAATTGTCAAAGCAGTTAACTACTGCAGATCCTTACGTTGTTCAAATGCAGCAAATTTCAAGCTCCACACCAGAAGTGGAGACTCCCTCATCTGCCTCATTGCATCATGGTGCTACTGACCAACTTCTAAAGATTGATAAACCAAAGAAGCGCAAGATCGCCACATCAGGACTTCTATCTTGGAATAAAGAAGTTATGCAAGGTCCCCAGAGGCTGAAGACTCTCGGGTTCGTGACTTATGAGCACTAATCTTCCTAATTGTTTTCATATCCATTACCGTATTAAATTTTCTATATTCTTTACAGTGACGCTGAGGTTGATTGGGCCAGAGCAACTAATCGATTTTCTGAAAAAGTGAGTTTCCTCATTGCATGTTTTCTTGCCGGTGTCTTTTTACGATGTTGTTGAATAAATTGATGGCTCATGTTTCACAGGTGGAATTTGAGACTTTACTTGAGGACCGGTCCCCTATCAGATCAAAGAGAAGGCTAATATATACAACACAACTCATCCAACAACTATTTGGCCCGCCTCCTGATAGGGTGATATCTTTGGTTGCTAGCTCAAATTATGAGTTTTTCGTGTATACTGCTGCAAGAGCTGCACTAGGAGATGCATGTAGCTCCACTTCTACTGATAGGAGTGAGCCCTTTTCGCCCCCAAACAATTCAAACCCGTAAGGATATTTTCTGTTTATCCCTGAAATACTGGTGATTTTTCTGGAGTTTGAGGTTCTGAATTGACACGAACGAGTCCACTCTTGTGTAGGTTGTCTGTGAGAACGGAAACTGAAAAAATCAGTGACCATTACATCTCGAAAGCAGCTGAAGATTTCATTAGTAGAACACGGAAACTAGAGACTGCCTTTGCAGGGTAAAAACCATAGCTCTCTCTTGTAATTGTTTCCAGTTTGAAATGGGTACTCATTTTGGCTTGGTTTGATCTCATGAACATCTGGTTCTTCTTGCAGACTAGAAAATGGAAGTACAATTACAGACTTGAGAGTGGAAGTCCAAGATCTAGAGAGGTTTGCAGTGATAAATCGTTTTGCAAGTTTCCACCAATCATCCTCACCTATGGACCGTACGGTGAATTCACTTAGGTTAAACCCACAGAGATATGTTACCATAGCTCCAATGCCTCGGCATATTCCAGACAGGGTACAATGTCTCTCTTTCTAACTAGTGTAACTATTGATGAATCAATATAGTTAAGTTTTTGGCCAATCTACCCCAAAATATTTCTGTTTATGGGTGGGTAAGAGTTAGTTGGTCGGAGTCCTGAGAACAGTGAAGGCATCCATCGTCAAGAGGCCGGAGATTTCTTACTAGACATGTAGCATTACTGTACGCATCATCACGAATATTGTAAGTCAAGTCCATTTGTATGTATACTTAGTAAAGAAAAATTGCCCTTAACAGAAACGCCACAAGGTAACAACACCTCCGGTGACAATGATATTGTTTTCACACAGCTACGATTATAAAGATCTTTCTTTCAGGTCATTTTGTGCTGTTTAGAATTAGTCATTGAACCTTAACAAGAAACTGAACTTAGTGACAGCTTTCGAGCTTGTGTTAGTACCTATGACTATGAGTGTCAATATATAGCCAACTCGAGAGTCAGACATCAGTATTCCATATTCATAATTTACCAAATGACAATGACAAGTCAATATGACAAGGCTCTTGTTGTGTATTAATTTCATATTAGATATTGAAAACAAGAAACTAAAGACAGTAAATTAGATGGATCACATTTGTAAGATATTTTACGCAAATTCACTCGGATGATGGATTCATGCATTAGTTAAAAGTCAAGTTATATTTCAAGAATTCAACATCGATTTGTGGTAACTGGGTAACAAATTCCAATATTATCGTCCGTCTGATTAATATAAACTACGATCCAATAAACCGGGTCCAAAATGAGGGAGATGAAAAGAGAATAGTCGGATTTCACATTGATTGCATCTGGATTGAGAGACTTTGAACCCTAAAAATGAACACGAGGTCGGAGTTGTAGTTTTGTTGCTCAAAGATAAGAGAGTGGAAACGCAAAAGTTTCACCAAAATAAAAAAGACTAGCTTCATGACACAATCTATAGTACGGAAACAAGAACCAAACAAGGTAGATAAAGGATCATTTCTTTGTGGCAGGTCTATTAGGCCCTAAGTAATTTGTGACCAATCCCATAATAGCAAACCTGTTTAAATACAAGCAAAGAAAACTGAGTCAAAATCAACAACAATACACACCATTATGAGTAGAAACAATCATCATCTTTTGGATCCAAAGAAGTAAACTTAAAGAAGCATATCATCTCTTGATTCAATGGCTGGATCTTGAAACAGTAAATGGTATTTGCAAGTCTAGTACATAATGAGAGAGAAATGGAACATACATCATAGCCATGGAGATCTGCTTCAAATCATTCTCCAAGTTCCTCATGTTGGCCAGGGATTGTGCACAGAATATAATAGCAAGCCACGAGCAAATCTTGTACTGAGCAAACAAAAAAAAAAGCAAGAGAGTAAGGACTGAACAGTTTTCTTCGTATCATTTTCGTCTACATTAGTAGAGTCCCAAAGAAACAAATGTTCAAAGCAAAGAGCGATATCTCTCTATTAGGGAACTTTCACATTTGAGCTCAAATTTCAACAAGATCTAATAAGTATATCTCTAGTCTATAAATATAATAATCTGTCCAACTGGAAACGTAAGCTAAATCAATTCAATCTAATCAACATTCAATGTCAAAAGAGAGATTGGTGTTTATGAACCGGAGAGACCTACTAACCTATGAAAAATCCGATCATCTAACTCAAATCAAATCTTAAGGATAAACAACTTTTATTGGCTATTAACGATCAGAACAAAGTGATGAATTTTAAATACCCTGAACATCACGCCGGAGACGCCAAGGATAACGGCGATAAATCCCGAGTAGTCAACGGGAAGGTCTTCCGGGGCTACAGGACGTGGAGTGTAAGGTTTCGCCGCCAAAGGTTGCCGTGGATCGTTCGCCGACGAAGCGTTTCCGTGACTGTGAGACATCTTCTCTCTCTCTCTCTCTCTCTCTCTTTTCTTTTTCTCCGCTGCTAAATCTGATCTACAGTACTTCTCTCTCAGAGGTTCTATATAACTAAATAAAAATAAAATGTAATTTAAACGAGTTAACAAGTTTGATAAAATTACAATTGTATCCTTTGCGTTACTTCTTCATAATCCCTAGTAAGTAGAGAAATAGATAAAAGAAAGTATCGCCGGCGTCGTTTAACTTCCGGCCACGTAACGGAGTTTCGGAATCATCTTTAAGCTTCTCTTTTCGTATAGGATGAGCATCTCGCAGTTTCCACCGCCTGCTTCTCCATCTCCGGCGTCTTCTTCGCGATTGCTGCCTTCTTCATCTCCTTCTCCCGCGAGGCTATGGAAACCAGCTGCTCAGCGAAATCTTAGGAACCAGTGGTCAAAACTTTCGACTTTTCGGCAACAATGGATCGCCGCTTGCTCTGCCGGAAGATCTCACGCGACTTCGCTCATCAATTCGTATCTCTCACAAAAGTGTGTGAAAGCGATCGTTTTTTGGAATTTTGTTTTCATTTTGAATAACAAGATCAATTCTTTTGGAATTAGGTATATGCCAATGATGGAGCTTGGTGTGTTGAGTGACATGTTTGATATCAAGAAGAAAGCTTTGAAGAAGCTGTTTAAGCAACAGGTGAGAATTTTGCATTCCACTACTCTTTCTGTCTTCTCTTCAGTCTCGTTCTTACCAATCTCTCTGTTTTTTAATCACTCTTTCTATGTTCAGAGTTCGTATCGAATCAATCTTTTATCGTCGTACAAGGAAATGGTGAGTGTGGTACATACATCTAAATCTTGTGAGTTGGGAAAATTAGCCTCTTGTTGTTTAGAATCTATAAACGAATCTGGAGACAAATACAGGTAGCTGTTGTTATTGAGATGGTAAATGCAAGTCGATCTCTAAGATGTTATACGAAGCCGAGTAGCGGGTCACTTGTACAGTTCTCTGCGTCTAAGGAAGACTCCAATGATGCTGGAGATTGCGGTGGAGTCGCTGTGTTTAGCTTTTGGAATGTCTCTGCATTTGGTAAGATCCAAACACATCAGTTCAATAGTTATTGATTACTTGATTCTCCTTTTATGTTGTTGTCTTTAAACTTTGGTACTCGATCACAGAGAAGATGGCCGAGGAGTTTGTGGAGATGTTCAAACGCGAAGTAATGCTAAAGGTATAGTCTCCTTCTGCATATATCTTAGACTCTAGATTAGCTTCTGATTTTTTTCCTGCAAATTAACAGAGACTGCTCGTAATGGAACTGGTCTCTCTAAGCTCTGAAGTTCCTCAACCGGTCAATATCAGTTGGGCAGTTGAGCTTTACCAAGGGGAATTTGATTATCTCACCAAATGTTCTTTGTACTCCATGGAAGTATCTGAGCCAATTCTCCCCCGAGTGAAAGAAGATGATCTCGGTATTTCTATATCACATACCAACCAGCCAACCGCAGAAATTTTGCAGGTATGTGAGTTGGGATTCAACACAAGGAAAACCTCCCGATAATATTCTATCATAAGACTTATAATAGTTTCTTCGCTTTACAGATTTACTTGACAACTTGGATTGCAGGAGTAAACATTCACACTCATAGGTAAATATTAACAATACTCGATTTCCCTTCTCTGGGCACAGAGTATATTCTGAGGAGCCTGTCTTGCGTATTTGTTACAGGGTGGATGAGATATTAGCATTGGTCGGGGAAGAAATTAGAGTCACCTTCTAAAGCATGACTGATTCTACAAAGCACTCAATGAATTGAGAGTCACATCTTTAGAATCTTAGCTGAGTAAACAAAATTGTAATTTATTGCTATGCTTAGTTTACTGGAAAAACCATAGGTGCAATAACTTAGTGGGGTTTTTGTACTGAGCAAAGTTTCTTTACTAAAGTTTACAAATGGATTTGATTTACAATGTTTATGATGATGCATACAACTGTGCTACATATTTAGTGGAAAATCTCCGGCTTTAACAATGAAGGCCTTCTCTGTTCTAAGAATTCCGACCAACTAACTAGTCGTCACCCAAAAATAGAAAGACTTAGGGGCGAGAGATATTTATGATAGCAATGAACGGTGAAGCGTGGCCAAAAAGTAAAATTATATGGATTGATCAATAGTTATAGAGATAGACATTGTACCCTGTCCGGAATATTCTGAGGCATCGGAGCTATCATAACATACCTTTGTGGGTTTAGCCTAAGTGAACTCACTATCCGGTCCATAGAGGATGATGGTGGGTGGAATCTCGCAAAACGATTGATCACTGCAAACTTCTCTAGATCCTCGACTTCGACTCTCAAGTCTGCAATTGTAGTTCCATTTTCTAATCTGCAAGAAGAGTCAGATGTTCATGAGATCAAGCCAGCCGAAATGAGTGTACCCATTTAGAACTCGAGCCAATCAAAAGAGAGAGAGCTACGGTTATTACCCTGCAAAGCCGGTCTCTAGTTTCTGCGTTCTACTAATTAAATCTTCAGCTGCTTTGGAGATGTATTGGTCACTGATTATTGCAGTTTTCGTTCCTTCAGACAACCTAGACAAGAGTCGTTCGTGTCAATACAGGACCTCAAATACTAGAAAAATCTCCAGCATTTCAGGGATAAACAGGAAATATCCTTACGGGTTTGAATTGTTTGGGGGCAAAAAGCCCACACTCCTATCTGTACAAGTGGAGCTACATGCATCTCCTAGTGCAGCTCTTGCAGCAGTATACGCAACAAACTCATAATTTGAGCTAGCAACCAAAGACATCACCCTAGCAGGAGGTGGGCAAAATACTTGTTGGATGAGCTGTGTTGTATATATTATCCTTCTCTTTGATCTGACTGGGGAGCGGTCCTCAAGTAAAGTCTCAAATTCCACCTGTGAGAACATAAGCCATCAACGTATTCAACAACACTGTAAAAATAGACTGGTGAGAAAACATGCAATGAGGAAACTCACTTTTTCAGCAAATCGATTAGTTGCTCTGGCCCAATCAACCTCATCCCCACTGTAAAGAATATAGAAAATTTAATACGGTAATGGATAAGAAAATAATATGAATTTTAGTGTTCATAAGCCACACACCTGAGCGTCTTAAGCCTCTGTGGACCCTGAATGACTTCTTTATTCCATGAAAGAAGTTCTGATGTGGCGGTTTTGCGCTTCTTTGTTTTGTCAACCATCAGAAGTTTGTCAGTAGCAACATGAGGCAATGACTCAGATGAGGGAGTCTCTGCTCCTGGTATGGAGCCTGACAATTGCTGCATATTGAATTGCTTTGACGATTGAACAGAATGTGTACCATTAACCAAACTCCCAACATTAGAAGATTGTTCTCCTATTTTCCGTGGGGTGAATCTCCCTGTATCATTCACGGGTTGCACCAGTCCATTCTTGAAAGTCCCATATTGACTATACCAAGATGGAGCCATCTGCGGACTGATTTGCTGATGATCTGATCCAGCCAAGGTTGGATGATTAAAATTGGAGAAACTCCGAGAAGCAATTTGGCCAAAGTGCACATTCTTATTCGCTGATTCCTTATTGTTTAATCCATCTCTAACTAAACCATCAAATCTTGAAGGTGATTGTTGCTCCCCTACCTTTTGAGGATCAACAGCACTATCCTCGACTCTCTTTACAGTCATCTTGGGTGCATCACCCTCCCCACTTCCAGCCATATGCTCATCGTGACGCAAGCTATCCTTGGAAGGGTAATTTGAAGAAAGAGAGTGACCAAAGGTGTGAAGATTGCTCTGCACCATTTTGGAGAAGATCGAAGCAACATCAGATGTTTGGTTTGCACCTATATCTTTACTCTGTAACTCATGCAAATTGCCCATGTCCCTCCCACTTAATGACACGTCTCCTCCATTTTGGGAGGATATTTGATTTGTCTTCTCCTGCCTTGACAAGCTCCCTTCCATGTGGTTGCTGGGCAATGGTTGCGACCGAAAAATATCTGCCTGAGGTTTAAATGACTGGTTCCAAAACCGATGTTGAGGTGCTGAAATACCGGCTCGTGAGTCAGACATTATACCAGAAGAGGAACTTTGCTGAGGCGAGCTGGATGCAACCAGAGGCTGAGAAGCAGGCAGCATAGGAAATCCTTCAGCTGAACCTCCTTTGTTATTGTGGGTTGTAGGATTTAGCATCGAAGGTGTTTGTGCTGAATGTTCATGTTGATCAATATCCCTGCATTCACCTCTTTCTTTCCCTTGAGGGGTAGACAACTCAGAAGATGTATTGACTGAATAATTAGCATTCGACGGTCGGGTAGCAACAGGCATCTGCTGATTTTGGTGATACCCTCTGGAATAAGGGAAACCAGAGATGATGTTGCTTTCCCCTGGGATACCAGGAAATGGTCCTTGATGACTGGATTGCTGAGGAAAAGATTGATTAGATGCCCATGGAGCAAACCTAGATTGACTTGTTCCTCCTTTTCCAGGGGCAGTATGAAGTGAATTCAGTGGCTGCAAAGAATTACGAGAAAACTGCATGTTATCGGGTGAGGGAGCTGGTTGAGATGGCGGTGCCAGCTGTAGACTAAACCCCTGAGAAGCAGATGAAGGATTATTCCGAAATTGACCACTGAATTCTGCAGAAATCTTTGCATCAGGAATCCCAGAAACATTTGTTTCCAAAGAATTCTCCTGCGACTGGTCCACCTTGTGAAGAAGCTCAAGCATAGTCTGCCTGCAAAGGAAAAATGTTTCAGAAAGGCAATTGCAAAGCAATTAGGGGATACGAGCTACTTGATGACCACGGTAAGAGAAATTATGTCTCGATGAAAATTAATTGAGAAGATCGAGTTAGCTAACTCTGTCAGTTACTTGACATACAATCTATAAAAAGTCACACTATCTAAATAACTCCAGAAACGAGTTCAGCAACTGAATAGTTTAAGCAAACATAATTAAATAAACCTTTTCAACCCAAAAAACGAATACCTTGATGAAGCACTCTTCACTTGATTACACCTATCAATACTTCCATCGGCTGAAGCAGATGTACTAGGTGAATTTTCTGAACCCATGCCTTTAAAAGCCTCATTTGTGTAATTCAAGTCGTTTTGTGAAACATGTCCCTGCCATAATGAACCCAAAAGAATGTTCAGAGGGATTTGGATTTCTAAAACACCACATAATAAAAATAAGGATAAAGCTTTACCCTGTCAATTCGCATGTTCATAGCTGGCTGACCCGGAGACTTTGACTGCCCAAAATATCCTTGGTTTCCTACAGAAACCTGCTCCAGTGTGGGTGGCAAATGAGAAACTTTTTCTCGACAAGGCTCATCAATATTACCCATGGGATGATACTGAAATTTGCGACTTAACGACGGCCTACTACCGACATGGCCTGATTGTGTTTCTTGCCCACCAGGTAACTGTTCTGAGAACTTCGAACGAAAACTATCACTTAAGTTCTCCTTTCCAGAATTCCCCATTTCATTTGATTCAGCCCGGACTTCACCAGCATTATTATTTACATATGACTCAAGAATTTGACTGCCATCTCTAGGTTTTAATTGAGGGATAGCTTTCTCCACAGAGTTATTATCCAAATGCTGTTGGATATTTCCCTGGACATTCCCCCTAGAAGCGCTAGAATCATTTCCTGCCCCGGCAATGCCAAATCCATAGTTTTCCCTTTGCATTTGTGGATTTTGTGTGAAATGATTCTTCTGTTCAATTGGAGCAGTAAAATGTGGAGTAGAAGCAGCCTTCCAGATACCAAATCTATCTTCAGTGCCCTCATTCTTTCGTACAGAACACGAATTATTCTCTCCATCAATACCAGAACTTGAAGAATGAAACATATTTCCAGCCATTGGCTTCTCCAACAGGCCATGATCTGAAACATAATTTCCTTTGTCATGCAAACGTTGAACAGCTGCCCCAGTAGAATCACTGTGGAGTCTCTCACTTAGTGCATTTGAAGTCTTGACACCCAAACCCTGGGGCTTACTACCAACATGTGGGCCAGTATTGTTGTTAGCCCAACCATGTACGACTGCATCATCACTGGATGTTTCTGCTACAGCAGATTGCATAAGAGCACTCCAACTCCCACTTTGCAATGAGGGGCATGCATCAAAAAGGTCAGAACTAAGATTTCCTGTCAAGCTCGTATCAGTGCTGTTTCCAAATGCTTCCCACAAATTGTCATCCGAACCAAACAAAATCTTTTCTTCTGTTGGATCTAATGTTGTCGACTTCTGCAATGTATTTATATTTTCAGGCACTTTCACTAATGATTTTTCTGATAAACCATCCACCTGACCAAATTTCTCCTGCACTGAAATGTTCCTATTACAGGAACCATCTTGCTGTAAACTTTCAATGTTCGGCCTATTATTTGAACCTGGAACTGATGTATGGGAGAAAAATTGTTTCTCATGGTATGTGGATCTAGGGAGATTATGACTATCCTGTACATCACCTTGATTCAGAAATGAAGTTGGCTGATTGGTGAAAGAGGAACTCCTGTTAGCAGAACCATGCTGGGCAGCTAACATGTTCATCTGGACAGAAGAAAAGGTATTTTGAGGTGCATTTGTCCCACCAACAGGCATACCATACAAGGAAGGTTCAAATTGTTGTGCCACTAAGTTTGCCTGCCCGTGCTCAGGGGTAATCATGAGCCCACTGGATGAACCTTGAACAACTGGCGAGATGCCGCGATGCATCCAGTTTGTATTTCCTGTCATAAGATCAGGCTGCCAACAATTACTAGACGCATCCTGAAGAGGGATACCATTAATCAAAGGATGTGACTGATTGTTACTTGAGCGACTTCCATTGACTGCATTTGAATTCAAAGAATTGAGCTGCCTGGCCTCTAGCTGATGCTTTTGATGTTGTTGTTGCATTTGATATTCATGCATTTGCTTAGCCATAACATGCTGCTTTAGTAGTTGCATATCATTGAATGTCATCTGCTGCCTTGGAAAAGGCTGTATCATACCAGGGTGCTGGCTGTTTAATTGTGGTTGACCACCAAAGAAATCAAAATTAACCGGAGATTCTCCCATCTCAAACCTCATAGGAGTTTTGTGAAGATCTGGAGTGAATCCTCTCGCTGACAACATATCCCTACTAGATTCTACATCTACTCCCAAAAAGTTTGCCTCATTTGGCGATGCATGTAATACTGGGTTCCCATGCATGTAACCATTTGTGGGTTGCTGGTGTTCTTGCAATGCACTTCTGGAGAACTCAGACCTCATAGGCTGCTGAGTAAAATTCAAACCATGCTGTGAATTTGAAGATTGAGCTCTCTCGGGATCAACTGCAATAAGCAAGAAAGCTACGATTAGAAGCTAACAACCAGAGTAAAAGTTGTGGAATTCCCTATCACAAGGAGACAAAAATCCATACCAGATTGTTGAGTGCTATAACTCTTCAGATTGGCAATTAGGGATGGGTTTATCTGTCTCTGGTTGCTGACTAGACCATTACTAAAACTGGACCAGCTTCCGTCAACAACCTGAGACTGATGCTGGTTTTGAGATAGGCCTTCCTGTTCAAAGAAATTGTGGATCTTCTCTCCAAATTCGTTTCCAGGCATAGATTCAGCTACAATAAATTATTTTTAAATATCTGGACCTCAAAAAAGAAACAGAAGCGAGTTCAAGATTGTGTCTACTTTGATCTAAAATTCGAATGTCAAAAAAAAAAAGAAATAGAGAACGCATTTAAAAACCTTTTTCAGTTTTTCTCGAGAATTCATGAGCTACCTCCAATTGACATGCTTTGAACACTCGTAGATTTTCCTGTTCGAACAAACAAAATAGACACTGAAAATTTAAACTTAGAGTGAAACAAAAACAGTAGATACCATTGATCCAAGAGAAAGCTAAAACTTACGTTGTTTCTACAGATAGGAAACAAAACCACATCAAACGAAAACCATCAGGCAAGATCATTTTGGGTTTCTACAGATAGGAATTGATGCAACGCACTCTGGTTACAAGGAAACCTTAATCAGCATTGTTTCCTTAAATGGGAAACCGTACACTGACATCTAAAAGACCACTAAGCCAAATCCCAAGCTCCCAATCAACTTCTGAAACTAAAAGACACTTCATTTGCACACCTAATCCAATAAACTCGAGAGCTCAGTGAATGTCACTAAGTTTCTTCAACAAAAAAAAAACAGCTGAATTCCCATTTCACCACTACAAACCCTTGATGTCAGCTGAAAGTTGAGCTAATTCATAAATTTACAGAATTTCTTGGAAATCTCGCAAACCCAATCGGGATCAAAAAATTGTAGCAACACAATTTCACTCCAAATCTAAGCTCTGGTTAGCATGAGCATTACCATAACCGAGAATTCAACCTCAAAAGAGAGCCTTTAGACTTCAATCATACCAACACGCTCCAAGAATTGGGTAAAAATCATACCTTTTAGGAGATATTTTTTTTAAAAAATTAGGGTTTCTACAAAGGAGAAGAAAGATGTGAACTTACACTTGTGTCCCGTATAGCCGTACAACAAGTGGATGCCTGAAAAGCTTTCTTCTCCGAGCTCAATCTCTAAGAATAAGTTAAGGTTTTCGAATCCAAGAATTAACGAAACCATGGAAGAGAGAGAGAGATAAAGTGATCGAAAGCAGTGCGAAAATTTTTCAACGGCGAGCGCAGGAGCAAAAGCCGAGGTTCGGGTCCGGAAGCGAATCCAAGGTTCGGGTCCAAAGCAGATGGCTCGTCGATCAAAACTCTCTACCGACCTCAGAGGGTTAAAAGTTTAAACGAGAGTTGTTGTAGAGTGGGCCAGTGACAAGACCATTATAACCAAACCCACCTAAACGTTAAAACGACACCGTAATTAAATTTCAAAATAGCGGGCCCATAATAAATGGGCCAAAAACATATAAAAAACCCTAATTGAATCTAATCCCTCTTAATTCCGCTCAAAATCTCGCCGACGCCATAGCTCACAAGGAGGAGAAGAAACACAATGGCGACGGGAAGAACGGTTAAGGATGTTTCGCCGCACGAGTTCGTCAAGGCTTACGCCGCTCACCTCAAGCGCTCCGGCAAGGTATTACTTGCAACTATTGATTATTTTTCTTCAATCACGCATTCGCAGATTCTGATTCAAAAGTCGTTGATGCTTACATTTGGTTAGTATTGACTTATTATCTACATAATTGAGTATGTGTGTAGGTTCTATATTTTAGGTTCAGCTCAAAATTTTGGATCAGTATGTGTAATTTGTGTTTCTTTGCTCTAAAATGTTGTGTAGATTGAGTTGCCTCCATGGACTGACATAGTCAAGACAGGCAAGTTGAAAGAGCTAGCCCCATATGATCCTGACTGGTACTACATCAGAGCTGGTATGCTTACAAACTCTTTAGTCCAAATCGTTTATATATGTTAAAAGTGGCCATGCTTGTAGTTGAAGTAACTTTAAGGCTTTGTAGTATCCATAGATTCTTATGAGAGATGCATTTTATTTTGTTAGCTTCCATGGCTAGAAAAGTCTACTTGAGAGGTGGTCTTGGAGTTGGTGCATTCCGTAGGATATATGGAGGAAGCAAGAGAAACGGAAGCCGTCCGCCTCACTTCTGCAAAAGCAGTGGCGGTGTTGCTCGTCACATTCTTCAGCAGCTTCAGACTATGAACATTGTTGACCTCGACACTAAGGGGTTAGTAGGTTTCGTTTTGTCTTTATATGGTGTAAATGTTCGTTTAAATTAAAACCATGGTATTAAAATAGGGATGATAAGTGAGTGTGGGAACATAGGAAGCTTTAGATTGATAGATAGACTCGGCACTTTGAATCCTCATTCCTTACAAGTGATTGACAAATACAAGACATGGACACATCTTTTTCTCGGTAGTGCTGATCATATATATTGGGTTGTAATGTAACCAGGGGAAGGAAAATCACATCTAGTGGACAAAGGGATCTTGACCAAGTGGCTGGAAGGATTGCAGTCGCCCTCTAATGGTTGGAGCTTCTAAACTTGTGAAAAACTCTTTTGACTTTTAAAGGTGTTTATTGTTCTTCGAGTGGGGTTCACTTGTTGTAGCTTTCACTCTCTTTTTTTTTTTTATTCGGTCTTTAATGATTATTCTATTTTGCTCCTCTCTCACTCTCACTGTCTCTGTCTCTGTCTACTTTAATTGAAACCAATTTAATAAGTTGAATTTAGGTCGACGAGAGTAGAGCCAAGTGTAAAAAATCTTACTGATGAAGAGTACTAAAAATGGTAAGGGACAAGGCAAACTGCAAAAAAGAGTAAAGAACACAAAATTGAGAAAACCAATTGTTGATGAATAAAAAATGACCTATTTGCATAAAATAATATTGTTTAGAGATTTATTTGAGCCTTCTCTTTTGTTTTAAGTAGTTTTGTTATTTTTTTAAGCTTGTGTTACTGCACCATATGTATTTATGGTATTTCTTTGGATTAGTCGGATTGTAAAAAAGTTTAGTATCAACAACTTGTGATATGACATAAATATAATGTATTTTCATTAATATATATTATTTAATGTGACGTGATAGATATGATGTATGTAACAATAATTGTTTCGAAAAATATTTTTTTTGACAAAATTTGAATCATTTTAATAATGCTTTGGCGGCAAAATTTTATTCAGAGGAGTTATTTAGCATTTAGATTCTTAAATCGTTGAAATTTAAAATTTAGTGCTTTGAAGTTTTTAGTTAGTATCTCAAAATGGCGACCAAAAAAAAAAAAAAAAAAAAAAAAAAAGTTAGTATCTCAAAATGGTATAATGAAACCCTCTCAATCCTTCGAGTGACAAACGAGATACGAACAAGAAAAAAAAAACCTTTTTGGTCACTATTTGTAGACGGTACACAATGCACATTTGTGTCATTTCTCGCTACATTATCCAATAAACAAAGATTTTTTAAAAAATACTGTATTTATCAAAGTGTATCTATTGCAAAATCTTCGTCACCCAAACCAACAACAACAATGATGGTTTCGGCTCAATAAAAACTGGAAGATGAGAAGGAACAGAGTAGCTAGGGCTAGGGTCTATAGCATAGCAGCTAGGGTCTGTTGCAGCAGCTTTCCTATAAGATATATACAAGACAATTAAAAGTTTTTTTTTTTTTTTTTTAGAGTGTTCATTTTTTTTTCTTTCTTTTAAAACCGCAAACTCCGTCTCAGAAAGTAACTTTCTATGGATTCTCTGGTTATATTTTAACGTAATTCAAGTAAGAAACTTTTTCTTACCAAAAAAAAAAAAAAAAAAAAAAAGAAGGTTCCAGAATCCACCTGCCGGAGTCAGTATTCTTTTTTCCATAATTCAGATATTTTCCATGCGAGATTACCTTCCAATGTAAGAAAGAGTTCGTAACTTTTAATTGTTTAGTATATTAAGTGGTGCAAAAAAAATTCGTCCTTTGGAAAACATATACTCCAGTTGTCACATCTTAACTCGAGTATGAATTGTTTTCACAAATCACAATACAAAATTCAACTAATTTTCCGATATTCAGTATAACGTCACACGAACAGAAAAAAGAGGAAAAAAACATATATATATATATATATATATATATATATATATATATAAACATCAAAAGGTTCAACAACATAGGGAGATCAGAGAAAGAGGGAGACCCTTAAACATAACACTAACGAAAAAGTCAAGACTCACACACATCAAAAACCAAATCCAAAACTAAACATTTCAGAGTTTCACTTGGATTTGGTTCGGTGTCTGAGTCTTTTAGTTCGATGTTCACCATTACACACATCTTTTATTCATTATCCTAAATATATAGCATGATATATGAAAAAGACTAAACCGAACTCGTTGCTTTAGTGCATTTACCGACCATAATGGTTTGCACAGTATTCTCTGGTCCAGTACGAGCTGGGCTGAAACATACAGCACTATACGCCTCTACCGGATATGTCATTTGCTGGAAATGTTTCACCAGCGCATCTTTGCCCTACTCACAAATGTTAAAATAAGAAGACTAATATAACAAAATATACATAGATATTTGTATATATGTTAGAGGAAGGAGTAGAGACTAGCCTGAATCCTAGCAGAAGTAATTTCGAGAACCTTTTTTGAGTGGAAACAAGACCATGGCTTATGGTTGCAAGCATCCTTGAACTTCGACGCTGCTTTGGCATTTGTGAAGTTCACAAAAGCATACCCTTTGTTCAGCTCAGTCCTGTTCAATTTGGTATCATTTATTTAGTTAATTAGTTTTATGTTCAAGCAAAAAATGAGAGTTCAATTATGACATTGATATATTACAAATATATTAATGCAGATAATCAATTATCATTTCCAAGATTTGTGTAGCATCATTGCGTTGTTCCTCTTTCTTATACACATACACACACATATATATATATATATATATATATATAACGATTAAAACAAAGATGAAAGCACTGAATAATGATAAAGTTAATGACGAGAAAATTTTACCTGAAGTCCATTGGAAGATAGACGAAATCATAAGCTGGGATTGGACAATCCTCATCTTCCTTATTTTTGTTAGCTTGTTCACACTGCTCATCGATGAACTCAATCATCATTTCTCTCCTGAAAATATTGTAATTATAAGCTTAATATATGCATCATCATAACATCATCGCAACATAAAATGAAACTATATATATATATATATATATATATATATATATCACACCTTGATAGAAAACAAAGCATATATTCTTATAGTTATAACAAAGGAATTATATAGACGTATATGAACTAATTAATATATACACGTACGTGTAACGGTTTGGTATGTTACGAAGCATGATGGTTGTGATGCGACCGCCGTTGGATCCCTCTTCACGTCTGATCCTTCTCCTACATGTCATCTTCTTACCCCGTCCGTAACCTCTCCGGCCAAAAACCCTACTACTACTAGACGGTGGAGGAGACAGCTCTTGGCTAGGGTTTGGAGGTGAAAGAAGAGGGAGTTCTTGTACAGACTCATACCAATTAGGGTTAGGGTTTAAAGACCAAGGAGGGTAATATACCCATATTGTAGGAGGAGGAGGGAGACAACTGTTAGAGAAGAAGTAAATTGGCGGTGGCGCCGAGAAGTAATAACGATGAGGTGAAGGACTGGAGAGAATGAAAAAATGTGTGGGTGGGTTTAGAGCTTGTCTAGCTACGACGGAGACTTGTTGGTTCTCCGGAGCTGGATCAACTGGAGAAAACATTGGAGGTGTTATAGTGGAGGGTAGGGATGAGATATGTCACATGTGTTGTTTGATGATTTATATATCACTTTCTACGAATAAGCTGATTTGATATTGGGAAAGATATACTGTAACGCCTAATGTTAAAACATCGTCGTCATCATTTCGTGTGTCAGTAAGTGTCTACCGTCAGATTCGTCTCTCTTATCTCGAGATGCGTGAGTCTGAGTACATTACCTTGATCAAACCTATTTTTAGGCGTTGAAATAGAACCCTGATTTAGTACAAATTATAATAAGAACCAAAGAGATATATATACACTAGATTTGCCAAATCTTTTGTGATGTACTAGTAGTACTCGGAGTGCCTGTATTTTGGGAGACATCTAGAGTTTAAGACTTGTATCATGACGTATATTTTGTAATAATTAACGAAACGGTTGTTAAATTACGTTTAAAGATTTTGTCCAACAAAAATACAATATAATATGTTAAAAATGGAAAAATTACAATGATACATATCCAATATTTATTCTATAAGAGTTGGGAATTATGTCAACTTACAAACATAATCACATTTTTCTATAAGTGACAAACAATACAATTTGGGTGCCAAAGAATGCCATAAAAAAAAAGAAAAAAAAAGAAAGATAATTTGGACAAACTCTTCCTTCGCTGATCAAATTGCTTTGTGTGTGTGAGTGGGTCAATATCGTAATTGCTGAACCAGTTTTCGAATCGTGTCGTGACAGTAATGGGCCTGGGCCCTTTGCCGACAAAAAATATGTTTGGACACGTGGCCATCCAAAATCGGAGATTCATTTATCCTACGTGGCCTTGCCGTGTATCTCGGATACGATAGATTAACCCTCTTTTTCGCCCAGAATCTTTCTCTTTCAGAAATACTTGTTATAAAGTGTAGATGAGGAGAAATTATATATACACAGTATTAGTCCGAGTCCGAGCGAATAAATCAAAGAAAATTTGATATATAATTAAAAACTCGAAAGCATCTGCTTTTCAAAATAAAAGTTTTGGATTTGGGAATTTCGGTTGAGTAAAAGTTTCGTGCTTTGTGCGTCGATTGTTGTTTTCTCAAATACCATTCGCCAATTTGCATCGCTTGCTCGATCTTTAGGGTCTTTTTTATTTGATCATCTCTTCTTCTTCTTCTCTCTCGATTCTGGAGGTTAGGGTTTTCCACCGTTTTTTTTTGTTTT
The DNA here is from genome assembly GCA_963667165.1 of Barbarea vulgaris. Classification (NCBI taxonomy): domain Eukaryota; kingdom Viridiplantae; phylum Streptophyta; class Magnoliopsida; order Brassicales; family Brassicaceae; genus Barbarea; species Barbarea vulgaris. The sequence continues at coordinate 25,004,471 of OY763891.1, forward strand.
TCTTTTTTCTTTTTCTTTCTAAGATTACAATCTTCTGATATCCATTGGATCTTCCCGGACAGAGAGAAAGCTGTATTTTGTTTCTTTTCAAAATTTTTAATGGGAGATTTTGGAATTTCGTGATCTGAGTTGATTTTTCACTTGAGCTTGAGTTTTTTTTTTTCTTTTTCTAATTTAAATGCAAGCTCAAAGATTTGTTTCCCTCTTATAGGATAATGAGCAGAGTAAGTTGAGCAAGGTCACATACTGATTCTAGGAAGGAGTAGTCCAAAGCTTGTTTAAGATTCATAGTTAAGTGGGGAACTCTTCCTCTTTGATTGAATTCTGAATCTGAGTCTAATACAATGAAATAATTTGAATCTGAGTTAAGGGATGACCAAACATTTATATTTCTGGTAGTAATTTTTGTTTCTGTTTTGTTTGGAACAGGGCAGAAGAGTTTTTCTTCTATAGTTGAAGTGTGATTGTTCAGAGCGTTTCCAGGTTTGATGGATGATGAGAATATGGAGTTTGAAGAAGAATTTTTTATGACCTGTGTCTGGACCTGAATTAGACAAGAATCTTCGAGGGCTTCTGATTGGTTCGAACTTCGGGGATTTTCACACTTGTAGAGTTGCAACATAGATAAATGGAGGACGATGGAGAACTTGGGATGTTCTTTCCCAGTTGGAACAGAAAGAATCCAGTTGAAACATTTGAGTCTCGCGGTTTAATGTTCTCTTGTTTTGTTGCTGCCCTTGTTGGTATTTTGACCATTGCCTACACTGCTTTTCAATGGCGAAGAAATATCAACTTAAGTTGGACGAAAGCCATAGCCAGGTCAAAGAAAAACCCAAAGGCACGACATAAGACTCCTGTTGCCCCACATAGCTGGGAACTCGACCCTATATCTCGTGCAAAGAACTTGAACTGTTGTGTATGCTTTAAGTCGATGTCGCCATCTCAGGCAATCGTAGCTTCAGAAAGTTCTTTCCACAAGTGCACAATCTGTGGAGCAGCAGCCCATTATAACTGTTCTTCAAATGCGCCCAAAGATTGCAAGTGTGTCTCCATGATTGGATATGAGCATGTGGTGCACCAGTGGGCAGTGCGGTGGACAGAAGGGGCTGATCAGCCTGATGACTCCTCGTTTTGTAGCTACTGTGACGAGTCATGTAGTAGCTCCTTTCTTGGGGGTTCTCCTATATGGTGCTGTTTGTGGTGTCAACGTCTTGTGCATGTTGACTGTCACAGTAATTTGTCAAATGAAACAGGTGACATTTGTGATTTAGGCCCACTTAGAAGGTTAATATTGTGCCCTCTCTATGTTAAGGAATTGACCCGGAATCCCTCTGGAGGATTTCTGAGCTCAATTACGCATGGAGCAAATGAACTTGCATCAACCGTCCGTGCCAGTATCAGGAGTCAAAGCAAAAAATACAAGCAAGCTAATGAAACTTCAGCTGACACGGGTAATAGTGGTAGCAATTGCGATGATTCGACAGAAAGCACAGCTGAGACAGGTCCAACTGTTAACGGCTCCCATGCTGTACTGGAAAATCCTACCAGCCTTATGAATGGGGGTTCCTCTCACGGGGATAGTGATAGCAATGGCAAGCTGGAAAAGAAGCCCAGTGTTAAAAGAAGCGGGTCTTTTGGTCAGAAGGATGAACATCAGGCACTAAGGTCAAAACTTAAGTACGAGCTAGCTGATTTGCCTCCAGATGCAAGACCATTGTTGGTTTTTATCAACAAAAAGAGTGGTGCTCAACGAGGTGATTCCCTTCGTCAGCGCCTTCATCTACTTCTAAATCCCGTGCAGGTAGAGTATGCTGTCCTGAAAACTCATCACAGACTTATATCTGTAGACTTCTTCAATGCATTTTTAACTTGTTATAGTCTTGAAGTGTATTGATGGAGCCGTTTTTTGCAGGTATGTGAATTGAGTTCTGCGCAGGGACCAGAAGTGGGACTTTTCCTCTTCAAGAAGGTTCCTCACTTTAGAGTTCTTGTTTGTGGTGGAGATGGCACTGCTGGTTGGGTATTGGATGCCATAGACAAACAGAATTTTGTCTCTCCTCCCGCAGTTGCTATCCTGCCTGCTGGAACCGGGAATGATTTAGCCCGAGTATTGAATTGGGGTGGTGGTTTGGGTTCTGTTGAGAGACAAGGAGGCTTATGTACAGTATTACAGAACATAGAGCATGCTGCAGTCACTGTCCTTGATCGTTGGAAAGTATCGATTCTGAATCAACAAGGAAAGCAACTCCTGCCACCAAAATATATGAACAATTATATAGGTCAGTTAAATTCAAAACCTCTAGTGAAAATGTTCAGAGCTTTGCTTTCGACATTATTTCAATTATTTGTAAGGTTGCCAACCTTTGAATTAGTGGAGCTGCTTCATTTGTATTCAACCTATCTGTTGTCAGTTCCATATATTAGTTCTGTTTACAACTTCTTTTTCGTACATAATACTCTTACGAATACTACTTATCTCTGGGTTAAACTTATTTACAATCACCATGGCACTTTGCATTTGAAATCTATATAATTAAAATTGTTAAGGATATAGGCTCTCTTTTTATAATATCATGCTTGAGGTTTATTTTGAACCATTCCCATTGTGATGAATATTTGATCCTTGTAAATGATTTGACTGCTGTCCTGGAACCCAAAGTCTAGAAATTTTTGCTAACTGTGCAAATTTTAACAGGAGTTGGGTGTGATGCGAAGGTCGCCCTTGATATTCACAATCTACGGGAGGAGAATCCAGAGAGATTTTATAGCCAGGTAACCAAATAAACCTGAATTGATAAAATGTTGACATAACCTCAGGACGAATGTACTTAACTGGCATTATTAATTCTTAGTCCATGAAACTGATATTTGAATTTCCTCCATGTGCAGTTTATGAATAAAGTTCTCTATGCTAGAGAAGGTGCAAGGAGTATAATGGACAGAACATTCGAAGATTTCCCTTGGCAAGTCCGAGTTGAGGTGGATGGTGTTGACATCGAGGTTCCTGAGGTGAGTTACAGATACCTAACAGAAAAAACTCGATTGATAATTAATGCTCTAACATCTCCATGCTAAATCTCTGAAGGATGCGGAAGGTATACTTGTTGCAAACATTGGAAGTTACATGGGAGGAGTGGATCTATGGCAGAACGAAGATGAAACATATGAAAACTTTGATCCACAATCTATGCATGACAAGATAGTAGAAGTCGTGAGTATATCTGGGACGTGGCACCTTGGAAAACTTCAGGTTATATTTGCATTCTATTTTCTCTGTAGAAACATTTGACCACTAACCTAGAAGGTAAGATCAAATTGATATTTTTTATTTATACATCTTCAGGTCGGGTTGTCACGTGCAAGAAGGCTAGCTCAGGGGGCATCAGTCAAGATACAACTTTGTGCACCTCTACCTGTGCAAATTGATGGAGAACCTTGGTTTCAGCAACCATGTACCTTAACCATATCGCACCATGGCCAGGTCCTTTAAACCACTTCCTTAACTAAGATTCTAAATTTGAACCGGGTTTTCTTTAATCCATGAACAGAAACTAGATTGTAAAAGTTTGTGGTCTTTTGTTTTCTTTTTCGTAACTCCTCTATATGCTGGAACCATTTTTTTGTTAAACAAATCTTTGGTTTCTCATTTGCAACAGGCTTTCATGCTAAAGAGAGCCGCAGAGGAACCACTGGGTCATGCAGCCGCTATAATCACAGACGTGTTAGAGAACGCAGAAACCAATCAAGTGATAAACGCTTCACAGAAACGAAGTCTGCTTCAAGAAATGGCTCTTCGGCTAACTTAAAACAGGAAAAAAAAAAGAAGAAAAGAAAAAGAAAGAACAAAAGACAAAACCTTCCTCTTCCAATCAACCAGCAGTGGTTAGTTAATGTCATCAGAATATTTACAAATATGTGTATTTACATATCTCGTACCTGTCTATCAAAGGGAATGTTAGATAGTTTTTGATATCCGCTGCATGAAAAGGCGGGTTATGTGTGGAAGTAGGAAAAAAAGAAAAAGGAACCATAAAATGGATTCTGGTTCCAAGATTTTTGGCTGCTCATAGTGTAGTGTCATGAGTCATGACATGAATGAAACTGATACAAAGCTTGGTAAATTATCTACCCTTTTCTTATAGTTTTATAATGGGTTCTTTATATAATTTAAGAAGAATCATGTATGTAGTATGTTATGATGGCTGTTCTTCATTTGTGACTACACAGTTTGGCTTTTCATATCAAATTGATTTGTCTGGTCTGAATTTTGAGTTTTTGATGTTTGGTACGACTTTTATGTCGGACAAATAATTTTTTTTTATCCGACCATTCCATTGTAACCGTGCCTGATATGCTTGCAGTTGCTTGAGGAAGGGGTTAATGATTAAAATAAAAAATTTAAACGAGGTTTCTTGTAATAAAACTTACCCTTTTACTGAATAAAAACTTTATTGTCAATGTTTGGGTCTCTTTTTAACATCTTGTTTGGGTCTCTATTCACTTCGTATCATACGTTGTTTTAACAACACTGTCATTTAGTGAAACCAACACTTAACAAAGAAACATGAAGAAAAGAAAATAAAGTCATATTTGAAAGAAAAAAAAAAAAGGTTCAAACAAAATGTGTTTAGGTAAGAAGACATGTAAGATTGAAGACAGGACAAAGGGTGTCGTGACAAAGACAAGTCAAGGTTCTTCAAAATTGACTCTTGGGTAGTTTTGATTACTGTAGAGTTGAAATGGGCGTGAATCACGAATACCAATAAACAATCTGTAGTTGAATCCAACATGGACTGTAAAATACGACGAGTATTGGGGATTGAAATCGTCGAGGATCGATGAAAGTGTCTGTTTGATCCAATTTAGGGTTTTTACTGTTCCAATTTATACATATTTACATTTTTTTTTTCCCTGACCAAGTTGGCTTCTTTATATTTAACCCGCGAGACAGACCTTGACCCTCACCTAAACCTCGATCAAAATTCGTAAAAGATTTACCCAAAAAGTAATCTCTGGGTTTGATTACAAAATTATTTGTTGTCTTCGACGATCGACGAAGAATCGGAAGCACGAAAATGGGGTGTTGCACGAGCAATACAGCTGGAGGTTCAAAGGCTAATCGGATCTCTCGCTGGCGATCTACCGGCATTGTTGGTCTTCGCGACGCCAAATTGAAGGTAATCATCGCCTCCACTTTTATTATATCTTTTACTCTATTGAGGAAAAAAAAATCATCGGAAGAATCTATGGAATCGATAGATAAACTTTGTTTTGTATCTGTCTGTATATTTCTATGAGGTTTAAGAGATGTTTCTTCTGTGTGTGTGTTATTTAGAGAGCCTAAGAGATGAAATGATTTGAGAAAGTTTGGTCTAGAAGAAAAGCACCCAACTTTGTTCATGAATGCAGTATTTGAATTTGTTTTAGGGTTTCTTTTTGGGGGATTTAACACTGGATTGGCTGATTATCTCTTGATGTTTGTTGAGCAGACATTTCCTGATGATGTGCTTGCTATGGAGAGAGCAGTTCGAACACTCGATCTAACACACAATAAGATTGGTATGGTTTTCTCCTTCTTTTTGGTTTCTTTCTTTGTCGACGTGCGAAAGAGTTGTAATTGATGGACTTTGTATTTGATCATTTATGCAGCTGATGTTCCTGGAGAAATCAGCAAGTTAATCAATATGCAGCGTTTGGTAAGAAAACTTTACCTTTCTTGTAATCCCCAGATTCATTTGTATTAGCTATGTTTCGATTCAATTGAATACATGTTGGTATTTGCAGTGAATGTTGACACCTTCCTAGCATTCTCTTTAATGATCTCTTGAAACTGTTAATGATTCAAGTTTGTCTAAATTACTTAATTCTGGATTTTGGCAGTTAATAGCTGATAATCTAGTTGAGCGCCTTCCGGGGAATCTAGGGAAACTTCAATCTCTCAAAGTTTTGATGCTTGATGGAAACCGCATCAGCTGTTTGCCTGATGAATGTAAGATTCTCTCTAATATAACTACACTATTTTGTCTCTTTTTTTTTTAACACAATTTGTGTCTTTATTTATGATAATATTCAACTTTTTATCCAGTGGGTCAGTTGGTAAGGCTTGAGCAACTATCAATCTCAAGAAATATGCTCATATACTTGCCCGATACTATTGGTAGTCTGCGAAATGTAAGTGACTTCATATACCAATTACCAAAGCATAGCTCAAGGATTTCTGAAAAAAAATAATTAGCTTTCTCTTATCAAACGCAGCTAGTGCTGTTGAATGTCTCAAATAACAGATTGAAATCCCTTCCAGAATCAGTAGGGAGCTGTGCTTCTTTAGAAGAATTGCAGGCTAATGGTATGTTTCTAGTTTCACTTTTTTTTTCTTTTTTACATTTCCTTTGAACCCCGATTTGTTTGTTTGGTGATTCAGAAACAACAAAAACTCTCTGGGAAACCGACCATATGTTTTTTTTCTATGACATTTTGTTTTTCCCTTCCTTCTGGTTTTGTTAATCGTGATTCGGGATAGCCTTGCAGATAATGCTGTTGAAGAGCTTCCTGCATCACTCTGCAATCTGTTTCATTTAAAGTCGCTTTGTTTAGACAACAATCAAGTAAACCAGGTAGACCGATTGAAATGTGATTTGTTTCTACGCCCTTTTGAACTTTTTTTCGGTTTATTGAATCACTAATTTTTTCCAGTGAAATCTGTAACATTTATGGTTTTACAGATTCCAGATGGATTGCTGATACATTGCAAGAGTCTGCAAAATCTTTCTTTGCATAACAATCCCATTTCTATGGATCAGTTTCAGCTGGTAAGTCAATAACCTCAAAGACCATTTTTTTTAAGTTCTTTGAATCGGATTTGTTGTTACATAACGTTATATACATATATGGATAGATGGAAGGATACCAAGAATTTGAAGAGAGGAGAAAGAAGAAATTTGATAAGCAAATTGATTCGAATGTGATGATGGGCTCTAAAGCACTTGATGTTGGGGTTGATAAATGAAATCTGTCTTAACATATCCTTGGTTCGTAAGTTAATTCAGGAATATAGATAGATTTGGTATTAGTCTCTACGTATTGAATCATTACTGATGAAAAAGATACATTTTTTGCAGGTCGGATTGGTGAATGAGGATCATCGTTTTGTGTAAGAAATGTTGTTGTAAAACTCTCTCCATCTCTCTTTTTCTGCAAGATTTAGAATATATGTTACTGTGACTCAAATTCTTATGAACACACACATTCACGCATGTACGTACATATATATATGAAGGCGTGTGTGTGTGTATATATGTATCTCTGTGTGTGTATACAATACATATATGGCAAAGCGATTCTTGCCTTTACCCTTTTATATCGAGAGGATTCTACAAACATTGTTCTTTCTATCTTAAAAGTTAAAAACACATTTTGAGCTTGCTTTGCTTTTTGTTCTTGTATGCTACTACATTTTTTTAAAATGTGACATGTTTAATTTATTTCACATGTAAAACGTGAACCCAAAAATAGACATTTGAAATTGTAACAGAATAATCCTAGTACCAAAATCGGATTACAACTACACTCTTTTCACAAAGATTCATGTCTCAGCATCTGAAATTATGACAATGGAAACAATGGTCAAAGTTTGGTGTATCTTCGATACACATCCATCAACTCAGGACATTCCTCTTCGTACTTGATGACAAGCTTGTCCAAGAACACCTTCTCCACTGGAACCAACAATGACGTCAAACTCCAATCCTCCTTGACAAGCCCTTTGGATACCAAAACCTTAGTGACCAAACACCTTGGGATAATCCTCTTCTCAAGGCTAAAGAAAAGTACCACAGGACACTGTGCGATCGATCTAGGCTCCAAATTCATCTCTTTCACAAGAAACTCCATCGTTCTATCTATCTTCCTCTCCGACAACATCATACAATGCGGGTGTTTCTTGAACGCACACATTATATCATCTTCCGACCAACCCCATCTCTGATAAACCTCAAAGCATTTGTCCCATATCGATTTGTTTCCTTTCCCAGAAAGTGCGTGAATAGCCAACACAAAGGTTGATTTTTTAGGATTAAATCCCATTCCTTTCGCTTGCTCCGTGATTGCTCTGAACTCGTGGTTCTTTTGCATCACAGCTTCAGGAAAATGAGTGAGGAGAAGTTTAATACATTTCTCAGGGACACCAGTTTCCGACATGTACTTGATGTTAGGGACAAGGTTCTTAGTGTGATCTTCAAGAAAAACCCAAGTCGTCCTCCGCAACGCCGCCACGATCTTCTCGTCGGTTTCAAGAACGCTTTTGAGAAATTTGTAGGAAGGGATAAGCTGATTGACGAGGCTTCTAGTTAAAATGGTGGGATCAGAAGCTAAGGTTCGAGCTAGTAAAGATTTGGAGACGCCGATTGAGATGAAGAATTGGAGTTTCGGGAGGAGTACGGATTGAGCATTGGCTAATAAGAGAACAGGGCGTTTCTTGACGAGAGTGGAGATTTGAGCAGTGGAGAATCCAAAGTCACGAAGAAGGTTAACAACAGTGTTGGGTCGTTGTGGAGAATGGAGTGAGAGCTTCTGAGCTGCTAGATTGGCGCAATCTGGAGATAATCCACATGAGTCGATAAGATAATCTATGGTGAAGGAGAGTCTTTGTTGCTGCTGTTCATCTTTAGATGTGGTTACTGCTGGAGACTGAGTGTGGAGAGAGAAGACGAAGATGGGTTTCCGATGGTTATCAGGTAGGAAGGAGAAGGTTCCTCCTCCTGTAATTGGTTTCGTGAAGAAGAGCCTCGCAAGGGAAGTTGTTGCTGGAGGTATTGCCACCGCCGCCATTACTAGATTGCTTTTTGCTGCTTACAAATCCGAAATGTAAAATGTAATTTACTAGTTTTAGGATTTATTGCCCCACCCGACCTGAACCGAACCGAACCGAATTTGACCCGGTTATTGTTTTTTTGAAACAAAGCAGGGGAGGGTCACATTTTTTACTCATCTGGTCTGGCATCGTTTCGAAGAAACCGAGAGACAACAAAATATTGGAGAATCATCAAATTCAAAATTCTTATCTTTCCGATCAAAATTTCGCCGTCTGAATTGTCTCTGGAGAAGGTAAAACATTTCCTGCGCTTGTAACTTCATCAATTTTATTCTCGTGTTTGATTTTTTCCGATTCCGATTCTCTGTTGGCTTTGTGAGTTTGGGTTTTATTTAGGTTCTCTTCATGAGCTGTTTTGCTGCAATTATGTCCTTTGGTTGTTGAAATTGGCTTTATAGTGGTATAGTTGTGTTATCCCCAATTACGTCAAAGCCTTCATCTAATTTAGCGATTAATTAGACCACTGTGAAACTTGACATCTTCTCTAGTTTCCTCATGTAACTGTTGAAGCCCTATTTTCATTTGTATGGAAAGATAAGCTCAACGACAGTCTTATCTAATTTAGGATACGAAAAACACTTTTGATTCGTATTTAAGTTCAGTTCTAGTCTTCTAGAAAAAAAATAAAAAAATGACAAGTGTTTCTGTAGCTCTTCATATTGCTAAAGATTCATTGCTATGGCAGTTGTAATTACCGTCTTTAAATGTCAAGTAGCTCGGGAATTTTCTCGGGAAGCAGTAGCTCGGCTTGTAGTTCCAGAAGTGATTGCGACAGCTCGTTTGATGTTGAAGAGCTTCTCCAGATTGGGACAAGACGCAGAGAGGTAAACACTTCCCATTGTTATTTACTTATACACTTCGTATATTCATGATAAAGGAGTTTATGACTCAAAGATTAGTGAAGTTGATTTTTGTTTCGATTTTTTTATTGCTCTTTGATTTGTTATTGGCAGCTAAGGAAAGAGAAGGATATGCTGAGAGAATCGCAGCCTCATAGTATCGAACTAGTCAGAGTATATTCTTCTTCTTCTTGTTTGATATGAGCATTTCAGTTAAACCTTTTTTTTTCATTCACCTGGTTGAGTTCTGGACATTAATCTTCTCTTGACCACAGAGGTTGGAGCTCCACACAAAGTCATTATCTCAATCTCGCTTAGAAGACACAGCAAGAATTCAGACGATGGAGAAAGAGTTGTTTAATTGCTATAAAGAAATTGGTAATGTCTATTTTTAGGCTTTTAGCCAAGCAATTTTGTTTTTTTTTTTCTCAACTAATTAGTCTCAGCTTATATTCTTTTTCGCCTTGTAGACTACTTGCGAGATCAACAAATTTTCAGAAGCAAGGAAGTGAACTATCTCAATGAACGTCTGCACGATCTTGAATTCAAATTGGCTGAATCAGGGAACTTGGAAGAGGAAGTTAACTCTTTGAGGGATGAGTTGTGTATGTCTAAATCCGAGCATTTGCTGTTGTTACAAGAACTCGAATGCAAAGAAACAGAGCTACAGTGTTTGTCTCTTTCCGTAGAGAAACTGGAGGAGACCATCTCATCCTTAACGTTAGAGTCCTTGTGCGAAATAGAAAGCATGAAGCTTGACATTACAGCGTTGGAGCAAGCACTCATTGATGCAATGAAAATCCAGGAAGAAAGCATTCAAGAAAAAGATCAATTAAGAGAAATAATCAAAGATTCCCAGTTTCAGTCTCAAAGGGCACAGGAGAATATCAAGTACGTCGAGAAGCAAAACGAAGAGCTGAGAGAGAAACTTACTGCCTCTGAAAAGAGTATCAAAGATTTTTTTCAAAGTAGTAAAGAACGGTTCGAAAGTGGAGATGAACAGCCTCTAAATGTAGGCCGCTTCTTCACTGAATTGAGCCATGTACTTCCGGTCTCCAATGAAGTTCGGTAAGCTTCAGGACTTATTATTATGTCATCAAATTTAGCTATCCTCGTTCCTAATAATGTTGGTTTTGTGCCTCGCAGCAATTGTTTTGATGTAATTATCAAGAAACTAGAAGTTTCTCAGAATGTGAATTTGACTGATAAAATGGAGGGTATGGCGAAACAGATACAGCAGCACGAAGATCTTGTGAAGCAACTAAAAGTACTTTTGGCAAACTAAGGAACTCAATTTCCTGCCTTTGGTACCATTAGAGAAATAATCTTGGTCCAACTAGTTTACATGCAATTTTTGGTATGTGCAGGACGAATTGAAACAAGAGAAACTAAAGGCGAAGGAAGAAGCAGAAGACCTTACGCAAGAAATGGCTGAATTAAGGTATAAGATGACATGTTTACTTGACGAGGAACGCAATCGCCGTGTGTGCATAGAACAAGCATCATTACAGAGAATAGCGGAGCTAGAAGCACAGGTACTAATTATTTTATGCGAAAATGGAAGATTCTCTTTTATACCACGAAGAACTCTAACCGTGGTTTTGTTTCCTCTGTTGTTAAGATCAAGAGAGAGACAAACAAGACCTCTTCCGCTGAAATGCTGCCTCTCCTGGGGTTATGAAAAAGTCTTGTGCTTTGATGTTTAGCATTACCCTATTCATTTATCTTCACAATTTATAAGTCTCATCCATGGGTTTACCGATGAAGGTGTGCATAGCAAACCGATTTGATTTGTAATCAGGATCTTTGTTACGCATCAAATCGTAGGATAGTCAGAAATCCAGAGACTGGAAGTGTGGCTAGAGACAAACAAAAGAGGTTTGGGTTAAACTTCTATTTAGCTTTAGAGAATGATTTTTTTTGTCTTTTTACTTGAGTGTACAAAATTGCTTGGAACATAGAAATAAAGTCGTTCCAAGGTACATAATTACTTAAGTGTACACAGTGACTTTTTGTTATTGTGTTGGTTTCATATACTGTAACTTGTCTATCACTATTCGACATGGAAAAGTTTGACATAGTGATGCAGAGTTTGTGGACCTTGAACAGAATTGGGTGGAGTTGAACGCTGATTAGGGGAAAGCATGGGGAGCAATCTTATATAATAATTTAGGGAGCTCCTTGCTTAATATGATGCCATGAGGTGTCTTGCTCTTTCTTCTGTATTGCGCTTGAGGCCCATACAAGAGCCCTGCAAAACCAACTCTAAAAACTTAGGAATGAGTAAGAAAAGTGAAAATAGGGCAGCTATTGTGAATGATCCTATGATGTTGTCAATTCTCAAGCTTAATGAAATGATCAAGGACAGTTATAAAAGCTAGCAAACATCAAATCAGGAAGAAAGATGAAATCTTGAACCAGTAAGTAATAAGTTGTATGGAAAATTCTGTCCAGGAAAAAGCTAAATTAACAAAAGAACAATCTGAGATGTGATTCTTTTTAGGTTGGACTCCTTTTGTCATAGATGGTAAAAATCAAAACTTTGGATAAGTTGCAAAGATTGATTAGATGGTTCAACTCAACTGGACATAAGCCAAAATTACTAAATTAGAAAAGCAGTAGGTCTCCGTACTCTTTCTCCCATTGATCACGTACCAAGAATCTAAATCATAAAAGGAAAGAAGAAGAAGAACAACATTCGCTTCGATGATGTCTGGAGATACCTTATTTGATGTGTCTGTCAGAAACAAACACATCCACCAAGGATCAGGGAGATACAGACCTAGGGAATGATCAAAGATCATCTCGACCATAATTGTTTTTGATTGCGATCAAATAGCTAAACCAAACAATTGGATTAGAAATCAAAGAGCTAAACCGGATTATTAATTAATCTGTTAAGAAAAAAGAAAAAAAAAAGAAAACAAATCCCATACCGCGAGTTAACGGCACGCTCCCAAAAATCATGGACTATAGTACACAGATTTTGTATTTTGAACCAACTGACAAAAAAACCAGACACTTTTTTTTTCCTAACACTAATGTTAGAAGGGTATAGTAGTGAAAAAGTGGCAAAATAGCAACATTAGAACTATTGCATTATAAAAACGCACCGTATTAATGATTTATTTATTTTATTTTATTATTTTTTAAAAGGAAAAAGAAAACGCAGCGTATTAATGAATTATATCTCAAGAAAATGATCCAGTTCTCGTCATCCGCCGTTGGAGTTATCTTCGTTTAGCTCCATTAGAAAGGTCCTGCATTCGCTTAGCTTCTTCACACTTTTTGGTAGATATTAATGTGTGATTTCCTGGTTGATGATTCAGTGTCTTAGGCTATTCTCGGAAGCATACATATGTTGTTCCAGTTCGTGGCTGTGTCAATTTGCTCCAAGCTGTTTTGGGGATTCCATGTGTGATGCCCATAAAGTGTTCTGACGGATTCACTAAAAGGAGTTTCAATAAATGGGTATCGTAAGGCTGGTGGAAACTTAGATGAAGATCATATGCCCTATCTCCACACAAAGTCATTATCTGAATCTCGCTTAGAAGACACAGCAAGAATTCAGACGATGGAGAAATAGTTGTTGAATTGCTGCTATAAAGAAAGTGTTAATGTCTTTTTTTAGCCAAGCAATTTTGATTTTTCTTTTTTCTCAACTAAGTCTCAGCGTATATTCTTCTTTGCCTTGCGAGATCAACAAATTTTCACAAGCAAGGAAGTTTATCATAGTAGTTTATAAATTGGAAAAAAAATATAAGAGAATATCAATTTTATTTGCAAATCATTTAATTTTCTTTTCAAGCATAAATTTGAAATAATGTTTTTAATGCATAGATAAAATACGTATACATTTGGTAAAATTTTGATAATTTTTTTTTACAATTATGTGTACTTGAATCCATAATAATTAAATAGTAGTTGACAAAAAATCCATAAATTAAATACACCTTTCCCCCAAAGTTCTAAATTTATTCTATCTTTATGGGGGCCATCTTTATGTATAGAAAGAATACAAAAATATACTCCAGAAGAATACAAAAACACAATTATTCTTGTTAGATTTTACGAGAAAGCAATTTTTTTTTTTTTTTTTTTTTGGTTTTCTCTAAATAATATTCGAAATTTCGAACTCAATTCTGTCGCTTAAATCCTCTTCTTTCTACAAACCTCAATCCTCTTCTTCTTCGTCATCTTCTCTGGGCTCTATTCAGGTAAGCCACCATTACTTTGCATTGTGATTTCCTCTCCGTTCGTTCTCGATTTCTAGTCACTCTCTTTCGTTCTCGTTTTCCGATAAATTCTAGGTTTCTAGTCTGATCATGCGCGATTGTGTTGTTTTGATGCAAGAGTAGATACTAATTTTTCCTTAGCTTCTTTTTGTGTGGGTTTTCTGGTAATCTTCAATGGATTTATGATCCTATTAGATGATATAACAGTCAATTTCTGGTGTTTGTTTCAAATTTTCCTGTTTTCTTAGGTCTCTGTGATCTACTCGATTGATGGAAATTGAATCTTATGATCGATCGTTGATTAAGAGAGTATCATGTCCTTGCTTTTGATGAACTTCAAAGTTTAGTATCTTCTGGTAAATTTCGAATTAGAATCACAGCAATTCTTAGTTTTTGGATTTTTTCAGGTTTTGGATTCTGAGACGATGTTTGGTTTGAAGAAAAGCAGGGAAAGAATTTCCAAGAATAAGCCTGCTGATTCTCGATTTCATCCATCTTCCAAATCAAATCCGTTTGATTCAGATGATGAATTGGATGATAATCAACACACTTTAAAGCCATCAAATAGGATCTCCCCTGAACCTTCTGTAGCTGCTAACAAGTTTAGTTCAAACCCTTTTGATGATGATGATGATGAGAAGGTTGAGAAAAGTTTCACTTCATCGTTGAAGCCCTCGGATGCAAAGAGTCGGTACAGGAATGATTTCCGTGATTCAGGAGGTTTGGAAAATCAGACGGTTCAGGAACTTGAGAGCTATGCTGTGTATAAGTCTGAGGAAACAACTAAATCTGTACAAGGGTGTTTGAAAGTAGCAGAAGACATCAGATCAGATGCAACTAGAACTTTGGTCATGTTGAATGAGCAAGGCGAGAAAATCACGAGGACACACCAAAATGCGGTTGACATCGATCATCATCTCAGTCGGGTGAGATATGAGCAGAGAGAAGATTGAGATTTTAAAACCAATCATTAAATAGCTCTTTTGGGGGATGATCCTTATTGTATGTTTTTGTGTTTGGTTTCAGGGGGAGAAGCTTCTTGGAAGCCTCGGAGGCATTTTCTCAAGGACTTGGAAGCCAAAGAAGACTCGTTCTATAACCGGACCTGTCATAACTAGAGGTTTACTACTCTTCTTGGATAAAAAAAAAGTCTTTTGCTTATTACTTAATTCTAACTCTTCATTTTTTCTGCCTAGGTGATTCCCCAAAGAGAAGAGTTGACCACTTACAGGCTAGGGAAAAGCTGGGATTGAACCATGTACCCAAACAACAATCAAGAACCCGTGAACCGCTCCCTGAATCTGCTGATGCCTATCAGAAAGTAGAGGTTTGGATTCTCTCCCTTGGTTCCTCTGGGGTTTCAAAAGCTGTTTCGTTTTGTTTGCCAAGATTCTAAGAATCATGCTGCGTGTAACAGATGGAGAAAACAAAGCAAGATGAAGGACTTTCAGATCTGAGTGATCTACTAGGCGAGTTGAAGAACATGGCTATTGACATGGGAACTGAAATCGAAAGGTTTTCTTCTATCAACTCTATAAATTCTCTAAGAATTTCCTTGTTTCTTCCTCGATGAAACTGGTTTATAAATGGAAATCGCAGGCAAAACAATGGACTAGACCATCTTCAAGACGATGTCGAGGAGCTTAACTTTAGGGTGAAGCAATCTAACCAACGGGCTCGCCGTTTACTCAGGAAGTAAAGCAGCCAGAACTCTGTTCATAACCAAACTCGTCAGCTTCTCCATTCTTGTGAATTCTGATAAATTTGTTGCTTAAAGTCAAACATAGATTTCAATATTTTATTTCTCATCTTAATAAAGTTGAAACATTAGATTACGACAAATGCAGAATCCTGTGAAATTAACAAAGAGAAAGTTGAAACATTTGAAAGCTTCAGTGGGAAATAAGGAAAATATGAATAGGATCAAGAAGAAGAAGAAATAAGAGACATGAACTCTTGATCTGATTCCAAAGCTTCCATAAACTCTGGAAGTAAACATACTTCCAAATCGATGCTTCCATCTCCTTCTCTTCCCGGATAAGCTGATACCTTCCCGTCATACTTACCCCCGTAACCGCTTCTAAGCGCCACGGCTTTCCCCATCCCAAACTCGCATCCGTACTTGTTAAACCTCGGAGAGCTTCCCATGTGAACAACGTTCGGCCTAAAAAAATCATCTAGTTTAAGATTAGAATTCATCCATCGATCCATGTCTGAAGAGATCTTTTCGCCAGTGTGTTCGGTCACAGCTTGATGTAGTTTCAAAGCAGCCCATCCAAACTCATTCTCCAATAGATTACCAGTTTTTGTAGTTGCTTGAGCAAGAGAAATGTAAACCCCGAAGTAATTCGTCGGCAATGGTGGATTCATTCTTGATCTATTGCCAGCAGCAAACCTGCAAGTGGTTTCTTGATCATTCAGTAATTTTCTTGCTCTTGTAATGCTTCTCCATATAAACGCCGCTAAGGACTGAAAAGAAGAGATATTTGTTGTTCCAGAATCTTGATTAGCCTTTGATTTCAGCGATCTCACTGTCTCTGATGAGAAATGGAACATTCTCTCCTTCAAAACCGGAGGCTCGAATCGAGTCATGGACTCATGAGGTTGACTAAAGGGAAGGCTGTAAATAGGACAGGACGATTCACGAAAGATTGGAGGATTCTTGAGACAAAGCAAACTGTTGTTGGTATTATTTATGGTCTCTTCTTGAGAATTAAAGATGTCGGACAAAGAGTTAAAGAACTGCCAGAAGGAACTTCCATCTCCAATCGAATGATTCATCGACAAGCCTATAAACACTCCATCTACCAATTCTGTTACCTACACAACCATAAAAGGATTTAGCCTCTCTGTTTTTTTTTTTTTTTTGGAGTGGTCTATAAATCTGTTAAAAAATTCTGTTAAAAAATTCAACTAATATGAATACAAGAATGAATCAATGTACCTTGACTGATAAGAGACTCATGGTGTGACCATCGAGATTCACTGCTTTGTGATGGTCAAAGAAAGATTGAACAACCAGAGGAACATATTTGGATCCAACAATGTCTGAGACACTTAGATCTGATTCAGCATAGATAAATCCAGCTCCAGGACTGTTGTTACAATCCACAAACACAGAGTGAGATCTTGGATTGTCGGTTTTCAAAGTCGAGAGGCGACCCGCGAGAGGATAGAAATGGACAAGTGTTGTGGCTAGAGAGTCTTTAAGCTTTTGAAGAAAAGTCTCCATGAATTCTTTTGGTTTGGCTGCATCATCAGATTCAGAAAATGATGGTTTGAGAAAGAGAAGACCCTTTTGGATGTAATGGACTGAGAGCATCACATGCTCCAACAGTGTAATATGGTATGGCTCTTTCCATTTTTCAGGGAGGGTTTTGGGTTGCACGAAGCATTCCGAGATTATCTTTACTTCCGGTGAAGAAAAATCCATTTTTTGTCAAGAAAATAAAAAGTTTATCTGCTTCTTTTTGTTTCTTTCTTTGCTTCTCTATTATCTTCTTACGTTCTTTATTTACTCTTATAAATATAAACATATTGATAGCTACCATTCTTCATATTATAAAATATATAGGGATATACACACACATGGAATTAATATATTATATTTATTCTTGGAAAATGACGTGAGCACACAGTTTGGGACTCAGCGCCAGCTCTGATCTGCTGGTTATACAGTATCTTCTTTATTATAATTGAATTAACATTAATTTTAGTTTAATTAAATCACACATGCATGATTTCAACTGAATTTTAACAGCAACACAAATACTCAAATCCAACAAACAATCCAATGAATCTATCTAGAAATATGAATAAGTTCAAGAAGAGACAAGAGACATGAACTCTTGATCTGATTCTAAAGCTTCCATAAACTCAGGAACAAGACATACTTCCAAATCTATGCTTCCTCCTCCTTGTCTTCCCGGATAAGCTGATACCTTTCCGTCATACTTACCGGCATAACCGCTTCTAATTGCCACCGCTTTTCGCATCCGTACTTGTTAAACCTCGGAGAGCTTCCCATGTGAACAATGTTCGGAATGAAATATCCATCCAATTTCAAATGAGAGTTCGACCATCGATCCATGTCTGAAGAGATATTTTCGCCAGTGTGTTCGGTCGCGGCTTGATGCAGTTTCAAAGCAGCCCATCCAAACTCATTCTCCAATAGCTTACCAGTTTTCGTAGTTGCTTGGGGAAGAGATATGTAAACCCCAAAGTAATTCATAGGCAATGGTGGATTCATTCTTGATCTATTGCCAGCAGCAAGCCTGCAACTAGTTTCTTGATCATTTGGTAATTTTCTTGCTCTTGTAATGCTTCTCCATATAAATGCTGTTAACGACTGTAAAGAAGAGATCTTTGTTGTTCCGCATTCTTGATTAGCCTTTGATTTCAGCGATCTCACTGTTTCAGATGAGAAATGGAACATTCTCTCCTTCAAAACCGGAGATTCAACTCATCAGGTTGACTAAAGGGAAGGCTGTAAATAGGACCGGGCACTTGACGAAAGATTGGAGGATTCTTGAGACAAAACAAACTGTTAATGTTGTTATTATCAATGGTCTCTTCTTGAGAACTAAAGATGTCGGACAAAGAGTTGAAGAACTGCCAGAAAGAAGTTCCATCTCCAATCGAATGGCTCATCGATAATCCTATAAAAACTCCATCTACCAATTCTGTTACCTACACAACAAGAAACCGGGTTATGACTAGCTATTAGTAAAAACTATTCACCTTTTAATAACTACAAACAAATTTTTTACCATACTCGTAAAACAAGAGTAACTATATATCCATATAAGAGTAAATAAATATATGTACCTTGACTGATAAGAGACTCGTGGTGTAACCATCGAGATTCACTGCTTTGTGATGATCAAAGAAAGATTGAACAGCCAGTGGAACATATTTGGATCCAACAACGTCTTCCTATTACAGCCTGATGCATTTTCAAAGCGGCCCATCCAAAATCATTTTCAAGTAGCTCACCTGATTTAACTGTCATCGACCTTATAGCTGAAATGCAATTACCAAAATAGTTTAAAGACAATGGTGGATCCATTTTTGTTCTATTGTTAGCGGCGAAGCTACAACGAGTTTCATAATCATATGGTAATTTTCTTGCTCTTGTGATGCATCTCCATATAAATGCGGTTAACGATTGAAAAGAAGAGATCAATTTTGTTGTTGTTCCACATTCTTGATTAGCCCTTGATTTCAAAGAACTTATGGTTTCTGATGGAAATGGAATATTCTCTCTTTCAAGACCGGAGATTCGAATCCGCTGATGAACGGTAGGGTGTACACAGGACCGTAACCTTTAGGAAGCCAACGTTCAAGGACCGGCGGATTCTTGAGAAGCAAGTTATTGATTTCTTGTGCGTTAAATATCTCCGACAAAGAATTGAACAACTGCCATAACGAACTTCCATCTCCCATCGCGTGATTCAGCGACAATCCTATGAACACTCCATCTACCAATTTTGTTACCTGAAAAGATTCATCTCTTTAAGTCTATTTCATTTTGAACGTACGATTGCGTGAGATATACGTACACTAAGTACAAATTTTGTTGCCCTAATAAAAAAAATAAGCTTTTTAACTCATTTATAGGCTAAGTGTACCTTGACTGATAAGAGACTCATGGTGTGACCATCGTGGCTCACGGCTTTATGGTGGTCAAAGAAAGATTGAACAACCAAAGGAACATATTTGGACCCAACAATGTCTGTGACACTTAGATCCGATCGGGCATGGATAAATCCTGCCCCGGGACTGTTATTACAATCCACAAACACGGAATAGGATCTCAGATTGTCGGTTTTTGAAGTCGAGAGACGACCCGCGAGCGGATAAAAATGGACAAGTGTTGCGGCTAGAGAGTCTTTAACCTTTTGTAGCCAAGTCTCCATGAAATCTTTTGTTTTGATTGCATCATCAACAGATTCAGATGGTTTGTGAAAGATAAGACCCATTTGCATGTAATGCATAGAGAGCATCACAAGATCCAACGGTGATAAATGGTATGCCTCGTTCCATTTTTCAGGCAAGGTTTTGGGTTTAACGAAGCATTCCGACACGATTTTTACTTCCGATGGAGGAGATTCCATTTTTCTAGATAACAAAAAAAAAAAAAAAATGTCTCTACTATAAATCTGTTTTCTTGATTTTATTTGTTTTTCTTCTTAGTTACTCTTAATAATAGTATCAGTTGAGGTTCTTATATAAGTTAAAATCATTTTGGGATTTGGTAAAAGAAGTTTTCAGCATTTAAAACCTATGTATTCGCATATTGATTGATGATAGCAACATATTTATTTAAGGCTACAAATGGTGTGCATGCATTTGGTAGGATGAATACCTTGTTTTATTTTCTTCCTTTGCATGTCTTTTTAATAATGCAGATAAATATAGAGAATGAATTTTACTCTATAGTCTATTATTAGTCCAATTGTCTGCCAACATTAATTGCACCATCTACAAGTAGAAACAAATCAGATATTGATAAAATAGTATGTGTAACATCTATGATAGATTTTGTCTTAACATAATAATTTTTTTTTTTTGAAAATAAATAACATACTGATTATCATCTATTTATATATGTATGTATTTAAATTAAAGGTTAATTTACACAAAAAGAATTAAAATGTTATATGTAAATCTAATGTTTGTGTAAAAAGCTTATAATATGGGCCGAATTGAAGGCCTTTTAATGTGGGCCTAACCTCGAGAAGCCTCCATTTACGTAAGTTATATGAGTTGGCAAATTCTGATTTTAAAGTAAATAAAATAACTAACAAACAAAACAAAATAAAACCGATAATTGATTCTGGAAAGACGATTCTAATCTCTACCCGCGAAAAAACCCTAAATTCGATTTGCGGCTTTGATTCATTTTCCCCTTAAGCTTCTTCCACAGGTTTGTCGAGCATTGATTCATTTCGATTTTACGAATTTGGATTACGTTGTCGTCGTTTTTTCCTGTGAAATTGATTTATAGTAATGTTAGCTGAATTTTGGGTGAGAGAGAGAGAGAGTGATTTGACTCTGCCTCGAAACGATGTTGTCTCTCATCTCTTTCCCCATTGATTCAGGCTTCATCTGGTTTCTCCTTAGTTCCTTGAAACCATTAGTATCATACTCTGGGAACTGAATCTTTATCAACGACGATGGCTCTGGCCGCTTTGAATCAGCTCTACTATGTCCTCGCTACCAAACCTGAGCAGGTTCTCTAACTATTCTATTCAACCCAAGATTACTAATTTATCTCAATTGAATCGTTGAGATTTGAGAAAAAAAATAACAAAAAGCTTAATTTTTTCGAATTGTTTCCTTAATATAGGAGAAGATCACTCAGGAAGAGTCTAGTACCATTGTCTCGTGCCATCTCAAAGTTTTGTGGACTGCTGGGTTTGCGTCTGGTGTAGGAGGAGGTCTAGGTTGGCAAGGTTCGCAATTTTCTTGTGTCTTTCAATGGATTTGGTCGTATTGGAGCTCTGAGTCAGCTATATGAAGCCTAATTGAACAGGAACACTAAGTGATGTTTTTTCTTTTATAACACAAAATCTGTAATTGATGTTTTCATCTAGTGGCAAAAAGGTTGAAAATGCTGAATGGACTTGGGAGGTTTGCTTTTGCTGCTGGTAATGTACTTGCAAATCTTTGGAAATCATAATTGGTTTCTCACATTCGTTTTCTTAAACCTTGGTTACATTATCAGTTTTTTTGTTGAATGTTTGTCCTCTGTTCAATTCCATGCAGGAGCTGCTTCTGCTGCATTTTCTGTTACCTGGGATTGGCAAGATTCTACAACTGCACGTTCATGCCTTGATTATATCCTTAGGCAAGATGCAACACGAATGCAGAAAGAGCTTGTGAATGTGTAAGTATCCATGAGAGCTCAGGCGTCTTATTGATTTGTGAACTTTGCCCGTGATGGATGCTTTCTATAATGCAACTTATCTTTCTTAGCATGATTTTTCTATTGGTGATTTGTCGGACGTTCTTGCAAACTACAGTTTAGTCAGGTCCAATAGAGGTGAAACTTGGAGATGGGAACTTATGTCCAAGCATTTCTACCCCGAAGCATTTTACAATGATGAAGGAGACAAACCTCAAATGCGTTGGCGTAGACGAAGCACTTTCACAGAAATTGCCTCTTCTTATGATGATGTAAATACAACCAAATCTCAGAAAACCCACAATGGCTTACCAAACCCTCTTCATAGAAGCATTTCCAATGGTACTGATGCTTCAAAGACTGGATTGAATCCCAAAAATAGCTCTGTGAGTACTATCTAATCTTAGTTTTTAATTCTACAGCCTCTACAAATGCTTAGCATTAGTTTGGACAAGAACCGGTTTCCAATATTGTAGTTGGAATATTGTATTCAGGGAACCTCGGATGGCGAATTGGTGGAAGAAGATGCTCTTGACATTGTCTTTGGTCGTTCAGAACCAACAGAGAGCATTCCTGTGCCAGTTAATGCAAAGGCTTCAGGTACTTCAGGCAAATCGCAAACTCGCAAACAGAAAAGAGCTCTACGAAGACAAAGACTTAAAAATCGTGAAGCAGCTACAAATATTCCTCAGTACGAACTCGCATAGAGAAGGAAAAAAAAAACAACTATGCTTGTTCTGCTTGATGTTTATATCAATGAATTTGTCTCTTTAAGCTCATTAGCTTATCTATTGCTCCAAGTTTCACATCTGTTCCTTGGTCAAGAATAACTCAATTTGCGATGAGTAACGCAATTCACGAGTTTAAGGATGACATGAGTAACTCAATTCACGGTTTTGGTTCGAATATTTGCAGTCCGGTTTTGATACTGTTTGATAAATGGATTACAATACGATGATTGTAGTCTTTGGGTACCGAACCGGTAATTTCACGAAAGGTTTTGTTTTTTCATTTCATCATCCGGTATAGAATCAGACCTGATGGTGAGATCCGAATTATCTGAATAAACAGTTCGGTTTTGATTCGTTTTTTTTTTTTTTGGATAGCTTTCTCATAAATAGAAGACACACATACCAAAGGTTTCTAATCATATGTTGTATTGAAGTTTAAAACGATACATTTATCACAGCAGTCACCAGCATTAGATACAATTACCAAAAAATTACATCTTAATCTTTATTTTTTTTTTATTTTTTACTTTTTTATTTTTTTTAATAAGCAAATAGAGAGGACACATTAACATCATGAACAAGCAGAAGCATCAAAATTAGGCAACACAATGAACGACATCGACAATGGCAAGACATTAACCGGAGATTTCACACCACGGAGGACAGGTTCAAGGCTCGGGATATCTCCGGTTGCCGTTGGTTTTAACGGTTTACCGTTCAAGACCATTGTCTTGCTCCGCAATTGACCGTTTTCTGGTGTCAGATGATACTCTTCTCTGTCCAAATATCCATCCGAGGCTTTACTTCCAATCCAAGAAAAAGGTTTTTTCAAAGTATCCAACAAAGACTTCTTCTTCTTCTGCGGTTCCGCATTCAAAACTATGTTCATGCCATTGCTGACGCTAATCGTAAAATCCGATTGATTGCTTAGATTTATCAGAAGCAACGTCACACCCGCCTAAAAACCAATGACAAAACCAAAAGCTTTTTAAGCAAACTCTAGATTTTAAGGATGAGATGAATAATAACTCACTCTTCCTTTTGAACAATGTGCGTAAACCCGTAGCTGCGGCGGTCCGTTTGTATGAACTGCAAGAACCTCTTTTCCCATTAACCGATGCCAAAGCAGCGCACTGCCCCGAGTCCCGACCAAACAAACAAAAAAGAAGATTTATGGAAAAGTCAGTTCAAGATCAATCAACAATTCTCTAAAATCCAAGAGTTGTTGATTATAAATTAGGTCCGTTTTGGCAAGGTTAGGGACTCTCACCTATAGTAATCCGGATTTGGAACAAACGTTCCCTTTTCGAGCAAGCCGTAAAACCCTCCTACCAAAGTCTGTCTGCAGTAAACTTTAGTGTTGTGTCTCGCCGACATTCCAAGCTGATCTAGGTACCTTCAGAAAGATTAGATCCAAAATATCTTATATTAGTTCTTTTGGTAATATAAGTCAAGAAATCCAAAATCCAAATCGGTTCTTTTTCGTTTTTTTTGCTTTACCAGAAGCTGTCTATGAATGTATCAGAAACATGACGACCACCACTATTATAAGCTCCACCAGACTCTCCAACCCAAGGAGAAGCCCATGGTCCATGTTCTTGAATTGTCTGGTTCACGTCCTTGAATGTTTCAGATACTTTGCTTAAGTAACTCGGATCCATAATCTTCTTCACCAGCTGAGGATCATTACCTGCAACACTCAAAAACAGAGAAGGCAGCGAATTCCTCAAGAAAATATCTTCACAGAAGTAATGGTTTTGATTTGATTATCTTATACCTGAACCGAGATTGTATATATGATGAGTCACGACGTCGACAACTCCGGGGCCAGAGATCTGAAGAAGTTTGGTGTACCATTGTTGTTCATAAAATCCTCCAGGAGCGACAAGTTTAGGCTTCATTAACCGAGAATCTTTATAAACTTTGTTGATTACATCTCTAAGTACAATCAAATCTTTCCCGTAGAGCTCTGCACTCACACTCGCACCAACCCCGCTTCCACTTAGCTCATTTCCTATACCGAGAGCAATGAAAGCTAAGAAAAATGCCGAGTAAACCAAGGCGACTTTTAAAATGTTTGTTGTTACCAAATTCCCAAGACTCTATAGTGTAACCCTTTGAGACTGTGTAGTTTATGAAATCTTGAGTGTTTATGTGATCCCACGCCCCACCCCACGCCTTTCCGCGGAGTTTGTGTCTCCCTTGCAAAGCGTTTAAACCGAAAGTCACTACAGCTCTGCTTGATAAAGGAGGAAAACACAGGCTCATTCAAGATTCTCCTATAGGGGAAAATGTGAACCTTAATACGTGAACCAAAATGCAGAACCGAAGGCTTACCCCGTTGCGGTTAGGAAACTGTTGAGCTCATCCCATCGCTTCATATGTAAGCATCCTTTAGAGAATCCGAACAAACCGCTGCTCATTTTTCCGAATGGACGGCAAGGAGTTTTGAGATTTCCTATGTCGTAAGTCACTTGATCTTGCAGCGAACCGCCAATTCTTATCCTCAACGGCCTGAAAGCTAGACATACACAAATTTCCAAATCCTTAAAAGTTTCAGAAATCAAGAACACACAAGTAATGGCATGAGAAAATTTGGTCTGGCAGGTGCAAACCTTGAATAGCTTTAGCAAGAAGGGGTCGAGTTAAGTCCTGTAAAACATTCGAAAAGATTCAGAATTATCAATCGCAAACATTATGAAGAGACTAATCGTAAAGACCAAAAGGTGAATCCTTTTTCTCTGATTTTGCTATTACCATATTGATAACTGAAGAGTAACCCCAAGGACATTGGTCATAGTTGCACTTGTCATGTGGCCACCAGTCCAATGTCGCACAGACAAAGTTCTCGTCGGTCTCACAGACTGGACGAGCTCCTTCGATAGTGATCGATACAGTTTTCATGTCTTCAGCCATTGTTGTCTTTGGAACTAGAAGAAGATGACCCAAGAAGACAAAAAAGCAAAATTTGAAGCCCATTGTTCTGTTTTTGAGCTTCATTATTCAAAGCTTTCAACTTTTGTTTCTAACTTGCCTGTAAAAAAAATAAAACTGAACCTTTTTAAAGACAAAAAACATCAAGAAGAAGACAAGTTTAAAACTTAATAAAACACAGAACTCAAACCTCTGCAATATGTCAGAACAAGCAAGTGATGCTTGCATGTGAAAATATATACATATAGAGAAAGTAATAAATTTTTTTGCTGGAATTAAGGTTTATGATGAAAACCAGAGAGTTGGTGTAATTAACCCATTAAAGAAGGAAAAAATTGCTAACTTTTGCTGACAGCATCAAGAAAAAGTCTAACCTCTAAAATTACCTGAACAAGGAAGTCATTACAGAGATATATATAGCTTCTCTGTGACAAATATTCTATAGGATCAAAAAGAAGAATTTATGTTTACAGCTGTATAACCAGAGGAGTTTTACCTGCAAAATTAATTAGGCCAAACCCTTAATTATGCAACTATTAATTGGTCAAAATATTGTTTTGAATTACACATGCTCATCATAACTCATATGCATTAGATGAGTCTTGGAAGGTTACTTACATAATTATCATCTATTGAACTTTTACGGATTCCGGTTGAAAGTCAGACCCGGATAATCGATTTGGATTAAGTTAATTTACAATTACAAATGGGAAAAAAAAAATGGAACTTAGGAAACCAAACAAACTAATAAACAAAAAAAAAAAGGACAAGAGTCAAAGAAAGTGTTGGGAATTAAGAAATATGTAAGTTGCGGACATTCGATGATGATGGTGGACGATTTAAATTGTCTAGTAATTATAATTAAATCTCTTGACAGTTCTTAATTACTAATATATAAATTAAAATCAACCAACAAAAAAAAAAACACAGAAACATATGAAAAGGATCTGAAGCTTTGAAATGATACCGGAGATCGAACTGGAATCCCTGGAAATTCAAGTGAAATACAAAAACTACGGATATGGAATAATCAGATTGAGATAGAAGCAAGAACTGACCTTAGAGTCCAGCTTCAACGGAGAAAATCCGACTTTGAAGCAAAGGTGTAGCTGTAAAAATCTGGACTTTCGATTGTAATTGAGCCTTGATGATACTTAGATCAAAAGTTAGAGGTGTAGTAAGATGGGTTAGGTGTTCTTTGCAATTTGTCGGCTTCTCTATTTCACTTGCTCGCTCGCTCGTTGATGTTGTTCTTTTAAACTTTTGTATTTTTGTATTTTTATTTTATTTTTGTCTAGAGTTGGTGCAACTTGAAAAATCAAACCATATCTTGAAACATGAGCTTTTTACCACTTTTTATTCGTTAATTCATTTTTTATCCGTTAATAGATTTGGTTAACAGAAAACAGTTAACGCATCCCTTTGAAAACAAGTAAAACCTAAATTGGTGGAGAAAATTAATAATTAAAAAAAAAAACCTTTGTTTAATTACTAGACAGATGGCTTCTAACTTTACGTTTCCCCTTTTGTTCTTAATACTGAAGTTTTAAGACTATTTCTATAAAGTTTAGACTAATTACACGATGATTCGATATAACGACTATACTATTAAATATTAACAATCTACCGAAAAAAAGAGAGAGTCGCTATCAAAGTATATTGGTTTGTTTATATCTCAAGACATTTCAAGTAGATTAACAACCAACAAAAGAAAGTCACTTTCAAAATATAGTCTATATTGGTTTGTTTATATCTCAAGACATTTCAAGTAGATTAACAACCAACAAAAGAAAGTCACTTTCAAAATATAATCTACTACACTTAAAAAATTTCTAAGCACAAGTTGCACAACCAATCAGATTTTAAAAAAAGAAAGAAAAATTAGAGATAGATATGAAAAGAATATTTTCTAGAGAAATTCCTTCAAATAGCACCAAATAATGTTTTTGTTCCATAATTAGCACATATTTTTATTTAGGATAACAATAATATTTTATAAAGTTTATAATTTAATATTTTTTATTTGGGTTGATTATATTAGTATTTATGATATAGTTTTTAAGGGGTAGGGGGTAAGATTTAGGGTTTAGAGCTTAGGGTTTAGGGTTTTCTAAACCCTAAATCCTAAACCTTAAAAATGTGAACTTAAAAATATCTTTTAATAAAAATACTATTTTTGTCCTAAATAAAAATATGTGCTAAATATGTCACAAAAACTATAATTTATGCTATTTTTGAGAATTGTCCTATTTTCTATGTGCTTCCTCTAATGAACTTTTAAGAAAAAGCAATCCAGATTATAAAAACAATACATTTAAATAATAAATAGCATCAAGTAAAAAGCAGGTAGTAAAATAAAAAATTAAATAATGTGGTGTCAGAAAGAGGAGAACAAATGGGGATGGTAAGACCGGGAGATGGTTCGAGTCGGTGCATCTGTAATCTGTATCACTCTGAAGACATTTAGATTTAGTCTGTATCGACACGTGTCATGCTTGAAACTGAAGCAACTAGCTGAAAATAACAGATCTATCCCTTTCTTTTTCTCTTTAATATCTATCTTTTTAGTTTTTGATCAAAATAAACAAAATCAAGAAATGTATAACGCATTTGTTTCCTTTTTCTTAAACATTTTTTTTAAAAAATAACTTTCTTCCAGAGTTAGTAATGGTGATAAACATATTTCGTTTAGAGTAATCAGTTATTCTTTCAACGATTACTAAATATTTTGTAGGCAACTCATATTAATAGGCTTTCAATGTCATTATCGTATTAGAAAAATCATTATATTCTTTCTACTTTACGGGCCACGCAATATAGGAAAGTCTTTTGTGAATAGCTAGTTGGTAAGCTACTTTTTATATATAGGATGACCACGAAATATACATTTTTTTTGGCAATTTTCTAGAATCAGCAAGCAGAAACTGAAAATTTGGGCCTCAAGTAATATGGGCCATTTCTGGCTAAGAAGTGGGCTTTAAAAAAAATACTTTTTTGACATTTGAGATTTGAATGGAGGGAGGTTGCTCTGACTGAAATGGCATAAGCACATATGATCACAAAGTTTGCATTATAGAAAAATGTTTGTGATAGTGTTCGTTTTTATATTATTAAGCTTGATAAAACAATTATTATAGTTGGCAAATTTCTCCAAACATGATAAGAAATCATCATTTTCAATGTCTTTATATTTCCATTAAATTATATTTAACTACAACTCTATTTAGTGATATACCAAAATTAAACAATATTGTTATTTTGAAAATTATTATTTATTGTTTGAATCATATATATATTTGGCACGGATTCTTAGAAATTATTAAGAGCATCTCTGTTTTTTTGGAGTCAGCATCTAGATCTTATCTTTTTCAATATATAATCAAAAGAATCCAAAGTCGGTCCATCGCGGAAAGCATCATTCTTTAGAAAAATACAAAAAGACTTGTTTGATTGATATTTCCGATCCGTCAAAGCCACATCAATTTAATGTATTACTATAATGAATACACATACACATTATTATTATTATATGGGACTACTGTGAGTTTTATAATTTGAATTTGTTTTGTTACCAATTACCATCATTCATACTTTCAATCTTGAGTTGAATTCAATTCATGAAGTTCAATCATTTTCCTTTTCTTTTGTTGTGTCAAGAGAAATCAATCTTAAACATGTTTGACTAATTAATGTGGTATTCTCTTTGGGTAATTACAAATCATATGGCACTATATTTTAAATTTCTAATTATCAGTTAAAAAAACTTAAAAATTTCAGAAAAAATGTCAAAAGATTCTCTCCTTCCCCCTCTTTCACTCAAATAATTTCTCCCTGGATCTCTTCGTCCATGTTTTGTGTTCTATCTTTAAAATCAAATCAAAATTTTTCTTCTAAATTTCTCTAATCACTCTTCATCCTTTTTCTAGACAACTACATATTCTACCCAAAACTATTATATTGTTTTTTATATACTATATAGTTTCCTGTTATTCGTTCTTCAGTTTGAATCCTCTGCGAGCTGTGTGATCCAAAGGTAACATCTTTTTTATCTGTATCTCACATTTTCATTACAGTTGACTTCGTCTTAATGTCTTAGAGCTATCCCCAGTCTTGATCAAAACTTGAGATCATCAACCAAATCCACCTCTTTTTTTTTTTCTCGATTATTCAATTGAGTCATGATCAACTTTTGTTGTTGCTGGGTGTTGATGTGATTGCTGATTACTTGACACTCTCGAGCTATTGATGTTGGAACCAAAGATTCAATTTTAGTAGACTTTTGTTCCTCAAAATTGTTCAAACGTGGTTCTGAATTATTCGATTTGATCGGAACTCAACAAAACAGTTTAGGATCCAGAAACATTGATCTCAAATCATTCTGTCTGTTGTTTGAAAGATTTAAAGCTCCCAAAATTAAAGATTTTGATGATCTGAAAATAGGTTTCTGTGACTTTTCTTGTGCATCATTAATGTTAATATGAATGCGTGTTTCTCTGCAGATATAATTGAAATGGCTGAGGAGAATATTTCACAAGTTGATGACAAGTGTTGTTTGGATGATGCAAAACCAATGGAGATCTCTGTGGAAACAATGGAGGAGAAAACTCAAGGAGATGATGTTCTTCTTCCAGCTGCAGAGATCAATCATGTGAATTTGAAACACTACTCGAGTGGAGCTTTAGATAAACGAGCAGGCAAAGCTCAGGTTCAAACCCGTTACCGCGGTAACCAAACGAGTTCGACTCATGATCTATGTAAACATGGGAAGAGGCGTGAGGATGATTTGGTGATCAAACCTTGGAAGTTGGTTAAGAAAAATAATGCTGAAGAAAGTGGAGATTTAGGGAAAAGTGAGACTTTGAGGAAGTCGTTGGGAAATGTTTCTAAAGCGTACAAGCCATCATCATTGCAAGTTGCAAAGAAAGAACCTTCTGGTGAAACAAAGAGTACTACTACTCCGAGTGGTTCAGCTGTTGTAAGAACGGTCAAGAAGACAAAACTTGATGTTAAGAAGGTTTCAAGGATCAGCGAGAACAAGAGTTCTAAAGTTCAGGATCTTCTCAAGAGCAAAGAGAAGTTGAAGATTGATGGACCGGTTAAATGTGATGATTCATTGGAGAAGACAAATCTTGATGTTAAGAAGGTTTCAAGGATCAGCGAGAACAAGTGTTCTAAAGAGGATCTTCCGAAGAACGAAGAGAAGACAAAGATTGATGAACCGGTTAAATGTGATGATTCATTGGAACAGACAAATCTTGATGTTAAGAAGGTTTCAAGGATCAGCGAGAACAAGAGTTCTTACGAGGATCGTCAGAAGAATCTTAAAAACAAAGAGAAGACGAAGATTGATGAACCGGTTAAATGTGATGATTCACTGGAGAAGACATTGTATGTTGTTGAAACTAGTATTGAGAAGAAGAACAAGAGCATCAAAAGTGTTAAGAGTGAGATTCAGCAGTCTTCTGAGAAGAAAATCTTAAGAGGCAGCGGAAAGAAAAGGATTAGCCTTTTACCGTCTTTGTCCCCAACCTCGGTGGAGGTTAAAGAATCACAGGTCACGAGATCAGTTCCTAGGCAAATAAGACAGACTACTTCCAGGTCCAAAACTGGTTTGCCTCAGAAGAAAGAGATTGGTTCTGCAAATCTTGTTACTAATTCGAAAACAGAAAGCAAGATTAGGCCGAAGAGGATTGGTTTGAAGGCTACTCCTCTTCCTACTCTAACAAAGCAGCTGATGAGTTTCAAGAAAGGGAAAGTTCTTGAACCGAAACCAGAAGATTCAACTCCGACATCGATCAAATACAAGAAGAGAGTTGTTCAAGAACCAAAACTCAGAAGTGACGTGAACAAAAAGAAGAAGAACCTGAAAGATAAAAGAGAAGATATTGGGAAGATGAACGGTGAAACTAAACGAGAGAAAGTTGTTTTGAGGCATAGAAAAGTGGAAGCAAAGAAGAAAATGCAGACACTTTTCAATAATGTGATTGAAGAGACTGTGAATAAGCTTGAAGAAGTGAGGAAGAGTAAAGTTAAAGCATTGGTTGGTGCTTTTGAAACTGTAATCTCTCTTCAAGATAACGATAAAACATCTATGAAGAAGAAGGTTCAGAGCAAATCCACATCCTCACAAGTCGTTGAAGGCTAGTCTTTGAGCTTTATAATCAAAGATTTGAGAAAGAAAGAGATCAGAGTTGTGAATTTACAGTTCGTGAATTCGGAAAAAAATGGTTTTGTATTGTTCATGAATCTTGTGATGTAAAATTTTCAAAGAAATCATATATTTTCCAAAGTTTGGTTCTTCTCTGATGATTTGAGTTAAAGATTTGTCTATAACATTTCCTGACATAGCTTCCGCTGTTGTAACTTGTAAAATTGGGAAGCCGGTTTGATTGGTTTATTTTTCGTACCGAACCGGATTTAATCTAAGTCATACGTGTGTAGTTGACACGTGTGGTTTCTCCTCCCCCGCTCGCTCTTGTTCATACAGTCTTACGTTTCAAAATTCAAACGCCTTCTTCTTCACTTCGCACAACTCAACTCACAAAAATCAATCAATGGAGGTTTCTGAAGAGCAAATGCGAAGGGACGAAACGAATCGATTAGATTTTGGGGAAAAACGAAAGCCTTCGTTTGATTCTTCAGAACACCCACAGCAACAACAAGATTTCAGATTAGCCAAGTGTCGTAAGCTCGACGGCGGCAACGGTGTCTGTATCCAAGAAGGGTATCGAAATTACGAATCGGAACCAGGATTGAGCACTAGTGTGCCGGAAAAGTTCCGCGTCAGGCTTGAGATCTGCTCTCCTGATTCGTTTTCGGTGACGCCGGTTCAATTGCAATTGCAAGGGTTTCGATGCCCGAGAGAGCAAGATTGCCTTCGTCAATTGAGAGAGATTCTATCTGAAGTAAGTTCTCTTCTCTGAATTTTCTCGCGCCAAGCTTTGTTTTTGTTAAAGGGTGACAAAATGTAGAAGAGATATTTAAAAAGGGGGATATTTTGAGTCTCCGGTTTTTAGGGCTACTGATATAATGCAATGAAAGAAGTTGGATTCTACTTCTGATGGTTGATTTCACCTTTCAGGCGATTCCTTCACACTACACTCAAAATGATGATGGAGGAAAAGCTGGGGTTTATAAGATAAGAGACTACAGTATGGTCTCTGGATGTTTAAAAAGGTCCAAGAGCGTTGAAGTTGAAGAGATACCTTGGATAACTTTTGCTGTTGTTGAGAAACTTTCTCAGTCATTCATTTCTGGGAAATGGGAACCTTGTAAACCCGAACATTTTACGGAGGAGAAGGTTGAACAACTGATTCAAAGCCTGCCAAGAAAGCTGGTGAATTCCCTTTTGCCTTTCCAACTTGATGGTTTAATATTTGGTTTACGGAGAGGTGGCAGGTGTTTCATTGCAGATGAAATGGGACTTGGAAAGACACTTCAGGTGATTATATTATGGTTGTATTGATTAGAAATTACATAAGATTTTTTAATTGTTTGGTAAAGTGGCTATTCTGAGTGGTCAATCTTGTGCCAGGCCATTGCCATTGCTGGTTGTTTCATAAATGAGGGTTCCATACTTGTTGTCTGTCCAGCTGTTTTGCGTTTCTCATGGGCAGAAGAATTGGAACGTTGGTTGCCATTTCTTTTGCCTTCTGACATACATCTAGGTAAAAATCTCTACTGAATTCCCTATCTTTTCTCTTGTAAACTTCTGTGTCTTGCACTTGTTAACTACGTTAGTTGTATACAGAAGTAGCTACTCGGCTCATTTCCCCTCTAGTTTTATTTTATTTTTATTTTTCACTTCCGAATCCTGCACATATTAGCTGGTGGAATACAGAACTGCGATATAGCAATTTCTATCTCTAATTCCTTCTTTGCTCCATAGGAGCTCAAAGGTGAAAGCTTTAAATTAGTTTTCAGAGCTGTTAATTAGATATCTTGTTAAGTGGAGTTGAGTTTGATGGAACTTTTTGGTTTCAGTTTTTGGTCATCAAAATAATCCTGCCTATTTACCAAAATGGCCAAAAGTTGTGGTTATCTCATACAAGATGCTTCAGCATCTCCGGACGACCATGCTTGAGCGAGAATGGGCCCTCTTGATAGTAGATGAATCTCATCATCTAAGATGTTCGAAAAAGAAGTCAGATCCACCTGAGGTATGTAAGACTTCGTTTTCCTCACTAATGAGATTTTTAATCTTGCGTTCTTTGTCTACTTTTCTCAAATATTTCCTAGTTGACTTTGATTACCTTTGATAAACATAGAGATGATTCAGTGACACTCTCTATAACACTTCGAGGAACATCCTTAAATCTGAGTGGAGTTGTTGTGCTGTTTTTAAAATGTTGGTATTCAGAACACTTTCGGTTATGTTTTGCAGATAAAGACAGTGCTTGATGTTGCTGAAAAGGTTAAGCACATAGTCCTGTTGTCAGGAACTCCTTCTTTATCGAGGTTTTGAAAATCTAACCCTGTGTAAAATCAGTATCTTCTGTTTACTTCCAGTTTGTAATTTATCCTTAAATTTGTTTCCTATGTGACCACAGGCCCTTTGACATTTTCCACCAGATAAACATCCTATGGCAAGTCATCTGCAAAGTTTGACATAAACTTTTGGATTCGCATTACTTCTGTTGTCTAACACTGATTTTGTCACCAGGCCTGGTTTGTTGGGAAAGGACAAGTATGAGTTTGCGAAAACCTATTGCGAAGTTGGGCTTGTCAAAAGTATGCAAGGGAAAATTTTCCAGGTAAAAATAGACTATGTTTGGTAGCGTGTTGTGCCCTCATGATTCTCTGTTTTAAGTGCAGAATACTCCCATTGCATGCTAAATGGTCACTCATAGAGGATGTTGCTATCATACTTCATTTTATTTCTTTCCGTCGCTTCCTTGCTAAAATGTGCTGTGGTTCCCTTATCGTAGCTTTTTTTTGTAGATATTGTAAGATGGTAATAAACATTTTGGTTCGATGATTCAGGATTTTTCGAAGGGTACTCGCTTACTGGAGTTAAACATACTGCTTAACCAAACAGTGATGGTAAATCCTTGTTCTTCTATTTCAGTTTGGCATTAAATGGTTCTGTATCAATGGTCGATACTCGATACTGGGAAACTTATTTTTTTTTTTTTTAATTGGTCATTCCTCAGAAAGGATCAAGTGTGTCAAACCATTATTTGAATGTTTATGTTCCAACTTAATAAGTATTACTAGATAACTATGAAGATAATTTAATTTAGACTTTTTTTGGTGAAAACATTTCCATGTTCCAACCTTCACAGTTCAGTTAGCTGTCTGTTTGTTGCCAGTGCTTTTCATGAAAGTTTGTGAAGAAATGAGAAGAATATGGCAATGATATTTCTGATATGATATGCCAATTTAAGTTTCTTGTATTGTGTTGTCGATTGGTAGAGAACTATGTGATGTAAAATCCCTTTGCATTTGTTATAGATAAGAAGACTGAAGCAACATGTGTTAACACAGCTACCCCCAAAACGTAGGCAAATTGTAACCATACTGCTAAAGAAGTCCGATATAGCTTTAGCAATGGCTATTGTCAGCGAGGCTAAACAAAAGGATGGTGCTATAACAGAAACCACAGACAACTTACATGAACCTAAAGGTATGTAGCATGTTTTATACCACCCTCGTAATGATGTGAATTGTTTTTATCATCAGTATTCAAAGAAGTTTATTTTTACCAATAGCACAAGCCACAAGTTTCTGGGAGTTCAGTTCTAGCTAACCACTGTGGTCCATCCAATGTTTTAACACATGCTGCTTTTTTAAGTATAGATCAAAATATTGCTGGTGGATCAAATGAAGCTGGGAATGTAAATACGGAGAACTCTGTTAACACTAACTGTATGTTCTTTCCATAGATGTCAAGGAGACAATTCTTTTTGCATATATTTGCACTCCTATGTTTTTCATTTTTTGTCCTGTTGTGCTTTAGCTGGCAAAGAGAATCAATTATATGGCAAACTTTCCTATCAACAACTTGGCGTTGCAAAGCTTTCTGCCTTTCGTGAATGGTTATCCCTACACCCACTTCTATCGGGAATGGATTATACCCGAGAAGAAATTGATGGAGACACAAGCTCAACTAAGATGGTCATTTTTGCACATCACCATAAGGTTCTGGATGGCATTCAGGTTAGTATGCTTCGTTCTCATCATTAACTCTTTGATAATTCAAATATTTATATCTGTCTGCTAGTTCGTTTTGTTTTGGTTTCAAAATTATGCAGCTCACTTAACATATATCATTGCTTTTCAGGAATTTATATGTGATAAAGGGATTAGTTTTGTTCGGATTGATGGGACGACGTTGCCAAGAGATAGACAATTGGCTGTACAGTCATTTCAGTTTTCTAGTGAGGTATGCTCAATATCTCCTATACATTTATTATCTCTTGACGTGATTGTGCTTGTTAGGATGTTTTGTTTTTGACCTACGCTATGGTTTTCTTCTCCAGGTGAAAATTGCAATAATTGGCGTAGAAGCTGGAGGAGTTGGACTTGATTTCTCAGCAGCGCAAAATGTTGTGTTCATTGAATTGCCTAAAACACCGTCAGTGTTGCTTCAGGTATTTTTCTTGTACTCATAACTTCTTACCCACCCTCGTTCCCAAACAAATTCTGCAAAATTTGTAAGGCTGCTAAACGCATAATCAATTGATTTCATTTTGAAGGCTGAGGATCGAGCACATAGGCGAGGTCAAACAAGTGCAGTCAATGTATACATCTTCTGCGCGAAGGTAAGCTCGTTTGCTGCTGCCATATTAGTCACTTGAAGTTTATCTTATCCATTATACTTGAATAACGACACTAATGCAACAGGATACTATGGACGAGTCAAATTGGCAAAATCTGAATAAGAAGTTGCACCGTATTTCATCTACCACTGATGGAAAATATGATGGGAAGAGTGAAATCGAAGTACCTCCCAAACCGCTGCTCTTTTTCTCAATTCTCAGTTGATTATTGTCAATATATGATGTGCACACAACATAGAGGTTTATTCATATGTAATAGGCTTAATTTTATTCACATGACAGCCATTAGTTTGAATGATAAAAATTTATGTCTGAGCAGATTGAAAGAGCATATATTTTCAAGCCTGCTGAAGAAAGCAGTGAAGGAGAAGTTCTTAAAGCGCAACCATCAAAAGCGAATAGTGTCGTAGCTGATAAGATTGTTGAAAGCTGTGACGATCTGGGATCTGAGACAGATGTATCAAATACTACTGATCTCAAGGTTTATCTCTTGACTTGTCATTGATCAAAGAGTTTAGACATCTATAACCTCGGAATTTATCTTTCTTATACCATGAAGTTTACAAGCTAAATGTCTGGATGAAACATGAATGGCAGAATTTTTACCGGTTTACAAACCTGTCTCCTTGGTTATAGAACTCAGATATTCACTCGTTTTGACTGAATGCTTTTTTTTTTGTGGCTGGCCAGGATGATATATTAGAAGTCTATCCTTTTGTTGAAAATGGTTCTGGCTCTGTGAAGAGGTCTTCTGTCACCATCTTTTCTACTATGTTAGACCAGGAAAATCCAGAAAATCATCAGCCAAAAAATGTATGAACTGAAATCGTATGAAAGGTCTATTTTTCTTCTCTGACATGTCCTAAAATGTAAATACCTTTTCTTGTGATGCAGCTTGTTGCTGATGAGGGGCTTGTGATAGAAAATGATT
The DNA here is from genome assembly GCA_963667165.1 of Barbarea vulgaris. Classification (NCBI taxonomy): domain Eukaryota; kingdom Viridiplantae; phylum Streptophyta; class Magnoliopsida; order Brassicales; family Brassicaceae; genus Barbarea; species Barbarea vulgaris. The sequence goes on from OY763891.1 coordinate 25,041,700, forward strand.
CCAATTCCTTTTTCCCACTCGTAGATTCTCTACGATTTGAGGTAAATGTTAAACGCTGCATCAGCTTTTCTTATTTTATCCGCTATTCTTGGTGGTCATGAAATATATAATCGTGTCAAGGAGGCCAAATTTGGTGAACCCACTGCATACTTTTCGAATTCTTATCAGTTTCTAAGTTTATTGGATCTAAGCTGCAATCTGATTCTTATTTCTACTGTAAAATTTGTCAAATATCATTATCCTTACTTGTTTTGAGCTGTAATATAAATCGGTTCTTAAATTCTTCCAGGTGAGCCAAAACACTGGAAGAATTCATTTATATTCTTGCATTCCTGGGAAGGATCCACGACCGAGGCCTCATTTCCAGAACTTCCGACCAGAGGAGATTGAAGCAAGCAATCTAAGTCAGGATATCAATAAAGAAAAAACTCATGAATCCATTACAGATGATCAGGTTCATGTACTTGCTATATTAGAATTTTTGAAAGAATGGAAATCATTACGGGCAATCGAAAAGCGGAAACTACTTGGAAAGCCTTTGCAACTACCTTTATCACTGGAGTTAAGCTACTTGAGTGAAAGTACTAGCCACAACAGCGAGGTATAACTCTTAGCTAAAAAGTTATTTTCCAAATATTTGGTTCCAAATAATTATTAAGAGTTTTCTGCATCAGGGATTGCTCAGGGGAGGGAGCAATAGGCGAAAGACTCCCTTTTCTGAGGTCATTATTCCTTTACCTGCAAATGCAGTGTGGAAAAAGGTCAACCTTCGAAGTGGCTACCAAAAAAAGGAAAAAGAATACACCCAAGCTTGGAGTATGAGCAATGAACCACTCTGTAAACTCTGTCAAAAGCCCTGCAAGTGAGTGAATACATGGTGTATTCTCGCTACTAAATGATAGTTTTTGTTCACTGTTTTGTGGAATAAACTTTTTTTTTTTTGTCTGTTCTAGGGGAAACAACGCCAAAGAGCCTGAGTATTTTGAGGATCTTTTCTGTGAGCTTGCATGCCATGAAGATTACCGGACAAGAAAAAGCAGCAGATATATTCGTCAGGTTTATCTTGTTCATTCTTTCATTATGTTAATGCGAATGAGTTTGCTTGACAAAGTTTTATATCATTTATACCTTAAAAATTCATCACTAAGAGGTGTACAAGCATTCAAATCTCAGGCACTTTTTGAGATAGAACATGGAATTTGTACAAACTGCAAATTAGACTGCCACCAACTTGTCAGACGTATAAGGCCCTTACCGCTGGAAAAACGCCTTAGATACATAAGCAAAGTGGCTCCAGAATTGTTTGCCCGGAAGAACTTGTAAGCCATTGAATCCCAACTTTTTGCTTGTATTTCTATTCGAAATATCAAAAGGAGTTTAATTACTGCGTTTGAACGTGCAACTTTTTTGAAATTCGATCTCTTTATTTTCATCTCTAATGTCAAAGGCTCGAAACCCTGGTTAATGATCCAACTGAGGGAAATGCTTGGCATGCTGATCATATCATTCCGGTTTACCAAGGTGGAGGTAAGTTGCAACCTTTAACACTAGACGACTCAGTAAACATCATTGATCTTAACAATGCCACATATACATGATTTCATATGTGAATACAATTGACTGAGCAAGTTTTCATGAAATTTGGATGATTCGTAGGTGAGTGCCGGTTAGAGAACATGAGGACACTTTGTGTGGCTTGTCATGCCGATGTCACTGCAGTTCAGTGCGCAGAGCGTAATCTGATACGGTCTAAAGCCAGAAAGCAACTCAAAAACACTTTAAAGGAACTCAGAAACAATCCAAAGTTAACAGATCTCTCGGCTGATGACAACAAAAAGGTATGATTATAGAACATATTCAAATGAAATGCAAGACTCGTTGTAGCGTATCACCACATTATTCTCATAAGTTTTGATCGATTCATTAAACTTTTTGGTTATGTTTGTTTTAAGGAGACTGATTCAGTAACCGATGAAGAGGAAGATGAGCTTATGGTTGAAGTTCCTGGTAGTGCCTACTCCATAATAGATAAGAAAACTAGTCATGACTCATAAAATTCATCTTGATTTGTGAGTAAATTGACCTCTCGATGACAAAGCAAAGATCGTTGCTTAACTAATTTTGTTTGTATGCATGCTTGTTGTATCTGTATGAGGTTTGCTTGGAATGAAAGCTTCTTTTCTCGGCAGTTTCTTGTCAAAAAAGCAAAATGGTTCCCTAATTTTATTTATGGCAAAATATTAAAGCATTTAGGAAAACTTCTAAAACTATCCGTCTAAGAAATCCATTTAAGAAACTGCCGGATTTTATTATTCGTAAACACCGATTTTATTAGCTTTTCTTATTTTCTGTGTATATATATAATAGATTGATATTCCTTCTCTCCAAAGCAACAAAAACAATATAAAAAAGAAGTTAATTATTAAAATAGTCACACTTCTTCTTTCTATTAAATTAAATAAATAAAATAAACTTTGTTGTTTAACTAACAAGCAAGGATGTACATGTACCAATGGGCGAAAATCAGATACTGGTAAACGAAGAATGGATCCAATGCTATATTACGTATCATCGTTTTATTGCATAAACAAGTAATAATTCTAATATTATTGGTAAAAGATCTTTCAGTGTTCCATAAATTTTAAAATGTCGTAGCTGCTAATTTAACGTTCAAGAGATCGAGTAAACATTTATCTACTTTTTCGTCACCCCTCCTTTTTTTTTTTCCTCTTATCTTTTATTTGTTGTATAATTTATTTTAGTTAACAAAACTATATTCTACGCGTAAGTATAAACACGAAATAAACATCCGCCTGACCTAATAATTACACACATAGACGCTATTTTCTTTTTTCTTTTTTTGGTTTTGAAGGATCTTGGGGACAATTGTGTAGAAATCAGTAAATCACAGCGATCTCGTGTTTTCAAATGCTTGATATCTAGAACCTCATTTTCAGCAATTGTGTTTCTATATCCTTAAAAAAATACATTTCCTTGCAAATTAATCTGATAAACTTTAAAGAAAATCTGCATTTTAAACTTTTTGATACATCTATTTTGTTCATTTTTATACGTAAATCATGAACTATTAGTTCGTTGCATGGAGATAAAGTTTTTCTCCACATTTTTATTATAAAAAAAAAATCATAGCAAAAAATTGGAATATATATCAAATATGAGTTTGGTTTTTAAAAGTTCATGAGGGTTATGTAGTTGCAGAGTTGTAGGATGGGATCATAAGAGCCCAGTGAAATAATTGTTATGGTTCCCTTGCCTTTAAGACTCTTTCTAGTATGATGTGGGGGCCCATTTCAATCTTCCTCTCCCAATTTCAGTAATCTGGTTATGTATAATTTGTATATACTTAATTTTTTTTTATGTATATACTTAATTACTTATGATATATGCATATATATATATATATATGTGACAGATTCAATCATTCATGGATGTAAAAATATAATAAAATAAAGTGTATATTTCTTGATTTTTGTTATTTAGAACGGAAAAATTCATATATAAACTTATGGTAGTTAGATATTATGTTTAAATAATTTATCTTTAATTAAACTATAAATATGTGTGTGTGTGTGTATATAGGTTGGTAATGTTTCCAACAAACTCTAAGCACAACTTTTAACAGGAAGGAGTTTCTTTGAGCTAGAGGGACACAATAGCCATTATTTTGTGTCTCAAGACTGTTTTCACCTTTCTTTTAACTTCGTTGGAAAGGGTTTACTTACTTTTTATCTCACTTTTTTTTTTTTTTTTTTTTTAATATTTTGGTTTATAGTCGGTAATTCTTTTTTTTTTTTCCCGACTAATTATACACTTGAATTTATTGTGAAGGTTGAACACATGTATCTTGCTATGATATCCAAGCTACATTATAGTAACGCTTTTCAGTATACAAACTAAGTAATCAAATACCAAAGCAATGATATAGAATATTAAAATTGTTTCCTAAGGAAAATGATGATTTTCTAATTAATTATGAATCTCTTTTGCTGAGAAAAAGGAAAAAAAAAAAAAGTTATGAAACACTTTCACGTAGAAAGAAATATAATTTTGGCCTACAAAAATAGTCATATCGACGGTGGATCGGTCAGAGTTTATGATTGAAAATCAAATCGGGACCCATTGTACTAGTTCAAACTGAGTTTTTTTTAAGGAAAAAAAAAAAAGATATTTGAGTTTTCGAATTGGCATCACTTATAATTTTATTCAGTTTTGAAGATAACAAGAAAAATGTTTCCCTAACAGATTATAAAAGAAACAATGATCTTCTTTTTAATAACAAAAATGAGATATTACTGATAATAAATAGTTTGTTCTATATTGGCTTTAAATATAGTAGAATGTACAATATGGAGTTTTGAGAATAACTTATTACATCTAAAAAGTTTATAACAATTCATTTTTGAGCCTGATTTGTCATGCACGTCATCTCTCTCGAATTATCATTTTTCTACAAATAAATAAAGCAATTTTATGTAACATGCATCTATATATATTTTAAGTATATATATATGTAATAATTACACAACCAGCAAAAAAGTAAATAAATAAAACAAAGAGAAATGAAACACGACATATCGAGTAGTAGTAGTGAGAAAGTCTTAAACTTAAGTATAAAAACAACACCCGTGAGAGACAACACATATAGAAACCAAATCAAATCCATCTTTCTTTCAAAACTAACAAGAATGGTTTCGGTGACATCAGAACCATCAAGGAGCCGCTCAAAGAAGGTGTGTGTGATCGGAGCTGGACCGGCGGGGCTAGTCTCGGCGAGGGAGCTACGAAAAGAAGGACACAAAGTGGTGGTGATGGAGCAAAACGACGACGTAGGAGGGCAGTGGTTGTATCAACCAAACGTAGAAGAAGAAGATCCATTAGGAAGAAATAGTGGTTCCATTAATGGTGCACTTAAGGTCCATAGCAGCATTTACTCTTCCTTGAGGCTAACCTCACCGAGAGAGATAATGGGTTTTTCGGATTTTCCATTTTTGGCGAAGAAAGGAAGAGATATGAGGAGGTTCCCAGGGCATAAGGAGCTATGGCTGTATATTAAGGACTTTAGTGAAGCTTTTGGGCTGAGAGAGATGATTAGGTTTAATGTTAGGGTTGAGTTTGTAGGGGAAGGGGAAGAAGAAAAAGAAGATATGAGAAAGTGGATTGTGAGGAGTAGAGAGAAATTAAGTGGTAAGGTTATGGAAGAGATCTTTGATGCTGTTGTTGTTGCTACTGGCCATTACTCTCACCCTAGATTGCCCTCTATTAAAGGTATTTTTTTCTTCTCATTTAATCATTTATCGACAGTAAATCTAGTAGTTCGATTCAGTTTATGATCTTCCTGTTATAGAAAAAATATATATATATATATATGTGTGTGTGTGTATGGTTATTAATTGATTAATTTTTTATGATTCTTTGATGGTTTTAGGAATGGATTCTTGGAAAAGGAAGCAGATTCATAGCCATGTTTACAGGGTGCCTGATCCATTTCGTAATGAGGTGATTGAATCTCTATAATCTTTAATTTTGGTGATGATGATAATGGTTTATGAATGTTATGATGATGGTGATGGTTATGATAATGATAGGTAGTGGTTGTGGTTGGGAACTCAATGAGTGGACAAGACATATCAATGGAGCTTGTGGAAGTGGCAAAGGAAGTTCATTTAAGTGCCAAATCGCTTGATATATCTTCTGGCCTTTCCAAAGTCATTTCCAAACACCCAAACCTTCTTTTTCACCCACAGGTTATTTCTACTTTTATATATCATATATATATATATATATTAAATTAATAAATCACATGTATAAATTTGGATTTAAAAGTTTCAATTCTTTTATTTTTGTTTTGTAGATTGAATCTTTAGAGGATGATGGGAGAGTCATTTTTGTGGATGGATCTTGGGTCATCGCTGATACAATTTTATATTGCACCGGGTAAGATATATATACTGGATAAACGAAAAATCTTATCTTCATCTATTGATTAATATAAATAAACTAAAACTAAACATATTTTTAGTAAAAAACACCTTTTTCATATAAGTTGAAGTCTTAAAGAATAAACTTTAATTTACTACTTTTTGTTTCCGTTAGAGAAGACAAATAGATGATGATGATGATAATTAAGGTTCCTTAGATGTATCAGTGTGATTCAATTGTAGTTACTTAACGTTAAGTTAAATTTAATTAATTGTGTTGTGGCTTTGTGGGGTACTGTGGTCTTTATCGACATCATAAAGATTGCTTCATGTAAGAAAAAGCAGGAAAATTATGTAGAACCTATCAAATTAGATTCGTTTGTATAAATATATCACCCTTTTGATAAAACTCACCGTTTTTTTTTATATTGAAAACATCAATACTCCTATGTATTTTCTGAACTAAAATGTGGGACTCTAAAACCAAGAAAAATAAATGTTGGGACTCATAATAAAGCCAGACTGAGTGGGCTACAAATCTTTTTTACATTGGTCTTGTCAATAAGTTTCATTTCTCTAGTTCTCGGGTCCATCTTATACAAAATAATCCATTTTTTTTGTCATTTGTTTACTATTTCCAAAATGTTTTTTTTTTTTTTTTACTTTAATAATAATATTGGGGGACCAAAAAAAAAAAAAAAAAAAAAACAGGTACTCGTACAAGTTTCCATTTCTTGAGAGTAAAGGAAGAATAGAAGTAGACGATGATAGAGTGGGCCCACTCTACGAACACACTTTCCCTCCTTGTCTCTCCCCTTCTCTTTCCTTTGTCGGTATCCCCAGAAAGGTCACTTTTTTTTTATCTTTTGGTTTTACTAAAAATTCATTAATTTTCGGTTAAATATCATTAATTATTATTTTTGGTAATTTTGCAGTTGATAGGATTCCCATTCTTTGAAGCACAAGCAAAATGGATAGCACAAGTTTTGTCCGGAAAGTCATCTCTTCCTTCTTCCGACCAAATGTTACAATCCGTCGTCGAGTTTTACCGGTCAAGAGATCTCGCCGGAGTCCCTAAACACAACACTCACGACATTGCTGATTTTACGGTAATTAATTAAACCCTCCAAACAAAATTTAATAATACTTTTGATTCCCTTGTCCCTAAAAACAACTTTGTGTGTTGAATCTATCTTTTGATTATAGTATTGCGATAAATATGCGGATTATGTTGGGTTTCCGCATTTGGAAGAATGGAGAAAGCTACTCTGTTTATCTGCTCTCAACAATTCACAGGAAAATCTTGAGACGTATCGCGATTCTTGGGATGATCATGAACTCTTACAAGAAGCTCTTCAAAGCTCTCATTTCACAAACCTCAATTGTTGAAAAACTGTTTTTGTTGTTCTCATTAAGAAGAAAGAATCACTCTTTCTTTCTTCTATTCGTTCTTTCTTTCTTCCCTTTTATCTAGTTTGGTCTCTCTTTATGTTTTTGGTTGATATTTATATCCCATACATTTACACATTTGTTTCCTTTAATATATAGTGTAGTATCATTACCACATTTAATGGAGTATACAACAATTTGGTTTTATATTTTTTTGTCCGAAAACCAGGAACCATATGATTTGAGGAAACACTAAAGCTCTAACTTTTGAATGAACCAAATGATAACACGATGGTTCATTGTCAGGGTAATGTAGAAGACTGATAATGATCGTTCATGAAAAAAAGCTTGGGCATTTTGAATCTTTGATCTACCTTATACTAAAAAATAAAATTGAACTTTGTGTCGCATTTGCTCATCTATGTATATAACTCCTATTCAGTATCATCTCTAGTTAAAACAGATTCATTGCCTTTTGATAAGCTAAGTTGCTAGCTCGACCCAAAATGATTCTCAAGTAATTTAAACGTTTTTAAATCTTTGATTTCTCCTATGTAGTCTTGATCTCCACAACAAGACTTGTTACAAAAAGGATCTTCAGTCAGATTCTTGACTCTCCAAGAACATGAAGCAAACTATGATTACCTCTTTAGTTTGGCTATACTACTTTGCTTGATGATCATATGATGAAAATCAGCAGCAGGAATTCTAGAGCCTCGTCTTCGCTTTTTTATGGCTCCCCAATCAAAATTCGTCTTGTCTTCCACCGAGGAAGTGAAAGCATCGTTTAGTTTAGAAGGAGAGCTTTTGGTCTTGTCCTTGGGGAACCCGCGATTCCATTTTAATTCAAAAGCCTCAAGTAGCTTTCCTACTACCTGCAGATCCTCATTGGCTTCACATTCTGAAAATAAGCCTAAGCTCAGGTTATCACCATCCTGATCATCTTTGCATTTCCTCTTCCCCTGTCTTCTGGCCCGACTTCTCTTTTGCTTCCCAAGGACAAAGCTGGAGACTGCTGTTTTGTTGTCTGAAGAGTTCAATCTCAGATTTTTCTTATGCTTCTCTAGCTTCATCTCTGTCATGGTCTCAAAAGAGTCTATATCATAGTCCTCAGCAACTGAAGAAGATATCTCGGCAAACCAAAGTAGATCTATGCTTAATGAAGTCATACAATCAGCGGTTTCTTGACCAGACTTTCTAGAGATATCAACTATAGCCTCAGCTGCAGATACTTGTTGATAATGTCCCTCTTTAACAAGAGATATCCTTCTGCTCTTCTTCCGTTTAGTTCTTCCACTCTTTTTCGCAACTACTTTGTGAGCCTCACTGGATTTCATTTGTGGTTCACAACACCTTTTCTTTCCTAGATTGGTCCAGTTTCTAGCAGATTTCACCTTAGACGAAGAACTTGAATTCACTTTCTCCATAATTGCTTGATTGCTTAGAGATTCTGAGATGGCTTGAGCACTCAAGTGCAGGTCAAATTCTGAGCCTTTGAAAGTTTTGTTGTTTGGACCAACTTTTACCTTCTTCCTTGGCCTTGAGCCTCGCATCAAAGGCTTTTATTGCTTGGCCAAAAGTAATATGCTAGATGAACATGGTAGTGCTTGAACCACCACTCGCGGCTGGTCTGATTTGTGGTTTCCATGCAACGAATCCGATAAAGACTCTTGAGCTTTCTTGGTTTCAAACTTCTTAACAATAGTTTCTTCTTCTTCATCGGATGAAAGGGGAGACATATTCAAGTCAATTCCGTACTCTGCTCAAGAAAAGTATCAGATCAACAAAAACTTCAATATATATACCAAAAATGCTTAACAAGAAACCAATATGTAAACATAAAGTTACATTTTCTTACCTCCTCGACATTTTACAGATCCTTGCACTTCATTCATCCCATTGGAACCCTTCACTGATACAGACTCTTCTCCTTTTTCATTTGAGGTAAGTGGACTCAGGAGCTGATTGAACACATAATCTGACTGTTCATCAATCTTGGCCGGTTCATTCAAATCAAGTTGCAGCTTATTCGACTGCTTACCAGATTCCAAAGACATTCTTCTCAGAGATTGCTCTTTCATAAAATTTGGAACTTCATAAACTTCTCCATTCATAGAACCTCTCTCTTCCTCTCTATCATGATACTCAAAAACTGGTAATTCCAGATCCAAGACCTTCTTTTCAGACTTCTCAACATTATCTACAGCTTCAATTTGGTTAGGAATGTATTCTTCACAACGAAAATTCCTATTTTGGTATGTGGAGATGCTCGAATCCATCCACTGTGTTCTATGGCTAGGGAAGCCAGAATTTAGATGCAAGGCCTCAAGATGTCGAGTTCTCTCCATTTCCATCATCAGTTCCTTCTGCCTCCAATACAAACGATGAAGCTCATGAATCTGATATGGAAATTAATCAAAACTCTCAAATTGGACGAACACAAAACACTCATAAATCAAAGCATTACATCAAAACACAAAGGAGTAACAAAAAGAAAAGCACCTGACTTTCAAAGACAGATTCATGTACAAGCATGGTGTGTTTTAATGTTTCCTTCAATTGTTGTCTAAGATAAAGATCACAATACAGTAAAGACAATGTATCATCAGCATTCAGATTCACGCCGTATTTATTGGTTAAGACCGTATCAATGTCCTGTATAGGACACACACTCCAGCCAGTTCTCGCATCTGTCGTGTCACGGTTTGAGTAATTGCACCCCAGGATCAATGTCCTGTATAGGACACACACTCCAGCCAGTTCTCGCATCTGTCGTGTCACGGTTTGAGTAATTGCACCCCAGGACAAAGCTGTTCTGCTGCATTTTTTCATTAACTTCACACTCTTACCAATATTGCTGTTTACCAAGAAAGAAAAAATAAATCAATCTTATGAACTCATAAATTTTCATTAAAAAGCAAAACCCACAAAGCATCATTAAATCTTGTTTTAAATCAACAAAATTTGCAAATAACGTGTAAAAGATGAGTTTGAGGAAAAGTAAACTAAAGCTGCTCTTAAGACCTCAAAGACTATTAACAACATATTTTTTTCTTCTTTTTTGGCAGAAATATCTTAAGTGGTTGAAGATAAGTCATAGAAAAAAACAACCTTTCGAAAGAAACAAGGAAGCAAAAGACAAGACATTGTTAACATTAAAGAACTAGAATTAAAGAACTAGAAGGAAGCAAAAGTTGAAACTTGAGTTAGATTAATGGAGTAGATTTCGTGGAAGAGGAACATGCTAGTGAAGGAAATTACAGATACAAAAGATTTTGACAGAAAAAAAAAACAAAAAAAAAAAAGAGCTATAAAATCTGCAGAAGAAGAAACCCAGAAACCTTATCATCAGTAAAGTAAATGAAAAATCAAAACAAGAGAAACGATCTACCTTTATAAAAAAAAAAAAAAGGGACAAAGGAACAGTTTTTATCAATCCAAGGATTTTCTGAGATTCAACTCAAAGCTTCTTTACTGAAGCTGCTGAGAAAACAGAGAAGTAAAGGAGCTTCTTTTATTTTCTCGGGAAGATGCAAAAAGGAAAGCGGGTTACACCCAAAAGAACAAAGATCTTTTTATTTTTTAATATGTTTTTAATTTTTTCAATTTGAATGAAGGAAGAAGTCCGTATCCGAGATCTGCTGGGCCATTATCTTTGGACAAGAAGAGAAGGATTGGAGGAAAATGGAGAATATTTCCAGGAAACAAACACACAACTTAGAGAAGAAGCGAAACCTATGAGAAAAGACCACTCCAAGAAAAGAAAATAAAAGACTATTACCTTTGCGTCTCTCTGATTCTTCTTCCCTCTTGTCTTTTTCTTACATTTGATTTAATGTCTCTCTCTCCTTTACTTTCCCCAAGTCTGAGAAATTTATTCTCTTTTTCCATTTCGTACAAAAGAAGTTAAAAAAATATTACTAAAATGACTTAGAATCAGATCCAGTAAACCAATCCTCATTTGTTGGAAGATAAGTAAGAAAATCATTTTATAAGACAAATCATCCGGTCGAACCGGTTAAAGTCTGGGAATGCCTTCAAGTTCTTTGTTTAAAAGGTGAATGAATATCTTCTGGTAGAAACAGGGGACACTCTTAAGAAAGAGAAGACATTGTAAACCACACATTTGAATTCCAGTGCTGTTAAAACAGAATGGAAAAACCAAACTCAAAAGCAATTAAAACAGAGTATTTTTCTTGTTTTAGAGGAAGAAGATCAATAAATATATTGATAGCAGATAAAAGACCAGACTTGTTTATAAAATGTAGAGTAAGTGTAGCCGGTAAAACATCTTACTTAAAAGCTTTATTTGCGAATCAAGTTCGGTTTCCATTTATGACTCGATCGAGGAGGCAGAGGTGCTGGTAGTAGAAGAGCAGGCTCTCTTCCTGCCCCTTTGGACCAACGGAGCTTTTATGGCACCAAACACTAGGGGTGGAGGTGGCAGTGGGGCTCCTCCTCTACACATCAAGGGAGGAGGTGCTCCATACATTGGAGGTGGATGTGGAAGTACAAGAGGAGATCCACCAAATCTAAATGGAGGAGGTGGAGGTGGTGGTGGTGGTGGTGAAGTTCTACCAAAAGGAAGGGGTGGGAGAGGTAGAGGTGCAGGAGGAGATCCACCAACTCTGTATGGTGATGGTGAGGGAGCAATACTTATATAAGGCAAAGGGGCCGGACGGGGAATGCGACCTCCATTTACTTTTGTTGTATTTAATGAGCTACAAGGAGGAGGTGGTGGTGGTGGAGAGGGGGAAGATGAAGAGCGTGCCACATCAGTTTCAAAGGTCGAAAGGCCACACACAGACTCCCAGTTGGAGGCAACATGATATCACTTCGCCACACATATGTAAATGGAGGTGGTGGTGGTGGTGGTGGCGGAGGTGAAGTTCTACCAAAAGGAAGGGGTGGTGGAGGTGGTGGTGGTGGAGAGGGGGAAGATGAAGAGCATGCCACATCAGTTTCAAAGGTCGAACGGCCATACACAGACTTCCCAGTTGGAGGCAACATGATATCACTTTGCCACACATATGTAAATGGAGGTGGTGGTGGGAGCTGAGATGTTTGAGAGTGCCTGTCATTTTGGCTTCTTCGTGAAGAGTAAGTAGGAGGTGGAGGAGGTGATGCAGCTGCTTGTGAAGAGTGTAAAACTGATGTGGCCTCCGAATCATCTGAAAAAGAATCAACAACCACAAAACTATTCAAGTCTCTCGAACCATCTGAATCAGTATCAACAACCACAACACTATCTGAGTCTCTCTTATGGTCAGGCCCATCAATCACATGCCTAAAGATCTCCTCCACCTCAACAAATTCTTCAGGTGAAATCACATCAAAATCATTATCATCTTCTGATACTGGGGCTGTTGTGATAACAGGCACCACGGCATCACCGCCAGAGAAAAGTACCTGATACATATATGAGTATGCATTCAAACTTAACAGCCTCATTTAATGGACAATCAGAGAAAATTTCACAACGGCATACCTCTGCCTTAAATTCCTTTGGGAACTTGTCCTTGGCATCCCAAAGTATATCCATCTCATTGCGGTGGACCATTAAACAATTAGCACGCACAAATCCCGTGTGGAACATGATTCTAAAGACTTTCTCCTTGCTAACCAAATCATCATGCAAGTGCACACATTCCAGAACAACATCCCCTTGAACACGACACCGTATATCTAATTTCACCTGGATACACTCTTCCTGCAGATGAGATCATGAAAATGCAAACATATTTATTTTCGTTAGGAAACCATTTAACTACACCACAGTCTCAAGTTGATATATGTTAACTATACAATGTCCTATGCATAAAACAGTGTGGTGATCATATAGATTACATATGTCATAAATAAAACAATGATCTGAAAACTACCTTTTGGTAGAGACGAGTGTGTTTGTTTCTCTTTGGTGTGGAAAAGAGAAGTCTGGAACTCCTATTGGTTCGGTCTTTAGGGTCCTGACCATAAACACGTAAACTTGGCCTGCAACCTTTTCTCCCTTGAAGAAGTGGGAGGTCTCTAAGAATCAAGCAATCCAAAAGCAGAGGCGTGTCTGAAGGAGGCCATAAGTTGCTTTTAGAAATGTACTGAAGATATCTGATCTGTGAAGGCTTCGGGTTAAGAGGAGAAAATAGATGAAAAAGCTCCTTAGGAACATATCTGTGTATCATCATCTCCAGAGTCTTCTTCTCGCCATGAAACCGCTTTGCGTACAATAAAAGCCCTGATAACATGAAAGCAAGAAGAGGCCAACCACCTCTTTCACAATGCAGCAAGAGAACATTTTGTTGATCTTCCAATGCTAACCAGCTTTCACACAATCTTAGGAAGCGATGAATTTTCTTGAGAGGTAAAAGCGGACAACTCTGGTAGTGACTAGGATAATCCATTACAGCCATGTCATACTGAGACAAGAAATTTGATATTTGACTCCGGTGTTCTCCTTCTTTGAAGTTAAACACCATGAAAGAGGGAACTGAACTTGCAGCTGTTCTACGACGCCACTTAAGTATAGTTTGTAGTCATCCTCTCCCATAACATTGTTTGAGAAAGAAGAGTCAAAAACTGCAAAAGAACAAGTAAAACCAAAGAATATATAAGATGATCATTTATACAAAATATTGGTTAGCAGAATATGGAAATTTACAAATCTTCAAACTTTGAAAATGTTATAACTATGTAGTAGCAAATAATGGAGTTAAAAAGAAAGCAAGGTTTTGGTATCGTGTAACAATGGAGTTATATGAAAAAAAACAGAGAGTAGTAATAATACCATAGACACGGTCCGAGATCTCCACAAGCGGATCCTTAGGTTTATTGAAGAAGAGTCGTCTAAACTGCGACATTGAATGGGGAAGCAAACAGAGAAACACTAAGCAGAAGATGGAGGAGACTGTTCTTGATTCCTCTGGTTTCTGTTTAGTAAAACCCTAATGTCAATTTTGTCACTGGTTTAGATCAGTGAACCCTAATTTTGAGCAAAATCATGGAAACCTTAACAATAATATATGAGAATTGACCAAATCGCTTAGACTTCTGAAAGTACAATTGACTTGGGATACCAACTTTATCAGAATTTTAGAGGTTGAGAACAGAAGATAAGACCGTGTGTCAAATTCAATTTAACAAAAAAAAAATAATCAAAAAAAAATCGTGATTTCATCTGTCAAACTAACGTTGTTTGAATAATATTTTTCGGCATGTTCATGACGCATTCATTCATCAAAAGATGGGTCAAGTAAGATAACAAAAGGACTCGAGAGAGAGACGAATGAGCGAATGAACAGAAACAAAAAAAAAAACACGTGATATATAGACTTCGTAAGCCAGGAAGACTAATGGGCCGTTAACTAAACCAAGCCCAACTCTTACTTATATATGGGTCTTGTTTGTTTAAGAGAAAAAGCAACCAGACCCATCTTTTTTTTTCCCCCCTTCAAACCACCAGACACATCCCTTCTTCCTATACAAAAAAAACTTTGAGAAAAGAACAAAAATAAACAACATTTTTTTTTGTCGTAATAAAACAAACATTATACGGTGGTTCAGAGTGAAAATAAGATTATTGTACAGTTCGTAAATTATTATGCTAATATGCGTGTGTATGTCTCTATTTGCAAAGAGAACATTTGAATTTTTGTATATACTTATCATTGTCCTTTATATGATTTCTTTGATAAGAGAAGATGTCCGGCCCTTTTAAAAGGATAAGAAAAGAAAATCGCCTTTATTAAAGTTTTTACATCATAGATGAGAACCATACATAAATATTAAATGATTACTATTATAGATTTGATATTATTATTTTGTTAATCAAAATGTGATATGTTTATGTAATAATGATATTAGTAACTTCTAAAAATACCACTAGTAGTGACTTAATTAAAAACGATAACGTGTTTGGACAGATAGGGAAAAATCACAAATTGAACTTCTTAATTTAAATTATGATAGAAAAAACGTGGTTGTAATAATAATAAATAAAATATATACTCCATATATTTTGAACGTTTCCACGTAGGATGAGACAAACACCTAGAGAGAAAAGTGAGAACACGGTGGTGTTGTCGTCTGTCCAAACTCCGAACCGAGTCTCGGTTCTTTCTCTAAAAGTCCACTACGCCTTCGTTACGCAAATATATTTCTTATTCTTATGGAAAATCAAAAAAGCTTTTTTTTTTTGCTATAATTAAATACCTCTAAATAAGAATAAATAAAAATTCCCTTTTGTAAAATAAAAATAATAATAATAATAATTTAATTGACAAAAACTGCTGGAAGATTTGTCGAAATCTCATATCTTCTTTCTTTTTTCTGCTCCATCTTTCTCAAAAAATTTCACCTGAAATTCTTCATCTCACTGTCACTTCCTTCTCTCTTCTCTTTAATTTTTTTATTTTTAACAACTATTTGATTTGATTAGCTTCGAAGATTCTTTGTTTCCCACGATTGAGAGGAGATTTGGCATTGTACATAGATCGATTTATTTTAGAAACAAGTCTTCTGGGAAATTTTCTGAACTTTACGTTGAGATTACGACTTTGCGTTGTTTCTAAAAATTGGATTAGAGGTGGAGGAGAGAAAGAGAAGATATTTCAGCGATTCGGTGGTCTCTATCTCGCTGTTGTAATTTTGTTAAAATTGTCAACTTTTTTTTTTTTTTTGTTGCTGGGGTGAAATTAGGGTTTGTGACCTTAATTAGGGAAGAAAGGGATCTGGGGTTTAGGTCAACGGAATTGGAGCAATCGACAATGATCTCTTTGTTGCTTTACTAAATCGACGGTTTGGATCTGATCGGAGGAGAGACAGCGCCATCCGATGGCGCTGTTCCGTCGCTTCTTCTACAAAAAGCCTCCGGATCGGCTTCTCGAGATCTCGGAGCGTGTTTATGGTAACCATTTTTGCCTTTTTCTATGTTTCTAGGATCAAAGCATCTCGAAAAAAGATTAAATTTTTCCAATCGATGAAACATGGGCATTTTTTATCAAAATTGCTACGAGCTTGTGGAGGGTTTTTTTGGGAGTTTTGATTGCTATGAGAATTCGAGTATAGCTTTGCAATTGTGCTCATTTGAGCTGAAGTTGTCTCTGTTTGAATTAAAGAGGTCTAGGAATCAGAATCTCTTTGACGACAATTTAAGCTTTGTGGGATATTCTATTGTGACACGAACAAAAGACACTGGTTTCCTTTTATGTTCGATAATGATATTTCTTTGGAAAAAGGGTTTATTTGAGATTCTACATTACATTTTCGGATAGTGACAAAGAAAAACCTCAAAGCTTGAAGATTTGTATTTCCATTTTCTAGTAACTGATGTTTTTGTTGGAGTAGTTTCAGAGTTGATCATCTCATACTTTTCTCTTTCTTTCTTCTTCTTTGCAGTTTTTGACTGCTGTTTCTCAAGCGATGTTATGGGGGAGGATGAGTACAAAGTATACTTGGGTGGCATCGTGGCACAGCTTCAGGATCATTTCCCAGATGCGTCTTTCATGGTGTTTAACTTTAGAGAAGGGGAACAGCGGAGTCAAATATCAGACGTGTTGTCTCAATATGACATGACGGTTATGGATTATCCACGGCAGTATGAGAGTTGCCCGCTTTTACCGCTTGAAATGATCCATCACTTCCTAAGATCGAGCGAAAGCTGGTTATCATTGGAAGGTCAACAAAATGTCCTTTTGATGCATTGTGAAAGAGGTGGTTGGCCTGTTCTTGCTTTCATGCTATCAGGGCTTTTATTGTACAGAAAGCAGTATCATGGCGAGCAGAAGACTCTTGAGATGGTACACAAACAGGCTCCCAAGGAGCTTCTTCATCTATTGTCTCCTCTAAACCCTCAGCCTTCTCAACTCAGATATCTTCAGTACATTTCTAGAAGAAATTTAGGCTCTGATTGGCCTCCTTCAGATACGCCTCTTCTTTTGGATTGTTTGATTCTCAGAGATCTCCCACATTTTGAAGGGAGAAAAGGCTGCAGACCAATTTTACGGGTTTATGGTCAGGACCCTAAAGCCCGAACCAACAGGAGTTCCATACTTCTCTTTTCCACGCCAAAGACAAATAAACACACTCGTCTCTACCAACAGGTACTTTTCAGACCATTCTATATTTGTGACATATGGATCTATATGATCATCATACTGATTTATGAATAGGACCTTCTTTAGCTAATATATATCCTTTCCACGGCGGTGTAGCTTGCCACATGTAATATATGCGAATAAATAACATTAGTACATGAAAGATTAAGTTTTGGACTTCTTTTGGTAATTGATGTTACCAACTAAATGCCTCTTTATTAAACAAGAACACACGTTTTTTTCATGATATGTTCTGCAGGAAGAGTGTATCCTGGTGAAATTAGATATACAGTGCCGTGTTCAAGGGGATGTTGTTCTGGAATGTTTACACTTGCATGATGATTTGGTGCTTGAGGAGACGGTCTTTAGAATTATGTTCCACACGGCATTTGTGCGAGCTAATATTTTAATGGTTCAACGTGAGGAGATGGATATACTTTGGGATGCCAAGGACCAGTTCTCAAAGGAATTTAAGGCAGAGGTAGGCCGTTGTGAAATTTTCTCTGATTGTCCATTAAATGAGGCTGTTAATTTTGAATGCATACTCATATATGTATCAGGTACTTTTCTCTGGCGCTGATGCCGTGGTGCCTGCTATCACAACAGCCTCAATATCAGAGGATGAGAGCGATTTTGATATGGCTTCACCTGAAGAATTTTTTGAGGTGGAGGAGATCTTTAGCGATGTGATTGATGGGCCTGACCATAAGCGAGACTCAGATAGTTTTGTGGTTGTTGATACTGCTTCAGATGATTCCGAGGGTAAAGAGGTGTGGAAGGGGGACGTGGATCCCAATGCGTTTCTAGATTGCGCATCTGATGATTCAAATCATAAGCATGATATGCATGCGGAGACTAGCACAGATCCAGTCAAAGATATCACTGTAGATGATGTACAGTATAGGTCAGATGGTAAGGCAGATTTTAATATCGACTCAGTGAAGGATATAGGAATAGATGATGGTGATGAGCAGCGAAAGAGGACCATGGAAGCGAAGGAAAATGATTCTAATACAGCAGAGACTCAAAGCAAAGGTGATGGAGAAGACAATGATCCCCAGAATGATTTAGAACCTACGAGTCAGAAAACAAATACCAATCTCAACAAACCCATATCCGAAAAGACACAAGCTACACCAAAGAAACAGGTCGGAGCAAATGCAAAACTGCCTGGAGATTCACTCAAACCAAAGTCTAAGCAGCAAGAAAGTCAGGGTCCTAATGTAAGAATGGCTAAGCCTAATGCAGTTTCTCGATGGATTCCTTCAAATAAAGGTTCATATAAAGATTCTATGCATGTGGCATATCCCCCGACAAGAATTAACAGTGCTCCTGCTTCAATTACCACTTCTCTCAAGGATGGTAAAAGAGCTACATCTCCAGATGGTGTGATTCCAAAGGATGCTAAGACTAAACATCTGAGAGCCTCTGTTTCTTCACCAGATATGAGGAGTCGATCTCCAATTTGCTCATCACCAGATTCTAGCCCGAAGGAAAAGCCATCTTCTCTACCTGCTGCCTCTCCAAATCAGGCTCCTTCTATACCTGCTACCTCTCCACATCAGGCTCCTCCACCACCTCCACCTCCACCTCCACCCCCACCCCTGCCTTCTCAAACCAGTGAGGCCACATCAGTTTTTCACTCTTCACAAGCAGTTGCATCACCTCCTCCACCTCCGCCACCTCCACCACCTCCGCCACTGCGTGCTTACTCTTCATCGAGCCAAAACGACAGCCACTCTCAAGCATCTCAGCTCCCACCTCCACCACCACCTCCTCCTCCTTTTACATCCGAGAGACCAAACAATGGTGGAACCGTGTTGCCTCAACCACCAGTATCTCCACCTTGGAAGTCAGTGTATGCTTCAGCTTTAGCGACTCCTGCAACATGTTCCACTTCTCAGCCTCCTACTTCTTCGCCACCACCACCACCACCTCCGCCTGCATACTATTCACTAGGCCAAAAGAGCAGCGACTCTCAAACATGTCAGCTCCCATTGCCACCGCCTCCTCCACCACCACCTCCATTTGCATCTGTGAGGCGAAACAGTGAAACTATGTTGCCTCCACCACCACCTCCACCACCTTGGAAGTCTGTGTATGCTTCGACTTTTGACACTCATGAGACGTACTCTACTTCTTCCAGTTCTCCACCACCACCTCCACCTCCTTTTAGCTCATTAAATACAACAAAAGCAAATGGTGATCACATCCCCCCTCCTCCCCCTCTGCCTTATACGAGTCTTGCACCCTCACCATCACCCAAGGGCTCTCCTATTAATGGTTTTTCCACTCCTCCATCTACAGCTCTTCCACCTTGTAAAACAGCTCCACCACCACCTCCACCTCCTCCTTTTAGTCATTTACGTTCAATCCCTCAACCTCCACCTCCTCCTTTTAGTAATGCACAATCAGTACCTCCCCCGCCTCCTCCTCCTCCTCCTCCTCCTCCTCCTCCACTGAGTTATGGATCTCCACCTCCACCTCCACCTCCTCCACCGAGTTATGGATCTCCACCTCCACCTCCACCTCCTCCTTTCAGGCATATACACTCAATTCCTCCACCTCCTCCTCTACCACCAAGTCATGGAGCCCCTCCTCCCCCACCACCCCCTCCTTTTGGTAAAACTACACCTCCTCCGCCACCACCACCTCCATTTAGAGCTGATGGACCTCCTCCACCACCACCACCTCCATTCAGAGCTGATGGACCTCCACCACCGCCACCACCTCCATTCCGATCTGGTGGACCTCCACCACCACCACCACCTCCATTCAGATCTGGTGGACCTCCACCCCCCCCTCCACCACCAATGGGTGCTCCACCTCCACCTCCACCTCCAATGTATGGAGCGCCACCTCCACCACCTCCTCCGATGCGTGGAGGAGCTCCACCGCCACCACCTCCCCCGATGCATGGAGGAGCCCCACCGCCACCACCTCCTCCTATGCGTGGAGGAGCCCCACCTCCTCCTCCGCCTCCTGGTGGTAGAGGGCCCGGTGGGGCACCACCACCTCCACCACCTCCTGGTGGTCGTGCTCCTGGTCCACCTCCGCCTCCTGGACCAAGACCTCCGGGTGGTGGACCTCCTCCACCTCCAATGCTTGGTGCCAGAGGAGCTGCAGTTGATCCTAGGGGTGCAGGAAGAGGACGTGGTCTTCCACGTCCTGGTTTTGGGTCGTCAGCTCAAAAAAAGTCTTCCCTGAAGCCATTGCACTGGGTTAAAGTAACAAGGGCCTTGCAGGGGAGCTTATGGGATGAGTTACAGAGACATGGAGAATCACAAACGTATTGGACTAACTTTATGTTTGCTTTCCTCTTTTTTCTATGTTCTGCTCTTGCAGTTTTGTTTATCCAGGAAACTAATTTTTATGTTATTGGGGTTTACTATTGCTTTGTAATTGATCATCATTTTTTCTTCTTTTCTGCTAGTGCACCACCAGAATTTGATGTATCAGAAATAGAGACCCTTTTCTCTGCTACAGTGCAAAAACCGGCTGATAAATCTGGAGGTCGACGAAAATCGGTTGGGGCAAAACCTGAAAAAGTTCAACTGGTAATGTTAAATATTCGAGACACTTGGTTGTTGCCAGATAGTCTAACTTGCTCTTTTCTGTTGGGAGACTTTGGTCATGTAGTTATAAACAAGTGACAGAAAGCATGTTATGATTTGCCAGGAATCTGAGCACTACCCGCATGTCTGTAAAATATATTAAAAGTTGTACTAATTGGGTCTCTATAAGCTACTCTCCATCCTCTCTTTTTCTGCAATTTTTACTTCTCTGAAGCACATTGCATGTCTGCATGCTTTTGTGAGTCAATATTTCACTCTTTTTGATGTATAGGTTTTCTTATGGTTTTTCAGATTGACCTTAGGAGAGCCAATAACACGGAAATTATGCTTACGAAAGTAAAGATGCCGCTGCCTGATATGATGGTAAGCTTCAAAATTTACTTTACCTGAGTACAAGTCTTACTGGTTAATCGTTTTATAGTTTAATGATAATTATTGACATTTTCCTTCATTGTCCAGGCTGCAGTTCTGGCAATGGATGAGTCTGTACTAGATGTTGATCAAATAGATAACCTTATAAAATTTTGCCCAACGAAGGAGGAGATGGAGCTTCTTAAGGTTACCCCTTAACTTTTGAGTAGCAATGTTTACTTGTGTCTTTATTTTGGAGGTCTTTTGTGAAATATGTCAATTCTTCTTGGTTATCATTGTTCACTTGTTATTGACATGAGTTCTTGTTCTTGGTTGTAATTGACTTGTTTGTTGTAGAACTACACTGGTGACAAGGCGACCTTGGGAAAGTGTGAGCAGGTCTGTTTAAGTCTTGAGATTGCTAATCTTGCTCTGTTTTTTGGTTCCTACCATATAATGGTTAGCAGTTAGCTTCCTTACTTGATGTGTTTTCTTCTGTCATCCATTTTGTTATCGCAGTACTTCCTAGAGCTAATGAAGGTGCCACGAGTAGAGGCAAAGCTTAGAGTATTTTCTTTCAAGATTCAATTCGGCACTCAGGTCTGGTGTTATTACTTATACTGTTATTTTCTGTCTACCTGATTCTTTGGAGGACAAAGTTTTCAGTTTCATCAATGTTTGAGTAACTGTAGATTATTGGTCCTATTGATAATGATGTTTTTTGTGCAGATAACAGAATTCAAAAAAAGTTTGAATGCAGTAAATTCTGCATGCGAGGAGGTAAGATGCTTGCAATACTTAACTCTAATTTTTGTGCAGTCCATATCTCTTTGTTAGAATGTTCTGCTTATTTCTTGTTCGTCAGGTCCGTACTTCACAAAAGCTAAAAGAAATTATGAAAAAGATTCTATACCTAGGGAACACATTGAACCAAGGAACCGCAAGGGGTAAGTATTATAGTATTCTTTATTCAACATCTTTTTGCACTAGACATTTCCTAATGCAAGACAATACACTTTCTCTGTTCAATGTGGGCTTGATTCGGCGTCTTTGTTTCATTGCATACATGTTTTGTTTATATGGAAATTCTGTGGTTATTATGATCCTTGCTCTGCTTTCTGCAGGCGCTGCTGTTGGATTCAAGTTGGACAGTTTATTGAAATTAAGTGATACACGTGCAGCTAACAGCAAGATGACTCTCATGCATTATCTTTGCAAGGTAAATTACAATAAAATAGCAGCATCTTGTTTCTGACGAATGTTTTTCTTTTTTAAATGGTCTGACTTAGGAGGGATACATAACTCTGAAACTCTCCTCTTTCTTTCTCCAGGTCCTTGCTTCCAAGGCATCAGTTCTACTGGACTTCCACAAGGATCTTGAAAGTCTTGAACCAGCTTCAAAGGTTTGCGTTTGCTCCTTTTTCATCTTTTACTCCTTAGCTGCAATTGGCTCATTATTTGATTGTCTTCTCTATTTCAGATACAATTGAAGTCGCTGGCTGAGGAAATGCAAGCTATAATCAAAGGATTGGAAAAACTGAACCAGGAGCTCACTGCATCCGAAAGTGATGGTCCTGTTTCTGAAGTTTTCCGTAAAGTATGTTGGGGTTTTCTTCTTCTTCCGTTTGCATATTTTTAATCGATCATGAATTTGAGATCAGTTCCATGATTGTGCCACATAACTAAATCTATATAATAAATCAATACCGGCTAGAAAATTAGTCTACAGCTGGTGTGTTTTTTAGCCTTAACTTCTTGCGGATCTTAAAACCTACTTTTATGTTTTTTTTAATAACAGACATTGAAGGACTTCATATCCACTGCTGAGACTGAAGTTGCGAGTGTATCTAGTCTTTACTCCGTCGTGGTAATGTGTCAGTCTGTACTAGATTCCAAGCTCCTTACCTTTGACAATGTGTTAAAACCCGAAATGATTTTTGTTTTTTTCTTTCTTATGATGGACGACAGGGAAGAAATGCTGATGCACTTGCACACTATTTTGGCGAGGATCCTAATCGTTGTCCATTTGAGCAAGGTATGGCGTGGAATATAATATAATCTTCATCCTCCTGAGCAATACATAGAAAAAAAAAAAAGTCCATGTTCATTTTTAAGTTGGAACTGTTAGGTAGCTAATAATAATACCGGGTAATGGATTGCTGCAGTTACTGCGACCCTGTTGAATTTTATAAGGTTGTTTAAGAAAGCACACGAAGAGAACATCAAGCAAGCAGAGCTGGAGAAGAAGAAAGCTGCTAAGGAAGCGGAAATGGAGAAGGCGAAAGGAGTCAGTCTCACGAAAAAACCAGTTGATAGTAGCTGACGAAAAAACTCAAATATCATTTTGCAAAATCCGCCTTAATCTCTCTTAAGCGAACAGAGGTGGTTTTGTAAGCCAGCAAAGGCGGTGTGCTGTTCAAGTAACATATCCGCAAAGCGGCATGGGGCGGTGAAAACAGGCTGGGGTCCTGTGGGAGCTATTTCGCCTGGGCGGGGGCTATCGAAGAACCATGGAAAGATAAGAGATAGGTCTTTTCTGCCACTCACGTTTACATGATTGACTCCACATTGATTTAATTCTAACTTGTAAATTAGGATTCTTTTCTGTTTTTTTTTTTTCCTGATTAGAGGAATTTTTGATAGATTGAAATGTTGTATAGGTTTCAGGTAGAGAGAGAGAGATGTAGAGCAATTTTTCTATTTAGTGTGTAACTTTGTATCGTACCTCAATGCCAATGTTCTTTTTAGGATTCAGACAAATAAAGAAAAATAATCCAAATCGTTTGTCGTAAGAATCAGCATTTTTATCTTAAAATATATGTTTATGTTACGTGAATCAGCATTTTCTCCCATTTAGTTGGCATTATAGTAGGGGTGTCAAAATAGTTGAAATCCATTAAATTTTAGAGTTAACTAATAAATAATTATAATAAAATAATAAACAAATTAAGATAAAAATGCTGATTTTCAGCAATAAAACAACACAATTTCATGTTATAAACCGTTCGAAATTTTTTACAGGATAGATATACAACTGACGGGAAAAAAAAAAAAAAGTAAGGAATATTTCTTAGCATTCTAATAAAATTAAAATGTTTTTTTTTTGTTTTTTTGTTGTCTTGTTTAAATTAAGTTAAATTTAAATTTAATAGATAAAACTAATTTATACAAATAATTTTCTGAAACAATACAATAGGCGGAAAATAGCGTAAGCAACAATCACGTTTTGGTGGATCCAATGTTTGAAACTTTCATGGATTGTCTTCTTCCTCTACACTCTTCCTTCCTCACAAACAAACCCTAAGCTCAACGAATCCATCTGAAAAAATAATGGCCGAAGATGAAGGTCTATACTCTGAAGAAGAGCTAATTGGTCCTTTGGATCCCAGTTCTTCAATGGTTGTCATCAGAGAATCCCCAATTTTCGCCAAAGATGATGATCACCTTGTTTTCCCTCCGATCTGCCACGAGAATCTCCAAGTGCCTTCTTCAATCTATAGATACCTCGAATCTCCGTCGGAATCCTCTTCTCCGTCATCTTCATCAAGACGGTCTGGTTCATCTTCTTCCTTCTCAATTTTCCCTTCTGATTCAGACGGACAACCGCCACTTACTGCCTCTGAATTTGACCTCAAGTCTCCGTCGGAAACTGAAGAAAAGTCAGGCGGCGAATCTCCACCGTCTGATTCAGATGAACTATCTCCATTTGAACAAATATCTCCCTCTGAACAAGGTGGCGCATCTCCACCGTCCGATTCAGATGGTAAACCGCTGAAGAAATCGTTGTATCGTGAAGCTGATGTCGTCCCAGATTGGTGGGAGCTTCTTCTCGGACGTGTCTACTCAAAGTTGAAGAATTTGTTGACCTGGTTCTCAACCACTCTTCGATCATTTTATCCAGTTCTTGCCATTGCTATTTGGTGGTGGATGCGTGTACGAGCTCGTCGGAAACGTGTCAAAGGAGAACCCATATATCGTCTTCGAGATGCGATCAAAGAGAGAGACGAGGTATGTAATTTATTGTATGTTATGTAATCGATTAGTTTTTTGTTTGCATGCCAAGTGTTCGATGAAATGTCTTCGAGACATGAATCTACCTCAATTTTCACATGATTACTTACTTATCTCTTGTTTTCTTTTCTTTTTTTTTTTGTATCAGAGGATAGTTCAGCTCTTGCATCAGATTGCTCAAATGAATGAGTTACTGTTAAAGCACCACAAGGACATTGTTTCAAGAAGATGATCCATCCAACAAAAAGTTTCAAAAACTATTTTAGATTGTTGATTCTTTTGTTTCTTGTTTATATTCTTTTGCAAGTTAGTCAATTTCTGTAAAATTCTTACTTTTACTCTCTCAATATGAGTAAGACGGTAAACTTTCCCAGTTCTAACCAAAACCTTACGAGTCAGAGTTACTTCAATACTCAAGGGTTCTTCAAAATTAAACACTCTGCCAACCACGATCTTTGCAATGAAAAGGTACTTGAACAAATTGATAATTCATCCTCTGATCAAGTTTTAACAAAAGAATCTATTGACTTTATATATGGGAGTGAAAATGTAATGGAAACAAAAAGAAAATGAACTGTGAGCTTTGAAACAATGGACCTATAAATCATATAACCAAAACCGGTTCAGGTTGCTAGCTCCGCGCTTCAATCTTGAGCGGAGTTGTTCTCCGAATATCAAACCTGTTTACAAATTTCAATGGAAATGTTGTCTCCTTCCTGATCCTCTTGATCTTAGGGCTTAACAATCCCCTGTGACCAAATCCATAAAGCTTGAGCACTTGATTATCTGCAAAGTTGAAAGCTCTCTCCATACTCTTCAAGCAACGTTCAACCGCGTAATCCGCATAACTCCCACACGGTTTGCATCCGACAAAGTGAGTAACAAAGGGCCATCTTTCATCTCCCAATCCCGGATGGTACTTCTCCATCATCTCCTCATACCTATCCACTAATCCTTCCCAAAACCCATGAAGATAGTACTGATTCTCCACAAACACTTTCTCCATCCACTGCTCCTTCTGTGAAAGCAGCAGATAGATCAATGCAGACTGATCATCAGCTTCGAAAGCCGGTCTTCCCTTGAGATTCGCAGTTAGAACCTTCCCAGCTTCTTCTCGGATCGGTCCTTTTGGTCCCATTGGAGCCCAAGCATCCAACAAATCCAAAGACCATTGACAGTTCCTAAACAAGAAGCTACCAGTGTTCAAAGCAATCCAAGACTTCTGTTCATACAACAAATCCGGATATCCATGAATAACCAAGTTATGATTCTCGTATTTAGACAAAGGAATCTCAAACACCATGTCAGTAAACAAAGCATCACTGTCCATCCACCAAATCCATTCGATTTCAGGGTGAGACAACATCAATCTCCTAAGCATTGGAAGCTTTGCCCAATACCCAGCAAGCTCTTTGTCCAAATGAGCCATGTTATACACAATCTCAATCCCATGAATCCTACAATAATCAATCTTGTTCTTCACCGATTTCAATAGGTAATGATCACCAATTGGATTGTCACAAGGTTTTGGAGGCGAACCTGTTAGAAGCAAAACCCTAGCTTTACCATTGACGAAATTGGGGAAATCTGGGTTTTGCGTTAACCAAAGTTTGCGTTGTTGGTCCCAGTTAGTGATCTTGGGTCCGAGTGTGTAAGTCATGTAGAGATCAAGATCCGAATCAGGTGGCTCGTTTGGGTCGGTAGGATCCGAATCGGATCGGATCTCAGCTAGAAGTCGGTTAGTCTCTTCGATGAGGTTCTGGTTTACGGCGTCGGCGTCGGAGGTTACGAGGTTAACGCCGATAGTGCCACGTAGGACGAGAATGGTGACGAAGCCACAGAGGATAGTCATCTTGACGTTACTGAACGTCTTCTGGATCTGTCTACCACGTGGTGGTTGTCTCCTTCCTCCGCCACTCGCCATTGTCGTCGGAAGAACACCGCCGGCGCCGGCAGAAGCGGTGGAGACGCGCTTCTGAGTCTTGAATCCATCCTCCTTGCCCATTTTCCAAGGAAATCGTAAAGGAAACACTTTGATCAAGGAACCATTGTTGTTGTTGTCTACTTGTCTTGTCTGAGAGAGAGAGGGAAGTGGAGAGAATCAACAACTTTAACGAGAGATTGAGATCGATGCGGACCATCGAGATTCTGTTATTAACTGATCCGGGTTCGGTCTGTATCAATAAAACTATTGCACCATAAGTACTATTGCAAAACCATAAATATTAAATAGTGTTTTTAAATTCCAAAACTGTTTAACTAAAAAAGATAGTATATAAGATTTATACTAAACAACTTTGCAATTGGCAGTAAACAACTTTTAGAAACCTATCATCAATTCAAGTTTCAAAGCTATAATGAATTTGTGTGTTGAAAAAGATTAGAGGTATATATTTGTGTTGAAGATCATAAAGCATTTCTCATTACTCGTTTACTAAAGAATTCGATATTGCAATTATGCATTCTTGCACAATGATACACAGGAATCCATTATACAAATCTTGCATTTATTTGAAACTTTTATGTACAGAGTCTCAACTACATGAAGTGTGTGTGTATTCCTACATCCACTAAGCTCCAGTTTCTTTACTTTTTATGGTGATAACAATTATGTATGATTTACGAGTGTATAACTAGTTTTCTGGCAACAAGGCGGATTCCAGCTTTCTGCTGATAATCATATGGTTCTAGAGACAAGAATGCATCAAGAACACTTCCCGAGGTCAGCAACGATTCTAGCTCCTCAACGCTCGGGTTGCTGAAGATTAGTTTCTGAGTAGCTCCAGATGACTCTCTCTGGTGTACCTCTGTTGCATACCGAGCTACATCTCCATTTATCTCTGTCGCAATACTGCAGAAACCCATGAAACTTATTAGGAGAAACTAAAGCAAACAAGCAAGAATCCAGGATTTTGGTTATAGAACATGAACAAGAAAGGAACAGTTATAGTAAGGTAACTCACTGTATTCTTGCGTTAGGGTAGTTTACAAATCCCTTCGTTGGATTCACAACCGGGTTCCAGTCAGAAGTTGAACCCGAATCCCTGGATAGTTTTTGCGCATTACTGTCACATGCTTCGAGTATACTGTACAGGCTTGGATATAGATCAACCACAAAGTTCAACCTTCGTCTCCCGGTGTTATCCAGATACTTCCCATTGATTCCAAACCGTAGTTTCAGACAAGAGCAGTAGAGCTGCAGAGGGGAATCACCGTGGTGTAGCTTTAGTTTCATTATTTGGCTTCCAGGATAAAACGGGACAAGAATCGCTTTGATGTTTGGAAGAGATATCGCATCAGGCGCCAAGAATCCCTCATGGTCATTGGTATTCTCAGAGACAACAGTATCACGTGGTTGAATTTGTTCTTCTTCCATGAGAATGTCTGATTGAAGGTGGTTGTCAGAAGCCATTTCATTCCTCAAGACGCTCATGCTGAACGGATCTGGCTGAACTGCACTGTTCTCGCTAATGGACGGTAGCCTAAGAGAGCTTATTACAGTATTACCGTCCTGAGAAGTAGATGCATTGAGACGTCTCCTTGAACTAGTAGCTCCTGGAGATACCGAATAATCTACAAGTACATCTGGGAGACTCGACTCCTGCAATATATAAAAGTATTGCTTCTGATTAGTATGGTTTTTAAAACATTGTTTGCAACAGGGCTATTAGGAGACAAATACTCTCCATTTATAAATGTGACTAAAGAGAACATACCAAGAACAAGACCGTAGCACAATATTTGAGAACCTCAAGATTCATTCTAACATCGTCCAGGCTCCTGAATAGGTGCAAAGAATTAGAGCTCAACAGCTGTTGATGATTGAGGTAAAAAGTTGAAAGCGTGAAGCAGCCCATAAAGGCTTTATATATACGGTATAATATACCTATGCGTTTGCTTGCCGAGTCCGAAA
This sequence comes from Barbarea vulgaris, assembly GCA_963667165.1. NCBI lineage: Eukaryota > Viridiplantae > Streptophyta > Magnoliopsida > Brassicales > Brassicaceae > Barbarea > Barbarea vulgaris. The sequence goes on from OY763891.1 coordinate 25,070,966, forward strand.
TATGTAGCCAAAGTTGCCATCTGCAGAAACAAAGCACATAAGACATGACATTCAAAATCACTTTGAAACTTTAATTTCCATCATTCAACATTCTGATCTTGTGAATTCAATAATGAATGTTTGGTTGTACCTTCATATCACCAGCTCTTCTACCAAATTTCTGAGTTAGTAAAGTCAATGAGTCGATGGCGCCTTTTGGCTCGGGTGGTTGACGACCAATCTCTGCAAATGCTTCTCTAATCCTTGCACAATCAAACCTCAATATGTTGTGACCTGCCCAAATCCTCCCTGCAATATCTCCCTCAGCATCAAATCACAATATAATATAAAGCCAGAATCTTGGCAATTAAACACAGAACTCAAAATTCAGTAAAGTTCAGAACTTTTCTTTCTTCCTAATTCATAACAGACACAAAACAGAGTTACAAAGAGCGACAAAAGTAGAAAGTGTTTTTAAGGAAGAAGAAGAAGAAGGTTTTAACCATGGAGAATGTCGTAGACAGTATCAGCAATTTCGGAGAACAAAGGTGCCAAAACGACGTCGTCACGCTTGATGCCGTTACACCTCACGGACAAGGAAGATATGAGACTCAAATCTGCGGGTTTGACCAGAGTCGTGTAGCTTCGGAGCTCAGTCAGCTTCTTGGGACATACAAGGATTGACCCGAACTCCAGAATCGCGAAACGTTGGCCTCGGTTTGGCACGGTCGTCTCAACGTCGAAGAAGGCAATCTCGGACCTATCCTCTGGATCCATTGAAGAGCTTTTTTAAACGGGTCAGGTTCAATCGAGCTGTAAATGTGAAAAGTTTCCAAATTTGTTCGGAAAACTTGAGGGATCATCGAGAAACTATATGAAGAAGATAAAGTTACTTACTTTGCCCAATTCTGCAGGCAAAGTGAAAAATCAGTTACTTTAGGGTTTAAGTTAAACTTTGTGGGAGGGTTTTCAAAAAAGGGGTTTTTATTTGTTCCTTGGGACTTCTAAGATTCTCTATTAGATTCATAATCAGAATTCACAGATTCCAGTTATTGTACAAAGAGCGCCTTGTAAAACATTCCTCGACTCTTTTACATGTGTTTGTAAGTTTTACCTTGTAAGTAAACTTGTGATCTTGTCCTTGTTCCGAGGTTGTTCCAAGGTTCTCTCCAGCTTTAAGTTTACTCAACATTGAGTCTAACATAGTCTTTTAGATCACACAGCCACTGCTTCTGGTCTCTTGCTAGATTTGATATCTTTTGGCTCCCAAGCTTTTAATCTACATGCAAACCAACAACACAAAGTTGATTAATTCTACAAGAAAGCGTTTAAACAAGTAAAAGTTTCTGAGTGTGCGATGCAAATGGATGGTCGAGGATTGCTCACAAGTCACAATGTACACTAACTATGTCTGCGCCCGCTTTGATGAAATCTGGCACTCTCTGCTCAGGTTCTACTATCATCTGAAATAAGAGCATCTAAAATGTTACAAATGAACTTAAAAAAAAGCCATCATTAAAGCTTACAAGATGAACATCCAATGGAAGATCTGTCCAATTGTGATGTTAGGAACAAAATGACCGTCCATTACATCAACATGAATCCAATCACAACCTGCTAACTCAACCGCATTTACCTGAGGGAAACCAAAACAGAGCAATAAATTTTTTTAAGCATCATTCTCAAAAAAAGCCTTGGAGATTTTCAAGGAGAGAAACCAAACCTGTTCACCCAACTTGGAGAAATTAGCAGATAGAATTGATGGAGAAACAATGATATCGCTTTTGGAGAACTTATCAACCCGAGCTGAGGCTTTAACAACACCATGAGTTTTCCTTCTAAGAAAATTCACATAACAAAACAAAATTTTGATTATGGTTTGGTCTATAACAAGCCACTTTAATACATGTTCGTTGAAGCACTTCCACAAACACATGGTGCACATCCATTGAATCACATACTTTATGAGTTACCTCACTACCCAGTAGAATGAGACAAATTTCTCTCTCTTTCTGGCTTTTGAATTCCAACGGTCAGATCAAGATTCTAAATTTCTAGAAACCCATCAATCTCATCTAAAACTGTTACCTCGAGGAAGAAAACGAACTGGGCTGGTAAAGAAACGCACTTTCCGGTAATAGACAAACGAAGCAGCTAAGCTCGACATGTCCGAGCTTCTTCTTCTTCTTCTTCTTCTTCTTCCTTGTGAAAAATTGAAACTTTTGTTCCGAAAAGATCTCGAGAGAGCAACTCTGAAAATAGAGGGAGCAGCCACGTGTAACGTAGCGCTCATGGACGATGTAAGCAGCTAATAATCTCCAGTGCTTGGCTTGGCTCTCCATTGCCGCCAACTTGTGTGCCTTTCAATCACACCCAACAGATCGAGTCAGATTTTGAGAGTTCCGAAATTTCATAATTATTTTTTTTGTAGGGGTTACTTTCGTAATTATCACGTATCCGGTTCTTTATGAGTTAATAAGGAAACCACCACACGGGCTTTTATGTTCTTTACAGCCCAATTAGGGTTCTCCTTTGAATATAGATGTGTTTTAGCCCAATCCAACTCTCTGTCACAAATCACTTCAAGTATCAAAACTGTATCATCAAAGTAAGATATCCCTTTTGACTAAATAAATAAAAAAAAGGTGGGAAATCCCAACTTAGATCGACTCCTACTTCTCCATTTACAAATACTTTATTAATTTTTTGCTAGCTATGATATTGATTAGTTAATTAAAAAAAATGAAAAAAACTCAGTGCACATAGAAATTCATCTGTTAAAAGTAAATTAAATACATAAATGACCATTTTTAGGCAAACAAAAAGGCATCTATATTCCTTTTTATTTATTTTATTAACACATTCATACAATCTGGTATTTCATAAAAGATGTTGTCGTTTAAGAATTTTTGAAAACCCTATGAAAAATCTCTTAACAGTTGTCTCTCATTAATTAACTTAATTTTCTTTTTAAAATTAAAATTTAATTACATTATTAATTTTTATTAAAATATTAATATATTTTTTGTTTAAGAGATTACAACCGTTTCTTAATCATTTCAGTGAACATTTAGTAAGATTCCGTTTCGATAGAAAACAAAAGTTGCCGGGTCACATTACCAACTTTGTTGCTCACTCATTGTTCTTTACCTTTTGAATGATAGTGTTTGTGGACCTTAAAGTATACATAAAATTATATTCGTAATTTTTTTTTTGTTGGTTTATTATATTCGTATATTTGGTGTCAAAAGAAAAGAAAGCTTAATTTATATAATCTTTATATTAAAATATTGCTATAAGAAAATCTCCCGCAAATCAAATACTAATGGATCCACGGGTTTACATGCTTCTCTGGTACAAAGAACCGGCCGGGCATACCAACCATGAGATTAACCAGTCCGGTTCAGTGAGCAATCAACGAGCCATAAACAACCCATGCGTATGAAGTTCTTGTCGTCGGAGTTAACCTTATTCCGCTTCGAACTCATTCATAAAATTGGGATGGTCAAGAATATAACTTGACCAACCGGTTATGTCTCCAATCATATTGTCTTCATCAACTAATGTTGATGGGACATCGGACATCAGGAGATCTTGATTGTTGCCCCCAACGTTCTCGGCTTCGTCGTCGTCAATGAGTTGCTCGAGAAAGTTTGAGAAATCATACTCGGGGGGGATGTTGTGATCAATGCTCGTACTAAGATCTTCCTTGTTATCGATCATTTGTTCAGATGATTGAGACAATGAGTTTGGGTGACATGAAGAAGATGAAGGAGATCTCAAGGTTCCTTCACTGGAGGTTGATAAGATCTTCCCAATGGAAGAAGCTTTAGCTGCAACTTTGTTTAACAGCTTTGATGTAGTAGAGCTCGATCTTTCCAAACGTTTCTTGCAGCTCAAGAAACCATACTCTAACGCAGTCTCATCACTCCTGATTTTGGGTATAGCACTGTTGAAACTCGAAGAAACGGGATGAGATATTGGAGACGTAGAACTCCATTGTGACGAGTGCTCATCCGGATTGGATCCTTCTTGGGAATCAAACTTGTTAGGCTCGGTTGGTTTAGGGTTAGAAGAAGCTAGTGGCTTGTGTGTCACGGGATCAATGCCTTCATCGATCAGACGTTTCTTGAGATGTGTGTTCCAATAATTTTTGATCTCGTTGTCTGTTCTTTTTGGCAAATGTCTTGCAATGACCGACCACCTGATAAAAAACAATGTGTAATACATCAAACCATTGATTATGTCTTAACTAAAATCATACAAAACATCTAAAGCAACTGTTATACGTACTTATTGCCACGAGAAGCATGAAGCATGATGATAATCTGTTCTTCCTCGTAGCTAAATTCTCCTCTCTTGATATCTGGTTTTAAATAGTTAGCCCACCGCAATCTACAACTCTTTCCACACCGTTTTAAACCTAAACTCGAGAAATTGTATACAGATCAATTAGACTATATATACGTAAAATACATATTATACACTACATGTATATTCATAGACACAAATGCGTATAAACCTACGTACCAGCTTTTGCGGGAATGTCACGCCAGCCTCCTTCGCCATGGTCGTGGATATAAGAGATGAGTTTTTTATCCTCTTCTGCACTCCACGCTCCTTTCTTCAATCCTTCTCCAGTAAAACATGGTTTCTTTGACATTTTCTTCCTTATATATAGGACAAACGTGCGTAAGGAAGAAGTAGCTAATTCATAACAGAGAGAGATATCTCTTCGAATAGAATTATTTTCTTCGAATAGAATTATGATGCATCTGAATAGGAAACTAACTGAGAACCACTACGATACATATCGTAATTAATACAGTTGGGGGTTTCCTTTTAGGGTCTAATTTGTTTTTAATCTCAAATGAAAGAGAAGTTGAGGAAGATCAAAGATCTACGAAGTCATTTTACATGTACGATCGACACCTCTTCATATAATCTATGTACATGTATGAACGTGTCTCCGTAAATCTCATGCACTCGTGACTATAAGTTTTAAAACCAAATAAATATATATATTAAGGCTTATCCGCTAGTATAGTGCTTTTAAAATACATATTTTTAATTATAATATTTTGAAAAGCCCAAAAAAAAAACCCCCCCAAAATATTCGCTTACCACTTATTGTTGACTTATGAGAGTGATTTTCGAATATTTTTTTTATAAATAAAATAAAAGTGTGTATGTAACCTTCAAATTTTTTTTGTTTTTTTTAAATATACCGTTTTATTGCTTTTTCGTTTTCGATCTTCCCCAAATGGTAGACCATTTCTAGATATAACCTTAAATATTGTTATTAATATGTACAAGATAGGTCATGCATCTATCATCTAATAATTAACGTGCATTATTAGATATATATTACTACATTACATATGATAAACATTCATTTATTTATTTCCATATTAAAATTTATTACAACAAAAAATTAACATTTTTTACAACATGCATGTTCTCTAACAAAAAATTAATTTAAAACAGAAGACATTAATCAATGTAATACTGGTTTTATCTTTTCATGGCCGTTGTTCCATTGTTCTTTTCTCAAAGCCTCCTTCTCAGTTGTGATATCTGGAGACTGACAAGATGAAGCAACTCAACTGGGCTGAATCATTTGATGTGAGAGTATCTGACTGAGAAGGAGGCTTTGGCTTTTACAGTACTGGTGATATGTCATATGTGTCAAGTCCTTGGAAGGAGGTTAGGTATGGACTGTAGTGCAGTAGCAAGAATCTTGGACGGTGCACGTTTTTGGGCTCCTTTGTCTGTCTTGTCACGTGTGTCCTTTTTTTTTTCTTTTTTTTTTCTTTTTTTTTCGTCTTTTCTTTTCTGTTTTCTGTTTTCTATTTTATATGCGTGTGTCCTATTTTTTCATTTGGTAATTCAGATGTTATCTAATCTAAAACATTTTGACATTCTAACATGGGGGGGGGGTAAGTATTTTAAAATAACCAATTATTTTCCACAACAGAATGATCTAATTATTCTAATTCGATAATCTAATAATGAGCACACAAAATTGTGTCGGCGAAAATCTTTTCTCTTTTTCTTTTTGATAAAATAATGTTCTTCCCACATCCGTTTCTTTCTTTAGGCAGTTTAATCTGGTCACTAAGCTTCCTAATGCAGCTGCAGCGCATCTAATTTTTTACTGCTGTCTTGCTGATCTTTTTCCTATTAAATATTTTCGAGCATCTAGCTTGGCTCAAACACCTCCAACTGCTCACCTCACAAGTTCCCCACTACCTCGTCAAAAATTCTTACAACATTTTATAAGTAGATATCTAGATATTACTACGAATATAATGATATATATATATATATATATATATATCTAGACATTTTATAATGATATATATATATATATATATATATATATATCTAAATAGTTATTATATAAAAGACCTTAGATATAATGATAGAACCATCTAGAGTTCTATTAACTTTTTTTTTAAAAACTATTAGATATTTGTAATTTTGCAGGCTCTATACTTCTCCATCTTCTTTATCATGCGTGTGTTCTATATATATTCATAAATTCAAGTGTTTGACCAAACTTTCTAATTGTTATTCCAATATTTAAGGGAATAATCTTTTGATTGTTTTCCAGTTTTACGGATATTACGGTATTGAATTAAATTTTAGCATTGTCAAAGATTTCCATACATATTGTTAAAAGGATTTGAGTATTTACAACCATGTTGTATTACGGATAGTGTTTCATGTGGGGTATCGTGGGGTATGGATTAGGACTGACAATTTTAGATATACACATGAATCCGAACGATATTAATTAAACGATAAAGATTATAACTCTTACGTATCAATTTGTGGCTATCATATATCAAAAAAGTTAGGGTGAGTTGATTCTCAATAGTTTGTAAGAAATTTGTGATTAATTAAAAGAATTTGGACATCAAGAGAACACCTAAAATGAAAGGCAAATCTAATATATGGTCCAGACTCCAGAGGGGCAGCTGTGGGGAGGAGGATTACCAATCAAGCTTTTGACAAAGTGGTTGACTGCTAAAGCATTAATATATATATTATATTATATATATCTTATATAGTATTCCGACCAAACTGTAGGCTTATAAAAATAAACGTGCGAAAATGGTTGATTTAGGGGGGGGGGTGGATGACTAAGAAATTTTGACCCTAAATATATACATTTTAAAAAAAATTTGTAACAAAAAACTTGTAATATGATTCCCTCCTAAATATTTAGTAGTTTAGAAAGACGCACAAAATTGTTGTTAAAAGATAAGAAAAATAAAATAAAAAATGTTGTATTTACAAAATTACGTGAAATTCGATCTTGCTGAGTTTTAGTGACATATCTTTAGAAAAAGGTTATTAATGCGGCGAACAAAACAAAATATGAACACTTATATATATGCATACTTATGATTAGACGGTAGTAGACATTTTGCTCATATTTAGGTCATGTTTTAGATAACTATGTTAGAACTTGTTTAGAGGCTCTATTTTTGTCTTGTATAAGTCGACTTAAAGCTTGTTATTAACATTTTTCGCAGTAGAATATCAATATTCGACTTAAAATAACCAACTGATATGTTAGTAAATCGTCGATCGTCTCGTTACATTAACGTTCTTCATATTTCTTAATTATTGGCGTTTGCAATTAAAATTTAAAATATTCTAGTCTTTTTAAAAAATGGATTCTTAATTGTATCGCAATTCACAACTAATCTAACTTTAGCTGTATGTATAGTAATTACATCTAATTCTTTAGACTGGTGAGAATTTGCAACTGCATAAATTTAAATAAGATAAGATGCAAATGTAATTTTGATTGCTAAAATAATTTCTGTAAAATTTGTAATAAATTATAATATTATATTTGCTGCGGTCTAGAAATACAACTTGGCTGTACATAATTCGTTTATTTTATACACAAATTTAAACGACCAGAAAAAAAAGAGAATTTAATTGTTCACGAGCAGCTACACAAATAAAAACCAAAGCTCTTGTTGAATGATGATATCGTTGAATGTTTATTATTTTAATTTTGTTTGCGCGCAAAATTTGTTGGTTCACAAATCCAATTGTGATTATTGCTCACTTATTGCTCCTAGCTTTTGAGTATATAGTTAACTATTTGTGGACCATATTATAATACCTATATTGGGAACAGCGTTTTTTTTCTCGTTTGTTTTATTTGTTTATACATATTCTAAATTATTTTGAAAAGAAATGAATGGTGCGGCCTGTCCAACTATCGATTACGAAAGATCACAAAACCTTATATGCAAATTTTAAAAATATATCAATAGACTGTATGACTATTTAGTCGTTACTACACACGTACACACACACAAAACAAACTAGAAGAATTTAGCTTTTGGTGTTCCGAGAAGTTGCATTTGATCCGTAGATTATTATTTTTGAATAATATGAAGTAAACATTAGCGAGAAATGATATTTTGCCACATCACACTAAAACCTTTCGTCTTATTCAATGCATTCAGTGCAATATTTATATTCTACTTAATTTCCTTAACGAGAGAAAAAAATACTAAGTAAGAACTAAAAACATTTATTCAATAAGAAAATAAAAAATGAATGTGATTATTAGAGGAGCAAGATGTGTATCTTGCGGATAAAGTAATATGGACCGTTAGAGTCTGATTATGAAGTGAAGCCTGTGAAATCCATGAAACCGAACCGAAGAATATTCTAGAATCCTATTGTGATAAAGATTAAGTTATTTAGATATATCATAAGATTTAGATAAATTCTATATCTAGTTGAGATAGAGATAACTCTTGTGTATATATATCGTTGTAAGTCATTCATTAATCAATAACACAACACAAACACAAACCTTTTCCTAAAGTTATCATGGTAGCAAAGCCTTCGATCTAAACCTAGTGGATCAGGGTTAAAAGCTTTCGCATTAAAATTCGTGATTAAGTGAAGATCATGGAGACGGTGAGTATTGAAGAAGAAGACGCCAACTCCATTGATGGAAAAGAGGATGACAAACGAACACATGAAGTATCAATTTATTTTGAAAAGTTGGAGGCCACGTGATGGTTCTTAATCCCATGGTATTGTTTTTTCATAAAATTTAATCGTTTGTTTTGGTTTTCATTAAAAGTTTTTATATTTCTAAAATTTGTTTTTGGGTTTTCTTACAATAATTAATGGGGATGTTTGTGAAAGAAAAAAAAAAGAGAAAAAAAAAGTTTTTAAAGTTTGGGGATTCACGGATATTCATAAAAGAAAAAAAATTTGAAATTTATTCTTAAGTTTAGAATTTTTTAAAAATTTATGAGTTTTGACTTCTCTTGGTACGGGGGAAGTTAGGTTATAGTTTAACCATTATGGAGGAGTTGTTTGGAAAGCTCAAGTTTTATAGATCAAATTTTTAGTCTGAATCATGACCGTCCAAGTCAAAGATAATTTTTGTGGAGATGCAGAGTTCGCGCCCACGGGAAGTTACTATTTCCTTTACCAAGACCAAAGACGAGCTGAAGTTCCACCCCTAATTTCAAAATTAAAGTTTATTTGGAGTTGTCGAAGAGTGATTTCCAACCCGAGAAGTTTGTTGACTTATTGACAAGTTCTCCACGACATACGTGTTCCGCTTTGTGATTGCATAGTTTGCGTTTCGCGTACCACGTTTGTCGTGCGGGGGAGTATTAGAGGAGCAAGATGTGTATCTTGCGGATAAAATAATATGGACCATTAGAGTCTGATTATGAAGTGAAGCTCGTGAAGTCCATGAAACCGAACCGAAGAATATTCTAGAATCCTATTGTGATAAGGATTAAGTTATTTAGATATATCATAAGATTTAAATAAATCATATCTCTAGTTGAGATAGAGATAACTCTTGTGTATATATATCGTTGTAACCCATTCATTAATCAATAACACAACACAAACACAAACCTTTTCCTAAAGTTATCAGTGATCAAGACATGTTGACTTAATAAAACAAATATTTTCCAAAAAAGAGAAGAGAATGAGTGAATCAGGTTATTTTAGCAAATAATCTCCTAAGTATACTAATTACCCAAACATTCTGATTTGTAGAAGCTCCCTCGATCTTTAGAAAATATAGTTTAATTTCTTACAAAATAATGGATGCAAAACCTTAATACTCAGGTCATGTTCGACAAACTGAATTAGTAGGAATAATGTTAATTGGTTTTTTACATTACAAATATAAAATGTGAGAAATTGAATTTGAAATTGACACTTATGATTATTGATAGATAGCAAATAACTATATATATATATAGGAATTAAGAAAATGCAAGCTTTATTTAATAAAAAAAACTTGTGGCTCCTGCGAATCAACTACAGAACTACTAACTGATCCACAGGATCACAAGGTTCTCTAACTAAGAGAATCCCTTATTGATATATAGTAGTAACCCTATACTGAACCGTAGTTAACAACTTGACAAATATCTAATTAGATAACCGTGAAATTAACCGGGATCCGGGTAAGCAATCAACGGATCATATGAAGTTCGTCTCGTCGTAATCTTGATTCGTGTCATAATTGAAATCGGAATGGTCAGTAAGATAATTTGACCAACCGGTTATGTTCCGCATAATATCATCGTCATCAACGCTTGTTGATGAGACATCAGACATAAGCAGATCTTGATTATATCCTCCTCCAATGTTCTCGGCTTCTTCGCCTTCGTCGTTACTTAATTTCTCAAGAAACTGCGAGAAATTGTATTCAGAATTGCTGAGATCAGTGTCGTTGATGCCGATATCACTGAGAATCTTGTGTTCAGACGACTGAGAAAATGGATAAAAGTCGTCCATCTGAAAATGACTAGTTTCCGACAAGTCATCATTGGGACATGATGAGGACAATGGTGTAGAAGAGCTCATCAAGGTTCCTTCAACGGAGGCTGATAAGATAGTTGCAATGGAAGCAGCCCTAGCTGCAACTTTGTTTAACAGTTTTGATGTAGAACTCGATCTCTTAAAATAACGCTTCTTGGAGCTTAAGGAAGCATTGTTTCTGATCGGTGTCTCATCTGTGCTGCTGCTTATCTCTGGTAGATTGCAGTAGCTTGAAGAAGAAGGAGGAAGAGACTTTGGAGATATGGAATCTGACTGCGATTGCTCATCCTGGTTTGAGTCATCATCTTGGAAATCAGAAGCCTTAGGATTAGGGTTAGAGGCAAGTGGCTTGTGGGTCACGGGATCGATTCCCTGATCGATCAGGCGTTTTTTGAGATGCGTGTTCCAGTAGTTCTTGATTTCATTGTCTGTTCTTTTGGGCAAATGTCTCGCTATGACCGACCACCTATATATATATATATTAAGTTAAGTAAAGAATATATCAAAATTGTATACATGTGTTTTACACTTATTAATTTATAAGGTTTTTTGACAAGCTAGTATATTAACTTGTTTCCGCGAGAAGCGTGAAGCATGATGATAATTTGTTCCTCTTCGTAGCTAAACTCTCCTCTCTTGATATCTGGTTTCAAATAGTTAGCCCATCGCAATCTACAACTCTTTCCACATCGTTTTAGTCCTAAACACCATTGTCATAAAAACACATCAGATAGATATATATATATATATATATATATATATATTTCATTTGAGTTATTGGTCTTAATTATTATGAAATACATAGAAAATACAAAACACCAATATTCATTAATAAAAACAATAATGATAAATCAACATGAAATTAGAAGGTAGTATATATAGTATATAAAAATTAAATATATACATAATTAATAGTTAAGCACATGTATTAATGCATATATATATATTTATTAATACCAGCTTTTTGAGGAATGTCTCGCCAGCCTCCTTCGCCGTGATCATGAATGTAAGAGATGAGTTTCTTGTCTTCTTCGGCGGTCCATGCTCCTTTCTTCAGCCCTTCTCCCACACAACATGGCTTTCTTGACATTTTTTGTTTTGTTTCTTTCAGATATAAATTTACATATACAGATGAAGAAGAAATAGGAAAATTATAATTAAGGGAAAAAAAACCCCAGAAATGTCGTCGAATTTAAGGCAAGAGACCGATAGATCTATTGATAAGAGCTCTGATGCATTTGAATATCAAACTGACTGAGAAACTGTGGTAGACGACCATTGAATGACTCTGTGTTTTCATTTTAAAGAACATTTAAATTAAATTTAAAAGAAGGGGAAGATATAGGATATATCAGAGTTCTGAGACATTGCAAGCTCATACTCTATCATGCCAATATACATGTTTAATGAGCATATATATAAAGCCTATTGGCACTCAGGTCGACCTACTTTTTCTTTTCTTTTTTTGGTAAATCGTGTTGATATACTTTTTATAATAAGTAAATATCATTTAAAGAATAATAATTAATAACAATATTTATCATCTCATTATCAACAGTGAACTTTAACATCTGGATTAATAATACATATATTGTATTTAAGTAATAAAGATAGAACTGTCCAAAAATATTTATTAATCCATTTTATTCATTAGATCAAACCATTTTGTTATATTATCATTGTATCTATTGGCCGACAAAAAAAATCATTGTATCTATTGTCATCTAGTGCAAATAATTTTCTATCTGTATACAAATATATAAATATAAATAGAGATTATTTATCAGGCGTTCTTTTTCGGCATTGGGGATACAAAGCCAGGGAGGCCAAGGCAAATATTTGGGATTACTTGAACAGTTTGGTCGTAAAAAGAAAGAAATGTTCAATTATATTATTGAAAAAGTACGACAACGAACATTCTTTTGGAGTGCCAAATATTTATCACCTGCGGACAAGGAAATAATGTTAAAATCTGTTGCCTTAGTCATGCCAATATATGCTATGTCTTGCTTCAAATTACCAAACCATGTTACTTCAGAATTAGATAGTTTGATGTTACAATTTTGATGGGAAAAGGGTGAACATAAACGTGGAATTCTTTGGGTAGCGTGGAAAAAATTACAAATGACAAAGGAAGAGGGAGGTCTAGCTTTTCGGAGCTTAGAACAATTTAATGATGTCCTTCTAGGCAAACAAGTATGGAGATTACTAAAATTTTCGAATAGCCTCTTCGCAAAAATATTTAAAGCCAGATATTACAAAGACGTATATTTATTTGAGGCAAAGACCCAACAATACCACTCCTTTGGTTGGACATCCATTTTAGTTGGGATTAAGCTTCTTAAACAAGGGTGTTTAAATATTATTGGAAATGGAAAATCTACAAGAGTTTACAAGGATACATGGATCCCATCGGACCCTCCTAAGACAGCAGATTTCAGCGAGATGAAGGAGGATATGCGAGTGAGTGATTTGATCAGAACTCACATAGGTCATAGATCATGGAACGAGGAAGTTCTACAAACAGTTCTCTCGGCAAATGATAGAGAATGCGTACGGCGAGTTTATTTATCCCAGAAGGCAGAGGACGACAGAGTCATTTGGAACTTAACGCCTCATGGTCATTATTCGGTTAAGACAGGTTATAGGTTGGCTCAAGATATTTTAAATGCTCAACATCCGCCACTACCAGCACCACATGGAAACCCAGAACTAAAAAATCAAGTGTGGAAATTACCTATAATGCCTAAACTCAAACATTTCATTTAGCGTGTTTTATCGAAGGCAATTGGAATGTCAACAAGATTAAATACACGAGGTATAAAAATAGACAAGAAATATCAAAGGTGTTGTGTAAATGATGAATCAATTAATCACCTATTATTCACTTGTCCTTTTTCCTTACAAACGTGGAGGCTATCCCATTTGCCATTTATGTTTCAATTTAGGCGGACGTATAATGTGGAAGAAAATATCAATTTTCTTTTACAAAAACAAAATGAAAAATATTTAAGTAAAGCCCAAAAGATTTTACAATTTTGGATTATGTGGAGGATTTGGAAATCAAGAAACAACTTATTATTTAACAAAAAGCCAATAAGTCCAAAGGATGACATAGACTCTGCAAATTCTGACGTTCATGAATGGCTTCAGAATAACCATACTTCAAAGAAAGAATATACAAGTCTTCAAAATAACTCATGGACATGTCCGGTTGATGGATGGTTAAAATGCAATTACGATGCCTCCTTTAATCAAACTACCAATACGTCTTTTGGTGGATGGATAGTCCGGGATAGATTTGGAGTTCCAAAGTATTGGGGTTCATCAATTTTAGAACATACATCATCACCACTAGAGGCTGAAAGTAAAGCATTATTAATAGCCATTCAACATGTTTGGTGTAAAGGTTATAGAAAGGTCATCTTTGAAGGAGATTGTCAAACTTTGGTTAAAACTTTAACTAGTGATCATGAGGAAGTTACAATCCTAAATATCTGCAACGACATTGAAGAATGAGGAAGGAAGTTGGAAAACATTCGCTATACACATGTATTACGGAGAAGCAATGAGGCAGCTCATTTACTTGCCAGAAACGGTCCTCCAAATCATATTTTCTTTTCAAATTGTATTTACCTACCTGTTTGGTTGACAAACTGTCTGTATTATGATTTTATTAATTCAAAGTAATATAATTTATTTGCCTCAAAAAAAAAAATATATATATATATATATATTTTATTTGTTTGCCACGTTGGATGTAAAAGGGCTAATATTCAAAATTCAAATAAAGGCAGTTTGCTTAATTATGAACTAATGTTCGCTTCTTCTCAACTCAACTCAACTGGCCTTCTATTCAGTGTTTTTAATCAGTCTATTTAGTTAAGCCTCTTCTGAACCTACAGAGTTAGCTCAATTGCTAAAGATTCTTACAAATGTATTATTGTCTTTAGCATATTTCGACCTTATCAGGATTTATTGTCTTTGCAAATTTATTTTTATGTATATATATATATATATATATATATATATTATCAGGATATATCTCAAACCAAAACTCACAGTAATCTCTAACACATGTAAAAGGCCGGATATACTTGCTATTCAAGATGTTACAATTGTTAAAAGAAAACCACATTGATTTTCCAATATAGTGAAACTTGATTTAACACACACATAGTAAATTATTTATCCACAATGGTTAAAAAGAAAACCATATTGTTTTTTTGCCTAAATAGTGAAACTTGATTTAACCAACATAGTAATTTTATTTGTCTATATATGTTCATACAAACAACTCGACCATAGGCGGTTACTCAGTTAATAGCATTATTTACAAATAACTATATGTTTGGTTTTTATACATAGTAATTTAAATGGAATCAATACTATATAAATCCGGACACACTAATTACTATGTGTACGGTACTGTTTTGCTCTTTACAATCTGATGGAATGGTAACAGAGTTGGTGCAGCTACTGGCTCATTTGTTTATTTTTTCTATTTTATTTGTTTTTAATTTGTTAATGCGCAATATATATAATTGTCAATGTTTTAATTTAAATTCATTCAACTAATCAAAACAAAAAATTTGTATAAAAATTTGCAAAATATCTAATAAAATAAAACAAAAAATAAAATAAAAATCTTATAAATTAGAACATATGAAATATAATCCTACATGAAAAATTAAAGAAAAACAATAAGTAAACGTGGATCACATTCCACGAATTAAGAAAACACTATATATATAGTCTAGTAGATTAGTGCTTTGTTAGAGCATTAGTTCAATTTATAATATTAAACTATATATCCCAATAAGTATAAATACTTAATTTACTTTTTTACAAATCCATTGTTCTATCATATTATTTATAGGGTGACGTGTTGGTTATTTAGGGTGTCACTATCGTAATTATGAGTGCAACTTGAAAATACTGTCATGATTGAGACAAATAAAACGTGAACCAACGCAATGGAGAGACGAGGGGACGCTCTCAATTTGTTCTTTGCATTACTATATATCTTAAATTAAAATAAGACAACGACACGTTTTATTATCACGCATATATAGTCTTATAATATGTGCACGCTTTATTTAGCTAATTTTTTTTCTATGCCTGAACAAGTGATGAATGTATATGACGTTATAGAATCGGCTTCTTTTATGTGGACGTGCCAGAGTTCACCAGAATTTTAGTCGGATGTGGTGTTGCTATGAAGTGAAAACCAGACCTTTTATTTAGCCAAAAAAAAAAAAAAAAAAAAGTGAAAACCAGAGTATGAAAAAAAAAAAAAAAAAAAAAAAAAGTTGACAGAAAAGTTATTAAGTCAACAGGTATGATCTATGGACTATAAAGTCTATCTCTTGTATCAAGAGCCATATCTGTAAGTTCCTTTTTCTAACTTAATGCACCCAATCTTATCAAAAAAAGTCAACAGGTATAATTTATTTTGGAAGCAAAAAACTTGACTGTGGCGGACCATTTTCATGGTAGGCTCTGTGTTTAATCAGTTTACTGATGATGAGTTTAGGGGAATGTTTGTCGAAACCATAATTGCAGAAGCTGGACTTGAGATTTAGTCAATCATGGATCAAGTTTCAAGTTGTATGAAAAGAGGAGACAAATACGTGCCGTAGAAAAAACATTTAAAAAACAATTAATTTCTACAACTTCATCATTCAAATATATAAGATCATCCATAATCATTTATATATCAATGATAATTATACTTTAAAAAATTGTTAGTGCCGTACGTGTAAATAAAAACGAAAAAGATGAAGTTTTGCTTTTATCATATACATAATATCAAAAGTATTTTCTTAGTACTTTTAATGTTAGGTCTGTCACATGGTCAAAACACCGTATTAATTAAATCTGTTAACGAATGATGATAGTACATTGCAGTTGCCAAAAATATACAATAAAAAAATGATACATTAATTGCATCTGAAATTGAAAAATTTGAACAAAATCAATTCCTTTTAGTTAACCAAATTTACCTTAATCCATGAGAAACTTGAATTTAATTTTAGAGGTTAAATTACTTTTACGATCAAATGTCTCTTTATCATCTATTCAAATAAAGGTGAATCTGTAATCAGTATCATCGTGAACTCGAAACCGAAACCGTCCAAATTTGTTTTCATTATTTAATTGTTTGGACGAACAAAAGGGCTGATAGAATGTTAGTGGACCTAGTTAAAAACATGTTGAGATTGACACCAATAGACAAAAAGCTCTAGCTATTTTTTTTTTTTTTCTTTTTCTTCAGATGATGTACATCACAAATGTGGGAAAACACACAGTGGTTTTAACTTTAACGGTGTAATCTTAACTCATTATAATAGAATGGAGCACATGGAGAAAAGGAGTCAGCTCATTCTAACGTGGATTACTAGTGTCATTATTGGACCATTAATGTTTGTGAAGTGGAACAACATTATGTTGTCTTCAATTTGATGAATATTTATATCTTTAATTAGAAGCCTTGAGAAAGAAACTACACCTTTCTGTCTTATAAGTGTCATTCTGTAAAAATAAGTGTTTTATATTTTTAGAACAGTTTTTTTTTATTAAAAATTTAGTTTTATTTTTATTAATTTTGATGTATTATTAGCCAATTAAAAATTATGTAATATATCAATAAAGAGTAAACAAATAATTTAAATGTTTTATTATATATTAAAAAAATCTTACAACTATATTTATATTTAGACGGAAAGAATAATGTGCTTCGTGGACATTTGGAATTTTATACTCGAGCTTCATAGTTAATAATCCAACCTGACACATCAAAAAATAAAACAAACAATTATTATGAGTTTTTTTTTGTTCTTTCTAAAATGGGAGTTGTCGTGATATTATTAGAGTTACCACTCCGCTTCCGTAGCTGATGACTTCAAATAACGAAACATCAAATCTCCCAAAAATTTGTTTTGTTAAAGCAAATCCCCAAAATTCGAAAAAGATTTTGGATCGGGAATAAGAATATCCCTTTATAACATTAAAACCAAAAAAAAAAAGAATATCCCTTCGCACCTTCAGTGGCCAATCATTTGTTATTATTATCTTCATATCTTTAAACAATATATTTGGTATTGAATGTTAATATTGTTAAAAGCCATGGTTAAAAGTATGGTCAGTGAGGTTTATCAGGTTGACGTGATCAATATAATTAAATTGTTACATTTTAAATAGTACTTCCCCAGTCTTATATTAATATTAATAGTCGTTTTAGTCTTAAAACGATTAAGACTAAAACGACATGCATAATTATCTCTTTTAGTTTTCTAGAGGCCAGAGGGTAATACTGTACTTTGAAAAATCTCCATGTGAGAAAGTATACAAAAAATGAGCATTAACAATTTGCCAACTTCTAAATGTTTTCATCTATGTTTTATTTATAAAGTTGATTGGACGATAAAATCTTAAACTTATTTAAATGTTTTGCCAATCACACACCCTTATACTACTGAAAAATAAAATTCTGCTAACCATTTGTGTGACATAAAACTAAACAACTTATCTGACACACACAAAAAGAGGAACAAAGACAGACGAATACGATGATTCTTCGGAAAGCTTAACCCATTCCGACCATTAGATCAAATAGGCCTATATATGTTCTGGGCCTGATTCCATTTCAGTGGTTCTTATTCTTTTTCTGACGGCCCATTTCAGTGACTTTATTCGTGTAAAATATAGGGAATCTACGGCAAAGGTCCCATAAACAAAGGATGTATAAGCTTTTTGGGTCTTACAATTCATTTAAAGCTCAGTCAATCACATAATATACATTAGAATTCCTCAATTATTAAAAACGATTAGTGATGGACAGTTAATTGTCTTTTTTTAAGTGAAGACTAAACAAACCGGTAAGAAAAAAGTTGAATTAAAGTGGCGACTAATTACATCGAATACGACACGTGGGAATACGTATCCATGTGAAATCCGTAATTAACTGAGGTGAGGTTTCCAATTCATCTGAAATTTATACTAATCCGAAATTAGCAAAATACAAAATTTAATTCGAGTATTTTGGGGGTTTTGGAATCTGGTTGTAAAAGGTAACTAAAGTTATCAACTTTTGTTTTGTTATTATCCAAACTTCAAAATGGGCATGTTTATATAAAACAGTAACTGTGAAAAATAAAAGTAAGTTTAAACCAAAAGAAAAAGACGATACGAAAGTACGTTTTTAGAAAAGATTAATATCCAAAAAAACGAGGTTGTGATAGTTATCATTGGTAAGTTTCAATCTTTAAAATTGTTTATAACTTTTAAAACTATTTAAGATATTTTAACCGCTGCTGTTAACTGATCGATGAATATATTTTTTTTTTAAACAAGCGACTAATCGAAAAAGTTGGAGACACAAAAAAAATAGATGGTCAACTTCCCAACAAATAAAGTGATTTGGTAATCGTTTATAATTTAAAGCGGTTATATATATATATATATATATTTTTTTTTTTTGCATTTGTTATGTTTTAGTGTTAAATTTATTTTCAAAGACACTCAAATATAGTCCAAAATCCAAAAAAAATATAATTATAAAGTAATGTTGGATAGTTAAATTTGCTTCCCACAATCATTGCATCTATACATATTTTCTGTGTTTTAGTCTTTTACTGTTCACAAGTTTTATTAGTGATTTATCACCAAAATTCATAAAAATAAAAATTTCTTACTTTATTCATATAAATTTTACCTAATTAATATTCACTATCCCATATCTCAAATAATTTAATCTATGTTCATAATTTTCTTTTTCAATCCACCAAAACATTATCAAACCAAAGATATTTTTGAACTGTTTTTTCTTACCACATCATCAGACATCAGTTACGCATCTAACATTTTTCTTCATAACCGTTAAAAACTATCGCTTTATGTGGTTATCAATAAAATTCGATACTAAAAATGAGTTTTAGTGTCATTAGTGGCTAACCAATACAGTATTTCTTAGAAGTTAGAACATACAATAAGACTACTTTCTGAAATACGAAAGTGAAAACTATTTATGAAAATCAGACTTGTATTACTTTTTGACTTTAGTTGCAGATATAATCGTTAACAAGGGTGGAGATAATGCACAATAAATAATAAAAAAGAGGGTGATATAAAGTAAAAACTGTTAAAGTTGATGTTGTGTGGAACTCAAATTGATCTCTTTTTTAATATAACATTTATGATTTTTAACACGTTTGGTTTGGTTATAACCATAAAATTTCTCTGTCAAAAACTAAAGTAGGAGTATCTTGTAGTTTTTACTTTTAAGCTATAAAATCAACAGATATTTAATTTCCTTTTTAATCGGGTAAAAAAATAAATGTGTATAAGTTCTGCCGATCATATTCTTTATCTTTGTTTATCGTTTAACTTATACTATAGTCTAGTAATTTTGTATAGTATCACCGTATACGTTAAAATGTAAAGTATTCTTAGTCAAATTGTATAGACTTCAATATAATTATGTAAACATAAGAAGTTAAAAAAAAGGAGCAATAACAAGAAAGAAGAAGTTGAAAGGTGCACAATATATCTTTTATATAATTGATATACATACATTTCACACATCATGCGTAACAACTTTATAACGGAATAAGATTCTCCGTGGAAAAAATGAAAGTAGGGCAATAACTCAAAGAGGAAACCTTCAAGGCTACATGGAGTACCGGAGAGGGAGGTTTTCGAAAATCTTCCAAGGGTCATATTAAAAATGGTTTGGGAAAAAAGTTAAAAAAAATTATAAGAGCATCTGCAGTGGTGAGAGTCTCTCAAATATATTATTTTATTATTTTTGTAATAATTAAATTATTTATTTAAATTTTAAATCATAAATAAATTTTAGAACCAATCATTTACTGACACATATTAAATGAGTCTCTAGAGAGGTTCTAGAGGTTCTCATTTGAGAACCAATTCTCCCCTCTCTCCTCTACTTTTTATTTTTTTAATTATATTTATTTCTGAGAAACTTCCTAAGAACTCACCACTGATTCATCTCGTAATTCCTCTTAAAAACAAAAGTGTTTGTCATGTCTTATCACAAAAAAAAAAAAAATTATGCATAAAATGATATATATCCTTTACGATATATAAATACCGCGTGCCATGTTACGACGATAGATTAAAGCCATAATAAATGAAAATTTCGTTCTTGTTTCATATAGGTTTAACTCATTCAAAACATATGGCTGCTACCAGATCGCTAGTATGGTTTTTATAAAAACAATCCACCACAGTTGACAGTACATGACAGTTTTTAGAAGGAAAATAATATATATATATATATATATATATATATATATATAGTTGCTTTCATTTCTTTTATCCTCTCATTGTTATTAGCTTTCCGTTGAATATAATAATAATAAGAAAAATACTAATAGTGGAAGTAGTGATATAACAATCAGTCTATACAAACTTAGCACACCACACTAAAAGGATAAAACTTTGCAAAGATTTCTTACTTGTGACCCTAAATAAAATGGACTTTTTAAGGTTCTGCATCTTCAGTAATTCCAGAAAGGTTCAAGATCAACCGGACCGGTAGAGGAAGATGGAACTTCTTGGTGATCCAATCGTTTTCTCCCAAATTCAAAATCAGATGAAACATCTGTGTTAGAAACTCCGGTTTCCTGCGACATGCTCAACGTTTTGAAGCTCTGTCTTCTGTTATTCTCGATCATCGCTTGTAAAACCGACTGTTCTTGAGTAAGAATCGGATTAGAACTCTGTAGATTCTCCGAAGCGTTGAGAGATTGAGGTTGGTAGAGTGGAATCATCTGGAGAAAATCGGGTTGGATGGAGCTAAGGGCAGGGTTGCTGAAGCAATTGAGTATTGTTCCTCTGGTTTCAGTTTGGTTGGAGAAGCAGGGCACGTAAACCGGTTCAGTCTTGGTTTTGTCATTGTATGGTGAAGAATCGGTTAAAGCTGGTAAGTTGGATCCGTTAGCGTAAGAACCAATTCGGATCAAAGTAGAAATCGGGATCTTCTTCCCTCCAGCAGTTTTATGAAAGACCCTGCATATCACCCATTCATTCTGCCAAATGGAACCAAACCCCAAAAACTATCAAACAAAACATAACAAGAACAGAGCAAAAAACAGAGTTGCAAAACAGAGCAAAGTTTGGATTTTTATTTTTTACCTTAGCGGTTTTGGGCAAGTTGTGGGGAGAGAGTTTGCCATCAAGCCTATACTCATGCATCACCCAATTTGTTTTGAGGCCTTTTGGAGCTCTTCCTCTGTAGAAAACAAGTGTTTTCTTCATACCAACAAGCGATTTGCCTCGAACGATCTCCTTATCCTTCCCGGTCGCCTTCCAATAACCGGCTTGAGTTGCTCGGTTAGTCCTCAGACCGGTCGGATACTTTCTATCCCTCACACAGAAAAAGTACCATTCTTTCTCACCCATTTTTGCTTTATCTGTTAACAAATATAACACCAAAAACATTAGAGTTTCAAAACCTTGTTTGGATTTAGACATGAGATATGTTAAAAAAAAATCTTAGATTGTTTGAACGTACACGGCAACTCCCATGGCTCAGCTTTGTTCAAATCAACCTCACCAATAGCTTTAGCCGAGAAACCCATGTCGAGAACCTTCTTGTGGAGGTAGTGTGTTATGAGTTCTTCGTCTGTTGGATGAAACCTAAAACCAGGAGGCAAATCCATCTGCTCATCATCTTCCTTGTGAAACATACCGAATGTTTCCATCTTTTTCAAAACCTTAAACCCTAAGAGAAAAAGCAATAACTTGATCCCCAAACACAAAATCAAACCTTTATTTGATCCAAAACATATGTTTTTCAAATGTTTTTTTTTTTTTAATTGATCGAGAAAGATTTTATCTTGAATGTTTACAGGAGATAGGTTCAGAGATTATATATATATAGATAGATATATGAAGAGAGAGTAAAGGTGAAAAGAGAAGTTAGGGAGAGAGATTAAGGAGACGGAGAGGAACTAAAAAGGAACAGACTAAATGGAACTAAAAAGGTGGAATTTTTTGACGAAAATGATCGGTTTTTCTTATCATACAAATTTTATTTATGTATAAAAAAATATATAATTATTTGTCCTTATTTTGTGAGAGGAGAAAGATACGTAGTGTGTAACGCAACTTGGCTAGGTTGTTTTGCACTTTCCCTTTTTAAAAAGAAAGAAATATTTTTTCAGCTCTTTTTAATTATTTTTTGAAAAATAATTCTTATTAAAAATAATTAAATAAAACTATATTTGGAATCAATACAAATAGACTTGCTTTATTAGTTTTTTTTGGGTTCTTTGAATCGAACGCGGTCAATAGTTACTTATACAGTTATACTTGGTAACGTCATACAGTGAATCGCAAAAATACTTATTTTGTTCGTTAAGTTTATACAATAAATAATGGCAGACTGGCAGTGAGTAAAATTTTAATTATGAAAAAAAAAATTATATAATTTTAGCGAGTAAATAATATATCCGTTTTCGGTATTAGTCAATTCATTTATTTTAAAAACTTTCATAAAGAGGCCTCTGCATGTCACTACAAGTATTTAAATGTTGAAATTCTGATGACTCGACACCATTTTTTTTTTATTAATGATATTAATTAGTGTTTTTGTAAAGTTATAATATTAATTCGTGTTAAATACAGTACAACTCTTTCTTCCCAAAAGTAATGTCAAGAAGGCATGAATATGTTTGACAAATGGAGTTTCTGCCGTTACTCTTATTGGTTCTTTATTTTCGTTTCCTTAATTGTCAAAAATGTGTTATCATTTTACTGTTAGAAACTGTATTACTTTCTTACATCGGATATAATCATATTATAGAAGAATTCTCAACCAAGTTGAGATCTTATAATCATTTCATTATTTTCTTAAAACTAGCTTAGTATTATACACTTATTCAACGTTTTTAAACTGACATAAACAAGAGAAAATCTTTTTTTTAAACCAGATGTCAAATTTAGTTGGTTTGCATTATTTTTAATCCTATGACTTTCTTTCTGTCATCATCTGAAACTAGTAAATCGGTATAAAAGCTATATTATTGATTAACAGTTTTAAATAACTATTTAGATATTTTAGTTAGTATTAGTATTATACATAATTATCATTTTCTTCATAATAATTAATGTTTAATTTTTATTGGCCACATTTTCTTCTAACATTGTCCACCAATCTTTTGGGCGTTTCATTCGATTTACAAAAACATATTTCAAAGGGTAATATTTTACTAACTTTGAATATGAATCCACTTCTGTATTTTTTTTCTTGGTCGATCTTATTTTTCTAAGTCCAAATACATTGTAAATCAGTGTTAAATTGGGTGGAAAAAAAATCAGTAACTTTTTAGCGTTCCTATATGAAATTTTTATTATGGTATCAAAATAAAAATAACTTAACTGAATAATCTAATTATCAGGCTGAGATATAGAATATATGAATTGGACCATATATATCTGTCTGAATTTTTTTTTTTTTTTTCTAGTGACAATGAAATAAAATTTAAGGACAATTTTGGTAGGTAGCACATGCTGATAATTTAGTTTGCTCAAATGACCTTTCCATTAAGTAACTAACAATTAAAAAAAAAAATTATGGAAATCTCTGTGTTAGCAACAAAAAAATAAAAAAAAAGTAACAAAAAATAAAAAAAACAGATTGGTATGTCTAATGTACCTATTCAACTATTGAAGCTATGGCATAATACATAAGGTGTCAAGGTGAGTGAGGCGGTGCTTCCAGTAAACACTAAAATTCTACTTAGTGACATAGTATTTTTCATCGAATATAAGAAATCATATATATATCAATTATCCAAAATATTGGGGGTGACAGATGAGAATTCAGTTTAGGCGAAAAGACAAATACTTATTCCACTTATCTATCTAGACATAGTAAAATAGGGGAAAAATACGTTTGGGATTAACTTTCTAAGTTATTTTACTATAAGATAATTTACCCCGTTAAAGTAAGAACCTATCGTAATAGACATCTTTTTTTCTAAATAAGTGGTATCCCCTATGATCTTATCAAAAACTCTTTAATTAATCTTCTTCTAAATTCAAAGCCAGCAATAATGACAAATGTGTTTGTCAAAATGGTGGATTATCCGATAATATTCTAATGAATCAAATAAAATAAATCGTGGGGTGAGCAAGAACGGATCCAATAAGATCTGGTCGTCTAATAAAATAAAATTCTACTTATAGAAAATGTTGCAAATTAGGTTGGTACGAAAGCAACTAATATTTCTATTTAAGGAAATAGATCTAATAAGACAAGACCACGTGTCTGGCTGTTTCTCGAGCCATCCCAAAGACTTCCGGTCATTAGCAATTTAGCATAGTCAACTTGTCCACATTTGCCACGTCATGCCAATTTTAATCACACATACAAATTTAGGTGCCAGCTATTAACCAATTATAAATAGACACGTATCGTAAATGAAAGCTAACTACGTAATTATCAGTGAGGCAATAGTTGACCGTGTTGGTTAAAGTACTGGTCTCGAGTACGTGACAGTTTATTAGTGGCTAATAGAGTCAATTAAGAACGTAACATTTTTGGGTGCATTTCCTCGAACACAGCTGAAAAGAAGAAGAATAAAATGTGGCCGTACAATATGTGAGATGTTATAAACGAGATGGAAGATGGCGACAATATATATAAACAACGATGTAAAACTTTGTCAAATACATGTAAAACTCCTCTATGCATCTTGTACATTGGAAAAAAAGAGTAATACAAAAATTAAATTATAAATAGAGTAATCTCATTATGTAAGTCTTAAATGGAGAACCTAATTAATCTCAATAGATCACTAAAATGAGTTTTAAGTATATAAAGGCTCATAATCTTTTAGGATATCAAATATACCCTATTTTACGAACATTTTTACTAACTTAATATATAAAAACTTGTATGCAATTTATATTTAACTATTCTTTTGTGTAGACTGTTTCAAAACTTAACAAAAATAAACAATTTTTTTAAAACAACATAGATTAAATCTGAATGATGAAGTAAAACCCAATATTGACACAAATTTAAACCACCAAAATTTACATATTTTTTGCAAAAAAGAGAATGCCTCTAGATATATGGATCTCTGAATCATGATGATCGGCCTTATATATGGTATGGATGTTACTTAATAACTTATAATAAGAAGACGAGAAATTATAGTTAGTTAAGTTTTTCTTAAAAGGGGAACTTGTAACCTATTATTACAACAAATCAAATACTGAGCGCATGAAAAAAAACAAAAAGAAAAAGAAAGAGAAAGAAAATAAATAACAATGCTGTCTGGTATATCACATGCACACATTGCAATCTAGTGAACAATAAGAATATCATATAAAAATTAAACTTCATATTATCATTGATTATATATATATCCACGTTATCATTATTATTATTACCAAAAATGAAAATCATACAGAATGGAACAAAGCCGGCCCATGTGAGATTCTAGGTGTTAAACGAAAAAAGATAGATATATGTATACATATGGATGAACCTAAACCACTTAAGAAAACCTAATTCAAGTTGTAACACTTTTATATTGTTTCCTGGCCTAATTAGGCTAATATTGTATATAACTGAACCTCACATGTACAAATTTTCTCAGTAGTATGAAATTATCAATTTTTTTTTAAGTCACCTGAAATATCACTAGATTTTTGTAATCCTAATCAAAATTTTTTTATATAAAATCCTATAATACAATGCATATTTAATTCTAATAATAAAGGGTCTACAATGTACTTCTACATATCACTAGTTAACACAAGTTTAAAATGATATTTGTGAATCTAAAATCATTCCATTAACATTAAATTTTGAAAATTTCTTCAAAAATTGATTGAATTGTTGAAAAAAAATTCAAGGTCAGAGTAGAGCTAAAACAAGAATAGAAATCCAGATTTACTATTAATACTAATAAGGTAAAATATGATAATGTAACAAAAGGGGATGTAGCTCAGATGGTAGAGCGCTCGCTTAGCATGCGAGAGGCACGGGGATCGATACCCCGCATCTCCATTTTTCCTCCCTTTTCTCATATTTTTTTAAATTGTAATGCGTAAATACATAGGCACGAAGATGCTCCACAGACGCCGCAACCAATCTTTTTTAATCAACCAACTTTTAAACAAACAAACAAACAAAAAAAACTCTTTTGGAAGGGAAAGTAAGGTAAAATAGTGATCCTGTTTTGTCGTGAATCTCTGATTACAAACTGAGAATGGATAAAAAGCAGAATTTACAGTAATTGCTACTTTGTTCAACAAGAAGAAACAAAGAGAAGAACCTAAGAAACTTTCAAAAAGCTTTTAAGAGACAGACAGAGTTAAGTAGTAGTAAACTTTTCATGTTTTCTTGAAAAATTTCCCACCTTTCCCCCCAATTCCGGTCCCTGTAAGGCTTGAAGATAGATGGGATCTGGTGTCTGGTCTCCACTGCAACTCTACTAAGTCTGAGAACAACGCTGACATCGACGGAGATATCTCTGAATCTTTTATGTTCTTGCACGAAACCACTTTCAGATGTTCGAGCTCGTGCCAATTTAGAATCACCGCTTCTAGACCTGATGTTGTTAGCACCGAGCATCCTTCTAGATACAGAAGCTTTACTCTCCTGCAAACAAAATTGGCAAAAAAAAGATTCAACCTTTTTTAAAGTTATCGACAAGATCTAATACTAGCAGCAACGAAATTGGATAAAGGCTCCAACTTTAGAGATCCCCTTGTTCCTAGAGATTCATATGGAACCCGAATGCGGTCTATATTTACCACCATTATCAAACTTTAAAATGTACAAAAGGGGAGTTTTTAAGTACCCGAAAGCCACTGCCAAGCCGAAGGTATCATTGTCCAATCCCCAACAATCTTGGAAAACAATCTCTCTCGCCGCTTCACACATCTTAAACAAAGCCTTTACGGTGTTCTTATCTCTTAATTGACACTTCTCAAAGTGCAATCGCTCTAGAGCAGGACAGCAACTACTCAAGCACTCACCTGAATCATTATCGATCTTTTTACAAGACACGAGTTTCAACGTCTTGAGATTCTCACAATAGCGAAGACCTTCAAGCCAACCTGATTCCATCTTATGATCACAAACAGTGAGTTCCTCAAGCATTTGACAACATTCTCCTATCTCTTTAATACCGTCAAATCCTCCCTCGCATCCAACGAGCTCAAGCTTCACCAGTCTCTTGCACCCTTGAGCCAAAATCATCAGACCGATATCCGAAACAAGAGAGTGATACAAACCATCAACATTCCCAACCAACCTCAATATCTGCAGATTCTCAAACGTGCCAATCCCAAGCAAAACACTGTCAGAACACTTGTGCAATTCGAGTTCTTGTAACCTAGAACACTGTTCAGCTACACTCAACAACCCTAATTCACTAGTATTGGTGACTACGAGTCTCTGTAGATTGGAGCAACCGCCTGCAAGGGTTCTTAGCCCTTTATCAACCAATTCAACAGACAACAAATTCTCCTCAAAGAAGCTCCAACTCTGATAAGACTCTACACCAACAGTAAAAGAAACTATCCTATGGTTAACTAAAATACCTGAATTTGGCGGTGAGATTAAACACCCACTAACCAAATCAACGGTATCCAGATTGGGAAACCTCGAAATCAGCCGACCAGAGGAGAGAAATCCCCAATCCGAGACCTTAAGAGACCGTACAAGACGACCATGGAGTTTAAACCATCTCTTGCAGACCAAAGAGAGATGATTCCGGTGAGAATTAGGGATTTTGTCGATGATTCTGAGGAGAATGAGGTCAGGTAAGAGAAGCGTGAAATCGGGGAGTAGGGTTTTGGATTTGGAGATTGGAGGGGTCAAAGACTGAAACTTGGCGGCTAAATGGAGCGGTGGAGAAGACAAAAGATGATGATGGTTAACCCAAAGTTCCGACCAGCTCGCTCGTCGCTTCTTCAATGGCGAAACTGGACTACTCTCTTTCTTCCCCATATACGACATCACATTCTTAGTCTCCCTCAAAGCAACGTTCTTGATTCGTGTTTTGAAACTTTTTAACGGATTTCTTCAAATTAAAATGGAAAGTTTGAAGCTTTGCGGGACGGGAACTTACAATCCACACAGCAAACAAATTTGTTTTTGTTTTTTTTTTCTTTTGGGATTTTAGGTTTTTTATTTTTTTTATTTTATAAATTTGTCTCTCTCTAGACGAAAGATTCGGTCTTTTCTCGTTGTTACCTTTCGCTTGAAAACTGTTTAGATTTCACGGAATAATGTACAAACGGTCTTAAATGCACAGTCGAGAAGAAAATTAAAACCTGTCACTCTCACTCTTTTTCATCCAAAATCTTTAGCCACTAGATCATAATCATTATCATTACCTCTTGAGGTATTTGACAAAATAGAAACTTCCAAGAGTGACAGGTTTACAATGTACAGTATTGTTTTTAAGTTATTGCCAAGTTAGCAAAATGATGAATTTACTTATACAAAAAGAGAGGATGTTTAGCTGATTCATTTAATTATCTTTTGCTGCTGCTGGTAAAAGTTTATAAGCCCGCAATTTTTAAAAAATGTGATTTCTATTAGTTACCTCCACTCTTTGGTCTTTGGAACTGACTTTAAAAGAAAACATACAACAAGTGTAGATATCTATTTATACTAAATTTCTATATTTTATTTTCGTTTATTATTATTTTTTCAACTTTTTAAGATTTGTTTTCTTTACTATTCTTTTAAGTATTTTCTTCATTCCGAATTTTGTGGGTTGTTTAACAATCTATCCATATCATTCTCTTATGAACAAAGCAAAGCAGCCTTGTAGCAGTTTCTAAAATCTTGTACAAGCGTTATAAGGGTAATTTCTAAGAGATTTTAACATCATATATTACAAGGTTAAAACTAGTCTGCTTGATGCTATAATCATCACATGGCACTAAGAATATAATAATGCGTTGTACAAGTAAAAGAGGGAGGGAGGGGGTGGTGGTCAGTGGAAAACAACATCAAAGACAGATGATGAGAACACAGTGCAACAAAATTATATTGTCAGGTAGAAAAAATGCTTAGGGATGCAAAAGATTGTCAGTGCTCCCAATATTTTATTTGGGGGGAATACTTTTTCAGCCAAATGAACTGAAACTGTTTTCTTATATAGTTCTAGCCGATTGTGACATGCAGTGTTGGTAATCAAACGACTGCAGGAAGCATATACCATTCAATTTTTTTATCCACAGTTTATCATTTTCTGAGAAAAAGAAATCCAAACAAAGAACCAAGAAGATAGTTGAAGACTAAAGACAAACCCTGCATCACTAGTCTTTCTGGCACGTGAAGCTGTCTTTACAACATCTCCATTAGGAAGAACCTCCAGAAATAAATAATAGGGCATAAATCTCTGGGAGAAACAACAAACGATAGGAACCTAATCAAATAGTAAATGTCGCCTATATTTAATTATTGCTCAAGAGCATGAGTAATATAGCTATGTTGGCCTAGACTAGAATTGAAAAGACTGAGGAGTGAATCTTTATACAAACCTTATATTCATCGCATGGAGACTTCTTCTTCGGACCTAAACAATGTAGAAAAGGATGATGATCCATGCATTTGTTCTTAAAAGCAGAACCATTCTCAAGAAATGATATGAATCTAGATGGCAAAAACCAATGAGCAGACCAACAAGATCAGGAATGTTAACTGCCTTGTGAAAACTGTGCTGTGGCTTCCCATGGAAGTATGTTGGATTCTCACATTCAACCTTTGTTTTATCCTCACAAAGGTTTGTTCTCTCAATCTCTCTTTATCTTTTTAGCTCTGTTTTAGTTTCTTTGTTTTAAGAGAGAAAACAAGAGAACCGTTTCTTTGAAAGACTACATTGTATTCACTTTGATAATTGTTACACAACACCACATACACATACTTATAGTACTTGCTACACTCTTGCACTTACACACTCTTAGACTCTAGACATAATCACTCTTACTAGACCATGCTTTTAGGTTCCAGTTTACAAGCAATCTTACTCTAGGCTTCAACCACTTTAGCTATTCTTAACTACTACTCCTTAGGAGATTAATTAATACTTTGACTTCAACAAAACATAAAACACTTATTTGGGCTTTAACAAATCCAATGGCCCATATAACAAAACTACAAAGTCCAACTTCTTCTTTTGTTGACTTTGCTCACTTCTTCTTGCCGTTGACTCTCTTCACGACAACTTCTTCTCTTCTTCATTGTTGCTTCTTCTCTGTTCTTCATCTTCTTCTTCTTCTGAGGCTTTCTCCTTTGTTACAGGTTTTATCAAGGACTCAATTCCCAACAAAGTACCTCTCATCGTAGTCCGTTGTCAAGTTATCCTTAAAACAAAAGAGGAAATAGATACAGAAACATAATTTCTTGAGAAATTTCCAGATACATAGTTGAAAACTTGAGGAATAGAGGAACACAGTCAAAGTTTGCAGCACCTTGAGGTTCGTTTTGAAATGAGTAATAAGCTCCTCAGGAACTTCTTTGTATTCCCCTTTAACTACAACACCATGCAATTAGTCAAATTTTAAGACAAATTTATATATATATATATATATACGAACCTTGAAAGATCCAAAGCCGATGATTCACTGAAACAAGGGAATGCGAAAGTGGCGGAGGCAGCTATTGCCAATGGGAGAAGAGAGCTCGACCACCAAGATGTAGACGAAGCTGAAGCCGCCATTCGATGACAGTGAATGAATTTGGATGATACGCTGCGTTTTTATAATGCAATAGTTGTGTTGTTGCGTTTTTATAATGCAATAGTTGTGTTGTTGCTATTTTACCTCATCTTTTACTATTATAGCCTTCTTAAACTAGTCTTAACAAAAAACCAAAGTCTTTATTCACTGGGTTTTTTGGTCAGTTCAGTGAAAAATAACAAATCTGTGGACTACTATTCACGTTTTTTTGTCGATACGCGCTCCACGCAAAAAACTGATGCGCGTGGGTTTTATAGCTGAGCGTCCAATTAAAATTAGAACATTTCCATCTCTAAACCGTTTCACTAAACCGCAATTCAAAAAAAAAACTCACAAATGCAACGATAGTAAATTTATCCGATATATGTCAAACCGGGGAAATCTAATTCCCGCCAAAACCAAAACCAAAGATAAAAGTCGAATCCAGATTTAGAGCCGAGACGAAAAGTTAAGAGATGGAAGAAGAGCTCAAGAGGTTGAGCAAGAGCTTAGGAGAATTCTCCAATCATCTTCAAACCAGCTGCGATGCCTTCAATCACTCTCTCCAGCGTCGCCCCATCCCTCTCGGTCTCTTCCTCTTCTTCTTTTTTTTTTTTTTTTTTCCCATTTACTCCCATTTCATTGTTCATAAACCCTAAAATTTCAATTGTTCGATTTGGGCAGATTCGGCTTCATCCACTTTCATCAAGAGCCTCAACCGGCGACTCTCCACCGCAGCTTCCGACCTCAATTTCCTTGATTCCATGTCTTTCGGTACAGTTTCATTCGAAGAGCTCCTAGGTCACTGTAATCAGATTTACAAAAACAACCAAGAGGTTCTTCTCCATCTCCAGGATCGCCTCAATGACTTTGGCTATGTTCCTCGTACTCTTCTTTTTTAATTCTTCTTTCCTTTTTCGATTTTGAAGCTGACATTTGCTCATATGTCTAGATAAGGAATATATATATATATATAGTGTATTCTCTAATTTTATGTTTTTTTGGACCTAGAAATTGAGATTGATGAAGCTAGAGATGAGGAATCTGACTTTGGAGCTTTTGGTCATGAGGATTCAAAGCATTCAGATGATGATTTGGAGCCTCATGCTTTGCAACGTTCAGTCATAAAAGGATTAGACGAGGAAGATCTGTATCCTTTTTCAACCTTTGTGAAACAAGGAATGTTACTTAACAATCTGCTTGATTCTTTTTTTCCTTAATTTTTGCCAAGTCTAGATGATTCACTAAATCTGAAGAACCTTGGTCTTTCAGATGCTTGTCTTGCTTACTTAGCTTCAAG
Source organism: Barbarea vulgaris (assembly GCA_963667165.1). Lineage (NCBI taxonomy): Eukaryota > Viridiplantae > Streptophyta > Magnoliopsida > Brassicales > Brassicaceae > Barbarea > Barbarea vulgaris. The sequence goes on from OY763891.1 coordinate 25,103,814, forward strand.
AGGTAAGGCAGCTGCATCTTTCTCCTCTACTAATAGACTAATTTGATTTATTGTAATTTGTCTTAGGCTGTACTACTAATGGTTTTCCTACTGATCATCTTCTTCATGTTTTTGCTTTTCCAACTTTTGCCACTTAATGACAATGCAATGGATCCTGGCACGTCTTTGGATGAATCAGTGAAGTAGGTTTTGATGCCTTTGAATTAATAAAATCTTTGCGTGCTTCCTCTTAGTAGTCATACATGAGCAAGTTTTCTTATGATATAGGGGCAAAACATTTGACACAAGTTCTCCAACTCTACCTGCTCCAAAGGCCTCAGAGCTTTCCAATGGTTATTTCTGAGCCTTTACTCGTGTGATATGATTGTCGGTAAAATTTCATTAGCCTGCAGTATATATGATGGTAGATTTTGTTACTTGTAGAAGATGAGTGTTCTACCCTAGAGATGGATAAATCCGCAGGGCCTACAATAACATTGATAAAAGAAGAATATGAAAGTCTTCCTTCTTTCATGAAGTCTCTAGCATCGTGGGAGGTTTGAAGTGATCCATATTTCATGTTTCTAGCCTCACTTATTTTTCCTTGTTTCTTTCAAAAACTAGAATTCAGACTCGAGTCTTAATAATCTCTATGCCCGAAAGGTTGAAGGTTTTGTTTATTATATATAGTAATTAAACGCTAAAAGCTTCCTTTAATAGTTTCCTAATTATGTTTAATGCCTGCTTATGTTACCAGGATCTGCTCAGTGCCGTGCAGAAATTCAACTCGGTCCTCGGTAGCAAGAAACAAACAAACGGTTCTTACTACTTCCGCGCAGATGAGATTCCGACTCTAGGCCTTGGTAGGTTCATATCTTCCTCATTAAGCAGACACTAGTTGATCACCTTAAGTCAGTACTATGATCTGGGCAATATCTTCAATTTATATATCTTCAGATCCGCTAAGGAAAAATATGTTGCATAGACAGTAATGTTGATATATCGTAGGGCACAAGCAGAAAGCGTACACGGTGCTGCTGACGCGTATGAAGAGACTTATGGTTGAGACAACAGACGGTGTTGTATCCTATAGAGTTGCACAGAGCTGAGACTCTCTCCAGGATATAGTAGAGTTTATGTTTTATGAGAGATCCTTGGTCTTTTGAACTTGTTTACATTGTTACAGCTTTTCGATTGATTTCTCTGTATAAATTGTCTGTTTGAATACACACCAGAAAAAAAGATTCGAGTCTTATGAGAAGTTCTCAAAACGTTACAAATTAGTGTCTATCGCTCTGTTTCCGCTTGTAAATGTGGGAACCACCACTTCCGGTCAGCAGTATCGAACCCTCGGGAGAGATGTTGCGAAGCTGAAAATCTGGAACAAAGCAAAGAACCAAAATAATTGTGTTTTACCACAAGATCTACAACTAGCTATCTATGGATTTTGATATATATGGATTTTGATTTTGAGAATTTGGGGAAACAAACAAAAATTTCAGAGAATTCGGCAGAAGCAAACTTCCACGAAATATGATATAAAATTAGAAACCCATTACAATGTGTTTTAAGTTATCGCCAAGGGAGCAAAATGGTGAATTTACATAAAAAGAGAGGATCTTTAGCTCAAGAACGAGGAGCAGCCATTTGCTGCTTCTTTATCTTATCGTGTGGCTTCACCATACTGTAAATTACAAAAAAAAAAAAAGAGAGATTACAGTATTACATAGTTTCCAAATTGTTTTCAACTTTGATCTATTTTGCTTTCAGTAAATAGAAGTTACCTGATATCATGAGGAGTGATGAACATCCACTGTGAACCTTGTTCCAATGCGAAATCAATCAATGTGTCTAAGCTGATTTTCCTACTAACTGCGTCCTGAGGTTTGCACAAACCGAATCATCAACATTATATTTCTCTTCAGGTATTTGATACTTGTTTTAGCAGCTCCAAGCATAGCCAACAGATGTAAATGAGAGGGAGTAATGTATGATACAGTATGCAAACTGAGATCGAGTTGTCAAATGTAAGAGAGGATTCCTACCATAAACACATCAAACTCGTCCATTCCTCGAATTGTGGCTTCAGTCATTTTGTGAAGAGCTAACGCGAAGCATAAAGTCGAGAAAGACCGTTCTCCACCTGGAAATTTATGACGAGAGGAGGATTTTATCATACTTTTGAAATTGGCTACTCCGATTTAAGTTTCATTATCAAGGGCTTAGGTATATAATCTCTCATCCGTTGAACCTTGTTCTAAAGTTTCAAATGTGGGACTTTATGAGCTAATTGATTTTCAAAATCGAGAGTAGAGATGCAGCACCTGAAAGCCCTCTAGTGTCACGAGTAGCACTACTTGTTGCATCTTGAGGCATCTTAACCTGTTGAAGCAAAAAAGGCCACCAAACAGTTATCTGATGTAATAATATAGACACATCAGATGCAAAATGTAGCAATGTGGCGCCATTTACCTCTATGGACAAAGTTTTGTCTTCATAAGAGAGTTTGATTTGTCCACTGATACCTTTATTTCTTAAATGTCCGTTGAATCTGCTTTGAAGATCACCAATCAAGGAAAATAGCATATAAAATCACATAACTGAAGAGAGCACTATAAATTATCCAATGTTATTTGCAGTAATGGGGAAAACAATTCATACCGCCAAGTTAATTCGCGCTTCATAAAATCTTTATTTCTTTTGAGCTTCTTCCACCGTGACTCTACTGCATTTTTGCACACCTGATTTTACAGTAATGCACTCACTAAATGATTAGCATATTATATATACATTGAAATTTTGGAGAAGGAAATTATATATAGATTAACAATGGCAAGGGTTAACTTTGAGTTTTTCTCGAAAGCTTTTGTAAGTTTTGAGTTTCTTCCTAATCTTCCGTTCTTTATCATCATGCATACTCCTGAGATGATCGATTGATTCAGAATACCTGTTTCAACAAAAGAAAAAAGTGTGCAACCTTAATATGCATTCAACAAGTAGTTTCAGTGTATAGGTACAATCACAAGGTACAAAAAAATACGCACTTCTCACTCTCTCGCTTCAGCCTATGATTTATTTCGTTAATCTGAGCGCTGAGCTGCAAAGGAGTGGCCCCATCCCAGGGACCCAAAGCTGTTATCTCACTCTCAGGACAAATTATGGAGGCCTTCTCATTACTTTCCTGAAATTTCAGCAGATGAACAAAATATAAAAACTATGGATCCAGGAGCATAACTTGATCAATATGAATATATAAATGAAAATGCATAGCTCATTTTGATATTTTTTTTGTCCCCATTCATTTATATTACTGACAGAACTTCTTAATTGGTTATTCTTACCTGCCGCTTTGTTTCAAGCTCCTCATACTTAACCTCAGCTGCTTTAATCTCGGGTAAGACTTTGTCCTTCATTATATCTTCATAATGATTCTTCTCCTGAAACAGAGTCACAACTTCAGTTCTAACTGCAAAGCAAGTGAAAAACCAAACTCTTAAAGAAGGTGCACCATTTCTGCGGATTGGAGTTCTTCTTCTATCTCCTTTAGCTCATTCTCTGCTTTCTCAAGGGCATCAATTTCACCTTTGGCTGACTCTGCATGTACGGTTTAGATAAAATGAATGTAGCTTGCTTGAACCATATTTAAAGCAAATTGGTCTGTAACTCAAGATGATCAATCTTTCATGCTTTTATCACAAATCCAAGAAAAATAAATGTATCACCAACATACCATATAGGTTCTCAAATGAAGCTTTAAGTTCATTAGCCTTTAGTTCAGCTTCATTCAAGCAGTCTTGATGTTTTTTCAGCAAGGATTCTTTCTCCTCTATCTCTTCTCGGAATTTCTGAGAAATGCAAAAAGCGCACAATCAAGAATGATGCAATGGAAAATATTAACAATCAGACGGTTTCAACCAATATTAACTAACCATGATTTCTAGATGAAGTTCATTAACACTAGATGTAGGTGATGCTATGGTTTCAGAAGCGACTGAATTTTTCAGATCCTGCATTTCAAGTTCCTTCCTTGTCAAATCTTTCTCTAGTTGGGTGCGTTGCTTCTGTTCATAGACCAAAAATCATATGAAAAATGAAACAAGTGAAAAGTATCAGTTAATACAGTTAAAAGTTGGGCACATTAATTCGACATGACCAGTGAATTAAACAATGGATACACCTAAAGAGACAGCACTGAGGTCATGCTACCTTCAGTCTGTGCATCTTTGATTCAAGACCCTCGAGATTCAGTTCTGCCCTCCTCTTTTGTCCCCTGTATTCCTGTATCTCACTTAGTCGTTTTGAAGCCTCTATTTCAAGATCCTTGATTTGGTCATCAAAAGAAGCACACAATCGAGTAGGTCTTCGAGGACGGGGAGGAAGGGTTGTCTGAACAGGCCCACGGGAAAACCTAATAAAAGAATAGGTAGATTACTGTTATGTCAACGCAGATCTTCCTCTCTAGTTGAAATCAACATAAACATATAGCCTTTCCACTAATCAAGTCAATAAGTTAGTAAAGTCGTCATAAGTGGCCCTAGTGATCTCAACTCAAACCTCCTCTGGTAAAAACATTATCTCATTTTGCTAAGTTGTAGACACCAGATTTTTCATTGTCTCTTCCCTTCAAGATAATATGAACCAAAATATGTGTGTCTGGCTCTCTAAAAGATTTGTTATTGCCAATCTAACTGGCGGCTTACATTCGGTATCCATCTATAGTGAAAACATCCTTCAGATGCAAAAGCCTTCTCTCAAAGGCAACTGTCTTGCCAACCTCATAATTCTCTGCAAGCACTTGCCTCTCCACTCCATTCTGGAAACATCCAGAAACCAAGCTGGAATGAATACAACTACACAAGGCTTCGAGGATGAGAAGTTAGTAAATACAGAGAGAATCTGAAAGTAAGATTACCATATCCACCAAGACGTTAAGAACAGTAGGATTCTCAGAATGCAAGACAGAGAGAATAGTTGGGTGTTCCGTTTGAGGAACCATGTGCCTCGGTATGATTAACCTGCATAAACAATTACCATGGCGTTTGCACTATAACTAAAGCTATCCATTCATTCAAGCAGAACAGAAACAGAAATATTGGAAAGTATTTTTCAGATTTGAACCTTGGTCTTGAAAAGTCATAGATGATAATCTTCAGATTGTTATAATTTGCTTCCCTTCCACAGCCTCGCAAAGTAATTAAATCTTCATGATCGGTCACAATAAAGGCATTCAGGAGGTTGCCAAGAGCTTGTTCAACTGCAGAAGCCCATTTATTACCATTGACCAATGTCTGTAGAACACCACATGATTAGAAGAATTCACACTAAAATAGCAGCTTTACTTTGCACCATGCATGGTCCATATGAGAGAACATGTGAACTAACTCGATTGAATCTATTTGAGCACAAATGTGCAGAAAGGACAAATAGAAACTTACCACATGAGCACCAATCGGACCAATAGGTGGCCTTTTAAATCTGCGATGATGTCTCTCAATCGCCTGCAAAAGATTAATGACTCTGTCCCCTCCAAATGCAGTAACCTAGCAAGAAAAGGTTTGAATTATCCAACAAATCCTCGAACTTATCATCCTCTGAAAAAATAGAAATAACAAAAAGAGCCTGCTAGTAGATCCATGTGATGGATAAGCACCTTATTTGTTTGATGTTTCTTCAGATCATTAATCTGCGCGATTATGCTTCTGTGCTTTTTTTCATGGCCTCTAATCTAAAAGCCAAAAAGACCAAATAGCTGAATGTAAAGAAATTTTTAGACTACAAACAAAAAGTTATAATTATACTATTTAAAACAGCAAAAATATGAAACAGAGAACATTCTAGAACTAAGAAAAACTACAAGCACCATCGTACCATATCCTCTATGTGTTCCTTCTCCTTCCCTCCGGCTGATGCTTTATCTATTACTATGTTCTCCTCCTCTTTCAAACTAATGTTTAAAATATTTAATCCATGTTTAGTGGAAAGATGGTAGAGTAAAAGGATAGCTCAAGAGAAGAAATCGAAAAACATTATGACCTGGAAAGCAATGATTCAGCCTTCTCAACCTCTAGCTTCAATTGATTCAGTCTCTCTTCAATTTCAGATTGTTCAGCCTGCATCATTATCAGCCTGTGAATATTATATACACCTATCACACACACACACAACTACGCCTCAATCACAGTACCAAACACTGATAAAACTGAAAGGATCTTAGTTTGCGCCTTTTATAGATAATGTCAATGATAAACAAACAAAGAGGACCTGTGTGCTTCTTAAACTCATTGCATCAATATCTCCTATCTGTCGTTCAAGCCTCCTAACTCGATCCTTAATCTTCTGAATGTTGTTGCACTTATGACGATAATCTTCTTCTAAAGCAATCTTCTCTCTTGCAGCCTGTTTTAAAATGTATATCAAGTACCCACAGGTGTGAAAAGTGTCTAAACCAAATGCAATTTCAAAGCTACACTATGAAATATTCTATTCTATTGCCTATCAGAGTTATGCAATCCCAATAATTCAATAACAGGAATTTATTTGATAAATCCAACCCTTTCATTTGTTCCTCTCTCGTTTTCCTAAATCCTAATTGCTGAATAAGAAAATACAGTTTGTAAATAGAAGGTAAGATAACCAAACTACATACTTTAGGGCTAATCACGTCAGCAAGGATCCTTTTTTTTTAACTAATTTTTAACATACCGTCTTCCCTGATTGCCGCAGACACTCTATCTCTCTCTTCATCGCAGTTGATTCATCCATCAGGCAGGAAACTTGAGCTTTCTTTGCGGCCAAACGTTCCCTGAAAGATTCCACCTCACCCTACATAAATGGTTAGCTATAATCAACTTCAAAACAAAGGATTCATGCGATTATGTAAACCTTACTTAAGTTATGAATAAAGTTGGTATTAAAAAAAAAAGAGGTATGCATTGATGCCACAATCTAGTATATAAGTTTCATGGTGTAAGCAAATAAACATTTTAGAAACTCAACCTCACCTAAGTGAAGAGTGCACAAAGGACAATCTGTATGGCCCTATGAGAATAGGGTAGAACTAACCTTAAACTTCAACATTTTTGTTTACTCAGAAACTTTCTCTCTTTAATACAAGTAATAAACTTTAGTGTTAAGAGTATCTAAGAGAAGCTTAGACAAGTCATGCACCCCTGAAAATTTCTGATTGTGCATAGCAGTCCAAATTCGAGGTAATAGAAAGAACGTATTACTTACTAGTTTCTGATCAATTATATTTTGACAAGTTGGCACTCGTTCTCTGAGTTTCACAATCTTCTCAGTCTGTTCCTTGAGCTGCCCATCCACATGATATACCCATGACCAAGCTAGTTTCTTTTTCAATTGCAGCAACTGTTGAGTTATTTCTTCAACTTTTTCCATAGTCTTTATTTTTCCAAGCAACTCACTGATCTCTTTTTCTATTGGTTTTATTCTCTCCTCTAAATCATCCATAAGAGCATTTGCAGCTTTCACTTTTGTGTCAATACTTTGAAGTAGATCATCGACTTGCTGAAGAAGGGTTGCTTTATAGAAGAACTACAGAACAAAAGCTTTCAGCAAGATACATTAACAAAATTTACTGGCGCGCATACAGATATACAGGATATACCTTGAATTTATCTTTGTCGTTTCCAGAATGTAAAAACTCCCTGCTCTTGTCTTGACTCATTATCACACAGGGATTCTCAACATCAATCTAGCCAAAGAAAGCATAATGCAGATTCAAGCAATGAATTCCACCAATGTAACTAGAAACTTTAAAGTGGTATAGTATACCATCAGTAACACGTAAATCTGATATAACATATAAAAAATATACTTTTAAACTTGAATCAAAAAAAGAAAAGCTCACATTATAATGTTCAACTAGTTCCCGTAGCTCCTCCTTTCGGGTAGATATTTTTCTTCCTACACAACACAAGTAAGCAGAGAACAAGTAAGAAGATATACAATGCAAATCATAGCGAGAACAGAATGTGGAGAGGGTAATCACATCCAAATAAAGCAGAAGCACAAACTACAAAGCCAAAGAATTTAGCATCAAAGAAATAAATAACCTTGATGATCCTTGAGAACCGTAAAACTAGTAGAATCAGATATCCTGCGTTCAATAATCAGAGTATCACCATATATTTCAGGCTTAAAAGCATCATCTCCATGGTTTTTCAGTTCGACATGAACGAGGGCATAGCTGCACAAAAAAAAATACTAAATAAATTGAAGAAATTGAATGTCGTTTCCGCAACAAACCTCGTGGGGAAGCAAAAGTAAGCAAGACCCTAATCATGAAGAAGACAATGTGTATTTCTGAAATAAACCCCAAAGTGTTCAGCTTGCAAATTTACACACAGCCAAAGTAACACAAACCTGCATCCAGTTTTTATGAAATCTTTGAGCATAGAGGCACGCTGAGTCCCTTTGGCTCGACAGCCAAATGCAACACATAGAGCAGTCAATATTGCACTCTTACCACCTGAAAAAATTAATAAAACACCCTTACAGTATAAATCATATACTCTCTTAAAACTCATGCGGTCTCCTTATTGGTCAATCATTCAAAAAGTCAATAAATTTTAAATGATCCCACAGTTCAAATGAAATGCCTGGATTAGGTTCATAAACATGAATTTTCAAAGTTAAAAACTCCAGCTTTATTACCGAAAATAGCAGAAACCCAGCTGAAGAAAAGCCACAAGCTAATTTATTCATTTAAAAGCGATTAAAAAAAAAAAAGAAGGCCAAATTTAGTAAGATACTTACTTCCGTTTTGACCAGTGATGAAATTGACCCACTCGCCAAACTCAATCTCGAGATTACTATGGCACATAAAATTCTCAAGGCGTATCCTAAGGATCGTACCGGAGCCATGTCGCTCATCGTTAAAATAATCACTCAGTCGATCGCCATGTTTATCCATATCTGCTCGTTTTTCTAGGGTTTCTTACTGAGAGTACTGAGAGAGGAGTCGAGGACAGAAATTAGAAATCGGATGTTCATCACAAGTGTTTTTATGCGCGGGAGAATAAAATAAGAGGAAATAAATAATATTGGCCGTCGGATCTTTGGGTCTATTAAAAAAACACGCGATCATTGGCTAGGGAGCATCTATAGTTTGTGTGGGACATTTTAATCCTTTCATAAATTAAATCAAATTAAGATTTGCAAAACCATAATTAACCCGAGTAAATTGTTTCTAAAATTTTCTTGTTCTTTTTGGTCAAAGCAATTTATCACTTTCTATCAATGATGATGTCATAGATAAGAAGTAATTCGACTAGTTTCTATCATAATCCTCTGTTTTTTTTACTTTTCTTGCTATTATTACCTTTGGGTCAAATCAATTTCTAACTTGCTGATGTCATATAAGAAAAAGGTGATTTCTATCATTAGTCCTTTTCACCCGACTGTCATTTTTGACCAGGTAAAAAAATACAAAAATACTCCAATAAAACCGGTTCGGTAATACAAAAGCTTCACTTCCTCCTTCTACTACTATAAACCGAATCCTTAACCTTACTTTTAGTCAGAACATATACCGGTTTCTTCAGTCGTCGTGATTGTAATCTCTGAAACGTATGATTCTATTGATGAACACTCTCTCACGCCGGTATCTACCACAGGAAACACACAAAGATTTTAGAATTTTTTACATTTTGCTTACAGAATCAAAACAAGACCATAACATAAACATAAGAGAGGACTTACATGACAATGGCTGAAAGACAGAAGCAGAAGAAACCGATGGCAAAATGGAGAGGAAATGTTGCCCAGAAATTCTTACGATTGAGGATGATTTTCTCTGAGATGAGAGTGATTATGCTCGAAACGATAAGAATTTTCCAACCTAACGGAAAGCATTTTCGGAACGAGAATGAAGAAGTGCCCTGCAGAGAGACATTTGGAGTTTCAAAACAATTGTTTTTAAAAAAAATATGGGGCAATTACATAGACATAAACTATATACTAGTTTAATCAAGTATATACCTTGAAGTAGTGTTGGATGAATCGCCCTGAATAGAGAATCCTTAGAATCATATCTTTTTTTTTTAAAGAAGTCAAGAAGACAAAAAAGAAATAAACAAAAGCTGATTCTAGTTGAAGTATCTATAAATATGGGTGAAGGATACTCGAGGAGTTAGCCATGATTAAACCTATTGCTCCGAAAGATCTTATCAGCAGAATATTTAATGTGATGTAGATCAATGAAAATACAAGCAACATGTCGTTTGAGCGCTTCAGTTCACTCTCTGTTCCAACTGCATGTAAAAATGCTTCCGAGGTTCCTGCCCAAATAATTTACAAAGTAACAAGACTGAAAATTGTAACTAGTAACTGCAAAAAACAAGAAGCTTGACAAGTCCAAAACCACTAGTTAATCTAGATACGATTACTAACCATTCATGGCCAGGACGATGATGTAGAGACAATAAAACTGTAGGGCCAAGGAAGCTTCTCCATCGCTCCATTTCTCACCATACAACAATCTGATGAGAGAGTACGAATAACTCGGGCCAAATGCCATAAATATAAGACCTAGAAAATCCCAGGAAGTTCAAGTAAACATTTGAGGAACAAAACACAATTGGGGATCTGTAATGCTGGTTTTAGAGACTCAGAAATAGATTGGAATATACCTATTAATATCACAAGCTTCAAGGCCTCGGTCAAGCAAATTCCGAGTTTCTTGCTCTTTTGCTGATAATCACCTGTCAAGAGAGAGAGACAGGGAAATAGAAACCATATATATGGCAATGAACGGTAAGAATCTTGGGAGATAAATATCTGAATTAATATTACGTACTTAACTACACTAAACTAAGGAGAGAAATGAACCTGACGCGAACCTGGCAAATGTAGTGTATGAACTTTCTTCAAAGGGAAGAAACACCATGCGTACAACTAAACTTCCTGGAGTTTAGAAATTGTGTAAGAAACATTTATAAGCAACCTTTATAACCGTAGATAATTGCATTTTGTCACCAAAGAGACTTGCCTAGTTTGTCGACAATCCCATATACAGCCTGGTTATATGGTGTATCTAACCATACAAGGACCAACTTTTCACCTTCTTGAAGGATCAATTTTCGGAAGGACTGAAAAGTAAATAGCATACACATGTTCGAGAGCTCGATATCGAAGTCCATGAAGTTCCCAGGTCTGTGACATCACAAAAATTGTAGAATATAATTGGAAATGAATGAGTTGATTAGAGCATATCAAGAGTTAAGAATGCTGGAGACGAGATCAAATCATAGAGAACTCATACCTGAAAGGAAAGAGATCTGAACTTCTGTAAACACCACAAATGAGAAAATAAGCCCAGTACCCAAGAAACAGGGAGCCTCCATACGCAACTTGTGACAGTGCGAAGATTATCCCTTTTTCCTAAACATGTTGAAGATAGCTAGATATAAGTTCTATCATATACGCTACCTTTTGCCCAAAACAAAATGGAATGGTACAAGAGTTGTACCATATTGGTTTGCTTGACTATGAGAGAGCACAGAGTTACACAGCGTGCAAATGTAGCGACAGTCTCAACAACAAGTCGCAACTTTAGACTCACCAATGTCTGAGAGAGGATATACAAAGGCTCAGCCATTAGCTCCAGTATACATGCAAATCCTGCCACGTTAAGTAGGTTAGTCCTTAAGTTGACCAAAAGAAAGTAGATGAATCAATGACTATCAAACAACGGATGTTGCAATAATTACAGACACAAGAAAATGACCGCAAAACCGAAACTTTGAATATCCAAGGCTGTAAGCGAAAGAAGTATGATAAAGGCGCATAAAGCGACAACCAAGTACCGTGAATCAAGATAGCCTGTGCATAAGTGTCAGAGTAGCTAAGGTTCTGCCACCATAACACAAAAATGCATGCTGCAATAGTAATGGCTATTCCAAGTGGAAATGTCACCCATGCTACTTTCAATAGCTTAGTCACATCTTTCTGACCATCACTACAGCACGGAATTAAGGAATATCACTGACCAAAAACATAATCATGAGCCGGATATGTGAATGGAATCAGCGCCAAGCATCTTTACGCATACCAGTTAATGTCAGCACGCAAGCAAGCGCGCCGGAATCCCTCCCGACTGAGAAACAAGACACAAGTAACGAAAAGATGGAACTGGATAGCGTAGAGCTGCATTACAATGAGAAAAAAAAATAGAAGGAGCTTAAAATGAAAGTCCTAAAAGCAAAACAATTGAATATCTGAAAGAATGAAACATCATCAACGTAGCTGCTCAAATGAAAGACCCAGGCACAGAAACCAAAACCTAATCTTTCACTCCTAAGAGTCCATACTTTAGCAATTACAATCACAATTTAGACCCAATTGCACAAAAACCGAATCTTTACCATAAGAACCGAATCTTTACCATAAGAACTGTGCATACAAATGCAGCAGCAATCTAAATAATCCTTTCCATTAAGTTAAATCACATACATTAGCTTAAATCTAAAAATATATATATTCGACTTAAATTTCAAATGAAACTGGTAAATAACGATTCATTACCGCATAGTCATTTTCAGTGAGATGCCTCACGATCCAGGAATTGAATATGAATGGGATGCCTCTGGAAAGAAACTGCGTTGCTAATTCCAAAATTCAATCCAGAAGAAAGGAAACAAAACTAATTAGAAGCAAAATGCAGGGAGAGATATTTAAGAACAAAAAACACAGAATGAAGAACGAACCTAGTAAATACTTGAACGTGCGAGAGAGATTAACGCTATCACTATTAGTGGCCATTTTCTGGAGATGCTAAGCTCCAGTCCTTTGCTGGGTTTGTGATTTCAAACTATGTTGACGATTCAATTGCACAGATTCAAGAAACTTTGATCTGAAAGGAACATGATTTTTAGTTAAATGGGTTAAAATATATTAAGCAAAATCTGACTAACTGATCACAAAAACAAATACCCAAATCGATTTGATCAATTAGCTGATCAATGATGATGATACATTGAGAGAGATGAGGGAGGGAGGAAGGGAGTAGAGAAAAATGTCGATTTTGTTTTTAGGGTTTTGACTTGGGGATTTAAAAAAATAAATTGTGTCAGAAGTGGGATTTGAACCCACGCCCTCTTTCGAAGACCAGAACTTGAGTCTGGCGCCTTAGACCACTCGGCCATCCTGACCAATTGGTAACTAGCTAAATATCCATATTATAATGGTTTTTTTTTTTTGACTATCTCTAATTTTACTCCCTACAACGAATACAGTATCACATCAAACATAGAAACAAGCTGTAGGTTGCACAAAAAAAAAAAAAAAACAACAAGCTGTAGCAATAAATTTGAAAACTATGTTCCAAAATTTTATTAAAAAATATTATATGATGTGTTTAATACTTATACATTCATAGGTAGTCCCTTAAAAATCTAAAGGTCATAATCTCCCACGGATTTACTATTGGCACTGACAAGTCATAACTTATTAGAACGAGAAAAAAATCAGCCAACCACATTTAACGTTTCCAACGTTAAAAGTTTTCTACCTCTTTTTTTTTTATTTTGGTGCTATTTGAGGGAATTTTTCTTTTTTTTTTATGTCATCCAAGTCTTTTGTTCTTTGTTCAAGTACGACTCACTTTTTGTTTTCTTTTGGTTGGGTGGGTATGAATGAACTACTTATATATCACATTGGGACCATAAAATGAAACTACCAACGTACATTTAAATTTCAATTAATATTAAATTCCCACCTTATTCATTATTATTTTTTATTTTAGCCCATGCAAATACAATGTTAACTACATAAGCAAACTTATGTGCAGCTCTTAATAATACTACATTATGAACGATTATACTTCCACAATCGTGTATATGTACAATACAATCATTGATAATGAACAATTTAAAATGATGACGTGGGCCTCTTGTAGGACCATGGCGATGATGACGTGGGATAATGTGACCCCACCAGTGGGTGACTCCGACCCAACTTCATGATCGGTATCCGTCTAATTAAGGAATTTTAGAGACAAGCTTACAGCTAACAAAAGATTAATCGTGATGTCGACTCTCAAATCTCAACGACAAACAAAATTTCAATCTTTGCTATATTCACAAATTACAGGTATCTCAAGTCAGATTTGAGCGTACATACTATGATACTACATATGCATTACTCAAAGATTTAAAATACATATTTTTTTAAAAATTTTTAAATTCTTACTTGCTCAAATAATGGCCGGTAACTAATAGGGATTGATAAATGATAACTACTGTATAATCGGTACATCCCTTAATACTGAAACAATTAACAAGTTTTTTTTTTGTTAAAATCAATTTACAAGTTTCCGATCACATATATAATTATAATCTCTCAACAATATTGTCATTGATAGTAAAGTAAAGAACATAAAACTTGCCGGAAAAAACTTCCAATCAAAGATACCCCACGCACTTCAACTACCATCACTAGTCAAACCCAACATTTAATTATCATCACCATTTTCAACGGTCTTTAATTTTTCTTGAGATCATTAGAATTAATTACCACGGTCGCTCATAGCCTCATACTACTAGTATTCATTTTTTTTTTTTTTAGTATTCATCTTGAAAGAAACTAACGTGCTATTCGAGATAGTATCATTTTCTCTAAGTTGTAGTTGTATTTTTTTTTTTTTTTTCTCCCTATACATCTTAACACTATAGTAATTCTCGTTGATAATTGGAGTTATTTACTAATGTAAATAAATACTCGTGGTAACTTTTTGCAATTAGATTTGCTTTTAACATTATTCCCACCACCGTTTTTATTTTTGATTGTTTATTTGTGAGTTTTCATGTATACACAATTGGAAATGAGTACCATTTTCCTTTTTTTTAAATATACAATTGAGATTTAGGAATTATTAGGTCATAATTGGTTGAGAACTTGAGATGGAAATTGTTTATTGAAAAAAAAAAAAAAAAACACTGGAGAGGAAAGAAATCATAAAGTCAGAAATTAATTTGGGAAAAATATGATATGTGCCGTATATATACATATACACATACCTAACAGGCGAAAAGAAATCATAAAGTCAACATTGATACAAGGAAATAAAAAGATTTTTTTTCAGATCTGTCTTCTGAACTTATACATATATATCAACTTCATCTCCCATCACCATCAATCTTTCCCTCTATCTCTGTGCACAATAAACTCCACAGTTTCCATTTCCTTTCTCAGATTTTTTTTACTGCAAATCTCAGAATACTCTCTCTAATCATTATACATTTTTCTAAAACTTCTCATTCAGATTCCAAAAGAAAGATTATTCGATGAGAAAACCCCAAATTTTTACATTGTTACTAGGAGTATCGATATCAGCATTATTAATCGTTATCTTCTTGACCATCTTCTTCATCTTCTGCAGAAGAAAAGAATCATTATCTAGTGATGAAGTAGATCAATACGACGTCGAATCACCCGACAACAACAAACATGGATACTCCTCGGAAGCAGAGGAACTTGTAACCTTTCACGGCGGAGAAGATCTCACGATCTGCGATATCCTCGATGCTCCCGGAGAAGTCATCGGAAAATCAAGCTACGGAACTTTGTACAAGGCGTCTTTGCAACGGAGTGGCAAGATTAGGGTTCTTAGATTTCTTCGACCGGTGTGTACAGTGAGATCAGACTCTAAAGAGTTTAATGGCGTCATTGAGACGCTTGGATTTGTTCGACATGAGAATTTGGTTCCTCTGTTAGGTTTCTATGCTGGAAACAGAGGAGAGAAGCTTATGGTTTTTCCTTTCTTCGCTTCCGGGAATCTTTCCGACTTCATCAGAAGTAAGTCTCTGTGTCTTTTTTTTTTGCTGTTTTTTTTTCTAGAAAAGTTAGAAAAAGGACCAAACTTTTTCTTTTTCCCGACAGAAAGTTAAGAATTTCAACCCTTTTTTTTTCTTTTTCTTTTACTTTTATGGTCACTTGTTCTTTCGGTTTTCCAGGGAAACACACAGAATCTCTGAGATTCTAATTTCCCGGGAAAATGATTGAAAACCTTTAGGAAAATTTTACCATCCCCATGACGATGATATCACATTCACATCTTACCTCAGACATGTAGAAGTATTTATCTACATATTATTCATAGGAATATAAACTTAAATATGTGAATATAAATGTGTTATATACTTTATATTCAAAAGAGAAACACACAGCTGGATTTAAATACATTAGCTGGATCATTTAATTCGGTGTTTATTATTTTTGTCCTAAATAAAATTTAATATAACTAATATTTTCTTATGCTATGTATATATATATTTGTCTTTTGTCGGTACTTTGTTTTATTTTCTTTCAGTTTCCACTTCTTTAGTTCGGTAGGAAAAGACAATACTTGATAAACAGTGAATCTCAGTATCATCAATCTCAGCAAATTTGCAGACTAAAAATAAAGTTACATTTTTCTTGGCAGGTGGAGATGAGGAATCTAAAAAGTGGATTAACATTTTAAGCATCACAACTGGAATATCTAAAGCTCTTGATCATCTCCACACTGGAATGCAGAAACCAATCGTCCACGGCAATCTAAAATCCAAGAACGTTCTTCTGAGTCAGAGTTTCGAACCTCGAGTCTCTGATTTCGGTTTGCATTTGCTCTTAAACCTAGCTGCAGGGCAAGAGATTCTTGATGTCTCTGCAGCTGAGGGATACAAAGCTCCAGAGTTAATAAAGATGAAGGAAGTGAGCAAAGAGAGTGATGTGTATAGTCTCGGTGTGATCATGCTTGAGCTAGTCTCTGGTAAAGAACCGATAAACGAGAATCCAACGGGTGATGATGAGTTCTATCTTCCTGATTTCATGAGGAATGCTGTTCTTGATCATAGGTTGTCTAATTTATACCGTCCTGAGATTCTTAGGAGTGATGATAATCTGAGTGAAGAATGTGTTCTCAAGTATTTTCAGCTTGCAATGTCTTGTTGCTCTCCTTCACCTTCACTTAGGCCAAACATCAAGCAAATTTTGAGGAAACTCGAAGAGATTGGGAAATGTTAGAAGAATTAGAGAATGATTGGCCATATTTAGGGTTCTGATAGAAGGGAAGATATGATCTTTTGAATAAAAGTTTTTTACATAGGGATGAATTTTACAGAGAAATCGTTTTAGACGTTAGCAAGAGACTCAATGAACTGGAAAGTTGTTTGGAATCTGTAAAACTCATCATGCTCAGGAGCATCATTGTTGAATGGCTTGAAATCGCAAAGTTTCTTGAAAATCTTGTTTGTGAAGTTGTACTTTACAGCCTTGTTTGCAATGTGAAGCACAATGTATGATTCCGCATCTGTCTCTTGCTTTACGAAACCGATGATACCGAACTCGTAGATCCGCCTATCAATGTAGTCGTAGGTTCTGATCATCTTGGGAAAAGCAGCTGCAAGAGGCTCTAAATCAACATTATACTTCACGGACCAGCTTGAGCTGTTTTGTTCCATTTCGCAAACCAGTAGATTCGAAGAACTCAGATCATTTACCTCAATAGAGTAAAGATTACCCCGAGATTCATCCAAAAACCGCAATGTCCTTGGATCGGGTGGCGGCTCGTCTTCATGGTCAAGATTAGGGAGTTGAAGAATCTTGATTTCCTCTTGATTTATATCAAAAGAGAGGCAATCTCTTGTGTTGTGACCGAACCAGTGAACCGCGCCATTCCAGAAGACTGTGTTTGTGAACTCTACAAAGGGTGAAGGAGAAGAAGGAAACAAAACAAGTTTCTTCCAAGGTCCTTCATTGGAGGTATAAACCTCAATGTGGAAGGAAAAAGAGTTGATGCTTCTTGCTCTGAGGCAAAAGACTTTATAGTGAGGAGATTTACAAGGATCAAAGGCTAGAGAAAGTGAGATTTCACCGGTGATCTGAGGGAGAAGAGTTTTCTGTTTCGTCGTCGGATTGTAAACATAGTAATTTGTGTTGAATTGGTTAGAAGAAGCTGCACAAGAGCATTTGCAGAGGAGAAGGCCATTGGTTGATTGCATTATGATCATATCCGTTGAATGATCTGTAAACCTAAGCGGTAATGGTGATGATATCCTTTGGTTGATTGCGTCATCAAGAGAGACAAAATTATATTTGATGGCTCTTGGTGAGTGTAAAAAAAAGCCAGAAATGGTCAAGGGGTGCTTCGACTTGATGACGCGGTTGGAGAAATCCGGATTTGTAATGAGCGAAAGCCAACGTTTAGATACGCGTTTGAATCTTAAAAGAGTTTTGGTTGGAAGCAAAGAGAGGATTTGAATCAAGACATCGTCGAGATCTGCTACAATCTCAGCTGATGAAGAAGAGAAACCGCCATTTCTATGGCATCTGGCCGATCTTGGAGCTTTTGTTCTCTTTCTTGAACAAGAAGAAGACATCGCTGTAGAGTGTTTAAGAAGAAATTGGATTTAGGTCTTATTGGAGGAGTGAAGAAGAGAGACATCATGGTGCTAAGATTATAAAGAGAGTTTAGGATGTGTGATGTGTTCTGTATTTATTTTTATTTTTTTGTCAAGAAGATTGTGGAGGAAGCTTATTGTTAAGTTTTTGCTTTTCGATTACTCTTTGAATTTCGTTGACATTGACATGTTCCTCCTAAAAAAATTTGAACTATTCAAAGCTTTCTGTGGGTTTCACAGTAAAATTTACAACTGTCAAAATGAGATCATTTTTGTTGTTTTGCCGGGAAAATCCTATGTTTCTTGTCCAAACAGAAATTTACCGAACGTATATAACAAAGGAGATCAGATAAACGGCAGAGTGTTGTATTGCAGTTATTACGAACGGCATAGTGTTTGTTAAAGAATGGGCTCCGAGCCCATTCTTAATCTTAAAGCCATACCCGCAACCCACCCCACCCAATATGAACCCGACCCGACCCAACTCGCGATCTCTCTTTCATTTCAATTTTGAAAATTTTCTCTCGGGAGTCGTCGTCGATATGATAACCATGGCTCCTTCTTCTAGTCTGGTACCACTGTGAATCGACGAGCTTAGTTTATTAAAAAAAAAGATCATAGGCATTGATCCTTCTCTTCTCTTCTGAGAATCCATCGCGTAATCTTCTTTACATAATACTCAAATATGGAATTTACAGAGGCTTACAAGCAAACAGGTCCTTGCTGCTTCTCCCCTAACTCTCGTTACGTCGCCGTCGCCAATGATTATCGTCTCGTGATCCGCGATACGTTTTCGTTTCAGGTAAAAATAAACTAGTTCGATTTCGGTAAGTTTCCCCACCTAAACCCTTGATTTAGCTGATAAATCTGAGGTAGAATGACAAATTCTGCTAGCAAATTTTTGGATCTTACTTCTAATGTTCAAATGCAAGTAGATCTTGTGCTTAAAATTGTTACTACTAACTTGATTTAGCTAAATTTTGGAAATTGGAAAGTTTTAGTTTTTTTAAAAAAAAAATGTACCGATTGATCTCTAATGTGAAGCGTATATTGTAAATGCAGGTTGTGCAATTGTTTTCTTGCTTAGATAAGATAAGCTACATAGAATGGGCTCTTGATTCTGAGTACATTCTTTGTGGTCTCTATAAAAAACCAATGATTCAAGCTTGGTCATTGACACAACCAGAATGGACTTGCAAGATTGATGAAGGTCCTGCTGGTATTTCA
Organism: Barbarea vulgaris; assembly: GCA_963667165.1. Taxonomy (NCBI): domain Eukaryota; kingdom Viridiplantae; phylum Streptophyta; class Magnoliopsida; order Brassicales; family Brassicaceae; genus Barbarea; species Barbarea vulgaris. The sequence goes on from OY763891.1 coordinate 25,123,421, forward strand.
TACGCTAGGTGGAGTCCAGATAGCCGTCATATACTCACGACGTCCGAGTTTCAGCTGCGGTTAACAGTTTGGTCTCTTTTGAACACAGCGTGTGTTCATGTGCAATGGCCAAAGCATGGTTCTAAAGGAGTTGCATTTAATCAAGATGGGAAGTTTGCGGCCATCTGTACACGTCGTGACTGCAAGGATTATGTTAATCTTTTGTCTTGTCAATCATGGGAGATAATGGGTAGTTTTGCTGTTGATACTTTGGACTTGGCTGATCTTGAGTGGTCACCTGATGATAGTTCTATTGTTGTGTGGGATTCGCCTCTTGAATATAAGGTATATGCATTGTTTTGGTCTTGATGCTATTTCTGAATTATGAGAAATGAATTGTTTCTTTCATGGTTATTGGAAATCAGTTATGTTTGATTTTACCGGGAATCTCTCTAAAGTTTGTAACTTTTTGGGCAGGTTCTAATCTATTCTCCAGATGGTAGGTGTCTATTTAAGTATCAGGCATATGAGTGTGGACTTGGTGTGAAGACTGTTTCCTGGTCACCGTGTGGTCAGTATCTTGCAATTGGTAGCTATGATCAGATGTTGCGGGTCCTGAATCACCTAACTTGGAAAACATTTGCTGAATTCTTACACCTATCAACGGTTCGTGCCCCCTGTTGTGCTGCTATTTTCAAGGTAAAGCCCTTTCCTTTCTTTAATAGAAAGTTTCTAACAGCCTGACAGATGCTGATTTAACCTACCGGACATTATGTTCTCTAGGAAATCGATGAACCCTTGCAGCTTGATATGTCTGAGTTATCGTTGGATGAAAATTTTATGCCAAGCAATTATGGTAACTACGACTCCAAACCTGTTATTTTCTGATAAGAACATCTTCCATAGCACTCTTGTTGTCTGTGATCTTTACAAAATGCACTCTTCAATATTATCTTTTCTTTTTATGTGGTTCTATGTTCAGATGCTTCAGAAGGCTATATAAGCGTCAGGTATGAAGTCATGGAATTACCAGTAGCTTTTCCTTTCCAGAAACCTCCTGCAGACAAGCCTAACCCAAAACAAGGAGTCGGTAAGCTCTTTCTTCTGCGACCAAACGCAACCTTGGATTACTGTGAAAGGATCTTGAAATTCCCCTTCTTGTTTTCAAATCTCCAAAAGCTAAACTCTTATCAAAATGTTCTCAGGCCTTCTGGCTTGGAGCAAAGACAGCCAGTACATATGCACGCGAAATGACAGTATGCCCACTGCTATGTGGATATGGGACATGAGCCGCCTCGAGGTTGCAGCCATTTTGGTTCAGAAGGAACCTATCCGAGCCGCTGTGTGGGACCCAACCTGCACACGCCTCCTCCTATGCACTGGAAGCTCTCACCTCTACATGTGGACTCCCTCGGGTGCGTTCTGTGTATGCAATCCCCTCCCGGGATTCTCCATTTCCGACCTCAAATGGAACATTGATGGAAGTTGTCTCCTTCTCAAAGACAAAGATGCGTTCTGTTGTGCCACGGTCCCGGCTCTGCCTGAGTCTAGCGACTACAGCTCTGATGACTGAAGATTCCTCATGTGTTTCTTTGTAAAAGTTGCAGCCTTGTGTGTCTTTTAGAAGTGTTTTTCCCGCCGACTATTATTAGTGACATGTTAACTATTTTCAATGTATAAAAAAAGCTTTTTTGAGTAACCCAAAAAAACCGTTGAGTCTTTGATCCAACAAAATAAAGTTCTCATTTCAGGAAATATAGGCTATGATGATTGACTCAACAGATAAAGGTGTGGATGTGTTTCAGGAAATGACGATCCATAAGAAGTAAATAGGTATGGATAAAGTTTGATTAAAAGAATATGGTTTATGCTCTTTCCATGAATCAATAAATTCTGATTTGTAACTATATGAAAAGCTTACTTTTGCAGTGGTAACTGACACGGTGGTGGGCCTTCAAGAAATGAATGAAAAAAAGGAAAAAAATATCTTCAATCTAAAAACAGGTTAGCTCATCACCATCATCAATATGGATATGTACATTGTCGACAAGGGGAAGTAGATATTTAGATAAATATCTCTGATCTGTTTATTCCCCTATTAACAAGTTGTGCATCTCTCTTTCAAGTCACTGTATAGCTTATGTGGTCCATGAATGCTGACTTGTACCTAAACTATGAGACAAACATTTGCTACTACATTGATGCAACTTGGCTCATCTAGATTCACTCCCCACCTTCTCCTCTTCTATGGATATTATGTACACTCACTTGTTTTATGTGCCAGATTGAGTGAGACCTTGATTCGTTTCAATTTGCTTTTACATGTGAAAAACAAAATTCATAACAAAAAACATTTTATTTCAATACAAAATGCATTGTTAAATGCCACTAGTTGTGGATTCGATTCAATTCAATTCTTCAGCTACTAAATATGCTATTGATTTCGTTTTGCCTAGATTCTAAAACCATTTGACTCATGGATTAGGATTACAACAACATCTAAAAACTCAATAAACACTTTCCTGGAAACAAGAACTTTGTTTCTATATCTTATTGGACATGAAGAAACAGAACATCCATATAAATTTGTTGCAAAGAGTTCTCTTATTACCATACTAACCTACACTTCATTTCCTCTGTACAATCTTATTTATACAGAGAAACTTCTCAAACTCTTACAAATCACAGATTGTTCGATGATGATGATGATGATGATGATGAATTGCTCTGACTTCTTTGAAGGTCATCACTTCTCTTCCTTTTCCGTCCTGAATTCGCCGGAGCTTCATACTTTCCGGCGTCTAGAGGGAAGTTGAGCACAGCTTTTCTTCCCCGGAGCTTGAAAGCTGCACAGTCATAGGCTCTTGCAGCATCAACATCACTCTCAAATGTGCCAAGCCAGATCCTAGATCCTTTCTTTGCAGGATCTCGTATCTCTGCTGCAAATTTCCCCCATGGCCTTCGTCTAACTCCTCTGTAATGTCTCGCTTCTTCTTCTTCTTCTACAACTACGAACCTCTCTGCTTTTTTCACACTCTGTTGAGTCTCACATACTGATGATGATGATGATTCTGCATCAACTTGTAGAAACTCGTTGACGAACGAATCCGGATCAAGAAGTGGCGAGTCAGGTTCTTCTTTAGGAACCTGAGGTTCTATGCACCAAAGTCCTGAGACAAAAGAAGCATCAAAGTCAAAATCTCCCATGAAACTATCAGAAACCATCAAGTCTTCTATGAGTTGCTTCTGTATAGCCTCCAGATCTGAGCTTTCCTCAAAACTCGCCATTTCTAATATTTTTTTTCCTAGACAAGAGACAGATAAGAGAAAGAGAAATAATCTGCAAATGAAGAACTCTGATATTTTGGTTTGGTATATATAAAGGGAAGGAGAAAGAGGAGACAAGAAGGTTAATCACAAAGTTTTGGCAGCCATGGATTGGGTAGGGACTCACACAAACTCTGGTTTTGTCGCTCTCTTAGTGGTTTTTAGGGGATGGGGGTCATTAACTCTTATCAATTAATACAATTTATGAAGACAACGTCTAACTTTTTTGTAAGGACCTTCGTCAAGTTGTTGCCATGATGTGACACTTCACATGAAAAACTGTAATCAAACTAAACTTTTTACATTTTGGTTCTAACGATGAATCTGAGCATTAATGCTCAACTTGTCTTTTACCTCTGATGCTGACTACTAAAAACCATTTGATTCTCAACGGCACTGCATATAATTGCAATTATTATTTTCTTTCTTTCTTCTTTTTTTCTCTAACATCACATTATAATTTTTACAATGATTAGTGTTATGCATAATGACGAAACTTTTTTTTCATTTTTTATAATTTCATATCTTTTGTTTTTTTACCAAGTCACGTCGTAATTTTGTAGAATCACGTTTTATATTCTTTCCTTTAATGACAAAAAGATAAATCCACCAATTTATTTGGAACTCCGCATATTTTCATTTCATATCCAAAGATAAGCCATTTATTTGTCTTTGTGTTTCCATATAGAATATTCTTTGCATATGATTAGATATATCAAAGAAAAATCCCAAAAAAAAAAAAAAAAATTATGGTTTGGACTAAAGCGTTTACTTAGAGGTTATTTTTGATTTTTAGATGATTCTACTATATGATCTATTGATACCATAAGGTAATATTGAGATACCCATTCGGCCATTATCGTTTAAGTGAATTTGTTTTCCATAAACTGATGGTTCTTTCTTAAAAATATAACGGTTTAATTATATTTTTAACAAGGACAAAATATTTTGAGAACGCATTATTATCTGAATGAAAATGAATCTGAAAATTTAGACAAAAGACAGTATAATGCTGCATTGTAAAAGCTTCGTAATGGATTCATTTTAAAAGAGGAAAGACAGCTCAATCAAGTTGTTTTCTGGTAGGCCTCTCCTGGTGGAAAATGATTTGAAGCAACTTGATTTTGGAATTTTAATATTTTGCATGGCTCCACAAACATTAAAAATTTAAACCTAATCCACCCCCTCTTTCTTTCCCTTTAATATAATTAAATAATAATAATATGAACATATAATATGATTGATTTGGATGTCCTATTTGCGTATTTTGAAACTTTATATATAATGGCGCCATCATCCATTATTGGTTATCATTGATATATGTTTTTTTTTGGTTGTCATTTGATATGTTAATCACTTACTTATATCTTCATAATTGAATATTGTTAATTTGGATGTCCTATTTGCGTATTTTGAAAAGTTATATGTAATGGCGCCATCATCCATTATTGGTTGTCATTGATAATATGTTTTTTTTTTTTTGGCAGCTGATATATGTTTTTCTTTGTTCTTATGAATAAATGAGTCATATTTCAACCTCCAAATAATTCCGAGAAAAGTATGACTAGAATTGTAGGTGGCCTATCTGATACTTGCACATACTGATATTATTAAATGCGACACGAATTGAAAACAAAAGAAACGAATATAACACATGTGAAATATAAGACACAATATAATTAATCAAACTCTATAAAAATCGAACTGAACCGAACCAACCCAAATGGTTAGAATTAGATATTATTTTTACCCAAAAAAAAAATCAAAAATGAAGGACTGAATCGAATCCAAAAATAAACCAAAACGTGCACCTCTAGTTGACAAGAAAACGAGAGGAAAAGATAGAAGAGGCCGAAAAAATGTGGCAAACCAAAAGAAAAAGAAAGAAAAAAGAAAAAAAAAAAGAAAAAAAGAAGAAGAAGAGGCATTGCATTGAGAGATTACGTAGAGCTCAACACTCAACTCGCATCGTTACGCATGGGGTAACCACGTACCGTGCAAGTAGATCACACCTCTCTCTCTATTCATAAAATCCACTCTCCTAATTCATGAAATTAATCCCAAAACCATCCGATAATACAAAGTATTGATTTTGTGGCCACTAAAAATGGTGTTTGCCACCACAACCTCAGTATTCAACTTGTTGCTGGCTGGTCTATCCCTAGCCGCCAAAGCCTTGTTATTAGTCACCTGCATGCCGCTGTTGCTTGTATTCAGCCCGATCCTCGTACCAGCGGGTATTACCGCTACTGTTCTTGCTGCGGCTCCACCGGCTGCGGCTCCACCGGCTGGAGACACCCCCGGTGCATCGCCTCTCACCATGTTCTTCTGGATCTTCAAGTACTTAACAGTAACAAAAACATTTGTTTGAATTATAAATATGTATGCGTTCACAATATTTATAATTCTTTAGACGCTATAACATTTGGGGTTCTCTTGGTGACGATTTTTTTTTTATATAACTTTTTTCATAATAAGTATAAAGTTTACACAATACATTAGGTGAGACCGTGAGAAAATAGATTAATTAACGTCTACAATTTATGATCTGTGACTACATGTTTATAAATAGGTTAGGCGGGAGCGTAGACGCATATTAAGTTAATACCTGAACTACAAGTGCAACTGGTTATGTCTTTCGAGATATAGTTTTGGATTGAATAAAATGTTATCTAATATTTATCAATTTTCCTTTCAAACAAATAGTTAGTTGTTTAATTAGTGGTTATGAGGATATTCAGGATCGTTTGTTCGATTCTATTTAGAGGGGTGATATATATTTAAAACGTTGTAATCAATCATTGACTTGATATATAGTACTAGACACCATGAATAATTATTGACCAAAGGGGCAAGAACTTTCAGAGTTTATCTAATTATTATTGGGAAAATATATTGGAAACAAAACACAACCTCCAGGGAAAAAAACTAAAAATATGAGCTAATTATACAATTAATATATAAATATATTCCGTTCATTTATATCAATTTCTGTTTGTTTGCAATTTACCTTTTGGAGCTTTCAGGGTTACATCAATGCGTTGTTGTAAGGGTAAACATTTATATGCAATTCTCAAACAAACTATAGTTTTGGGGAACAATTTGGAGCCGTCAACTCATTATAAAAAAACGACGGTATTGATAACCAAATGTATTCAAATTATGTGCAGGCAAATAATGGGTAAAAACCACTCACAAATGCCGGCTGGAGATGCATCTGCTACAGCTACACCAGGTGATGCTGTATCGGATGGAAGTGCACCATCGGCTGGAGGCGCACCACCGGGTGGCGATGCCTCATTGGCATCTATGAAAATAGCAGCAAACCCCACAACTAAATCAAAACCTAAACCAACAGCCAAATCGAAAACTAAACCTGCAGTAGCTAAGCCAAAAGCCAAACTGAATGCTAAATCAGCAGCTAAACCAAAAGCTAAAGCTAAACCAGCAGCTAAAAAGAAGAAATGAAAAGAAGCCAAAGACAAACAAACACAAGGAATGATATGATATGTTTAATATATAATCATTATTGGAATTCCGTAAATTATTAAATCTAATGTATCCGCGCCTTTTGTTCAATAAATAGTTAAATACTAATGACGTGCTGATGGAACTAAAATTTCTCAAATATCTAGTAATGTGTAAATCTTTCTTCAACATCTTAGTCACATTTCAGTTATCGATGTTGAAAATTTCCCTAGTTGGTCTACTGAAGATTCCATTCGACTGTGGGACTCTATTCACCTATCCAAGCCTCGAATGATTTGGTACAAGATCCTTTGGCATCGGATCTTACACCACTTGGTTCTTCACACTTGATGAAACTTTCTTGCTGTTTGGTTGTAACATTACACATTTTCTGTATCTTCTGCTCATCTTCAAATGATATCGGAGACCACTTAGGTTCTTACTCTTTTATAGTGCCAATTTATTTTCAATATTTTGACCATAAAGCGTGAACAGTTATCGTATTTTAACACTCAACCTGAACAATTCAATTAGCTAACCACAGTTATTCATTATTTTATTATATAGAAATAAACAACCGAAACAAACTCTATGAAATTTACTACACCAAAATCAAACGAAAATTATAGCCAAACCAAACTGATAGAATTAGATAATAGTTTTTAAAGACCAGTTCAGAAATGAAGGACTCAACCGAATGCAAAATAAACCAAAACGTCCACCTCTATTTTACAAAAAAAAAAAAAAAAAAAAAAAAAAGGAGGAACAAAAATGTGGCAAACCAAAACAAAAAGAAAGAAAAAAGAAAAGAAAAGAAGAACATTGAGGTAACGTAGAGCTTAACAGTCACTCGCATCGTTACGCATGGGGTAACCACTTACCGTGCAAGTACACCACAACTCTCTCTATTCATAAAATCCGACCCTCCTACTACAACCAACCGATCAAACAAGTATAATCTTTCCACTGAAAATGCTATTTCGCAAGAAAAAACTCGAGAAACAAATACGACGACAGGCAAAGCCGTCGTTTAAGAATGTTTTGACGGCCATTTTCGCCTCCATAGCCGCAGCATTCCTCTTGTTGATGGCCGGTCTATCCTTAGGTGGCACAGCCGTGGCATTTGCCGCCTGTATGCCACTATTCGTCGTATTCAGCCCGGTTCTTGTACCAGCGGGTATTACAACCGCTGTTCTTGCTTCCGGTTTACTGGCCGGAGGCAATGCCGGTGCAATAGTTCTCACCATCCTCTTGTGGCTCTACAAGTACTAAACCGTAACAATACATTTGTTTTCATTATTTATATGTATGCGCTCACAATATTTTAGAATTCTTTTGGCGCTAATCTAACATTTGGGGTTCTCTTGGTGACGGTTTAATATCTGATTGTGTTTTTTTTTTTTTTTTTTTTTTTTTTTTTGCTTTTGTTATATAGGTATATATAAACTATACATTAGGTAAGATAATAGAGAATTATTAACATCTCCAATTTATGATTTATGACTACATATTTATAATTATGTAATACCTGAACTACAAGTGCAACTGCCAACTGGTTATATCTTGATTTACCAACATACTGGTTAGTAGTTTAGTGGTTATGAGTATATTTAGGATCGTTTGTTTGATTCTATTTCAGAGGGGTGATTTATATATTAAACCACGAAGATTTATTAAACAAAGGAGACGTAACTTTTAGAGTTTATTTAACTATTTTTAGTAAAAGATATTGGAAACAAAACACAATCCGCTAGGGAAATAAAAATCTAAAATTTACGAACTAATTATAAAATAAATATATTTCTGTATACCATTCATTTATATCCCCTTTTTGTTTGCAATTACCTTTTGGAGCTTTCATAATTTCATCAATGAGTTGCTGTAAACATTTATATTTTATATGCATTAACAAAGTCTCGAACGGTTTATAGTTTTGGCGAACAATCGTGAGCCGTCATTATCAAAAATAGGATACCACGATACTGATAATCAAATGTATTCCATTGTTTCCAGACAATATACGGGTAAAAACCCACCAAAAATACCGGGTGGAGCTTCACCGGGTGGAGGTGCTGCTGGTGGAGCTGCGCCAAGTGGAGCTGCGCCGAGTGGAGCTGCAGCTGGGGGAGATGCACCAGGTGGAGATGCGCCGGGTGGAGGTGCGCCGGGTGGAGGTGCGCCGGGTGGAGCTGCGCCGGGTGGAGCTGTGCCGGGTGGAGCTGCGCCGGATGGAAGTGCACCGGGTGGAGCTGCACCGGATGGAAGTGCACCGGATGGAAATGCAGCTGGTGGAGCTTCACCGGGTGGAAGTGTAGCTGGTGGAGCTGCACCGCCCACTAAACCAGTAGTCAAACCGCCAGCTAAACCAGTAGCCAAACCACCAGCTAAACCAAAAAAAAAACCAGCAGCTAAACCGGCAGCTAAACCGAAAGCAAAACCAGCAGCTAAACCGGCAGCTAAACCAGCGGCTAAACCAGCAGCTAAACCGGCGGCTAAACCAGCAGCTAAACCGGCAGCTAAACCAGCAGCTAAATCGAAGAAATGAAAAGAAGCCAAATACATACGCAAGGAATCATATGAAAAGTTTAATATAAAATCATTTAGGTTCTTACTCTCTTATAGTGCCAATTTATTTTCAATATTTTGACCATAAAGCATGAACAGTTATCTAATTTTAGCACTCAACCTGAACAATTCAATTAGCTAACCACAGTTATTCATTATCTTATTATATAGAAATTTAACGCATGTAAGATATAATAAACAACCGAAACAAACACTATGAAAACTACACCAAAATCAAACTGAATCAAACGAAAATTATAGCCAAACCAAACTGATAGAATTAGATAATAGTTTTTAAAAACCAATTCAGAAATGAAGGACTGAACCGAATGCAAAATAAACCAAAACGTCCACTTCTATTTTACAAGAAAACGAGAGGAACACAAATGTGGCAAACCAAAACAAAAAAGAAAGAAAAAAAGGAAAAGAAAAAGAAAAGAAGAAGAAGAGGCATTGAGGGTAACGTAAAGCTCAACACTCACTCGCATCGTTACGCATGGGGTAACCACGTACCGTGCAAGTAGACCACAACTCTCTCTATTCATAAAATCGACACTCCTAATTCATGAAATCCCACAACCATCCTATCAAACAAGTTTAATCTTTCCAATATTGAAAATGTTGTTTCGCAAAAAAAAACGCGAGAAACAAATACGACGACAGGCAAAGCCGTCGTTTAAGAATGTTTTGACGGCCATTTTTGCCTCCACAGCCGCCGTATCCCTCTTGTTGCTGGCCGGTCTATCCTTAGCCGGCACTGCCGTGGCATTTGCCGCATGTATGCCGCTATTCGTCGTATTCAGCCCGGTTCTTGTACCAGCGGGTATTACCACCACTGTTCTTGCTTGCGGTTTAATGGCCGGAGACAGTTTCGGTGCAACGGTTCTCGCCATCCTCTTGTGGCTCTACAAGTACTAAACAGTAACAACATATTTGTTTTCATTATTAATTTATATGTATGCGCTCACGATATTTTAGAATTCTTTTGGCGCTAATCTAACATTTGGGGTTCTCTTGGTGACGACTTAATATCTGATTATGTTTTATTTTTTTTTACTTTTGTTATTTAGGTATAAATTATACATTAGGTAAGAGCATAGAAAATTATTAACGTCTCCAATTTATGATTGGGCAATTCTCAAAAATAGCACAAAATGAAGTTTTTGTGACATTTTTAGCTCATATTTTCATTTAAGACACAATTAGCATTTTTATTAAAGGGTCTCATATTTTTAAGGTTTAGGATTTAGGGTTTAGGGTTTAGAAAACCCTAAACCCTAAGTCCTAAACCCTAAATTGTACCCCTACCCCCTAAAAACTATACCCTAAATTCTAATATAGTCAACCCAAACCAAAATAAATAAATTATGAACTTCATAAAATGCTATTTTTGTACTAAATAAAAATGTGAGCTATTTGTGGAACAAAAACTTGTTTTGGTGCTATTTGAGGGAATTTCTCTTTATGATTTGTGACTACATATTTATAAATAGTTTAGGTAGCTATACATGATTATTTAATACCTGAACTGCAAGTGCAACTGGTTATGTCTTGATTTACCAACATACTGGTTATGTCTTTCGAGGAAAAATTGGATCGAATAAAAATTCCATCTAATATTTATCAATTTTCCATTCGAACAAATAGTTAGTAGTTTAAAGGTTATGAGGATATTTAGGATCGTTTGTTTGATTCTATTTGAGAGAGGTGATTTATATTTTAAACATTGTATACCACGAAGAATATTTACCAAAGGGGCCAGAACTTTTAGAATATCTAATTATGATTAGTAAAAGAGACTGGAAACAAAACACAATCTGCTAGGGAAATAAAAATCTAAAATTTATGAACTGATTATAAAATATATAGATTTCTGTATTCGGTTCATTTATATCCTTTTTTTTGTTTGCAATTACCTTTTGGAGCTTTCATAATTTCATTGCTGTAAACATTTATATGCATCAACACAAAGTCTCGAACGATTTATAGTTTTGAGAACAATTTTGAGTCGTCATTATCAAAAAAAAAGGATACCAAGATATTGATAACCAAATGTATTCAATTGTTTCCAGGCAATTTACGGGTAAAGACCCACCAAAAATACCATGGTTGACATCAGGTGGAGGTGCAGCTGGTAGAGGTACACTGAGTGGAGCTGCAGTTGGTGGAGCTGCGCCAAGTGGAGCTGCATCGGATGGAAGTGCAGTTGGTGGAGCTGCGCTGAGTGGAAGTGCAGCTGGTGGAGATGCATCGGGTGGAGCTGCAATAGGTGGAGATGCATCGGGTGGAGCTGCAATGGGTGAAATTTCACCGGATATAGCAAAAATAACAGCAGCAGCTGAATCAATAACTAAAATAATAGCTACAAGAATAACTAAATCAATAGTTAAAGCTATAACGGGTGGATTAGGTGGTGCATCGGGAGGAGATGCAGCTGGTGGAAATGTGATGAGTGAAATTTCACCAGAAATAGCGAACATTAGAGCAGCAGTTGAATCAATAACTAAAACAATAGCTGAAAGAAGAGTTAAATCAATAGTTAAATCAGTAGTTAAAGCTATAACAGGTGGATTAGGTGGTGCATCCGGAGGAGATGCATTAGCTGGCTCTACATCGGGTGGAGATATATGCACCCGGTAGTGATGCCTCAACACCTAAACCAACAGCCAAATCAACAACTAAACCGATAGCTAAGCTAGCTAAACTAACAGCTAAACCAGCGGCTAAAACAAAAACTAAACCAGCGGCTAAACCAGCAGCTAAACCAAAAGCTAAACCAGCAGCTAAACCGAAGAAATGAAAAGAAGCCAAAGACATACACAAGGAATTATATGCAAAGTTTAATATATAATCATTGGGATTCGGTATATATCAAATCTCATTTATTCGCCTTTTGTTCAATAAATACCAATTACATGCTGATGGAATTAAAATTCTCAAATATCTAGTAATGTAAATCTTTCTTCAACATCTTATTCACATTTCAGTTATCGGATGTTGAAAATGATCCTAGTTGGTCTACTGAAGATTATATTCGACTCTGGAACTCTATTCACCTAATCCAAGCCACAAATGATTTGGTACAAGATCGTTTTAATCGGATTGAAATCCCGTTACACAGTTTCACCTCTTTTTTTTTTTTTTTTTTTTTTTTGTTTGAAACCAGTTTCAGCACTTTTGGTCTTCACACTTAAATAGTTAAATACACATATCCTGTATCTTATGCTCATCTTCAACTGAAATCGGAGACCACTTAGGTTCTTACTCCTTTATAAATAGTGGCGATTTATTTTTAATCTTTCGACCATAAATCACGAACAGTTATCTTGTTACTTTAACACTCAACCTTAACAATTCGATTAGCTAACCATACTTATTCATTATTTTATTATATCGAAATTTAACACATGTAAGATCTAATAACCAACCGAAACAAACTCTGTGAAAACTAAACCGGCCAAAATAAAACTGAATAAAACGAAAATTATAGTCAAACCAAACTGTTAGAATTAGATAATAGTTTTACAAAAACCAACTAAAAATGAAGGACTGAACCGAATGCAAAATAAACCAAAACATCCACCTCTTTTTATTTTTACAAGAAAACGAAAGGAAACAATAAAAGAGGCCGAAAAATGTGGCAAACCAAAAAGAAAAAAAAAAAGAAGAAGCATTGAGGTGACGTAGAGCTCAACAGTCACTCGTATCGTTACGCATGGGGTAAGCACGTATCGTGTAAGTAGACCACACTTATATCGATTCATAAAATCGACTCTCCTAATTCATGAAATCCCACAACCATCCGATAAAACAAGTTTAAGAGTCTCATGACGGCGTTTTTGGCCTCTACAGCCGCAGCATTCCTCTTGTTGCTGGCTGGTTTATCTTTAGCGGGCACAGCCGTGGCATTTGTCATCTGCGTGCCACTGTTACTTGTATTCAGCCCGGTTCTCGTACCAGCGGGTATTACCGCTACTGTTCTTGCTTCGCTTTTATTGGCTGGAGGCACCTCCGGTGTGACGGCTCTCACCATCTTCTTGTGGCTCTACAAGTACTAAACAGTAACAAAACATTTGTTTTTATTATTAACATTTGCTCTTCATATGGTGTATATTTATACTAGACACCATTAAGATTTAAGATATATATTGAAAACAAAACACAATCCGCTACGGAAAAGAAAAACTAAAACAATGAACTAATTGTAAAATAAATATATTTCTATATGTTCTGTTCGTTTATATCCATTTTTTTTTTCTTTTGGAGCTTTCATGATTTCATCAATGCATTGTTGTAAACATTTATATGAAAGTCTCGAACAAACTATAGTTTTGACGAACAGTTTTGAGCCGTCAATTCATTATCAAAAATGAGATACCACGATACTGATAACCGAACGTATTGAATTATATCCAGGCAATTTACGAGTAAAACACCATCGTTGATACTGGCTGGAGATGCAATTGGTGGAAATGCATCAAGTGAAGCTGCAGTTGGTGGAGCTACACCGGATGGAGCGGTATCAGAGGGAGATGCGCAGAGTGGAGCTACACAAGGTGAAGATGCACCGGGTGGCAATGCAGCTAGTGGAGATGCATCAGATGAAAATGCTGCTGGTGGTGCTGCACAGGGTGGAAGTTCAACGAGTGGAGATACATTGGATGGTGTTGTACCTGGTAAAGACGCGCCAAATGGAACTGCGGCTAGTGGAGGTTCAATGGGTGGAACTAAAATGGGTGGAAATGCACCTGATGGAGATGCACCAGGTGCAAGTGCAGCTGGTGGAAGTGCAGCCGTTGGAAATGCATCGGGTGGAGTTGCACCGAGTGGAGATGCATCGGGAGGAAGCGCAACTAGTGGAGGTTCACCTGGTGGAGTCGCAATGGGTGGAGATGCACCGGGTGGAAGTGCAATTGGTGGAGGTGCACCGGGTGGAGGTGCAATGGGTGGAGATGCACCGGGTGGAACTGCAATTGGTGGAGGTGCACCCGATATAGCTAAAGTAAAAGCGGCAGCTAAATCAATAGCTAAAGCAATAGCTAAATTAATAGCTAAAGCAAGAGCGGCAGCTAAAGCTAGAGCGATGAGTGGAGGTGCAATGGGTGGAGGTGCAGTGGGTGGAGATGCATCGGGTGGAGGTACAATGGGTGGAGGTGCACCAGGTGGAGGTGCAATGGATGGAGATGCACCAGGTGGAGGTGCAATGGGTGGAGATGTATCGGGTGGAGGTCCATCAGGTGGAGGTGCAATGGGTGGAGGTGCCATGGGTGGAGATGTACCGGGCGGATCTTCAATGGGTGGAGATACATCGGGTGGAGCTGCAATGGCTGGAGGTGCAGTGGGTGGAGATGCATCGGGTGGAGCTGCTATGGGTGGAGGTGCACCAGGTGGAGGTGCAATGGGTGGATATGCACAATATAGAGAAAAATTTAGAGCGGCGGCTAAATCAATAGCTAAAAGGATAGCTAAAAGAATAGCTAAAAGGATAGCTAAAGCAAGAGCAATGGGTGGAGGTGGAATGGGTGGAGATACATCGGATGGAGGTGCAATGGGTGGAGGTGCACCGGGTGGAGGAGCAATGGACGGAGGTGAACCGGGTGGAGCTGCAATGGGTAGAGCTGCACCGGATGGAGCTGCAATGGGTGGAGGTGCACCAGGTGGAAGTGCAATGGGTGGAGCTACACCAGATGGAGCTGCACCAGGTGGAGATACAATGGGTGGAGGTGCATCGGGTGGAGCTGCACCGGGTGGAGCTGCAATAGGTGGATTTGGACCGTATAGAACAAAAATTACAGCGGCAGCTAAATCAATAGTTAAAAGGATATCTGAATCAATAGCTAAAGGTAGAGCGGCTAGATCAGGTGGATTACCAGGTGGAGGTGCATCGAATAGAGCAAAATTTAGAGCGGCAGCTAAATCAATAGGTAAAAAGATAACTGAATCAATAGCTAAAGCTAGAGCTGCTAGATCAGGTGGATCACCAGGTGGAGGTGCATCAAATAGAGCAAAATTTAGAGCGGCAGCTAAATCAATAGCTAAAAGGATAGCTGAATCAATAGCTAAAGCTAGAGCTTCTAGATCAGGTGGATCACAAGGTGGAAGTGCACCGGGTGGAACTGCGATGGGTGGTAATAGAGCAAAATTTAGAGTTGCAGCTAAATCAATAGCTAAAAGGATAGCTGAATCAATAGCTAAAGCTAGAGGTGCAAGATCTGGTGGATCACAAGGTGGAGCACCGGGTGGAATTGCGTCGAATAGAGCAAAATTTAGAGCGGCAGCTAAATCAATAGCTAAAAGAATATCCGAATCAATAGCTAAAGCTAGAGCGGCTAGATCCGGTGGAGGTGCACCGGGTAAAAATATACCAAATAGAGCAAAATTTAGAACTGCAGCTAAATCAATAGCTAAAAGGATAGCTGGATCAATAACTAAAGGTAGAGCGGCTAGATCAGGTGGATCACAAGATAGAGGTGCACCGAGTGGAACTGCGATTGGTGGAAATGCGTCGAATAGAGCAAAATTTAGAGCGGCAGCTAAATCAATAGCTAAAAAGACATCTCTATCAATAGCTAAAGCTAGCTCGGCAACTAAACGAAAAGCAAAACCCACAAATAAATCAAAAGCTAAACCACCGGCTAAATTGACAACTAAACCGTCAACTAAATCGCCAACTAAACCAATAGCCAAACCGCCAGCTAAATCAAAAATAAAATCGCCAGATAAACCAAAACCTAAACCATCAGCTAAACCGACAGCTAAGTTAGCAGCTAAACCGGCAGCTAAGCCGAAAGCTAAACCAACTGCTAAACCCGCAGCTAAACCAACAGCTAAACCGAAGAAATGAAAAGAAGCAAAAGACATAGACAAGGAATGATATGAAAAGTTTAATATATAAACATTGGAATTCCGTAAATTGAATTCAATGTATCCGCCTTTTGTTCAGTAAATAATTAAATAGTAAATACTTATTACGTGCTGATGGAACTAATATTCTCAAATATCTAGTAATGTAAATCTTCTTCAACATGTTATCACATTTCAGTTATCGGATGTTGAAAATTATCCTACTTGATCTACTGAAGATTCTATAGGACTGACGTGGAACTCTATTCACCTATCCAAGCCTCGAATGATTTGGTACAAGATCGTTTGGCAGCGGATTGCCATTACACAGTTTCACCCACTTGGTTCTTCGCATTTAAATGAATCTGTCTTGCTTTTTGGGAGTAATATTACACATGTTCTGTAACTTGTGCTCATCTTCAACTGATATTGGAAACCACTTAGGTTCTTACTCTTTTATAGTGCTAATTAATTTTGCAATCTCTTTAACGATAAAGTACGAACAGTTATATATCTTAACCTTAACAATTAAATTAGCTAAGCCATACATATTCGTAATTTTATTATATCGAAATTTAACACATGTAAGTTATAATGCACGTACAACTGAAACAAACGCTATCAAAATATAACTAAATCAAACGACATTATAGCCAAACCGAATCAAAATAATAAGTCAATAACAATTTAACGAAAACTAAACAAATCAATCTAAACCAACCTATCCAAACCGAAAGCCGAAAATAAACCAAAAACACCCACTACTATCTAACAAGAAAGCGAGAAAACAAAAAAAAGAATAGATCGGCCAAGAAAATGTGACAACCAAAAAAAAAAAAGACGAAAGAAAGAAGAGGTAGTGACGTGACGTAGAGCTCAACATTCACTCACATCGTTTCGCATGGGGGGTAAGCACGTGCCGTGCACGTAGATCACACCATTCTCTCTTCATTTAAAATCTACTCTCCCAAGTCATGAAATCCCACAAACATCCGATCAAACAAGTATAATCTCTCCACTGAAAATGCCATTCCGCAAGAAAAAACGCGAGAAACAAATAATACGACAGGCAAAGCCGTCGTTTAAGAATGTTTTGACGGCCATTTTTGCCTCCGTAGCCGCAGTATTCCTCTTGTTGATTGCCGGTCTATCCTTAGGTGGCACAGCCATCGCATTTGCCGCATGTATGCCACTATTCGTCGTATTCAGCCCGGTTCTCGTACCAGCGGGTATTACCACCGCTGTTCTTGCTTCCGGTTTACTCGCCGGAGGCAATGCCGGTGGGACCGGTCTAAAAATTGTCTTGTGGATCGTCAAGTAATTACCACTAACACCACATTCAGTTTTTTTTTTTGCACACAAAATTTAAGAATTCGTTCGATGCTAATCTAACGTTTCGGGTTATCTTGGTGACATTTAATATCTGTTTTTTTTTTTTTTTAATAACTTATATTTATATCTCTATAAGTTTAAACTGTACAGTAGCCATTAGGTGAGAGCATAGACGGGTTAAAAAATTTAACGTCTAGAATTTATGATTTGTGACTACGTATTCAAGCCGTAATTATGCATCATCATCAGTCTTGTTCAAAACAGCTTTGAGCGGTAACTATGATATATATGCTACCATGATTTTTGTATAACCAGACGTATTTAATTGTGTGTAGGAAAATTATTGGTAAACAGCTGCCAAAAATTCCAGGGTTGAATAATGCAGCTACAGCTAGACTGGCTGCAAAGGGTGGAAAAGGCTCGAAGGGAAAAAAAACAAGGCGTGGTGATATGGGAAAATATGAAGAATAATATTCCTAATATCCAATATAACTTATTCACCTTTTTTAATAAAGGCTACTTACGTGCTTGGTGAAACTGAATTTACCGAATATCATTTTATTAAATGTAATCTCGTGCTACAGAAATAATAAAAAATGTACACATGTCTGTTGTACAATGTTTAAAAAAACGAAAGTGATATATCACTCATATTGTTAACCTTTGGATGAATATTTTGATATTTGACGCTAGTTAACCAACGCATCATATATACTAGTATTAAATCTTGCCACGTACATTGAAATTCTAGTTTTTACCCTCGTAATCTGGTTGCCTTTTAAAATTTCAGACCTAAATAAATTATTTGAAACATGAAAAACCTTACAGAAACAAATGATTTGAAACAAACTTAACACAAATTCTTGTATAGAAATCAGTGACATAATCCATCAACCCAAAGGAGCCATTAATTTAATAGTTTACATGTAATGGCCCCGATAAACCGGCTTCACGTCGTCGTAATTTCATTTTTTTTCTGTGCTTAGTGACAAACGTTCGATCTAATAAAGCAGAGGACATGGCTATTTGTAAGTAGTTGCAACTCCGTCAAGGGAAAATTTGAAGATTATAAATACAGATACTATATATTTAAAATAGTCTGACCAGTGATCATTAGTGACCACTGGGCAAAGGTACGTTTAGTAGCTGGCATAGACTCCCTAGTCCCTGCTAATAAGGGCCAACATATTTCTATTCTCCCTTTTCAATCTAGTACTTTAAATCGAAGCTACAAAATTAATTATACAACTTAATCATGTAATTCAGTTATTGTCTATGCCAGGCCATGCTGAAACACTGAAATAGACCCACAATCCTTTAAAATAAAAATTAAGATAATTTTTTTTTTCTTTCTTTTTCGTAGTAGTATACTAAAATGACAAATATTTATTTTGTAACAGATTCTTTTTGTAACGTTTTTTTTTTTGTTACATTTTTTAAAGACCCGTCATCTAAATATTTGTTACCACACAAAATTTTATTCTTCTTTTTGATTAATCGAAATTTAGTTCTTCTTACAAATGTTAAATGCTTTTTCTTGTTACAATTTTTATCAGAAAAATGTAATAGTCACGGACTCACGGAGTTCCTAGTTCCTATTAACCCAAATTAATTCTCTATACTGCATAGTTTTGGTCGAACTAAAAATACGAAATCAAGAAGAAGAAAAAACAGCGAAAATGCCAAAAAACGTGACAATCCACACACACAAAAGAAGGCAAATGTGATATGACGTGACGTAACACAGATCTCCATTTTACTCGGATCGTTTTACGCGGAGCATGAATGTGTAGCCTAGCCTTCACGTATACTTTCACTACTCCTCGATAAATCCCATTTCTTCCTCCCACCAATTTGCAACCATTCGATCAGAGAAAATCTCAGCCGTTTAACTTGATCATCCCAATGATGTTTGAGATTGTTCAGGCGGTTTTCGCTGGTGGGACTGCACTAGCTCTTTTCACATTCGCCGGTATAATCCTCAGCGGTTCAGCCGTAGCATTTGCCATAACCACACCTCTTTTTGTCATATTCAGTCCGGTTCTCGTACCAGCAACTATAGCCACTACTTTGATGGCTACGGGTCTCATGGCCACCGGCTCCTTAGGTGCCATGGCTCTCAGCATCGTGATGTGGCTCTACAAGTAACTTTAATAAACCTTTATTCGTAATTTGGTCTATTTAATAAATAATAATAAGAAGAAGGTGTTAAACTTATTTACATGCATGGTCATACTTATACATACATAAATATAATTTCGTATTCATTTCATTTCAAGGGTGTCTTCATCTTTGGCAAAGTTATTATTTCGGTTTATTAGTTTTAAAAATTTATAACCGAATTAAACTCTATCGTTCTTTTCAAGTTCGGTTTCACAAAATTTTGGATCAGGTCTGGTTCAACTTACGACTCAGTTTTGAAACAAAATAAAGAGTCCACGAATTTATAATATTCAGATGTATATAATTGACGTCACAAAAAAAAAAAAAAAAAAAAAAAATCAGATGTATGTAATTGTGCGTGGGCAATATACGGGGAAGGACCCCCAAAAAAATTCCGGGATTGAAACCGGGGGCTCCGAAGTCTAAGTCAGCGATGAGTTCGGGATAAGCGGAGTAGCTAGGTCCTTCCAAACATGGGAATGGGATGATATAAGAGGAGTTTGAGCAGACTTCGAGGTTCCAAAAATATTTTAGTCAAAAGACATATTTTCTTAATTTTAGTGACATGAGTAATAATATATACGCGAATATTTCAAAATATCATTTCATTGATATGTAGTGTTACAAAAACTATAATAAATGTACTCAATTTTGTTCGTACAGTTTTAAGAATGAAGGTTATAATTGAGACTACCGTAGATGTATATTTTAGTTTTAGGATGTGATGCAAGTTTACCAACGCATGTAAATGAGAACCTCCTTGTCCTTGATGCAGATACTTTTTCTTTAACCAAAAAAGGTTAACCAACGCATCTATTCGATTATAAATAAAAAACTCACCTATTAGAAAATTTTCTCTATAGAATTTTATAAGTTTAAGTGAAGAAATAAATTTATTTAGCTTTGTAAGCATTTATATTATTCTTAAAAATTGTTCACTTGGCTGATTTATTTAAATTCTGTATTAAATTATGTTTTTGATTCAAAAATAATATATTTATTATTTAATGTTGTTTAAAAAAAAAATCTATGTTGTTAGTGAAAATATCATTTAAGTAATATATCCACACTATAATTACGTAAATCAGACAATCCATGCAATTTGCACGATAACTAAACAGAGCATATATAGCAGACATGGCCTTTCTTAAGAGATTCATGATTCGGCAACATTGGCCAAAAAACGAGACTCAGCTGTTCTGGCAATTCTATTGAAAACATTTCAGTTTTTACATAAAAAGACGGAAAAAAAACAAACCAAAGTCATCAGTTGGAGATTCCTTAGTGATCATTATGGAACTTGACTTGTGAATCGAGATCTCATGTTTTGTTTGACTACTACTTCAGTTGACCCATCTAGCGATCAACAATTTCCCTCAGATGCAACTATTGGCATAAAGAAAAATGTGAAGGCAGGTCACCAATCCATCTGCTGGAATAAAACAATCAGTTTTATCGTCAAACCTCTTGATCTATCGATTTCATCATCTCTCAAATTGACTTTTCAATTCGAAACAAAATCTCTATGTGTGAGGTATCTTACACCGATCTTGCATCTAATCTCTTTCGGCTCTGGTTCAGTGGATCGGTTGTCAATATGAAAAAGTTTCTTCTAAACCGATTGGAGCAGCCGCCATCCTCTAAAGTTGATTTTGGTACTGGTGAAGATTTCTTGTCACATATGGACGTTTCACTGTCTTCGAAGATGGTTCTTGAATGCTGTCAGTGTGAACAACTACCCATCCTCGAAGGGCTTTTTATTTTTTTTTGTCTGAAACTATCATTCCATTCAAAACGAACATAGTTTACAAGAGATATGTTACAACATAGGCGCTATTACATTGTCTAGCTTGTTTAGCTAGTACATCTACCTCATCTAGTTGAGCTCTAGGACCATAACATATACTTTCTATTCTTGGAGCATATGTTAGATATGTCCTGAACTTCTGGTTCCATTTCGATGGAGCAGTTGATGTTTTGCGCTGGACCGTGTGAAGATTGGAGAGAAGCATATAGAACTTGACAATCTCCAATAAATGTCACTTCATATTGTTAGTAATTTGAAGAGCTCCTGAACCTATCCTCGAAGGCTAATTTACGTTGTAAAATATATGATGAATAAACTATTGGTTAAAAAGTTCATTATTGGCTGAATTATTTAAATTCGGTATTAAATTATGTTTTTAATAGATAAAAATAAAATAAAAATTATTATTTAATGTTGCTTTTTTTAAAATCCAAAAAAGGTGTTGGTTAAAAATAAGAAAAAATTACATTGTTCACTTTTGTTTTCTTGGTTTTGAGTTTATTGCTGGTAGGTATTGATATTTAAAACTATGGATCTGGGCGGGGTTTCGTAACGTTTTTCAATTCTCAAAACGCAAATTGAAAATCCTATTTGTTTTAAAATACATGACAAGCCAAATAAAAGAAGAATAAGCAAATTTGGCGTGACGTAACGTTAGATTTCTATTTACTTCCCATCGTATTGCATGGGGCATGCATGTGAACCGTACCGTGCACGTACACCCCAGACAACTCCTTTCATAAAAGCCCCTCTCGAGAGCTCTTTCCATGATGAACCATCCGATAACAAAGTAACAACCATCGAGATCTAACGTAATTCATCCCAAAATGCTCTCTTTTCTCATCCCAATTTTCCAGGTTTTTCAGGTGGTTATAGCTGCCGTAATATCTGTAGTCCTCTTCGTGATCGCCGGTATAACCCTCGGCGTCTCATTCGTGGGACTAATCATAGCCACACCGGCTTTTGTCATATTCAGCCCGATTCTCGTACCAGCCACTATAGCCACTACTGTCCTAGTCGGTGGGGTCGGGGCGGTTGGCGGCATCCTCATATTGCCGGCAATTGCTCTTATAATTTGGCTCTTTAGGTAAAATTTATTTATTTATTATTTTTCATTAAGTCAAGTTTAAACAAACCCTTATATATTGGAAAACCCCTCGAGATTTATGTTTATATATTTTTCTTGTACGTGCACATGTTTGTCATATACGTCTGTTTATATTCAAACGTTTTGTAAGGCGCCATGTGCATCTACACCGAAAACTTAATTCATTTAAATATATAGTTATAGTTCTAGCCTTCTAGGTATATATATATGTATGTTTTGATTGTTTTGATTTTCGTTAATTTCCCAAAAAAATTGTTAACTTTGTTTCTAAATAGATACTTTAACAGTTTTCATTTTAGTTATCATTTAACATCAAACTAAATTGTGAATATAATAAATTAAAGAATGAAAAATGCTACTTTTGTATAAGACTCCAAAAATAGTCTAATGGTTTACGTTAGTGTTATTTTTACGTTATAATCCGCGGATTTTAATATGCATACATGTTTTCAATAAATATATATTTTAAATAGTAATTGATGTATATATAATTATGTGTGTGTGATGTAGGCACAAGATTGGAGTAAACCCGAAGAATAATCCAGCTCCAGAAGACGCCCCAACCAAAACAGATCATCCGGGAGGAACGTCAGGAAATGAATCAGGAGGAGCGTCAGGAAATGAATCGGGAGGAACGTCGGGAACTGAACCAGGAGGAGCGTCGGGAACTGAATCGGGAGGAACGTCGGGAAATGAATCGGGAGGAACGTCGGGAAATGAATCAGGAGGAATGTCATCAGGAGATAAACAAGGGGGAGCCTCAGGAAAAATTTCGGGAAATACACCTGCAGGAGCGCATGGACATAAACCAGTAGGAGCTCCAGGAAATACACCCAGGGGAATGCCTGGAAATAAACCAGGAGGAACACTAGGAGATAAATCTGGAAAAACGTCAGGAGATAAAACCGGAGGAAAGACGACAGGAGGTAAACCCAAAAAAACGTCAGGATGTAAATCCGAAAAAACGTCAGGAAGTAAACATGAAAAGACTCCAGGAAGTAAAAACGGTGGAGGGCTGGGAGGTAAACCCGGAAAAACACCAGGAGGTAAAGATGGAGGAGGACTAGGAAGTAAACTTGGAGGTAAATCTGGGAAAGGGCTGAAAGATAAATCCAAAAAAGCGCCAGGAGGTAAACCTGAAGGAGGGTTGAAAGATAAGCTAGGAGAAATGCTAGGAGGTAAACTTGGAGGAATACTAGGAGGTAAACCCGAGGGAGGACAGGAAGATAAACCCGGAAAAGGACCAGGAGGTAAACCTGAAGGGGGGCTGAGAGATAAAATCGGAGGAATGTTGGGAGGTAAACTTGGAGGAATTCTGGGAGGTAAATCCGAGGGAGGACAAGGAGATAAACTCCAAAAATCCCATGGAGGTAAATCTGGAGGAGGCCCGGGAGGTAAACCCGGGGGAGGGATAGGAGATAATTCTGGAAAAACGTCAGGAGATAAAGGCGGGGAAGGGACGAAAGGTAATTCTGGAAAAGCGCCAGGAAGTAAAACCGGGGAAGGGTTGGGAGGTAAACCCAAGGGAGGGTTGGGAGATAAACCCAGAAAAAGCACTGGAGGTAAAGATGGAAAAGGGCTGGGAGATAAACTGAAAGATACACTCGGGAAAGTTTCAGGAGGTTTAGTCGGGGGAGGATCGGAAAGTAAACACGGAAAAGAGTCAGGAGGTATACTCAAAAAGGTAAAAGGAGGTAAACTCGGGGGTGGACTAGGAAGTAAACTCGGAGATATGCTGGGAGGTAAGCTCGGAGGAGGGTCGGGAGGTAAAACTGGAGGAGCACCTTGTGATAAAAAGTCGGCATGATAAACATAATATGGATCAACTTGAAACTTAATTATTTGGTTTCATAAATTAAATCTAAGTAGCCATCATTTTTAGAAAAAAATTAATCACGCACAGAAACTACATGTTTAAAATATCATTTCTATTAATGTATACCATGTTACAAAGAAAGTATAAAACAATCCACGCATTATAATTAAATTTGTTTAAATGAAGAGGAGCTTGAGCATGATTAATTATTATCATGAGATGATCTAAGAGGAGCTTGAGCATGATACTTAATTATTATCAACAATTTTGCTCAGATGCAACCTACAGCGGAATCGATATTGGCATGTCACATTTTTCGCCATGCAAATTAAATCATTCAGCAGGTCACCATCTACTGGATCTGAATGGAATGAAACAATCAGTTTTATCGTCAAACCTCTAGCTAGATCTATTGATTTCACCATCTTTCACATTGACCTTTTAATTCAAAACAAAACTTCTATTTGTAAAGTATCTTACTGGGATCTTGCAAATAATCTCTTGATTCTTCCGGATCTAGTTCAGTGGATCGACTGCCAATAAATAACAGTCTCTTCTAAATCGATTGGAGCAGCCGCCACTCTCTAAAGTTTTGTTTTGTTTTTTTTTTTTTTTTTTTAAACTTAATTTCTGTGTATTCATTCTTTGTGTTTCTCCCTAAAAGACATACCTTTTAGAGTTTTACAAGTAGACAGAAAAAGTTGAGAGAAGATAAGAGTATGTGGAACAAAACATTACAACACATGTGAAACCCGAATGAGATAAGAAGAACCGATTAAGGCTGAAGAAACTGGAACCAAGTAGACAAGTAGGATTTTCCCGGCCACCCTCTAAAGTTGGTTAAGATTTCTCTTATCTCATCGACGTTCCACCGTCTTCGAAGATGGTTCTTGAATGATGTCAGTGTGAACAACTACCCATCGATCCTCAAAGGTTAATTTACCTTGTTAAAAAATGGATAAAGTATTTGTTAAAAAAAAATGACCTTCTTTTTTTTCTTTTACCTTGTTCATTTCTGTTTTCTTCTTTTTCAGTTTATCGCATGTAGAGGCATTGATAGTTAAACCCTTTGACCAAAAAAAAAAAAAAAAAAAAAAAAAAAAAAAAAAAGCCTATTGGTCTGGGCGGGGTTTTGTAACTTCTTTCATTTCTCATGAATCGAACTGAAAATCCTTTTTGTTTGACAAGCCACCAAAAAAAAAAAAAAAAATTTGGCTTGACGTGACGTAGAATATTTCTATTTACTTCCCATCGTTTTGCATGAGACATGCATGTGTACCGAAGGCCACATTAGATTTAAGTGAATGATAGATAGGTTTTGCCTCCTTTTGTGTTTATAAAATGCAAAATTTAAGTGAACAATTAATAGATAGGTTTTTCAACCTTCAAGATAAACCAGTTTTAAAAGAGACCCGTTAGTATTAACAAACCCCAATCCTTTTTCGATACAATTGAATCGATAACTTCGGAACCATAGCTTTTGCTGGGCAGTGACATGATTCGCTGATAACATGATTGTCTTCCTCCATTGAACCATACCTGGATGATCTCACTCATGCTTATTGAACGAGACAGTACTATTCATATATTCCCTATCAATGCTCAGTTGAATTGCACGACTAGTAGCGGCTATTTGAGATTGGACTTGATACTTGTTATTTCTCCCTTTATAATTTAATTCCCTATCAAGTCCAGCCCATGCTTTAGTAATTTTTTGGGTCTAGCCCATTACAAAAATAAACCAGCAAATCAGCTAAATAAAAAAGATTATTTGTAAACCATATATATTTTGATAAGTGGTGGAAATAGCTAGTCGCACAACCGTTTTTTTTTTTTAATATAATTTGTTTCTTAATATGCATAACAAATTATTAAACTATATATATTTACTATGAAACAGAAAGAGCATTAAACTGTCTTACCAAATTACCATTGTGAACGACCTCTAGTCACTCGTACTTCTAAGGCCTAGCATATTGATTTCATCGGCTCCACCAACAATCTTTCAATCAATGAATTTGAATCTAAATCAATCGAAATCAAATTCAAAAAAATCAATCATTTAACTCAGTAATTGCATATGGCTAATAAGTCATAATTCAAAAGCCTTTTATTCCATAAAGCAGTGGAATGAAAGAAAACATTTGAGTTTTTACAAGAAAGAAGAAATAAAAGAAGGCCTAAAAACCATGACAGCCCACACAGAAAAAAAAAAAAAAAAAGAGAGAAGAAAGAGGACGGAAATGTGACGTGACGTAACGTAGATCTCCATATACTCCAATCGTTTTGCATGGAGCATGCATGTGTACCGTGCACGTAGTAGACCACACAACTTCATGCTCCTTCATAAAAGCCCTCTCTCTTCCCTTCACCAAACCACAACCATCCGATCAGAAAATATGAGAGAAGAACTCATTCAAAATGATTCAGCTCAGAATCTGTCAGAGAGAGAGGGGAGAATGTTTTCTTTAATTCGCTCTATGTTCTCTTTTGTCATGCCATTGTTGGAGGTTATTAAGGTGATTATTGCTTCTGTGGCCTCTGTAGTCTTCGTAGGCTTCGCCGGTTTAACACTCGCCGCTACAGCCGTGGGATTTGCCATAAGCACACCGATTTTCATCATATTCAGTCCGATTCTTGTACCAGCCGGCATAGCCACTGCTGTCTTAACCACAGGGCTCACGGCCGGTGGCAGCTTCGCATCGACAGCCATTGGTCTCATCCTATGGCTCATTAAGTAAAACTAAACAAACTATATATATTTCACTCCAGATATATGCTTATGTATTACTCATATACATATTAGCTTTTGGCCAAGCTATAGCTTTGGTAAAACAATAGTTTATGACTTCATATAGAGACCATACTTTAATTTCGAGGGTGCTCGTAGCTCAGCGGCTATCATGCATGTTGTAAGGATTGTGATTTATCAATTTTGGGTTCCTTCACCTTCCCATATACATATATATATATATATATATATATATATATATATATATATATATATATCTTTGTTCTTTTGGTTTTAATTGTTTTATATAGAAACTTGGCAAGAATAGTTTGTTTCTGACTTTTTATAATTCTCTTTTTCTTTTTTTTTTGTAAGTTTTTTTTACACATCTTACGTCGCTTTTTAATTAGTTACATCTTATTGTTGTTACTATTTTTTTTTAATTAACTTAAGAGTTATATTTTCTATCATAACCTGTTTTCCTTTTTTGAAACATCATTTGAAAAGTTGTCAACGTAGTTAATAAATAATGTATTATACACTTGTTTGTGTTATGTAGGCGTAAGATGGGAGTAAAGCCGAAGAATAATCCACCTCCGGCAGGACTTCCGCCTACGGAAGGAGGTGATGCGTCAGCCCAAAATCTGACCGCAATGCCAAATTCTACAAGTGGGTTAATGTTTCCAGTGTTTAATTTACTTGGGATTGGAGATAAAAAGATGTCTAAAGGTAAAGGTAAGCCCAAGGGCGGAATTATGACCAAGCTCAAGACAAAAAGTAAGAAGTTAAGGGGTAAACTAAAAAAAGGTAAAGGTAAAGGTAAGTCCGGAAGTGAAGGAGGTACGTCGACGTCCGGAGCTGAAGAAGGTATGTCGTCAGGAAGTAGAGGAGGTAAATCCAAAGGTGGAAGTAAACTCAAAGGTAAATCTAAAGGTCGTGGAGGTACGTCCGGAAGTGAAGGTGGCATGTCGTCCGGAAGTGAAGGAGGCATGTCGTCCGGAAGTGAAGGAGGTATGTCCGGAAGTGGAGGAAGTAAATACGGAGGTCGAAAAGGTAAATCCGGAGGTCGAAAAGGTAAATCTAAAGGTCGAAAAGGTATGTCCGGAAGTGAGAAAGGTATGTCGTCCGGAAGTGAAGGAGGTATGTCCGGAAGTGGAGGAAGTAAATCCGGAGGTCGAGGAGGTAAATCCAAAGGTCGAGGAGGTAAATCTAAAGGTCGAAAAGGTATGTCCGGAAGTGAAAAAGGTATGTCGTCCGGAAGTGAAGGAGGTATGTCGTCCGGAGGTGGATCAAGCATAAGCGGAGGTAAAGGAAGTACGTCCGGATCAGGTGGAGGTAGCTCCATGGAGTAACGGACATCGTTGGAGCTCTTTCAACATGTAGCCGATAATTTACATTAATTCAAGATTTTATGACTGGGAAATAAAAGGAGAAAACAAGAATAGCCTTTCTATAACTTTTTATGTTTCTATGTAATGTTGGATCTATTATTATGATAAAAAGATATGATACAGTATTTATTTAAAAGAATAATAATGTGTTAACGCCGTCAAAAAGAATAATTAATGTGTTAACACTTACTTGCAATCGTCTTGAAAGGATTTAAAGATCGATTTTGTTGTGGTATTTAATTACAGGAAGCATATTACAACGAATATAATAATTAAAAAAAAAAAAAATGGGTCATGAAATTTGAGGCTTTTGACCAAAAACGTCATGTTGTAATAGATTTGTTTGGTTCGATTTTTCTTTTATCAATTAACAAAGCGGTTTGGACTTGTTGACTACAAAAGTAAGCAATAGAACCCAGAGACGGCTGAAAATGATACAGTATGTGGTTTGAATAAACGTTAGGATGGGTTCATATATATAGTTCTTTGATAGGGCAAATTAGTTGCTAAATTTTGAATACATATACTTTTTGACCGCTAGAATTGATAACTATAAAAGCGTGGTGGTAAATAGTCTAGTTATGATTCCTTGTACTAAAGTTCAGGGTCATTTGTAGAGAGTTAAAAATGACCGCCACCGTCTTATTAAATCGACGGATATTAACTATGCCCATACTTTTTGTCACTTTTTACACTGTTTGCTTAAGTTTCAAAAAAAAAGAAAAAAGAAAAAAAAAAAGTAAGTTTCAAAATTTGGATCAATAGTTTCTCAACTTACATGACCAACCTTTGATATTTTTTTACGAGAATTAATTTAGCCGAATCTAGATTTACTACAGGCATCATCTGTAACATAAACCAAACTTCCGCAAAATCTCGCCTCCTTGGCTTATCTTTTGAAGCACCTGGTTTACAGAAAAAGAAGACAAGGTCCAAAAAATATGACAACCCACAAAAGCGCAAAAAAAGAGAGAAAGAGAGAGAGAGACGCAAAAGAAAGTATGTGTAACGTGACGTAGATCTCTATTTTACACCCATCGTTTTGCATGACCTCTAAAAACCATCCGTTAACAAAGTATGAGCCTAAAAGGACAAATCTAAGTCATCGAAATTTAACATTTAATTTATCCAAATATGATATCATTAATCATCCTATTGTTTGAAGCTTTACAGGTGGTTATCGCTGTCGTGGCCTCTATAGTCTTCTTCGTGTTCGCTGGTGTAATACTCGCTGGTTCAGCCGTGGCATTAACCGTAACCACACCGCTTTTCATCATATTCAGTCCGATTCTCTTACCAGCCACGATAGCCACTGCTGTCTTAGCCACAGGGTTCACAGCCAGTGGCACCCTCGGAGCAATGGCCGTTGCTCTCATCAGGTGGCTGATCATTAACTAAAATCAAACAAATTATATTGAAACCACTCGAGAGCCGGCCTGATTTTGAACATTTGAATGGGGCCCACAATTTTTTGGTGGGCCCCACTTTTTTTTAGTTAATTTTTTTTTTATATATTACAAAATATAATAAAATATGAGATAAGCATATAAAAATTATATATTTTATATAAAATGTATCATTTAATTAATAAAAAATTACATATTAAAGAAAATCAAAATTCATTTTCCTCTATTTTCTATATATTTTATAAAAAAATTCAAAAAGAAAAAATTAAAACATGTAAATTTTTTTTTTCTTGTATTGTATTGTATGGGGTTCTGAATATCTGAGGACCGACCCTCTGCACTCGAGATTAATAAGAATACGGTACAAAGGTTTGACAAGTTTTCAACGTAATTAATAAGAATATGGTACCAAGTTTTAAAAAAAAAAAAATTTAAAAAAAACCCTCTGACATATATACTGATGTAGTCGAAGGTTAGGAGGAAAGTCGAAGAAGTATTCATCTGGGGAAGGAAGTTCGTCGGCTCCGTTAGCCAAAACTCTGATCCAAATGCCAAAGTTTTCAGGTGGATATGGAGGATCTTGGGGAGGAAAACCATTTTCTGGAACGTTCGGAGGTAAATCGGCAGGTGGAGCTGCACCAACCGGTGGAAGCAACCCGATTGGTGGATTTGGCGGATCTTGGGGTGGAAAATCGTTTTCCGGAATCATCCCAGGATTGTTCGGACCTGGCCCCGTCAGTGGAAGTACACCTGCTGGTGGAGCTAAACCACCGGCACCTAAACCAGCAGTTAAGGCTAAACCCACTTGGTAAACGACATTGGTGAGCTGTTTCAAAACTAGCAGATTTATTTTGTGCATTTATTTAAGATCTTATGACTCAGAAACTAAAAGGAATAAACAAATTATAATAAGCGTTTTAATGTTTATAATATATATGTATATAGTACAGTGTATGTTGAATCTGCTTTAGTGATAAGAAATGATGGACTATGATACAAAAAAAAGAGTTATGGGGAAAATAGTATAAATGTGGTATCACTTTAATTTCATTAGTGTTGAAAAGGTTTAACGATTTGTAGTGGACTTTGCTACTGCTATTTAATTATAAGAGTACTGTTATCGCAGGTAACAAAGAAAATAAAATTAAATGGATTAAACCATGAACAAGTTGAGGGTGTTGAAAAAAAAAGAGTTTTTATTGGTGACATTCTAATTTCTATGTCGTAGTAAAAAAAAATTTGGATCGAAACTTAATCAAATAAACAGTTTAGCTTGGGCTTGTTGGCTAGAAAGCTAAAAAATATATGTGATCGTGGTGTGACCGCTTTGGTACAATTTATCTAATTATCTGACATTTGGTGAACGTTTCTTCAGTCGGAAGGGCATATTTCATGTGATTAAAACGTGCATTTAGGTACGTACGAGAACATTTAAGTTATAGTTGATTTTTAAATGATCATGATCGTGTGGTTTGTTCATCGGAAGAATTACAAAAAGATGAACCATACCGCAGTTCTCAAAGTCTTTCCCTTAGCACTAGCAGACGATCGAGGCGATGGACTGCGTGAAGTTCATCTGTCAAATCCAATAATGTCAACAAAACATTGTCCAATCCTAATTCTGACCGGCCTTCAACCAAAATGTTTCAGGCCACATTAATTAAAGTTCACATTGACACTTTACACATATGGTTCTAAATAAAAATTTGATATACTAAATTCGTTAGATTATAAGTGTATTTGACTCTTTTCGAACGGATCAACTACCACCAACAACAACAAAAAAAAAAAAAAAAAAAAAAATCCCAGCAACACCACCGCAACTGTTGGAGGTGGATTCCACCCCATATTGAGGCCCATCAACCAACATCCAATTAGGCTTTTATGGGGCCCATGAGGCGACGCGCAGTTCGTTTAAGGAGAGTACGAAAGGATCTGATCATGGAATGGAGATAGGATGCAGGAATCTCAGAGTGGTTACGCCAAGATATCGAAGATCGAGGAAACTGAAAAGATTGTGAAGATTTCGTTATAAAGGGAGCGAGATACGAAGTAAGGGAGACATATCGAACTAGAGAAAGAGCTCCCATTATACATTTAACGACCTATTTTACATTGTATCTCAGTTCACAAACTTTCTAAGATCAATAAAATCCATTTCCCATTTCATCCTTGTTATTGTTCATTCGGCCCTGCTAGAATTTAAACCCATATTCGCACTTAATCTAAATACAAAATCTTAGAGGTGGGATTTAGCTCCCACAACAACCAAGAAGCCCACAAATACGTCTCAACTTCGTGCACAGACCAGCCCATCCATGCCACTCTTCCGAAAAACCTTGGACTTGCTATACTTACATCGCATGGAATTGCTCAACGTTTCCTGCACTGATATCAGAAACGGAAATAGAATCGCTCGTAAGCAGACGATTCCAATTTGGAAGCATAATCAAGATTGATTAGAAGCATCATTAAAAGAAAAGAAAAAAAATAAATGCATTACATTTTTTTAAATTGTATATATATAATATAAAAATAAAAATATATTAAAATAAAATGTTTTAAACAACAAAATCAAATACACAATTTAAAAAATATAACTCATTTGATGCATTTAATTTTTAAATAATATAAAACATAAAACATATTAAATGAAATGTTTTAAACAACAAAATCCAATACAATAATTTAAAAATGTAACTCATATGATATGTTTTTATGTTTATATATATATATATATATATATATATATATTATTTAAAACAGATTCACTATTTAATCAATTTAAAATAAGAATCAATTATATATTTATCAAAAATCCACAATTATAAATTCATTTGTTTTCTTTCGACGGCTACTTTAAAAAATCGTTTTAATTGTCTAACTAAATTGCTTTTTTTTGGTCAACGACTGACAATCGCAAATCTTTTCGGAGAAATTCTCGGAAATAGCGCTTGCTCAAAAACATTCCGTGAAAAACAGGGACTTGACATGATGTCGGACACTTGACATGATGTCGGAAATTCGACATAATGTCTTTGCGGCATTAACATTTTTGAGTGTACGAATGACGAAAATACCTCTACGCGCGTGTACATCAGTGTCGCATTGAAAGTGTTCTAGTTTGTGAGTCAAAATTTTAATGATTTTTATTAAAACAATTTTTTTTCTTTATCCTTTTCTTCTTCAATTTTAAATTATTTTTTACCAAAATCATAATTGAATGATTTATTCGTATTAATGTTTATTTTTCTATATTTTGATACTCTCATTGTTAGATTTTATATGAATTGAAATGTTATTTTATAAATGTATGTACGTACATCATGTGTCGAAGTGACTTTGTAAATAAAGTTTATAATCCTAATCATGTATTACTATTATTTTGGAAGTACATTTAAGAAAATAAACTTAAAAGTATAGAATATAACAGAAAATATCATTGAAAATATAACTAAACATTAAAATTCGTTAAGGATCAAAATAACGATAAAAATCATCTAATTTTTTTAATTTTTAGAATATTCATTTAAAACAAACTAGATCATTTATGGATCTACAATAGATAAAAAAAAATCTACCAAAATTTTAAAAATAAAGATTTGGATTCATCAAATATATTATAATAGTCATTTAATTAATATAAAAATAAAAATTATATAATTGACTGTATTAATAATTTGTTTTTAACCATTACACATATTAGTCGTTTAAAACTATCATGCGTCATATGCGGGATGATCTAATTTTGAAATATGAGTATCTACACTCAAATATTTAGAAATATGTAGATATATATGTATATATATTTAATATATGTACACTCAAACATATGTAGTGTGTACATTGAGATCTTTTAAATATGTGGATATGTACGGAAATACATTAGATGCTAAACAATATTCAATATACGTATGTGCTATAAGAAATATATACTTTGAAATATATATATATATATGTATATGTATAAATATTTGAGAAAACATTAAAATAAATTAATAATTTAATTAATTTTTGGTAAAATAAAATTACGGAATAAAAGAGAAGAAAAAGGAGGGTATAAAAAATTGTTTAATTTCATTTCACTTTTTTAAAAACCACCTGTATAGTACACCAACTTCACTCGCGCAAGGAAGGGCAAAATTGTCATGAAGCATAACAAAAAAGTGTAAAATCACAAAACTTTTTTACAACTTTCCAGATGTACGGCTTTCGCTAACTTATTTTCAGGAAAATGTGATACCATGCCTTAACTCCCAGCTTTTTATTATTATATATACTGACAACTATTATATCTATGTAACGGTTGCATGACTAGTGAATAATACAAACTTAGCCAATAAAATCTGTTTCTTCTGAAATCTTAAGTTTTTAAAAAAAACATTGTTATCTTCAAACTGCAAGCCCTATATAGAATATCAATAATCGATAAGTTTACATCTTTGCGACATTACAAATAGATTTTACCATATACATGCCTAGTGATGAAATAACTTCTTTGCGACATTACAAATAGATTTACCATATACATGCCAAGATCTCTCATCTCTCATCTCTCATCTTGATCTTGTGGATTTTAACCAAATCCACTTTATTTTATGGGTATTTTGTTTATATGCTTTAATATCCCAGTTTAATCGACCAAGTCTGAGATCCAATCAAAATGTGACAAATCCATGTCCAAATCCGACGGCTCATAATGATCATCCACAATGCTCATCCTACCGAAACAGTTCAACAGCATCCTCTCCTCGTTCGTATCTAAATCACCTCTCCCGATATTCACCGGAGACGACTGAGACCTGTCGTAAACCTCGCCGTCCAATCTTAACGCCATCCCATCTCCGTTTCCGCTCGCCGACGTCGTCCTCACCGGCCTATACGCATACCTGCACCTTGGCCTTCCATCAGACGACTGCCGAAGCTGCTCCGGGGCGTGGGCGAAGAAACACACTTTCCTCTGGCACATGTTTCCGGCGTTGCAAGCGCGTGTACGATAACGTGCCGGGTGGAGCCAGTATTCGAATACACCGTGTGCAAATTCACATGAGTCGCCACGGTGGCATGCACCGTTTCGGAAAGCCGGGCATGCGACGGCGCAGTAACTGTAACGACGAGGGTCACGGCGCGTTGCTTTCTCACCGCGGTGGGCGTAAGGGCAATCCGTCCAGTCGTGGCTACGAGTTCGTGGACACCGTTTGATCTTGTAAGAGTACATGCGGAACTCATCTGAGCTGAAGATTGCATCGTCGATGGACGGCATCGGAGGCTCCATGTCGTAGCCTCCTGCATTTCCAGGTTTGCTTATGATGTACCCTAAAGTAGGATATTGCTGCTCCCCGAAATCGTAGAATGGCATTGAATTCACACTTCTCAACATTTTTTCTTAACAATAATGATCGAAAGATTTATTTTGGATAATACATTTAGGAAAAAACAATAGAAAGGAAAAAAAGAGCTATAGAGAACTCATTTTTGGAATAACAATGAAATTTTAGGAAACTGATAGGGGAATTTATAGGAAGAAACACGAAATGAAAAGTCGAATATTTAATATAGTTTAACCATCTGGAAACTTTTGAAATGGAAAATGCCAAAACTATAATGTAAACGTTACAGTTAAATCTTGTAGCAGCAACATATATACTGTGGATAGGTAAATAAATATCTTAACGGCAGCGGAAGATGGTGAAAGATAAACAAATACGATTTCCAGAATTTTTTTCTTCAAATGCAGCATCAATGTCAGATTATATATAAAGTATATGACGGTAATTTAGAAAAAAATTGGCATAAACTTGAATTAGAGTATTAAAATAATAGATAATGATGTTAAAACAGTTGTGAATCTTATAATCCTTGAGAGATAAGATAACAGACGTTATTTGAAACGGCAGCGTGTCGATGTGAAGAGTGAAAAAACATGTGGAAACAAAGGAGTGGTAAAAATTGCATGAGAAGGCATACGTGTAAGTGATAAAGAGAGGAACTTAGAGTAATAAAGAGGAGATGAGCTCCATCTGGCAAAACGTGGCTAGACACATCCTTTATATCCTCGACAGCCGTTTCTCTTTTGCAAATCTTTCTTTGGTAGGTTTCGTGAGCATTAAGCACCCGCTTAAACCAAAATTATCTTAATATTTTTGCAATGTGTCTCTTCCATATTTATACTTTATTCGTTTTATTAAACATTGTTCTTAGAGTATGAAATTATACCAGCGAAATAGCGCATTAAACGAGAAGTAGCTTACTTTCTTTTCTTCTCTTTTTCTTTTTATGATTTTTATAAATCTGAAAAGTTCGTACCAAAATTAAGCTCATACATTTTCTCAGACCAAGGATCACAACAGAGCAAGTGTTTGAACTTAGGATCTAGGCTTCATGCCAGATTCTTCCAAAACCTGGTTTTGGATTCAACTGGTGGAGTTACTGGATAGTTATTTATTGTTTAGAGTATTTAGACATTAGATTAACATTTTATTTTTGGCAGGGTCTATAAACTGGCGGTTTTGTTCCTTAAAACTATGTCCAGTAACATGTTTTATTATAATACCTCTTAATATGTAGTTATGTTTGCTCATAAATAGTTTAAAACCTACAATTTTCCATTTACGAACTTTAGAGGGAAATAAATAGGTGTTTGCACTCTCATTCACGCTGCCTATACTATATGCCAAGCCCTTAAATGTTGACAAGCTGCTCCCAAACATCCGATATATATATAGCTAGCCACTTCTCTCTACTCTGGTTTTGTGGGTCGTTTCCATTTCCACCAGATTAGAAGGCAATCTTCTCCCATCTAGCTAGGCTTCAAATTGCTTCTTCATGGTTGAGTTCATTTTAATGGTTTTTTCTTTCCACTATAGAAAAAATTACAGTTTTCCTTTTGCGCAATTCCTCAAAAAAGAGAAAAAAAACAAATAAACTTCGATTTTCCTTTTGCGCAATTCCTCAAAAAGAGAAGAAAAAAAAAAAAAAACTAGAGTTTTCCACGTTCTCTCTTTTTTTTTGGTGGTTGGTGAATCTTAAACATAATTGAGAAGAATTTAAACAGAAAATGTAACCAAAGAAACAAATATCAATTAGAATAGAACCAAAAAAAAAAAAAAACGTTTTGAATGTTAACTACAACGTAGAATCTTTTTTTTAACCGAGAAAACTAGTAAAAACCTTTCACCAATTTCCTTGAAGCTTGTATCCTCCGATGACGCTTATTAACGTCCCGTTTTCGATTAGTCTTGTCTAAGTCTCTGAACTCTGTGGCAGCGCCTAAGAATCCGGTCTGAGTTCCGTCGCTATCATTGTCAATGTCTCCTTCGATCGTTAATCCTTTGATCCTAGCCGCAATCGATTCCTCTTTCACCCCAACGTCCACATCTATACGTAAAAATGTGCAATCATAATATATGCCGTATATATAAGGTTGGTGAATAATCTTCCTATTTCTCTTTTCTTTTTCTTTTTTTTTTTAACAACCAAGATTTACCATATTGATAAAAAGAAAACAAAAACTAATCAGATACATCTGTTGATTGACAAAAAATAAAATTAAGATGTTCACACACATCTGTTATATGTCAATTCCGTAGTAATATAAAATGTAACGTATTTAACAAAACTTGAATAATGATGACCTTCTATACTTATATTCTAAATCCGATTAGCAGCGATTGAACAGATTCTTAGATTAAAAACAAAAAGTATGCATATACATCACACGTAAATTAATAATTGGATCAAAGACTAGAAAATGCTCTAGTCTAAAATAGAATGTTTGTTTACATACATAATCGAACCAGAAAAATGGTAGAGCTAAGACCATGAATATGGACACAAAGTACTATATTGTATGCATACCTGGATTGGAACAGAACCAAAGGACGAGAGCACAAGCAAGAAGGACAAAAGGGATTATGTGAACGGCGTTTTCAGCGAACTTAGCACGTGATTTCTCTTTCTTGGTCACCTCTTGGCCGGTGGGATTGTATAGAGCCGGCTCGTCTTCGTCTAGGCCCTTCCACAATCCCTTTGGCGCGGACCAAGGAACCGAGTAATCCTCGGCCACACGGTTCCAGCTCGAGGATCTGTACATATTGAGTCTATTTCAATCTTGTTGTGTAGAATAGATTGAATCAGCTTCTTTACAACATAACTAATGAAGGCTAAAAGATAATACGTGTGTATCAAATGAGAACTTTGTCGTATTTGGTTACTAAAATCCGTTTTAAAACTTTTATTTGGTGGCGAATTTAGGGGATATGGCTTTGGTAAATTCGGATCGAAGTTATGACTCTGTCAAAGTATTGAATGAATTAATTAACAATTTTTTTTTTGAATAAGATGCGCTTATACACTTTATTACTTTAATTAGGGTGTTATGAATTTGGAAATCAAGAAATGATTGCTTCCTTTAAAAGTACTACTATATATCTCGCATTACAACTTAACAGTTAACACATATATATATGCCACAGTAATATATATCTTGCATTAACGCACCAAAAAAAATATATATCTTGCATTATAACTTAACACGTATATATGAATGACACAGGTTTAACGGAAAAGGACATGGACGGAGGTACCAAACCAACCCGGTCCACCTTACTCTAATACTCTTACACCCATAACCGACGTGTTAGACTCGATCAGTCTTTGATTCTGAGAGTTTCAATGAACCTCTTCCCTTGAGAAATATCATTCTTGACAAGAAAATCAAGAAAATCGTTAACGCTGCTCTCTCTATAGCGAACCGGATTGTCATCGTTAACCAGTTGGTACGGTACACTCATCTTGTCGTCCATACTCAAGCTATGCAAGCTCGCGAGGGAGATTCTCGTCTTCTCTTCATTGAGAGTGACTTTATGAACGACGCTCTTGTATAATCCATTGCTTAACACTTCCACATGGTCACCTATATTGACCTAATTAAAGAAAAAGGAGCATTTTCATTAGTCTATGGTGATAAATATAATGGAAACTCAAATATGGTAATGAATTTTTTTTGTTTTGTTTAGCTGATTGAATTAATTATTTTTTTTCATTTATCTAATTGTTTCACAAAGGTATTAAATAGAAATATATTGTTTTTATAATTCAATTCCATACGGTTTAGACTTAAACCGGAATTTTGAAACATGAGTCTGGTTAATATGTAATTTGATTTATTCCGGTTTAGATCTAAACCGGGACAGTAAGAACGTACCTTAAGTGCACCTTTAACTTGTGGGACAACAACCCAGCGGCCAGAGCCACCGTGAGCCGTAGGATCGAAGATCTTGAGACCGGCCAAGTTCTGTAGAAGGATGGTGATGCAACTGTAGTCTGAATGCGGTGGCAGGCCTAGCGCCGTCTCAGGGTCCGGACAAGGTGGATAGCAGTTACTGGCCATGACTTGCATACCGTTTTCGTCCATCCGAGACGACAGGTAGTCTCTCCCTAGGCCTAGACTCTCCGTTATTGCTCCCATTATCTCTATTGATAGCTTCCTCACTTCCTCGCAGAACTTTGCCATTTTTTCCCTGAATTATTCACATAACGTAAACACATTAGTTTAATACGCACAATATACATTTGTTGAATGTTTGAAAGTATATACTACACGATGTAATAAACATGGTCGTCCATATAATAAAAAAAAAACGTAAAAGAAACAGAAATAATAAATACGGCTTTTCTTGACAAAAATGGTCTTGTAGATTATATCCATTACCGAGAAAGAAACAAACATAAAAATATTTGGCCAAAAAAAACCATAATAAGACCAAATAGCTGGTCAAATAATGGATTAGTTTATTTAAAAATCAATTCTAGGAGGATTGCAAGTAAAATCACATTTAACCAAAAAAGAATTCAACCTTACCTAAGCTAGGCTAATGCACAAACCAATGGACAAAAATGACAAAATGCGCCGCTATATGCAAAATCCTTTTTGTTTATTTTGTCAATGCAATGTATGAATGACCTAATCAGTGACATATATTAAGTTTATTAACTATATAAACGTATGCATACAAATAATATACCTGTATCCGGGTGGGTTTTGAGGCCAGAGGTGAATCCAACGATGAAGAGGATGTGCATAGAGCTTTAGAAAAATCCTCCAAAACTGGATCTTGTCCATACCGTCCTTGAGGCTCGTACTGTACCGAACCGGTGCGTACACATCGTTCGACATAAACTTATTTTTCTCTTTGGCCGGCAGCTCGAAGAAGCCGTTCGCAACCGCCAAGGCGTCGTCTAGTATGTTCTGGTTGATTCCATGGTTCACTATCTAATATTTATATTAATCGAACAAAAAAAGGAATCAGTTAAGAGTGGGAGGAGAACGGGGAAATGTTGACGGACAAAATCAACTAGAAACTTCGGGTTTGAACCACCCTAACATGTGACCCGCCTTGTCACGTGCACGTGTTAAAAATTGTAATGACTCCGAGAGCCGATATTTTTATTTCAAAGAGAGCTGATAGCCTGATATATTACGCGGCATTAAATAACGACAGAAGCTAATGTTTAATCCGTGATTATTAAATATAAGCAACAAATTCCCTTACTGGATGAAAAAATAAAACAGTTTAATGGT
The DNA here is from genome assembly GCA_963667165.1 of Barbarea vulgaris. Taxonomy (NCBI): domain Eukaryota; kingdom Viridiplantae; phylum Streptophyta; class Magnoliopsida; order Brassicales; family Brassicaceae; genus Barbarea; species Barbarea vulgaris. Next base: position 25,163,939 of record OY763891.1, read on the forward strand.
TTAAAAATAAAACTTATCTACTTATAGCACTTTCTCTACGACTCAAGATCATAGTTGTAAAACAGTTTATTTAATATGAAAAACCTTTATAGAAAAAGAACAAAACAGTTTAGTGGTTTAAATAATACCGAAAACTGCCGATATATGCAATGTTATTAATTAGAAAAAGAGTTTTCTTACGCCTAAAATATTTTGGAAAACAATATATTATGTGAGAAAACTTACTTGGAAAAAACCAAGATTCTGACATGCCAAACTTAGCTCTTGAATAACCCCTCGACGTTCATCAACTCCGCCTCTCAACCGAGAAACATCGATTGTGGGTAAAATTTCGGAATTTGAATCACTTGGCTCGTAACAAGGCGGGACAATATAACAATCGGGCACATACGGTAAGCTTCTCTCTTGTGCAGAATTCCCCATTTTGAATGTGCTCGAACTCGCACCTTTCTCATTCTCCATTGTTGGGATATGAAAACTGTTGAGAAATCGGTTTAGTAATGTGAAGGGAAAATTAATAAGGGAAAGTGCGAGTGACTCCTCTATAAATAAGGTTTGTAGCCGTCTATATATATTGATATCTGACGAGGGAGTTATATTAGAAATATTTGACGTCGGTCGAATACTAAATTACTAGTCTTCCTTTTTTTGGAAGATCTAGAGCATATGCAACTGTCAAATGTATGTGTACCAAGAACGAATCATAATGAACATTCATACTTTTTAAGAACTATATATAAGTGACCAAATTCATATATGACCGGGGACACTAAATAAGATGTTGTGATATATAAGTTTTATTATTTAATATGGAGTCCTCGATCTCTCATTCATAGTACCAACTACAAAAAAACAAAGAATAACTTTCCGCAAAAAAGCATCCTCTTGTCCGGATTTTAAGCTTTAATAAATACGTTGATATACGGATCAAATTGTCTGATATATGGATAAAGAAAATAATTTATGAAATAGTTTCATGTATATCCGGTATTACGTGAGGTCTATTCAGCCGGTTCCTTCAAACAGTGGGGAACTTTTCCTCCCTTTTAAGTATTAATAAGTTCATGAGTGTAGAAACTTTTGAGACAAAAAACATGGTCTGATGTTATTTAAAAAAATAAAGGTGCCTAGAGGACGAGCATCAAAAATACCATTCGTAACAAATAATATATATGAAGATTGACTAATAAAAGTATTATTTTAATACTGGTATTTCATAATTAACACAAGTAGCACTTTGAAATGTTATATATACAGTATATATTATTAGTAACATTTTAGTACTTTTAGTAGGCATATTAATTTCTATAATACACAACCGCTCAATGAAACTTGCTAAAAATAAATTGGTCATCACATAGATGATATTTTAGGACAAAGCTATTGTTTTCTTGAAGGTGTTTTAACTTTTAAGAACTTGAAAATTTTAACTTTTTTTTGGTAATAGTAGGTGTTTTAATTTTTTATACTAAAAATTAATAGTAGTATTTTATTTTATGAATTTTCCAGTAAAAACATAAACATAGTTACAAGGGCGATCCTCTGGAAGCATTATTAGGTGGGTTTGGTGAAGAGAAACACTGACAATTGGTCGAGAAGTTCAACACCCCCCAATGCCAATTCGAAGCCCCTTCAGAGTACCCAAAAAAAAAAAAACTATGTTTATCAATACTCAATATACCGACCAACCTAATGTCGAAAAAATGAAAAATAAATAAATCGACCCCCTTGTTAATTGTGAAACTTTTCTCTAATCTTCTCATATACTGTATATATGTTTGTAACCACATGTATGTTTAATCTTCTCTATTTTCACTCTTAAAAAAAAACTGTATGATCTTGAATCAATGCTGTATTATTTTTGTTATTTAAATGGTGAATCTTTATAAAAAGGAAAAAAAAAAAAAACTTGTGAATTGTGTGATCCCAGTTTTATACCATCAGGTTTGCAACCCCTACTACATCTGACTTTACGATATTTACTGTATTGCAACTTGTAAACATTTGTATATGCTAGGCTGATTTTTTTTTTCTATATTAAAAATAAACGACAGTTTTTGTTTAAAAACTGATTTTATCTTCAGAACTAACCACTAGACTGACTATATATAGATATTGTTTTCAGTGAATGCATAATTTATCGGTCACTACAATCTTCCTAATTAAAACTGGATACCAAAATTAGTATGTTCTTCAATCCAGAACACAATCACAAAAATAAATATTAACTACTTCTTCAGTGTCTTCATGAAGATTTACCCATTTAGAGTTGTGGACTTTACCTAACAGCACAAGAATCCCATGAATTATTAAACACGAAAATTTTGTTAAGAAAAAAAAAAAAAAAAGGCCAGGGAACAAAGCAGATCATATATGTTATAGTGGTTGTAATGTTAGGTTATCCACCAATGAGCAACCATAACCTATACCCTATATATACACACATATATAGATTTACAAGTACACATATTCATATATACAACAATAGCAATATACAAGGACACTAAACTCCATTTAATTGAAATATACAATCGTCTGCACTATGGAGAAGAAGTCGATGATGCTATTTCTCTGCATCATATCTGGGATTGTAATGATAAGAAGATGCAACGCAACTACATACTTTGTGGGAGACACCGCCGGTTGGGACATAAGCTCCGATCTTGATTCTTGGACTTTAGGCAAGCGGTTCTCTGTTGGTGATGTTCTAAGTAAGTATCAAATTATTACAAAATGACAATCTAGATTTAATAATTTTTACAAGACTATTAATTAGCAAAATTTCTAAACTTTTTGTGAAATGCATAAAGTCTAATAATACGTATAATGTTTTTTTGCAAGTGTTCCAATACTCATCGACGCATAGTGTGTACGAAGTGGCTAAAGACAACTTCCAAAACTGCAACACTACAGACCCGATCCGTACATTCACAAACGGGAACACGACCGTTGCTCTTTCGAAACCGGGAGACCGATTCTTTGTCTGCGGCAATAAGCTCCATTGCTTCGCCGGTATGAGGTTGCTAGTCAATGTCGAAGGCAATGGCCCATCTCAGGCCCCCGTGGGAGCTCCCCGAGCTGCCACTGCAGGGATTCTTCAGCCGTCTTCTAAGAAGATTAACCCTGCGACTGGGATCGCTAGCTCTGCTGCCCGTTTTCGCGGCAGCGGTTGGAGTAGTATGGGAAGTTTTATATGTTTTATGATTTTTGCTTTTCCATTGAGATATGGTCTTATTGCAGACTAACAACGATAATTAATGAGAGTTCTCATGTATATGTATACATATTAATTTCCCTAGTTTAAATGCGTACGCGTGCGAGTGTTCTGTTATTTGGTTTGGTTTATATATTTTGGTTCATTTGGTTTGAAGGGTTCATGACCAAATTAAAACCGAAACTTTTAAGTTCGTGAAAATTTTGGTTCTAATTTGATTCAGTTTGGTCCGTAACGTCATTAGATTACCTAAACCTTTGTCTTTTTTTTTTCACTCGCTTAAAAAATTTGTCTACGAACAAATATTATAAACAAAAATTGTATATTGTTAAATCTATGTGAATAAAAAACAGTAATTTCAGTTTACTTTAGTCGATAAATTAGATTGGATTGCACAAAAGTTCTGTTTTTTTGGGTAACAATAATATATTATTATTTTTTTTTTTTTTTTTTTTTGACGTCAATATATTATATATCTATCAAATTATATAAACAGATACATATCAGTTTGATTTCGATGTAACGATTTGGTTCGGTTTAGCTTACACTAAACCATTTTCACCGTTCGTTTTAGTCAAAATATCAAATATTATCATTATCATTGTGATTAAAATAAAATAAACTTGGCCGTTCCTTAATAGTAAAACGCAAACGCGAGTTAGTGGAAGACCACGTCTTTCGTTTCGCAGCATCTCTCTCTCTCTCTCTATCTAAAATTCTTGATGAACATACTCAACAGGTTGGGGTTAGGGTCAACTGGGCAAAACAATATGGAACCTTCTCCGATCGCTCAGGGAAACGACGATGACGTTCCGGCGCCGGGGAATCAGTTTGCGCAATTCGGCGCTGGATGCTTCTGGGGTGTTGAGCTAGCGTTTCAGAGAGTCCCAGGTGTGACTCAGACCGAGGCTGGATACACCCAAGGGATCACACACAATCCTTCATACGAAGATGTATGTACGGCCACCACGGGCCATTCGGAGGTTGTTAGGGTTCAGTATGATTGCAGCTATGAGTCTCTCCTTGATTTGTTCTGGTCTAGGCATGATCCCACCACTTTGAATCGCCAGGTACGATTACCAATTTTGTTGGTGGATCCTAAAGTTTAAATTTTTTATGTTTGGAGATTGACAAAGAATTTCGTCTTTAATTAGTCTTATTGTTTCTAATTGGGATGTGCTTTAGGGATTTCTTGATTTTTTTCCCCAAATCCGATAGCTTTCTGGTTTCATCCAAGAATATGAAGAAAGAAAAGATCTTGAATTTTGTTTTTTGTTGAATTATGAGGCTTAAGTAGGTAACTTTGGTCGTTGTATTCATGTTCATGATCAGCACTGGCTTTCATGTTTGATGTTTGGTTGGCTTACCTTTGTGCCTTGGATACTCATTTGCAAATTACTGCTAGTTTTTGTTCACTAGCTCATACTCAAGTTATCTCGTTGGGGTTCTAGGGGAAGCATATCTCAGTTTCTATGCATATGTGAGTGAAACCAAATCATGATCCTGTGGGAATAATCTGATCCAAGGTGATTGATATATAAACAACTTCGTTGGCACCCCTTTACTTTAGTACTTCATCATTTGGGTTAGATGGTTCCACAAATATCGATTATCGTAAACTTGTGTTGCAGTAATATTCTGATAGAGAAAGATCCTATCTATGCTGTACTATCTTGCACATGAGGCTTCTTTTAATATAGTATGCATTTGCATCTTCTCTGGCTTTCATTGGCATATATACATATACTGTAACCAATCCTCTTGAGTATTTCATCTCCTGAGATTTCTCTAGATAAGTGTTACTATCATAAAATTCTTCAGTTTAAGCATTCTACGCTATAATCAATACTTAAGATTTATGACTTTGCTGTGATCAGGGAAATGACGTTGGAACCCAATACCGATCTGGCATATACTTCTACACACCCGAACAGGAGAAACTAGCCCGCGAGTCACTGGAACGTCACCAGCAACAAATGGAGAGGAAGATCATGACTGAGATCTTGCCAGCTAAGAAATTCTACAGAGCTGAAGAGCATCATCAGCAGTATCTGTCAAAGGGTGGGCGATTCGGCCTCGGCCAATCCACTGCCAAAGGGTGCAACGACCCAATCCGCTGCTACGGGTAAAAAGCGCTATTATCCTCTGCTTCGGTCCCAAAACAGGGGATTTAGCATTTAGGGACTTGTGTGTGAAGGTTGTGTAAAAAACTGATGATGCTGGAATTTTATTTGCAATTCTGTAATATTGATGTAATACACTATATGAGAACATAAAACAAACAATCATCGTTATCCCTAATAAATATACAACAAGCTGAAGAATTTGGTGCATCGAGAGTGACTTTGCGTACAAAAAGAGGATTTAGCATTTTGGGACTGTCAAGATTGTGTAAAATTAACTTTCAAGACTGGGCAGAAAGAGAGTTTCGAGATAGTAAAGAAGAGTATAAAGATTAAAGAGAGAGTGTTGCAGGGCTATTCGTTTTTTTAGTGCGCAATTCCATATTATTGCATAAAGAAACGTGGCCACCAACCTATAGTTGCATGATCTTTATTAAGTTCATCCCTAGAACACGAATTGATTCATGATATTATTAGCGTTTGATGATAGGTGTTAATCTCTGACTCGCTTCTTTTCTATATAAACGATCTTCGAGAGGCTTCATTATCAACAAACACACTTAACACCTAAAATTTAAAACACATCACAAACCTCATATGGATTTAGCTATAGATTCTTCTCTGAAAGCTCAAGAGCCTCAAAAAGTAGATACAACTGCAATAGCTCAAGATGCTCAAATAGTAGACACACCTGCAATAGCTCAGGAGCCCGACAAGGATGTATCGGCGCCGGGAAAGCAGTTTGCTGAGTTCGCCGCCGGGTGTTTCTGGGGAGTGGAGATTGCTTTCCAGAGAATCCATGGCGTGACCGAGACTGAGGTCGGTTACACTCAGGGGATCTCGCATAATCCATTTTACAAAGATGTATGTACCAACACCACCAACCATGCAGAGGTTGTAAGGGTCCAGTATGATCCTGATGAGTGCGCCTATGAGACGCTTCTTGATATGTTCTGGTCTAGGCTTGATCCCACCACCTTGAATCGTCAGGTTTCGATTTTTTTGTGTTACTTCTTCTCTTAATTTGCTTTGATGTCTAATTTTGTGACAACAAGTCAAATTCATGTTTCCTGAAACTTGCTCTGCTTGATTCAATGGTTTCTCCACTTAAAAAAAAAAAAAAATTAGCTTCTCTGATTTCAGCAGTGAAAAACTTTGATGAATGTTTGACTTTTTGCTGGAATTTTCTTGACAAATATTTGCATATTCAACATCTTCAGCTCTCTTCTGTATCATCATCTAATTACGGAATTGCCATTCTGTGATTGTTTTTGGTTAGTGTAGAATAAATATATATGTATTAGAGAGTGTTTATGTTCTTGTCCTGATCATATAAACTTCATTTTAGTGGTGCTTAATTAGCATGTCCTCTTTTGGTCTTTCAGTTACTTAGTGATATTAAACTGTTGCAGGGAGAACTTGTAGGAGCAAAATACCGATAAGGTATATACTTCTACACACCCGAGCAAGAGAAACAAGCACGCGACTCTCTAGAAAAACAACAGACAAAACTGAAGAAGAAGATTGTGACTGAGGTTTTACCAGCAAAGAAATTCTACAAGGCTGAGGAGTACTATCAGCATTACCTCGCTAAAGGCGGGAGGTATGGCAATGCTCAATCCCCTGCAAAGAGCTGTAAAGATCCTATCCGCTGCTATGACTAATCAAAAACATTAATCATTTCCGTTTTGGCCAGGGGCATTTACATGGTCTTTTCCAGGCCCTAAGGGATTATGGGCCTCGGCCCGGAACCTCTTGATTAAAAAAAAAAAAAAAAAAAAAAAAAAAGCCTTTTGTTCCTCTTTCTCCCAAAACAGAGGATTCTCAGAGGACCTTTTCACATGTCTCTTTGTGTGTGTGTTTTGATTTGTATTTCTCAACTCATAAAAAATTATGTGGGATCATCTCACTTGTGTAAACTTCTCTTAGTTATTCAATGTATTCTAACTGTCTAACTGACATATAATTTTTCAAATGATATTCATTTTCGTTATCATTTATTCATAAACTATATATTTATCATTATTTAGTCCTAAAATATTATTATACAAGGTGATTATATATTTTGAAAATGTGAACTTTTCCTCTCTTTTTTCTATATAAACACAAACATAACAGTTGCCCATTGAGAGTAATTGTAGTTTTAGAGTCTTTCTTTTTTTTTTTTTTTTTGACAAAGAGTTTTAGAGTCTCTAAAATTAGTGTTTTGGACATGATTACCCATTTCCAATCTGATAGATCCGGTAGTTAACTTTTTGACCTAATTGCCCATTGGACTCAATAAGTAAATAGTTCTTATAATCTCCTAATTGCCCATTGGACTCAATAAGTCAATAGTTCTTATAATCTTATTATTATTTGGAAAAATGAAACAATCTCTCATTATATGTAATAATTATATGTACATATACATATGGGCCGATAGCTTCTTCTCTCTTCTTCCTTTCTTATTTTTTTCCTAAATCATTAAGGACCATCTATCATAGGCACATTTTTGAGCCTCACGAAACAGTCGACTCTCCTTAAACCAATATCTGTGACTACGACTATAACAGCCCTCCCCGTGGGACCTACCCACCAACAGCCAACTGGCGCTGCAGCGCATCGACCCTAACCTCTATCCTGCCCATCAGGTAGGTTATTGGTGCGCTTGGCGTTACTCGAACCCAAGACCTCACCCTTTAACACTCTTCCCACAGGGAAGCTGTCACCAATTGACCTGCAGATCAATTGGTGACAGCTTCCCTGTGGGAAGGGTGTTAAAGGGTGAGGTCTTGGGTTCGAGTAACGCCAAGCGCACCAATAACCTACCTGGTGGGATGTTGCCCACAGGATAGAGGTTAGGGTCGATGCGCTGCAGCGCCAGCTGGCTGTTGGTGGGTAGGTCCCACGGGGAGGGCTGTTGCCCACCAAGTAGGTTATTGGTGCGCTTGGCGTTATTCGAACCCAAGACCTCACCCTTTAACACCCTTCCCACAGGGAAGCTGTCACCAACCCACCAACAGCCAACATGCGCTGCAGCGCCAGCTAGCTGTTTGTGGGTGGATCTCATAGGGAGGGCTCTTACAACGACTGGTGAACTCAACACTATCTGATCGAATAAATGAATATTTAAAGTCTATATGAATCTTCAGCTATATATATATACTTAATTATTTTTCCATCGAATCTTCAGCTATATTATAATACCATAAACATGATATTATCTAAACCGGCTATTCCTTTCTCAACAACAAAAGATATATAATAACTGAGACATAAACTCAAAGTAACTGCAAAACAAATGGATTTTGAATTTTGAAAGACCTCGCGCACATCATATAATCATTTCTCTGAAACTTCAATATTTACCTGATATTATTCCTTATACCGTCACTTATATACATAATAAGCAGATTTTCATAGAAGCTTCTATCTGACACATAAGGAAACATTTCATGTGAAGCTTAATTCATTGCCAAATATGCCTCTGTTATCCAGCTGTACACCGTACTGAACATTATTATCAAAGACAAGAGTTACTCCATTGAATCACTAAGCAATCATGAAAAAAAAATTCTGTAAGATTATGGGTCTGTTCGTTTGCCCGTCGCTGGCGACAGCGACTGCGACCAGCGACCAGCGATTAGAGTTGTTGTTCGTTTACAAGTCGCTGCTCTGTTCGTTTCCAGCGACCAGCGACCAGCGATTTTAAGTTTTTCAGCGATTGAAAATTTCAGTTGCCGAGAAATGTCAGCGATCGAAAATTTCAGTCGATCGCAGTCGCTGATCACGGCGACTGCCAAACGAACAGTCGCTAGTCGCAGTCGCTGGTCGCTGTCGCTGGCGACTGCCAAACGAACAGACCCTATAACTATGGGTAAGTACCACACATGCATGATGTGACACAACTTAATTATTATTTTTGTTTATCGAATGTAAAATAAAGCTTAAATTATTTTTCTTTTCACATGCATTATGTCGAATTGAAATCCAAACATGACATAACAACATTTTTACAAATCACTAGATCACATGCTATGTTTCAATAAAATTTAGAATATACGTGATTGCTTCGTCTTGTCGGTTCCGAATCAAAGATATTATTGAACAAACATAAAAACTCTCTACTTAAAGAAATTAAACATATATATATATATGTATATATATATATATCAATTATTAGAATTAAACAAATTTCAGTTACGCATGAGTCGTAATCATCAACAAATTGAAGCACGTGGATTAAGAATGAGGTACGTATTATAGTCCATGTTCAGATATGAAGCTGTTGCTTCACACATGCTAATATTTGGCATTACATTTTACCACACTAGCCCCATCAACAAAGCTTGGATCTCACAGCAACCACGTGCCTTCAATATAAAATATACCATAACTTTATGTAAAAGCTTGTAATTTGTACGATACATATTCTTTCAGTTTCATTATATAAACTCTAAATACTCACTTAGAATTTTGACTTAGTACGTAACAGTTTTGTTTGTGGCCATAACTTATGGTACTGCTGGAACATCAACTTTTAATATCTTTGTGCTTTCATTATTGAGCGTAATCATTATTATGTTCGCTCAAGAAGTAAAGAACTATCTTGTTTTTGAGCTCGAACTTCCAACAAAAGATCTGGTTTGCGCTTCAATATGTATTACCATTTCGAATTCCACCCTTAATATGTGGAAAGACTTTTTTTTTTTACTGCCAATTAATTATAGCTAGTATTTACTTAGTTTATTTATTTTTGCTATTTAGCTATTTTTGTATCGACATCTATTTTGTTGTTTTCATACAAAAATAAATACGCGGGCCAACTGAAAACTATAGAAAAAGCTATACAAATTGAAAATTACCACGTAAACCGCGACTATAACTATTAGAATATGAAATTATACATTGTCTTATGTATTTTAGGCATCTCATTACTGCCTCTATCGTCTATATTTATTCACTTGTGTATACAATATAGCCCAATTGATCAATTACATGTAGTATGACAAAAAAAAAACAATCACGAGAAACACCAAAATCCCTCTTCTCCAATTGTATATTTTCGTCTATCTATTATCTGAGCTAAAACTCATAAAAATGAAGGATCTGCGTACACGAAGAGTAAGATATTTTTAAATCTGAATATTATTTGGACAGTTTTTTTTATATATAAAAGGTCTTAAACACAATTTTTTTTTTAATGACATTTTTTATTTGATTATTAAAATAAACATGTGGAAATGATAGGAAACGACACGCACAATCATTAATTAACGAAAAATATGAACCGTAAAAAGGGACTAAAAGTCGTGATAAACTGATAATTGTATACAGAATAGACAGTTTTTGAAAATAAAAATTCTATATTTTCTTGGTATCACAAGTTTCGCTAAAAGACGAAAGTATCCTCAAAATGACTATAGAAGTGTTCCCGGAAGTTTGGAGAGAGGTCCAAGAAAACCACACAATAAAGTCTCTTTGTTTTTCTTCCCATAACTCACATATCAAACTATCCAATATTCACCAGCTTGAGAGATTCTCTACTGGTTTCTCTTATTTCAGGTGCAATTATTCATTCTCTCGTATCCTTACTTTTTCTTTATAAATCTTTTGATTAATCTCATTCTTCTCTGGGCCGGATTGGTATGGGTTTTATTTTTTCTTTTCTTTTTTTGTTAAAGGGCCTTCAAACTAAATGCAGGATTTTTTTTTTTTTTTGTTACATGCCTCTAGCCAAGGCCGTAGTTTTAGTGGGCGCAGATATTTGATATATAGTTTGTGTATGTGTCCTTGTGTACTAATAATATACGCTAACTACAATCTGTGACGACTTGATTTTTTTTTGTTTACATACCGTTTAATGATTATAATCCGTATATGACTAATAACTCAATATAATTTAAAATAAATAAATTAGTCCCAAATTATGATATTTAATTTTGTTATCTGATTTCACGATTTTTCTTTGTTATTCGTGAAGTTTTCTGTTAAAAAACTTCATCGTAATATATTGTGAATCAAGTAACTGTTTTATATGAATGAAAACAAAAAGTAACTGTTTTTTATGATCTTTGTCATACAGATTAAACTTGCCCTTTTTCCTATGGTATTATCACTCTATTTAAAATTTTAAACCAAAGAATTAGTGGTTTAATTAACGGTAGTATAAGGGAGTTATGTTTTTTTGTGAATTTTTTTTGATACGGAAGATTATTTTATAAATCGAATTATTTAAAGTGTGATTCCGGATATTTAAAATCATTATGGATCAGTCCAAAATTTACACGGTTTAAACAAAATCACCAATCCATTAAAAAAAAAAAAGAAGAAGACATAATTCAGCTCAAGCTTTGTGCTGTTTTTTTTTTTGTTTAAACAGGAAAAAAAAGCGTTCCGTTACAAAATGGCGGGAGTATTGAGATTCCACGTCAGCACTAGCAAGAATTCAGTTGCGTATAAGTCCGTGACAAAACAGACCTTTAAGAGAGCGTCAGTGATCAGATGTGCCACCTATACACCGAAGAAACGTTACACAATCGCTGTGCTTCCCGGCGATGGCGTCGGCAACGAAGTCATCCCTATCGCCGTGGAGGCGCTTCGTTTAGCTGGATCACTTGAAGGTTCCTCCTTAATCGATCTAATTTTTGGCTCAAAACCCTTAAATCCTGTTCGAAATTTTAACAAGATTAGTTTTTTTTTTTAATCAGGGTTAGAGTTGAGCTTCGAGGAGTTACCAATTGGAGGTGTAGCTTTAGATCTTGTTGGAGTTCCATTACCAGAAGAAACATTAAAAAGGGCAAAACAATCAGACGCTGTTCTGCTCGGAGCTGTTGGATGGTACATGCAAGTTAAAACTTTGTATAAAGCTGAGATTTTTATTGTAATTCTGAAGTTGGGAATTTTGATTTTGAATGAAGGCCAAAATGGGATGATCATCCGAAGCATTTGAAACCAATAACAGGGTTATTGCAGCTTCGTGCGGGTCTTGAAGTATTTTCCAATTTAAGACCCATTAGAGTGTTTCCTCAGGTTATATATCTCAAAACTGCAAAATTTGCTTTTGAAATTGCTCATTATTATTGGTTATTGTTAACTTTAGATTCTTCTTATGTTTTAGTTGATTGGTTCGACTTGTCTGAGACATGAAACAGTACAAGGGGTTGATCTAATGATCATCCGGGAGCTTACTGGTGGTTAGTCACTACTAGTCCACACACAAATGCTACTTTTCATTTTCATTTGTTGTCTGAAGATTATGAATTGGTTTGGTTGGAAAAAAACAGGTATTTACAATGCACATCCTCGAGGTTTTACCACAAATGAAAAGGGTGATGAAGTTGGGTTTAGCACTGAGTCCTACTCTTCAAGTGAGGTATCCCATGTTTTTGTATTTATGAGCTTATGGGAAAAAAGTATTTGATGAATCTGCTCTAATTTTTTCTGGTTCTTTTTAGGTTGACAACATTGCTCGTGTTGCATTTGAGATTGCTAAACAACGGCGTGGTAAACTTTGCTCTGTTGACAAGGCTGCCATCTTGGAGGTTAAATTCTTTATTTTCTACAAGAGTTCGATTCTATTCTTCGATTGAGATTTGTGGGTTAGATTCAGGATTCAGTGTTTGTTCTTGAAACACAGGGATCAATGTTGTGGAGGAAAAGAGTAACGGCAATGGCCTTAGAATATCCTGAGGTTGAGGTGAGCCACCTGCTCATTGACACCGCTGCAATGGATCTTATTCGCCACCCAAAACAGGTTTTCTTCTTCTCATAAAGCCACACTCCCTTAGGTCCTTAACTAGTCAATAATTCTCACAATTAACTATGTCATGTTTTCAGTTTGATATCATCTTGACTGGGGTCATGTTTGGTGATATTCTCTCTGATCTCGCTGCTGTGATCCCCGGAAGTGTAGGATTGCTTCCATCTGCTTCCCTTGGCCATTCTGTGCGTACCATCATTCAAACCAATACCTTTTTTCTTTTGTGTTTATATGTTACGATTCTTGAAAATTGGTTTTTTGTTTTCTCTCATATTATGACGGATACAGGGTCCTGGAATCTTTGAACCTGTACATGGCTCTGCACCTAAACACTATGGAAAGGTTGTTGCAAACATCATACATACCATTTGTGCCACTCATGTCGAAATTGCTGAGATTCTTACAATGTTGATATGAGGTCAATTGCAGGACACAGTGAATCCATTGGCGGCTGTTCTATCAGCTGTGATGCTATTGAGATATGGATTGAAAGAAGAGAATGCTGCAAAGAGGTTAGAAGAAGCGGTTTATGATATTCTTGATCGGGGATTCAGAACACGTGATATTCACACTACTGGAACTGTAAGTCGGCAATAACACTAATGTAAAAAAGTTTCTACATTTATGATTATTGATATTTGATTAGCAAGTTGTTTCTTTTTATTGGACAGATATTGGTAGGTTGCAAGAGAATGGGGCAGGAGATACTGAATTCCATGGATGCCAGAGTCTTGGCTTCAGATGGAAGTTTGGTTTATTAGCTGCTAAAATTAATATATAAAGTGTGATAGTCAAATAAATCCCATGTTTGTATAATATAATGGTAAATCGTTTGGGAGATCAAAACAACTACAAGTGTGTGTTGTATGTAGATTGTTTATGATTGTGGTCTTCTTATCATTGGATACAGATGTTGTATTTGGTTATGTGAGCTTTTCCATAAATAAATTAAACGTTATACTGTGTTGCCTCTAAAGATTGTTTGTACAGGTTAAAAAATATAACTTCGACTATTTCAATGTATGAATATTAAACGAAATATAATCATATCAATGGAGTAGAACAGGGCACCGTCCTTGTGCATCAGCATCAGTATCAGCATCAAATCCAAATAATAAGATACTGCAATAAATAAATAAGGAGAAGGAAGTGAAAAAGACAAATATTCAGTGAATTTAAATATACACAAAATCTTTGAATATTCACAACATGCTGCTCATTATCTCTTCAACGTGTTTGGCACCATGGTTGAACAGCGTTTTAGTGGCGCTAGATATAGCAGCATTTCATCGATATTGAGTCCCCTATATATATTAGTACCTTATATTGCGTAACCCTCTTCAATGCACACAGTATTAGTCACAATTAGCCCTAGTATTTTTTTGCTTATACATTGACCTTATAAATTAATTGAAATTTATATTTTATTTAACTGGTAATAAATACATCGGTAGAGTCTACAAGAAAACTGAAAGTCAGAACAAAACCAAGGGGGAATTAGTTTGGTGGTTAACCAATTTTATCCTAACGAAAACCAAATCTCTCAAGTTCGCATTATCTCTTTATATATTGTTTTTTTTTAACAACATTATCTTTATACCTTGTTATCTTTTCAACTAATGCTTATAACTTATGGTCATAAACTCGGAATGCATAAATATTTTCACATTATTGGTCAAGATAAAATACTTATTTCACCCTTTTTCTTTTAATATAATGTAGTTCTCATTCACAGACGTGATTTATAAGCAACAAAATCCAACCCAATATATAGATAGGCCTTTACTTTAATAAGCTTTGTTTTTTCAAATCATATATTTTCAATGTTATACGTATAAAACTATGATATCTTAAGCTAGAGTTAATTAAATAGTACTTACCTAATAACTTTATTAATCTAAATCAAACATTGTCTCCAATATGCCAGCCTAGGGCTGGGCAAAATAACCGTAACCGAAAAAACCGAACCGAACCAAATCGTAAATTAGTTATTCGGTTCGGTTTCGGTTTTGCTTAAAAACCCGTTCGATTATCATTATTAAATTATTTTGGTTTCGGTTCGGTTTCGGTTTAAAACCGTAAAACCGTTCAGTTTTTTCGGTTTTTTGAATTTACCTTTTATACATGCTTAGATAGATACTTGAGTTATCTAGTTTAAATAAATTTAACAAAAATATTTTAAATATGATTGCACTAAAAAAAAAAATACAAAAACTCTAGATAGATATATATTGTATATATAATCTAAGGTTTTTGCCCATTCATTCACAATTTATTAGAATTTCATAAAATTGTTCTCGCAAGCCACATCACTAGATTTGACTTTTATTCTCTTTATTTTTTCGCTATAATCGATTTTAAGTTTTGATTTTTCAATTGTTCGATTTTCATTTATATATGACTTACAAACTCAATGTTTTGATTTTAAGTTTTTAATTATTATTTTTATACAATTAAAATAATCTACAAAAACTGAAACAGAACCCAAAATAAACCGAACCGAATTAATTTCGGTTAAAACCGTTAAAACCGTAAACCAAAGAAAACCGAACCGAACCAAACCGTATTTCAATCGGTTTCTATATGGTTTTATTTTTTATAGAACCGAAAAACCGAACCAGAACCAAACCATAAACCGGAATGCCCACCCCTATGCCAGCCAAATGGTCCAAATTTAGTGGTTGGAGCTAGGAATAACTTGCAATATAACCATTAATCAAAAGAAATAACTTTGGAGGATATTTTTAAGTTATAACCCAATAATCATTAGCATGACTAATGCAAAAGCATTTAGACATATATCTATCTTATTGTTAACATATACATGTAATTTTATTTATTCTATTTAAACACCTAAAACGACAGGCAAGAGAGAAGACAACAAACACAAAATCAATCCATGTAATAACCACCTACACATCTCTCTCCAATGGCTGATCAGATTCAGAAGATGATTTGCCATCAAGAACCTATGGCTGAGATCATGCCAAATGTCATAACGGCGATGGCATCTCTCCTGCAAAGGGTGGCGGAGAGGAACGACGAACTGATGAGCCGTCCGTTCAGGGAGCACCATAGGATCTCAGCTTTCAGTGCACTGACCAAACCTTCTATATCGATCAGAAGCTATATGGAAAGAATCTTCAAGTACGCAAATTGTAGTGACTCGTGTTACATAGTCGCATATATATATTTGGAGCGGTTCATTCAAAAGCAGCCATTTTTGCCCATTGATTCCTTTAATGTCCATAGACTCATTATCACCAGCGTCTTGGTCTCTGCCAAGTTCATGGATGACTTGTAAGTTCTCATTTCTCTCTAATTTTTTTTCTTTTTTTTTTCTCTCTTGAGTTGGAAACTTATGAAAGTTAACATGATGTATACTTTCTTCATATCTCCTTAATTTTTTTGTAAAAAAATAAATCTCTAACAAATGTATCTGAATTTGATAAAACGTATAGGTGTTACAATAACGCATATTATGCAAAGGTTGGGGGAATAGGCACAGAGGAGATGAACTTGTTAGAGCTGGACTTCTTGTTTGGAATTGGATTCCAATTGAATGTGAAAATTTCTACTTACGACTACTATTGTTCTTCACTACAAAGAGAGATGGTTATGAGGACGATGTACTCTCCGCTTTTAAAACCTTCTTTTCTGGTTAGAAGTTTTCATAAGAATCTTCTGATGCATTTGGATGACGAAGATTCACTACCTATCCACCGTAATAATCAAGTCACCACTGCTGTTTGATATATTAGAATATTAGATCATGTTATGATGTGTAACCATTTTAAGAGATATGCAACAACTTTTTTGAGAACTTCTAATTGATTTCCGGTTTCATAAATACAGATGTTTTTCAATGAAATTTCATGCAAATGCAATATATATTGAAAGAACAAAGAAGATAAAATCATTTTAACTTATTTATGTTAAGTGTTAAATTTGTATTATGTTTAAACTTATAACACCTCTAACAATAAAAAAAAATATTGGATAACAAATATCAGTTTGTTCGAGCTGTGTATGCACCTCGTTTGGTTTTACTATTTGTCTTTTATAAAGATAAGATCAGAACCCTTGAATGGTATTGAATTGTAGCACGACCTTGACAAAATATCAAGTCGCAGGCCAAAACTTGGGCTTTTTTCAGGAGTTACACATACCTCTGCTTTATAACTTTCTGTTTTGCTCTGAAAATATAAATTGGGCTTAAGGAAAACAAATCCAATAATATCTTTTTATTCAAGTCTGTTAGTTTATTCAATTCATTTGTTTCCTTTTCCATTTAGGAATCTCAATGATTTTCAGTAACAATGAAACAAAAAACAGGGAAAAACAGAGAAAGAAACAGAGTATAAGAGGAGACTCAATTGAATCAAGCTTCCCAACCACGCAACTGGGTGGCTCGAGCGACACGGTTAACTCCGAGAGTGAAAGCTCCCATACGGAGGTTGCAGGAATGAGTATGGCACATTGTCTTGATGTTGTGAAAGGCTCTTGTCATGTACTTTTGCAGCTCCAAGTTCACTTTTTCCTCTTCCCACATGAACCCTTGTATGTTCTGCACCCACTCAAAGTAACTCACTGTCACTCCTCCTGCGTTTGCGTATATGTCTGGAAGTATAATCACTCCTTTCTTCGACAAAATCTGCTCAAATCAAACAGATTAGGATTTAGATTTACAGAGGTTTTCTGGATGGGGCTTTTGTGTTACCAATGCATTACCTCATCAGCATCTGGATCAGTTGGATGGTTTGCTGCCTCTACTATAAACTTTGCCTTCACATCTCCAGCATTTTCCCTGACCAGATATTGACACAAATAAGAATCAGAGACTGAATATCTATATAGATGGTCATGGTGTTGATTAGATGAGTGAAGTTTCATATACTGACTTGTTTAGGACACCGCCAAGAGCGCAAGGGATGAGAACATCGCACTCATGGATAAGCAGTTCTTCTGAATCCATAGCGTCTCCACCACTGAAATCATTGAGACTTCCAGTTGCTTCTTTGTGTCTCAGCAGAGCGTTGATGTCAATACCTTCAGGGTTCCTGACTGCACCAGTAATGTCACTTACTGCAACCACTTTTCCACCTTTCTCGTGGATCAGCTTTGCTGCCCATGTTCCAACATTCCCAAAACCCTGTCACACCATGCCAATCTCTTTAGCTTTTCTTTCTCATATTTATACCTTGAGATATGAGATTAGCTGATAGTGTTTTTACCTGAACAACAAATGTCAATCCCTTAATCGATTTCCCGTACTCAGCAAGAAGAGCTTCAGTGGCAAAGACTACACCACGTCCTGTGGCAGCTTCCCTACCTAGTGAACCACCAAGATCCTACACCAAAGTGATTGATTTAACAGTTAATTACCAAAACAGCTCAAAACTTTGATAAATCACACAGAAACGTCAAATCCTGAGAATAACCATCAGATTCAACCAACTTGATCCGAAATCAAAATCACAAAACACTTACAATGGGCTTTCCAGTGACAACAGCAGGGGAATGACCATGAAATTTGGAGTACTCATCAAGAATCCAAGCCATGGTTTGAGCGTTAGTGCCCATGTCAGGAGCAGGAACATCGGTGTGAATACCAATGAGATCATGGATCTTCTGTGTGAAGACACGAGTGAGACGCTCAAGCTCGCTCAAGCTCAAGTCACGAGGACTGCATCCAATTCCACCTTTAGCTCCACCGTATGGAATGTCTGCTACAGCCGTTTTCCAAGTCATCAGCTGAGCTAGTGCGTTCACTTCATCCGGATCAACCTTCAAACCCAAAAATTAGAAAACCCTTTAAATTCCAAATCCCTAGATTCAAAATCAATTACAGTTCTTTCAATTCCAAACCCTAGATCGAGAACAAATGATTCAAGAAGAAAAAAAGGTGAAATTCAGCTTTTTAGCAAAGAAACAAAGAAAGATCTTTTGGAAATGATGAAACTTTTTTGAAAGAGATGTTAACCTCAGGATGATATCTGATTCCACCTTTCATGGGTCCACGAGCATTGTCATGTTGAACCCTAAATCCGATGTATGAAACCAAAGTTCCATCGTCCTTTGGTATCGTACACTCCACCTGAAATCACAGTCAAAGATTTTGAGACAAAATTCCCAAAAAAAATAAAAGTCAAAACTTTATAATCAATAAAAACCCAACCTTGATCTCTCTAAATGGGATCATAAGACTCCTCTCGATCTTGGAATCCAATCCCAGGATTCGTGATGCATGACGGAAGTTCCTGTTCGTTGCAGCTAAAGCATTCATCTTTCACTTAAACTCGAACTCAAAATCAACAAACGAATCGAGTGATCGAAAGATCCAAGATTTAAAGAAATGAAATTTGTAACTGGTGATCGGAGAAATCAACCAATTGAAATGGGGAAAATAAAAAAGAAACAAGAAAGTAAAAAAGAGAAGAGTATCGAATGAAGACAAATAAAACGCAAAAAGGAAAAAAGGTAAAATCTGGGATTTAGATGTTTGTGATGAATGAATGATGGGAAGAAGAATGGAGAATTGGAGTATATGTAGGGGAAGAAGAGAAAGCGTAATTTGAATGAGATTGGATATTTTTGACGTATCACACGTCACGCTCTGACCAAATAGAAAACTCTCTTATCTCTTCAAATTACTCTGTTGCCCCTATCTATCTATTTGGCTTTTCTATTCTCTTTTTTTCTTTGCTTCATTTGGCCTTCCTTATCTTTTTTTTGCCAACTGTTCTCTTTTTTTTTTTTAAGTCAAACCTATCTTTAATTTTTAAAACATTGACTAACATTTCAGCTTTAGATTTCCTTCAAAACTATTGTATGTGATGGAAAGTTTAGATTTTAACACAAATTACTTAAGATTTTAAAAGTATTTAAGAAAAATGCTAGTATAAGAACAATTAGACCCAACAAAAAAAAAAACCTTGCAAGAAGATCAAATTAATTTAAATATTTTTATATTTGATGTTCTTTATTCATTTAATGAAATTAACCAATGTTTGGTTCCCTTTTTTTTACTGGTTTCGTGACGTGGACATCAAATTTAAAAAAGGATGAAGCTGGGACAGACTTTTTATAGGGACGGCGTTATATGACTTTTATTTTATCACGTTTTTTTATCTATTTTGATTTTAACTTTTATCATCTTTGATTATATTGACTCTTTTTTTCCCGAAAAATTTGTATTGTAATGACTTATGAGCCATTTAATGACATTTCATATTTGGAATGCATTTAGAATTTTAGATACTGTTATTATATAGTACAACGAGTTTATGGATAAACATTCAGACCTGTTTACATAAGGTCCACGTTAGAACAAACAAAACATGTGCTTCTATAGACTCGCATTCTTCATTAATCTTCAATAATTTCTATACATTTTTTGTCATATAATAATTTCTATACATTATCTAGATAATAAATATATACATATATGCAAACATGCCATTCATATTTTTACATATAAAAATCATATTCTTTAATCTATTCTAATAAATCATTAAAAAAACTGTGCATAGCTAATAAAATCATATATATAAAGATTATGATGACGCATAGCAAAACAATCTCTCTAAAGGGCAATTTAGGAACATCACTTCAAAATTGGTAAAATTAAAAATGTTTTTTTTTTTTGTTTGACAACAAATTTATTTTTTGACAGCAAATTACAATAATGAAAAATTATAAATCCGAATATACTATAGAATATGACCTGTAAAAAAAATAAAACATTTTAACAAGAGGTATATATTTATATCAAGAAAACGTGAAACAAAAAAGATTGACCGTCAATGTTATCACGGAGAGATGCGGGAAACAAGGAGTGTCATTAAGGGCGTGATTCCCTGCGGACGTGACAATATCGTACAAATGCTTCAAAACAATCTGAGCCGTTGAAAATCGGATGGTCTTAAATCGTAAGAACCAGATTCGGAATCTTAGTCAGACCCAGCACACGTTGCAATCCTTCCTTTTTAATTGGAGGGCGACTCTTTGCTGACCTGGCTGTGACGCGGCTACTAGGCGGCTTTGTCGGTGTGCATATCCATTTTGTTTATGTTCCTTATTTATCTTTTGACCATTGGGTCTTTAATTAATTGAATGAATTTTAATGCATGCTCTTTATAATTATATAAGCTAATTCTCCGACAACAAGGAAGAGGATAATCCATAAAGTATATGCGAAAAAGTATTAAAGTTAACATTTGCGACTAGACCAATAAAAATGATGAAATCTAGAAAATGTGTGTAATTTATGCCTATGTACGTGATTGTTACATTTTGTTTGTTGTATATATATAAAAAACATGGTATGGACAGATATGGACTCTTTCTTTATGTTTGTACTTCAAACATATCATGAACTCAATGGCGTGTAAACAAAATTTAACTTAATTTTAATATTTTACAAACAAATCTCGTTTCGATTATATATCATATATAGATTTATGGATTTTCTAAACAAATGGGGGAAAAGAACACCGCAAACTTCCGAGCTGTTATATTAAAACGAATGAATTGAGATGCAGTGTAGTTTTATGTATAGAGAGACCAAAAATAATCGTAATCGCATTCATATCTCAAGAAATACAAAGAATGAAAAAAGCTGGGAACATTTAGCTGAAAGATTAAGGACAGTTCCAATTAAGCGATATTTTGTCTTAAGAAAAATTTCAGTATTTAGGAGGAGGAAGTAGCCACGAGGAGCCCTTAATGTAACCAAGAGTGAGGAAAGGCTTGACTTCGTTTTGGTCAATATCTTGTGTGTAAGGCACCCTCTTCTCTACGTGTGACCCTGGTCCGAAACACTTGTATTCTCCATAGAACACCGTCCTGCATTTATACAACACACAATATCCAAATTTTGTGTTATAATCTAGATATATAACATGTAAATGTAAATGAGATGATATGAAATGTTACTTGTCATATCCGCGGTTGAAGTTCTCCCTCCAGCCAGATGGGTTGACCACGCTGCTCATCTCTGTGAAAGCATAGATGACTTTAGGGTGGCTCATCCAAGACCGGCCCAAATAAATTCCCTTTCCGGTTCCAGTGACTTTGCAATGCACGAAAGTGTATCCGTTTTGTTCGTTGGAACTTGATCTGCTTTGTGCCGTGATCACTCTTAACCCATCTCCAACAGCGTGCAATTGCGTGTTCTATCGATTGTATATACAAATATGTATTATTTAAACATGTTATTTATATTTATTTACCATGTTAAAAGAGATATAATATATATTTAAGGTTACCAAGTACAAGGAAGCTCCTCTTCCGAAGATAAAATCATAGGTTCCTTCAATGTAACAGTCCTTGAAGAAATGGTTGCCTTTGTCATCGCAGAGAGTATCTTGAAAACCATGGAATTTACAGCTGTAGAAAGCTGCCTTATCACCGTTGATCCTCATAGCTAGAGCTTGTCCTTGTGATCCTGGTTTCGGCATTGGAGCAGTATTCTATAGAATAACAATATCATATACAAACATTAAATTAGTAGCCATGCATTAATCTTTATTGTAATGTAATAACGTAGAACAAAATATATGTTTTTTACATACCTTAATGATGAGGTTAGCTGCCATGAAATAATCAGACCAGACGATAAGAGTTGCACTCTCTACGGTTCCGTACTTAGCAGCGGTCCCGTGGTAAGTCAAAACAGTTTGTGCACCAGGTTGACCAAGCAATGTAATGAATGGTCGAGCTATGTCGATCGTGACCTTCTCGTTGTATACACCAGGAGCCAACTTGATGATCACACGGTTCTTGTTTCCTGTCGGAATGCTCTTGATCGCTTCGTTTATTGTCTTAAAATTGGCGCCTCCTTTTTGGTTCACCTGCATTGAGATTTTCAGTTTTCATTATAATTAACAATCAAACTATAATATATAGTTTGCTAAAATTTTGATTATATAGTAACTTACGGTGATAATACGTCGCGATGCTTCAGCAGCGTCGAGGGCGGGGTCTAGCGAGCCCTTTCTCTGAGAGTAAGGTTTAACGTTGGCCTTGAACCATTGCGGGATTTGGGCTCTGTTTTCTGGAATCATCGCTGTATCGGTGGCTAGAACCATCGGGGAAGCAAAAAAGACAAGGAATGCAACTACGGACAATGAAACGTAACCCATCTTTTATTATTTTCTTTTATTTATTTTACAAAATAAAAGAAAATAATGAAAAGGGCAGGGAAAAAAAAAAAAAAAACTATGTGTTACTACTATCTTATTTACTTTGAAAATGTATGAAATGAAGATGCATTGAAGGGTTTTTTATACTTGTCTTGCTTTTCGTTTTCTGACCTGACAGATCTTATTTTTACTATTTTTTGTTTGTGGTTTATATTTCTTGAAGCATTTTTTGGATATTTGATTTTGTTACAGATACGAATTCAGTAATTTTTCCTGCAATTAAATTTGTAAATTCATCTATCACCACCATCTGCTTTTCCAATAAAAGAAAATCTACAGTTGGCAAAGTCAACATGTTGAACATTGAGAGACCTCCGAAAAGAACTCTATTATTAAGTTTCTATTTATAAAGGACCTAAACCACAATTTATGTTTCAATGTAAATTTGCTAGACATGAGTAGTCATCTCAAGCGGGTCAAATCCGCAATCTATCCGGCTAAAAGGTGTTATGACATGCACCCGCAATCCACAATTAAAAAAAAAAAAAAAATTGACTTGTATTTATCCCACAAGTCTAACGGAACAGGATCCGCGAGTTAATAATTTAAGTTGACAGCGTTAAACATGAATAATTAGTTTACAGGTAAATACAAAATTTGTTTTTGCTTTTTAATTGAATTTTATTTTTGGTATAGTGACGAAGAAGAGAATAAGAGTCAAGTAATAATAATTAAATTTTATATACAAACAATATAGAAGAAAAATATTAATAACAAAAATATTCACGATATCTCTTCTATATTTCTATAAACATATGTTTCATTATTAAGGGCCAAAGGCCAAGAACTCCTAAGATATAAAAAAAAAAAAAAAAAAACATATGTTTCATTTTAACTGTCTGGAAAACGTGAATCTCTTAAAAAATTTCATCATATAAAAGTAAAACTATCTGAAAAATTTGCTTTGTTTTACGTCAGATGATAGTTCCTATGTTTCAGCAAGTGATTATATATATATATATATATATATATAATGTTTTTTATTTATTTTTAAATTTCTAGTGTGTATACTGTATACTGGTAATGTCAATTGTCAATTGATAAAATATCACATAAATTTCCTCGAAAAACATAAATCGATAATTTCTCTAAAACGTGTAAATTAGCAATTCTTAACGAAAACATAATTTCATATTTTTGTGCGAACAGGTGATCTTTAGTAGACTAGTATATAGGTAGATTCATGTCATGTCCAACCAACTGGGATTTAAAAAAAGACTTGATGATTGGTTGTTCAATAACCAATGTAAATTGTGAAATAGGGATCATTTTATTATAATGAAACCAAAACTACAAAAATCTCTACCCCTCCATCATATACAGGAAGAGAGGATTCTTACGTACAATTATATCATATACATTTAGTAAAAAGTATAGAATTTTAGCAATGAACGGGTGTGGCTTAGAAAGCGGGAGGAGGGAGAAGCCATTTGGAGCCTTTGATGTAGCCGAGGCATAGGAAATGGTTAGCTTCTTTGTTGTCAATTTCTTGTGTGTGTGCCACTCTCTTCTCTTTTTTCGATCCTGGCCCCGTGCACTCATATTCTCCATAGAACACCGTCCTATCATTCATAATACATATATCAAGTAATGTTATACAAGGTCAAAGCCCTACAAATCGAGCCGGTGAAGTTCTATACGGACCCCAAAAAAAAAAACTCAAGAAAAATTGGATCAATTTTAAACATAACAGCTTAAATATACTTAGCAATATCTTACTTGTCATGAGCCTTCACCCTGTTCTCTTGCCATCCGGATGGGTTGACGACACTGGACATTTCTGTGTAGGCATAGACGACCTTAGGGTGGCTCATCCAAGCCCTGCCCAAGTAGATCCCGGTTCCAACGCCAGTAACCTTGCAATGCACGAACGAATATCCATTTTGCGCCGTTGAGTTCTGTCGATTGTGTGCCGTGATCACTCTTAATCCATCTCCAACAGCATGCAATCGCGTTTTCTATGGATAAAAAAAAAAAACACGTCATAATTATCAGCGCCATGCTATATATACACATATGCATGCGTAGTAAAAGAAATCAAAATAATTAAAAGTATACACGTACCAAGTATAAGGAAGCTCCTCTTCCAAAAATAAAATCATAGGTTCCTTCGATGTAACAGTTCTTAAAGAAATGGTTGCCTCTATCATCGCAAAGAGTATCTTGAAAACCATAGAATTTACAGCTGTAGAAAGCAGCCTTATCGGCGTTGATCCTCATAGCTAGAGCTTGTCCTTGCGTACCTGGTTTTGGCATCGGAGCAGTATTCTGTAGGAAATAGAATATATATTTTTTTAATCAATGAGATTAAAAAACATAATAAATGAGATTTAATGAATGTATACATACTCTAATGTTTAGGTTGGCTGCCATAAAATATTCGGCCCAGACGATAAGTGTGGCACTCTCTACGGTGCCGTATTTTGCGGCCGTTCCGTGGTAGGTCAAGTTGGTTTGCGCACCACGTTTACCAAGTAATGTAACGAATGGTCGGCCTATGTCGACTGTGACTTTCTCTTTGTATTCACCAGGAGCCAACTTGATGATCACACGTTTCTTGTTTGGCGTTGGAATGCTCTTGATCGCTTCGTTTATTGTCTTAAAATCGCCGCCTCCTTTTTGATTCACCTGCATTGGAATTAATATTATGCATTGATTTGTGTCCATTAATTAATAAGATGGACCAAATTAAAAACAGTCAAAACCGTACCAAAAAAAAAACGATACAAGAATCGATTCTAAGAGAAAACAAATTGAATCTGTTTTATTTTTACCCTAACAAATTCAACCTAAACTGGAAATGAATAATCTGATAGATTTTGTGATTTTTATTACGTGGATGATACGTGGCGATGCTTCAGCGGCTTCGAGGGCGGGGTCGATTGTGCCACGTCTCGCAGAAAGGGGTTTAACGTTGGCCTTGAACCATGGCTCGACTTGGGCTTTGTCCGCTGGAATCGGAGTTATATCGTCGGTTAGAACCGCCGGTAAGGTAAACACTACAAGTAATGCAGCCAGGGAAAGATAAATGTAACCCATATTTTATTTTTATTTTTATTTTTTTATTAAAAAAAAAAAGAAAAAAAGGAAAAAAGAAAGAAAATATATATTTATTTACTTAATAGATGAAAGAAATGAAGATGCCTTGAGGGGATTTTATATACTTTTCGGGACGACGGAATCGTCGATGCCTGACCGGATTGATCTCTTTTACTACTATTTTCGTTTGTGGTGTATGTATATTCCTTTTTTTTCTTTTTTTTTGATAAAGGATAAATTCCTTATTTCCTTGAAGCATTCTTGAATATTTAATTTACCATGTACTTGATGTGTGATTAATTTGGAAATCAAGTACTGCTTTTGAATAATCAATATCTCTCTTTACTTATTCTACTCATATAATTAACGGGTCTAATTCAATAATAATTAATCAGAGATAAAAGATTCGAATAAAAATCTTGTTGATAAAATATTTTCATATAAAACTAAAGAAATTACATAGTTGCTGAAAGCCTGAAACTGCATTAAGAAACCTCGAGCTTTCCTTAGGTTCATAAAAAGAACAAGTTTGTTTTTACGTTTAGCTATTTCACAGATTTTACATAAACAGAAATTACATTACTAAATTGTATCTCTTATCTTCACTATTTATGAAGAATTATAAAATAAAATGAAGTTTTCTCATATATGATTAAATTGTAAGTAGAATTATTAGTTATATTCTGATTTGTACGAAGTGATGAAAAATTATTATTAGTATTATTTTATTTTTTTGCCGTCAAATTAAATAGTTTATAAAACTAAAATATTTGTAAGAAATTATAAAAAATAGAAAAACAAATTTTTTTAACTATTGAATCACTTACACTTTAATAAATATTTAAAATTAAAATAGATGGCAACACAAAACTACCTCAAAATGATGGCAACACAAAACTAACTGCAACTTTAGTCTTTACCTAAAAGACGGTCCAATCTGCCTGGTGAAGGAAAAGGAGAAGAATTACTTTTTGTTATCAAATGCAAATTCTTTTTTCCAATAAAAAATGCTCCACTTTATAAATGGTGGAAGAAAATTTTAATCCATAATTGTGGGTTCTATAAAGTTTGAGAAGAAGCCGTCAAAAGAAAAAGAAAAAAGTTTGAGAAGATTTTTTATTTTTATTTTTGGTCACACGATGATGATAAGGGAAACTATGTATATACTATACTGAGATTAACTAGATTTGTACCCGCGGTATACCGCGGGTCAATTATTTAAATATAAATTATATTTGTTTTTATTTTTATTTTTAATAAATATTTTTATTTTATTTGTATAATTTTAATTTGATTTTTTATAATGTTTATAAATATTTTTATTTCTGTTAATATTTGTAGTTTTTATTTATTTATTTTTTATAATATATCTAACGTGCTTTCAATATCAAATTGTTTTATTTCTCTGTAATAATAGCAAATTTCTGTTATTTGAATCAAACATATGCCAAATGAATGATGTTCTATACTCTAATTCAAACAACTTAGATCAAATCGTACTGAATTAAATATTAAATTAATCTCAACTAAAAAAAAAACAATACAATTGTAAATCATATGTAATTGTCAGTCATATCTAAACCCATTTTAATATTTAGTAATTAGTTCTAATATTGAAAATAGTAATTATGCTTATTATGTATTTTATGATCAGTTCTACTTGTCTTAAACCTGCTCATTTTGGGAAAAAAACCCGTATTATCCCATAGTTGTTGGGAACTTTCCATTCCATTTCGGATTGATTATTTTAGAATTTTTAGTCTATTTATATTTAAAATAACTTTTACTAAATAATTTATTATTATTATAAATAAGTAGTTATATATATATTATTGATTAGTCGATATTATATAGTTTTAGTATTAATAGTATTTTAAACTTAATATTTTAATAGAGTGAAACCGAATCAATATTTTAAATTTTAAATATTATTTTAAATTATTTCAATAAGTACCAAATTAAACCGGATATTTTTTAAAACATTTGTATTTAAAATAATTTTGGTCTTTTTTTATAATATGACTTTGAACTGTTGCACAAAAAAATTAATTGATATGGGACTTTTAAATTATTTCAACTAATGAACTGGATAAAACTGAATAAGTTTTTAAAAAAAATTTGGATGCATGATAAATCAAGTTTCTTGCTCATTCGCATTTAAAATAATTTTTGTGTGTTTTATAATATTATTCTGAACCATCCACAAAAATTTTAATCAATGTGAGATGTTGAACACATTTTTTTTTCTTTAATTGAGTAATATATGTCCGTTTTTTAAATTTTGAATCATAATAAATGGAGAAAAAAATTTAATTTTTATTAATTATATGTATGATATAATAATTTTAAATAATTTGAAAATAAGATCTAACAAATATGATAGGAGAATTATAATTCATAGTATTAATATTGCAACATTAGATAAGGAAATAAATGATAAAGAGGAGATAGAAAAAGATGGAAATAAAATGTTTAATTTAATTTTGGTGGAATTAATATTTTTTTTTATGGGTGTTTGGATATAGGATTAGCCCTAAACTTTTTAATTTTATACTTATACAGTGTTTGGAAACACCCTATAAGATTGAGTCTTTTTTAATTGTTTAGTAGATATTAACTCAGTATATTTTATCATATTTATTGCATTTTTTACCACATGAACTTTTCATTTCATTTCTCACAACTAGATTTAAACATGAGTTACGACAAGATGACGACAATGTAACATATCATTAGACTACGTTTTCTTTCAACATACATATTTTTATATCTTACATATTTTATTTTATTGAAGTATGTATTTAAAAAAAATAAAAAGGCAAGTACTTAAAACACAAATGTATAAGAGTCAAGAACGGAGACCCCACTTTATAATAGTGAAACCAAAATTACAAAGTCTCAACTCCTCCAAGGTATTCAAAGAAGAGAGGACTTATGGAAAGGAAATTACATAGCAAATAGAATAAACCGATAGACATATTTCGGTACAGAAAGGTTATAAGTATAGTTTGTTTTTTAGTTTTAATTTGAATAGGTTAATATTAAAGAGTTTACAAAGCGGGTGGTGGGAGAAGCCACTTGGATCCTTGGATGTAGCCGAGGGAAAGGAAACGGTTAGCTTCATTAGCGTCAATCTGTTGTGTGAATGGCACTCTCTTGGCTGTTGCTGATCCTGGTCCCGAACACTTGTACTCTCCGTAGAACACGGTCCTGTCATTTTAAATCGAACCGACATAAGAAACCGGACCGATTCAATGATTACAACATTTTTTAATATAAAGTGAAATTGGACTTACTTGTCATGTGCAGGGGTCTTGTTTTCTTGCCATCCGGTTGGGTTGACAACGCTGGTCATCTCGGTGTAGGCATAGACGACCTTAGGGTGGCTCATCCATGCCCTACCTAAGTAGATACCGCCACCGTCACCAGTCACCTTGCAGTGCACAAAAGTGTATCCGCTCTTCTCTGCTGCGCTCTTTCCTGCGTGCGCTGTAATCACTCTAATACCATCTCCGACCACGTGCAATTGTGTTCCCTTTTAAATTATTATACCAAATAAAACATTTTCAGATTGTATCTTTTGAGAAGAACGTTACGTATGAGATGAAAATTATATAGGATGCATGGTTTAATTACGTACCAAGTACATAGAGGTTCCACTTCCGAAGATGAAATCGAATGTTCCTTGGACGTAACAATCCTTGAAGAAATGGTTTCCGGTATCGTCACAGATTGTGTCTTGGAAACCGTAGAATTTGCAGTTGTAGAAAGCAGCCATGTTTCCGGAGATTCTCATAGCTAAGGCTTGTGCTCCCTTCGTTTTACCATCCGGCGCCGGTGCGGTATTCTACATATATATCAAATAAATAAATCATTATAAACCGTAATCTTCGAGAATATATATATATATATATATATATACCATTCACTCCCTTATATAGATACCTTAACAACGATGTTGACGGCCATGAAATAGTCGGATAAGATAATGAGACTGGCGCTATCGACGGTTCCATACTTGGCGGCAGTACCATCGAAGGAGATAACGGGCATGGCATTGGGCTGACCCATCAATGTAATGAAGGGTTTGTTCCTGTCGATAGTGACCTTCTCTCTGTACTCACCAGGAGCCATCTTTATGATCACACGCTTTTTGTTCCCTGCAGGAACGCTCTTTATTGCGTCTGTTAGTGTTTTGAATTCACCTCCCTTTGGATTCACCTGCAAATTATATATGGTGTGATATATTATGTATCAAAAGTTATATAATACAAGGTTGACTGAGTTTGGGACAATATAATGTGAAGGTTAAATGCAGGTACGTTGATGATACGTGGTGCTGCCTCAGCAGCAACAAGAGCAGGATCTAAGCCTTTACGTGAAGCCAATGGTCCGACGTTGGCCTTGAACCACTGCTCCACTTGGGCCTTGCCTGCTGGAATTGGTGTCACATCATCTGCGAACACCATCGGTGAAACAAACACCACCAACAGGCCTAATAAAATGGTCACATTTATGTATCCCATTTTTTTTTATTTTTTTTTTATTTTTGTTTTATTAAAAAAATAAAAAATATTTTTTTTTTTTGTTTTTTTTTTATTTTTTTTTGTTTTTTTTTTTCTGGATGATTTGATGAGAAGATGGCATGGGTATATATACTGTTAAAGAGACTGGAAATTTTAGAGTTTCAATTTCGTTTGCTATTATTGTTTGTGGTTTTCATTTTTTTACGTCCCGCAATAGTCTCTTGGAATTATATAAAAAAAGTAAATATATAATTTCTCTTGGAATATATTCACTTTTTCAACTTTACTTTTTTTAGACCGGAAAATTTTCAAGTTTCAAATATTGAAAAAAAAAAAAAAAATTAACCACTCAAATATCTTACTTTTCTGCTAAATAAATAACCTCAACCATTCCTATTGTATTATTCGCATCTTTTTTTCACTAGTTTCCGCTTTAGATATAAATGAATCAATTTCATTTTTTTATAATAACTTTTCCAATATTTATATTTATTTTTGTTGAAAACAACACTAGTTACATACGTAGCAATAAAGACACAAAGGACACATTCACCATTTTCTGAAACGACGTAGTATTCAGGAGCTGAGGGAGGAGGACTCAACCTGGCTCCACAACGCTTCAGCATAAGCCTTCTCCTCTTGCTTCTCCTCTTCTGCAACAAATTCTCTTCTTCCTTGAGCTTCAACATCATCTTCTTCTTCCTCTTCTTCTTCTACTTCTTCCTCAACTTCACTTTCTCCACCGAAACTTCTAGAGCCTTCCCTGAACTCAGCCAAAGCTTCCCTCATAGCTAAACCTGTAGCCGGTTTATCACTCCATCCATATTTTGGAGCCGGTACAACAAACGGCAACACAATATCATCGATCTTAGACCCGTCACATGAGTTCGTCTCTTCATGAGTTGGAGGGAATACGAAGACAATCCCAAGCTCGTAGTTGCATACACGAAGCTTACTGACTGATCTGAATGCATTGTGGGACTGGTCCTGGTTGTTCCTGGAGGATCTGGAAATGGTCTGTCCCCAGGCAGCTGCACTGAAATTATGTGAGCCACAGTAAACCCAACCAAACGAAGAGGCACGTGAACCTCTCGTGGAGGTGAAGAGTCTCCTAGCCACCTTGTTGATAGTTTCATAAGAGTCAGTTTTCGCCAACTCGTTAAATCTTTAATTGTAACACATAGAGTTCTCCTTTGTTCTCACCTTGATATGCATCGGGTGTCCAACTCTATGCTGAGGATTAGGAACTGCATCGTGAAGCACGTTGTTATGTCTCAACTTTTGCCAGGTTTTCTGCACAGGATAGTCAAAAACCAAGTTTTGAGATTCCATCACATTTATTGAATCAAATCCTTATTTTTGCTTTCTGGGCAAAAGCTTTGGGCATGATACATATGTAAGGCAAGCAAATACCTCAGAAAAGCAAAGCAGACGTTTTGAAGACAAGACACCATGATGGCCATTCTTGACTCTTTCAATGGTAGGGAAGATGATTTTAATCGAAGGAGCTTCTCGTTCTTCCCTATTACTCCAGCATCCCCACTGATCAAGAACATGGACCAAATGTTTACATGCACAAAACTAGTGCTGACAGCTTTTTAGGGTGCTTCGAAACAAAACAGTACCTCTGGATCAGACTCCTGGGAGTCAAAATGCTGTAACGCTTTTTTACCTGCAGCTGATGAAAAATCAGCTTGAAATCCTGCAGTTGCTGAGCCTCCAATCGAGGATGCACCTATTATAAGAAGAAAAAAAACCATAAACTTAATAGGGACCCTATTAAGATGTTTGTTAACCATTACCAAAGGAAATGCACTTACTGTATAAGAAATCAGATTCTTGAGATTCAGGCCACTTGTAACGGCCTAACACCTTTCGAGGAACACAACACAGAGGAACAAACACTTAAAACCGATACACTCTCGTTCTCAAGGGTTTGAAAGCAGATTCTTTTGTTCTTGCTAGTAAATAAACTTACCTCTTGCAGCCTCCAAATGCCAGTACATCTCTGAAGTGAAGCAATCAACAAGCACAATGCAACACCATGATGAGGTTGAATCAACTTTGACATATTTGAAATGGACACTCCCTGCAAAAGTCCAGAGAGGTCTTCAGATATATCTATAGCCTATAATGCAAAGTATCTCATAAACATATAATAAGAGTACCATGCCTGTAATACATGCAGCATTAGTTGCACCTTCTGGTTGCTCCTACAAGAAGCAGCTCCCAGGACTTCATTTCGATACACATATCCAACAAATTTGAAGAACCCAATATCCCACAAAGGAGATACCCATTTTGCAATGTTCCGTGGCAAAAAGCCTAGTTGGACAAACTCTATCACAAGGAAATTTATATGAGTCACAGAATGAAAATTCATGTCAAGAACATACATCCATCTGTAATACATGACACTACTTACCGTCTCCCAAATCATCATCAGGGTAAGGAACAAGGACGCTCACAGCATTCACATCAGCAGGTACATTGGTATTCCTTCTCAAAACAAGTTCCAACATTCCGAGAGAATTTTCCCTGGTTCTGCTGATGTATGAAGCTAGTCTTTTCAGTTGTGCTCCTGTGGAATCATTGGCAGAACGAAAAAGGTAACTCAGGCCAACGACAGATGCTTCAACAGATCCCAGAAATTCTTCATTGAAAGACTGTGCAGAAAGAATCGTACAATCAGTCAAGAAATGAGTTGAAGATACTGAAACTAATCAGAGAATCCATACATAAAAAATGGCAGGTGAAACTACTCACGACAAATGAGCGAACAAAATCTGTAAGATAAGACGGCTTATAAGAATGAATTCCAGGCACTGAAGCCACAAGGTGCCCTGCTGAGTGTTCAAAGTTGTACTTTGTGAACTCGAGGATCCAATGGGACTGGCTTGGAACATCAGCCAAAAGCGATGCAACAAATCCAGCCAGCTGAGCACTAAAATCTGACTTTAAACCACAATTGGTTTCTCTTTCAAAATGGCCGAAAAGGGATAAAAATTCAGGGTTTGCTCTTCTTGGAAAATCTTGCCACCAAACTGTGTTGGTCACGTCATTCCACTGAAAATTGTAAATCTCAATCAGAAAGTGAAAGATGATAAAGCTCTCTAAATATACCTGAAACCTCACAACTCAAGTGATGCCTGGGACTCATCTGTGATTCATTTTCCTTACTATATACTTAGGCCTACAGTCATACCTGTCTTGCAACTAAGTTTGCAGACGTAATAATTACACGAATGCTATCTTCTCTTTGCAAAATAAACAGCTTGGGGTGATGACAAGCAATACCGCGGTTCTTGCGGTCTTTCCCAAATGCAATTTCCTCAGGAAATGGTGGAAACCTAACAAGATAAAAACTCCTCAGAAAGGAAGTAATGAGGTATTAACAACAAACAAGAATATAAGCATGCATAATTCCTTTTAATGGAAACATAATCAGGTATTACGTACACCACAGATACATTTGGGTAATTTGGCAAAGGAGCCGCAGTTCTTGCATCAGGGCTTGACCTCCAACATCTCTCAGCATGGTGACATGCAATAGTCACAGGCAGGTGGCTAGGTATCTCACAATA
The DNA here is from genome assembly GCA_963667165.1 of Barbarea vulgaris. Lineage (NCBI taxonomy): Eukaryota > Viridiplantae > Streptophyta > Magnoliopsida > Brassicales > Brassicaceae > Barbarea > Barbarea vulgaris. The sequence continues at coordinate 25,198,374 of OY763891.1, forward strand.
GGTAAGAAACCTGCGAATACAACTTGGTCAGACACTAGAACAAGCATGAGGAACAAATGACGAAAAAGTATCCATTTCTTCTGTACAGACTACGGGGGAAGATATAAATAATAAACTCTTTTCTACATACCATAAGATATCACTTGTAAATGTTGCAATAAAGATTTGTGAAATGCTTTCCACAGGGTGAAGAAGTTCTGGCAAGGAAACCTCTCGTTGACAACCAGTTGAGTTTTGTTCAATACACTGGAGACGATTCAGATAGAAGTTCTTCCCAGGTGTTTGGAAAGAACTTCGATAACTTTTCTCCTTATCGATGCAACTAATATCGGGAGTGTTTTCTTTTTCCCCATCCAAAGGAAACATAGTCCTAGTCTTATCACTGACAGAAATACAAGCAGCATCATAATTTCCTACTTCACTAATAACGTCAGAGACACCTACTCTTCTACCTATATGTAATTGTGGGCTTGGCCGTTCAACCCTCGCCTTTACACCAGACAAAGCATGACCCATCTCATGATTTATCTTGATGCTTTTGACATCTCTATTATCAGCCACTATAGCTACTTTTGATCTTAACATTTTGGATGTACAAAAGGATAGACATTCCTTTCCAGAATCTGATAGCCTAAGGCAAGCCACAGGATCATCACTGCTCAGTATATGTCTACAATAGCTTACAAGAGAATTCAATCTCTCAACAACACCAACAGGTTTAGGTGGATAAAACCCAGAAGCTGGAGAATTAATTTCGTTTTCCATCAGAGCAAAAACCCTCTTGCTTCTCTTCCCACTGGAAAAGGTTCCTCGAGAATGTCCTGATGAAATCGATGCTCCAATCGTTCGACATCCATCTTCAGAAATCAAAGTATCTCTTCCTTCAAAATCAATCTCCTTAACCACAAACCCAACTCGACCATGTTTATAACACAACCCTTGTTTCCCGCAAACAAACAATACCTCATCACCAACAGAAATCTCCTGAATTTTGGCTTTCCTAACTCTAACACGATTAACATAAACACCATTCAAAGAAGCCCTAAATTTCAAACTTCTCTCCAGCTCATCGACTCCAACTAATCTTCTCCTAGATTCATCAATAACTTGACTAAAACTACCGGAAGGCAATAGAATCACGCCATCAACAATGTAAAGTTTGTGACTTTGGCTATCAAATAGAATTTGACAGTGGTTTCTACTGATAGCACCATGATCGAAAACGAAATCGCAAAACCCATCACTACGTCGACCTATCGTATACAGCCGATCTGATTCAATGTGAACTGACTCTACAGGCAAACCAGAAGACCCAGAAATCAATGGTGTACCAATATTGTGAATTCGAATCAAAACTTTCTCGCAGTGTCGCCTTTTCATATCTCAGCAAAATCGAAATCTTACATATCACATAACATTAACGAATATACCCTTTAAAATTAGGAAGAGAAAAGCAAGAACAAAATTTCCGAAAGTAAAACCCTTTTCCCCAAATTGATTTCCAATTTCTGGGATTTTCCCTCCCAAATCGATGTGCTTTGGAACTGTCTTGCTTTCTGTTTGGACGGCTGGATAAAGTTACCCTTCATCTAAATAGTATAACTTTCCCGCTTTAACACATCTGTTAGTTAAAAATTCTCTTACCATCAAAATTTTACTTTTTACGGTAACTTATTATGGGTTTCGAATGCCAGTTACTTCTTACACATGTTACTTATAAATCTTTTTTTATTTTCAAGGTCATTATTATAATTTATGGGTTTCGAATGCCAGTTATGATATTAGTAACATGTGTAATTACGTGATAATTTTCTGAGTAACGTTTCCATGATTTATTAAGAAAAAGTCAAAAGCAATATTCTATAACATATTGTTTAACAGATTATTTTTGCAAGTGGTTGGTGAATATAAAATGCTAAGTTTATTAAACAGGTATGTTGGATGATTAATTATAGTTTTAAAATAAATAAAGAAATGACTTAGATTTCAATGTTTGATCAGATATAACGTGACCTATGTATAATATGACGATAAAACTAAATAACTAATTAAAATTTGAATATCCTGACCATAACTTATATAATAAGTCTCATATTGGACGTGGCCCAGTAATGCGCGGGAGATTTGACCAAGAAGAAAGTATACTAACAACTCATAGAGAATTTCTAACCAACCCCCAAACACAATAACCATTTTAAAATTTAAAGTCTCCTTTCATGCTACTTTGAAATTTTCTTTAGTTAGTATATGTTTCAAATTTTCTATAGGGCTGCTATATGTTTTTAAATTTTTTTTTAAAGACTATGCAAAACAATAAATTAATTATATAGTGTATACTTTTGGTATTCCGGATTAATTAATTAATTTAAACAATTTAAAAATTGGTCTCTCTGTTTTTTCAACATTGTTGGATTCATCTTCAAAAACCATATTTGAAATCAGAGCTTGAAGAAAGAGTTGAGGAATCAAAGTGAAAATGCAAAAGTTAGGATTCGAAAACGCGAGATACTACTACCCAACCGCCACAGAGACGCCGTACGGAGCACAGTCGTCGGCGAACGTGGCGACGACGAGCAATTATTACGAGGAAGATCAACCGTACGTGGAGATCACGCTCGATATACACGACGATTCAGTCTCCGTGTACGGTTTAAAGTCACCGGAACATACCATCGCCGGATCGGGTCAATCGCTTCTTAGACCATGTCGTTCGGGAAGAAGTAACTCGGTATTGAAACGCATAGCTTCTTCGGTTTCTAGCGAACTAAAACGAGTTACTTCTTCCGTCTCCGCGAGAAAACCACCGCGGCCGCCGCTAGCTCGGTTTGGCCGTTCGAAATCTAGAGCAGAGCTTGCGCTTAAAGGTCTCAAATTCATCACCAAGACTGATGGCGTCACTGGTTGGCCTGGAGTTGAGAAACGGTTCGATGAGATGACTATGACTACCAATGGATTATTGCACCGTTTCAGATTCGGTGAATGTATAGGTTAGTTCAACATATCATCTTCAATATGAATCTATTTTGGAAACTTCAGTGAATGATTATATAAATTTTGGATGTAGGGATGAATTCGAAAGAGTTTGCGTTGGCATTGTTCGATGCTTTAGCAAGGAGGGAAAACGTAAGTGGAGATTCAATCAACAAGAATGAGCTTAAAGAGTTCTGGAAGCAAATCACTGATCAGGATTTTGATTCTAGGCTACGAACTTTCTTCGCCATGTAAGTGTTTCTTGTTTTGATTTCATTATATATCCAACATGAAGTTTTAAGTTTCATATTTGAAGTGTTGGTATGAACTACTTCAGGGTCGATAAGGATTCCGATGGGCGGTTGAATGAAGCTGAAGTAAGAGAGGTATATATATATATTGATTTTTGTAAATGCTGAAGCTCTTTGTGATCTTTTTTCATAAGTAATTTTTTTCATCTTCTTGTACAGATTATAGCTCTAAGTGCTTCTGCAAACGAGCTGGATAATATTAGGAGACAAGCTGATGAATATGCTGCTTTGATTATGGAAACTCTAGATCCATATCATTATGGGTACATCATGGTATGTGAAGTTTTGTGAATGAGGTTCGTTTTAGTTCATCTTATTTAGTTAGAAAAGTGTGGTTTGTGAGTGTTTTTTGATGTGTTTGGAGGCACTTGCTACAATGCCTAACAGATAGAGAATCTCGAGATACTTCTGTTGCAAGCCCCGTTGCAGGCTGTGAGAGATGGGGAGAATAAGATTCTGAGCAAGATGCTAAGTCAGAAGCTCAAGGTTTCGCAGAGTAGCAATCTCGGTGCGCGTTTCTACAGATGGATGAAGTATTTTGTGTTTGATAATTGGAAGAGAGTGTGGGTGATGGCTCTATGGATAGGTGCTATGGCTGGGCTGTTCACTTGGAAGTTCATGCAGTATCGAAAAAGATCCGCTTACCAAGTTATGGGAGTTTGTGTTTGCATAGCTAAAGGAGCTGCAGAGACGCTTAAACTAAACATGGCTGTAATTTTGTTACCAGTTTGCAGGAACACCATCACTTGGCTCCGGACCAAAACCAAGTTAGGTGTTGTTGTTCCTTTCGACGACAGCCTTAATTTTCACAAGGTAATGTTTTAAGCTTCTTGGAGACTAAAAAAAGAGAGAGGTTATATTCATATAGGAATGCTTATGATTGAATCTTTACTTACACAGGTCATAGCAATAGGAATTACAGTTGGAGTTGGAATCCATGCTACAGCTCATTTAACCTGTGATTTCCCCAGGCTTATAGCTGCTGATGAAGACGAGTATAAGCCAATGGAGCAGTATTTTGGGGTACAGACAAAGAGATATATGGACTTTGTAAAATCGGTAGAAGGAGTTACCGGGATTGCAATGGTTATACTTATGACCATAGCCTTCACATTGGCTACACCATGGTTCAGACGTAATAAGCTCAAGCTTCCTGGACCACTGAAGAAAATAACAGGCTTCAATGCCTTCTGGTACTCTCACCACTTGTTTGTTATTGTCTACTCCCTGCTCGTTGTTCACGGATACTATCTCTACCTCACCAAAACATGGTACAAGAAAACGGTTAGTAACTTATTATAACCACTAGACCCAGTACAAAGTTTCAATATGCATGGACTCTGATTTTGAATTTCATGTGATTTAATAGACGTGGATGTACTTGACGGTACCGGTGGTTCTTTACTTGTTAGAAAGGCTGATTCGTTCATTTAGGTCAGGCATCGAGGCTGTTTCTATACTAAAGGTAGAATTCTATAGACAATTTTTCAACTGAAATATCCAATAAAAGGAGGACTCTCTGTGTATATTCATTCACTCTCTATTATGACCTTACTTCTTCTTCTTCTTCAACAGGTTGCTGTGTTACCAGGGAATGTCTTGTCGCTTCAGATGTCTAGACCAAACCACTTCAGATACAAAAGCGGACAATACATGTATCTCAACTGTTTTGCAGTCTCTTCCTTAGAATGGTAATAAGAATGACTCTCATATTGTCTGAAGATATTTTGTATGGAAACTAAACTAAACATTGGTTTTGCATATATAACCAGGCATCCATTCTCAATTACCTCAGCTCCAGGAGATGACTACCTCAGTGTCCACATCAGGGTTCTAGGAGACTGGACTAATCAATTAAGATCATTATTCTCTGAGGTAGTTCCCCTAAACATAAACACAAGAGATTATGAATTGAATCCAAGTATGTAATGTAATTTACTTATATCTATCTGAACCTCAGGTGTGTAAGTCACGTCCTCCTGATGAAACCAGACTTAACAGAGCCGACTCAAGGCACTGGAATAGCATCCCTAAGTAAGTCTTATCAATAACTATCCATCAGTTAGTTATTCACTGATTTCGAAATGAGATTAAACTTTGAGCTGTAATCCCTTAGCTTTCCAAGAATCCTAATCGACGGTCCCTATGGAGCACCAGCACAAGATTACAAGAAGTTCGAAGTGGTTCTACTGGTAGGTCTAGGAATCGGAGCTACTCCAATGATTAGCATTGTCAGAGACATTATTAATAACTTAAAAGGCAACGTAGAAGAAGGCAGTAGCCGAAGACAGTCACCAATCCACAACATGGTCACACCTCCTTTTTCCCCTTCAAGAAAAAATGAGATGTTCAGAACCAAGAGAGCTTACTTCTACTGGGTCACAAGAGAGCAAGGGTCATTTGACTGGTTCAAGAACGTGATGGACGAAGTGGCCGAGACAGACCACAACAAGGTAATTGAACTGCATAATTACTGCACCAGCGTCTACGAGGAAGGAGATGCTAGATCCGCACTGATCACGATGCTCCAGTCGCTCAACCACGCCAAGAACGGAGTGGACGTTGTGTCAGGAACACGTGTCATGTCCCATTTCGCTAGGCCAAACTGGAGAAGCGTTTACAAAAGGATCGCTGTGAAGCATCCCAAGACTAAAGTTGGTGAGTTTGTTTTTTCTAATAAACACCACTCTCATCTATTTATGCATATGCAAATAATGTGAATGTCTGATAAAATTTCGCAGGAGTGTTTTATTGCGGAGCAGCTGGGCTAGTGAAAGAGCTACGACACTTGGCACTCGATTTCTCTCGTAAGACCTCCACCAAGTTCGTTTTCCATAAAGAGAACTTCTAAAAACAGAAAATTACGTTTGGAGTATTGGTGGTTGAAATTGTACATATATATATAACGTGATGTGATAGAGTTTTGTTTTTTGCATAAAAAAAAAAAAAAAAGAAAGAAAGGAAACTAAAAAACAAACACCAGATCATGTTTATCTCGCTATCAACTAGTAACTAGTAAAAAAAGCAGAGGAAGAGCAGAATCTTACCCTGAGAGCTACATTTTAAGCTTACTTTAGCTTTCTTTTGAGTCTCTGAAAGCTGGGTTTCATTAGCTGGCTTGATGAAACATTTTGCTGGTTAGAAACCTGACTTGACTGAAAAGGAATCAGAGGCTTCTTCTGAGACAAGACACAGACATCCGGTGAGATGGGACTGCGTATGACTATGCTTGGTGATCCAACTTTTCCTTTCATCTTCCTCGGAACTTCAAGTCTTTCCAAAATCATCGATGTTTTCATATCGGCCTCTTTGTTGTTATTACTCTGTATAGGAGACAGGACTCGGCGGTCTAAGTTTGGTTTGGGTGTAGTTATAACTGGAGAAGAAGACTTCTTGAGAACCTCTTCAGTGACTACTAGTTGTTCCCATTCTTTAGTAATGGAAGCTGTTGCTTTGTCTTCTTCTTCAATCATATGGACTTCCTGAAGGATGGTTTCTTCTATAGATGTCTGCCTCGTTGGAATTACAGAATCTGAAACTACTGAGCTCACTTCTTCATATGCTGCATCTTTCGTGTTTGAATGTAATGAACTTCAAGAAACAAGAGAAAAAAAAAGGGGTTAGAGACCAGCAACAGATTTTCAGGAATGCTAATGAAGACAAGAAGAGAGGAGGAGAATCATCACCCGAATTGAAGACTTTCCTTCACAATGCGGTTCAGTTTCTGGTGGAAGCCTCTGTTGTGGGCCAGAGGATTGTAGTCTGTTGATTCAATCTGATTAAATTGAAGAAATAAAAGACAAGTTATAAGTCTAAAACACTAAACTATCAATATCAACAGATCGAAATGAAATCGACCTCTGATAAAGCGCCCTTGATAGAAATCTCGATTTCTCTAGGAATAGAGGACTCGGCAAACTGACTGACATTGGAAATAGGCTGGACTTCCTCTGACCCTGCCAATCTCTGCAAACAGTTTTCTATGTTAAACTAAGATACTACACGAATTCAAGTCATAACACAAACTTATCATATCATAGGGAGAATACTATTCAGAAGGAAGGGGGCCAGAGTAATGAATTTTTACCCTCAGAAGCATCGGACCATTTTCTGACGGTTGAAGAATGTAGTAACAATGAAATTCCACGACTCTCATGGTGTCTAGATTACACTTTGAAGTACAAACCAAGCCTTGATCCATTGAATAAAGTGCACCACATAGTCCCTGAAAAACTGCATTTCTAGCTGCTTAGGAAAACTATGAGACATTGGATAGTTATACCTGAGTTACTGCAATGTGGGTTTCTTTAGGGAAACACTGAACTTACTCTGACCGTTTAGATCTGTTTGATCCATTTCATCTGAGGAAGGTTCCGTTTCATGACAAGTTGAAGGGCTTACAATGTAAGGCATCCCAAGTATTAGGCCTACGTCAAAGTATACTTGAATCAAGTTCTCTCTTTTGGAGGAAAGAAAAGAAGTAAAAAAGAATAGAGAGCAATAGAGTAACTAAAAGTGTTACCTTCACTGAGAGAAGTTAGATTAGTCCTTTCTATGACATTAAAATCAACTTGGGAAGAAATTGGATGAAGTTTCTGTAGGCTATGGATTGAAGGCATAAATAGGACAGTTCTTTCGCCACATTTCACAGAAGTTTCAATCACATCATACTGTCCAAGTTCATGATTGGTTACTGAGCAATGCAGCTTCTCTGTTGTGTTTTCCACTGAATCTCGTAATGGAATTCCGTGGCACCTGCATGTCTGTAAACAGCAAAAAAAAAAAGAGAGAGCAAAGCATTATTAGCTGAAGTAACTAAAGAAACCTACAATATGACAGTATCCAGTATTGGCCTGACGTTGCAAACAGTACGCTTATTGGGAGATAAAAGATTCAAGTTTAGGGGTATGGCTCAGTACCTGACAAGGGCTAAATCCATCGACAATCTGATTTGCGGCTGCAGTGAGATTGCAGAAGATCTTGTTCACTGAACTAACAAGGTCACTTCTGAAGATAAACATGGCCTGCAGTGATTCTCCAGTGTCATCCTTTAGATCCTGAAGCCATCTCTTTTCAAGGCCATGAAGTGATATTCCATCTGAAGGCATAGAACAGATCAGTATCCTATAAACAGAAATGTTTTGGAACTATTCTTGTGTTACCTCGTGCTGGATTCAAAACCACTTTACAAATAAAACGAATAAACTAGCCTGGAAATCTATCTCCCAATATAACCAGCCACCAAAGTCTAAGAAGCAGCCAGCTATTTGGAACCTACCAGGGATGCAGGTCTGGAATGAACAATTGTCAAGATCCGATAGACATCTGAGGAATCTATTAATCTTCTCCTGCATAGAACTCAGATGGACTGCTTGCTTCTCAAGCAAAAGAAACTCAACTGACACACATTTATCTGCTGCAGCCTGAAGCAAAAAGACTCAGAAACAGAGAAAACAATCCAAAGCACTAACAGATATAGTATTTGACACATATGACTGACCATAAGAGTGTTTCTGGCTTGAGAATCCATATTTTCAGGGAAGCAAGAACTCAGCACGATAAGTTTCCTCATAATGTCTCTACCTCCCCATGAATACAAAGCTCGATCACAAAGAACACTTGATAGCTTAAGATCTATGAACAATTCAGTATGATTAACAAGCGGGAAACTAATTAGGAAACTATGAAGAAATAGATAGAATACGAGAGGAAGATAGAGAGACCTCTGCAAGATATGGCTCCAGATTCATCGATCTCAGGTGCAAACGCATCCAAAGGCAAGCTATTAACAGCGTGATGGAAGTCTCGAAGACAGAAGTTTCCAGTGGGAGTGTAGGCAAATTTCAACTGCTAGATCCGTAAAAACCATGAAAAAGCCACACACAACCACCAAAAGTACAAGGAAACAACGATCGATGACAAGAGTATAACCTGATCGTTTCCAGAAATCCGATCTTTCAGGATATAACACAAACCTATCCGATCAGTGAGAGAATCTACCGGAGACGAAATGGCGTGTAAATTGGCGAGTTTCAGAAACGACTACAAAATTCGCAGCAACACAATCAAATTCGAGATTCAGAGACGAAGAAGAAACAATCAACTTCGAGATTCAGAGACGAAGACGAAATTCACATGCAACTATCAAATTCGAGCTAGAGGAACGAATCCAACAGTCAAATTGGATCAATAGATAGATTGAGCGAAAATGAAAATAATCTCAGAGAGAGAGACCTGTTTTAGATCTCCGATCAGAGAAGGAGAGATACTTCGAAGATCCAAGATGAAACATACGAGCACCATTCTCAGTCGATCGTCGTCGTCTTCTTCTTCTTCTTCCACGATGCGCGGGAGAAGGGAATTTGAAACGGAAGAGCAGAGCAGAGTGATTTAAATATAAGAATATTTCATTTCAGTCCCTGTACTTCTATTAATATTTGGGATTTCACTGCTAACAAACTCTTTTAATTATTACCAATATTTACCATTATTCTGAATAGTTTCGCTTTTGGCTCTAAACTTTTATAGCTATATGTAGTATTATTCTTCACAAATCACAATCAAAGTAAAGTCCAAAAATGGAAACTTTTTATATGCCTAGAACCGGAATATTCGGGATAAAAGAGAACGAATGTATGCTCTTTGGATAACCAAGTACATATGTGAAGGAGACATAGTGTATATCCAAAAAATCGAATCAAGCAAGCAAAAAAGAAATATTCTTAATCTAAGATTCTGCAGACTCATCTGGGGTCTGAAGAATATCACGAATGAAGTTTATGAAAGAACAGAGACCACCCAAGAAGTTATGGTCAATGACGCCATTACCATCAAGAACATGAGCAAAATCCACCAGCTTGACTTGCGGTCGAGCATCATCATCATCACCTTCCTTTAAGATGGATTCATTTTCATAGACCATTAGAATCGAACAAGAGTTGAAATGGTAGAGCGTTTGGTTCTCAAACCAGCTCTTGAGCTCCAACAACTGTGCTAAGATCCCGTGGGAACCGCCGTAAACACTGGACGCAAATGCAGAGTCGGGTTTTGAACCAATGTCCGAAAGAGAGTTTGATGATACAAACTTCCTCAGAGTCAATCTCGCTCCATCTACTTTGAGCCCACGAAGAAGCTTCCTCTCGGGCTTCCAGAAGCTCAGTTCTTTGTGATCGTACACCTCAAAACCAGAGATCCTGAAACCCGATGACACGGTGGTGGTACCCGTGTCTTTCTTTAAACATTTTTGGACGTATTCTTCAGATGCATCAGGATACCATGTTCTTGAACCCATCTTGACATCCATTACTGACGGTTTTGAGTACTCGGAAAGAAGATTTTCCAGCACAATCATGGCTGCTCCATCAGAACCTTCAACTGCTTGAGTGCCATGATACACAGGGAAATATCTGCGGATGTGATCTGGAACCTGAGTGTTTGATGAGAAAGACTCGTAGAACTTGACCTCGTTTTCACCACGAGAACCTCCCTGAAGTGGCTTGAAGAACCGACCTTTGTCATCTACAAGGGGACCGAGCTTCCCATCTTTAGCAATGTGTCCTGCAACCTGATGTTCGGGGACTTTGAGCTGCATCTTGGTTACAGTATGATGAACCTGAAGAATGAGAAATTAGATACATAGAAATCACTCATAAAACCCAAAAAAGTAATTGAAGAAAAACCAGAAATGTGAAAACGTTAAGAGATCTGTGTTTCAGTTTTCAGTGAGAAACTAAAGGATCAGTAAGATCACATCACAATAAATCAAACATAAAAATGCTCTAATACAGTATCTAAACGTCGTAGATATGAACCCTAATAGCTAAGAAGATCCTGAGGCAAGCCACATTACTAAAACTATCAAGTGATCCCAAACTAATTACAAGAACAACTAAGCATCAATGAACTTGTTTATAACTCAGCAACTTAGGAATAGCTACTGATGTGCAAATCTACACAATTATTTAACAAAATTGGCAAAAATCAGAGCTAATAATGGTTATTACTAGAGTCAAATTGAAATAGAAGAACAAACGTAACACATAAATGAGAATCCATAACATTACAAAAGTCCAAGGAATATGCTAATTCTGAATCTATCAACCTCAGATCGAATACCATTGCCTTACCGAGAAATCATATTAGGGTTCTTCAAATCTCTTCACATTTTTTCATAGAACAAAAACAAAAAAAAAAATCAAAAATTTCTGTTCATCGCTTGAAGAACAAGAGAAAAGAGGGAAACTAAAAACGCAAAAAAGGGGGAAAAACAAAACTCAACAGGAAAATTCCCAAATCGAGCTATCAATTGAAACTATCACAAAAAGTTACTTTTTTGAAGAATTTTATTGCTAAAAACGCAGAAAAGGCTAAGAACTTTACAAAAGTACGATCACATAAGTTAAACACAACACGATGAAATCTAGATTTAAGTAAACAGTAATGAAAGGAAATTTGTAGTTATATGAATTTTAATATATACCCAACAAAATTAGAAGAACAAATCTTCGCCGGAGAAACGATAAGGAAGAAGACGATATGAAGGTTTACGATTCTTACAATAGAAAGCTTTGTTTTTTTTTCTTTTGAGGCACCAAAGCAATCTAGCTGGACAATTATATACATAAATAAATTATATTAATTATTATTGTTCCTTTTATTTTATTTTTATTTATATTTGATTAGTTGGATACAGAGGACGGAAACGCAACACGGTTGGAGTTTATATACGACATGTGTCACCTTTAAATATTGAAGAAAATCAAATACGCAATAACGGATGAAGTATATCACTTAAATCCTAATTAAATTAAACATATATTTATAGATATATATATATATATATATCTATAATTGCTATTTCCAAATTTTGACATTAATTATAAACATAAAACTAATTTAGTTTTGTATATTTATTTTAAAATTTATAAAAGCATAATCATTGAATAATAAGATATCATAATAGCATAAACAAAAAATAATAATTGAAGTTTAATAATAGTATGATATTTTAATTTAGTTTAATTATTCAATTTATCTTGCACATGAATTAATCGTCATCTTCATAGTGGTTTCTCATATATAGTATTTATAGTTACACATTTGGTTTTCTATAGTTAAATAGTTAATGATTTATAATTATTTTCTAGTATATATACTGTATTAGCTATCAAGTTGGCATTATCATTTTTGGTCACTTATGAATAAATCATTTGACAGTTTTTCTAACTAAACAATTCCTTCTAGCATTTTCTATATTATATTATGTTTAGTTACATCATTTAACATGTTTCACGAGTTTTTTTGAAAAATTTATTTAAAAATTATAATATATGGTTTAATTTGTAATCATTGACTGCATTATTTAAGACATACATATCACTTGAATGTAGTTATCGATCAAACAAACAAGGGAGAAAAAACTACTTTTATCTCTTAACATTATTTATATATTCATCCTAAAGGTTACTAGATTTATACCCGCGGTACACCGCGTGTCAATTATTTTAATAAAAAAAATTATTTTTTTGTTTATTTATTATTTATAAACATCAAAATTTCATTAAAATCCTCTAAAGTAGTACACATTGCGGCTCAATTGTTTCAATAAAATTTTGTATTTTTTCTTTATTTATTATTTATAAATAGAATTTCAATAAAAACTTTTAAAGTAGCACACATTTCTACATCAAATCTTCAAAGTATTACTTTTCACCTTTAAACCGTCAAAGTAAAAGAATTTTCAGTTTAAATCTTCAAATTAAAGTGGTGTTTTGTTTCCCACCGATATTTCCGATCCTGAAAAAGTTTACTCTGTTAACAGAGAAGTTAACCCCAACAATTTTTTAAATGAAAAACGAAACAAAACGCCACTTTGAAGGTTTAAACTGGAAAAGTTTAACTTTGGAGGTTTAATGTAGAAGTATGTGCCACTTTTGAAGTTTTTTTTTATAGAATTTTTCTGTTTATAAAATATAAAAATTGACTCGTATATACGTCAATTATCTCAACTAAAAAATCAGATTAAACCGAATAAATTTTTTGAAATTTGGACGTCTCATAAGTCAAGGTTCTTTTTCATTCGTATTTAAAATCATTTTGATTTTTTTTTACATAAAAAAATTCCTTTTCACTCATATTTAAAATCATTTTGATTTTTTTTACATAAAATGAACTGAACTATTGCCCACAAATTTTAGTCAATGTGAGATGTTTAATTTATTTCAACTAAAAACCGGATAAACAGAATATATTTTTAAAAATTTTGAGGCATGATATGTCAAGTTTCTTGCTCATTCGTATTTGAAATCATTTTGGTCTTTTTATAATACGACTATGAACCATTGCCACAGAAATTTAGTCAATGTGGGATGTTGAACACCAAAAAAAAAAAAAAACACACACTTTTTTCTTCTTTAATTTAGTAATATATGTCCGTTTTAAAAAAATTTAATCACAATATATGCAGAAAAAATATTAAATTTTAATAATTATATGTGTTATATAATAATTTAAAATAATTTGAAAATAAGATCTAACAAATGTGATAGGAGAATTATAATTCATACTATTAATATTGCAATATTAAATAAGGAAATAATTGATGAAGAGGAAAAATGAAAAGATGGAAATGTGTGTTTGGATACAATGATAAAATTATATCTTTTTTATTTTAACTTCTATAGTGTTTGGAAACACCCTACAAAATTAGGTCTTTTTAATAGTTTAGTAGATGTTGAGACGCGTTTCATCTCATCTTAACTCAACTCATTTACGTTTTCTTGACTTTTTGCAACACGTTTATGCACCTCTGCGGCTCTGCGTATTTCTTTAGTACAACATTTGTTTGTTTTTTTCTTAAAGATAGTTAAGAAAATAAAATCGTAAAAGGAAACACATATCTCTTAGTATCGAGTTCTTAATGAGAGACCAGCCCAAGCAATTAATATAGAAAAAGTGGCAAGAAAGAAAACAATAAAAGTTATAGATATGTTGGTGAGAAGTCGATAAAATAAAATTATTGAATGGAGACAGAAACCGGCTTTGCAATGAAATTTTCTGAAACTGTGGACAAAACCATAAGCAAACCGGTTTAGCCGTATTATATAGATTAATCTCCGATTCTGACTAACTAATACTTGGGGCACCGTTAGAATGTCTCATGTCTCATTCAACCAAACAGTAAAAAGATGACAGTATTCAATTAATTTAATCATTCTGTAGATTTCAAAAACTTATCTCCAACAATATGATTTTAATATTGTAATATGTAAATGAATATTATGAACTTTTTCGTATTTTTACAAATAAATAAAATGGCGTATTATAAATTGATAAGCGTTAATTGCAATTAATAATTAAAAGCAATTCAAATTAGTGATCAATTGCAATTATGATCCACTCTCCCGTTTCCAAGTTTCATTCGACTTGAGGAGCAATATCATCCGTCAGAGTCAACGGCCGTCTCATTCCGTTTTTGTTCCTCACTAAAAGAAGCGATTCTCCGTCACCGTCACCGTCACCGTTATCGAGTCCGATTCACCAGCCGAGACGATGGTAGCAGTAGCACCATCGATGGCCACGTGTGCTCCAAAAACACCCCCTTGTTTAGCGACGCGTGGCTTACTTGCTCGTAGCCGTACATGTACTTGGCTTCTCCTCATCTTCCTCCTAGGTATAGGTGGTATAACGGTCTTTTGTACAGACGCAAGTACTTCTGAGTCGAAGCTTCTCTGCTCCGATTTAGTCTCCTTTCGTCTTCCATGTCAGTCCTCTTTTGCAATGGAGATAAATTGTAAGAAACTATGGAAATTTTTGGACCGGAAAGTTTGTGTGCAATGCCGCAAGATTACAACTTTCCCAAGGTTATACAACTCTTGATTTTTGTTATTCAATTTTGTGGTTTTAATAATCTGATGTTATTTTATAATGTTCATGATTAGGACAGCAACATTACTCAAACTGAACTACTAGATAAGACTATGGAAGTTAAGTGTCTGCAGGGTATGTTTGAGTTGATTGATTCTGGATTCTTCAATGAAACTAAGGTAAGTGTTTGATTCTCTTACATTCTGTAGTCTTTATGGTCTGAAACTGTTTAGTGCAGGTTTTAAATGGATGCTAGTTGCCCATATATGTCTCGGGTTTACACTGTAATGATTCAAGAATCAGCTTTCGAAGTTTTAGCCTGATTAGTTTGAATTGATTTAGATTTGTTCATTTAGACTCTGCTTTTATTCTTGAAGAGTAGTAGTAACATCAATACGCTATCTTGGTTTTAACCATAGTTTGAGTAAGAAAGTATATGTTTTTACTTATCAGTTATTGACAATGGAGTTTTAATGTTTTGGGGAGTATATATAGATGCAGGAGATTGCAAATGGGGCCACTGAAATGAACATTCCTATATATCAAACTAACCGGAAACTAGTAGCTACTAAGAATGGAGGGTTGGAAAATCCATCTCCGTTGGTGTTTAATCCGTCTTGGAACAGAGAAGTTCCACTAGCACAAGGCAAGAGATTCAGTTATCCTTCGCTATCCGGTGTACAACTCCCTAAAGATGAAGATGATATCGCCTTCATGAGCGTAAGTCATCTCCCTTTTTAATTGCTGTTATTTTCGATAGATGTTGTAGATTCATCTGATTAGAGAGTGCATTATGGCAGGTTCTTGAACTAGGAGAGCTTATAAAGACGAGACAAGTTACTTCCGAGGAACTAGTTCGGATTTATCTCAAGCAATTAAAACGGTAAGGGAGCTTCTGTTCTCACTGAGTGTTTTAAGGGAATTTTACATGATCTAATCGTGTTAATGGGGATTCTTGAAATATAAGGCACAATCATGTTCTTGAAGCTGTGGTTACTTATACTGAGGAATTGGCATACAAACAAGCCAAAGAAGCTGATGATTTGCTCTCTCAGGGAACTTATCTCGGTCTCTCTCTCATGCGATATAATTTGTTTGATAGATTGGTAACAAACTGGTTTTTGAAGTTTCTGATTATGATTTGTGAATGATAGGACCTCTTCATGGAATTCCATATGGTTTAAAGGATATAGTTGCGGTTCCCGGATACAAAACAACATGGGGTTCAACTTCTTTTAAAGACCAAGTTATTGATATTGAAGCATGGGTTTACAAAAGGTCCTGAAAAGAAAATTTCACCATGTTCATTGATTTTACCTTTTTTTGTTCTATTGAATCTAACTTGACAATGTCGATTGGATGTTTGTTTGTTTGTTTAGATTAAAAGCTTCAGGTGCAGTTTTAGTAGCAAAGCTGGTTACAGGTTCTCTTGCTTATGATGACATCTGGTTCGGGGGACGGACTAGGAACCCGTGGAATATCGAGGAATTCTCTACCGGGTCATCAGCTGGACCTGCTGCGTCCACATCGGCTGGTTAGAATTTGTAGAAAATGAATAAAGATTATGTTTCTGTTTGGGCTATACCTGAAAATATAAACTGTTTCTTTTCCATCTTTTTGGTAAAACTTTTGTTCAGGTATGGTTCCATTTGCCATAGGCTCAGAGACAGCAGGCTCAATGACATACCCTGCAGCTCGGTGTGGCGTAACAGCATTGCGCCCGACATTTGGGAGCGTTGGTAGAACCGGAGTGATGAGCATATCCGAGAGTCTGGTATGATGAGCTTCTTCAAAACAGAGTGACAACTTCAGAATATGTAACTTCAAAAGTTCTAACTCCTCTTCTTACAGGATAAGCTGGGACCTTTCTGTAGAACAGTAGCGGATTGCGCTATAATCCTTGATGCTATCAAAGGGAAAGATCCTGATGATGCCTCATCTAGAGAAATCGCGTTTGAAGATCCCTTCTCTGTGGATATCACAAAACTCACTGTTGGGTATACCAAAGATGCTGACATGAAGGTAAACAAATAGTAAAATGCAGTTTACAATCAGAATAGTAAAACCGAGTTTGTGTAAATTCAACATTTTGACTTGTTCAGGTGGTGGAAGTTCTTGGGTCTAAAGGTGTCAATATGATACCTTTCGAACTAAATTATACAGTGGACTCTGTTCAAGGGATATTGAATTTTACAATGGACGTAGACATGTTAGCTCATTTTGATGAATGGCAAAGAACCGGTCAAGAGGATCTTTATGAAGCTCAAGATCAATGGCCGGTTGAGTTACGCCGAGCTCGTATAATTACAGCCGTAGATTACATTCAGGTTTTTGCCCATTTCAACGTCTCATTTTGATATATGGGTCGGTTTTGTGATGATTATGTCCGGTTTATTTATCGGTTTAGGCACAGCGAGCTCGTGGGAAGTTGATTCGAGAAGTAGAGAAAAGCTTTACGGTTGATGCGTTTGTTGGGAACGTGACCGATTGGGAGAAAGTCTGTTTGGGAAACCTCGTCGGTTTGCCGGTTTTAGTGATTCCAACAGGTTTCAAAAACATAACAGAACCACCGACCAACAATTGCCGGAGAAGGACAACGATCACTGCTGGAATCTATGCTCCGCCGGAACGTGATCACATCGTAAGTATATATATATGTATATATTACATGCCGTTCAATGAAATGAAATTTAACAGATTTATATGATTTTAGATTTCCTTTTAATGTTATTTGGTTATGTGGTAGGCTTTGGCATTGGGTATGGCGTACCAATCGGTTACCGATGCCCATAGAAAGCGACCGCCTATTGATGATCTTGGACCGGATGACTCGATACCGAATCCCCGAAGGTTACACATTTGAGTTTTTGCCAAAACATTTTCTGTTATCTTAGGAAATAGTCAAAATCAATGTTGTGTGTTTTGTTTATCAGCAGGAAGTTGCGAAATATATTGTTATAACATATTGTTTCTGTTCCAATGAGAGTAATCAAGTCAATGTTATGAATGAGCATTTGGTTGAGACTTTTTTTTTTTACTATCATGCTTCGTAGTGGACATAACCGGATCGTGTATTAAAACGATTCTGTATAAATAATATTTATTCAGTGTTGCTGGGATTTTGTCTAATGTTTAATCCGTGTTAAGGTTCTGTTTCCATATCGAACGTGAGTAACGGTGCCGGTGACGGTGATTGGAAATTTGGAATAGCTAGTGCTAATACAAAAATGGAAATATACACGTGTTATTTATTTGTTTTTCCTCGCTTTCTGTCGTCTAATGTATTTAAAATTTCAATTTTTGGCTTTACTAGAAGAGGAAATGGGAAATGCGTGTGTGTAGAATTTTGTACGTATATATAATTAATTGTGTGTTAGGCGAGTTTTCTGGGGTGGGGAATTTATCTCTTTATTGCACTACACTACCTTCGCGTTCTAGCTTCGAGCTCAACTAGTCTATAAAAAAAAAATTAATTAGGGGGGCATATCACAAATATATAAAGCAAACCAAAAAAAACTTAATCTATTAGTTTAGGGTTAGCTTACTATATAATAAGATTCTGGGTCATTTAGAAAGTTTATTTCGATGACAAAATTGTAAATAAAAAGGGGATAAAGTTAATGTATGGTTTGACCAATATGTTCCTTGCATTTCATATGTTTTATCATGTTATCAGACAAAACAACGTATAATCAAATGAAATAGGATTTTTATATTTCAACACACATATATATATGTTATCTTTTAAACTTCGTTACATAACTGAGAGATATATAGAGCGGCTCGGATGACCTTGGCCAGCTGCCCAAGCATCGGATTTCGATCTCAAGTTTTTCTTGTAAAACTAATAGATCGAATGAGCAATTCCGTATAAAATCTTGACCAAATAAAAAAAAATACTATTACATATATTATTAATGCAACATGTAAAAATACAACAAACTGGTTATATAAAACCCTCACATATTTAAGAATATCGTTACATATACTTATCAAAATAACATTTACTATTAATCTGAAATATGATAAACATAACTTTTTAATAAAAGAGTTTGTTATATATATATATATATATTTTGTTTAAAGAGAGAGAATACTGTTACATAAAAGGATGTATTTTTTAAAAAACCATGCATATTTAAGAATACCGTTATATATAAGATCAGTACAACATTTGCTATTAATCCGAAATACGATAAATATAACCTTTATAATAAAAGAGTTTGTTATATTAAAAAAGTGTACTGTTACATAAAAGAATTTTTTTTATTTAATACTCACACATATTTAAAATTACCGTTACATATATTATCAATACAACATTTATTATTAATCCGAAGTAGGATAAACATAACCTTTATACTAAAAGAGTTTGTTATACTTCAAAAAAAAAAAACCCGTTACACTAAAGTACTTTTTATTTAAAATCCGCGTTTAATTAAGAGTACCGTTACATATATCATTAATACACCATTTAATATTAATCCAAAGTAGGATAAACATAATTTTTATAATAAAACGGTTTGTTATATTTAAAAAAAAAAAGAATACCGTTAGATTCTGTTTAAAACCCGCGCATATTTAAAATACCGTTATATATATCATCAATAGAACATTACTAGTAATCCCAAGTAGGATAAATATAATTTTTATGATAAAAGAATGTTTAGATAAGCTATTTTGTACATCTGAATTCGCATATGACATTGTTCACCTGAAATTATATATAATGTTTCAAATTGAAAAGAAAATAATCAGAAGGTCTATGTATGCAAAATCTGGTAAGTAGGCTTTTAGGGTTGATTTTGTAGAAGTGTTTAAACTGGAAAGTGAAACAGACAAGTTGATTTTCACTTTCCTCTGTACGACCTTAAACCCAACTCTTTTCCGCAAAAACAAAATCTAATAAAGCTAATACAAAATGGCATCTATACGTAATTTATTCAAAATAACGAGGTTAAATTAGACAAATACACATCATCACCCTCTGCTCTGTTTATATTTCTTTCACCTCCCTGCACAAATTCCCTGAGCTCTTCCTATCTCGAGATCCGCCGTTTAACTCTTTTCGCCCAAACTCAGAGCTTTCTTCTTCTCTTTTGTTCAATCACAGATTGAATCAGAGAGGGAAAAATAGTGATTCTTCTCCAGATCTAGTTTATCTTCTCTCATTTGGTTTAATCAAGGTATGTTCGCCGGGATAATCCTTGTAGATCTATCCGTTTCTTGAGTCAATTGTATCATTTCCGATTAGTTCCGATCCGATTTTGATGTGTTGTGATCGAGCGTTATAGTAGCCTGCTTGGTGAGTTACGTTTTTTTTTTCTCGATCGAAACTTTATAGTGCAGATCGAGACGAATGTACATTTTTGTGATTCGTTGAGGACGAATTATGTAGCATTTTTAAACGATGCATGTAGCTTTTCCTCGTTCCTTGTTTTGATTATTTACTTACCAATGCACCATGTTGAGAAACAACATCCAGTTTTTTTTTTTTTTTTTTTTGGAATAAACGATGCGTGTTTAAATCTGATTGATGTCTTTGGTGCAGGTCTTAAGCCAGTCAACATGGCATCGGCGACTGAGAACCAATGGCTCAAAGGAAGAGTGAAGGCTGTTACCTCCGGAGACTGCTTAGTGATCACGGCTTTGACCCATAGCAGACCTGGACCTCCACCGGAAAAGACCATTACTCTATCTTCGCTTATGGCACCTAAGATGGTGAGCTTTATCTTAATTCAATTATTTTATTCCCTCATATTCCTAATCCGTAGATTATGTTTTTTTTTTTGGTTGGAATTAACAGTCCTGTTGTTGTATTTTCCTCTGTTTTAGGCTCGCAGAGGAGGTATTGATGAGCCTTTCGCATGGGAAAGCAAGGAATTTCTGAGGAAACTTTGCATAGGAAAGGTACATAGTCAAAATTCTTGACTACTTATATACATTAGGGATTGTGATTGACTATATTTTCTCATCTTTTAAGTATATGCTTTTTTATTTGGTTTAAACAGGAAGTTGCTTTCAAAGTGGATTACAAAGTGGAAGCTATTGCTGGAAGAGAATTTGGCTCTGTTTTCCTTGGCAACGAGAATCTTTCTAAGCTTGTTGTTAAGAATGGTTGGGCAAAGGTGATAACGCATTATATCTCACTCGAGATGGTGTTGTCTGAAATAGGATTGTAATACCTTAGCTTTCTTACATGAGGGAAGTATTTCTGTACTGTGGACAGGTTAGGGAGCCAGGTCAGCAGAATCAGGATAAGGTTAGCCCTTACATTGCAGAATTGTTACTGCTCGAAGAGCAGGCCAAACAGGAAGGATATGGTCGTTGGAGCAAGGTTGGTCTTCTCTTCCTAACTGAATTCTCCAAATTCTGTAATGTCTTATTGATTTGATGATGGATTTTACCTTACTCCAGGTTCCTGGTGCTGCTGAGGCGTCTATCAGAAATCTTCCTCCTTCTGCCATTGGAGATTCTGCTGGCTTTGATGCCATGGGTCTTTTAGCTGCAAATAAGGGCAAGCCTATGGAAGGTATTGTGGAGCAAGTCCGTGATGGAAGTACTATTCGGGTTTATCTTCTCCCAGAGTTCCAATTTGTGCAAGTATTTGTTGCTGGAGTTCAGGTAATTAATCTTGTTTCCATGATCTTGCGTGCGAGGTTGGGCATTTGAACCTCTCACTTTGAAACACAGTCAGTAACTCTTCTCTTTCAATGTAGTCTCCGTCAATGGGAAGGCGAACCACAAATGGAAATGTTGTTGAGACAGCTCCAGATGAGACGAATGGAGATGTTTCTGCTGAGTCACGAGGTCCTCTTACCTCAGCTCAGAGACTTGCTGCCTCTGCAGCATCATCTGTTGAGGTTTCCTCTGATCCATTTGCAACTGAAGCCAAGTACTTTACCGAGCACCGTGTTCTTAGTCGAGATGTAAGGGGTTTTCTCAGCAACTTCTCTTCTGTTTCTCTGTATTTGACATTAGTACGATCTCAATTTGAGCTGGATATTGCAGGTTCGCATTGTTCTTGAAGGCGTTGACAAATTCAACAATCTGATAGGTTCAGTTCATTATTCTGATGGGGAAGCAGTTAAAGACTTGGGTTTGGAGCTCGTTGAAAATGTATGTGCTTTAAATTAAGCAGTCATTTAGCTTTCAACATCAGTTGCATATTAAGTGAATGGACTGATAATGATTTTGCTCCAAACTACATTTTTTGTTTGATATACAATTTTCTTCCCTCTATTGCACATGTTGTTACCTAAAGAGAAATTTGGTTGACATGTTATTTGATAGTTTATTGTTATACTGGTCAGTTTTTGGATCTCTGATACAAAATTACTGGAATATATGATCTTACATGTTGTTGAACAAAGTTAATGACATTGGTTGCTATTAAATTTTCTTAGGGTCTTGCTAAATTTGTTGAATGGAGTGCTAATATGATGGAGGAAGAAGCTAAGAAAAAGTTGAAAGCTGCAGAACTTCAATGCAAGAAAGATCGCGTTAAAATGTGGGCAAACTACGTTCCACCAGCTTCAAACTCTAAGGCAATTCATGACCAGAACTTTACGGGAAAGGTAGCATGTCCCTGGCCAAATTCTTTTTTAATTACTGTCTTTCTCCTCTACTAACTGTGTCATTGGTTTTATATCTCTCTTTAGGTTGTGGAAGTGGTGAGTGGGGATTGTGTTATAGTTGCCGATGATGCTGTTCCCTTTGGGAGCCCAGCGGCAGAAAGACGGGTCTGTCTTTCGAGTATCAGAAGTCCAAAAATGGGTAACCCACGCAGAGAAGAGAAACCAGCTCCTTATGCTCGGGAAGCAAGAGAGTTTCTGAGACAACGACTTATTGGCAAACAGGTATTGTTTTGAGCTTTCTACTCTAATCATTGCCTTTGTGTTCCCAATATGAACAAGATTCGATTATCCTTTCCCCTGCAACAGGTTCTTGTTCAAATGGAATACTCGAGGAAAGTCACCCCAACAGATGGTCCTACCATATCTGGAGCTGCTGATTCTAGGGTCATGGATTTTGGCTCAGTGTTCCTTCCATCTCCTGCCAAAGGCGATTCCGATGAAGTGGCTGCATCATCTGCTACAGCAGTTGCTGGCAGTCAGCCGGCTGGAGTGAATATTGCTGAGCTCATTCTTGTCCGTGGTTTTGGAAATGTGGTTAGACATAGAGACTTTGAAGAGCGGTCAAATCATTATGATGCTCTTCTGGCTGCTGAAGCTCGTGCTCTTTCTGGAAAGAAAGGAATCCATTCTGCAAAAGAATCTCCAGCCATGCACATCACAGACCTAACTGTGGTTAGTAAATATATTTCTTCTGAATAAGCTCATTGTCCTCTTTAGCCTTTTTCAGTAATCTAATTGGTAAAGCATATATTTGTCTCAGGCGGCAGCTAAGAAAGCTAAAGATTTCCTGCCATCCTTGCAAAGAATCAGGAGGATACCCGCTGTTGTGGAATATGTCCTCAGCGGACATCGGTTTAAGCTTTACGTTCCAAAAGAAACATGTAGCATTGCCTTTTCATTCTCTGGAGTCAGATGTCCTGGCCGTGGCGAACCGTTTTCAGATGAAGCTATCTCTGTTATGAGACGTAGGATCATGCAGAGAGATGTTGAGGTAAACCAAATGCTGGCCTAAAATTACATCTCAGTTTCGTATTCTCCTATATGGTTTTTTTTCATTGTTCTATTATAATCACACAGATTGAAGTTGAAACCGTGGATAGAACCGGTACTTTCTTGGGATCAATGTGGGAGTCAAGGACAAATGTGGCGACAGTTCTGCTTGAAGCTGGCTTAGCCAAAATGCAGACCAGCTTTGGTGCAGACAGGATTTCCGAAGCACATCTTCTTGAACAGGCAGAGAGATCTGCTAAAAACCAGAAACTGAAGGTAACAAGCAATACATGTTTAGTCAAGAAAATCCTCTCTTTCAAAACGTAATTTGCTAAACCGTTTTGATCTTTTTCAGATTTGGGAAAACTATGTTGAAGGAGAAGAAGTCTCAAATGGAAACACTACCGCCGTAGAGACCAGGCAAAAGGAGACCTTAAAGGTGAATTTATCTACATGATTTTTCACAAAACTCGCATCTTTTTTTTTTTTTTGGTATACAATAAAAAGCAAACCTTTATTTTCTTATCATTGCCTACGATTACAGGTTGTTGTTACAGAAGTACTTGAAGGTGGTCGGTTCTATGTTCAATCTGCTGGAGATCAGAAAATAGCTTCAATTCAGAACCAGCTTGCATCCTTGAGTATTAAAGACTCTCCCATTATCGGATCCTTTAATCCTAAGAGAGGTGACATCGTTCTTGCACAGTTTAGCCTTGATAACTCCTGGAACAGAGCTATGGTAAATTCCAATTCACTTTCTTATCTCTCTCTGGCTTTCTTTGCTTCTTGCATAATCATTTAATCAATACTTGTGTTCAGATTGTGAATGCACCCCGAGCAGCGGTTCAGTCCCCAGAAGAAAAATTCGAAGTGTTCTACATTGATTATGGAAACCAAGAGGCTGTACCGTACAGTGCAATCCGACCAATCGAGCCTTCGGTATCCTCAGCACCAGGGCTTGCTCAGCTCTGCAGACTTGCCTACATAAAGGTGCCAAGCTTGGAAGAAGACTTTGGTCCTGAAGCCGCAGAGTACTTCCATACAGTGACACTGGGTAGTGGTAAAGAATTCAAAGCAGTGATAGAAGAAAGAGACACATCTGGAGGCAAAGTCAAAGGCCAAGGCACTGGACCTGAATTGGCTGTCACTCTCATCGCTGTCGATGATGAGATCTCTGTAAACGCTGCAATGCTTCAGGTCAGTTTTCTCTCACCTTGTCTTAAAAAACATTTCCAATAACTAGTATCAATGATGATGGATGATGATGATGATGAACAGGAAGGAATAGCGAGAATGGAGAAACGTAAGAAATGGGAGCACAAGGACAAAAAGCCTGCTCTTGATGGTTTAGAGAAGTTCCAAGAGGAAGCTCGCAAGTCGAGAATTGGAATCTGGCAGTACGGTGACATTGAATCAGATGATGAGGACACTGGTCCGGCCAAAAAGCCTGCCGGTGGTCGCCGGTAAATTATATAATCGAAATGTTATGATGATATGGTTCAAAGGAACCATGAGGTAGGGAGCGAAGCGTCGGTCTGTTTCTCTAAAGAGTTTTAAAGCCATGTCGAACTTTTTGTAATGTTTTAGATTGCTCCCTTTTTCTTTTTAATTTATACCTTCTTTTTTTGTTGTTAAGAACTTTGAAACAAATTTTCCTATGTAGGACTTGAAATAAGGGGAAGTTTAAACTATGCTTACAGTTTTTGTGTTCTTCTGGTCCAACCTTTTTATTTAAGAAATTTTAGTGAGATCAATTAAGTGGAGAAACTCGTCAACTTTTTCTGAGAGTTGTAATGGGCTTAATGGCAGAGTCGTTGCGACTTGATCCTCTCTGGCAGCTGATACGCACACGGCACATCTGGCAATGGTGCAAAGTGATTACTCTGATCGGTGCCGAAGTTTCTGTCCGAGTAGTCTCCCCCATTTGTGTCTTCTGAAGAACCAATTCTGCTGTAAGTATATTTTTGATACGAGTCTGGTGCAATTGCTATCAAAGACTCTTAATGGTAGAAGTCCAAATTTCGAAATCCAAGATAAAAGTTTCAATATTTGGTACAGTTGTTGACACTCCCCATGCTCCATAGTGGGCACCTTACGAGATATCCTCAAATTAAAGATAAAATGTTAAAAATGCTGATATGTTATCAAATTTCAACTCAAAATATTGTTGACCATATTCAGATTCAACTGAAACTCAAAAGCATACAAAAATAAAATAAACATGTTACAATCTTGTACTCTTGTCTTAATATCAGTTCCACCTACTGTCTATACGGTGATAAACCCGAAACAAATAACACCAAAAATCAAAATCTACCCCTTCTTTCTCTAACTCTCGCGCCTTGTCTGCCTCTTCCGTGGTGCAGCCGTCGTTTCTTCCTTCTCCTCTGTCTTTGGCTCGCTCGTCGAGGCCTCTGTTGCTGTTTCCGGTTTCTTCTCTTCCACCTTAACCTACATATAATAACAATTTACCCCAAATCTAGTTACAACCAATAGCCCATAACATTACATCTAAACGACAATTGACATGTTTTTACCTTTGCACCACCAAATATGAGCTTGAAGAAGAGAGAAAGGAAGACAACCACGATGGAAATGAGGACACCAATGGTTAAGTTTGGCTGTGTTTCAGCTTTCTCAATGAGTTCCTACAAATGAAAATTACGGATTCTCGGTGAACCAACCTTCTTCCTCATACAACTTTATCTAAAGTCTGGAAATGAACATTGAACAACTTACCAGGATCTTTGACTTGTACGCACTTAAGAAAGAAATGTCTGCAACCTTGTACAAGAGGTCGAACACCTTCTTCTGCAGCAATGCACATGACAATATATAAGTAAAAAGGATATGTATGACCTTTTCTTATTTGTGGCGAAAATCAATTTACCTGGTAACTCTTGAGACCATCTGTCTCACCAGCAGCATCCTCCTCAGCCTTTTGTTTCTCTTTCTCGACATCAAACTTGGGCTTCCAAGTGCTTTGCCTGTACGTTTCCGCAACCTTCTCGTCTTTAGCTATCAAGATGTTGTCAAATAAGATACCATCTTGCATTGTCCATATCTCAATACCAATGGCTGCAATGGGTTCGAAGTCTGGCCTATCAAGCTCAAAATATGCAGGGTTAGGAATCTCTCTGGGTTTCCAGATTCCCTTGTAAGCTGGGTTATCAATAAGAGGTGCACTCCATTTGCCCTTGTAAGCAGGGTTCCTCTTCATCGGTCTCTTCCATTCGCCACATCCAGGTGCTGCCTCACACTTGGGGTTGGAAACCTTAGGAGCCTCCCACTCACCATCTTCCTCATCATCCCAATCTTCCGGCTTGCTTGCCTCAGGGTCTTCAACCTCTTCAGGCTCATCATCCAACCATCCTTCGGGTTTCTCAGCTTCCTCATCTTCAATCTCCATGGGTGCATCCTCATCCCAGTCATCAGGCTTCACAGCGTTAGGATCAGGAATCTTGGCTCTCTCATCCCAGTCTTCAGGTTTCTTATCCTCTGGATCAGGGATGGTCTTGGAAGGGATCAACGGAGGCTCAAAGTCTTCAGAAGACAGTAAATTACCCTTCTTCTTCTCCTCACCATCAACCAAAATCCTAACCTCATTGTCAGGTTTCAAGATAGCAGTGTAGACATGAGAAAGCTTGTCATAGGGAACAGAAGGAGGGAACTTGAGATGGTGCTCTACAAACTCGCCACTCTTGGGATTCTTATGCTTCAAGATGAAATGCACTTTGTTCGTAGCACCACACTTGTCAGGTCCAAACATAATAGAGTAAGGAGAATCATTGTCAAACCCTTGAGGAACCCATCCAGCTTCTTGAGGACGAAGGTACTTTATGTAAGCACCACCACACTCAAGCCCTTCTTGGAAACGAGCCTCGTATTGCAGAACAACAGTTCCTTCCTTGAGATTCAAAGGCTCATCAAGCTCTTTCACTATTCCGTACTTCCTAGCTTTCTCACTCACAAGAAGTCCATAATCATCATGCCCTTCACTCTTCTCATGCTTCCACACACCTATAAGAAGCAATTTTTAAGACCTTTAAACCCAAAAAACAAAAAAAAGCACCCAAATTGACACAAAAGTCTGTTTCTTATCCATTTCCAGTAAAAAGTGAACATTTCTAAATCTGTTCAAACTACAAATAAGCTTTTGAATATGAAAGCTACAGAAGTTGGAAGTCAATAAAACCACAACTAAATCTCCCATCTCATGTTTTCTCACTACAGAATACCAAAATTCACAACGACATAGAAGCTGTACCTTGGTACTCAGCTTTCTCAGAAACGACCCAGCGACCATCAAAAGGCTCATCGAACGATTCATACAGAACCTGAACCAAAATTAAACAAAGAAAAAGGTAACGAGGTTACTCTAAATTCTGTGAACAAATCTTAAAAACAGAAACTTTGTTCAATGAAATGAAGATTTTACCGTTTGCTCGTCACAGTAGCAAAGATTCTGAAGAGAAAACAAAGCTACAAGAAGCAACGAAACAACTGTAATAATACGTTGTCTCATCCTCGCACTCTCGAAATCGAATAAGACACACAAAAAAAGAAAAAAGTGTAGATCAGAGATGAGATGTGTAACTCTGATTCATATTATAACTCTCGAGTCTTCTTCGTATTTTAGACCTACGAACGTCATTTTGAGTCTCTTCTTCCAATGAATATCGCTCGCCACGTGACCTTACCCAATCACTGATCGACACGTCATATAAAAGCACGCAGCAATACGTACCCGCTTAGAATCTTAGTATTGGGCCTGGGCCCTGTGTAACAGATTTAACCAAGTGGACTTTTCTAGAAGGTTAGGTAACTTAAACCGACTTCACCTAAACTACACCCCGAAAAACTGGTTTAGGAGTACGAATTGAGTTTCAAACTTCATTTTCAAGCCTCCAGATATTTGAATTTCGAAACACAATCGCTACAAAATCTAAATAAAAACTAGAAACCAAATTCGATTAGATATTTACAAGCTGTGCAACTAATACAAAAATACATTCAAGTAGTTCGATTACTGTAATACATTCAGGCACAACAGGTCAAATCCTTTAATGGATCCATTCGAAAACACTTTTGACCTTCTTAAACGGTTCTTTTATTTATACACGTCATACCAAAACATGAAAGGAATAACAAAACACATAAGCCGGCCGTCCTGCAATGCTCAGTGAGCAGTAGCCGCTGACATCTTAGGATCAACGCCCACATCCTTAAGCGTCACGGCACGAGGCTTATGAGCGAATTGGTCTTTCCGGATTGGATCGGGAATAACATCTTGCTTGTCGTATTCTTGAATGTGAGCTACTTTCCTAAACCATGACTTGTTTGCGAACCGCTCCGCTTCGTTTAAAACTCTGTCCGGATCCTCAATCTCGGGAACAGTCTCTCTTGTCTTCTTATTGACACGCACGCTAGGGTTTTCGTGGAGGTGAAGATACGCAGTGTAGACACCAAACGACACAGACAATGTAATCAATCCTATGGAAACATAAACCGGTGTGAAGTCACCTTTTGTTGCCGTGGTGGTGGTAGCGGTTCTCTGGCCACCGTACTCTGTCGCTGCCGGAGAATACGCTTTCGATCTCGGAGCGGTCGCCGTCGCGTAGGTTCTTAACCTCTGCACCATGCTTTTCAGGTGACCCTACAATCATAAAATGATACGAGTCAAAAAGTCAAAACTGTGAAAGCCAAATTAATCACAGAAGAAACGACGACGTATAGAGCACTTACTGTTGATCGAACGGCCATAGCTGGTTCTTGGCGAGTGATTAGTAAAGATTAGCTGAAAAGAAGAGTAAGATTTGGTACTTTATTTGTTGTGGATTGTGCTTGGAGTGTCTAGATTGTCCATATAATAAAAAGGAAGATGGAGACATCTGGAGCTGAGAAGAGAGATGTAGAAAGTCGTGAGTACACGTGTAAGCATATAAGAACATGCATCGTCACTCGTGGAAGTGTCTTGAAGATCCACGTCACATCATATTCCTTATATAATATACGTATACTATTAATTCTTCATTGGTTGTTTTATCGTCTTTTACTTGTAAGTTCTAGATGGTCCTTGTCTCTCACCACCGTTGCCAAAGTCATTAAGAATCAATCATACGACCTGTAAAATTACGTTGCTTTGTCGATGAAAAATTGAAACCGCGTTTTGAATCAAAATTAAACAACCCTGAAAAATAAATGGCGCTGGGACCAGTTGCCCTAGCTAATCATCTTATAAATTATAGAAAAATAATAACTTAAGAAAAAGGAAAAAGAAGAGACTCGATTTTATGTATAAATTGGGTCTAATCTTCGAGTACCCTAGTCGGATCTTCTATCAATAACTCATTTACATTACAACACGTTCAGCATTAGCGCCAATAGTTAGTCTCAAGCATTGGACTAAAGAATCACATATTTAAACAAACTATCAATTTGTGCGTAAACAGCATGTTATAAGCCACGACAAGCACACTTTCTAAAAATTAGGTATGAAAATGAAAGTATCGTCTAAAAGAAAAGAGAAAAAAAAAAAAAAAAAAAAAGGGTTATCGTTTATCTATTCACATGTGTCTCAAAAAAGAAGAAGATTAGCATACTGGATTTACTCCACAAATAGTTTATGCGGAAAGTCGAAAGGATCAATTAACAACACAATTCGTACACCACTTATATCTTTGATATATATATATGTATTTCATGTATCTGAATTTGGATGAAATAGTAATCTATAGTCTATAGATAAAATTCTAATCGTTAAACAAAAAAAAAAAAATGCATTGAGATTACTTTCCAGATCATAAGAAAATATTTTCAAACATTTCAAATATAACCGCATAATATTCAATGTACCCATTATATTTTTATCTTATTTCTCAGTGTCCTATGGGTTTTCGTAACTTTGAAAGTTACTTTTTTGACACATATCCATTTATTTTTCCAGCGTTATCAATCTTTAACAGTTTTGAAGATTCTACGTAGAATATGATTATTCAATAATCTGCAAGAACAATTATTTTTGCCAAATATAATTAGGTAATCATTAATTTTTTTATAATTAATAATATTTAAATGTAATAACATGTTTTAAAGAAAAAATTAAAATATAAATAGTGATTAGCTAGTTTGAGTACTAATTAAACGAAGACAAAATATTTTGTTTCTTACATTTGCTTATAAATTCACAAAGTTCGTATATGTTGAAAATAATTTAAATAATTAATAGGATTAATAATCTTTAATTAAAAAAATTAATTTCATATTGTCCTGTGTATTTAAATAGTGGATTCATCAGTTATAGTCATAATTTAAAAGAAAAGTAAAAGAAACCCTATTTGTGATAAGACTGAACTAAAGCGCTACAAACCTTTCTTTCCTTTCGCTAAGCAAAGTGGTACAAACCTTTCTCAATAAGGAATTAAAACTAATATATATATTGATTTGAATATGATAAATTGATACGAGTTGAACTAGTGCTTGGTCGCTTACTAGCTCCCACTTTAGTGGAATTAGTGCTTATTCGACGTTATTATTGTCCATTATTACTTTTGTTACAAATAAAACGTTGTAAAGAGCTTTACAATCCTATATAAAGAAAGGCCTGCATATTAATTAAATGTAAACAATATAAAATCATATTCACATTCATTCCGAATTACATTTTTCTAAGCACAAAATTTAATAGTGGTGTTACTCTTATCAGGAAAAAAATCATAATGTTAGTTTCGTAGAAGATCAATTTCGGACACAAACAAAATAGCTTAAAAAGCATTGATCCTAAGTTCCTAACTGATTGATTAAACAGTAGTCACTCATTAACCACGACTTTACAATAAAAATCGTCGAAATTGTTGATTTCATGAAAGAACCCACTACTTCTTTATATATTAATGTTTTTTTTTTTTTTTTTTGTGAAGTCCACTGGCCATATTATCCCTTGGACGCCAAAGTCGCCGGTCAGTATAGTGGTCTTTACCACTTGACTATAAAGGTTCACAGCATCTTAAATATTTTTTTTTTGGTATAAGCCATGTTTATCGACAGAATAAAGTTATGTTTTTTTTTTAAATCTTATTTTAAAGTTAAAATTTCTAGATTGAAAATATATGACAGACTTCATCTATTATATCTATGACATAATCGTTTCGTTTGTTTCAATTGTTTTTAGATGAAAATCTATAATGTACTCCCTTTTTTTTGGCTCAAAATCTATAATGTACTTAGAAACTCAAAATATAAATTCAAAGGTAGAATTCAAATTCCACAAGTCAAAATTTCGCTGTTTTCTTAAAATAAGTATATTTGTCAAATTGATGCAATCTCAATACTAGTGGGATGAGCCAATGAGGTAAGTGGTCCTCGTATGACCACTAAGCTATATCACCTCCTTAGAAAATGCGTAATTTGCCCTTAATATGTTTGGTTTGTAGAAATATGAAAATAATTTTAGTGGAAATGATGACATTTAAGAATATTATTTTTGTCACCGATGATATATAATATATAATAATCTATAACCCGCTGTGTTTTGGAGGAAGATTGGACGAAGGGATATGCAATATGAGAAGAAAATAATATGTTTCGCCTATTTTCCACATTTATGTATTTTCATAAATTATAACCAAGAGTTAGCATCTAGAATTCTAGATGTGCTTAATCTATGTTTCGGTTTGAGGTTTGGGTTATTCAGAATTTAGGATTTTCAATTTTTAGAATAATTACCAAACTAATGTATGGATTGATTTGCTATATTAGTTCGAATTTTAATAAAATACTTTCATCCACAAAAACAAGTTTTGTTCGTTCGGTTTTTTTTTTTTTTTTTTTTTTTTTTTTTTTTTTTTTTTTTTTTAACTTTGTTTGTTTTTGGTTTTTGTATATTGAAAAGGTATTAACATTCTATATCTGATTTAAAAGTTAAGTTGGTTTTTGGATAAGACTTTTTGTTTTGATATGAATTAGTGCTGTTTATCCAGATTGAAAACTCTTATTAACATCTAACATTAATTTAAATTGTGTATATATATAAAAAAAATTAATTATTAATTTGGGAGTGAAAAAAAGTTAATACTATTATAAGTTGAGAAAACAAAAATAGAGATGCAAAGTGGTTGCACTACGACGCGCATGTGGTCCTTGAGTCCTTTTGTATTACCATATTTGGTGTGTGTTAATTTTTGTATTACCATCTTGGTTTTGCCTATATCATTCATAGATAAGAGATTAGGATAATTATTCTTTTTTTTCTTTCTGGTCAGGCATATGTAATATATATTGTAATTAAACTTTTACTTTATGATTCTTATATAGGGGTTTTAGATTTTTCTATAAACACCAACAACAACGATATTTATACTGCACTCTTTAGAATTTAGATTAATATATAAGTATATAATTCCGACAAGTGGAAGATAAATATAGCAAAAACTATAGAATAATTCGTTCCATCTGTAGAAACCACCTCGATACTTCTTGTCGTATCTTTTTCCCTTCTTTGTTTCCAATTTTTCATTATAATATAAAAGCTAAAACGGCCACTTGATTTAACTTGTGTAGTTGTTACTCATGACCCCGTTTATATAATCACTTAATAAGTGTGGTTTTAGACTAAACTTGTTGTGTGATCACATTCACAGTAAATACTAGAAAATATTTAATTTATTTATAATTAAAATGAATAAAAAGAATGGAAATCCAAAAATTCAATTAATTTGTAAAAATAAGATAGAATTTTACCTTTTTTTAAATTAGTGTGAAAATGTAAAAAAAAAAAAGGGACATAGAATTTGCATAATGTATGGAAACATAATATACTTCTTAGAAATCACATCTAAAATCCAGCGTGTAAATTTTTTGTTTTTAAACATGTATTTGTATCATTCATTTGAACTAACTGTTTCGGACCGACGATATGCTCTAATATTTTTAATAGTATAATGCAATAATGCAAGCTGGGATATTTTAAAAAGTCGAAAATGCACGTTATTAAAATGTTTATAATTTTTTTTTAACCCAAGTTAGGTATAACTTTCGAAAAGATTCCGTGGGTAGAAATAAAAGTGAGCAAAACATATTAAAAGCTAAAATATATTTTAACACAATAACAATGATAAATCAATTATGGGGACCAAATGAATTCATTATAAATGGGATGGGAGGTAGACGAAGAAGACTAAAAGGAAACACTACAAACGGTTAAGTCTCCTTATCAAATAATCATCTAAGAAAAAAAGATATGGAGGAAGAAACGGAACAAGAAGACGGCGTTAAGAAGCATTCGAGCTACGGTTAACAGAAGTTAATTAGCTCGGTTCCGTTATCTTTCTCTGAAGGATACAAACGGCAAGTCATCAGAGGCAAAGGGAAGGCTACGCCTTTCTTCTTCGTATTTTCTCTTTTAATTTCTTTCTGTTTTTCTTTTTTTCCGGTGATGTGTAGAATCTCTGATGAGAAGTATTCCGATTGTTTTTCTTGTTGTTTCTCTTAAAACTATCTTTATATATTAATATCCAAGTTGCGATTCACAACTGGTACCGTAGCTAACGGATGTTGAAATAATTAGAGATTTTTCTATGTAAAAATATAGGATTTCAACATATATGTGTGTGTGTGTTGTTTACAAATATAAGTTCAAACTTGTCTATTTTATAAAAAATTTTGAAAAACATCCATTTATAATGCATATCTCTTATAATTTTTTTGTTTTTCCTTTTTGCCTACATTTTTATTTTCCTTTTCTTTTATTGGGTGTTTTCTTTGTTATATATAGGACAAATAAAAGTTAATGATTTTGTGACCAACCCACCTGACTTTGCCTTCTTCTGAACCTACACGACCTAAAGAAGTTGGGGGAAAGGAAAAACAATGAAAATGGTTTCGGACAAAAAAAAAAAAAAAAAGAGTTGTCACCATTTTTTTTTCCACCCATTTCTTACGTATATTTAGTTTCAAGTCCTGCCTGATATTATCTACAATGTCCATAACTTCAACAACTTTTTTTCAAACTTTTTTTTTGCTTATCGACGTGTGTGGTTACTAACTTACTACACTGCTTTTGTTTGTGGAGACTATCACGGTTTTTGCCTTTTTTAGCTGTGATTCTATCTTTGTCTGACAATCAGTTTATTATTTAAGAAAATTCCCCATACTTGCTGATTTGTGAGTTATTGTTCAAATTGCTGATTTTAGTCTAGTTTCTTTTATCTGAATGTCACACTTCTATCCTACATAAGAAAAAAAAAATGAAAAACAAAATGAATTACTAACTTTTAAGATAAAATATATGTATCTTGTCATTTAAAATAAGTAGATGTTTAGGTCTAACATTGTTGTCACTTGTCATCATCATGGAGCATTTTTTTTTTCCGCTAAGATAAAATAATCTAATTAAATTATCATAGAAGACCAATAATTGAGAAATATGAATCAACAGTCATTGTCATATAAATAAAACGAATGTGTTAAATAAGTCTTTAGTAAGTCATTGTCAATCTACTGCTGGTATATAATAAGTCCATCAAACTAAAATATAAGTTAACCGAGATATATATATATATATAAATATGTGTATATATATACACACACTTAAATAGGTTATGATGATTCATATGAAAGATAAAATCTTAAATATGCAGTCTGTCTTTCTATAATATAGAACTCTTTTAGATTGTTTGCATAATTATTCCATTATCTATCTAGATAAAAAATCAATCAAATGATACTAATTGTGGGATAAAAACATAACTATATAAAAATCATAATAATAAATTCCAATATAAATGGTCGAGTCACATATGACTTTATGGTATCAGTCGAATCAATGTCGGTCGCATCAATGCAATCTTCATCTTCTCAATCTCGCTTTGTCAAGGTTTACAAAGAAGGTAATTCCGTAGGGAAGAAGCTCAATCTCCTCGCGTTCAGTAACTACGAGACTCTCGTAGGTAGCCACTCTGTCTCGTATGTTTAATACTACAATTAGATGTAAGTATTACAAATACAAAAAAAAAGATGTAAGTAATTAACAAATTGTTGAAGTGAAGAATATCTTAAGATGTCGATTTAATGTTTTGTTTTTCTAAATCAGAATCAAAATCTTAAGGATATCAAAATACTAAAAAGAAAATAAATGGATATAGGGAGTTTCCTAAAAACGTAAGGCAAGGGTTTTAAGACCATTTAAAACTTCGTCCTAAACATTTTTAGAAAATTCACACTAAATAGGGAATGTAATAATAAAAACAAAGAACGGCTTATGTGGTTCTTCTTAAAGACTTGAACGTCACGGTACCAAATGTTCTAGAATTCGTCTTCGGAGTGATATTTGAGATGATCTTTTACTTGACCTACAACAACAAACCCGTTTTGGAGCCGCATGTACCTGTGGTGACGGAAATAGCTCAGTTTCTAGAAATCACCATACTTTGACGTATTTAGACAGAGATGGAGATTGGGTTATGGCCGGTGACGTCTCATGGAAGTATGATCCATCTCACTCTCATACATCTTTTAATTTTATTTATTAAAAAAAAAACTGTAATCTCGATTTTATGCGTCTGATGAGTCATGTTTTGTTGCAGCAATTTTCTGAGTACAGTGCAAAGATTAAACATTAAGAGACATGCGTACTCCTTAAACCCTTGTCATTGACATGTTAACAAACCTGCAACGAACCATATATATCCCTTCTAATGAACTGTCTAATCTAAATTTTGTTAAAGTAACTTTTAAATCTTGGTAATTTTAACCAAAACATTTGATTAGAAAAAAAGAATGGAAATGGTATAATTTAAACGACCAGACATGTTACAATCTCGTCTTGTTTTTTGTTTACTCACCACATAATCTAAGAGCTCAAGAGTCAAGTATGACCCCTTTGGGAACAAAAAAGAATAACTAACCCCGAGAAAATATCCAAGACCGTATTGGCTAATCAAGAGCCATATTTTTCTTCATAGCTTCATAAACAATGTAGGTAATGCTTGCAGCTGGAACTACTTTGAGAAGATTTGGTAACAGTCCTCTGTAGAAACCTCTTAGACCTTCGCCTCTCATTGTTTTCATAAACTCTTGCTTCATTGTCGTCTCTGAACTATCCGCTTGCATTCTGACATGACAAGGATCAAACTTGTTTTTACAATCACAGACAAGAAAGAAACACATGTAAATAGTTTGTTACATGTTTTCGAATTTTTACCTTGTTCTTACTACCTGTAACGGGTAAACACATGATGCTCCAAGAGCTCCTGATGTCATTCCACAGCTGAGCTGTATCAATGGACCCGGTTCTGCAGAATTTCAAACTGTTTTAGTATATCATAGAACAATCATACGCAAATAAACCACAAGGATCTAAGGCTTTGATGCTCTAACTAACCAGTGTCCTGAAGAATATATGTCCTCGACAAGTCTTTCAACGTTTCATATGCAGCGAGGTCAATTCCTGCATAAGGGATAATCCCAAGCAGAGAAGGAAAGAGACCCTTGTAGAACGCCCTAGGTCCCTCTTTAACCCATATATCCTTTGTGAGCTTCCACAACTTTGGTGCCTTTCCACCTTCACTGACACAAGTCTGTAACCGAGTCTTCACGAGATCCATAGGGTAAATAGCGGTTTGAGCCATGGCACCAGCCATTCCACCAGCCAAAAGCCTCCCGCTTGTACCAATATCACCGTCCTCTCCCCCAATCATGGGTTTTAGCATTTCGTAAGCACAAAACTTAATGGCACTTTCAGGAGCAACCTTCATGACATTTAACCCATTACCTCTGAAGAAACCCGTCAACTTATCTTCTCTCCATATCTTCTTAATGGTCGGGAGGACCCCCGCGTGTGCCCTTTGAACTTGCAAAACAACTTTCAGGCGATCAAGAGGCGCTGTTGCGGTCCTAGAAACAGCTCCAGCAAGTCCTCCAGAAAGAAGTAATCTGCTTCTTTTGACATGTTTGCTTATACCATCTGGTATAACAGCTTGCTCCCCAATGTCTATCAAGCACACCCTTTCCCAGTGATGATATATGTTT
Source organism: Barbarea vulgaris (assembly GCA_963667165.1). NCBI lineage: Eukaryota > Viridiplantae > Streptophyta > Magnoliopsida > Brassicales > Brassicaceae > Barbarea > Barbarea vulgaris. Next base: position 25,236,172 of record OY763891.1, read on the forward strand.
TCAATAGTGGCTTCATGAGGGTATAACAAAAGAAAATCTCTCCACTCTTCAAATGTTATAGTTCCATTGTTGTCCTTATCAACATGCTCCACAAATCGAGCAAGCTCCTCATCATCGATTTCAATGCCTACAAGAACATAACTGTGGGGCTTATATATAGGTTGGACAATGCATAAAACCTTCTGCAACAGAAGACTATAAGACTGATCAACCAAGAACAAGTTGTAACATCAACACAAGGCCATTAGCAAATTCACCATAAACAATCAAAATCCACAAATCCTATAAAGGCTCAAACTTTCAATTTTGCAAAAGTAACAGTATTAATGGAACAGTAAAGGAATGACATACCGGCTTTAACAAGAGCCTCCCAAAGCTCCTCAGGCAAAATGCAGCCATTGTGTTCAACATCAATAGCCTGGAAAATCCTGTAGAGCTCAAGCTCCTTCGCGTCAATGTAACGACGAAACTCGTGGTAATCCACACGCCCATCACGATTAGCGTCACAGACTCTAAACAAATCCCTAGCATACTTATACTCAGGAGGAATCTGAAGCGAAGCTAGACCCTTTTCAATGGAAGCGTAATCTAAGAACCCTAGGTTCGAATTGTCGAAGAAATCGAACAAACTACGAATCCTGATCTCTCTCTCATCCATGGTCTCGCGTAACGCCAATAGAACATGCTCCATCGTTACGGATACAGGTTTCTTCATCAAGTTTCGGTATTTAGGCTTCGATTTCGCCTTCTCCATTGCTGATTCGTCGGATCAATCGAGATAAAACAACAAAATTAGAATGCTTCAAAAGGGGATTTGATTGATTCTACGGAATCGTTCATCTTCTCGTGTAATTTATACAACCTGAGACTTGAACAGAGTGAAAGAAAAAAATCTGGTCTTGGGTCTTGAGAAAGAAGACCTAAACAGCACTGAAAGAGTCTTTCACGTCCAAGACGAAAACGCAATCCCCAAATTTCCAAAACGAAAAAATCAGAAATTAGAAAAGAGCAATACGAAATATTCAAACTTTGGAAATCACTTCACTTCGTACGGACTCGGGAGTCAGAGAGACCAAAAGGGTTTGATGTGTAAGAGTCAGAGACGATGGCCGGTGAAGCAAAATCCGGCGTCATCTGTCAACCGCAAGTGACGGTAACATATCCCCCAATCTCTCTCTCTCTATCTTCCCTCGCCTGACCTTTTCTATTTTCCACGTGCAATTCCCACACGGCACGTGTGATTCAGTCATATTGAAACCGCTCCTATCCGGTTTGACCCAAAACCGAATGGTCAAATTCTGTAAAATAATTAACTTCATCACAGAGAGGAAATGGCTTTATGAAAAATCTCTCTCTTTTTTGAAAAAGGAAACAAAATTAATAGTTTTAGCTTTTAGGTAATTGATAATTTGGTAGAGATCTTGTCGCCGGTTCTGTATCCGGTTCGGAAAATGGAATGCTATTACAATAAGTTAAGTAGCGATAATTTGTACAAGTTTTCAATAACCGACCTTAGCTCAGTTGGTAGAGCGGAAGACTGTAGTCTGTGACAGCTAATCTTTAGGTCGCTGGTTCGATTCCGGCAGGTCGGAATTTTTTTTTTTCCCTAGTAACGCTTTTGCCTTAAATTACAATTTTTCTTTAAAAATAGTTGGTCAATCTTCGTTATTTTAGCAAACTAGTTTTTTTAAAAACCGCATATCGGATTATTATAAAAATGGGCCGGCCTATATATATGGAATAGTGAACTGGGCTGTGTTATATATGCAATGAATGTGTCGGTGCAACTTGAACATCCCCGAACGAAGGAAACAAGCAAACCGTACATATTACATATACACATACATACATACGTTTTTTACTTTATTATATTGAGTATCAATCAATGTATGCATGTACGTATTCATACGTCTTTGGGCCGATAAGTTTGAAATTGAAGGAAAAGGAAGTGGTTGAGATTTGCGAGAGCTTAGAAGGCCGCAAAGGTTGAAAGGGCGGTGAGGCCGGCGTGCGTGCGTGCGGCCATCTCCCCATTTCCGTTATTGTCAACGTTTTTATTTATTGATTCTCTTTTTATTCTTTCTGTCGGGATAATGGTTGGATTTGTGTTTACTTATTTTGTATTGTCTTCTAAGCAACAACGGTCGATATGTATTCATATATGTTAAGGAATTTGAGTGGTGGCATGAGCACTTCCCAAGTGCCCTTTGTATTGCATACCAAACACACACACAAAAAAAAGATCAACTTTCTAAAAAATTTGTTATTTTTCTAAATAATTCTACCTTTTTAAAAAATACTGATACTCCGGCGGTCTTAATTTGTTCAAACAAAACTTATTATTTACTATATTTTGGACTCCTTTTTTTGTAACGTTCCGGAATTTTTAATTTGTCTAGTTACATTTTGTTTGAAAATTGTGTAGCTATATTGGTTACTGTTTTCCCGACAAATGGTACTTTATCTAAACCGCTTAGAAAGAGGAGATCCTAGAGTTCATATTCCTCCTAGCTAATTAACTAATTCTCAGATCCCTTAACACATTCAGGCTAATAGTCATTTTGATCTATTTGACGGATGATTAATATGTTTCCTATACCCATAGGGCCATAGCTTTTAAATGAGTTTTTAAAATATAACGTTTTTCTTGTCTTATGAAATCCTCAAATAAAAGTATTTAACAAAATGAACGATATTTTTCGTAGCCTTGTGTATCAGTGTATGGGCTTAACAACAATCCAATTAATTAATTTCCAAAAAATTGTTACTACTGAAGAATTATACAATTCATCATAACAGAAATTATCATCTATTCAAGCCTAGTGTTTCTGTTTAATTGAAGCGAAAAAACAAAAAAAAAGAAAGAAAGAAAGAAAGAAAGAAGCGCATGTTATATCAACGAATTTTGTTAATATATAATTAATAAAATTTATATATATATATATATATATATATATTATAAACTTTCACGAATCACAATTAACAAAATAATGGTTTGAACTTTTGATCATAAATAACTTTTCAATTGGAAAAAAACACACACACACTTGAATCTTGATCATAATAAACGATATAGCATCGCTTAGTCACGGAAGTGTCATACACGGCCACACCCGCGCGTGTTAATATTTGATTACAGAAAAGAATACAAAGATGCTTTTGAAGTTCCACGAATGTCTTGAAGTTGAAGTACAAATTTTTGTCGGCGGCCGAGATTCACATACCAATAAGTTTTAAGCACTAACCATTTACGTTAATTAACACGCATGTAAAAAATGAAGAAACAAACATAACAAAAAAAAAAAAAAAAAAAAAAAAAAAAAAAAAAAAAACTAGAAAATAAGGAAGACAAATGAAAGAGGAGGAGATAACGCGTTGGTCGGAAAGTTTTTAATAATAACGAAAATGATAATCATCGATCGTAACCATCATTTCAACTGATATGATGATAAGAAAAATGAGTCTCTCAATTTCAAAACGAAATGATTTTTTTTTTTCATTTCGGAAACCATGTGTACATTGAATCTAACCCAAGTTGTTTATGCCCTAAAAAAAAAAAAAAAAAAAAAAAAGTTGTTTATGCCCTCCGATTTAAGTTTCTTCAACAACATAGACTTTAAACTAGAATTATAACTACACAACACTAACATAATTAAAACCACTAGTAATCGCCCTCTAAATTTAGTCATTGCCAATATATCATACGTACATATTTCCGAATCTGCATCTACATCGCCTAAATCATTTTGTGACGTTGTATATTTCCTATATCATTATACACTATAAATATTGTATATAGGTGTAGAAATTTTTAATTTGAAGCCAAAAAAAAAAAAAAAACATAGGTCAAAAGTAGTCCATCTCTTTGGATTGACAGAAGTCAAGGATTTGAACAAACGCTTATGCCGGTTTTGGTCAAGTTTAATTAGAGAATCTGTTTTGGTCAAGTTTTCATACTTGTTACTTCTAATCCCAGTATCTACCTTCTTTTCTTTAATAAGAAGTAGGAACAAAAAATTGGCTTCTAAAAGTCTCATTGTACCGGTTTTAATATAAAACAAACCACTTTTGGAACTCTGAATATAATGGGACTACTTTGATAATAAAACTCTAATATATCGAGATAAACATTAACTAGTCTGTCTTGTTTTTGAATAATAAGTGTGATTCTTTATAGTTAACCTGACCATAACGAAGTAAGTTTGTGAATTCAAACTGACTTAAGAGAGCCCACAAAAACAGAGGTCAAACCAGTCTCAATAAAAGTGGAATAGAAATTGTGTTTGTGTAAACTTGATCTATATATGAGTCATTTTAAAATTCTTGAAATTTAAATTTAAAATCAAACAGATAATACTACACAAACTGGTAATATCTAAAATCAAATTTCGTTCCCGTTATTTCAAAACTGTGCAATTTTTTTTACTTGTTTAATGTTTAATACATATTGATTATTTATTCATAGATGAGCCTATATATCTTAATGCCAATATATGAAAATCTTTACAAATATAAACTGCAGATCTCAACATTTATCTCGACTTGATTTTCCTTTCCCTTAAAAATATTATACGGTGTATATATGTTCATGCTACATAAGATTATCAAAAGAGAATTTAATAAAATCCTTGTACGTACATATTAACTTAAAAAGAAATGAATAGTATAAAGTCAACCATTTTCGCTTGGTTGAAATTTTAGATTGTTTAAGTAGTATGTAACTGTGTCACCTAAACGACTCAACAAATGTTCAATCTAGTAGTAAATTTTTGTTTGTGGCGATATAATGGTCACATTACAGTGCAACCCGAAATTTTAACTGTTCTGCTATTTTTTTTTGCGTCTGCATGTGTGTTTGTTTGAGGATATTCCAATAATTCTTTTTTTTTCTTTGAAATTTAATATTCCAATAACTTTAAAGGGTAATATTTTTGTATTAGTAAATTTCCTTTTGAATACTACAAACGAATTACCCAAAAAAAAAAAAAAAAAAAAAAAAACATAAACAAATCCAAATGCAAGGGTTGTTAACAAAGAACCCCATGAAAAACTCTTGAAGGAAGAAATAAAGTAATAAACAAAGTGATCACAAAGAACACACGCATACTGAAAATGAAAATATAAGACAAACACTAAAAAAAAACATATGATCCCCTCATAACAAGTGACTCAAAATCAATTTTACGAGGATCTCAAAAACCCGAATTAGGAGATGAAGAATTATCCCCAAAATGCAAAAATCTGGCGTAATCTTGTTCTGCTTGTTGCCTCGAAGATCCACCAGAAGATGAAGAAGTTGTAGTAGATAACGTCTGATGATTAAACATTGAGCCTCTGGTTTCCCCACCGGCCAAACTATAGCTTAGTGCATCATTACTATTTCCCCCTTGAAGAAGATATTGGTTATAGTAGTATTGGTTATAATATGGCAAATTTTGCGGATTGGACTGCGGATTTGAGTAGTAAATTTGATTATTAGAAGAGTAATAGTTCGGTAGACCGGACATAGTACTAGTGTTAGTAGCTAGTTGAGCCCTCTCAGGGAAATTGAGTTTGGCTTTGCTTCCTTTGAACTTAAGAGCTGCTTCATCATAAGCTAAAGCTGCAGCTTCAGCGGTCTCAAATGTCCCGAGCCACACGCGTGCTGCCTTCTGCGGATCCCGAATTTCAGCTGCCCACTTTCCCCATGGTCGTTGCCTTACCCCTCTATAGTGTCTCTTCCTCAAGTTTCCTTCATATATTCACCAAGTAGAAACAATATTCATATATATATGTATACGTACAGGTTTGGTAGATTTCTCAAATATACATACTGCAAGATATTTTGCATCATAAGAAGGAATATTTTCGTCTTCCAGACCAAATATCATTACATATGTACATATCATCATCACATAAATATGCTAACTAATCCAACTATATATATGTGTGCATATATATATATGTAAAAATATACCTGGATCTTGAGTAGGAGGAACGGGCTGGTTAGGATCTTGTTGATTATACACAACAGGTTGATGTTGATTATTATCATCAGAGCTGCTTTGGTTACCAATGACTTGAGTCAAGGCTGCGACCATGGCACGCGTGTCGTACTGGGATCGGGCCGAGAAGAAAGGGAATATGTTCTCATCGTCGTCATCGGTTTCTTTCTTTTCATTCGGTTCATCGGCTCGAAAGGGCCTCTGTCCATAATTTCTTGAATTCGCCAGCTTTGCAAAAATCTTTAGAACTCCTTTCTCAGGTGATATAGATTTTAGGGTTTATGATTTGAACCTGAACAACAAATTATAGAAGACGAAGAAAGAAATGAAAGAGAATATAATTAGGGTTTTGGGGTGAGCAATTTTGAAGGTTTTATAGAGGCATATTTGTCTGTGTGAACATAAAGACAAGTAACAAAAACGTAAAGCTGAAGTTTTGCATATTATTTTTTTTTAATAATTAATCTCTTTCTTAACTATTATAATTTTCGAGACACATAAAACTTATGCACTTATATCAGTGTACTGTTTAATAACCTGTAGAGACGCGTGAAAAAGCTTTTTGAATTGCTTATTGCAGAAAATGCGTACGTGTGAATCTGAACAAGTTAAGAAATGGATATCAATAAAGATTAGTAAAAAGCTCTAATAGAAGAATGCAAATTAATATGAACGCTATATAAAGATCTGTAGTGACAAAAAGGAACAAATTTAAAGAACCAAAATGCATGCATGTACATATTCTGTTTAATTGTTTCTTTTCAGTAACACATGCATGGAATCGAAGAATGAAGAAGAAAATATAAAAGAAAAAACAAATCTATTGTTTTGAAAGTTTGGTTTAAAATAATAATAAAGAGAACCGATATTCTTTGTCTCTAAGAGCATGTGCAGTGGTGAGAGAGAGTCTCTCAGATATATTATTTTAATAATTTTGTAAAAATTAAATTATTTAATTAAAATTTAAATAATAAGTAGAGGTTAAAACCAATTATATATTGACATGTGTATAGGAAGTTTCTAGGGAGGTTCTCAAATGAGAATCGATTCTCCATTCTCTCTTCTGATTTTTATTTTTTTCTATTTTTTAATTGTTAAGAGACTGCTTCAGAACCTTCCACTGCACATGCTCTAAAGAGACATTCTCTGAAAAAGTTAAGGGATAACAACATAATACTATTGTTTTTCCATATATATATATATGAAAACGGAGGATACGTACGTGTGTGTGGGATCTTTTATGGGTTTGCTTTTGGGTCTTAATTTTAAGATGAAGTGGGATCTTGTTTAATTTTAATATTTCATTTAAAAGAATTGGATAGAGATTGGAAAACAAAAATAGTTATATCCAAGAAATCTGTACACACTGGTCCCTAGCTAACTCAAATGAAAACGTGTAAATTGAAAAATTTGTTGTTTTTTATTTTTTTTTGTTAAAGATTGAAAACGTTGTTATGAAGATGTTTTCTATTTTCATAAATACCTGAAAATAAGTTCAAACCTCATTTTTGTGTGGAAGTTTTTGATCCAGTGTAATCAACTTAATTAGCGTTTTATACAAGATTCAAATAAAAAAACGAAAAAATAATCACGTTTTAATTAGAAAGATAGACAAAAAAAAAGGTGAAGCAGATTATTACAATTCATGAGTTTGGCGTAAATTTTATATGTCATCCAAAATTGTATGTATTACGGGTTAGATTAAAAACAGATACTAATTTTTTTAAAACGATAACTAAAAAAGATAGTGGTTATTCTAGATTCATAAAGATTACGTTGTTCACAATAAAATCAAAAGAACCATTTTGGTACTAAACAAACTATTTTAAGGATATGTTCACAAAAACACTTTGTATGGGACCCTTGACAAGGAACAATTCACAACTAACCTTTAACAAAAAAAAAAAAAAACAATTCACAACTAACGATATTTCCTGATCTCAAGGGAGTAATAAATTAATTTCCTAAAAACTCGCTTTTGATAATCTAAGAAATTTCCTTTTTAAGGTCGACTCGAGACAGAGGTTTTTTTTTTAATTACGGAAGTAGAAGAGTAACCAAGAGAGTTGCAATCGTCCAACTGTTGGCTCTCGTAATCATGCTTCGTAGCACGTGGCACACATTTATTTATTTGTAAAAAATAATTCAACAACAACATGCAGTTTTTTTTTTGGTTTTTTAATTATTCGAAAGTAAACAAATATGTGTAAATTCAAATTAAAGTGTAAATTTTAAAAATTTAAACAAAGGTAGTATGACATCGTGAAACAAACAAAAAATGTACAGTATGTTTTGAAGGGATAGCGAAGTCAACAAAATATTATGATCAAGTGTCACATGATCACATCACTAAACAAATTTAAGGATTTGTAACTTTAGTCATTTGACCATTAAATAACCATGATTTGATATTTTAGTTAATTTTTAAAATTAGCTCATTTTTGTTGTCTATACAAAAATGAAATTGTATAGATAAAGATTACGACTACTGGGATTTGGGTATATATTATATTCGGTAGTTGGAGGAGGACTGTATTGGTGTAACGAAGCCTAGATATGTGGACTTTTTATATAAGAAATTCAGTCAAATGAAAAAAAAAAAGAAAAGAGAGTATCTTTTAACATGTCAATGACTTTGAATAATAATAAAAAAACCTTTAAAACATTGGTTTTGTTGACTGGAAACGAAGAAACAAAATTTTGCGAATTTGCCAAGCCAATGAAAATGAGTTTAACGACTTCACATAATTTAACTTTGATTATTTCTAATCTTTGCATATCGACGACTTGACTAATCTTTTGATTTTAAGGTTTATATTTACGTTCAGTATAATGATAATTAAAATATTAGAACATGAAGAAAACATAAACGTAAATACAACCAATTTTTAAAAGATATTTAATTCATAAGTTGTATTTTTTTTAAAGAAGTCGTATTTGATAAATAAATAAAAATGTCATAAACTTGAGGATTAATATCTTAAAATATTAGTTAAACTATATTGCACATATAATTTGTTTGTTTCAGCGACAAGTACGGTAAAGATAAATCAAATTTCACGTTTTAAAGTTAGGAAAAGTCAGCACCTAAATCCCAACAAACAAACAAAAAAACGTCAACAACTAAATAATATGTTGACCGTTGAATAGTACATAATCTGAAATCTGAATATGCCCAAACCGACTGGTATAAATTGGCAAATATAATAGTAACAATAAAAGTAATATTTATGTTTGGCAAATGATAAACAAATCAAGAGTAAGATATATAAAATTTTGTGGAATACTGGAAATGGAAAAATTCCAGAGAAAATAAAGTAGAAAAAAAAAATTTTAAAAAAAAAAACCAAACGAAAACGACAGCGTTTAGTCGTGTGACTGATGTATGTACAGTGGCTGAGAGTGGGATCAAGAAGTAGAAGTGGTGGGAGTGATATTGCGGTTTCTCATATACGTCAAAAATTGTGAAGGCAATTCCGCTAGAAGCGCTTCTACCACAGAGACCTCTCCATCTACACACACACACACACACATGAAACCACAATGAAAACGCTGCGTTTTTATGTTTTTCAACAAATCAAGAAACACAACACACTTACATTGTATGTCTCGTAATGCAACAAACTGGACGATATCTCGAGATGCTAGGCGACCACTTGAGCTCTCTAATCTTTCTCCTTTATCTCCATCTAGTACCTACACACACATACATAAGCTTTGTAAGAATGTATTTCGAGTTTTCTCAAATGAAATAAAGCATTTATGTTTTTGATTAAGAACGAACGAACCTCCATTTCTTTATAATCAGCTCCTCCTACTCCAACGATGAGGATTGATAATGGGAGATCCGATGCACTTACCAATGCGTCTTTCGTTTCTTGGAGATCTGTTATTACTCCATCCTATAAAAACATGGCATTGTAGCAAAAACACACACAAGAACCGGAGAAATAAACAATTTGTTCTTTGATATGAAATAAACTCACAGTGATTATCAACAACACATAATATCTCTTAGCATTTTCAGCGAGTGAATTGCTTGCGATTGTTGCAGCAGCGTTGATCACAGGACCAAATAGAGTAGGCCCTGCAAAAGACACGTTGAAGAGAGCTCCATTGTAGGCATTCATGATACCTTGAATCCCATCTACCTGAGATACAAAAGAAAGACTAGTTCAGCAATTTTGATACAAAGTTAGTTCAATGCGAGTCAGGTTTGTAGCAAGACCTCGCAATAAGTACTGCTTCCATTAAGGTTAAAGCAATGTGAAACCGGGATATCGATTGGACGAGCACCAAAACCCCATGCGGGAAAGCGTTTGTCTGAGTCATAGAACTGCAACACTTCTCCAACTTCAACTATTGCCTGAAAAGAAGAAAACAAGATCAACACACACACACATAGTTACAGCTTCTGCAAAGAAGCTTGAAAAGATCAAGTCCTTACTCTCTGGTAAGCATTTAACCGTCCTGTAGGATCGATGTAATGCAAGGAATCTGGTAGACGAGGATTTCCATTTGAAGCTGATGGAAGAAGGGAACAATAGGATTAGTTTAAAGAGAATGTACTAGAGAAACTCTGCACTTTTCAGATCCTTTTCTACCTGTGAAATCAATTGCAACCATGAAGTTCAGTTCAAATCCAGACGCCAAGTATTCTAGGAATGTATGCTGAATGGTTTCAGTAAACTTGTCTACGAAAAGCTGGCTCTTTAATACCTGAAATAATGGTGTAAATGGTATTAAGATTTCACGCATACAAAATTGTATGAAACCTCTTGCTTGTGAAGGTACATACTCTGTCTTCATGTTTATGTCCAACACCAGTAGGTAACAATAAATTGATTCCTTGGCCAGACAAATGAAGCTTTTCTAAGTCTGAAAGTGATTTCTGAACTTTTCTGGCAAAAACCAATAAGAAATAAGAAATGAACTCAGCTTAAGCGACTCAGTTTCATATCCCAACATAGAATGGAAGGAACTGAGATTTTTGCGGTTACCCAATCAGGTCGTGATTGCCATTGCCGTTGAAGTCTAAGCACTCTATTACCAGTGGGCTATCCTGCAAGACCACATAAGAGAAACTGATACATCTTCTTGATCTTAAAAAATTCAGATAAAAAAGAAACCTTTCTAGTTGGTTTACCTTACTCCCCACTTGTTGAACACTTAGAAAGACTGGTTTCCAAAGTGGATTTGCATCATTCTTTAAGACTTCGGTTTTAGAGACCGGGATTGGAGTCCCGTGCTCTACAATCTTCGATATCACCAAAAAGGGGTCCTGAGCATGAGAAAGACAACAATGTTATATCGATTTCTGAAGTAAATTCTAGCAAATTGGTCACAGAGTATTATAGCTTACACTTTTAGAAAACGTATCCTTAGATTCCAAATTCAAGCCCCTAAATACAATCTCTGTATTGGTCTTAGAAGCTAGAGACTCCTCAGCATGGACTATTAACTTTCCATGGTTTTGTGGCTGAGTCTGTGCAGCAACACCTTCTTTACGCATGAGTTCTAAGGCCATTGTTCTATTTGATTTGGTGACAATCTGCATAGTTTTGACCAGTAAATAAAAATCTAAATCAATAGTAATCTATAGCAAATTGATACACAAGTAAAATTTCTCTGCTTTACCACTAAAAGAGGTTGTTTCTTTATATTCAAAGAAAGGTTTGCATACCTCAGACAATGTACATGTTGCCTCGCCGAGAAATTGCTGCTCGTCTAACTTAAGCATCTGAAATCACAAAATGTAAAATTTGTAACTTTACTAAGATTGAGTGAAAAGGGAAGATAAAAAAAATTGCAGGTACCTCTTCTCTTGTATTTTGAAACTGAGTGTCAATATCATACACACGAAACCTGTGCAGAAAAAGGTTACAAAGTTTAAATCTTTACATCAAGTTTTCGCATTTAAACTGAGATTTAAGGATCTTACAACAATGTCTGCACAATCTCGAACTGATAACCAATAGTAAAATTCCTAATCCATTTAGGGTTCAGAGAATTCAAAACAACTTCACTACGGAACAATTCTGCAAGTGTTCCATCTCTTCCTTTTGTATAAACAACCACCATTGCATCACTCTGCAATATCACAAGCCAAGTTTTATAAACTACATCTTTAGATCATCCTTTAACACTTTGACAATCACTAACTATAAACAACATTTTGAGATTTCAAGAAACTAGAAACTAACTCTACCTGAGAATTGTTTTTTATGAAATTAGAAAAAACTAACCTTTGAAATTACATCTCGGTCTCGCAAATTGGAAGCAGAGAACGATAGCTGCGAAACAAACAAACAAACAAAAAATCATTAGTGAAACCGAAAAATTTCAAATCTTGATGAAAAGAAAAGGAAAGAAACGGACCTCGATCTGAGAAAAGAGGCCGTTGAAGCCACGAGACTTGAGGTAGTAGTCAACGGCGTCGTTAGTAGTGGCGGAGGAAGTAGTGCCACCACCAACACCGGCCATTCCACCACCACCACCGTAAGAGCCATCGGACCAGCAGCTTCCCATCACTCAAAATCAGGAGAAGATTGAGACTTGAGAGGAAGACGAAAGACCGGAAAAGATGAAAAATCAAGACAAGGGAAGAGGAGGTGGGACCCACTGTGTTTTCCAAGTCGACGACGATCTGTCTTCTGTCTTGACTCCATTCATTTATTTATTGGCCTTCCCTTTTTTTTATATATATATATATTTTTTTAATTATTCTGAATTAGGACAACACAAATACTAATTATTACGGAAATTAATTATTGCAAAACAAAATTATCTGGAAAAGTAGACGGTCCAGATGTATTAAATTGACTGAGATATAACAAAGCGTCAATCTCGTGAGGATATTTACTATACCGGCATAGTGATTAATATTTTTTGGTCCCCATTAGTTTATTTATTATCGGATTTACAAGCCGACGTTTATAAGATAGTTTTGTTAATAGATTTATTTTTATTTTGATTAAGATAATTTTGTTAATAGTTCTATGGGAATCAAACATGTTTTTTTGTAGATTTATATTATTAGATTATTGCAGTATAATGCGGTGTGACTGGAATTGAAAGAAGGAATAGAAGAACGCATCTTTTAGAGGGAGACGTAAATGACCAATTAAAAGATTTCGCCACCAGAAAGGCAAACAAACCTTTTTCAAAAGCATAATATTACTAAATTTTATAAAAGTTGGGTTTGCTCTGCAACACATAATTCGAGATTCTACTAAATTTAACACACGAATAAATGAGCTCAGGAGAATTCTCGAATTATGTGTTGCAGAGCAAACCCAACTTCTTTCTTTTTAAAGAAAGAATTAAAGAATACAGGAGCCGAAGAATGAGAGGTCCTTGCACTACCGTAAATGGGCCAGTGGCTTTAATGGGCTGAAAATAACCATACGAGAGGAATATCTAAAATGCATCCAACCCAATAATCATAAATTTGTTACCGTACGCACAAGTCACACAACTAGACGCAGCTTAGCGTGAAGTCTAGAAGCCCTTACTGTTGTCATTATTTACGAACTCGGTCCGGATTTCAGTTTTTTTTTTTTTTTTTTTTTCCCCTCAAGTTGTTGGTTAAGAAAGAATAATAATAATGAAACTGAATTTGAATTCGTATGAATTAATATGATGTTTCTTTGACTCTTTTACAAAAATCATCATTTGGATTTGGGAATTGTTTTTGTATAGGAACATTTGGGAATAATATAAAAATCTATTTTTTAATTTTGATAAGTATTTATCCAAATCAATATTCTCGTTCAGTTTGGAGCGAGATATTCAGATCTTATTGTTGAAATAGGAAAGCTTGAACAACTGATTGTGTCAGAGGGTTTCAAAGTCACCAACCAAAAGTAAAGAAACACTAAAAACCAAAGGGTTGACTGTAGCAATCCACCTGTACTTGTTGAGTTCAAACGGGATCCACCCAAACTTATTGGCTCTTCAATCTCCAACCCAGAAAGTTGTAAAACTTCATTAAACATCACAAATTATTAATTTCTACACAATTCAACAAATCCAATTGAAATCTTAGTTTTTGTTTGGTAAAACCATAACCATATTTTACTAAACCAAGACTACCGGTTTTAACCAAAATTTGATCTAATTTCACTCAATCCAGCATTTGACCCGACACAATATAGTTAAAAAAATAGAAAAGGTGAAAATAGGATGGAATCAGCGACATTGTCGTCCTCGTCTTCTTGCTTGCAATTTAGAAGAATCAAAATTGATCTTCAACTTGCATTTTATTCATCTTACTTTTCCCTGTAAAGAGACTAGTTGCCTCTCTTGTTAAAAGGAATAAGTGAAAATGGCGTTGAAATTGAGGATTGTTAAAGAACTACTTAGTATTTGACCGAGGTTAGGGTTAGAACTCCAACAAAGAAATTCATGGTGGTGATGGATAAAGAGTGTTTAGAGCTGAAAAATCGAAAAGTTTCAAAACAGTTTACAAGTTTTACATACGATTACATTGTAGGCGGTTGATTAATCTTCCCATATGAACTTTTCGTATCTGAGACTTTTGTCTTTCTCGCATCTTATCTGACACACTATAACTTTCATTCCCACTTTAGATCGGTCTCATAATTTGATCCCAAACCAAGTAAAATTGAAATTTAAAATTGTCATCAGAGATAATAACAAGATGTGTTATTGTCGTTTTGTTGTTGTCTCCGGCGAGTTTTGTTGTTGTCGTTCTGTGTCGTCGGGATCTGGGCCGCTTACATTTACCAAGGCGTTCTTCAGGAGATCAAAATTCTTAGGGTCGAATTGATTATTTTGTTTTAACTCGTCGATTAAATTCGTTTCCTTTGATCAATTTTGTTTGTCCGAGATTGTTCTCGAAAACTTGTTGGTAATGCATTTGCAATACAAATCTGCGATTCCAGTAGTCTATTTTCTTCAAAAAAAAATTAATATTAGATCAGATCAAATTTTGAATGCGTAAAATTGGATCAAATTCGGTAAAAACCAGTATTCTTGGTTTGGTAAACTATGGTTATCATTATACCAAACAAAAACCAAGATTCCAATTGGATTTGTTGAATTGTGTAGAAATTAATAATTTGTGATGTTTAATGAAGTTTTACAACTTTATGGGTTGGAGATTGAAGAGCCAATAAGTTTGGGTGGATCCCGTTTGAATTCAACAAGTGCAGGTGGATTGCTACAGTCAACCCAAAACCAAAAGAATAAAGCAATGCCAAAAACTTCGCCCTCGAGGGTTTACATAAATGATATATAATGGTCCCAAAACGCTGGCGAAGAAACTGAACACATCGTACTAATTTGTTACATTTGTAAGCAAGTACAAAAGAAAAGATCCTTGAAGACACAACCCAACAATTTCTTAAAAGCAAAAACAAAAAGTTAAAAAGTAAAAATTAGAAAAACAAAACGAAAAAAAGCCAGCAAGGGGGGTTTGAATTTGATGATACAACAAAACTAGTGAAGCAACCTGAAGGAGTTTAAAGGACCAAGTTCAAAAACTTACTCCACTGCAAAATGAGTTTTCTCAGGTAATTTTCCACCCCAAGGATTTACAGAGCTGTGGGGTATATATATATTTTTACCTTGTGTTAATCTTTTGGGTCTCTCTTTCTCTACCTCTGATAGAAGAAGACGCCTAAGGTTAGTAAGGCTTATGACATGAAAACTGTCTGGCTCATCTGTTAGATCGAGTCTGTCCCATTTGTAGGTTCTTCTCGGTTTTCAGAGCTGCTGCTATGGTTGGTGTAGTTGTCGATGCTACTTGTTCGAGGTTTGCCTGGTCTTGACCGGATGTTGGAACCCATTGGAAATGGTTCCTGCACAATTACAAAATGTAGCAAACTCTCATTAACAACAATAGCTGACAATGACTAACACAAACCTACATGACGACTGCTTACTTAATGTATTATACTGTAGTGAAAACATAACCATATGATTACTTGCAACTTTGATGAGGATATTAAGTGAGGCCTTGATCTTTCTTACCTGATCACCAGCATTTGGACCAGCTGTGTGGAAGAGAATAGGCCGGCAACGTTTGTCTTCGTTCATCAAACTTGAGTTCTGGAAATGGGAAATAAGAGCTGATTTTCCCTGAATCCGACCATAAGCAAGAGATGCCACCTTCTCGCTGTTGAACTTTTCCCATTTCTTACCGTTGAATGCCTAATAAGGTTTTAAACTTGTAAACAAATGCTTTTTTTTTTTTGTCTTTCTAAACGATTAAGGCACGTCACAAACACACAAATTGATCATATAAAACGGCAAAAGGCTATACCTTATAAAATGGAACAATATTTTCAGGTTCGGTAAGGTTGATGAAAGCATATCCCACATTGCATTTATTCTGCAAATAGAGGGAGAGTTCATTGAAAATATTGTAAGGTACAAAGCTGCATTAGACTCCATTAGATAAAAAAAGGTAAAGAGGCCTGCATACCTTGAAGTCAATTGGCAAATATATGAAATCATACGTTCCTTTACAGTACTCATCAATGGCAGCTAGAAGCATCTTAGAAGTATACCTAAACCATTACCAGAACCAATAAGAAAGGATAAAATGATCAACCTACGAATTTAACTTATTAGGAATGTTGTAAAACAGGGAATGGTGGGGAAATAAGGTGGATACACTTACTTATTAGGAATGTTTTTAATCATCAAGGTTGTTCTACTATCCTCTCCACGTAATATGCGATCAACATCAAGCTCATACAGTTTCTTTTCAGCATTACTAGAGCTAGATTCGCTTCTTCTGTGAGATAGATTCCTGTATCGTTCATTAGGCAGGTCAAATGAGCCTGACACTGAAAGCATTGGGCTCCTTCCAGTAAAGAGGTGAGGCATCTGTCGCGATGATCTTAATACAGCATTTTTCGAATTGGCATCCATGCGATTCCCACCAACATGAGAAAAAACCTTATGAGAACCAATTTCCATTGGATGTGAGGGAGAAGAGCCAGGAAATCCCATGCTACCATGAGAACCTAAGTGAAATCCAGAAGATTCTGGAGATTCAGCTACATATGCCTGTCTTCTATCCCAAAAAGGCGAGTTTAATACCGGGGCAGATCCAATGTGGTGGTGCACAGGCGATGATGCCATGTTCACCATTAGAGGAGATGCTCTAGAGAATGCAGTAACAGGTGAGATGTGCTGAGAAGGAATGCTGTTGACCCGAGAAGGTGAGTTAGGCCACATCATGCCACTTGACGAATTATGTTGCTGAGTGTTAGAGTTGCTCCATAAGTTGAGGTTAGAGCGATGGGATCCTTGATTTATGGGAGATCCTATGACTACAATATAAAATTACATAAAATACAAGTGAGAAACTTCATCACAATCTTCCATATCAAACTTCTCAGCAATTTAGTATTAGTCAGATTATTTCACTATGCAGTGTACGTATTAATGAAATACTTACCACCTCCATTAAACCCATCTACCCCCACTCCACGAACATTGCTCATCATAAAGCCTTCGTTTGCTTTTTGGCCATTGCTTACCATATCAGAGAATGTCGTAGAGGATTTGTATGGACTACCACTTGCAAAGTTGTCAAGGTAATCAGGAAAAGAATGAGGATGAAGATTTGGCATGCTTTGGATCCCTGTTTTCGAATTATCAAAAGGGTTTCCGGGCTCCGGCAGACCAACAGGCTTGCTAGCTGAGATGACTCTTGCCGACGGTGGCAAACCAATAGGAACATCAAGGCTCTGATGACGTTCAATGAAGGAGTTCACAGGTGACCCAACAGAATTGTGCATAACTCGCATAGATCCACCATCAATGGAGGTCGAAGCTAATATTCCTGGGAAATGTCTCCCTGAAACAGAGATGTTAAAGGATAAGTATGAGTTGTAACTCAGTATGCCAAATCATTGAGATACAATATCATAAACCCTGTGCATGATTATACCTATGTGTGCTGATGACAGATTATTGAAAGCCATTTTAGGTAGACACCCCTCACTATCATCTGCACCGAATTGTGGCGTGAAACTGAAACAAAAGAAAGTATGATAAGTCCTCCACATCAACACAATTGGTGTTTTTATTAAGATTTAATAGCAAATCAGAGGCTCAAATCAGGTTATTGCTTCATCAATTCACAGCCAAAGAGAATACTAAGGAATAAAGAAAGATTAATAACCACCTTGTACCCTCTGGACAGGTTAGCGCAAGTTTAAGCTGCCTCCCAGCAATCTCAAGCCCATTCAGTCCTCGGAGAGCGGCCTCTGCGGCTCGAACATCAAAGAACTCTATGTATATCTGTGAGTTCTCATGCATAGTTCTACGAACCTGCAAACAACAGTAATTAACAAAATTATCATAATCACAAAGCCACATAACCGTCAATATCACAAAGCAACCAGTGAGCAAACCTCTCTGATTTCTCCATATGAACTGACTATTCTGTGAAGCTCTTCATTGGATACAGAAGTATCAAGATTATAAACCAGCAAGGCTCCTTCGCCCGTGTTCTCTTTTTTAGGATTTTCCTAATATCACAAAAGAGTAATAAACAAGATATAAGACAGCATAAATGACAGGTATAACGCACATCGCACAGAAAGAAACCATAATCATACAAGCAAGGGGGGATGGGAACAGTGAACAACACCTTTGGGATAGAATAACGAATATCAAGCTTTCTTCCCCTTAAGAGCCTACCGTGGAGTGCTCTCACGGTATTCTGAGCAGCCCTTATATCATAGTATGATACCATGATAAAGCCACGATTCTTGCCAGCTGTATGAAGATACCGGACATCTCCATATTGCTAAACAAGTGAATATACAACCAATGAGAAGAGAAGACTTCTGAAACTTCTATATACCTAGTCTTGCCATAAATTAAGAATCAGTAACCAAAAACGTGGGTGAAAATACATACCTCAAAAAGGACCTTCAGCTCATAATCTTCAATGATGCTATCCATATTCCTAACAAAAAGTATTCTGGATAAAATTTCTCCTCGAGGATGCTCACCGACAACCGAAGCATTGGTGTCTCTCTTGCCGTCTCTATGACCCACAGACGAAAAAACATCTCCATCTAGTTCCATGCCACCAACACTGTTGAATAGGTCACAATCATCCAAATCATCTCCAACATTGGCACGAGACTTATGGCCAACCACTTCTGCAAAAAGATCATCCTCATCTGGAAGAAGATTTCCAATAGTGTGAGCCTCCATATCTTCTAAAGACTCAGAAGGTTCTTCCTCGCTGTTTGCAGAGAGAAAGGCTAACTTCTCACTTCTTGGTAGCCGTACTGCAAAACCAGCAATTTGGAAACACATTTAAAGAAAAAGTTACAAATCAAGAGCAGTATAAGAAGTTTGTTTAGCCCATATCGGACTACATAGTTAGATAACCAACATAAGTGAATCAAAATCTTACATTTACTACTAAATAACTCAGACAGAGAGCTGGAAAATAGACTGCTCTCCCAGTGAGTATCATTTGTAGATGTTCTTCCATTAGCAGTAACAGAGGGAAGCGCCCCAGACAAGCTTGATTGTTGCGAAAGCTGGTAACTGTCAGATGTCCAAGAACTAGTAGGTAAATTTGAACATCTATCCCCGCCACCTTCAGGCATTGGATTAGATTTCATGAACCCATATTGCTTCTTCTGCCCAAGAAAACATCAAAAAAACTCTTTGAGAAAAAACCGCTCTACACATAATTCTACAGACAGAAGAAAACACACTGTTGTGCATATAATGTCAAATGCATTAACATCAGAGATTGCACCAGAATTTCGAGAGCTGTACACCTTCTTACATTGACAATTGTATTCATTAAATTTTCAGATAGTGAAAGCAAAGAGAAGGCAAGAGTTAACCTCAGGAGTGATGCGAATGTCTTCATGAAAATGAGAAGGTGTTGGTACACCTCTTGGTTCCAGTATATCAGACGGCATTGTATAGCTGACAACAAAATCCAAAGAATAGAGAGATCAGAAGACCTCTCTAAAGTTCCAAGTTTTGCCAAATACAGAAAATCTGAAACAGAATGAAAAAAAAAAAAAACATAAGGGCCCCCAAAGCTTATAGATAAAACAGGAGCTTTTCTACTACAACCAAACCAAACCAAACCCCAAATCCCAAAATAATATAATGAAAACGCCATAAACACAATTCGGTAATTCAACCGCTTAAATTCGGATCTTTGAGCTGATAAAATAACATTCAAACAGAGAACCAAATTCAATTATCAATAACAACAACCCTAACCAACAATTAACAACAAAATTTCAGAAAAAACAAAAACAAACAAACTTACCGAATTAAAAAAAAAAAAGCAAGACAATTGTGCTTTCTTCTCTTAGAATTCCTCCAGAGCAAATCGAAGCAGCTAAATTTACTGAACGGATCTCGTAAAACCTCTTCTCCAAGTTTTCACGTTCCAGAAGAAAACTAAAGGACCAGAGAGAGAAAGAGCAGCAGCAGCAGGACAATCCTTCTTCTCCTTCTCTTTTATCTTCCTTTTTTTCGTTTTGTTTCTTTCTATCCAATCATAACCAGCAGAAAATATATAATTCCAAACAATAAAACAAAAACAAAAAAAAAAAGGAAAAAAAAAAAAAACTAAAAGAAAAAAAAAAAGCGAATCGGTGTTCAATTCAAATTCTCCTTTCCTCTGGTGAATTCAACGAGCAGTAACTTTGCACGGAAGATGGCCGAAGCTACCGTAATTGTATAATTCCGGCGATTACTCCGATATAATTCCGGCACTCCCTCCAAGAGAGAGAGAGATAAACGGAGAGAAAGAGTTTGGTTTTCGGTTAGTTGGATTATGAAAATTTAAAAAAAAAACAAAATGAATGGAAGAAGACAAAAAAAACAAAAGAGTAATGGATTTTGCTACGCTGTTTCTGCCATGGATATAGCGTTACGGTGTGAGCTTTTATCTCAACCCTTGGATTACGATTCGAATATTTTTAGTTTTTTTTTTTTTTTTTTTTTATCTTTAAAAGTTAAATTTATTTATGGATATATTTACGGCAGTCGTTGGATCCGGCTAATGTCGTTTTGCTCCTCCATCGGCGAATTATGTTTTTTTTTTCTTGTTAATACACGATTTAAAAAATAAAATATTAGATTTACTAAAGTTTTGCTTGTAGGCTTTGTAGCAATTATCATAAAGTTATTTTATGACCATCATAAAATAAACACAAAAATGGAGTACATGCCAAATGTTTCGAGGATAAACTTTTTGCGTGAGAAAAGAAAAAGGAAACGATAAAAACGCATTAACAGCACATAAAATGGATAAACATTGAAGATAATGTTTTTGTTTGGTTGTTTTTTTTAACTAAAAGATATCTTTTAAATATACTTTCTTTTTTTGCAATGTTACAATCTTCACGTTCTTTCTCATTCTTGATTTTACACGTATGAATGATACACCGAATCAGCAAATTTACTAATTTATTTAATATGTGGATTTACCAGATCAATACCTTATATTTATACCAGATAAATATGCGCTTATATTTAGATTTTTTTAACACCAAAGTAATAAATTGGAAAATAAGCTAAAAAAAAAATCAGAATATAAGTTGAGATAAATTAATGATCAGTTTCCTGACTAAGCATTGCGTAAGATCTTTAGCAAGATATTTATTATGCGTAATCTACAAACATTTTGTGATTAGTCAGTTCATTAAGCAAATTTATCCTTTAGTAATTGTACACGAAGCCGAGCCGAGCTGAGCTGAGCTATTAGAGATAAGCCAAGTTTAAGTTGCTTAGCTGAAAGATAGAGAAAGCGAAGTTGTTGTCCGAAAAATTTATGGCTAGACGCGGCGTGAAGGATTAGACAAGGAATTTTTATTTTCTTTAACAAGAAAAGTATTTACCGTTTTAATAAACAAGAAAAGCATTTATTCTTAAGACGCTCTTCTCCATGTTTCCACGTGTCAATCTCCTAATGGTTGACGTCAACTAAAATGGCATCAAACAAATCCTACGACCGCTCCTATCCTCTACCCCTTTAATCTCTATGCTGCACCCTTCGCTCACGAGCCGTTGGATCAATGGAATCTCTTTTTCATAAACTCTGGAAGACAGACAATGGTAGGTATTGGACTAACATCAGCTCTAACCTAACCTGACCGGTCCTGACCAATATAACCGGCCATATACCAAACCGGTTCCAGTTGTAGCATCAAGCCATCAACCAACATTAACAGAGATGGGTCTTCTTGTTTATTAATGATACTTAAGTTGTCATCTAAAGTTACTTCAAATGTAAGACTACAAAAGGCACGATATTAATATTTGTTGTTTTAGAACCTTTTTCATAGAATTTTTATTTTATATACTAAAGATTATTACAGACACATAAGTAAGATTTTGATCGGTGCAATAGTTAACAACATAATTATGTAAATCATGTTATATATAAATTAAGTTCGTTTACTCGTTTAGTTTACATGTTATAAAATTATGTTCGTTCAGCCGTGGTTTATTTAACCGCTAATCGTAAATCTGAAGATCAGTTCAAATCTATGAATTTAGTAGCGTTTTAAATTTTATATTACTAAATTGTTTATTTAAAAAGTAAAATCCGATCAAACCTGTCACATATATATACTTTTGTGGATATCCAAATTTCAGATACCCCAGATATTAAAATCAAATTTGTATGTTAGTATACATTATCATTCGTGTATAGACTATATATAAATAATGAATATTCTATTTTTCCAAAATTCTAAACTCGTGTATATTCTTATGTACATACGAGGGTTTCTTTGCAAAACATAAGTAGCAATTGTACTCTATCCTTCCATTGTTCACATGCAAATTTTACCCAAAATAATTTATTGCTTTTGTATTTTTCTACACAAATAAGCCTGTAAACAATTTTTCCCTTGCACGCCTTATCATGTAGGATATAAGTTGAAGCGTCTAACACGAGTCATATGACACACCAAACACGACTATATTATCATACGCGTATAATACGACGAACTTATATAAGTTACAGATAACAATAATAATAAAAAATAGAAAATACTAAAAACTGCTTTGCATTCATCAATTACATAAACCATAACATATCCTTGGAAAAACAAGTTTAATATCATTGAATAATGGACAATTCTCAAAAATAGCACAAAATGAAGTTTTTGTGACATTTTTAGCTCATATTTTTATTTAAGACACAATTAGCATTTTTATTAAAGGGTAATTCTAACCTCATATTTTTAAGGTTTAGGATTTAGGGTTTAGGGTTTTCTAAACCCTAAACCCTAAGCCCTAAATCCTAAATTGTACCTCATACCTCTTAAAAACTATACCCTAAATCTAATATAGTCAACCCAAATAAAAAAAAATTAATTATGAACTTCATAAAATGCTATTTTTGTACTAAATAAAAATGTGAACTATTTGTGGAATGCTATTTGAGGAAATTTCTCTTAAATAATATATAGTAATCATTAAATAGAGTTACAATAATGCATTAATAATTAATTTATTCACATGGTCTATGCGGTCTCCTATACAGGTCGTTGTCTCTGTAGATTTTTCGTCGGTCTACTGACTCAACTTATACACTAATCCCATTACGCCTCTGTATTCGGCAGATATATACTTTGTTTGTTTTAGCCAACATTACACTTCGTTTAAAATTGAAAAAAATAATATAATCGCAACATTGCAGCCTTGCAGGTAAGTATTATGATATCGAGAAAAAAACAGAGTATGAAGATTTCGTTTTGCCATGGACTGGGTTTACAGACCCGTGATTTATCTCAAAATAAATAGACGTGGCCCATATAACACAGAAACCCATCAGTTTATTTGATTGATGTTACTAATGAAGGCATAACATATTTTGGTCAGTGCAATAAATGCTAAACCGTGAAAAATGAACTAAAATGGTTTGGACTTTGGACAAAGTCTTTAGTCACTCAAGGGTCTATGACTCTATAGTGCACCGAGAATTCTAGTCCTTAATCTTTTATCAATTTTTGTGTAAATTAGTGGAACAAACCTTTTTAGTTTCTACCGCTTTCTTTTTAATTTTCTTTATATGGAGCATATGTATACGTTATACCTAAAAGGCTAAAAACGTAATAACCAAAAAGTATTCAATTAAAAATTTTTGGTTTGCTTTCCAAATATATCTAATCGTTTGTGTTTGACGATTTCACGTCTTCATTTTGACACGCTGGCTCCCAATAGTTCAAAATGGTTTATATATACTGTAGTGTTTTTCGTCTTGACAATATAAAATCTGTAGATTTTCTATATTATAATGTAGCTCCGATTTTTAAACTCGGTTTAGACTCCTCTGATTCATATGAACCCATTTGTCGTATTTAAATCACCCTTAGCTAGTTGTGGAAATTTAAATGTAGTCAAATAACTAATCAATAAAGAAGTCCGACTGACTCTAAAAAAAAAAAAAAACAGAGGATCTTTCCTCTATTTTACTGACCTGCTTTTGTGATTTTGAGTTTTTGACTTTACATCAAACAGCTACATTCGATCCTTTTTTTTTTTTTTTTATCTTACAATTTGTTGATGTATATTCGGTTATTTTACAATTATCCATCAAAAGTGCAATCATTTGGAAACTGAAAAGTGAAGAAAACTCATCTTTTCTTTGTTAACTCAGACCAGAGTTACACCAACATTAGCATTACAAGCCCTTACCCTCCTTTTTTTTTTTTTTTTTTTTTTTTTTTCTAGTTAGCTATTACTTAAACAAGAAGAAACACATGAAAACAACAACAACTTTTTGGATTTTACTTTATATCTCCTTAAGATCCTTCAAGACATCGAGCATGGTTGGGCGATTAGCCGGCGTTTCAGCAAGACATAGCACAGCAATATGAAGTAAACGAAGCATAGATTGTTTCAAAGCCACCGATATAATCAAAGGGTCAAGAACATCCACAGCTTTCCCTTTTTTAATCTTTTGAAATACCCAACCAACCAAGTTCCCTCCTTCACTCTCTTTAAAGTCTGGACCAGTCGGCTCTTTCCCTGTGACCAGCTCCAACAAGATCACTCCAAAGCTGTACACGTCTCCTTTTGTTGTGGCTCTTGCGCTCTGACCATACTCTGGTGGAATATACCCAAACGTCCCAGCAATGATTGTACTCACATGAGTCTCACAAGCACTGATCAGTCTAGCTAACCCGAAATCAGCAACCTTTGGTTCGAACTCACTGTCAAGAAGAATATTGCTTGATTTGATGTCTCTGTGTATGATGTGAGGAATAAAGCCGTGATGTAGGAAAGCTAGTCCTCTTGCAGCTCCCACAGCGATTTTGAGGCGTTTGGACCAGTCTAGTACTTCAAGAACTCTCGTTTGGTTCCTTAACCAATGGTCTAAGCTTCCATTTACCATGTACTCATACACAAGAAGCTTCTCATCACTGGAAGAGCAATATCCAAGCAGAGACACCAGATTCGTATGCTTCACTTTCCCTAGAGTCTCCATCTCTGCCATGAATTCACGGTTTCCTTGCGTTTTGGCTTCACTTAGCTTCTTAACCGCTACTGTTTTCCCACTCGGTAAACAAGCCTTGTAAACAGTTCCAAAACCACCATCACCTATGATGTTCTTCTTACAGAAATGATTGGTTGCCTCAACAATGTCTGCTAAATTCACCTTGAGAAGTGGCAGCTCAAACATAGCCACATTAATGCTTAATGGCTCCTTTGATCTGCTTCCAGTTAAGAAATAGAGGTTTTGATCAATAAAGCCTTTTAATCTGCTTTCCTCTATTCCCTTTGGATCATTTCTCTGTTTCACTTTCTTTCTCATTATAACCCATCTGCGCAGAGAGAACACAGACACAAAGACAATGATCATACTCCCAAGCATGATTCCTGCAATCCCCCAAGCATTCAACAACGTTGTTCTATCGATCTTGCAGTATGCTCCAATCACTCTGCCACATAACCCTTTGTTCCCTGAAAGCAATACCTTGGAAGGATATTGGCAAACACCATCTCTTGGCACATCTCCTTGCAGATTGTTCTCTGCTAGATTCAAGAACTGTAGGTTGGGCAATCCACATACCTTTGTTGGTATATATCCAGATAAGTTGTTCTTAGAAGCATCAAGGTACTCAAGTAGCGTCAGATTACCAAAATCTGCAGGGATTTCTCCAGTGAACATATTATGTTCAATATAAAGACCAACAAGTTTAAGCATTTGAGACAAATTTGATGGAAGCTCGCCGTTTAGTTTGTTAAAGCTCAAATCCATGTGTGTAAGCTCTTTCAAGTTCCCAAGAGAAGCAGGAACTGATCCATCCAGCTTGTTCTTAGTCAAGTTTAGCTTCACCAAACTACCTAAATGGCCAAAGCTTTCCGGTATATAACCACTGAGCTGATTATTTGCCAAGTTAAGTCCCTGCAACTTAGGAGAGTGGCCTATCTTCTCTGGAATAGAGCCTATAAGGGCATTTCCAGATAAATCAAGTATTGTGAGGTTGGTTAAACAAGCAAGTGAAGCTGGGATCTCCCCAGAGAGATGATTATGGCTTAACAACAACTCCACCACTACAACACAGTCGCCAAGTTCTGAAGGAATATAGCCAGTTAAATTGTTGTAAGAGAGATCGAACACCCCATGGTGCTGAAGAAAGCTCATATCAGGCATCTCAGTCTGATGGAAATAGAGAGATGGTTGTACTGGAATTGACCCTGAAAGATTGTTGTATGAAAGAACCAGACACTGAAGTTGAGCAAGAGCTGTGATCTTCTTTGGAATCTGTCCATGGAGATTGTTGTTGCCAAGATTCAATGTAGTCAAAGAAGTACAATCACCAAGCTCATTTGGAATCTTGCCATGAAGCTTGTTTGAATTCAGATTCAGGACAGATAACCAAGTAAGGTTCCCAATCTCTCTTGGTATTTCACCTCTGATCTGATTATTACTGAGAACAAGACTCTTCAGGGAAGATGCACGACCAATATCTGCAGGCAAATAACCTTGTAGATTGTTATAAGAAGCTGAAAATTCCATCAAACATGTTGACTTCCAGAGACTCGTAGGGATCTCTCCAGTGAAGTTGTTGGAATCCAAGTCAAGCACCATTAGTGGAAGTTTCGAAAGATACTCAGGAATAGAGCCATTGATTTGATTATTGGTAAGGACCAACTGTAGAAGATTCGTACATCCAATGAAGACTTCTTCAATGTTTCCTGAAAGAGAATTCCCAGAGAGATCAATATCCTCCAATGCACCTGAACCACAAAGCTCTGAAGGAAGTGAACCATTCAACAAGTTGTTGGCTAGGTTCACATGTTTCAACATGGGACAATCTTTAATCGCATGAGGGATTTCTCCAGAGAATTGATTGCTAGCTAGTAAAAGTGAATCCAGTTGCTTCCATTTACTAATGCAAAACGGTAAAGAACCAGAAAGATGATTCCTTTCAGCTGAAAACGTAAGCAGAGGAATCTCTGATAACTCCACAGGTAGAGAACCTGAGAGATCATTGAAAGAAAGCATCAATGTCTTGAGTCTTTTACAATGACCAAGCTCTGGAGGGATTACTCCGACAAGCTTTGTGGAGACAAGATTCAGAATGCTTAGGTTCTTTAACTTTCCAAACGACTTTGGGATTGAGCACTTGAGCGGGTTGTAAGAAAGGTCAAGCTTTGCTAAATTTCTCAGCTTTGATATCTCCTCTGGTAAGGGTCCTTTGAAGAAGCAAGAAGGTGCAACAAAGTTCTTTAACAACGAAATGTTACCAATCTCCGGCGGGATTTGACCGGAAAATGAGTTGATTCCAATGTAGAGATCAGAGAGGTTACTTAGTTTCCCTATTTCTGGTGGAATGTAGCCGGAGAGTGAGTTGTTGGAGACATCGAGTGAAGACAATGCAGGGAGGTTGAGAAATAACGATGGAGGAAGTGAACCTGAAAGATTGTTATCACTTACGTCAAGATACATTAAGTGAGTTAAGTCGCCGAGTTGACCTGGAATCAGTCCCGTAAGTGAGTTTCCAGAGAGGTCTAAGGTTTGAAGCTGCTTCAACTTCCCAAGCTCCGGAGGTATTTCGCCGGAGAATGAGTTGAGGTTGAGTCGAAGTTGTTGAAGATTCTTCAACCTTGAAATTTCCTTGGGAATCTGACCAGAGAGTGAGTTTTTCGACAGGTCGAGGACGGAGAGATAGCGGAGAGAGAAGAGAGATGGAAAGAGATGGCCTTTGAGAGACATTGAAGGTAGACATAGCGAGTTCACTTGCCCCAAACGACACGTCACACCTACCCAATCGCAGTGAGAAGATGAAATGTTCCAAGAAGCAAGAGCTGATGGATTTTGGAGGGAGAATTTGAAGGAAATCAGATAACTTTTTTCTGAGCTTAGATCATTAATGGCGGTGCTTGAAACAGAGAATAAGAGAAACATGAACAAGGCGGGAAGAAACGCCATGGTTTAGAGGAGGAAGAACAAAAACCCAAGATTTAAAAGATTCTTTTAAGAGAGGAAAGACTCAGTATTTACAAAAAGAGAAGATAAATCATCATGTCATTAAAGAGAAAAGAAGATTGTTTTTTCAGGCATGTCGAGATTGAAGATGAAAAAGAAGAGAAGAGAGTGTGAGAAGAAACATAATTCTCGTGACACTAAGTTCTTCAATCTTCGTAACGGCAGTTTTAATCCTTTCTTATTTATTTATTACTAGTCCAAGGTTTTAAAGTTCGTAACGGCAAATTTTAATCCTTTTTTATTTACTTATTTATTACTAGTAGACCATACTTTTTAAAAGTTTGTAACGGCAATGTTTAAAAAAACTGCAGTTGCCATATTCGATATATACAGAAGATTTCTCGTAGTACTTACCAGAAGAGCTATAGAGAGAATCATTAATTTCTGAAATTATTACTTTATCTCCTTACTTTTGTTGAAAATCATATGCTACAAACAGAGACAGGTGGGTCCAATTGAAACACAAAGATTTTGCAACATGAGACTCTCATCATTATGGTGATTGATAATTACAACAAATCTTTCAGCACAAATTAATAATAACTGTAGCCTCTCCAAAGTCAAAAACAAACCTAAGAAGAAGACTCTGTGTGGGCTCATCTCGTTTAAAAAGAAAGAAATGATGGGAGACATAAATTCTCTCTTTCTCTCTCTCTGTACAATGAAATAATGTTTGTGAGATCAAGCATTGATCTCGGAGTTGCATTGGTTCTCTCTGCTACAGCTTCTTCTTCCCCAGAACATGCTTGAGCAAGTTGTTGTCTTCCCTAGTCTTTGCCCTTCTTCTATCTTCTCCTGCTCACTTGTTGTTCGAGAAGGAGAAGATGCTTCCTGTTCCTCGCTATGTCTCTCTGTTCCATGTGTCTCGAAGTTTGGACATGTCCCTTCGTTGCAGGTGCACATTGGAATGTTCACTGAAGGGAATGGGCTACATCTTACCGGACAGAACATATCAGATGAAACCGAGGCCGCCCTGTGAGTCTTGCTGCTACGCTGTTCTGCTGTTGTTGGACACGTTGGTGATGATTGATCTGTTGTGTCTCCTGTGTGAAGCATACACGGTGCACAGAACCCGAGTGACATAGGTAACTTCATTTCTCTGGTCAGGGAGCTCGGTAGTCGTTTAAATGACACAATTCCGTGTCTGCAAAGAGGGCAAGGAATTGAACCAGGCGGGCCAACTGTCACCGAGGGAACATTGCTCGAAGAGCAAAGGTATAGCGCGCATCTCACACATAGCTGATGCTCACAACCTGGAATGCAAAACCCGCAGCTTTCGTTTCAAGTTAAAGGACATTAATAAAAATTCTGAAAAAGGGTATGAAAACAATTTAAACCGAACCTTCAGCAGCAACAGTGCATGTTCTTTCTAGGCAGACCGCACAGATATCGACCTCATCTGTGATAGTTGCAGACTGTAACCCAAACTCTCTGCAAGCAAATAGTTAACAAGAAAATAAATCACCTGAGACATATTGAGGCCAGAGATTTGGTCATAAAAACTTTTTTCCATTACCTTGCGATGTTGAGTATACTCAAAAGGGGCAATGATAAGTAGTTGGAATGAGGAAATGATGGAATAACCACATCCGAATTTGGTGAAAGCAACGGTTCTAACCAATGACGACTCCACATCCGTGCTATGTCGATAGGTAGCCACCTACAAACATTTTTTTTCCATTCTAACGATGTCAAATATTTCCCTGAAGCTGGTTTGAAGATGGAAACAGAACATTAGAAGATTTTGATGGAATAACTTACCCGTTGCAGTTCAATGTCATCCTTCTTGCCCCTCTTGCAAGTAGAATCTATGGAGAAACACATAAAATGGAGATTCAACAACTCTTTGTCTCCAAAATACCAAAAAAAAATGATTAAACTTAGTAGTGTTCTTACCTGACAACATTTCAGATTCCCACCACAAGCTGCATAGTGCAAAGGTGTGCTTCCGGCTCCTGAAACGGTAATTAAGACGAAGATTATCATCTCGAGAGCAGTATAAAAAGAATCCTTTAGGCAAGAAAAAGGAAAAATGCGGAGAGAGAGCTCATACCAATCATATCCATTGATGTTCCATAATGAAATGTCACAGCGGAAACATTTGCTTCGAGATCAAGCAAAAGCTGCACACAGTCAAATAATCCATTCAAGGCAGCCATATGAAGAGCTGTGATTCCACCATCAGCAGCCTTATTCACAAATTTAGACAACGCGCTGCAACATAAGACAAAATCTTTTTTTTGTTGGAACTATATAATCAAATCAAACCTTTACAAAAATAGAAGATGGTTTCCAAAAAAAAGAAAAACAAAAAAAACCTTTGCTCGGATTTGTGCTTGGCAGTGAGCGGAGCAGTCTCAGGAAGAGTGTTAAGTTTCTCACTAGGTACAAAGTCTGCCAAGACAAGTCTAATACACCTGGCATGACCATTGACAGCAGCGAAATGAAGCGCTGTTCTTCCAGCTAAATAATCAGCTCTTGTAACCTTTGAGAAAGAAAAGAGGATACTAAGAAACTAAAATCTGAATCAAATCGTATTACTATCTTTTGTTACAATCCAGTGACAAAATCAACTCACATTGCATCGGAAAAGCAAAAGAGTTTGCACAACTTCCCAATGTCCGTATCTACAAGCTTGCATCAATGCCGTCTGAAACAAGATCAATCACACACTTAAGTAAGTTTTAACCATCGATTTGTAATTTCTAGTGTTACAAAATCAAATTCAAAATTGAATTTTTATGCTATTAGCTCAAACTTAGCTTAAAGATTTCAAATCCCTAGATGAAATTAAGATTCGTTTAATCGAAAGAATCAAACTTTGAATCATTAAATCAGCTCAAAATTAGGTGAAAAGCTCAACACTTTAAAATCTACTGAAACTCGAATGATACCTGGCCGCAATAATTTCTGGAATTCACATCAGCTCCGTTCTCAAGCAACAACCCGACGATCTAACATCACAATCGGCAAAAAAAAAGAAGCTTTATATCAAAAAAATCGAAAAAAAAAACGAAAATAAAAACAATAAGAGAATGGAGAAAGAAACCTCGTTATGGCCTTTAGCGGCGGCGAAATGTAACGGAGAATTGAGACCGCCGAAAGTAGAGTACTTGGCAAGACAAGGATTGCAATCAAGAAGCATCTTGGCCTCCACGAAATCACCATCTCTCGCCGCCGACACCAATCTCTCGCCGGAAGCTGAACAGCCAAATGAATTCCCCATTTCTCTCTCTCTCTATCTCAATCAATCTTCTTCTTCAGATGAGAAATCCTATCAGTTGTCAACCTCAAAATTCAATTGGATGTATCAAAAAATTAGGTCAACCGTCGTGGAAAGATAGAGAAAGGAATGAATCTGCGATTAGATATGATACTGAAACAGCACGCGAACTCTCTTTTCTCTTTTCTCTTTCTCTAATTTTTTTTTGTCCGTATGAGACAAAAAGAAAGACAAAGAAGATGCAGCCAGGAACATATTTTTCTTATTTTCCTATTTTGCCCCTCAATCTCCCCCTTTTGCTTCGTCGACTTCCACTTTCACTTGTCCCACTTATCCCACGTGGCTTCTTTTTATTACATCTTCGACTTTGCTTCTTCTCTTTGTTTTTTTTTTAAATTAAAAATCTCAAGTCCCCGAGAGATAAAATGTTTAGCAAAAAAGGAAAGTCAACATTTTTTCTAAATTAAAGGTATGGAGAAGTGTTCTATGGGAATTGAAAAACATTTGCTGATGAATAAAAAAGGAAAGAAAAAAACGTTTTTGGTCCTTTTTGGTATTATAGGGAGAGAACTTTACTGTCATGCTATATGTAATTGAAGATTCATTAAATTGGATCTTAACTTAATGACTCCATAGAAGATACTTATTGTCCAAAACATGAATCTTTAGATTATCTATGTGTAAGTTCGTTCCCTTTGACTATAAATAATTTCATATTTAAAAAACTGTATGTATCTTACCACAATGATTCCACATAAGAGATATTCACGCTCCAGAAAAAGAATTTGTAGACCCAACATATGATAAAGATCAAATTTAATATTAAAGCAAAATAACCATTCATTTGTTATCCCCTAACAATGGGTATAATATTGTTCATAGAAATAAAGTTCCAACTCCAAACACCCAATTAAACAACAGCAGCAACAAAGGAAAACACACAGAGACCATGAAGCTTCAACGGAGGATCGGGGAGGGCATTACGCAAGTTGCTATGACGGGATCGGTTCATGTCCCTACACAAGTGTCAAGAGTCAAAACCCCATTACTCTATAACCAAACAATAATAAATAAATAAATAATAAAACAAAGCCCGAATTTTCCTACTTTGGGTATGGTGACCGATTACAGAACAGTGCCTTTGGAGAGCAGCTAGCCATCTCTGAGCACCAAATCCTGAATTTGGATTAACATGGTTTGTGACTTCTTCTTCCTTATAAACCCAATGGTCGAGAATGGTTACCTACATTTATAATTACCAAGTCAGATATCATAATTACATAATTAAGCTCGACTAAATTGTAATTTACCTTGGATAAACCATCGGTTATATATATGCTGGACAAGAAATCCAGAAGGAAATCTCATAAACTCCGGCCGTAAATCTCGCGCATACGAGCTGAAATACATAGACATATCTGCGATAACCCATGTATCCTTCTCTATATGTCTTGAGTATCTAACAAGTTTCACATTCCTAATACCAAAAAAAAGTTTCACATTCCTAATACCAAAAAAAAGTTTCACATTCCGGATTTGAACGAAACGAGAGATTTGTGGCATGAAATCCACATTAATCTACAAATAGAAAGATTTTTAAAAAAATTCACTAATTAAATCGTTGAAAAATAAGATAAAG
Organism: Barbarea vulgaris; assembly: GCA_963667165.1. Taxonomy (NCBI): domain Eukaryota; kingdom Viridiplantae; phylum Streptophyta; class Magnoliopsida; order Brassicales; family Brassicaceae; genus Barbarea; species Barbarea vulgaris. The sequence continues at coordinate 25,269,507 of OY763891.1, forward strand.
TTTGAACATTTTTGTACCATTTGTAATCCATGGTGTCCTAATTCCATAGACACATCCGCGACAATGGATGGGAAGATTGTTTGCCAACTTACCTAAATAAACAAAACAAACAAACAATGTAATATTTTTTTTTAAAGGAGGAAAATTAAACATTTTAATTATTTTTTCACTTACAGGATTCATAAGATTTGTCACAAGCCATGAAGCATCAATGGGGAGTAGCGAAGAAGCTCTTGAGGCCTCATGTATAAAACCAGGGGCGTTTCTTGCATACCAAGGAAAGAATCTAGAATAGTATTCGTTTAGATTCAGCCTCTCATTGTTCATCCACATCGGGCTCCCTCGCCTCGCAAGAGAAACAACTTCTCTGACCGAAAGTGATGTCATAGCCGCAGCTGCATAACGCCAACTAGTTGCAGATGCAGCAGCCACGGGATATTGGCTTCGGCAAGAATTTAATCTCGCTGTGAAACAAGTCAATGTGATGAGCTCTGACCGGAGAAGAGCGTTCTCCAACCATAGCTCATTCTCTTCGGTTGTAACGTCGGATCCAGTGCAAGATCTGCATACCGGTGGAGAGGCCAAGATCTGAGTCATGGCTCTATTTTGTGTTCTCAGCAAATCGTTCTGTTGTTGTAGATGAATCCGCACATGACAATGATGATTCATATTTTCTCTTTGAATCCTCTAGCGTCAATGGAAAACCAAACTTTAGTTAGACAACCCTATTACCAAAAAAATTATTATATCGAAAATAACCTTTTTTAATAGAGGAATCCATACTCAACTCGAGCCTTAAACGAATCACCCCGAAAATGGAATCACCACACGAGAATATGAGATAGAGATAACATATATATATATATATCAGAGGCGTTTACCTTACTTGGAATGGACGAATCCAAACTCAACTCAAGCTTCGAACAAATTAGTCGGAAGATTGAGTCACCACATGAGAATATGAGATCGAGGTAACATATACATTTGAGAGGCCGATGATTACGATGAGTCTCTAAAAAGTATTATGTTGATGGTTTCAAAGTTTCATGAAACATCATTTGTAATGTATACATTTCAGAGTTCGATGATTACGATGATTCTCCAAGAAGTATCAACATGACTTTTTGGAGAATCATCGTAATCATCGACCTCTCGTATATATACACGTTACCTTGATCCTTACAAATGATGAGTCATGAAATTTTGAAACCATCAACATGACTTTTAGAGAATCATTGTAATCATAGACCTTTCAAATGTATACGTTACTTCAATCTTTACAAATGATGATTCATGAAAATATATAAGAAAAAAGGTAATATACATTCATTGCAAATGGTTTTGTAATAAATATATAGTTGTAAATTTTTTAAAATATAGTTTAATTATATACTTGTAGTTTATTTGACAACACTTTCATGAGATATACTTTTAGACATTTAAGTGGGACAAATATTTTCAAATTAGATTTGCTACAAATGAACTTTAATTTTTCATGAACATTAAATTGAATCAAACTGAAAGTGGAAAATGACCTGTAGGTTTTGGCATGTCATAAACTGGTCTCCTTATGGCACAGTATTGTAGTTTGTGCATTCAAAGGTCAGTGTATTCTCCCTCCTGCGGGTTCAGGAAACCAAAGTCACTCTTCAGGCAACTTACGAAAGGTTTAGTACTGGTTTGGAGTAAAAGCAACTATACAACTACAAATCTGATCAGAGTACCATGCATGGAGATCGAGAAGCAGTTTGGATGAGTAGTGGCATCCCAAGACATAGCTTACGCACTTGGATCTTCTTGCTCAATAGATACCATACAAAAGAGATATATAATCATTAATTGACACCAAGACTTGGTGGCTATATGTAATGTTTCAATTCATTAGAAAGCCGTGTCCACCACTTACTTTTCGATTGCAGTTATATTAAAGCTGCTCCATCTCGAGCTTTTATTGTTGAGCGTTGTCAGATCATCCAACCTCACTAATCATCAAAAGACTTGGCGATGCTCAATCTACTTCCTACGGTCATCGCTTCGCCTTTCCCTCCTATCCATCCCAAATCGAATCTAACGTGAAACAAATGGTAGCGATCGATGGCTATATATCATCAACAACTCACTCACAATCACCATCATCTCTAGCTATCTACAATCTTGTTCATGTGAACCTAATTGCGACTATCTCATCTTTTCTTCATCTCACCCAACTGAGTCACGTATAAACCCTAGCTTGTACCCTACTACGAGAAAATCCGGTTCACTTTCTTATCTCTCCCAAATTGCTGGTTTAACTTCTTATTTGCTTTGCTGGTTTAATTTCATTGGGCTAAGACCCTTAAAACATTGCCTGGGCTGGGCTGGGCTTGGCTTGTAATATTTTTATGTTTTCTTCTATTGAAAATCCTTAAAAAAACAAAAACAAAAAAATAGTATTATCATGTCACAATCACAGCTTTAGCGTGAAAGGCAATTTGGGAAAAATCCAGTGCACGTTAGCTCAGTTATGAATTGTAATATTGTAATACAGTGTGCAAAAGACCACGGTACACCGTTACACGAATATAACGCATTACTGGTAACACGTGTAATAATGTAAATGGTTAATAGAAACCCACTTTCTCACCCACTCTCAAATACTAAGGTTTAACTCTTTCTTACCGCCTTTAATCCAAAAAAAAAACAATAAACAATTCCAGACAGACACAGAGAGCGATTACTATGGCTGTCGGAGATGATCTGGAGAACCGAATGTCGGCGAAAGATCGAGGGATCGGAAGCAGAGGCGGTGATCGGAGTCAAATCGGACATCCGCCTGCACCGGTAGCGTTTTCGTATAATGAATTTGGCGATGACTTGTTATCGTCGCGGTGGACGTCGTGGCTTGTTCCGATGTTCGTTCTGGCTAACGTGGTGGTCTTCGTCGTGGTGATGTTCGTCAACAATTGTCCTAAAAATTCTGAGTCACACCGTCTCAGAGGTCACTGTGTCGCTAACTTCCTTGGCAGACTCTCGTTTGAGCCTCTCCGGACTAATCCTCTCTTTGGTCCCTCTTCTCATACGTACGTTTCATCCCAATTTGGTATCGATGTTGATTTAGGGTTCTTATTGCTTGTCAAGTTACGTTTTTGTTTATGTTTCAGAATTTTGTCGATCATCATTTTTGTCGGTTACTCTATGTCATCTCTAGGATCATTAACCATCTGGTTTAGGTGTTATTTTAGGGAAAATTTTATAGGATTTTGAGATGTGAATGATGGAATTATGTGAATTGAGACACAACATATTGACATGGATTGTATATTTGAAGATTGGAGAAGTTAGGAGCACTTGAGTGGAGCAAAGTTGTGGAGAAGCAAGAAGCTTGGCGACTCCTGACATGTATTTGGCTACACGCTGGTGTTATTCATCTTGCAGCCAATATGCTAAGTCTCATCTTCATCGGCATTCGTCTCGAGCAGCAATTTGGTTTTGGTATCCATTCCTTCATTTGTAAACTGTCAAACAACTTAGTCTTCAAGTTGTATTATTCTATTGCTAGAAATATGAATCTTTGATTGGTTCTGACAATTTGCAGTTAGAATCGGAGTTATATACCTATTATCAGGAATAGGAGGGAGCATATTGTCGTCGTTGTTCATCAGAAACAATATCTCTGTTGGAGCTTCTGGTGCTCTTTTTGGTCTCCTTGGCTCAATGCTCTCTGAACTTTTCACCAACTGGACTATCTACTCTAACAAGGTTTAATTAAGACCGTCTATAGAAATAAATTCATTTTCATGTTGGTTCAAGCTCTCATGCCTTGTTGTTTCTCATCTGAACATATGTACCAGATTGCAGCACTCTTGACGCTTTTGTTTGTCATCTTGATAAACCTGGCTATTGGGATTCTGCCTCACGTTGATAACTTTGCTCATGTGGGTGGATTTCTGACGGGGTTTCTACTCGGTTTTGTTCTGCTGGCTCGTCCTCAGTTCAAGTGGTTAGCAAGAGACCATATGCCACCAGGCACACGTCTGAGATCCAAGTACAAGCCTTACCAATACCTATTGTGGCTCCTATCTCTGGTTCTATTGATTTCCGGGTAAACTTTGCATTCACTTTGTCATTTCAATCTTAAAAATCCGAATGTGAGACATTATTGCAATTTTGTACAGGTTTGTGGTGACTCTGCTGATGCTATTCCGAGGAGAAAATGGTAACGATCACTGCCGCTGGTGTCGCTATCTGCGCTGTGTTCCCACCTCAAGATGGAGTTGTGATGACATCTGATAAGTAAAGAAACTTGTTTTACTTTGTAAATGCAAATTTTATAGGTAAAAAAAAATTATAGGATCTTGTGTGATTGTTTATGTATGTTGTGTGACTCTATTGAACCTTTTTACCGGAAGAAAAGAAAAAAAAAAGAGATTTGTGTAATAGGAAATGTTATCACTTATCAATCAGTATCAATTCATCGCTTTCAAAGTGTGGTGATTCCCACGTCTTGACTTGACATCACCACAAATTATTGAAGTTTTTTTTTGTTTTATCAGACAAAGAGTGGACCCCATAGACTATTGGTACGAGTTCTGTACCGTTGGATCCAGTCAAAACCAGAGATTGATGACTGTCTGTCTGTACTTGTGTGTCGAAATCTAATTTACACATTCCCCACTCACTTCTTTTCATCCTTTCGACTATTAAAACATACGAGGATCAGAATTGAGAAATGAAGTATACATCTTCGATTTCTCACTTTGGTATTGATCTAACCCATCAGAAGAAACTCCTCTGTAACCCGCGATCCCATTATCCGAACGCTGATCAAACGATCGCTCTGCAGCCGCTGTGTAGTAGTAATACTGTCCCTGCATAGACCTCTTGTAGCCACTCTCTGTTGATAACTCTTGTAGCCTCTGTCTTGGCGCGCTTTGTGACCGGACTTTTGCTCTGTAAGACTCAGTGTTAGCCATGTAGTTAGGGTGATACCCTGAGTAGTACTCGTACTCGCTTCTCGTAGGCGTGAATGGCGTTTTCCTCCTTGAACCACCACTGCTGCTTCCTGGTCTAGACCTTACTTGTGGACTACTCTCCACACTTGTTGGAACCACAAGAGATCCTCTTTTCCTTGGTGATTCCCTGAAGTGAGGCTTCCAAGTGTCCACTTCTAGGATCTTGTCATTATCTTCATTGTACCGTGGTGCGTTCCATAGAGTTTCATCTGTCCTCCATTGGTCTAATAACCGGCTAGAACCCATCTGTGAACGGTGGTTGTTGTTGTGGTGATGGTCCATGGCAATGACTTTGCTGTATTCAGCTTCCGAAACGCATCGTGAGTGGAAAGATTGTGGGGAAGATGGAACCATTGACGTTGTAGAGTGGAATGAGTCCGAAACGTGAGAAGAACGTGACGCTCGAGCACGAGCTTGGAGCCGAACCAGCGTTTGCATCCGACGCAGCATATCAGCCGTTTGTTTCCTTACTATGTGTCCCTTCACTAACGCTTGAAGCTTCACTAATGCCTTCAACGCTCTCAACGCCCTCCTCGCCTGAATTTAAAACAGTTTTATTACACACCTAATTCAAACCAAAAGAGATGCACGAAGAAATTTTAAAACCTACTTTTGGTTTCCCAACCACTATCATTTTTTTATAAATGGCCCACAACTAATTCGTTTATTATAAGCAATATGATTAGAGAAAGAAAAAAATATGTTTAAGAGAATCTCTAAATTACTAATTAACAATTAACAATGTTTATTAAGATAGGTTGCGAGTTGCAACTTTGATAGTAAAAGGTGAGAAAAAGGCTGCAACTTAAGCTCAAAAAGCTTAAAAACACATCTGTAAAATACATTTTGGGACTTTGGAGAAACTCAAATGAAAACGGATTTAAATAGAAAAAGCAAAAAGAAAGAACTCGACCCTTTATTAAATATATATATATATATAGATATTGGCTACTTTATTTTGACGTAAAAATTGGTTTTTTACAATTCTGAATTTTTGCTCGAGAAGTAGATCAAAGGAGAAGCCATAAAGCTAAATCTTGTTAGGTAATATTTTGTTACAGATAGGATATGATGCATATATTTTGGGACCAAATTGAAAATTTTCATCTTATGGTAATCGAGACCATTAAATAATGTCGGTAGAGAATCATATCGATTTCTAACAAGTTTCTTGGTTCTATATTCATTGATTTGTCTCCTTTCATAGTCTTTTACGGGGACCAATACAAAAATACAAATAAATGAATTATACACATTGTTTCGAATTTTTAGTGACTACTATTTAAATTTGTGGTTTAAGTAGAAAAATCAACATCATACAGCTATTCTACACTTTGCTCGATTTTTTGGGGGAATTTAATTGTTCTCAAAACAGAATTAAAGATTCAAAATTTCGAATTTAAGTATTAAGATTAGTTTAGGGAAGTAACTAACCAAGTAGCCACGGAAAGCGGATTGAATCTTCACCGCCGCTATATACTCTTGAGCCCGCCGGCGATTATTCCGACTAACTTGAGTTGCCGACGAGTTTCTACCGCCATTGGTGAGTCTCACTACCTCCGCCGCCGCATGAGCAGCAGCGAGTGCGGCTTCAGCTACCGCGGCTGTAGCAGCTGCGACGGCAATCGCATGCTTATCGGCGTCTAAGCTGTCTTCATCCCCACGTCTCTTGCTTGGATAAGAAGATGAATCCGTCGCTGGATTTGAGGATCTGGTGGTGAAGCTCCATTTTCGTCTGTTCTTCGTCTGTGCTGATTTTTCCTGCTTCTTACTCCCGAACAGTCGTCCAAAAAAACCCATACTTACTTCATTGCCGGAACTAAACTTGGTCGGAATTTTCTCCGGTTAAGGATTTTTGTTTTGTTTTTTTTGGTTTTTTGTTTTGACAAGTATAAAAAGAAAAAAAAAATAAGAAGCATAAAAGCTTAAGTGAGTGTGTAAATGCGATATATAGAAGAAATAGAAGTAAGCTTACACGGACCTTAGGTCATCCGCGTTGGTTACACGCGTCAATATTTTGACCAAGATCAATTCAAGTCAATGGGTCTATGGCTCTGGTCCACTCCAAACCAAATCTCTGGTTCAGATCAAACTAACATCATTTTTATTTTGTCAATGTGAATAACTTTTATGAATCTCTGATAGTTTTTAACTTTTGAAATTTGAATTGAGTTTTGCCTGAAGTCGCATGTGTAACACTAACACGCCTCAAGTCTATAATGATGCCAATTATAGAAAATATTCCATAATAAATAGTAATAATGGTGAAAACGATATTCAATAGATCTGTCATAGGCATCGAAGAAACCGAACAAGAGACCAAATTCAAAACAAACAACACTTAAATAGTGTATTTCTCATTATTTTATTTTTATTCGCCTTGTCTTTTGCAGACCAAACTCCCCCAAATCCTCGGAACTGACCGTTGCTGAACTAGGCACTTATACCTGCACAGTCCACATAAATATAACGACAAAATACATACTCAGTGTGACTAAATAATCGAACTACAAATCTATCAGTTCATTCAAATATGTTTAAATGGAATAATTTTATAATATAAAAGGTTTAATCGATGTATAATCCTACCACAATCAAAAGAGGGGAGGTTACAAAGAGAGGTAAGTGTGGTGGCTGCTCGAAGAGCGTTACATAGACAATTTTTGTTAGTTGATTGGAGGGCAGCACAGCATTTTGAGTCCGGGGCTGGATTGACTGCACCGGGGAGAACCAGCGGTGCACACACCTGCATATTGCTCAGATCGCTTCTGCATTCTTGGGCTCGAACCCCTATGGCTAGAAACATGACAATGAGAATAGCTGCAAGGGACTTGAGAGACTCCATTCTAATTAAATACTTGATTGTTTCTTCTTATGTTTTTTTATTCACTTTTAGATTGGTGGATTCCATCTCTATTTATAGAATATAAATGTATGTATATAGTTCTGAGCTTCGAGAATAATTAGATTAAGAAGTGAAGTGATGCTTTCTATGATCCAGTTCTAGTTACTTCATAAGTTTTGCATGATAAAAAAAAAAACTAAAAGTTAGGGAAAATAACAGTGTGTGATGGCGTGAGTTTCTTTGCTGATTAATTAAGATATTAAATTAATTCATCATTTGTATAAAAAAAAATTAGTAAACGTTAAATCAAAATTTTCTGTACAACAATAAATACGTTGTTAATCCGGTTTGAACACGTCAAGATCACAGAAGTCATATGTACCCGAAGCTATATCATATCATCAGTAATTTTGTGAAATGTTATTGTTTCTTTGGTAAACATTTGTCAATGATACTAACAATATCCCTTTTCTCACTCACTCTGGCTTTGGTTTAAAGTGTTTACCATTGTTGTCTTTGGAACATTTGTGGCCTGAGTGGGTTGTGGAGGTGTCCAGACCCAGGACCCACGATCAAGTTCGAATCTTTCTTTAGAAAAAAGGTCCCATGAAAAAGAAAAATATTGGGCCGGACTTATTTGAAACTATAGTTGTGTGTCTTATCCGTAAAGCTTTTGTTGTGAGTCTAACAGTGAAGCTCATGTGGTCGGTCACCAGAAAGTGACTATTGATCAAGTGCTTGGTTACCACTACAGGTGGATTGCTGGTGGTTTTGGTCTTTTGGATAGTGGAACTTGCCACTTGTCGCAGCAAAGTCTGTTTTCACATAACAAAAGAAAGATTCGGATGATCAATATGTGGTGGTGCATGATAGATAGCCTCTATTTCATCAGCTATAAGGTTTTTACTAACTGATCCAACAACTCTCTCAAGGCAACAAAGTTCCTATAACCACGAATAATGAATGAGATTTGCACTTTGGTTGTGTGTGAAATTTACCAAGTGGACCAACTTTTTTTAGCACAACTATTGTAGTATTTCTCTATAAGAATAATTTAACTATATGTTTGATTTTTCTCATTGACATTGACATAGATGGATGATCTGTATTTAGAATAGAGACAACCAAACTGATACAGAACATAGATAAAGAAAACACAAACACAAATTAATAATACAAGAAAAAATGTAGGAGTCATATGAATAATATTACATATTATATATATATATGTGTGATTACTGATGATGAGACATAACAACAATACCATTAGCTGTCACTCTTTTTTTTTTCTATTTATTTATTTAATTTCTGAGCTGCAGAAAAATATAGAGTTTACTTCCCTTTGTTCAGACGTTTCTTTATTCTTTCTTCCTTCATTCTTCTTCTTCTTCTTGATCGTGTTCAGAAATCATATTCATCACTTCTCTCTCTCTCTCTCTCTCTCTCTCTTTCTCCATTGGATTCTTTATAACATGTGAGATCTCTTTTCGATCAGAGAGACGAGTAGAAGCAAAGAATATTAAAAGAATGATGAAAATGAAAACAGCAGGAACGACGCCGTCGGTCAGCGTCGGTGGAGGCGGCGGCGGAAGTAGTGGTAATGAGTGGGAATACCGACCTGGAGGAATGGTTGTACAACGGAGAACGGATCAGAACTCTGATGTGCCACGTGTCATCCGGGTCCGGGTCAAATACGGGTCGGTGTATCACGAGATCACCATCAATTCACAATCTAGCTTTGGTAACCAATTTTTGAATCCGGCATTATTAATAAGCAAAAGTGGTGTTTTTGTTTTTGTTTTTGTTAATTGGATTTGATTTTTTTTTAATTAAATTTGGAAACATACAGGAGAGTTGAAGAAGATATTGTCAGAGAAGGTGGGACTTCACCATGAAGACATGAAGATTTTGTACAAAGACAAAGAAAGAGATTCGAAGATGTTTTTAGATCTTTGTGGAGTTAAAGATCGCTCAAAGCTTCTTCTTAAAGAAGATCCAATTTCTCAGGAGAAACGTCTCCTTGAAAAAAGGAAAAACGCCGTCATTGAAAAAGCTTCTAAATCAATCGCCGATATTAGTCTTGAAGTCGACAGGCTCGCCGGACAGGTACTAATTAAAATAGGGTAAAATAATACAAACAGAGTTTTTTTTTTAATTCTGATATATATTATTATTTTCCGGATTTTAGGTGTCGGCGTTTGAGACAGTGATTAGTAAAGGAGGCAAGGCTGAAGAGAAGAGTCTTGTGAATCTGATAGAGATGTTGATGAATCAGTTGTTGAGACTTGATGCGATCACGGCTGATGGAGATGTCAAATTGAAGAGGAAGATGCAGGTAACATATATATATATATATATATATTTAATTATCTAATTAATCAATTTCAATTCTGTAAGTTTGTGTTAATTTGATTGATTTTATGAGATTTTTGGTAGGTGAAAAGAGTTCAGAAATACGTTGAGGCACTTGACGTTTTGAAGGTCAAAAATTCTACACAAAAAGTTGAAATTAGCAAATCGGTCCGCCAAAAACCGCAAACGCAATTTGTGCAACGCGATTTGTTATCGTTTGTGGATGAAGATGAGGAGGAAGAGGAACGGAGGAATTCTAGTGGCTCCTCCTCATCAGGTACTCCGGCGGTTGTATCCACAAAATGGGAGATGTTTGATTCCACATCGGCGGCCGATACGGCTAAACCGATCCCTCCAAGATTCAAATGGGAATTCTTCGATTAAGCTAAACACCACCCATACATATAATATATACACGATATATATGTTTTGTTTTTCTCCAATTTCATAAGTGATTTGTTTTTTTTTTTTTTTCTTTTCTTAAATTTCAATGGGGTTGTATGATTTGTGATTTGATCTTGCCAATACTTTTTTTCTTTGGGGTTTGTTTAGAATATCTTTTGTTGGTCTCTCCTTCAAGTCATTTCACCAATAATAGGGGGGTTTCAACATGTAGAGTTTCATCATCATCATCTCCTATCGTTGTAATACCTAAAGATTTGGATTTTCTTTACTATTACAATAAAAAGTTATTAACAAAAAAAACTTTTTAATAGTCTATATAAGACTTTTAGTATATGAATGTTTTTAGTTGTTCAAAAAAAAATGTATATGAATGTTTCTGGTTACTTGCGGAGTTTCTATGTGAATTTTGAAAAGGTCATATATATTGAAAATCGATCTCTCACTTTGATTGATATTCACTATGACCAATTTCCTTCAACTCGGCTGCATGAATTTCCTAAACATATTCGTTATGAGATGTATTTAGGTTAGGAGTATTTACTTATGAAAACGTTGATGCAAACAAAAAAAAAACTCAATTAATCAAGTGTTTTAATTGTACAAATCATTATAGTTCTGTTAATGGAAATGGAGACATAGGTTTTGAATTTTGATTGGTGATATCTTCAGTGGTGCTTATTATATCATTTACAAATATTATTGTTTTGTTTCGAAAAAAAAAAGAGAGTGAAGGTTGGGTGTGATACGAAAAACCATAACATTTGAGCATAGATATGTGATGGTATAATTTTAAAAATTTGTGTATATTAGTTTTGTCGATTTAAAATTTTCTTTTTCGTTTTGGGTAACTTTAAATGCTTAAAATTAATAGTTAATAATTTTTTAAAAATCTTGTTCACGTTTTTTTTTTAAGCGTTTGATTGAGATCTAATGAGATAAAAAAATCATTTCGCTTTGTTTCGAGTATGTGATGAGATATTACCGTAATCGATGATATGATATTTAATATATTTTGGTATATCATGATATGATATTTTGTTTGGTTAATTGTTCAGTTTGTTAACTAGGTTCATCTTTGTTATGTATCTAATTAAATAGTCAAACCCACAAAATCAAATCAAACTAGATGTAAGAGAAAAAAATGAAGACAAGAAAACAAAGCAGGCATGTTGGTAACACATGCCAATCATAGCATTAGATATGTTTCTTGTGGAATTGGTAACTTCTGGTCACCAAAAATTATATTCATTGCTTCCTGCAAAGGTTACAAAGTCCAACAATGGAGAGAGAGAGAGGGAATCTTTACGATAACCAAATATGAAATACGTAATCCTCCAATGGTCAATCGACATGAGAAAGGGCAAAGTACAAAAAGTTCACTAAGGAAATGATAGGATTAGTAGATCTAATTATTAATATTAATATTATTGTTATTTTAAAAAGCCAATTAACAAAATTTAAAGGTCTTTTGATATGATTAAGCCTTTATGGTAACCACTAAGAGGTAATGACCTAAATATAGGACACATCAAATAATTTGTCAAAATATTTATTTTGACATGATTAGTATCCAATAAGAAAAACTTTTTTGGGTAATGTCACCAAGATTTGGTGGCTCTAGATGTTTCCTTGACACCTATTTTGAGTGTGTGATAAAACATGGGCGAAATATTAATTTCTACAACTGGTCGAGTTTCGAAAAGAGTTAGGAGTGAAAAATAAGGGACTAGAATTTTTTTCTTGTCGTTGATTTTGCAAACTATGGCTTAAGGTCAAAAATTACAATATCATTCCACTAATTTATTCCCTCTACATTTAAAGTCAATTTCATCTTATACCTTTCCTGTTTAGATTATCCTTCTTTAATTTGTAACCATCTAATAAACCATTTGATGTTTAGTCAATTTGTACACACTTAAAATATTTAGATCGATTAATTTATGTGACATCGGACTTCCATGATTTGACATCAAACCAAACGTTTTTGACATACATCAAACCAAACGTTTATTTCGAGTATTCCTCCTTAAACTACTTAAGTAGAGGTTTTTTTTTTTTTTTTTTTTTTGCGTCCGATCAATTTCTTTAATTATAATTACAAAGGCGAGGTTTTGTTTTCTGGTCAGATTGTACGACTTGCATTATTAATAGAGATATTAGCAAATTGTATAGATTAGTTTAATTAAACATATATATACAAACACATGACATCTATAACCAAATAGATATAATACATAGAAAAGTCCAACACTTATTAGCTTGCTGAAATAAAGACATAACATCCAACACTTAAAAATATAATACACAACCAAAACCATACTTCTATAACTATTTTAAAAATATATTCTCTAAGAAAATAACTCTTTTCTGTTAATCATAGAAAACTACTTGGGTGTCGCCGGTTTTATTTCTTAACCCCGCTTTGTGAACATCTTGGAGTTGCCTTTTCAATTCATGTCACTGTAAGAGCAGAGAGTTCACGAAATCTTCACCAACTGAATCCTATATAAGAAAATATTCACCAAAAAATATATTATAAGACTCATAAACTTCACATAAAGTTATATACAAATAATTTCTTTTAGTGTTTAACTTATATACCTGCGGATTCAAAAAGGAACCGACCATATCTAGAACATCTTGTTCCTAACAAATCAAGCCCAGGTTTCAGAATACATTAAAATAATCATTTCGTTTATATTTATTAAGTATCATCATAGTTACATAAAAAAATTTAGAATGATCTAAAATAGCTGGAGGTACCTGATTATTATTAGGGTTCATGTTGAAAATTGTTGAATTCGTCTCCGGAGCAGGAAGATTGTTCGATGTTTCTCCATTAGAATGACCCTTCACACAAAGTCATTTATAAGTCAGTAAGACATACTATTCCATAGTGTTCACTCCATCTACAATATATATAATTAATATTCAACAGGTGTCCGGAAACAAATGCCGATTTCTATTTATAAGAGTGGCAGCATAAACATTTGATAGGATACGTTGGTTCAAATTCGATATCGTAGTTGCTAAAGCCTTTAAAAATTATTATGTAAATACCTGGTTTGTGTTCACAGAGGTCCAACCATCGTCTTGAGGAGAGAAAATTTGATACAGTTCAGTCGGAATATATGCAGGGAGATCAAATTTGGTTGAATCCGCTTCTCCTTGTTGCTGCTGTTCACACCAATTTTCAGACACATATCTCACAACACGTACTTCATTTATATATATATATGTTAATAAATTATTGAAAAATTAAGGTAGCGAATACAGGAAGTTACTTATACCTTGCTGTGATCGAATTGAACGTTACTTATGTTGCAAGAAAGCTCGTTAATATTCCCGAGATCATCATATAAGTTGAGATGATCAAGTTCAGGAAGTTCAAGATTTGGCTGTGTAGTTGCATCGGCATGTGGCTGCAGAGGAAGAGGGTTATATGGAGTATTCTCATTGTTTAAGAACGATTGCATCCCAAACGAGAGGTGGCTAGGTCCCGGTTGGTTTGGAGTAAAACTTCCATAGCTGCTCATCATGTTATTGTTGAGATTATTACCACTTATAGCGGACGACGGTACATGTTGTTCAAACCCAAGAACTTGAGATGTTTGGCCGATTGTGTTCGCCATCATGGTTGGTTCAAAAAAGCTTCTTCTTCCTTCGTTTAGAGGTAGTTGGTTTGAGAAACTGAGGTTGCTTTGGATGGGCAGCGTCAAGTTTGATCCAGATCCAATACGGTGCGGCTCATAGGTGGATGACCGGTTCATGTAGTTGTAAGGCATCTGGTTGATGCGGACGGGCTCACATGTGTTGGATAAAAGTCTAGACTGTCCAAGGCCGTGTCCGGGTTTGGAGGAGAATGATCTATTGTTAAGACTTGTCTCGTACCAAGACGTAGAGGGTGTGTAATAGTTGTTGTAGGACGGCTCCCTGATGTAAGCGTTCGAAAAAATCTGGTCCATGCCTGTACCCGGCAACTCAAGTTGCAAACCTTGGTCCGCCACTCTCTTCAAGAAAATCCGATATTTCTGCATAACGTAGCAAACGACTTTTAGTTCATTTGAAACTAGAATCATACATATCTATGGTTTGGATCTATAGAATTATTCGTGGAAAATTTATTTTTAAAAAAAAAATTAATCACATTTACAAAAATCAGACGAAAAAAGTTCTATAACTATCACACTAAACATAGAAAAAAAAACAAATTAAAATTAAATTTTCCAATTTAATTAACCATAGTTATTCAACATTAACACATCGTTAACATCATTTAAGCAAAAATATTTATCTTCAACAACCTTTTTAAACCTTCATTAAACGGTGTTAACGAGCTGTTAATGTTAATTTTACTAATGTGTACATCAGCAAAATAAACCCAAAAATAAATAAAAAATAAAGACTTTTATGCTTACTGAGAAAGTTAAAGTTTTTTTTTTTTTGGTTTGATTCGCGTAACGGAAGTGTTTTTTTTTTTTTTTTGTTAGTTTATAAATAAATATAACTTTCCCCGGTTTAAAAAAAAAAAAAAAAAAAAAAAACCTAAAACATTTTTGAAAAGAGATATATATGATCAAACCTGTAAATGGCTGGCAACGTTCTCTCTCGTCAAGTATGATACGTTCATGTACGCCAAGATCTTTTTTGGCACAGCCTCTTCGGAAAATTAGTAAACAAAAATAAAACATTAGTTTGTGTGTATATATATAAACTTGGAATTTTAAGAAAGTAAAGTATGCATGTATTATTTATCGAAACAGTTTTGTAAAGTAAAAATCAAGACACTTACTATCGTAACCGATATGTCGGATAGCTTGTAAGAAAAGGTCGTGAAGAGAATCAGTCCACGTAACCTTACTCTTCTTGGATGGCTGCGACGAAGACTCACCGGTGGGTTTTCTTTTTCGATTTTTTCGTGAACCATCAGTACTAACATAACTGTGATTTGTACTGTTCAAGGATCTTGAATCCGATGCGCACTTCTTCTTGGTCATCTGGACATTAGCTTGTTCAGGAAGCAACTGCATTTGCTGAGGGACACTAACATCTGTGTCCTTATTGTTTTGCTCGGTCCATAATATTGACTTACTATTCCTCTTGTAGGTTACAGCAAATTCATAAATCTTGGGCAAGTCAGTTGCTTTGATGGGTTTTGGAATGAAACACATCGCTCCACAAGTTAAACTCTCCTGCTCTTTGTTGCTGTCCGAAGACACAACTTTTTATAATTTAAAAAAATGTAAGAAAAAAATGATTAAGTATATCGTTAAATTATAAAAAAAATATTATAATTATAATTTGATTATAATATTTATCAGAAATATATATTATAATTTGATTAAGGTGTAAAGGGGGGAAAAGTTACCTATGACTGGTAAATTTCCAAATTCTTGAGTGATTTGGTTTTTGAGTTGTAGACCGTTCATGCCAGGCATGTAATAATCTGTGATTATGAGATCGATATTGTTTCGTTGAATTTTTAGAGTAGACAATGCTTCTGTCGAGTCTCTTGCAGCTATAACTGTGATCTCCATTATTGATGGATCTAAAACCATTTAACCAAAGTAAAATTCGTAAATCCAAATATAATGTGAAAAATATTGCAAGCAATAAGAATTATGCTCAACAGATCATAGTTAAAAAAAAAAATTGTTTGATTCGCGTATATTATATAAATAATTATTATTTTTTAATCGGTTTAATCTATTTAAAAAGAGAAACTATAAATATTTATTACGTTTCCACACGTTTCGCTTCCGATTAATTAAATCAACTATTAGTCGATATTTTTTCAGAAACTTTACAAAGTATAAAGTATGGTTAACATAAAACAAAAAATTACATAGTATATTGGTTGGAATTTGTTTTATCAACCAACCTGTTAGTTTAAAAATCATCAAAATAAGAACAGTTCGACCGAAAATTTAGATATGTGCATGTAACTGGAATTAAAATCGGGATGATTTAAAATCAGGATCATCCTCCAATTTTTGAACGGGCTGAAAGTCAACAGTTTTTTTTTTCTTCAAATTAGTCAGTTGTATCTCCGAAAAATGTATTTCATGCTAAAGAAGTAGTAGAAAAAAATGGGTACGAAATTACGAAGAATAAATCAGTGACATTTATAATAATAAGATCTTACCTCTGTATTTGGACTTTACAAGCATGCGTGACATAATTTGAAGGAAAACAGGATCATCGTCCACAACCATGACATTGATTCTCAAGACAGAGCTTTGGTTGTAGAAAGATTGAGCAAAAGTCATTCTACTATTCTTTGTATTAATGTTTTTTTTTCTTCTTTCAAGTCTGTGTATATGAACTATTTAGGCTGGAGAAAGCACACTATTTAAAGGCGTATAAAGTAGACACGCAAATATGACACGCAAGTATAACATTTGGCAATGTTGTACTGGTGTATATGTGTAAGTATATATTATTTGCAGAAACAAATAATAATAATATGAGATAAATGCAAACTTAATTTTATTTTCTATTTTAATGATTATATTAAACACTAAGAAAAGTTAAGACAAATTAGAAAAAAGAGATACAACAAAAATTTACCATTGCTTGAAAATAGCGTGTGCTAATTAATGTAAAAAAATCTAGACTAAATTAAGGAAAATCAATGCTATTTAACAATAAATTTTTGGTAGATTTTGCTAAAAATAAAATAAAATAAAATGAAAGATGGTACTGATTTTTGGTTTCTTGTTTAAGATTGATTTTCATATAGATTTTTTTATATCTTTGTTGGATCTGTACTATAAAGAGAAAACATTAGAAGATTGTATGTAAAATTCAAAACAAATTATGAATTTTTATTATTATTTCGAGATTAATTTCTATCTATAGAAATGTAGTTGAAATTTTCTTTATCCAGAAAAAAAAAAAAAACCCCCTAGTTTACTCCATCCGAAGTGTTAGACGGGCATATATATACGATCTACAGTCTACACTATCTTATATGTGTGAAAAACGATCAACCTTCTTCTTTGTTTCTCCAATAAACTTGAGGTTTTTAAAACCTATGGTTGGAAAATGCTGCAGAATGATTTTATGGAATTTGTAGAAGGGAAAATACACAGTACAAAAAATCTTAAACTTTCATATATACAATATATAAAATTGTATGATTATTGTGAAACTAAAAGAATCTAATATATATAAAACTTTTTAAAGTTGTATGTATATACGAGGTAATCAATTGATTTTGAGTTCTAAATATGATCTTCACGTTTGCATAATGTAGTTCTAATCATTTTTTACTCTTTTTACTACATTTCAAATTTTAATTAGTTTTAATGTTATAATCATTAAATTACTACATTTCAGCTTTTAATGTTATAATCATTTTTACTACTTTTTGATCTAGATAGAAAATTTGATCATTAAATTTTGTTACATAATATAAAAATTACGCGTGTCAAAACCGTTGACTATATAAATATTATAACCAAATTTAATATGTTTTGAATATTATGACCAAATTAAATATTATAAAAATTACGCGTGTCAAACCGTTGACTACAAAAAGCCGTATCGTAATTTTTGTCGTAATTCAAGTACATAAAATCAATTTATACTTATGGTACGGTAATTTTGTCGTTGGCCAAGCGACTCAAACTCTAATATTTAAAAAAATAAACAGTATTAATAATTTTATTCATTAATTGCATTTTAAAAGTTTGCTACAAAATCCTATGGAGTAATATTTATTATAGCATATTAAATAAATTATTAGATGATTTCTATTTGTGGATTTAAGTCATATTTACATCGATAAAATCATAAATTTTGGATAACTATAAAGATGGATCATATATAACCCACTAATCTTTAATATTTTAAAATTATGGTAATTGAAAATAATTCATTTTTTGTTGAAATGAAAATAGGTTTTTAAACCATTGTGTTTCAAAGAATCACATAATTAGTTTATTTTGTTGGTATTCTGGTTTCTTTATATAGGTACTGCTATCTGTTAATTCTCGACATTTTATACTAAAACTCAAACTTTATTAGTAATAATTCTTAAATCCTTAAACAAATTTTTTTTAGAATTAATTGTTAGTGATGTGTGTGTTTCTTTCCGTCTGTAATCAAAGGTCAAATCTAGTCAGTGTTTTTTAGTGTCTGCTTGTGAGAACGTCGTCCGTTTAGTGTGAAAAGTTTGTTTTAAAAAGTGTCCGTTAAGGAAACAGTAAGTGCTGAGAAATGAGAATCTAGTATTAACGTTAACACGTATGTAACCAAAAAAAAAAGGTTAGATGCATGCAAGACCATAGATTTTCTGTTGGTATATTATTGGTTTTTTTTTTCAATTAAATTAGACACTACTTGTACTTTTGTGATTAATTAAGGGGAAACTAAAGTGGGTTGTAAATTGTAATTATGAGAAATTGAAGCATGTAAGAAGGGGTTTTGCAACATTAAAGTATTTATAATTACTAGTAATTAATTAATGTATTTAATAACAATCAGCTTTAACTGCCGTTCGAAAAAGAGAGAAAAAAACAACCAGTTTTAACTGTGTTGAATGACAAGCGCGACCAAGAAACATTCAAGTGAACATTAAACTCCAAAAAATACTTATAGGATTCTTTTTACTTTTTAAACAGTTCTGAATATTATTTTCTAATTGATTTACGATAAACCGACTTTGTGAGATCTATTATTTTTGAGATAGCGGTTTCGATCCATAGTTTTAAACATTATTATGCACTCTCTCTTTTTTTTTTTTTTTTTTTCTTTTGAATCCTAGAGGTGCATGTTCCGTATATTCTTTTGGGTTTGAGATAAGAGCATATTAATAAACTGGATGATACAATAAGAAAATAGAGATTTTTTTTATAAACATTGCACCAAATAATAGAGAAGATAAATTAAGATTTTATGACATAAATAGTGGATGTCCCCTATATAGTTATATAATTAAACTGGGTTCCACCATTGTATCTTGTGTTACTATATCATTACTTAAATCAAATATTCTTTGACAAAATTAAAATAAAATAAAAAATCTAATGAAATATCCACTTATATTAAAAATCTAATTAATTTTAATATATTGTGTACTAACTTAAAATAATAAATATAATAAATTATTGACTAAAATATTTGCTTTATTAAATCTCTAAATATTTGATTATATATATACTAAATACATATTAGCTTCTGAAACACTCATTTACATATTTATTTATACCAGATTTGATCAAAAAAATTCTTGAGCTTGTAGACACGAATTCAATAATTCACTATCACATATTTGTTGGATATCCACGAGCCACACTTGCAACAAATACATGGTTTTGTTTACCTATGGTTGGAAAAACAATACATTGTTATAAAGTATATTTTCATTTAAAATTTCTTTAAACACCAAAAGTTGCCCTTAATAATTAGAGAATAACTTTTACTAAGACACAAATCTTTGTTTTTGAACTATACATTAATTAAAAGAGGATTTCTTGATTGGTTGTCCAATCTAGAGGATAAATATGTATACTAAAAACTCAGAAAACTTGATTTAGTGGTCCATGGTAAACAATTAAGTACTATAAATACTATCTTAGTGTTCACTCTGAAAGCTTTTGCAAGACACAGACAAGGAACTGAAATGCTTCTTACTTCTTATTGAAAACAGAGCACCACAAGTCTCTTAAATAGACTTGAGTCACGTACAACAAATTGACCGAATCAAATGCCTAACAACTCTTACTTGTTTCCTGTAGACTCGGAATCAAGATTTATTCTACTTTGAACTAGTCAAACAACTTAAACAAATAAAACAAAACAGAGACTCTTTTATTCTTCATATCCTCCCCTAAACTGGAAATGCTAGCAAAAGCATCCAGTTTAATCTTCTTGTCCCTGCATTCCATGTAAGCTCCTTAACTTGTTAAATATCTCAAGCTTCACAGGCTTTGAGACATCTGCAAATTGATCCTCCCTTCCGCAAGACACCAACTTCACCACTTCTTGTTTTGCGAGATCACACAAATAATGGTACTTCACATTGATGTGTTGTGTACGTCTAAAAACCAACGTACCTTTCAAGTATGTTAACACACTCTTTGCAGCGAGCATTTGCTCTTCCCTTGACTTTGCCATGAACAGAGAGATCAAACATCTTACGTACATCATATGGAGCATAAGTGACCCTGTTTCATTTTTCTCAATACCTTGTAACTCACACCACATGGTCTCCACGTTCTTCGCATCCACCGGTGAACTCTTAAGATGCCATGTTTCATTCTTCTCAATAGCTTCTAACTTACACCTCATCGCCTCCAGCCATTCCTCTTCTTTACATGTTTCAAGAGCCCCATCTTCTTCCCGGGAAGCACCATCATCTCCACCGATTTCATAATTGGCCAAGTATCCTTGTTTTTCCTTCTCCCTTGTGCTCTGTATCTGAACTGTTTTGGCAGCACCAATACTTGTATCTTCAAGTTGATTAATAGTGACGACTCTTTGTTCCTCTTCTTTGTCATCTGTCTCATCTCTCTTTATTTCTTCCTCAGATCTCTCCCAATCCCAGCATTCCTCCTCTTCAAATGAAACTTGAGCCATCAAAAGTACGTCCTCCTCCAATTCTGCATAATATGCTCCCTTCTCCCAATCAGGACATTCATATTGGAAATGTCCTAATTTATGACACTTAAAACACTCAATGGATGCCTTGTTTGGCGTAGCTCTTCCTCGACCTCTGCCACGGCCACCTCGTAAGCTACCTCGTCCTCTTCCGTAACTAGGACGTTCGTCTTGAGACACATTCAAGACATGCTCCTCCTCCTGAGGTTCTTGCATCCTTCCCTCATGAACCAACAAGCTTCCATGTAGCTCATCAATAGTTAGCGTACTCAGATCATTTGATTCCTCGATTGAGCACACAACATAATTGAATTTCCTTGTTAATGATCTGAGTATCTTGCTCACAATTGTGCTCTGCTCCACGCTTTCTCCATTGATCTTCATTTTGTTTACCACAGACAAGGTTCTTCCCAAGAAGGTGTCTATCTTCTCGCCTTCCTTCATAGCGAGCAACTCGAACTCTCTTTTCAACGCCTGGAGTTGTGCTCGTCTCACCTTTGTTGAACCTTGATACTTCTTTTTCATCGATTCCCAAATTGCCTTTGAAGTTCCTCTGTCAAGGATTGTTTCAAGAATTTCTCTGTCAATGGCCTGAAACAGAAAATTCTTGACTTTGAGATCCTTGAGCTTTGCCTCTTCCACAGCTTTTCTCTGAGCTTCATTCGCTGGTGATGACCCGATCGCCATTGTCGGAATCCCTTCTTCCACCAGGCTCCACATCTCTCTACTCCTTAGAAAGTTCTCCATCGTCATTGACCAAAAGTCATAGTAGCCGTCGAATTTCGGAATAGCCGGCTGCACAAACTTCTCGGATGATGTTGACATTTCTTTGTTCTTCTTTCTCTCCCTTTTTCTTTTTCCTTTAAACGACTCACTCTTTCTCTCACTCCTCTTTCTCTCACTCCTCTTTCACTCACTCGTTTTTTTCTCACTCAATGATATTTCATTTGAAATGGCTCTGATACCACTTGTTCACTCTGAAAGCTTTTGCAAGACACAGACAAGGAACTGAAATGCTTCTTACTTCTTATTGAAAACAGAGCACCACAAGTCTCTTAATTAGACTTGAGTCACGTACAACAAATTGACCGAATCAAATGCCTAACAACTCTTACTTGTTTCCTGTAGACTCGGAATCAAGATTTATTCTACTTTGAACTAGTCAAACAACTTAAACAAATAAAACAAAACAGAGACTCTTTTATTCTTCACTTAGCATATTACAAGTTTTGCAAATCATTTCTTAAGTATGAGATTTTCTTTGATGTTTAGTAAGGTCCTAATTGGATTCCCCAATATACAAAATATTTACTGCCATGTTTATGACTTACAAATTTTTCAGTATTAATAATGTTTTAAATTATTTTAGATGCAGAGAATGATAGAAAACAAAATATTTTGCAGTAACTTATTCAAAACAACAACTTCCATTTTCGTATAAGGGGGAACAAATGAACTATAATTTTGGATTTCATATTGCAATCGATCCTTTTCACTTTTTAGGCATTCGGCCCGCATATATTGGGCCTAAAGTAAGAAATAGGCTGATAAGATAAATAAATGAAGCCCAAAAATGGACTATCCTATTTCTATCTCACCTAATATTGTGAAAAAGCCCATCCCTTTTTCTTTCTTTTCCCAGGATGAAAATGTCGGCCTAAATCCAGCTTTGTCGGTTCTAAATGGGGAGGCCATATCTATTTGATACCTGAAACGTCACCATTATTTACAAATACGAAGGACCACTCGCTGATTTTTCATGTTACATGTTCTAGTAAGATGAGCTAGCCAAGTGATCCTGCTTAATTAATACACGTATAGAATGTAGGATTAAAGAATAATGTAAATTGGCTGATGAGACATAATAAGTTCTTGAGCTCCCATAGAGATTTTAAGCCAATCTTCCAGTCTCTACATCATTCTTCTAGCATCTTAGCAATCTTCATCTGTCGGGTTGAGTTCTTCATTTGTTTTTCTCCATTGATGAATTTTCTTTTCTTATCACAATGAAACTCACCAGTTTAAAAGTTAGTGTCCATTAAGACAATTAATTGTCACTATCACTAATAAACATTAGACATTACTTTGGGATTTTCGAGTCAACAGCAATTTCACTAATAACCAAAAGTCGCTTATGGATTAGACGTCTATAGGAAAGGCAGATTGTGGACGGCTGCTAAATTTAGGGTTTAAAAATGCCTCAGTACGTAATATCACTTTCCTTTAAAAGTGGCGTTATCCATTTGTCAAATCCGACATTACACACTATCTTGTATAGTTTCAATATTGGTAAGCATCATCAAAGAAGCTATTAGGACATTTATAGATGGATACTTTTGTCATAAAGTAACTGAGTGGATCGAAAAGGACTTGTAACTAGACTACTACTACTAGTAATAGTGCTTATTTCACGAAGAAGTCAAGACATTCCATCATTTTTGTATACCCCAAAGTGCCTTACACTGTTACAAACACATTATCCAATTACATTTTCTCCGGAAATTGTAAAACAAAATCTTTTTATTATAATTTTGTTGGGTAAAATGTAGGCAAATTGGCCTTGCCGTCCTCTTTAAAATCGAGTGTTGCACTAAGTAGATTGGATACGATTTTATTTTTGTTAACTATATATGAAATCACGTGGAAAGATTCGAAAGTCTTTCAACTTCGTACTTTATGATTCAAATTTTTTCTGTCTCAACATGTATAAATCTTTCGAATATATATAAGAGTTTTATTTCCATTATTTATTAACTCAACTCTTTCGTTGAGTAGCTTTCAAGTTCTTGCAAATTAAACCTTAATTATTAGGACAAATACGTTTCAGAGATAGTGCAAGTTTTTACGACCACTGTTAACTGTTTCTGTTTTCATCGTAGAAGCTCTTATTTCACTACAATATATACGCATACATTTGTTCATGTGGAAAAAATATCATCAAGGCATTTTCCAAAAAGGAGAAGATCAGTTACACGAGAAGACTTTGAAATTCTTGTTTTTTTTTTTGTTTTTTTTTTTTTATATTGGTGGAAAAAGACTTCAAAACTCAGTAACACGTAAACAGAAAATTGCATGTTTTAGGGTACTTTTAGGCAATTGGCACGCAAAGAACACCACCTATCACAACAGACCAAATCGATATGCTCGAGGATATATAGAATTGTGTACACACTAGAAGAAAATAGTAACGTTAAATTGGAAATGTCCGTTTCTATACATCCAAATTAATTTTATGTAGGAGACAATTTTAGGTGAATATATAAATTGCTCGTCTCCAAAACCTATTAAACCCATTAAAAAGAGAGAAGACATATGCATGTCCATGCGCCTTGAGGTGTATCACTCACAGACATCAATGAAAATGTGTACTGCCACACTCTCCACAAGAAGACAACCTTAACCGCTTCAGATTTGTGTTTTGGGTCAAACAACTCAACTCTCTTTAAACTTTTTAAAACTTCTTTTTTTTTCTTTTTTTTTTTTCCGTAATATCTAGTATTTACTACCATCACAGAGGTTCAATATTTTTATTTCTTCGATAAGCGTGAAATTTCCTAATTTAGACCAGCGAGGATACCCAATCATAAAATTTCCTAAGTTTGATATGTATAAAATTTCTTCGAGTATACATTGTCAACTGATCTATATATATACTTCTTGTTTATAGATGTATTAGAGTCTATACATGTTATTAAAAAAACAAAAAACAAAAAACAAAAAACAAAAAAACTTCTCTACAACATGTAATATTCCATATATTATTCAACGTTAATTTTTTTCTATCTGACAGAAGTAACATAAGGAATGTTATACAAATTCTACTTAGAAAATTAAAGATGTTTTTCTATGAAACAATTTTCTTCTTCTTTTTTTTTTGTGTAAAACGTTGAGTATAGGTTTACAACTGTTAACATTTTTCATTACATTTATCAGTATAAATATGTGTGTAATTCGACAAACTCTAAACTTAAATTTCAGATTGTTATTAGCACACCAACATATGTACACACTCAACAATTTTTATAGATCAAATATATTAAAAATCCTAGAATATAAACCTTTTCACCACCATCTCAATTTAATTAATTTTTATATAAACCTTTTTTTAGTGTTCTACTTCTCAAGAATTGAATTTTATACATAAAATCTATTTTTCTCTGAAGTATGAATTAATTTATTGATAAATATTTATATTTCTGAAAACTAATTTTCCGTCATATGTTTCTACAGTGTTAGTGTGTTACAGTGGAAGGTTAAAAACTTCAAATATAGATTCTTTGGATATTTTTTGCCTATTATATTCCAGCTCAAACCTTTGAATGTAACATATACAACTTTTTCCTGATAACATGCTACTTTTTTTCTTCTCTGCGATAACATGCTACTTAACGTGTTGTGTTACGTTCTTTCATATTCTATATACATTTTAAAAGGGAAAAAAAATGTATTTTTATTAATCTTAAAAACAAAAGAAAAAGGCTAAAATATTTTTAAATTACTTTTGTACCATTTGGCACTCACGGTTAGGAGCGTTATTAAAGCTATGATGGGCCTCACCAAGCCCAACAGCTTTCCTCGTTCTCTCTTTTTTTTTTCTATCTGAGCCTCTATTTTTGAGTTTTTCTTTCTCCTTTTTTTTTTTTTTTTTTTTTTTTATGACGACCGTTTCACTAAAATGATGAAAGTGTCGCTTCTTTTGATGAAATTTGTGAAACGGACGATTTTAGAGAGTTTATTAAACCCAAACCTCTCCAGTTTCGCTTACGTCACTATTCCCTACACTTAAGTTTCTGCCTCTCACACCTATAAATACCACTCTTTTCCTCTCCACTTACACGACCACTAAAACATAAACCTCTTAACGTTATTTTATATTTATCTAAGAAGCCTTTTATATTTAAAAGGATCTCTCTACTATATCTAGAAAACAAAAAAAATGGCAATGGAATGCATCGCAACGCTCCCTCAAAGATTCAATGAAAATAAAACCAAAGAGGATGCTTCGATCTTCGATGCAAACCTCATGAATCATCAATCAAACCACATACCTCAACAGTTCGTATGGCCCGACCACGACAAACCTTCTACAGATGTTCAAACTCTCCAAGTCCCTCTCATAGACCTCGCCGGATTCCTCTCCGGCGATTCGTCTTTGGTATCGGAGGCTACTAGACTCGTCTCGGAGGCTGCACAGCAACATGGCTTCTTCTTAGTCACTAACCATGGCGTCGATGAGAGGCTCTTGTCTCGTGCTTATGTGTTTACGGACACTTACTTTAAGGCTCCGGCTAGTGAGAAACAGAAGGCTCAGAGGACGTGGGGTGAGAGCTCCGGTTACGCTAGCAGCTTCGTCGGGAGATTCTCATCTAAGCTCCCGTGGAAGGAAACGCTGTCGTTTCAGTTCACTCCCGAGGAGAAGAGCCATTCCCAAACCATTAAAGACTTTGTTTCTAAGAAAATGGGAGATGGATACGAAGAGTTCGGGTATGGTTCAAATTAGCAAATATTGAAACTTTCTTTTGAATATGAAGAATGATCTTAATTTGGTTTAATTTTATCCATGCAGGAAGGCTTATCAAGAATACGCGGAGGCCATGAACATTCTCTCGCTAAAGATCATGGAGCTTCTTGGAATGAGTCTTGGGGTCGAGAGGAGACACTTTAGAGAGTTTTTCGAAGACAATGATTCCATACTTAGGTTGAATTATTACCCGCAGTGCAAGCAACCGGAGCTTGCATTAGGGACAGGACCTCACTGCGACCCAACATCTATAACCATACTTCATCAAGACCAAGTCGATGGACTTCAAGTTTTCGTGGACAACCAGTGGCAATCCATTCCTCCTAACCCTAAAGTATTCGTGGTGAACATAGGCGACACCTTCATGGTAATTATAGACTCCCTTATTATGAGCAGTTCATGCATTAGTAGATCAAATGGCAAGAAACTTTTAACATTTTTGGGTTTCTATTAAATCATATTTATGTAGGCTCTAACGAATGGAAGATACAAGAGTTGTTTGCATCGGGCGGTAGTGAATAGCAAGACAGAAAGGAAGTCGCTTGCATTCTTTCTATGTCCTAAAGGAGACAAAGTGGTGAAGCCACCAGAAGAACTAGTTGGAGGAGTGATATCTAGTGAAAGGGAGTATCCTGATTTTACATGGTCTATGTTGCTTGAATTCACACAGAAACATTATAGAGCAGACATGAACACTCTTGAAGAGTTCTCAATTTGGCTTAAGAACAGAAGAAGTTTCTAAAACCATGAGGAGACAATATTGTGGCCCAGAAGGTGACTTGTAGATATATATATAAAGAGCTTTCACTGTTTTCCTTAAGAGACAAGAGAGAGAAGATGTTTAAGACGAGTAAGGAGACTTTTGTTGTGGAAACGAAAAAAGGAGACTTTTGTTTGTATTTTTCTTTTATTATCTTGCGTTGTATTGTCTGGCGTAAAATAAAACTAGCAAATAAATAAAATTTATGTATTCCATTGGATGGACTCATCATTTTTGGTTCGTGTATAATGACTTTTATATTTTTGACAGATACAAAATCTCAAATATAAACTATAGAATAATAATAAATATATTAAAAAAAAATAGAAACGGTAAAATTTAATATATAATATTCTTTAAATAAATTTTTAATCGACTTTTCAAGTTCAAAAAAGTCTGAAAAGCCTCGTAGCCATATACAGGTCGGGCTGGACTTCATAATATAAGCTTGAATTCTTTTCCAACCGGACTGGACCAAACTTAAATATCTTTGAATTTTGTGGGAGTCGGACCGGACCAGATCGAACCAGTCCGATTGACCCGTTTATTTATATGTATGCCACATACCATAGTCGTGATGGTTTTTGAGGTTTTTTTTTGATAAAATGTGATGGTTTTTGAGGTTAGGATTATGCAACAAGTATAATACCAACATGTTGGCAAGTCGTGTAAGAAAATAAAAATAAAAATATTTACGATAATACTATTGAGAGGTTATATTGTTATAGCCCCGTGGTGATTCTAGATTATCTATAATTCTATATTAACTTGGCTATAAATACAAGTGTTTTAGCCAATTTAAGAGGGGGAAACAAACAAAACACGTCAAAGAAACAAATCCGAAGTGTCGTCTTCGATATCAAGGTTGTCAAGAAGACCAAGTGGATATCAAGTTCGACAAATGGACTACTACACATATAAAAAAATGTACTCAAATATAAAATATTATCAACACATCTTTAAAGTTAGGCGTCCTCTTAAATTTTGTGAACGTTCAGACTCTGAGAAACTCATTCAATATTTCTTTTCTTTTGTTTTTTTTTTAACTCATTCAATATTTACAACTTACTTCTCCTTCGTTGAATCGTTATAGATTATATATTGAATGCAAAAGTTTGACAAACTAAGTTTATCATTTTGAATAGATCTAGAGATTAATTATTGGGCAAATATATTATAAACCATAATATATATATATATTGGTAAACAATATTTATATATGTTGCACCAAATTTTATATAAAATAATACTAATATTTATATATGTCAGAAATCAAAAGAAACATGTATTAACTATCGATTGAGACATACGTATAGAGTATTATAAAAATAAAACGTAGAAGAAAAAAAGAACAGAAGACTGTGTGTCATTACTCTGGCAAGCTGCGATCGAGTTTTAAATATATGAGCGAACATTGAATTAGAGCTAAAGACAAAAAAAAAAAAAAAACAATACAGCCAAAAACTGACCCCCTTAGAAATTAGAAAAATATATAAATGATTAATAATTTCGTATGAATAGTATTTGCTGATTCCACTAGCCATTTATGACTCCACACGAATTCTAGATTAGCCATTTTATGACTCCACACGAATTTTAGATTCCATTACAGAGAAATACATATATACCGCAAGGAAAAAAAAAAATCGATCCCATTAATTACGGTTTTTGTGTGTAACGCTAAATGTATCTGGAGATTTGGATGATTGTACTTGTGCCATGTAGGAAGACAATGTACTTGCTTTTGTCGTCTACTTTAACTTTCTTCGAAATAGAATCTACGATGATCAGAAAAAAATTGTGTGGTCTTCGATTATCTTATTTTATAATTTAGAGGGCACGGTGAAACTACAATGTATTTATAAATGATACGGAATTAACTCGTCGCCAGTTAATTATGAATTAGAAATTCCAAAATTTTAATAAGTCAAAAACGTATATCGTTTATGTTGTACATATCTAACGATTAGATATAATGTTGATTAACTTTTTCAGTATTTCAGGATTTATACTCAGTTGTTATAGATTAGTTTCTCACTTATTTATTATTTGGGTGTATACTGTAGAGGCGAAGACCAGAAAAATTTGTACTATTTTATTGTTGGCACCTGGTAAAATAGAAATTTGACGGTCGTGAAATCGGATGTATCAGAAAATAAATGTAACTCTCAGATTAAATTTAAACTACTATTATAAATTGTATATCGTTTATTTTTTGTACTGTTTATTTGATAATCAAAATTAGGATCTAAATCCTGACAATTCATCCACGCAGTTATTCTATTTGTATTTATATTATACTATATATTTTTATATAGAACTTGTTAGGAAAAGAGAGAATACCAACGAGTAAAAATGTTTTATTGGTTTTACTGATTTAGAAATCAAAGTAGAATTTGGAAATTTTAATTGATTTTAAAAATGAAAATATGTATTATAAAAATCAATCAAGTAAATTTTACAAAAACAAGGTTTGCCCTGATATACATAATTTTTTTTAACTTTAAAATATTTTTAAATATATCAATAATTTTTATTAAATGCTAATCCAGATTATATAAGGAAAAAAACCAAGTTTCAACTAATATTTAAATTTGGTTTGAAGAATAATGCATAATTTTGAAAGAAAAATTAATAATCGAATAACATGTGACTTTGTTTCGATTTTAAATTTTCTAACCTATGAACTCCAACAAACCATTTGAATATAAAAAGTCCCAGTAATTAGAAAAGGACAAATCCACACAAACGTAGAAATTTGTTTGATTGCACATATAAATAAATATGTAAAGGCCCAATGGGCCATCCCCTACCACTCATATGATAAAACAGGCCCTCTTCACGTGCTTCACGTGCTTCTCTGTTGTCTCTTTTTCTGCCGTCTCATTTAACACACTTCACGACAGCGATATTTTATCCTGTCCAACTATACGACACCGTTTTAGGTCTTTCCTTTTTAGTGTTTTCCCCTTGCTCTCTGTTTTTTTTGTTTCTCTTCGAATGGATTATAATTTATATGGATTATAATTTATAATTTGTAGTACAAAACAAATACATTCGAAAGCTTGCAATTAAAATAAATGGTCCAGCAAGTGAAGTAACATGCACCGATGGATAGCTTGTTGCTCTCTCACTATCACAATGATAGATCTTCAATATCTCACACTTACGGTATCGTTTCAATCAGCTCCCTCGGTCCTACGAATATATAATGTAACTGTGGTACACAAAACATTTGGGCCTCAATCCATTTTCACAGATTTTATTTTCCTTATTTCTCAAATTTCATAATTTTATGAGTATTTTTGTGATTTCTCCTAATTTCTTATAAATAAAAAACAGATATAGTTTAGGCTATTACATTCTGTTTCGAGCCGATCTGGTTTGGTCTCTAACTTGTTTTTCTTTTTTGTTACAATCATATGCTAATATTGGTTTTTATTTTATTTGTTGGTTGTTATACACTACCATGATATGTATTGGTATTTTTCACTCTTTTCTTAAACACCGTTCAAATCCTAACTAAATTTTATTAATATAGATGAACAAAGAAAAAGTTAAGACAAAAACTAATGTAAGAAGACAAAATATATTGTATTTTAAAAATTGTTGAAAAGATAAAGATCTCTTCGTCATATTACATGTTAATGAATAATGATACATGTCAGAATATATTAGATCATATCTTTGAGATATTTTTCTATTAAAAGTTTGTATTTTGTATGTTGCCAAATAAGATGGTACAAATACCGGAAACTCAAAAGCTACATTCCAAAACACATTTTCCCGTATATTTTTTTTTATATACCAAGCATAGATTGTCGTACATCCATGCACAGGCAATTAGTAATTTTAGTATAATAAAAAAAAAAAGTGAATTTAGGAACTATAATCTTGTGGTAAAACAAATGGCTTGATTAAACGTAAATATTTAAATTATTATTCATTAAAAAAAAAAAGAACCGAAAATGACATTTTTTGTTTTCTCTAGTTACTAAATGTGAATAGTAGTAGTAACTTAGTATATTCATCTTCGTGCATACTTCGCTCTTTTCTTTTTCTTTTTCTTTATCTCTTAGTCACCTTGGTACGTACATCTCAAAAAATATATTTATAAATGTTTTTTCGCAAGGCCCAATCTTAACGAATTTGTTTTTTTCTTACATGACAATGTCAAGATTGTATTTTTCCTTGATTTAACTTTATGCTTACGTAAGAGATTACATGTCATATTGTTTATACCTCGGGTCGTTTTGTCATTTCCGTCGTCTTTGTCTTCAACGAAAAACTAAATTACGATGGCCAGAGATTACGTCGACGAAAGGGTTCCTATTTATTACTTTAAAATGATTTCTTGAATTTCGATCCATTGGATTTTATAGATACGTGCGATTTGGACTGTTGTGATTTCTTTTATGTTTTATGGTGGTTAATTTATTATAAACCTGTGGGTTGTAAATTCATATGCTATGTAGTTTGGAACGTTGTGGAAAATTAGTCGTCTATTTTTGTTTCTTTTCTTTTTCTCCTTTCATATGAAGTATTAGTGTATTACAAACAAATTGCATTTGAGGTTGATTGCGACGTGATACGACTTTGTTTTCATCTATGAATCAAGTCGAACTCATTTTTGGCCGAAGCCCCAAATGGATTGGATCGTTTCCTCCAATGAAATTAACGCGCGAAACTCAAGGTGTGTCTTCCCCAATTCATTCTCGGAGTGCATGGCACTTAGAAGCCAATTGGAGTTCTAAGCCTTCTTGAAAGTTGGGCTTTTCTATAAGTGGACTTTAATCAGGCCTTGTCATCTATTGACTGTGGGCTTAGTTATATATACAAAAACCGGAAGTTTCAAACTTCATGGGCCTTTCGGTATCTAATGGATGGATAAAGAGGAGCGTCACAAGACAAGATTGATGAGCCTATGAGTGGGAAGCTCAATCAAAAGATCTGCCTCGAGTGTGTGTATCAGTGAATTTGTAGGTTCATCATGTAACCGACCCAACAAGATGAAGATTGAGTAGAGGATGCGCTATAGAATAACAACTTATGCCAAAAACAAACCATTTTCACAATCTCTAATTGCCGCTAGTAAAATGGTTTCTACCATGGCCAAATCTTCATATAAAAATTACATTACATAACCCCAGACTCTATTGTACAAAGAGTCATCATATTCATATAAAATCTACACATACAAGTTTCACTCACCAGACACTTTATTCTACATATATAGGGAGCAATGTCAAATTACCAAAGCAATGTAGCAAGCCCTAAAAGTAGGAGTTTTCTGAGACCGAAAGCTAGAGAATTAGAACGTGAGATGCTCATGCCGTTACAGTAATTATGACCATACCATATGCTTTCAGGGACATACGTGTTGTAAGAGAAGGTAACTGCCCTGGAGCCATAACTAAATATCCTAACACTATCTGGAATCCAACCATCTGGACCAGACCTGTAGAGATACACATAGCAGATCTGGTATGCACATGGTCCGTTTATCTCAAATGTATCCGATGAACATTGCTCGAATGTTCTCGTCCCTGGATCGTCAAGCCTCGGAGCATATACCTAATTAGAAAAAGAAAAAAATAAGCGCAGATGTGCACAGACTTTTATCTCTTTTTAAAACATATCATGGAGTCTATAAAGCATGAAGTTATTCATAAAATACAACGCATAAGCTAACCTGGTTTCCGTAGCGATCGCCGAAGGCTAGGCTGATCTGGTCTCGTGTGTACCTCGGTGAAAAACAGCTTGTTGAGATGATCACTGTGTAAGTACAGATTCCGAAGTTCTGCATCCTCCGCAAAAGTAAAAAAAAAAAAAAAAAAATCAGACGGAGAAGGGAAAGAAACGATAAAAACTCCAGAGAGGATCTAAGAAAACAGAACCTGAATGAGGCTGACATTGAAGGATTCCGTGGCATGAGGTTTGGAGACGATGGATCCAGAAACAGAGAAGAGTATTTGGAAGACGAAACAGAGGAAGGTGAGAAGTTTCAAGGACGCCATTCTAGTGGTTCTTGACATCGCTGCGGAGACGAAGGAAGAGATATAGCAAAGACTTGTGTCTACGTGTTAAACCTTGATGCCTCCTTCATTCATTCACGGTAAATTAATTTACTAACTTCTTGGGACTAATCCATCAACGTTTTATAAAAACAACCCTTAACTCTAATTATGTATTTCCTTTTATTTTTGTCAGTAAATAATACTGTACTGTCTTGTTTGAATGTTATGCATGACGTTTAATTGTAAGAATTTCTTTTGAAATTATATGTAGTGTTTCTAATAATTCATATATAATCAAGAGAATGTTAGAAATCAATTTTTACAGAGCCTACATATTTCACCGTTGTAGTTTTTATGAAAGTTGAAATCTCAAATGTGTACACCTCATAAACTGCATTAAAATGTCTAAATTTTTAAAAGCAATAAAATCAGACTACACCAGAGTTTAAATCTCAACTGTGTGCAAACAATTAGTTCTTAAATTACAATATCTTCCACATTACTGAAACAAAGATTAAAAAAAAAAAAAAAAAGGATCAAGAAGGAATACAGTTCAGATTTGGCCTCAATATTAGTTCAAGGACACGTTCAAGCAGAGAGTCCATAAAAGAAGAAATTTGTCTAAAGGGAAGAGTAGAAACGGCTACGTGGCACCACTTCTCCCATGAAAGACAGCATGGTTCTAAGGTTACGTGGCGCCACTTTTCCCACGAACTCCACCTACTACTATCAGACTAACTCCATGCATTCCAATTTTGAATTTTCAACACACTACAAATAAAATTGCTGATTTTTTCACGAACATGTGAATTTATATTGTCCGTGAAAAGAAATCAGATACGCCTTGAGGTTGTCCACATTATGTTGCTTTTTCTTGCATGTCTCAATAAAATATATTGGTAATTCACTTATTCTTGAACACTTGAGCGTATTCGTTCGAATCAATTGGTCCGTCTAAAAATCATGATAAACATATATGATCACATATTAGTGTGTACATATAAATATATAACATTTTTAGTATAAAAGCTTAAATCTTAAAATACACATATATAAGAAAAAATCCAATATCTTTTAAGAATATGCTGTTTAACAATAATGATAAATCATAAAACATAAATTAAACCAAACAGCAAACAGCCAAACACCGTGGTAGTAGTAAATCGTCAATGACGGAGATAAGCTAATCAAATTTGAAAAGAAACGAAGAGAAAGAGCGTGAGAGACTTACATTTGAGGCATTCAAAGCAGTGTGACAACATTGATTTCGCTCAAACATCTTGTGATTGCTTCTAATTTATTTTCCAACAAATTCGATGGGTTTTGTGAAATAAAACAGAAAGGGTTTGAAGAAAACCTATTTTTGAATTTTACCAAGTCAAAACTAAAGTTTCTAGATACAGTAAAACAAAATCTTTAGGGTCATAAATTATTGGCGGATTTTTCTATGTTCTATTGTTCGATAAATCGTCCGGATTAGTTGTAATTAATTGTCTAACTGTTCAGACTGGGTCTTAAACCATTGCTTTGAAATGCATTCTTGAAAGTTGGTACCAATTAATAATCAAAGCTAGATAGAAACTCATGCATACATACTTATTAAGTAATTGTGGTTTATACAACAACATTAAGCCTGGAGCAAACGAAAACAAACAAAACATTCGAAAACAAGGAGAATTATATATATTAATTAAGCAACCATTGCGGAGATCGCAATCGCAGTGGCAATGGCAAACCCAAGAAAAGCACTCTCACCATCTCCACGCTTTGAAGCAGCAGAACGTCGAGGTGGAGGCGGCGGTGGGACCGCAGGTGTCTCCGGTGGGAATTCCGGAGGAGGTAGATCGGGAGACGGTGGCCGGCGAGTGGTGTTGCAGTTGTTGTGGCCGTACCAAGTGTCATGAAGGACGCTCTTGGAGAAATCGAATTTAACGGACTTTGAACCTTCAGAGTAGATCTCAATAGACTCCGGTACCCAGCCGTCAGATCCAGTCCGGTTAATATAGAGAGAGCAGATAGGGTTATTCAGACATGGACCTTTGATTTGGAATGTGTCCGTTGAACACTTGCCCAATTTCCCTGGGGGTCCTCTTACCGAACCGCCTAATTGCGGTGCATACACCTAATACAAGGATGATATATTATGTGTTTTTATTGAAAGTTACATGCATAGAGCACACATGCAATTAAATATTATTTTCTATAGACAAAAATAAAAAATAAAGAATAAAGAATAACATGAAATTTTAAGCCGACGCCTACATTAATTAATATACCAAATAGAGATGGAGAAGTACATAAAGAAAGGACAATCTAAACCGAATAGAACCGGTAAAATTTGTCAATGGGAGAAATATAATTAATTAATTAACCTTGTTACCGTCGGCATCGCCAAAAACGAGACTGATCTGATCCCTTGTAAACTCCGGAGAGAGGCAGCTCGTCATCACAACCACTGTGTACGGACATGTTCTCTGTTCCATCTACAAGGATTTTCACGGGAAAAATATTCAGCTGAGAAAACTAATTCTTGTATGTTTTTGTTAACCATAAAAGTGAAAACAAGAAGAGAACCTGGATGATGCTGAGGTCGAATGCATGCGTGACGAAGATGAAGGCGAAGAAGAGAAAAGAGAGAGAAAGGAGCGTCATTTTAGAACAGAGAATTGTGTGTGTTGTGGAGTAGTGATAAAAAAAAAAAAGAAAGAGGCTCTCGAGAGGGTTTTATATATAAATTATAAATGCATGATGTACGTTGTCATCACCTGTGACTAATTTTCTCATGGACACTTGGCACATGAAAATAATCCATTGAGATGCGAGCGAAAGTATCAATCTTTTTACGGAAACAATAAATAAATTCGCTTCTTTTTTTACACGAAATTTTTCTTTAAAAAAAAGTAGCCGCTGACACGTTACATATGAACTAGTCGTTTGAAAGAAATCGGATTCATCTGGAAACGCTACACACAACAGAACTGAGTTTCTGGAAAGACAAACGTAACCCTTGACTTTACAGTATCATTTGAAAATTCAACAAGTCATCATAATATAAACCCATTCTGATTCAAAATCATCGATATCAACATAAGCTATATATATATATATATATGCCCTAAGAGAGGTTCAACATCACTCTTCATTTTCAGAACGTCGATCTTTAGAACCAACTGACCAACGTTTTTATACAAGAAATCAAAATATAGCCTGCTGAGACAAGTTTACTCCCTTGGGCCTTGTGGCTTTGAGATGTAATTTGAGATGTAGTTTTTTAGTATGTTGGTGACTATTGGGCCTACAATTGGGTATGCTGTACGCTTTGCAAACAAAGTAGTGGCAGCTCCTTCACGTTACCGGTAGCAAAACTAGCAATCAAGATAGGAGATACCCATTCATTACTGCATCTCAAATTATTTTTTCAGAACTGCATTCATTTGAAACTGGTTATAAATTTTAAATAAAATTTTCATGCTAAACAACTAAAACTATATATGGGGAGGGGAAAAATAAAATATGGAATGTTATTAGTGTTATAAAGAAAAGAGAATTATGATAAACCTCTTTACAGTTCCCTATTTTAATGCTAATGGCAACATTATATCCTCGATGATTCGAGTTTTGTGGATTGCGACTGCGCATAGATATTTGATTCGACGAAGCTAGAATGCGAAAAACAGATATTTTGTAAATAGGTAATTAGCTTGAGTTGAAAGCCTAATTCTAAAGAATGTCCAGAATAATTTGGTGCATTTATCTTTTGACTCGCTTAAAATCACATTCGGTCAAGATAAGTTAGTTTTAAGTTCACAGAGAGATTAATATAATCTTTAAAACATGTCAAAAAATAAGATATTATACTATATTAATATACTTTTTGCAAACATAATGTTACATTGAAGGAAACAAAATCGAATACAAAATCTATATACAACAGTAGCAAATACTACAATGTTTAGAACATAAGTGTAAAATTATTTCCAGTGCATTCAGACCAAGCCACCTTCACAGCTTTTGTCCCAGCTTTTACTACATGCATTGGGCCTGTCCGATCATGCCACGTGTATCCGATAAAATCCACGCTTGTCTTCTCTGATTGGCTCTTCACTGTAGGCTTAAGCTAGTCTCTTTTTAGAACTTTTGTTTTGTTTCAAAATATAAGACGTTCTCATAATTGCAGGTACTTTTTTACTTTATTGAATATTGTGTGACCAATAATGATTTACAGTTTTTATTTTAATTGGTTGAATTGTTTTTTTCCTATATATTAACTAATACTTTTTAAAAAAATGAAATAATTTCTTAATATGCGTGCTTTAAGCCAAAACGACTTATATTTTGAAACGGAGGGAGTATATAAACGTAATTAAATGCTCGCCTGAATTACCGATTTAATTGGTTGCAAAACAAACAGAAAAGATGATTATGTGGGTGTGATCAAAATCAGTTCCTTGATAGAAAAAGTTCTTATAAGTCATTTTTTTTTTACTATGTACAGCAGAGCCTCTATAAATTAATACTCTATAAATTAATAACCTCTATAAATTAATAAATTTTTTCGGTCCTGAGTTAGACCGGTGTAAAAAATGACACAATTCGATAAAATAATAAGATAATAATTTATTTTAGACCCCTATGTAAATTTATGGTCCCATTAATAATATAAATTAATAATCATATAACATTAAAAAAATATAATTAAGATAAGTTAGTAAAATATGACTCTAGTGTTGTTTGTCTATTCCTAAACATGCGTTCTTGTTAGAGCTTATCTCTAATATTTCTTATTGCATCAAAAACTTATGGAATTTTAGATAAGGTAAAAGTAATTTTAGATAAAATAAATTTATAATAATGTGAAATTATCAAAAAAAATCTTATTTTAAATAGATTTTTATAGAATTTGTGAAAATTAGAAAATCTCTCTATAAATTAATAATTATTAATTTATCGATAAATTAATACCATATCTAAATTAATAAAATATCTTGGTCCCAATAGTATTAATTTATAGAGGTTTTACTGTATTTTTTTCTTTCTCAACCAGTATATTTATTATTGAAAATACAAATTTGTTGAAAAATGCATAAAATATTACTTTTAAAATCTGTAAACCTTGAAATGTGATTGAATACTTGCACTTGGTACATATGTTATAGAGTAGACTATATATATTTCTAAATTTATTTTACTCTCACAAATGTAGATAGTAAAATACACTCTTCTGTTCGACAAACCGACAGTTAGTTAAATATCTTTTGTATTGACTAATATATTTAAGTATTTAAATATTTTGACTATACTAGTTCAGACAAATCATAATTCAGAAGAAGTCTAGAGAACTCATGTTCACTAACTGTGGGATACTAACAATCCACGCCACTAACCGAACCACTACAACCTAACGCCGCACCTCATTTATTGCCACGACGCAATACCAATGTGAATATTTACGAGTGAACGTAACAATATAATAATAATAATAATTAAATTGGTCTAGTTTTAGACTACTGTAGAATGCGTGCATAGTGGTCTTCTTACATATTAGAACAATGCAACGTTCGAGTCTAAAAGCCTAGAGTTACTTATATAGCTGAACCTCCACAAGACTTATATATCATGTGGATATACGAGCGCTATCTCCTTTTACGTTTTTGTAGATTTACTGATTGTAGTGTCGAAGTTGAAAATTGGTCGCGGCCATGAATATATATATATATATATATAGAAATTTAAGTCATGGCATTGACCAAATAAGTCTAAAATTGACTTTAAAAACAAAAAAATTATAAATTAGGCTAATTCATCTTTTTTTTTTTTTTGGTTTGATATTTATGAGTTTCGCATGTGCATTTGGTCCGAAGCAAATAAAGTAATACACTGATGCATTTTCTCATAGCGGATTTGAAAAAGAACACTAGATCTATACTGATTTTGGGGTATGTAACTATCATATGCATATTCTGCACCATAAGAAAAACGTAATTGTTGATCAAAAAAAAAAAAAAAACGTATCTAGCACAAATCGATAATGTTCTCGACAAAACAAAGATGTTAACATTTTCTTTTCTGGTTTTAAGATTGTAACATTCTTATATATCTTCTCTATGTGAATGAGATGCATGTTTTAGGCTAAAAAATTGTAAACAGTTATTTCTTTATAACAATGTCGATCTGTGAAGCTCTAGGGTCCGCCAAGAAGGAAACTGAAAGGTAATAAACTAGTTACGAGTATTCACTAACACGAGCTAGGTTTAAACACATAACTAGGGCTATGCGATTAGTCCCCTTAATTAAGTGTACTATGTTATGTTTTTTTTTTCTTCATCTATTATGCAGTTATGGTATAATCAACTTACATTTATTTCTTTTGATTTGCCCTTTGTAATATATACACGTATATATATCTAAAAGTTTGACCATAGTAGATCGTACAACACAAAGGAA
This sequence comes from Barbarea vulgaris, assembly GCA_963667165.1. Classification (NCBI taxonomy): domain Eukaryota; kingdom Viridiplantae; phylum Streptophyta; class Magnoliopsida; order Brassicales; family Brassicaceae; genus Barbarea; species Barbarea vulgaris. The sequence goes on from OY763891.1 coordinate 25,309,447, forward strand.
CCAAGATAGGAACCAGCGGCGAAGAAGATACGGTCGGTCCAAATTAAGCTAAGAAGACCAAACGTAATTCGAGATATCGTTCTATACGTTACCATATAAATTTAATATTGAAAAATTGTAAATTCATTTTTGTTTTGCTTTTGATGTCGGAACATGGAAGGAGCCAAGGAGGGAGATATGTGAGATTTGGCACAAAGGAAGCTGCCAAAGCATTAGGGCAACCGAGAACCAACGAGATCAAATATCGGTTTAATCAGACGGTTGGGGTTTTCGCAATATTTCTCGGATATTTTATGGGCCCTACGGTCTTCTGACTTGAACCTGATCCGTCAATTCACAACTTTTTTTCAATGTGATCATGACATGTTAGCTCTAAATGATTTATTAGTATTCGTTTACGATGATGCATCGGTTTAGTTTTCATGTAATATGCTGAGCGTAATTATTCCCACATGAACGCTCATTTGTTTGTTTCGCCGAATCAACTATACAAATTGAGTTTCCTGTACCGGAAAAACAAGAATGTCTTATTAGTACAGATAAAATTTTACGATCGAATTAAAATCTATAGTTCCTAATTTTCATATAAATACTTATTGATCCGGTGAACAGTGTTATAAAGTTAGATACTGTACTACGTTTATCTTCCAAATATCAGATTTACCAACATAATTAATTATCTAGCATTGAGTAAAATTATAGGAAATACTTTCGATAAGACTTATTTATAACAAGAAATAAAAAGTAAGCAGAAAAATCAAAGATAAACAAAACGCTAAAGAACACGAAGACAGTTTCGATAGAGAAAGAGTAACAGCTTTATACGGAGGCTATCATATAATAGCCTTTAGACACGATCTCTGCTCTTTTTTTTTTTATTGTTTTTAAACATTGATTCTACGGTGAAGTTACTGCTCATTTTCCATTTATTGATTTTATATTCCTTTTATTTATTACAGTCTACAGTTCTACCAACTTGTTCGACCAAGCTAGTGTGATACAAACATCGACGTTAAACTTAACCAAAGTACTAAGAAGGTAGAAAACAACGATTAATATGGTCGTTGTATCAAAGAAGACAAATCTTATCGAACTTTATAAAATCATGAAAAACGGTAAAATATATGGAAAGTTGAAAAAGACTATTCTTCAAATCTTACAACGGGAGGGTCGATAAAAGGATAACACTAACTAAACCAAACCGGTTTGTCCGTTCTCTGATTTCTTTTACCCAATCACTATCACAGGCATTTACTAAAATTCACAAGGAGGAGCATGGTTTGGTTCTCTACATCACAGTCCATGATAGCATTTCTTATATGCGATATCCACCGTTGGATCAATTTAACATTTGAGCCACGCGCGCGTAAACGGGATTTATCACAACAGAGGAATGTCTTTTCACCGGACTCTTAGGGGTGTATTCAATTGGGCATTTGGAGAGATTTGAGTTAAATGGACAAATCACGTGTTATTGAAATTTGGATTTCAAAATATCTTATAAAATCCTGTGTTATTGGATTAATGATTTTAAAATATACAATCAAATCCACTGTTATTGAAAACAGTACTTTTATTTAAAAGTTTCAGGTGAGATTTGAGGAGATTTCTTACTTAAAAATACAAAGACCAAAATCCCATTGTTTTAGGTGAGATTTCAGAGAATTTAATAACAAAATTCCAAATTCACCAAAATTTAACCAAATCATCTAAAAACTCATTAAAACTCAAATCACACCAAATATTTAATTCAATACACCCCTCTTAAAGGACGTTCTTCTTTTTTTTCCCTTGCATTGGAAAACGGCGTTTTTTTCTTTCTTGTACAACCGTCGCCGTCAAATCATACGGACAACAAATCTCCGTTTTAATACACCTAACGCCGTTACTTTACCGTTAACAAATACACTGTAATGTACTACTTAAAAACAAATTCTAATCATTTCGATCACTGTGTCATTAAAGATGATCGGAGATGTTTTAGCAGAGCTTAAGTACGAAGTGATGACACATAGCAAATGTGGGAATGCATATATATATATATAAGTGTGTATGTATAGGTTCTGACATTATTTGTCGTTGTCTAAGAAAGAGTACTAAAGTTTTTTGATTTCTCTCTCATGGCGTCGGAGCTCAGCCTCTAGTAATGTAGACTGTCCTCTCTATCTCTCTCTCTCTTCTTTAAACATCTCTGCTCTGCATACCTTCCAGTTCACGCTAATCGCCTGTGTCGGTCCCCTCCCTCCTCTCTCATTTTCTCACTTCTCTCCCAACAATGGCAGAACGACTCTGTACCTTTTTTGCTTGTTTGAATTTTGCTTCTTGTTAAAGACTTCAAAAAAGGATCTGGCTTTCCTTAAAAAGAACAAAGAATCTGGTTGCGGTTTCTTAGTTTCCTGAGTTTCTTGTTGTTAAAGAAGAAGACACGAGAGATGAAAGGCTTGGTTTTATGTTTGGGAATGGTGGTTTTCATGCTTATTGGCGTTGTTTCTCCAATGAACGATGAAGGTTCTTCTTACTCTTTCGAAATGTCTTTTTGTTTCTCTATTCTCGTGATTTTTTCCCATAAAGTTTCGATTTTGAGGTGATAAAGATTTTCAAAAGCTATCATTTTTTTATACTGACGGTGAAGTCACACCAAAGAGCTTTCACTAATTTTTGTGTCTGGGATTTCCAGAAATTAGGGTTTAACAGTGCTTTCTAAGAACTTGAAAATGCGTCTGTTTGATTATGATGAGTTCATTTCTGTAAATTTTTAACCTTTTGTTTGATTCTGAAGTTTAAATCTGTATCTTCATATATTGACTGTTCCCGAGAAAGCAAAAAAATAAATCTGTATCTTCATTTTAGTTTTCCCGGATATACGCTGATGATGAGTTCTGGATATTTGGTTCCGAGATTAATGAATCAATTTGTCACTTCACCTTCACAGCGAAGTTTTTACTAATCTAGTGTGGTTTTTTTGCTTTGGCATGTGGGTTGTTCATATTTAACTATTTGACTATTATCAGTTTCAAATCATTAAATATTCCTTTTTGATTTGTTTATTAATATCAGAGGACTTTCGATTTTGCACAGGAAAAGCGTTGATGGCGATAAAAGCTTCATTCAGCAACGTGGCCAATATGCTTCTTGATTGGGACGATGTTCACAACAACGACTTTTGTTCTTGGCGAGGTGTCTTCTGTGATAACGTTAGCCTCTCCGTTGTCTCTCTGTAAGCATCTTTTTCATCTCTCATTCCTTTTTGTTTTTAGTTTTGTCTCTTTGATTCTGAATTTGCCATTTTGTATTTTCTGGTTGAAGTAATCTGTCCAATCTGAATCTTGGAGGGGAGATATCAGCAGCCCTTGGAGATCTGAGGAATTTGCAATCAATGTTTGTCTTTTTCTTCCCTCTGTAAATTTTAAAGTTTTGGAAGAAATATATGTTATATCCATATGAAGCTCTTGTCTTTGTCTATAACAGAGACTTGCAAGGAAATAAATTAGCCGGTCAAATTCCTGATGAGATTGGAAACTGTGCTTCTCTCTCTTATGTGTAAGTTTTGTTGAATGTTTGTTATTCTCAAGTCAATGAAACTATCTTTATCTCTATTATTATATAATAAAAAACCTTTCTTGTTTCAGGGATTTCTCCACTAATTTTTTGTTTGGAGACATACCCTTTTCAATCTCTAAGCTCAAACGGCTAGAGTCTCTGTATGTGTTCTTTTCTTTTGCGTTGGTGTGTTCCCTTTGCCTGTTTCGGCTTTTTTTTTTTTTTGGGTTAACTGTTTCATCCCCTGTCTAATGCAGAATCCTTAAGGATAATCAGCTCACAGGACCAATACCAGCAACCTTAACCCAGATTCCAAACCTTAAGATCCTGTGAGTTCACGATGATATCTATTTATGAAATAAGATATTGAAAATAAAAATGTTCATTTCGATGATAACAATTTCTCCTCGTGATTCTGCAGTGACCTTGCAAGAAACCAGCTAACCGGTGAGATACCGAGGTTACTTTACTGGAATGAGGTTTTACAATATCTGTAAGTTATTCTTCTTATCTTAAGTTGTTTAATGTATCCATGGATTTATTTTCTGATTGTTGATGTATTCAATCTGCAGCGGTTTGCGTGGGAATATGTTAACTGGCACATTGTCTCCTGATATGTGTCAGCTTACGGGTTTGTGGTACTTGTAAGTGATTCTGATTCAGCTTTCTATTGTATTTTACATCAGACTCTTTTAACCTTGGATTTTGAACAAGTTGTAAGTGAACGTTTGTTGTTGCTACTTGTTAGTGATGTGAGAAGCAACAACCTAACTGGTACTATCCCGGAGAGCATTGGCAATTGCACAAGCTTTGAGATTCTGTATGGTCTTCTCCTTAAAGAATAAATATTCAGCACTGAGCCCGGGGGGACTAATTTGCCTTTTCCATTTTTAGGGACGTATCATATAATCAGATTACTGGAGTAATACCCTACAATATCGGTTTCCTTCAAGTAGCTACTCTGTAAGTATTAATTAGATTACTTCTTCTTTGTCTTGTTAAAGCAGTTCATATGGTAAAGTGGTAATGGGGTTCTCTTGTAGGTCACTTCAAGGAAACAGGCTAACCGGTAGAATTCCAGAAGTGATTGGTCTGATGCAGGCTCTAGCTGTTTTGTACGTCTTCTCCACATTCAAATGGTTGGGTTTTTTTTTTGTCTTGTTTCTTATTCTACTGACTAAGTGAACAAAACTTATCCAATGTTCAGGGATTTGAGTGACAATGAACTAACTGGGCCTATCCCACCAATACTTGGGAATCTCTCATTTACTGGAAAGCTGTGAGTCTCTTCCTCTCTTCTCATTATGTGTCATGACATGCATACATGTTCAAATTTTCGCATATATGAATAATTTATATTCTTGATAATAGGTATCTCCATGGCAACAACCTCACTGGACCAGTCCCACCTGAGCTTGGCAATATGTCACGACTGAGCTATTTGTAAGATTAAAGTTTGAAACTCCAATATATGTTCTACTCAAATTTTATGCCTTATCATTTGAGTGTTTACTACTGCAGGCAACTAAATGATAATGAACTAGTGGGAAGCATCCCACCCGAGCTTGGGAAGCTGGAACAATTGTTCGAACTGTGAGTTTCTATCCTTCAGTCTGCTCAAATTTTAACCATATTTGATAAGCTGGTTGATGTAATGTTTCAATGTAGGAATCTCGCAAACAACCATCTTGTAGGGCCGATTCCATCTAACATTAGTTCTTGTGCTGCCTTGAATCAATTGTAAGATATGAGATGAACCCTCTCCCAATTTATACTTCCTTCCTTCTATCTTTTTTTGCTTTTTCTCTTAAGAAATCTTATTGTGCTTTTTTTTTTTTGTCCTTGAATCAATTGTAAGATATGAGATGAACCCTCTCCCAATTTATACTTCCTTCCTTCTATCTTTTTTTTGCTTTTTCTCTTAAGAAATCTTATTGTGCTTTTTCTTGTGTTCAGCAATGTGCATGGGAACTTACTGAGTGGATCTATACCACTTGGATTCCGGAATCTTGGAAGTTTGACTTATCTGTAAGCTTCATAGATAAACAATATGATTCTCTGAACAATTATTAGTCTGTATTGATCTTTATTCAATGCTTTAAATTGCAGGAATCTTTCCTCAAATAGTTTCAAGGGCAAAATACCTGCTGAGCTTGGCCATATTATCAATCTTGATACTTTGTATGTTATTTTCTGTGCATTACATCCTCACTCGCCTATGTATTTAAGTGTGGACCATCTTATACAAACTGTGGTTTCAGGGATCTGTCTGGCAACAATTTCTCAGGGTTAATACCATTAACACTTGGTGATCTTGAGCATCTTCTCATCCTGTATGTCTTCATCGACCCCTGAATTTGCATTGTGTTTGCTTTAACTTCCTTTAGGTTTGTTGACTTGAGATTTGCTTTAATTGTCAGAAACTTGAGTAGAAATCATCTCAACGGGCCATTACCTGCAGAGTTTGGGAACCTCCGAAGCATTCAGATCGTGTAAAGCTTTTCTTATGCTCAAATGTTCTTCATTTATGATAAAATCTTTAGTTACAAACTTTTCTCTTTCCTTTTCAGCGATGTATCATTCAATTTTCTTGCTGGTGTTATTCCAACTGAACTTGGCCAGTTGCAGAACATTAACTCTCTGTAAGTAAATTATCAATTCTCTGCATTTTACCATACAAAACATATGGATCAAAAGTTTTTAGTTCTTCTTCATCTCTTTTTTACAGAATTCTAAACAATAACAAGATTCATGGGAAAATTCCGGATCAGCTAACAAATTGCTTCAGTCTTGTCCATCTGTACGTGGTCTTTTGTTACAACAAGATGTATACTCTTAGATGCTGCTATAATCGTTTCTGTATTCAAATCTCTTACCTGCTCTTTCTATATACATCTTAGGAACATCTCCTTCAATAATTTATCTGGAATAATCCCACCCATGAAAAACTTTTCACGTTTTGCCCCGGCCAGGTATAACCTTTTGCAATATGTGCACTTCTCTTAACCTGTCATATGATCATTGTACCTAATCTATCGTTTTGTTTGTAGCTTTTATGGCAATCCATTTCTCTGCGGGAACTGGGTTGGATCTATCTGTAGCCCTGCCTTGCCCAAGTCACGAGGTATATGAATCTGCATTTATCCTATTGCATTGTCTTTTAACTGAAAGTTTTCTAAGAATATTCATTGGATTTTTCTTGCCCTTGACAGTATTCACCAGAGCTATGGTGGTTTGTACGGTTCTCGGATTCATTACTCTCATATGCATGATAATCATTGCGGTTTACAAGTCAAAGCAGCAGAAACAAGTCTTGAAAGGTTCCTCAAAACAAACTGAAGGTCTTAGTCTCATAGTTTTTCTCTTCTCTTTCGTTCACAAGAATATACAGCAGCATCATGATAAGTTTTATGCCTTCAGGATCAACGAAGCTGGTGATTCTTCATATGGATATGGCTATTCACACGTTTGATGATATCATGAGAGTCACAGAGAACCTCAGCGAGAAATACATAATTGGATACGGCGCTTCCAGCACAGTTTACAAGTGCACCTCCAAAAGTTCCCGACCTATTGCCATTAAGCGAATTTACAATCAGTTTCCCAACAACTTACGCGAGTTTGAGACAGAGCTCGAGACCATTGGGAGCATCAGACACAGAAACATTGTGAGCTTGCACGGATATGCCTTGTCTCCCTTTGGCAACCTCCTCTTCTACGACTACATGGAAAATGGCTCTCTTTGGGACCTTCTTCATGGTTTGCTATTCTTCCACTCTTGGGTTAATTACATACTTATCAGACTTATCAAACCTGTTATCTTGATGTGGAGTTATTAAAAGTAGTGATTGTATGATGTAGGGCCTGGGAAGAAAGTGAAGCTTGACTGGGAAACAAGGCTGAAGATAGCCGTTGGAGCTGCGCAAGGACTTGTATATCTTCACCATGACTGCACTCCAAGGATTATCCATCGGGACATCAAGTCATCAAACATACTCCTTGATGGGAATTTTGAAGCGCGTTTGTCAGATTTTGGGATTGCCAAGAGCATACCAGCCACTAAAACCTATGCTTCAACCTATGTTCTTGGAACCATCGGCTATATCGACCCAGAGTATGCTCGAACTTCGCGTCTGAACGAGAAGTCTGATATCTACAGCTTCGGTATTGTCCTTCTTGAGCTGCTGACCGGGAAGAAAGCTGTAGATAACGAGGCCAACTTGCATCAAATGGTATGAATTTGTAGATAGTGTTACTCAAGATCGTTCTTGGTCTTGGATACTATGAATTAACATTTTGTTTACGTTGCAGATACTGTTGAAGGCGGATGATAACACAGTGATGGAAGCGGTTGATGCAGAGGTGTTAGTAACGTGTGTAGACTCAGGCCACATCAAGAAGACTCTTCAGTTGGCTCTTTTGTGCACCAAGCAGAACCCTTTGGAGAGACCTACAATGCAGGAGGTCTCGAGGGTTTTACTATCTCTTCTCCCGGCTCCACCTCCAAAGAAGTTACCTTCACCTGTGAAACTGCATGGAGGGGAAGAACTACGTGAGAGCCTCAGCCTCTCTTCAGATTCAACGACCCCACAGTGGTTTGTTAAGTTCAGTGATGATATCTCCAAAAATAGCTTATAAAAAACTAACTTCTAGGGTTCCCTATTTTTACTCTTTTTTGTTTCCCTGCGTGGCAAGGAAAATGGGAGGGCAGGTTTTTATGTGATTTAGGGATAGAATGAGGGGCGTTTTGGGATAGGTTGAGAACATTGAAGGCATTAAAGACGAATGGGTGAGAACCATGAAAGTGTAGGTGAAGTTATTTGTTTGGTTTTCAAAAGGACATCTTCACGAGTTCGTTTAATAGTCTTTCAATCTCCGCTTTAATGCACACATATCCATTAATGCGTTATCTACTCAATCAGGCTATGTATAAAGTATTATTATGTACATCTTTAAATGACGTCTTAACACATGCATTGCACAGTTACAAACTTCTATGAGGCTATCATCTAAATAAGTGCACATATATGTCTATTACTACATATGTGAATCTTAAGGAGCGATTGGGGACTTCCTGGTGAATGTCCTGCAACGCAAATCCAAGCTCCTGTTAGAATGTAATTTGATGGAGATGTGTTGTTGGGTCCAAATAAAAGCACAGGTTCATTACCTGTTAACATGGAGTGTCGTTGTCCCATTGAAACTTAGATTTCTTCATAGTCATGTCTACAAGCACGATATGTCATGAAAATTCTTTATGTAGATGAGATACAAGAGAGTAGGAGAAGCAACTAATCTAAAAGTACCGCTACTGAATCAGTATCTGAGGTGAGAGATAGCTGTAAGAAATGAAAACGTAATTAAATATTTGTAACACGAAAACAAATATAAAGCAATTTGAAGATGATGAACGCTTACATTTCTGAGAGATTCAATAAAAGGTTCATCTCGGAAATTTGTGTCCTTTGGAGCTTCAAGTTCCTTCAATGAACTAAAAACACGGTATTAGTAGGTAGAATATATAAGTGGTTCTCCATCTAAAGATATGACATAATTCATGAAAACATTGTAACAGTTTCAAGAACCAACCTGCAGTGTGAGTGACTTACCCTTGGAAAATTGTTATTGTGTTTGATTTCGATTACTTCACCGGGTTTGCTTGATATTATCTATCAAGAAAGAGGAGATTTGTGAGCTTTCCCCTTTTTTTTTTTTTGTGTCACTAAAGACATTTCACGGATTCTAAGGGAGGAAACCTGCATCACCTTTGAGTCTAGAAGGCAAATCTTAGATTCATAAACTTGACGATTTGTCTTTGAGCTGCGAGTTTCCTTGACTTTCCTACCTTTTCTGGAAACAACGGACTTTGACCTGCACAATACGTGAAAGAACATTGTGAGAAAGTCTTGATTCGAGTTAATGCAAGACAAGGATCAAAGGAATGGGATATATTAAAGATTCATGGACTAACTTTAGGGAGTGTGCTGTATCATCGGTGAGGAGATTTTTAGCCTGCAATGAGAAGCATCATTGTAGCTGGAAGAGATGAGAGATCAACGAACAGTTTTGTGTATCGAGTTTTAGACTTACATTGGAAGAGCGTTCCCTCGCTCTAAGAGTTGTCCTTAGATGAAATGCCTAAAAACAGAAGAAAGAATGTAAATGCTGGTAAAACCTGTGGTATGCTAAAAGGGTTTAAAAATTTTCCTTTAGAAGATTTTAAACCTGGAAATCTTGAGAGCGAGGCGTATGCTTTTTAGGGAACGATGTTGAAGAAGTTTCTTGAACCTGCAAACAAAGATCTGTTTCTGTTACTGCCTCCGAGTTATTGGCAGTGAACGAAACAAAAAACAGAAATAGGCAGACACGCACTGATTTATTCAAAGTAGAGCTAAATTTTGCAATCTGCTCGGGTGCAGAATTAGCCTTAAACCTGAAAGAGATTCATAGCAGATAAGTAGTAAACATGCCATTTTAGGAGCCAAAGCATGTTTAAGAATCCTTACCTATGTCTTGTAGCCCTTTGAGCAGTCTTGAGGTTAGGTTCTTTTGGAACAGTGACTTTGGATCCCTGTAAACATAATAAATACAAGTATAACATACAAGAAGATGATACAATTTAATGTTTGATCTTAAAGTGCCTTACCTTCTTTGGAGCCTTATGTACAAAATGAGTTTGCTCCAGCCGTGATACCTATTCACAAAGCTAAAGAAGATAAGTTCCAAAACAAAATGAGTTTGAGAGCAGTGAGTTATATAGATGATGTTTGAGCACCACCTTGCGTAAGAAGCCGGATTCAAGTTTTTGCCTTTTCGTATCTTGGGTTTGAGGCATAGAGTATAACAAAGAAGAGATCTTGTCATCAAACTTTCCTAATGATCTCTGACATCTATAAAAAACATTAAATCAGTTGAAGCTAAGAAAACAAGATTGAGAAAGAGGAGATATGTTATTATACCTTGTGAGAAGTTGAAGAGAGTAAATGTCGAGAGGTTTGTTCTGTCTCGCTAATAAAGAAGCAGTGGGTCTCGTCAAAGTTGAGTTCTTTCGTAAAAAAGGTTTGGTTTTAGACTTATGAGTCGTCTTGGGGACATCTTTAGCAGCTTGGTTGTAATATATGAACCCTAAATGACCATATAACAAACCTTGAGTTGCAAGAAAAACAAAACCAAAGACATGAATTGCATATACAATAATTACCGTTGTATTTATCTGAGATGGGTTTTGGGATCTCGTCGAATCTCAAGTTTAGGCTAAATGCTGAGAGAAATGGCATAACTAATTATCAGGAAAATAAAAGTCTTTTTTTTTTTTTTTTTTATCATCAATCCCAAATTTATGCAAAAATCTTACGTGAAGGAGGATAGTTTCCAGCTGATTTAAACCAAAGCTCTGTTTCCTCTGTTTCTGAATCGAGTTCTGGTTTGGAGAAATCATAGAATCGAGGAGCGTCAAATTCGAAATCGATATCGAATTCTTCAACGGAGAAATCTTCTGCAAAGATATCGATTATTTCCAAATCCATTTTCTCGGTAATTTACACAAATCAGAATTACAAAAAAAAAATAAAAATAATCGTGATTTTGTTTTCTCTCTGTCGCTTGAAAATTTCAAGGAAGCAAATTTAGATGGCGCGGTTATAAAACGACGGTGTTTAAACAACATGGCGTTGGCTAAATACAGGTAAAACTAACTAGTGTTTGTTTCTCCACAAAATCTTAGAACTAATAATGTATTCGATTTTAGCTTTTAAAACAATGTTGTGGATGACATTGAACCAGTAGATGTGAACCATGGAAACAAACTGGAGAAAAAAAGATCGATAAACATGTTACAAGATTACTTTATCAAAAAAAAAAAACATGTTACAAGAGTTACACATGGGTAAAAAAAGTTCCAAATTCATACAAAATCACTCTTTTACAGATGGTTAGAATTGTTGATATGAACAAATTAATAAACTAAATTTAAAGCCTTAAGCTTTTCGTGTCTCCATTCATTATTAATTTTTGCTATAAACTCTTCGACCCTCTTTCTCAATTCATCATCTCCTTCCTCCTCTTCAACCTCGGCTTCTATGTTCTCCTCATCATCATCATCATCATCATCATCATCATCATCGTCATCATCGTCATCATCATCAGCATCATCAGCATCATCATCACCATCGTCATCTTCATCACCATCATCATCGTCGTCATCACAGCAATGACTGCTTTCTCTGTCGTCGTCTTCGTTATTGAGCAACGACTCATCATCTTGTGCAAAAGATGAAACAGCAGCTACATAATCATGATCCTCAGAAGCAATATTGAAGCTAACAGGAGAATCTTGTGAATCCATCGAACCGGGTTTGGATGACCCAGAGAGGATTATGACAATAATGAGGTTGCAAAAACAGAACATGAGAAGCGAGTTCGACGTGGCTTCTCCGATCAAATCAAACGCTATGTCCAACATCTTTGCAGACTTAAGGAATAAAAGGAAAATAGTTATGAAGAATTTGGTAGTTAATTCTGTTTTATGATAGAACAGAGGTTTGGGCGCGCATTATAAAGGAATATTAAGTGTGCGAGAGAAGCTTTTTAATTTTTTTTTTAATGAAATGAACAGAGATTTCGTGGCAATGAAGTGTAGATAGAAAGCTTCATAGATTCAATAAACTAAAAGACCTAAAAAAAACAAATGAGTCTTGGGCCTTTGTATTATATATTATACTTAGTGTCTACTATTCATTATGAAACTTCGATGCAATGGAATGGCCCAAACTTGTTTAAATAATGTTTCTACTTTGTAGTGAAGTTACTTGGCAACTTCATCATCAATCACGTGACCACACCTTTTTTTTTTTTTTTTTTCTTTCATTTAAACAAATAATAATATTCAGTATTTTTTTCGTCTCGCTTGGCGAAATCATAATCATGCGAAACTTTTCTAATTGGTGTTTTCTAAACTATTGGTACAATCAAATTCGCATGATGTCATGTCATGTCCACCTCATCCATTAACATCATCATCATCATCATCATCATCATCATCATAAACATTTTAAGTCAGCGAGAACGTTAACTCTCAAATTGGATAATCATCTATCTAAGAAACATATGCGCTTTTTACTTCCGCGTACATTCAATGAAAAGTCGGCGAAACTACTTCACCACATTTTCTATTACTTGTAGTAATTTTTTATAAATTTTTACTATTTTATTAAGAAAAATTCTTATAGAACATGAACATAATCCAATGTCCCATTATACTTATAGTCTAAACTTAGGGATGACTGCCCATTTAAATTTTTTTTTTTTTAAAAGAAACTTATGAATAACAGACAGTGTAATGGACCATATATATTCGACCATACACAAATCTTAGCTTTTGAATTTTCTTTTAAAAGCAGATGTTTCTAATTAAAAAGTGAATCTTTACTTCTAGATCATTTGCTTTCTTCCATATGAAACATTATAAGAGATTTATTTATAAAATTTTATTCTACAAAAGTTCCACAATTTTAAGAATATTCAAAAATACTGCAAAAGTTTTAAACATTTAAGAATGAGTCTTAAATTATTTTGAATTCTTTCTAAATTTTAAAAAATCTTTTTAAAACTATTTTTGGAGTTTTTGGGATTTTGAAATATGGTCAAAACTCAGAACATCAAAATTGGTATTTCTATATATATAGAAATTGCACAAATTTGATAAAGATAAGATATTGACATTTGCAGACAATGTATTGGTCAAATATATATATATATATATATATATATATATATCTTTCACAGTTATCTCGTTTAGAGTAAATATCTTAAAATGAAAATAAATAAATTTAAAAGGATAAATAGGGTATTTTCCATGTATTTTTTTCACTATAAAAACAAATATAGATGGGTATTCTCCTAACAAAAAAATCCCTTTTGGCTATCACAATTGCACATTTTCTTTCTCTTGTAAAATTTATTTACAACAACAAATCAATGAGCTTACCTGTGGTGGCGAATAGTGGTAGCCAAGAGAGAGAGAAAAAATGTGGCTTTGTCAACTATGAAGTAGAGCCAAACTTCACCATTGAAACGCGTTCAAATTTTGATCCTGCTATGGACCCTAAGCAACTCAAACGGTTACATAATTTTCAATTTTTTATCTTGCGATCAATATATATACATAAATCAAATCCTAATTGAATTCATTTTCTATATGAAGGTTAATTTCGAACCGTAATTCTGCTAAGAAGGCAAGGAGCAAGAAGAATCAATATGTTGCGAATCTAGAGAAAAGTTCCATTGAGCTCGATGTATATACATATACAAGATCTCTACTTTCATAGATTACTTTTTTTTTTCTTTTTTAATAAAATCATTACTCATTAGTTATTTTTGTGTGTATATATATATACAAAATTTTATATACAGGCGCATGTGGCTATGTTGCGTTACAAAATAAAGATGGCGAGTAAGCAGAAGCAGTATCTAGAAAATGAACAAAAGGAGCTAAAGGAGTATGTTTCTGTTGGGATTCAACGTTGTCTCATTGGCGAAGGTATTGTAAATACATGATTAATTAGATAAATATTTGGAACTGATTTAATAACAATAACTCTAATGTTATTTAACAGGTGAAATTGAGGTGAACAGAGCGGAGATAGAGAGGCTGAAGAAGAAAATGGCTTCACTCTATTGCTTTGAAAACCCCTACCCATCCTTCTAATTCCTTGGGAATATTTTGCATTTCTTTTAATGTCATGTGTTTCGGTTTACATAATAATTTTATCAAGAACCTATCGTATCAACATACATTTGTTTGTATGATAATAGTTTGAGTTTTTATTTTATCAAAAACCTATCGTATGTTGGAAAAAATTAAAATAAAACTAACCTGATTGAATTAATGTTTACTTCAATATTCTTCGTTCGTTGGACATATTACACAATGGAAAGATTAGCACATAAAGAATTTGTCGTTTTCTTTTATTATTAGTGATAAAAGAAAAATGCCAATTTTTAATTAAACTAGGTGATACCCGCGTGGACACGCGGATGTATTTTATTATATATTTTTAAATTACAATTAATATAATAATTTAAATAACATGTATATTTAAATAACATGTATATTATTTTGATTATAAGTTTTATAGTTTTTTGTTGTATTTTAATATGTTGTTTTAAAAAAATTCAAATAACTTAAGTTTAAAATAAATTGGAAATTTTTTAGAAAAAATATCCTAACATGTTTGTCCTGAAAATATAAATGAACTGTAATATTTTTTTAAATGATCTCTTCGTTATAGTGTTTTTTTTTTTATTATTATAGATATGATACATGTCTGATTTTGTTTTTTTGGAAGATAGGATCCTTGTGAATTAATCGATTTATCCTCTAACATCATTATAAAAATATAACATTCACAAACGGTTTAACACATGATATAATGAATATCTAGATTTTTGTTATTTTATTGTAAAAATATCATAATTCACAATGCCTTTAGAAAATGACACCAACCATGAAAAATAATAATTTTTTTTTCAAAACTCTAATAACCGAGTCTACATATGGTTTCTCATTCCCATGTCCATCTTGTCGGAAAAAAATATTATAATTATCGTTAATAGATGAGAACCGATAGTAGATTAGAGTATTTAGAAAAAGGTACATATGTTTTTATTAACCGATAATTATAAAGCACATGAATTTAGAATGGTAGAGTATATATATTATTTTAAAAAAATTCTTTTTACTTTAACTCTTGAAATACTTAACAAATTAAATTTTGAAAATTTTAAAATAATAAATAAACGATTAAATGTGTCATAGAAAAGAGTGATGATGTATTAATTTCTTATAAAATATAAATTATTAAAATAATAAAAAAATTATGATGATGTGCCATGGAGAGGGGTGCTGAGGTGTCAATCTCTTGTGAGACTAACTCAGTCTTTATATAATAGATAGTATAACGGATATACAGAGCATCGTTACATAAAACAACTATATAATGATTGATATGCATGCACATTTAAACTGTGAATGGTAAAAACATTAAGTAGTTACATGGAATTAAGCAAAAAAGTTGAAAAAAGAAAAGAAAAAGTTATTTTAATGGAAACTTCTTTTCTTTAGAATTTATAAGAGGAAAAATATCTGTTTGTATACTCTATATTTGACTCTTGAGCAGGAAAAATTATACTGGTCAAATAAGAATGAATCTATATTCTATAGTAATAATTTAATTTAAAAAGGAAAAATTACTCTAGTTGTCATTCTTATCTTCTACTCTTTGTTTTTATCCTATTTCTGGTTTTCCCACACATGACAATTCTTTAATGTTAAAGACTAAAAAAGATTGTTGCCCATGGATATTATTTTACATAAATAAACATGCCATTTTTAAAATTCTACTGATTAAAATAATTTTGAAACTATGTTTCTTATGAATAAAGAGAATTCGGAACAGGTAAGCAAGGCATATGAAAAACATAGAATTCTATAAGAAAACATAGAATTCTAAATATTAAAAAATTATAAAATTTAAAAAAAAAAAAAAGAGATAATTATATGGGAAAATGATAGAATTCGATCAGAAAACATAAAATGGTAAAATTCTATCAGAAAACAAATAATTCTATAATAATAATAAAAAACATAAAATTCTGTCAGTAAGAAAGAGACATATATAGAATTATATGAGAAAAATATATAGTTGTATGAAAGAAACATAGAATTCTTATCACATAGTAGATTCTATAATAAAAACACATATTGCTTAATACGTGGGAAAAGACATAGAAATCAGTTTTTCTACGGAGGACTGTTAACTCTCAAAAGGCAGAGGATGGAATCTAATGATATAGATCCACATGAAACATGATTCTTATAAAGCTCTCAAAACCCCACACATTTTTTTCATCTTTGAGATTGGTTTTGTAATGCAGAGAAAGATTAGAGATGATAACATTACGTTACTGTGCAATTGATGTATATATATTATATTATCTACACGTCGTTGGATATGATCTCCAGCTCCGCCCACCACGCCGGAGATCGCCTTGGCAATGCTGCTTCTGCCGTTATTCCGGTGATCTCTTTAAGCTTAACCACCACTTCCTTCATTTCCAGCCTCTGATTCAAACATTCTTTAACCACTTCCCACAGCCTCTCCATTACATCCTCCTGATTGCTTTTCAGGGTCGGATCCGCAACGAGCTTGGTTTCTTGAAGCAGAAAATCCGGATCCTGGATCTTCCCAGTGATTATCTCGTGCACAAGGGCGCCAAAGCTGAAGACATTGGTCATGGGATCAAGTGGTGTGGAGCTGAGGAAAGTAAAGTCAGCAACTTTGGCGGCGTAATCTGGTGCCAAGTAGATTGAAGAGGAGTTGAGGTTTGTATGATAGATGGGTTTAGGGTTGAGATTGTGCATATGTTCCACACAGTAAGCTATTCCCATTACTATTCTCAGTCTCATCAGCCAGTCCAAGTGCTCTGTGTCTTGCTCTGCAATCATTACAGTTAGTTAAGAAAAGAAATAGGGCCGAGAGTCTGTTGGAACAAGTGGCGCATTACTACTCCTCACCGTGAAGATGCTCGAAGAGGGAGCCATTAGGAGCGTATTCGAAAACCAGCATTCGGTTGAATGGCTCGTCTTCATGGCAATATCCGATTACATTGAGGAAGTTCTTGTGGTCCACTTGGGATAACCTCTGTATCTGTATTGTAGGATTGAATGTGAGTTTTAAGATGAGGAGAAACTAGAGTGTACAAGGAGGTTCTGAATGCTACCTTCTCTTGGAACTGTGTTTCACGATCAACTGACCAGTTTTGGAGGGATCCAGATCCGACAGATAGAACGGCGATTTCAGAGCCGGTGGAGAGAGTTCCTTTGTAAATAGTGGCGTCTGAGGATGTGGAGCCAATGATGTTACTGAAATCTTCACAGGCAGTTTCTAGTTCTGATAGCTTCAGCTTGGGAACACCTTCATGCGTCATAAGTAGAATAAACTCACTCACCCTATGTTATTGGATAGAGTAGATATAACAGAGTGAGTGAAGAAAACGTGATACCTGTAATCACAACATCTTGAAGCTGGCCACTGCTCCTAGTTGCCCCCCATGGCTTTATCATTTTATCCTTTCTGTTCCAGAGAAGAAAGAAGGCCAGCAATGCGGCCATTACGCCGAGTACACCTACTAGCACTCCAACAATTATGAAAATCTTATGAGATCCCTTTTTATTTCCAGGTGGTGGCAGCTGATCTGATGGAGGGGGAACAGGTGGCAGCTGATCTGATGGAGGGGGAACTGGGAAAGACTGAGCTGGATTCTCGGTTGGGGGACCAGCAGGAGGGGTTTCAACACTAATCGCAGGAGGAGGAGGAGTTAGGAAAGGATCTGTGACGGATCTCTCTGTACGCGATGGAGGAGGAGGAGGAGGTGCACCGAAGCCTCGATTCTGACTAGGGGGAGTTATCTGAAGTAGCCTGCGACCGAAGGGAAACGGTTGGCCAAAGTTGTTGTCACACAAATCCAAGATCTCAAGCTCCTGTAATTCTGTTACCTCTTCAGGTACTTTCCCGGAAAATGAATTGTTTCTCAGAATACTGCAACAAGAACAAGATAATTGTAGATGTATATGTATCTATTGTATAGTTTGGGGAATTTTTGAAAAAAAAAAAACAAAAAGGTTTCTTACAGGAATTTCAAGTGAGTTAAGTTTCCAAGTTCAGGTGCAAGTGTTCCTTGGAGGGAAAGATCTCGTAGATTTCTAAGTAATATAAACATCTGATTAATATTATAAGCGGAGAAAGAAGAACTTTGTTATTTAAAAAGATTTGGATATGACTTACAAGATGACAACTCTTCCATCACGTGAACAGACAACACCAGACCAAGAACAATGAGGAAGCTCTCCCCAATTCATCAGAGCTCCAAATGGGTCTTTCTCTATTCTCTCTTTGAATTTCATCAACGCCAATGCTGCAAAACACTCCACCGTTGATTGATCCATCAATGGTTGAATAGACTCACAACAAAAGATGAAACAAAAGTACCTTCGTTGCTGAAACAGAGACCAAACGTGGGATTGTGAGGAAGAAGGAAGAGGATGAGGATGGAGACTGCTGGTCGGAGCAATCTCCACCGTTGATCGGAACTCATCCTTTTTGTTTTGGTGGAGTGGTTTAAGTCGTCGTCGTCCAGAAAATAAGACAAATCAATGGCTGCTCCTTTTTATATCCCACCTTCTTCATTTTCTTTTCTTTTCGATTTGTTATTTTGAGCAACTACTAGGACGTTTCTCCTTTTTCTTATACATATACAAATGTTTATCCATGGAAACATTTACAAGTTGGAAAATGTAAATGCAATTTTATATAAATATACACACCATTTGCAATGCACGATTAAGTCTTTCCCTCTACAAAATTGACCCAGTAAACTTTGACTTTGGTTATTTTCCTTAGCAACCAATAAATATCGTTATATATTTTTGAAGGAGCAAATTCATAAAACAAATCTTCACTATTCATTAATATGTCATTTTTGAAAAGTTCTAATCTGAAAACGTGGTCACTCACTTCGGTCAAGGTACAATTTTGGGAAGGAATGAATCCCATTTACAATGTAAAGTAAAGAGTAAAGCCGAAACTGGGCTCACAAAGAGGCTTGTAATTGAATCTGTTACTCTTTAAGTTGAGGTCCACAATTGACAATATCACCCAAATGGGTCCTCAAGGTTAGCCACAACGTTACCATCTAACCAAATATACACCAACCCCCATCTTCTTCTTCTCACCTTATTATATCATCACCATTGCTATTTTTATATAATATTGATGTGAAGCTATACTCTTACCCACTAAAACTATTGATTTGCTAACGATTTCTTCAAAAAAAAAACAGCCACTGTTCCAATTGCTATGTAGAAGGAGAGCGATTACCGTGAGATGGCTCGAAGCAAGATGCAGAGGATTTGAGAGAAGTTAAGGCGTGTGGAAGGGCAAGTGTTCCAGCATTTGGTCATTAGATATCTGAGGACTTGTGGACACTCCTTTGGGATCTCTGGTCTTAGCCCGCACGCTGCAATCCCAACTGCCGCCTGCACTGGCGAGCAAGACCCATAAGCTTCTTCCCCTGTCACCATCTCCCAAAGCACCATCCCAAAGCTATAAGCATTACTCATCCAACTCTCTCTCGTCTTCTCTGGGTCTCCCGCGATTATCTGATTTTAACCATTTCACAAACTGCAGTCAGTAACTGCTTTCTAACCAAATCTACTTATTCATAATTGGGCACGGAGAATAAGTGATAGAATGATGAAGCATGTGAGTAGCTTTCTGATGCCTGATATTGCATCTTTAACAGAAAAGCTAGAAGCCTACAAGTATAATATACTCATCTAATCACCAGGCAATGTTTTCTGTATCATCGGCTAATGGATTATATATGCAGAATCCTGAAGCATATCATTGAACTAGGATTATACAAGAAAAGCGTCAAAGAAATCAGACCTCGGGTGCAAGCCATCGATAGCCATCTGTTTCATACTCCATGGCCTCGTTGACATTCTTGCATGCTGTGACTATTCCCATATCAGCCAAACAGGCGTTGCCCTGCTTATCTAATAGTATTCTCTGTGTGTTAAGGTCTCTATATGCAACACCATGGTCATTTATGAACTTCATCCCTTCTGCTATGTCAACAGCAATTTTAAATATCACCTTGGTCTGAAGCTTCTTTTTCTTCAACACCAGGTCGCGAAGTGATCCACCTTGCATCAGTTTTGTTACCACGCATAATCCATGAGTTTCATCGATGCAAACACCATAAAACTGCAGAATGCTCTTGTGTCCAGAGGTCATAAGCTCCAAGAAATCTTTTCGGATCTCAAACTCATATGAATTCCCCTTATCGCAGCCTTTTAGTTTCTCAATGGCCACCTTAATTCCTCTGTGAACTCCTTTAAAGGAATTTGGTCCTAACTGACCACTAAACTCGAGATCATCAGAATTCAGTAGCCACTTCCCAATATCACCACCGCCTGATTGGATGGTCTGCCATTCATCCACTGATACAGAAAACGAAGAGCTTGGAGGTGGCATTTGAAGCTGGATCCTAGTATTCGGATTTTCCAACTCGTGTCTATAGCATTGATCAACGGAATCTACATCAACATCCCCGAATTCTCCTACACCCGCGTTCTGTTCTTGACAGCCGCAAAGGCCAAAAGGGAGCTTCACAGAGGTTGACTTGGGCTTCCTTACCGCAGATTGAAGGGCATTCTCTACCTTAATTTTGAACAAGTTCTCTTCTCCGGATTCAACCTTAAGAAGAACAACCCCAAGAGTCAATCCCTTCTTCTCAAAGATTTGTACCTTTTTACAACAAATCAAAGCACTATCAAGAGACCCTGAAATGGTTGACCATGAAAGCGAAGAAGTGCAAGCGAAAGTAAGCTTGAAGAAAGAGCCCTGATCAGCTTCCTCATCACACAACTCGTGAATCACAAACACAGGATTTTCATCTCCAGAAGTTTGCTCTATCAGCTTGATGTGCACAAATACATCTTTCATCTCGAAACCAGCCTGACTGTAACTGTTAAAACAAAATCATAATTATCAACATTACTCCATGATCTACCCAATACAACAACAAATCTAGATCTAAGCTGTGTGTATCTTTCGCAAAATTCACTAAAACGCTAAACTAATAATTTAACATTGGATTTAAGAAACCGAGAAGAATAAAATATTGCTTAAGAAATCGAAATAGTAGTGAGTAAGAATGAAGCAACATCTAAAGCGTAAATCACGGAACGAGAAAAAAAGTGAAGGATGAGTACGAATCTGGTTTTTACCTAAGAGGCAAAGAATCGTAATGCTTCCTGAGATTAGAGACGAGCTTGTCAGGCAACTGGCTTCCAGGATACATTTTAGCAAGGTTTCTCACTACAGTAGCCCACACCAGCTTCTTACCTCCTCCGGCGGCTGCATTTTGGTTTTCCCGCCCTGAATCGAGGCTGAGAGAGTTTTTGAGCGATGCGATCGCGTCGGAGACGTTGCGGCCGAGACGCTGAAACCGCTTCTGCATAGCGGAGGTGGTCTGATCGGAAGGCGGAGCGGCGGTAAGAGACTCAGACCTGTCGTCGGAGCACATGAGAACTTGGTCGACGAAGTCGTCGTCGTGGCAGTTGCTGGCACCACGGTTTGACCAGCATTCGAGCGCGGAGGCCATGGCGGCGAAGGTAACGAAGTTTGGTTCTGTTCTACTTGAAAAATGCTGAGTGGGACTAAGCCTTTTTATTATTTATGGTTTATAACTTTAATTTAATGAAACTGGAAGCATTTTTATTAAAGAGTCTTTATAATTTTTCTTGTTAACAGAGCATATAAGCACCAGTGGTCTAGTGGTAGAATAGTACCCTGCCACGGTACAGACCCGGGTTCGATTCCCGGCTGGTGCATTCTTTTGTTTCTTTTATGCAAATTGAGAGATACTTTTGATCTTATTCTTTTCAAACTCTGTTGCATTGGAGAAAACGCTATCTGTGATAAGCTTATCTTTTTTGTACTTGAGAAATGAGTGGCATGCTTTGTAAAACAAATTAAGAGTAGTGTGTTATACAAGAGTAGTGTGTTTATAGTCTTTAACATTGGGGTAAGTCCAATGGTGGAGACTGTACAGACTGCAAATGCCCTTCGCCGTTCTCCACTAGGAAGACCATGGCTAGGCCCCAAAGTATATGTGAGTCGATGTGGCAATGCATCAGCCACGCTCCTGGATTATCGGCCACAAATCTTATAGCTACCCATCCACCTGGTGGGGTTCCAATTGTGTTTCTCCGTGGTGGGTCGACGAGGTTGAAGGAGGCTGTGTCTGTATTTGGATTGAAGTTACCAACGCCTGTCCCAACTACATAGAACTCGTAGCCGTGGAGATGCATCGGGTGATTCTCAGTTGTCACGATGCTTGTATCTTGCAATATAATTTGTACCTTTGCCTTGTACTTTAGTTTGTAGGCCTTTGTTCCGCGGGAAGGTTGCCATAGCCCTCTGCTCACGTTCCCTGTATAGTCAAATGTGAGAGGAGGTGTAGAAGGGAAGTCTGTGGTAAAAACACCGGCGGGAGTGCCTTGGTAATAGGCTTGCATTATGGAGTTTCTCCTGGGGAACACGAAAGAGACGTTGTTGATGCTTGCCGTGAAGCGTGTTCCGTTAGGGCCTTGACACCTTTGCGTGTTTGGGGTTGGGCAGTTGAATAGTCCCAATCCTACTGTGAAAAACAAGTCCTCGTCAATCTCCAGGGGCACTTTTACTTTCGAAGGACTCTTCATCTGCGCTGTGAATGCTGCTGCTGTTGCTGTGTCGTTGAATCCTGGCAGCTGAGCGGGTATTGCCCGTGCCTGTGATTTACCTTGAAGAGTAACACATGGGGCGCCTTTGTACTTGAGGATTGCGGTGGTGGTGGTGTTGTCAAAGGCAGCGTTGGCGCTGTTGTAGGCGTGTGCAGCCATGTAGTAGTGTGCTGGCGGTTGGTCTGCGGTTAGAAGCACATCAGTTGTCTGACCTGGGCCTAACATGATGACATTGGTTGAGAAAGGTTTGGTGTAGGAGGCATCTGCAGCAACCACTGTCAGTTTGTGATTCGCAACACCAAAAAAGAGTTCTTGGTTCAAGGCAGAGTTGATGACCCTGAGGAGGACAGTCTCTCCTGAACCCACCAGAAATCTCAAAGTTTCTGCATCATGACAACACATAATATCAACTAAGATGTAACAACAACCTTTGAGGCTTAGGAAGCATAAACTAAAATGTACCTTGGCTGGAGCATCTGTAGAGATCACCAGGCTGACCATTAATGGTGTAGGCATCTGAGATGTTTGGTGCAGCTCCCGTGAACTGAGCCAAGCTGAGGACATCCATGGGGTTTCTATCCCACCATTCCCCCAAGAGGAGAGTAATCTCTCTTTTGGGAAGAACTGGAAAAGGGTAATTAGGAGAAGAGAGCGGAGGGCGGATGATGAGAGCTCCATACACGGTGGCTCGCAGCCATCTGCTGTGGGCATGCCACCACAAGGTACCTTCTTGTTCTTCTATGTTGAATCTGTAGGTGTAACTCCCTCCTGGTTGGATTGGGCATTGGGTTATGTATTCTGGTCCATCCGCCCATGGATTTCGTATCTGCCGTATCCCATGCCTGCACATGCTCTGATTAGCAGACTATCAAACATCGATCTGATGCAATGGGAGAGTGAATTTACCAGTGGAGGCTGATGTTGTACTGAGCTTTGTTAATAGCTGTGATGACAAGGGAATCACCGTTTCGCACCTCCAAGGTTGGCCCTGGAAACTGTCCATTCACAGTGATCGAGTTGTGAACTCTGCACAGCCTCTTCACTGGTGTCTCTTGGATCTAACAAAACACAAAAGAACGGATTAAGTTGAGCATCAATGTGAGTAACAATGGAGGGAAGCAAAAAGAGGGGAAGTAGTAAAACACACAATAAACTCATGAAAGTGAACTTCTGCATTGACAAGTGAAGCTACAAAAACAGCCAACAACACAAAAAACGACCGCATTGCTCTCACTTACTCTAAAAGAAAGAGAAATTTGATACCTTAAATAGGCAAGAGACAGACAGCTTTTAGTCTAACCAGCACACACGATTTGGTGTAACCATTAAACAACAAACAAACAGTTTCTGTTATTAAATATGATTTTTGTTCCAGAAGATGTAGGTGAACCTCTACCAGCCTACTTTAGTACTATTTCTTTGGTTTTTTCTCATCCTTGGACACCAAACTTCTTTTTAAGCATTTGGATTCTCTCCTTAAACCAGAATCTTGACTTTTTCCCAATTTAATGGCATCTAATAAACTTTAAAATATTCCTAAAGCGATCGGAGACTTTATCAACTCTACAATATTGTGCAAGAGTAAATCTATTGCTCTGTCATCATCTAAATTTGATTTTTCTCTATGCCTCACTCAGTCATCAATGTGTAATAAAAGCAGCAACCTTTCTTGGATCAAACATGAAACAAACATCTGCTGTCTCAGCTTCTCCAGTAGCTGCTTTATCTTAGATTCCCCACTGCTTGAGAAACTCGCCCCAGAAATTTCACTGACTTGAGTACTTCAACAAATATGCGATTTCTAAGCTCTGCTTCATTACTGGAAGCGCTAAAGCTCTCTTAAAACCTCAAGAAACGTCACCATATCATCATCATCAGAATTGTTCATGTGATTCGTTAGCTATTTAAAGACTTTGTGCACCGGACTGCATAAAAACATTCTTCAAATGCACTTGATAAATATTAGAAGATGAGACAAATAATTGAAATTTCTTCAAATGCCTTATAATTGGAAACTCCATTAGACTACGTTCGCATCTCCGAATCATAAAGAAGAGTACTCTGACCAAAATCGATGGCATCCCAAATGGGTCGGACCCGGCAACCCCAATTTCGGGTCCTCGGTACAGTCGTTGAAGAAGAACCTAGTCAAGCCGTTTGGATACGGAGACATGTCTTCCACGTTTAAGAATAAACAAATAAGTTGCATATTGGGCCGATTAAGTCCGGGCCGGGTCAAAACCCAACTAGTCTTTAACGTGACCCGTGACCCGTGAGCCCCACCTCCCCCGTGAGTCACACCGGCTTTTAATTGCGGTTCACGACCACTGTATCTTTGGATTCTCCGATTTCTCTCTCGAATCGACAATAGCTCTAATTTTGCTTACTAAAAATTAGCTTTAACTCTTTCGATTTATCAATTGTTCATTTCGGAGATGATGGGATCGGAGAATGACGAAGAGTCCCATCTCCACTCGTCCAAGGAGGAGATGGAGAATCTCGTCCTCGACGATCCCTTAACAAGAAGCGATGTCGACGGCGATAAATCTAACTCCGGTTATCGCAGCGCCATGTCTACTCTCTCCGACTCGCGTCACCCCTCGATTGTTGTGACTCCAGCTGATTCCGATCCACTTTCTGCGCCGCCTTTCTACAGCGATTATCGGAGTCCTCCTCCTAAACCAAACGGCGGCGATAGCTCTTACATCGAGCCTCCGTCCTACGCTGATGTTATCTTCAGTCCTTTCGATGACAATTCCGAGATCAACGGCTCAGATGATGGCGGAAGCCGTCATAGCAACTCCTCTGATTCACTCTCTAGATCTCCGTCTTCTTTGAGCTCTGATTACATCAAGGTCACTGTTTCCAGTCCTCAGAAAGAGCAAGAAGCCACTAATTCGATGATTCCTGGAGGAGGTACTTACATCACCTACCAGATTACGACCAGGACGAATCTCCCTGAATACGGCGGATCGGAGTTTAGCGTGCGGAGAAGATTCAGAGATGTTGTTACATTGGGAGATAGATTAGCTGAGTCGTATAGAGGTTTCTGTATCCCTCCAAGGCCAGATAAGAGCGTAGTGGAGAGCCAAGTGATGCAAAAGCAAGAGTTTGTGGAGCAGAGAAGAGTTGCTTTGGAGAAATACTTGCGAAGGCTTGTTGCTCATCCTGTTATCAGGAACAGTGATGAATTGAAGATTTTTCTTCAGGCGCAAGGGAAGTTACCACTGGCTACGAGTACAGATGTGGCGTCTAGGATGTTGGATGGTGCTGTGAAGCTGCCGAAACAGTTGTTTGGTGAAGGCGGAGGAACCTCTGTAGTTGAGGTGGTTCAGCCGGCTAAAGGTGGTAGAGATTTGCTGAGATTGTTTAAAGAGCTTAGACAATCAGTCTCTAATGACTGGGGTGGATCAAAACCCCCTGTTGTGGAAGAAGATAAAGAGTTCTTGGAGAAGAAGGAAAAAATGCAGGATCTTGAGCAACAGATCATTAATGCTTCACAGCAGGTTGAAATTTTGGACTTGTTACTTGATGATTTTTTATGTATCACTTAGCTCAATGTTTTCATGTTCTTGTAGGCTGAATCACTTGTCAAGGCACAGCAAGATATGGGGGAGACTATGGGGGAATTGGGATTAGCATTCATCAAGCTGACAAAATTTGAGAACGAAGAAGCTGTCTTCAATTCTCAAAGAGCTCGTGCCAATGATATGAAGAGTTTAGCCACTGCAGCTGTAAAAGCAAGCAGGTTTTACAGAGAGCTGAATTCCCAGACGGTCAAGCATTTGGTAAACTATATGAAGAATCTATTCCACTGCCATTGAAGCTGGGTTTTAGTTTCACTAAAAAAGCTATTGTTTGATGTCAGGACACACTCCATGAATACCTTGGCCTAATGATGGCGGTCCAGGGTGCATTTGCAGATAGATCCAGTGCTTTACTGACAGTGCAGACACTTGTATCTGAGCTGTCTTCACTGGAAGCAAGAGCAGAGAAGCTAGAAGCTGCATCATCAAAGGTCTTTGGCGGTGACAATTCAAGGATTAGAAAGATAGAAGAGTTAAAAGAAACCATCAAGGGCACTGAGGACGCCAAAAATGTTGCCATCAGGCAGTACGAGCGGATCAAGGTGTTCATTCAAATGCTCATATACAACACAATTCTTATGCTGATTTTGAAGTCTTATGTACATATGTATTATCATAACAGGAAAATAACTGGTGTGAGGTTGAAAGGCTGGACAAAGAAAGGCGTGCAGACTTCTTGAATATGATGAAAGGGTTTGTTGTTAATCAGGTACATTCTTATTAGAGGAGTAAGGTCTTTTATTGTTAAATCTGTCTCTTCATAGAAGTAGCAAGATAGGGTTAAGCAAGATCCTTTAGCTCTGAAATCAAGTTCACACTGTGTACAATCATAAAAATGGAAAAGAAAAGTCGGGTGAAGTAATAGGGAATGCTATATTTCATGAAATGGATGCCCCAAATAAATATGATTAGAGATATTGAGTGAATGCTTTATAATTGGTGTAATATGCTCTCTGGCATACTAGTGAATGCAGAGAAATCTGTGTGGGATTTGTGAATATAAAGAGACGAACTTTGTAGTAAGGTGTGAAAACAGAGTTGTTGGTATTTTGGATGTTGTGCAGGTTGGATATGCAGAGAAGATCGGCAATGTGTGGGCAAAGGTTGCAGAGGAGACAAGTCAATACGATAGAGAGAGCTCTTAAGATTAGAGCACCCTGTAATATCTTCTTTTTCTTCATTCATGGTTTTGGGCTTAAACCAATTTTACATACGTTTTGTGTCTAAATAACAGAGAGAAAAAAAAAAAAAATGTTAGTTTATATTTTGCTTTCATGGAGTTAGTTTTTCTTCTTGAGTCTTTTTTTTTTTTATGGTATATATATATAAATCTGAATTGGTTTTCAAAAATCCAGCAACAAACAAGAGCAAAAGGATTGACAAAAGAATGGTTACAAGTTACAATTCAATCGAATACGAAATGAAGAATGTATATGAATAATTATCACACTTTGGAAAATGCGGTGTAGGAAATATCATCTCTTCAATAATAATATTCTCAGGCTCGAACGCGCGACATTGTGGAAGTGGCAATAGCAGCGGCAGCTGCGTTTGAGGCAGTGTGATTGAAGAATGCGAAAAGACCAGATCCAATGGCTTCTTGTTCCTCAAGAAATAGATCTTCTGGAGCACGAAACGCGCCATGGATGGCCACGGCCATGACCCCAATGGCCAGCGTGGACATCAAGAGCGATCCGACGCTAGTCATGAACATCACCACCACAGTGGAGAGGCAGAGCATCCCTAGCGTCTCAAGATCGGAAAACGTGCGTCCTCCGATGACCAAAGGCTGATCCGCCGGACGGAAAACGTAAAGGAAAAGCCAAGAAGCGGCCAGGGAAGCGAGGAGGAAGAGAGCGAAAGGGTGCGAGATGAGAGATGCGGCTAGTAAGAGGGCCACTAAGGTTATGTAGTTGGCCCGGAAGTAGGAAAAGTTCTTCCTTACTCTCGACGCTGCCTCAGAGAGTGATGGCGGCCGGGAAAACGCTGAACGGTCGACGAGTTCCGTCCAGGGACGGGCGTCAGCGGAAGCGTGACGAACGGAGGCTAGAACGCGAGATACGAGGATGCGTAGAGAGCTCAGCAACGGTGGATCACCGCCGGGGAGATGATCAGGAGTAGTGGAAGTCGGGAGAAGAGGAGAAGCCATTGCAGCAGATCTACTTTGCAGACAAAGTCAAAGAGAGAAAGAGAGAGAGAGAGATATAAAAGTGAATGGCTTTCACGTTCGCTGGCTTTACTTCAAACTGTCGGCTACTTCACATGTGCTTTTGCATCTTTCTTTCTTTTTAAAGAAACCAAAATATATTCCTCTCTTTTGTTACAATGCATATATGCCTTTTGTGTATTTATTACATCATTTTGCTACAAATTAACGTTTTCTTCACTTTGATATATTGCTTAACCCGCTGGTTAGACAGACTCATTTCATCGTTAACTAAATCGATAACATATGGTGTATTTTCCTGAATGTCATAGAAAACTATATATGATATTATCCAAGCTTATCAAAGAAACTCTTACTGAAAAGAAAAAGAAAAAAAAAGAAAGAAAAAAAAACCTTTTACTATCATACACCATTATATATATGTGTGTGTGTATAGAGTACAAACAACAAACAAATACCCAAAATGGGAAAAATACAATGAACATTCATTAAAATAGAAATGAACCCGTCTCTCTCTCTGTGTACGTCTCTGTTTTTCCTAATAACCTTAAAACGTGTGTGTGTGTGTTTCGATACTAAACTGGGATATTCTGTCATATTGAGGTCAGAAAGTAGAGGTATGACATATTGTTATTTTCTTGGGGTAGGGATTTGGTGGTTGTGCTTTCCTTCGTAAGTGGTGATGACTGCCTTGGGGTCTTTGAATGCTCTCTCAACTTGCTTCCTTACACAACATCCTGTAAATGTGCACTTGTAATAACTCCTGCCCATCATTCATCTCATAGGTCAAGCCTCCTTTGTAACTCAAGACTACATATATATATATTGAGAAGAAAGAATATACTACAGACCTTGGATTGGGATTGCCCTTGACGATTTTCTGACCATACTTTCTCCATCTGTAACCATCGTCAAGTATGTCTGTATCACTTGTTGTCTGAACCACCACTCTTGGCTCCTTCACATTTTCTTCTCTTTTCCTGCATTAACCAATTCACAACAAATCCAATCATACATCTCATTGTTTCCTCACCCTTTTGATTTTCAATTTCTTTATAATAACTCTGCTTACCATCTCTTGGCATCGGCTTCATCTTCACCAAATTCTTGAACGTCTCCATGATTGCTGTTCTGATGTGCTGCTACGGCAGTGGAAGCAGCTCTCTTCGTGGATTGAGGCTTTGGGTGATTGTGGCTTCCTTTATAGACAATCTCAGTGATATGACCCTTCACTATAGATGTCTCCACTTTCTTCTTTGTGAGACAGTTTGGGTAAGTGCATTTGAAGTAACTCCTCGGGTTTTCGCTTCCTTTGACTTGCTTCTGCCCGTATTTGCGCCAGTTGTAGCCATCATCAGAGGTTTTGTTAGTCGAGAGGGATTCAGATTTGGGTACATCCAGTTGAGGTAAAGGCTGAGTTACCATCTGAAAATGAGATAATAATATTGGAACTCAAATGTTTTCAAGATAAACCAAAAGCCAAAATGGGTCTTACAGATGATAGGAACAAGGAAGGGGATGTGTGGTTGTTAGTGAATGAAAAGTTTAAGTGATCCTTGACATCTTCAGGTTTGATATCATTCCGGTCAGTGAGCAAACCGTTGTTCTTCCAGTTCAGAGATTGCGCCGGAAACGTGCCTGTTGTTGGAGATGGCAGAATCTGTGATTTCAGGATTTAAAAAAACAAAAGACACTTGCAAATTGTAAGTAATCCGACATAACACAGTCTTTAAGGTTAAGAGTAACAGAGAGAAGAAGAGAAAGAAATGAACAAAATGAGGAACCTTGAGTTCTTACAAAATCCCAAGAAAAAGGACAAAACGGTTCTTGAAAGCAAATCATAGTTTGAAGTGATAGATATGATTAGGAGAGAATAAAGAAAGATAAATACGTTAGAGGAAGTGAAGAGAAGAGGAGAGTCGAGAAAGTCAGCGGGAGTAAGACCAGGAGGCATAGAGAAGTAAGGCGATGGAGATAAAGGGAGCGGTGACGGAGTTGCTGATTTGAATTTGGGAACAGCTCTTTGCTGCTCGAAAGACCCCATCAATGGTTACGTATGGAATACTCTTCTTCTTCTTCTTCTGCAGAGGAGGAAGTTTCCAAGAAAGTAAAAAGGAGAATGATTATAACTAAAAGAGAGAGAGGAAAAAGAATATACATACATACATACAGACATGTGAATCAAAACACCCCAAATGTTTGACTTTTCTTAAGGCGGCTGACATCACATTGCTTTCAGCAGCAGCCTTTGAGAAATTCTTCTTCTATCTAATATATATTTACTCACTGAATGCCAGAACTAATCCATTATCAATCTTATTTTTCAAAAACCAATAATACTGCAAAGCATAGGAGTTGACTTAAAAATGTAGAAATCAACTTATCTCATTCACAATATAGCAAACGTTTTCGAGGTACGCTAATTGACAACATGCCAAACTAAGGAAGTGAAAGTTAGAATAAGATATGAGCAAATAAGAGTCACCGATTATCAACAATCACAAAAAGTCATACGTCACCGATTATATTGCATTATGTTTATTAAAATTTTTAAGTCTCGTCTGATTTAAACCGTAAGTAAACCACAAAAAAACCTCCACCATACAAACATTACAAAATGCTCTACTCAGCTACTTTTTAAATTTGGTTTTTGCAAGGAAACAACATGAGAAAAGAAATTGGCTCAAAACTGAGACAAGCAGCGAGTCTAATGACACAATAAAAGGAAACGGTCTTGATCAATTCAAAGCAGGTGGAAGTTTTAAGCAGCTTGTTGGGAAGCAAGTCTCTTCCTGGCTTCTTCAATGATGGTCAGCTTGATACCTTTGCCCTTTGGTAGAGACACCCATGGCTTTGTTCTTTTGCCAATGGTGAACACATTGCCCAACCTTGTGGCAAACTCATGCCCTGTTGAATCTTGGATGTGAATAGTCTCAAAGCTTCCCTTATGCTTTTCCCTGTTTTTAATCACACCTACACGACCTCTGTTTCTACCTCCTGTCACCATCACAACATTACCAACGTCAAACTTGATGAACTCCACGATCTTGTTCTCTTCAAGGTCCAGCTTAATGGTGTCATTTGGTTTGATGAGCGGGTCAGGGTAACGGATGGTGCGACCATCATAAGTGTTCAGGTAAGGAATTCCCTTCTGACCAAACTGAATAGACCTAACCTTGCAAAGCTTGAACTGCACATGCATCAAATGAAAAATATTCATTACTCCTAGGATCTTGTTTTCGACAACAGAGTCCAAGATTAAAGAAGAAACTGTAACAAACCTTTGCTTCCTCATCCTTGATGGAGTGGAGACGGAAACGTCCCTTGGTGTCATACAGAAGACGGAAGTTCTCATTGGTCTTGGGGATAGAAACAACATCTATTCAAATCAAAATGTTGCAACTTAGACCAGTGATCATAATAACAAAAGGGCATAACCAAAAACCAATAATAAAACGTACCCATGAAGCCAGCAGGGTAAGTCTTGTCAGTCCTGACTTTGCCATCAACTTGGATATGCCTTTGCATCAAGATGGAGATGACTTCACGGTATGTCAAAGCATACTTCAACCTGTTCCTGATGATCAGGACAAGAGGAAGACACTCCCTTGACTTGTGAGGTCCAGAAGATGGTTTGGGAGCCTACGAGAAAACAGCATACAAAATTGAACATTATAACAAATGGCAAATGCAACGAATGGTCTTTAATAACACAAGTTTTGAGACAAAACAACTTACGAAGGCACCACCAAGTTTGTCAAGCATCCAATGCTTGGGAGCATTGAGCCTCTTTAGATGCTTCTTCAATCCCCTCGCCTGCAAATAAAAAAAAAACATACAGAGATCAATACAACAGACAAGTCAATCAATTAAAAAGTTATCATATTTACTAGAGCCTCATCAAAAGAACACTCTCCACAAGCTCAATTATCAAAAATATCAAAACTTTTCAGTCGGAAACATTACATTCGCCGCATTTCTGTAATCGACACCTCAAAAAAAAATGAAATATACGGTCTACGGCATGAAGCGAGCAAACTAGAGTCAGCATTATCCTAGGAAACTAACAAAACGCCAATAATTGAATATCTATGTCTATGAACAGCTGAGTAGAAGAGAAATAGGCACAGAATAAACATAAATTGAGAAGACAAACCATGTTTGCAGATGCTCTGATTCCACTGCGGCTGCGCTTTAAGCTCCCTCTACGTTATATATCAACAGGAAAAAAAAAAAACTAAAACCCTAGAGTTGTTAAGTATTGGGCTTAATTTAGTTATTACAGGCCCATTTAGATTCTGAATTGTACAAGGGCCTGAATCAAAACTCCCTAAATAGTCTCATTTTTGAAATTCCGGAAATTTGAATTCCAATACTTGATGGAAACTTGAATTGCCGGAATATTCCAAAAGAAAAAATCACAAAAACATAAGCCGTTTGGAGCTTAGATTGTGGAATGGTACAGTACAAGTACATTGATTTTTATGGCCACATAGTTTTGTTGTAAATTGTTACCACTAGAGTTACTGAATGATTTTTAATAAATAAGCGGCCTCTAAAATTAATAAAGAAGTCCAAGCTTGTCTTGTATTTATTTTGTATTTATTTTATCTACTTGGAATTTTAGCCTTTTAGGAGTTTACACGTGAGCAAAGTTGGGGTGTTTATTTGTTGCTGAGGTTGTGAGAAATTATTGGTCGATAAAATTATTACTTCTGCAAATGTAAAGCTTTGACAAGTAGCAAACAAGAGCATGAGGCCCATTTTGATCATATTTAAAGAAATATTGCGAATTATACTCACACAAGTAATCATTTCATTTCATATATTAAAAGCGTAGGGGATTCAAGTGTTCTTTTAAGTTGTCCATTGCAGGTTTTGGAAGCGTGACTAGCACCCTAACGCCACCGTGCTTCCTTGGCAAGAAGATACAAATATCCGACAGATACTTGGGCACCAATGGTATAATATTCACCGATCCTCCATACCCAAAATCAACTTCGTCTAGCAATCCAAGTTGTCTCCAATCAGTAAGCAACGTGAACGCTCCGTTCCCTCCCTCACACGCTACCTTCATCTTCAGCGTTCTCTCTATGTCCCTTAGCTGCTCGCACACGTACCTCTTCTCCAACGCTGCTCTCTTAGCCTCTTTAATGAGCTTCACAACGTGAGATAAAGGTGACTTGTGTAGCTCTCCAGCCTTCATTGCTACGTTGGCTTTCACGAATGCGTTTCCGTAGTAACCTTCCCGTAGCGGTGGCTCCATGATGCGGCGTATACCCACGGCCATTCCGAAAAGAGAAGTCCCATCTGCACTAAGCTTCAAGGCCCGGCACCTTCCTCTCCACACGTGTGCCGCAAGAATCTCTAAAGTCGTGACCTCTTCCGCAACTTTCTTCTTGAGCTGAGTGATATCTTCGGATGTCACGTCGAGGATCTCACATACCATGTCGTTGGTGGGTGTGTAGGGAGAAGTTGCCACAGAAGAGCAAGCCTCCACGAAATCAACCAGTTTAGGAGCTTGTTCCTGATCCTCCACTTGCCCTACTTTTATATACCCGTTAATGCTTGTAAATCTAATAGCAATGACATTAATTTGGATATAATTAGTTAGTATATATACCGTTAAAGTTCTTAGACGTGAGGCAGTGTCTGTCCCAAACAGGGATGATGCTAGGTTGTGTCTTTCCTGAGGCGAGCTCAGTTAAGGCTTTGAAAAACTGAGACGCCCCAAAACCATCACAGAGGGAATGAGACAGAGCCGTTGCAAGAGTGAACCCTCCGCATGCAAACAAAGTAATCTGCAAAGCCAGAGGGTTGTAACCACCAGAGGTCACAGCTACATCACAAGGTACGAGTTGGTCTAAGGCGGAGTCCATGTCCTCCAAATAGTTGAGGGAAGAGAGAGTGCAGTCTGCAGTTGCCTTGACAAAGGGGACTCCGTCAACAGGACTGCACCTCAACTCTAGTCTATGATCGTGGGATCGCCGGTGAAGTTTTCCAGCGAGAGGATAGTAGTAGACAATAGCATCAGAGAGAGCTTGCTGAAAAAGGGAAGCAGGGTCGTGGACGTCGTTGGAGGATGGTGGAGCGTATACGTAGATGGTTTTGGCAAGAGTTTCGAGGTAAGGATCGTTGTCGAGAGTCGAAAGAGAAAGAGAGACATCAGGAGTTGCCTTTGAGGGTTTCACTATAACCACTTGAGATTTCTTCACCACCAAGGGACTCGATGAACTCATGCCTTGGCTTCCCATCTCGATTTCTATATCACATGCGTTATTTGTGTGTATGTATATATACAGTCTGAAAGAAACTATAGGTGATTAGATAAAGATGTGAGTTGGTAAGATATGACTTTGAAGATTGGATTTGGAAACTGCAAAGTCAAGTCTTGTTTTTATATACATATAATTATTGTGTGGTTTATCCTAATCTCTTTCTATCACTTTTGTATTGAAAAAAATTGTACTGGAGCTAAAGAATTGATGGTTTAATGACCCGAGCTATCAGCTATGAAGCTATATATATAAAAAATGGAGAAATGTTGGAGTCAAATGCATCGATAGATACGTTGATGTGTGATGGAGAGAAAATGAGCAGAACGCGTTTTTGTTTGTGGTGGTAAACTTCTCCTCACGTATTTATCACTCATCATCATTCTCTCTATAGATTTTCTAACTTTTAATATAAATTATACATGATCTTATAGAATGATTTATATTTTGGAGAACATGATCTACAACAGTTGTTTTGAAACCCCAAAATAAAGACGAGATTAGTATTTGACTTGTTGGGACAGTCATGGAGAGCCACGTACGATCACATGGTCACATATATAGACTTTTAGAGAGTGATGATCTCAGTGGTTGTGACACGGAAATTCAATGATGTGCTGTACCATTTAATGTTAAACAGCTCCTCTTATCCATATGCAATAAAGTGTTTGAAGTCATCATTTGAATCATCTTTCTTTGTAAATTTCGAATTAACCCTAACCAGTGTAAAGCATCCCCATGTCTCCAAACATCACCATGACGTCCACAAACTCCTTGTTACATATCTTTTTTTTTTCCTTCCAAATTTAGATTTTAAAAACTCAAGTTTAAATTTTAATTAGTGAAAAGTTATGAAACAAACTAAATGATGTAGTAGAATTTGATTTAGAAAAAAACAAATTGTAAAATGTTCGTTTATCATGACTACTGAGTAGTAACAAATTTCGTCTAGTAGAGATAGAAACAAATTAAACGGTTTTGAATCTTCCTTAGTAAAGCTCAAATCAATTTCGTCTCTGCAAAACTCAAATCGTTTCGGTAAGTGGATAGATAATTTCAAATTTTATCCAAAAAAAAAAAAGTGTATATATAATTGTGAATTTAGGCTCCTCCAAACTCCAAAGCATCCCGAGTGTATGAAATATTGGGGCTGTTTCTTAAGGAAATTATGAATTTGTTGTGAACATAATAACCACACGTATGCTCATTGTGTAAAGTCAATGAAATACTCGGAACACGTTTATTTCTTATGAGTTGACCAATTTATTTAGGCCCTAAATACAATCGAGTTGCCGAAAAGACGGGAGAGGCTTTATCGATGAAAAGTAAACAAATAAACAAGTGGGATTTATCTTTTAAATCACAAACAAATATAAAATAAATAAATAAATTAAAAGTTGACAAAACCAAATCGTTTTAAAAAAAATCAAAAAATTAAAAGGCGCATAATAGCGCATTAGGTGGACAAGCCCACAGGGCAACATATGCCCTCTGTCGATTCTCTTCCACGCAAACTATTTAAAAATCTCTGTATATTAACGATTTTCATTTTTCTTTTTAAAATATAAATATAAAAGAATTTAGACAGAGGAGCAGAACTGAGTCAATTAGTCAAAGCAGAGACAGATCCGTACGTCCTTCTCTGTGTGTTTGGATTCACCTATCGAATCGGCTTCATCACAGAGGTGATTGATTCTTCTTCCTTTCTATTTGCTGCTATCTTTCGAATTCGATTCTCTGGGTTTTTGCTTCTCAATCTTTTTTGTTTGTTACAGGAGAGATCCAAATCGGTTTGTGTTGTTGGCTCTAAGGGTCTTAGAGTTTTTGAGTCGTGATCCAATTGTTTTCATTCAGAAGTAGCTAACCTAACTTCATCTTAGGTTTAGTAAGAGATCAATCAACCGAGAATAAAACTCAAAAAGTGATCTTGTTTGCTACAAATAGACAAATACTGAGGTAGCAGTTTAAAGTTTGTAGATTTAGAATGGAGAACAAACCAAGTGTGTTAACCGATAGATATGAGGTTGGGAGGTTATTAGGTCAAGGTACTTTCGCCAAGGTCTATTATGGAAGGAGTGTTCATACTAATGAGAGTGTAGCTATCAAGATGATTGATAAGGACAAAGTTATGAGGGTCGGGCTTAGTGATCAGATCAAGAGAGAGATCTCTGTGATGAGGATTGCTAAACACCCTAATGTCGTGGAGCTATACGAGGTTATGGCAACAAAGTCAAGGATTTACTTTGTTATAGAGTATTGTAAAGGTGGTGAGCTTTTCAACAAAGTTGTTAAAGGCAAATTGAGAGAGGATGTTGCTTGGAAGTACTTTTATCAGCTTATTAGTGCTGTTGATTTTTTCCATAGCCGCGGAGTGTATCATCGCGACATTAAGCCAGAGAATCTGTTGCTTGATGACAATGATAATCTCAAGATATCTGATTTTGGGTTAAGCGCGCTTGCTGACTGTAAGCGTCAAGACGGTCTCCTTCACACTACTTGTGGTACACCTGCTTATGTTGCTCCTGAGGTTATTAACCGAAAAGGATATGACGGTACGAAAGCGGATATTTGGTCTTGTGGGATTGTCTTGTATGTTCTTTTGGCTGGTTATCTTCCTTTTCATGACTCTAATCTTATGGAGATGTATAGGAAGATTGCTAAAGGAGACTTCAAGTGTCCTAGTTGGTTTGCTCCTGAAGTAAAGAGACTATTGTCTAGGATGTTGGATCCTAACCATGAGAGTAGAATCACCATTTTAAAAATCAAGGAGAGTTCTTGGTTCAGAAAAGGTTTACAAATGAAGCACAAGAAGATGGAGAAACAAGTCAGAGAGGCTGCTAATTCCATGGAAGCTGGAGGTTCAGGTCCAAATGAAAATGGAGAGCCACCTCAGCTTGTAAACTTGAACGCTTTTAACATTATCGCCCTGTCTGCGGGGTTTGATATTTCTGGACTTTTTGGGGATGTCTATGACAAGCGAGAATCAAGATTCGCATCTCAAAAACCTGCTTCAGAGATCATTTCAAAGCTAGAGGAAGTAGCTAAGCATCTGAAGCTGAAGATAAGAAAACAAGACGCAGGCTTGTTCAAACTCGAACGATTAAAGGAAGGAAGAAAAGGGGTTTTGTCGATTGATGCAGAGATATTCCAAGTGACGCAGACGTTTCACCTGGTTGAAGTGAAGAAATGTAATGGGGATACAATGGAGTATCAGAAGTTATTGGAGGAGGATCTTAGGCCTGCTTTGGCAGATATTGTATGGGTTTGGCAGGGTGAGAAGGAGAAAGATGAACCGTTACAAGAAGAGCAAGAACCATTGTAGTGAGACTTACTGCATAGGAAACAGAAGCAAGCACAATTCATTAGTGAACGTAGCTGTGACAAACAAAAACAGAGAAACAATGCACAAAGTTGATTCTCTTACACAGCCTGCAAAAAAAAAAAAAAAAAAAAAAAGATTTTGTAGAATGTTGTAACTTGTGAAAGTTTTGAACTTGTATTGTTTCATGAGAACCCTGTATGAATTTCTTAAGGTTTGGTCGATACAATGGCAGGAGGAAGATAAAATGTGGCGTGAATAAGCAAATATTTATTTAGTCATAGTTTAAAGATTTGGATTTGGGCTGTTTGTGTCCACAACTCCATGCCAGGATTTGAGGAAATTGAAATAAGTTTACAGTTTCCACATTTTGCTTCATAAACTCTGTTTCAATAGTCAATATTGGTATGAATCCGAAGATGTCAGGTTCTTCTCACCTCTTGGTCCATACTCGTTGCCCCTCAACGAATCACCTCTATATCAAAGTTATATGAGCATCTCCATAGATAAGAAAAGAAAACCAGTAAATTCTTCTAATGTTTTGAGGGGTATTTTCGTCTTTTTCTTTTCTAAGTTTGCCCAAAAAAAATAGATTTCTTTTATAATTCTTGGAAATGGTTCGTTGTGCAATAATCAATCCCAATACTATTTCGTATTTACTTATCGTTTTTGACGCATTCTTTTATATATTTTTTGTTTTTAATTTTGGGTAAATCGTACGGACGAACAAGTCGGAGAAGAGAAAGAAATCGCCGTTGGATCTGGATTTGTGGCAATCCACCCAAAGTTATTTCCTTGTTAATTAAGGAATTTTCTACAGATAGATTGAATCTCGATCTCAAGTTCTGTGTTTAACGTTCTCCTCAAATTTCCTTCATCGCTCTTCATTTCCGCGATCCAAATATCATGAGGAAGAAGCTCGACACTCGTTTCCCTGCTGTAAGTTTTTTTTTTTTTTTTTTTCGTTTCAAATTTCATATCTTTAGGGTTGATTTGATTGATTCGCTGTTCCAAAGTTCAATAATTTTCTACGATATTGATACCAAAACATTTTCCGGTGGATAAAATTCGTATTTTGATGACGAATTGTAGACTATGATGACGAATTGTAGACTATGGTGCCTCTGTTTCGATGTTCTCTTATTTGACCTATTTATTTGGGGATTTTTTTTTCTTGTCTATTTAGAGGCATGCATCATCAAGGTCCTCTATTGAATGCTGAATTGATCAAATATAAAAGACACTCCTCTGGATCATCTTAATTTGATCGTGACTTCAAAATCATTTTGTTTCATTAGCTTTGATGGATTGTTATGAGGTTTTCGAAAGTTATCAACTTTTTTTTTTTTAATATGATGATCTTTTATAGTTACCTCATGCTTGAGCCTCAGAAATACTTGTGCTTATTCCCTGATGTCTGTAAATTTCAGGCTCGCATTAAAAAGATAATGCAAGCTGACGAGGATGTTGGCAAGATAGCTTTGGCCGTCCCTGTCTTAGTTTGTGAGTCATATAAGCACAGCTCATTTTACCTGCAAATTCGAGTTTTTAAAAATCTTTTCACTAACTTTTCATCTACTATTACTCAGCAAAAGCTTTGGAATTATTCTTACAAGACCTTTGTGATCATACATATGAAATTACCCTTCAAAGAGGAGCCAAGACCGTCAGCTCATTACACCTGTAAGTTAATTGCTCTAACATCATTTTTTATACCTGCTCACTTATCACTGCCCAGTGACATGAAAATTAGTCTTTCAACGCATCCGAATTACTTGAATTTTAAGATGATGTAGCTATCAATACTCTGTGTTATGAACTAACCCATTATTACTAAGCAAAAGAACTTTCAGTTTGTTGGCTCCATAGT
This sequence comes from Barbarea vulgaris, assembly GCA_963667165.1. Classification (NCBI taxonomy): domain Eukaryota; kingdom Viridiplantae; phylum Streptophyta; class Magnoliopsida; order Brassicales; family Brassicaceae; genus Barbarea; species Barbarea vulgaris. Next base: position 25,349,553 of record OY763891.1, read on the forward strand.
GAGTCACCATAAGATGTTACTATGTTTTTGGCTTGTTACCATTTTCTTATGTCACAGAACTTATTCCATAACATTTTTTTTTCTCCAGCCTCCGTTGCATCCAAATTTATTGAATTATATATTTTTTTACAGAAAAAATTGTGTTGAAAGATACAACGTGTTTGATTTTCTGAGGGAAGTTGTCAGCAAGGTGCCTGATTATGGCCATGGGCACGGTCATGGCCAAGCTGATGTAACCATGGATGACCGCAGTGTCTCCAAAAGAAGGTTGGATCTATGTTAATATTTCTTAGCTCCATATCCATGGATTATATATTCTGGACTCTGTGTCAAGCTGATTTGTTTTTCTGATTGGCTAGGAAGCCTACGGGTGATGAAGTTAATGACAGCGATGAGGAACTAAAGAAAACAAAAGTGGTGAGTGCTCTTCTGCTCGTTATTGTCTCTCTCTTTGGACGCTGTCTGGTTGATGAATGTATCTTGATGTGATGCTTCACATTGGTGTGATCAATGCAGCAGGAGATGGGGCATGCAGGAACTAGTGGAAGGGGTAGAGGCAGAGGGCGTGGCAGGGGACGTGGTCGAAGTGCAAAAACAGCAGAAAGAGAGCTTCTTAATCGCGAGATGGAAATAGAGCCAACCATATTGGTAGCACCACCACTAACTCAAGACGGAATCAAGATGCCTGCACCACCACCGCAAGACAGCGAGAGGAAGGACGTGGATGACAGTTCGAACCACCCAAATCAACAGCTGGAAAGTCCAAAAGAAGGTAATGACACAAACCCAGGGTTGGGTCGGGGTTTTGATCTGAACACACAATCGCTGGACATGGAGATAAAGCCGTCAGTAATCGCAGCCTCAGTAGAGAAGAAACCAGAGGAATATCCGGGTTGGTCCATCTCAGATATGAGTAATATCGATCCAATGCAGCTTGCTAGTATGGGTAAGAGGTTAGATGAAGACGAGGAAGATTATGACGAGGAGGAAAGTTGATGGTGAGACCACAGGCTCGTTAGTTGGGGTTTAGTAGGCAAAGTTGATGTAGGATTAAATATAGAGTAGCAGCAGCATTAACAGAGTCTGTTTATGTAGAAAGTGTATCTTTTTTGGCTCTTGCTCTTCTTTTCCTGGAGAGAACTATTGTAGTTGCGCTTTACAGTCTAGTTATTATTTCCAGAAGTTGGAAACTTTGATATCTCATCTCATGTTGAAATTTTCTCGGACAAAATTTAATTGATGATTGCCTTTTGCAAGCTATAAAGTCTTATGTTTCTTTTTTCTGTAAATCACATTAATTTACTTATATTTAGTGATGTTAAATTCCTAACATAACTTCTTAAGACGACGATTTTGAATGGTCCCATCTTGCACCGAAATTTGTAATTCATATCAAAATTTGTAATTTTTATTTCAAAATTAATTGACTTGAATATATTGATTTGATAATTGTTTAAACATTTTTTTTATCAAATTTCTTATACTTATTAATGTGAAATTCTAATAATACAAGTTCACCAAAGTCCCAATAAGATCCAGATTTGCGAGGACACGAAACCGATTCTACTCTCCTCCTCACTCACTCACTCAAAACTGACACATGGTATCTTAAGTTTTATTTGAGATCTAATTAAAGCCGTTTGATTAGAAAGAGTGATTTACTTTTGTGAAGGGGTAAGTTAGCTTTTGAATGATTTTATAATATCAAAACTGTCCAAGTTCGAAGATTTAGCTTTCATGATCTCTCTCACCTTAACTAATGCCTTCTATGTCATTTATTTGCTTACCTCAGATTCACTACAACCAAGCCTTATATCCCTCCTCCTAAACCTTCCCGTTACCTGCCACGTGTCCCCCCCTGCCCTACCATTTCTTTTCCCCCGTTTTCCAATAAACAAACTTCTATTTCTTCTCGAATATCATAGTTTTCTTTTTTCTTTTTTCTTTTTTTACTCTTTCTCTTAAGGCATCTTGCTGTAACGAATCAAAATTGCGTTTCTGATTATTAATTGGCTAGAACCTTCAGCTGTGGATTCGAAACATAATTATTCCCAACTTGATGTAGGTTTGTGTCAAATGAAATCCTATATTGGAAGATTTTAAGGGAATAAACAAATTCATATCTTTCATATTTAACTGTCGAAATTGGATGGTAGCACTAACATATGACATTAGGGTTTCCAGTACAGTAACTAGAGTATCATAATCCAAATTAACTCTAAACAAATTTACTGCAATTTTTTTAATCAAAAAAGAAAAAGAAAAAGAAAATTCCCAATCGATGCCTAATACCAATACATTAGCCATTAGATCATCGTAACTCACCTTTTGGCTAGCATGATCACGAATCGAGATTGACATGTTTGTTCCATAATTTTGCTGAATATACAACTGTCATAGTATCCCATTGGTTATTTACAATTTAAAATGTAACTGGAAAAGGAAAAGAAACAAAAGGGATTCGGCCTGTATATTTGAGTTCCAATAAAACCATACAGGGGAGGTGAGATAGTGATGTCAACCAAGAAACCTAGCTAAGAACATTAAACCAAATACTATAAAATTATATCGTAATTAACTACGTTGCATCTTTAGTATAAATACATAAGACCACTTCAACATTTATTACTCATCAAAACACACACAATTAGTAGTAAAAACATAATGTCGATGGAGAAGCTTACTTGCGGTGAAGGCTTTCTCAAAAGCTCTAAACCTTACTTCGCCATGATATCTCTCCAGTTTGGTTACGCCGGCATGAACATAATTACCAAAATATCCCTCAACACCGGTATGAGCCACTACGTCCTTGTCGTCTACCGCCATGCAATCGCCACTGCCGTTATTGCACCCTTTGCTTTCTTCTTCGAAAGGTTATAATATCCATTTCGTTTCATTATACATTCCTTGATTTTTATTCGTAAATAATCGATAAAATTGTTAATGGTTTTAACTCGGGTTTTTTTTTTTATATTACAGGAAAGCTCAGCCAAAAATAACATTCACCATTTTCGTGCAACTGTTCATTCTCGGCCTTCTCGGGTTGGTACTTGATAACTGTCTTTATTTAACTATGTTGTCGTTGGAAAGAAAGAAAACGAGAATTAACATTTTTTTTCCCAATAAACAAATTAATTTACAGGCCAGTGATCGATCAGAACTTCTACTACATGGGGTTGAAGTATACGTCGCCCACGTTCTCGTGCGCCATGAGTAACATGCTTCCGGCCATGACCTTTATCTTGGCCGTACTATTTCGGTACGTAAATAAATGCATAAATTTATTTTGTGATTGTTAAATTTTAAGTGATTTTAACTCAAAACCAACTAGAAATGAGTATATTATTTTAGGTTTCTTCACTTATTTTAACTAGAAAAATTAATTTTGAAAATAGGATGGAGATGCTGGACGTAAAGAAACTGTGGTGTCAGGCGAAAATAGCCGGAACGGTGGTGACCGTGGCCGGAGCAATGTTAATGACAGTTTACAAAGGGCCAATCGTTGAGCTATTTTGGACCAAATATATGCATCTCCAAGAGTCTCCACATGGTAACGACGACACGACCTCGTCTAAGAACTCAAGCGATAAGGATTTTGTCAAAGGAGCCATCCTCCTCATCTTTGCAACACTCGCATGGGCCTCCCTATTCGTTCTACAGGTACACACATAAAGAAATAGAATTGAGTAAAAAAAAACTTGAGAAAACTCGTGAGATTCTCTTTTCTTTATACATATAATAATATATTTCTTTTTGTGTATACGTCAAAAGAGCACTTTTACAATTATTGGCTCGTTTTCTTTTTATTCTGGTCTCATGGTTTATGTGATTAGGCGAAAATACTAAAGACGTACGCGAAGCATCAGCTTTCTCTAACAACACTAGTTTGCTTTATCGGAACACTACAAGCAGTTGCTGTGACATTTGTGATGGAACACAACCCCTCTGCTTGGAGAATTGGCTGGGATATGAACCTCCTTGCCGCCGCTTACTCTGTAATATTAATCTCTTTCGTCTTTTACATTTAACAATATATATACATATATATAGATTATGATCACTTTGTTCTTAAAATCAAACTCTATGGATCAAGATTGTTTATTATACATATTATAATGGTTTTAATTTAAAAATATTTATAATAATAGGGTATTGTGGCATCGAGTATCTCATACTATGTACAAGGAATAGTGATGAAGAAAAGAGGACCTGTGTTTGCTACTGCGTTTAGTCCTTTGATGATGGTTATTGTTGCTGTCATGGGTTCTTTTGTCTTGGCAGAAAAGATCTTCCTTGGAGGGTAAAATTCCATTATTGCCCTTTTTATCATGCTCCATGTTCATGATATAATGTTCAACAACTCAACTAAAGCTTTTATCAATTATTTGCTGCAGGGTGATTGGTGCGGTACTAATTGTAATTGGACTGTCTGCGGTCTTATGGGGAAAGCAAAAGGAGAATCAAGTGACTAATAATGAACCCATTGAAATTGAGTCGAAGAGTAGTAAAGTAAATGAGGACGTGGAAGCTAATAATGGAATTGAAATGAAAAATTCGAGTGATAACTCTTTACTGTCGACGATTGTTATCAGCGTTCCAATATCTGAAACACCTTTGAAGAAGACTATCCAAGAGCCATGAAGATTGTATATGGGACTATATATGTGGAGAAGAATAAAAAATAACTGTTTTGGTCGAATGAGTAATTTTGTCTTTTCATTATTTTCTTCCCACTTTAAATTTTGACATATGTATTGTATGTTCAGTAAAGAGTAAAAAGTTCCAACTTATGTTTTCTTTAATACGAAAGCTTTCACCCTTATTGAGGATTTCACGGAATATCAACCGCTTTACTGTTTTTTTCACTAGCTCGTAAATTAAATAAATAAAGAAATTATCCTACATTATTGATTAACTTATGTAGAATGAATACCTCCTGAATTAAAGTGAAGATCTCTAAATCAAAGCACAACAAAACTAACATAGTTGTGATTTGGTACATAAATCTATCCATACCGAATCTATGGTCACAAGATGGTATCGTGATGTTTAGAGTGAACTAGCTTAAGTAGATCTCAAGGAAAATTAGTGCTCGAGTGATCAAGAGTATTGCAGAGTCCATTTCACATCGTTCAGTCCAAAAATTCATGCAAAAATAAGTAAATGGTCCCAAGTATTATTTTTTGATAAAATCGTTAGAAAACCCCAACGATTTATTGAGCTTGCAACTTCAATCCAAAGAATAACAAATTTTAGGTTTAACAATAATAACTCATTTCCAATAACAAACAAACATAACTCATATGAATCTCTAGAAAAGGTGTTTACCGTCACCTGATTTGAAAGGCGAGTGGGACCAGATCGGACAAGGGTGTGGCTAGTCTAGACGGAGCCGGTGAGTTCCTACAAAGAGGACACGTGGCACTTGTCCGAAGCCACTCATCAACACAATCAGCGTGAAAGCAGTGATTACATTCCGGTATACACCGAACCGGTTCCCTAGCCTCGTAATCACATAGGCATATCGAACATGGGCCGTTGTTGGGCCTAGGTAATCTCCGGCTATCGCCTAGCACTATTCTTGGATATGACTCTATTACCGGCCGATCCAGCCCCAGCTTCACCTCAGCAGCCGGTGACGGCGACGGCGAGTCAACAACTCCATCACTAGTAGCTTCCCCTCTTCCTAAAGATTTTGACTTTATGCAGATGTATGAGGCCAGCATTATAGTAGAAATGAGAACGAGAATGCTCACGGCGATGGCGATGCCGTAGCCGAGCCCAACCCCAGTCGCCGGAGGACTTGTCGGAGGCATGTGTATGGAGAGAAAGAGAGACTGAGAGAAAGAGACTAAAAAATGTGTTTGTAGACGAAGGGGACAAGTTTGGCGTAGTCCGCGGGAAAACAATTAAATGGTGCTGCAGAACATTAATTTTGTATATTTAAAATTGGGTTATGAAGTTATGTAATTGTCCTCCTAAAATCTTTCATTTTCTTTTATTAAAATGGACCGTTGACTCTGGATCTTTAGTGATTTTAAGAGGTTTTTACTATATTTAGCTCGGTTACCGACAAAAAAAAATAATCCTTGAAGGCTTCAAGTTATGCGGTCTCAAATTTTGCCATTCTTGATTATTGAGCGAGTCAAGTTTTAAAAAAGTTAACGAAAATCACTGACCGATTTTTATCATTTTGCAAATAATACGTATGAAAAAAAAATAGTGTTAAACTAGGTCATTCAGTCCTTAAATGATTTAACCTTGTCGATCTGTGCGTGTTCTTCAGATTCACTCATTTGAAGCATGATGATTCAAGTGCACTGTGTTGAAAACGAGAGTGGGCCGCATGTGATCAGCACGATCTTTGTATAAACCCATTTGTTGGATAAAGAAATACTTTAATCAAAATCCATTAGTCATCTTCTATTTTTGCTAAATTTGTGGTTTATTTTTAATAAGCTTATACATTCTTTTTATTTATTTATTTATCTCAAGGAGTATCATTTGCGAGACAAGAATATTTTCCTTATTATACAATGCTCATCAATAATTAATACCCCACAAAGGTAGTGGAAATCGCGAGAAAGTAACTTTTGCAATATGGGAAGAGTAAAGAAACAGATGAATAAAATATATTACTGGCCGACCGACATCAATTTTACAAAGGAAAAGAAATGGCATGCTTAAAAAAATCATAATAACTAAAACCATCACCCTAGTTTCCACTGTAAGCATCAATAGAGCTGCCTCAAGCTACCTCTCTTTCTTTGAGCGTCCCTATATATTGAACACACATAAAAAAACTAAGAGCTAGGCATCTTTATTTTAGTGATGGAGCAAGTGTAAGTGATTGAGATCTTCTATCGGAATCGTTGAAGACAATTATACTCGTTGTGAAAGGATTCTTGGATATTTGAAAGCATAACCAACTTTTTTTTTGGATTTAATGATAACTAAAGGAATCATGAATTAATAAACAATTATGGAAAATATGTCCCATCAATATCTTTTTCTTTTTTTTTCAATATCTTAAATTTCCCCTTCCAAAGAAACATTAAGTAATATATATACACACAAAACATTCTCTAAAATCACATAACTCAAAATTTACAGAGTTTAAAGAGATGGCTTCTAGATTTAAAAAAACAAAAAACCTTAGAACTATGCAACTTTATTTTCATCTTATACAAACTGTAGATTTGTTGAAGGTCTAAACTCTCGAAGTGTTCGACGTACAGTTGAAAAATTGGTTCTTCCAAAACCGGTAACTGGGAGAGAAAATTATGTTAAGGATAATGTTTTTAAATACAGACTTCAACCATTTATTATTCTTATAGACAGTCAAACGAACAAGAAATTGCAACGAATGCTTCTGAATCTCGTAGGTCCAACGAGAACCGGAACCAAGAGTTTAAACCTATTTTGGGTCAACAGTCAATATATAATTATCCAGTCCGTTTAATTTTCAATAAAACGATTTTTTGTAATGGTTTGGACGGAGATGCAACTTTTATAAGTGAGGAATAAAAATGGAACTTACTCCACCTAACAAAAAATTCACCCAAAAAATCAAAAATGCATCTCATTTAAAAAATCATTTCCACTCAAACCTAAGGTTATTTTTTACGGCTTACTATGTGATATATCAAAACATCTACAATAGTACAACATTTTATGGTGTTTATGGACCAAAAAAGCTAGTGTTGTAGGGTAAAAAAAATACTATTAACGAAAACATTCCAAGGTTAAAATACGTACTACTGTATCTTCCAAATAGGAAGGAGAGCAGTTTAAGTTGGTCCTTTTATACCGCGGGAATAAAACTCAAAACCTAATAATTAAGCGGAAATAATCCTTGATTTTTTACCAAATAATCCTTGATTTATATCATATAGTTATTATAGTTTAATATGGTTTGATTTTATGTAGATGGGGCTCAGACCACTATATATACCCTCTCATGCCAACACCAATTAATATCCCATTCAACACAAAGCATATAATACAATATGACCACTCTTGTTTTATTCCTCCAGCTTCTTTTCATCGTCCCACTAGCAGTTGGGTTAAACCACCCAAACTGTGACCTCACCACCACTCAAGACCAAGGCTCTACCTTAAGAATCTTCCACATAGACAGCCCTTGCTCCCCCTTCAAATCATCATCTTCACTCTCATGGGAAGCGCGCGTGCTTCAGACGATGGCCCAAGATCAGGCCCGTCTCCAGTACCTGAGCAGCCACGTCGCCAAGAGATCTGTGGTCCCCATCGCCTCAGGGCGTCAAATGTTACAAAGCACGACATACATTGTCAAGGCTATGATAGGGACTCCGGCTCAGTCACTACTCCTAGCCATGGACACGAGCAGTGACGTGGCTTGGATTCCGTGCTCCGGCTGCGTTGGCTGTCCTTCTACCACCGCTTTTTCTCCCGTTAAGTCCACATCCTTCAAGAACGTTAGCTGCGGCGCTCCTCAGTGTAAACAGGTATATAATTTGTACTTACACACCTACTTAATAAATATGTTCAATGGAATGTTTTTGATTAATTATATTCTCACATTTATGAACCCGTCACTACTTAAACATTTCTAGCTCATGTATGCCACATTCTGTAATGTAGTCGTATTTTAATATTAGTAACCTGAGATTTGTTTTCACCTTAAGGATCTGAGCATGAGAATATCGTTCCCCCAGAACAGAAAACATTTTCAAAACTCAATAATTCGGAGAAGTAACAGATCTATAATTTATTTAACTAATATAAAAATAGAACAGTCGTTTTCTGTGTGAAAAAAGTTTGTTTTCACAGAGATTGGGTCCCACGTGGTTTATAATTGAATATTCCACCCACATTCCAAAAAATCGGTCACGGGTTACAGAACCACTGAAAGCTCGACCGACACAATGCATTAACTCACGTGAATGCTTGCAGGTGCCGAACCCCACGTGCTACTCACGCGCGTGTTCTTTCAACGTCACCTATGGAAGCTCCTCCATTGCGGCTAACCTCTCTCAGGACACCATCCGCCTGGCCTCCGACCCGATCACATCTTTTACCTTTGGCTGCATCAACAAGGTCGCAGGTGGGGGAACCATCCCACCACCGCAAGGCTTATTGGGCTTGGGTCGAGGCCCACTATCACTCATGTCACAGTCTCAGTCCATCTACAAGTCCACCTTCTCTTACTGTTTGCCAAGTTTCAGGTCTCTCAGTTTCTCTGGATCGCTGAGACTCGGCCCCACCTCCCAGCCTGTGCGCGTGAAGTACACGCCCCTTCTCAGAAATCCTAGGAGGTCTTCTTTGTATTACGTCAATCTCGTTGCCATCCGTGTCGCTAAGAAAGTCGTCGATATCCCGCCGGAAGCTATTGCTTTTAACCCCTCCACCGGAGCTGGAACCATCTTTGACTCCGGTATATTTACTCTTATCGGTTTGATTTCGGTTCAGAGATTTTAGTTTCTGGTTTAATGTAAACATTACTAAGATTTTATTTGTGTTTTTGGTTTAGGTTTGGTTATATATTAATGAAACCATTTTGTGTGCAGGGACTGTGTACACGCGGCTGGCTAAACCGGTTTACGAGGCGGTGCGGAACGAGTTCAGGAAGCGCGTGAAGCCACGTACCGCCGTGGTGACGTCTCTCGGGGGTTTCGACACGTGCTACTCAGGGCAGATCACGGTGCCGACAATAACATTCATGTTCAAGGGAGTGAACATGACGATGCCAGCTGATAACCTGATGTTACACAGCACCGCCGGGAGCACGTCCTGCCTCGCCATGGCCGCAGCGCCGGAAAACGTAAACTCCGTCGTCAATGTCATCGCAAGCATGCAGCAGCAGAACCACCGTGTCCTCATCGACGTTCCCAACGGACGGATCGGTTTGGCACGTGAACGATGCTCTTAAGTCTTAAAGAGATGAATGAGACAAATAAGAGCCTACCAATATTTATGCAGAGACTTGTTTGTTTGTGTTATTGGTGTGTTTCATTTTTGTTATTTTCCGTTTTGTATGCTACACCACTCTTTATCTGTTTAGTAGAGGGCCGGTGGTGTGTAGCATTTGTCCTATCAAGTCATTTTTTAATGTTTTTTTTAAGTCTTGTTGAATTCTCTAGAGATTCGGATCAAAACTAATTAAATAAAATATTACTAGCTAGCTGATGAAACTATATATATATATATTACGGTCGCCGGTTGGTATGCAACTATAATATAAATCAAAATTTGACATACATAAAATTGAATATAAACATTAGTATCAGGCTACCAGCGTACTGTTTTAAAAATCGGTACAAAGAATTAAAACTCAATCACCGAGAAGCTTAAAACGTGGTCGTGGAAGAAGATTAAAAAAAAAAAAGAACTAGTTTTTGTTACAACAACACATAAACTTGGTAAAAACTCAAGGTTTCGTATATAGACCATGTAAGTAAAGTACCTAACGAAATCTCGACTCTTGCTTCACTCCATAATGGTGATGATGTTGTTGTATACATTTCTTTCATTCCACAATGGGAAAAAGTAATTTGAACCCCACATGCTTAAAGGTGCAGTGCATAGTGACTAGAGCAACAGCACACAAGGTCTATATATGGGTGTTGTAATGATTAAACTATGGCAAACTGTAATAATTCGTGATTGTCTTATAGAGGAAAATGAAATGAATACAAAGTGGAAGAGAACAAAAAAAGAAAGAGATGTGGACAATCTCCATAGAGGCAAATAAGAAAGAAAGAAAAGGTACTCATCAACTTTTATACCAGTGTATTAAAATGAGTTTTATTGGTGGGCATTGAGTTGGGTCAGAAAAACTTTAGACTTGGTTGAGATTTGGATAAATAAAACAATACATAAAAACCCGTCAGAAAAAAAGAATAATACATAAAAACAAATATTTGAAATTACTTATTTTTAGTATATTTTATATATTTAATTAAAATATGAATTTTCAATGAATTTTTAATTTGTTGGGTACAAGTGCACAAAATCTAGCTTCGTTTTGAATTGGAGAAATTCAAATTATTGTAATGCTACTGTGTAAAAATTTCACTACTGTTCAGGTAATTATTTCAATTCGATATGATTTTTAATTTTGGATATTCAGCATTATTACCTGCTCGTAATTATATTCAGACAGACAAAAGAAGGACTGAAGGGGGGTTGTTGTTTCACCAGTAAAAATGTTAAAATCAATTATTTTTAGTGGATTTAGTGAAAATAATTGGCAAAACTCAGTTTTGTCCCAACACAATTTTGTATATAAATGATGTAATATGAATTTTTATGGTGATGAACTAATTGGAAAGGCTAATCACAGTTGAAGCCAAATTAATTAAATGGGAGGAATTAGGAATTTGTGGGTTGGGGAGTAACACGGGTAAGCTAGTGAAAAAGCCCACCACATAACTCACATCCTTCTCCTCCTCTTCCGCTTGTTATCTTCTCCTCCTTCTCTGCCTCTAAGAAGACACAACAACCCCCAGCTCATCTCCTCGTATCTGATCAAACCATGTCCAACGTCTTGCTTTCCCCAAACGGCTACGTTTTGGCATCACCCAAGCCTCTGGGCAGATTCCTCAATTCAAAGTCCGGCGGACGGAAGCTTCTCGTTTCCGTCGTGAGAGCTTCTTCTAACGATCCTGATTGTAATGCCGAAGAATGTGCTCCAGAGAAGGAGGTAACTAAAATCACATCTCTTTCACAAAGTTTCTGGGAAATCTGTATTTGCAATTCTTTTGATTTGGTTTAGATTAGATGCTCCGAGCAAACAATGAATGCTCTACTAAAGAGTCACACTTTGCTTTAATATTTACTAATAAAGTCTCCAAAAACTGGCTACTTAGTGTTATTGAAGTGATTAGAAACTATGCAATTTGTGAAATGATGTTATTGATCTGATCTTGGGGGGTGAACACACCAGGTTGGAACAGTGAGTATGGAATGGTTGGCTGGAGAGAAGACGAAAGTGGTTGGAACATTTCCTCCTCGGAAGCCACGTGGTTGGACTGGCTACGTTGAGAAAGATACTGCTGGTCAGACTAATGTTTACTCTATCGAGGTTGGTACCTGCCTCTACAACTCTCCATCTACCTATCCACTCTTACGTTTATTTTTTCTTTATAGTTTAGGTTATACCTAAGGTTTAGTATATGTAGGGAAGCAAGCAGTCCTGCTTGTTAAGACTTAAGACTCATGATAGGAGTTTCCAGGGATATTTGGTTTTCAATTGAAGATACAAAAGCTTCAAGCTTTGCCGAGGACATGGTTGATCTTTTTTTTGTGATAGGCACTAATTAGAATGTAGTGGATGCATAACATCAAGTATATTTAAGTGGGAGGAAGTAGAGATTAGGGGTCTTTGATCAGTTGCTTGTTTGTGAGCCTTTTGGCTTTGGAAGAGTTAGAAGAACTCTTCAACAAATCTCCAACATTAATTTGGCTCTTTCTAAGATTTTAATCATCACTGCAATCGTTGAATCAAGGATTATGATGAACAAAATTATACTTCTTGATCTTATCAGTTTGGTGTTATATTTTGTCTCCTTTGATATAAACCTTTCTCTTTGTGGGTTTTCTATGTGTTCCTTCCATTATTCTGTCATTAACTCACCTCCACCTCCACGGAATATGCATTAGCTTGTGACAAAATATGTCATTTCCTTACTCTGTTTTTGATTAACTCAATTATATTTGCTTGCTGAATAAAAGCTTTTCTTATTATTACCTTTGCAGCCTGCAGTATATGTTGCAGAGAGTGCGATAAGCTCAGGTACTGCAGGATCTTCGTCCGATGGGGCTGAGAACACAGCAGCAATCGTAGCAGGTATTGCTCTTATCTCAGTTGCTGCGGCTTCCTCTATACTCCTCCAAGTCGGGAAAGATGCTCCAGCTCGACCAAAACCAGTGGATTACAGTGGACCATCTCTTAGCTACTACATCAACAAGTTCAAGCCTTCAGAAATTGTTCAAGCTTCTGCTCCCGCCCTCACCACAGAAGCTCCACCGGTGGCCGAGCAAGAAACCTCACTGCCGGAAACTCAACCGATGGCTGAGCAAGAAACCTCACTGCCGGAAACTATGGCCAGTGAGGCTCAGCCGGAGGCGTCTTCTGTTTCAACAACAACTAGTACCTCTTAGGGGATTAGCCTAGGATTATATCTTGTGTAAAGATGGAAAATGAAGCCTACACCAATATTATGCGTTTTGTTAATATTCGGATATACATATATACACTCTTCTATATGAGTTGGTGATCTAGTCCAATTTCAAATCCTTATTCTTTTTATTTGCTAAGCCTTGCTTTTACCGCGGTAAAACTTCTTGGAAATCCACTGAAAATAGTCTTGACATTAGGAACCTACGGACTAACTTCTTTCTCTCGTTATCTAACACGAAAACAGAACACACTCTGTTTCCTAATAAGCTTAAACAGTCAAGAGAATGCCCCAACAAGAACAATTAAGACAAAAAGTTTTCTATCTCTCTCGTATCATTAGCTAGCTCTCATGTATCTTGCAGAACTCAGCTTGAGGAGTAGAGAAAGCGGTGGATATTAAGCTCGAATCATTAAGGTTTTGAACCTTCTATGTTTCTCAGAGTCTTCCCCTTTTCTCCCTATACACAAGGCGTCACAAAACATTCTTCCAAAAAGGAAAAAAAACAGTCCATCTGATTCACAAAATTTGACAACTTAACATTGTCTTTTGATCAATATCATGGACGAGTTTTCAAAGTCTCGAACTTACAACAAAAAAGGCACTGAGATATTCATTTAACATGGTGTCGAAGAGATTATTATGGGCCTAACCATGAGTTTTATGGTAAAAAATAAAAGAAAAAGTATTCAACTAACACCAAAAAAAAAAAAAAAAAAAAAAAAAAAAAAAACACTAACACTATAAATTTGGATTTGGATCCATCTATCTTTACTTGATAAACACGAGGGAAAAACAACTTACGTCACGCATCTGTGTATAGTAATGACATAGAGGGAGAAAATATGCCAAGGATTTGGTTTAGAGTCGTAATCAAACATTATGTAGCCATCGCCATTAAAGTATGCCGCAACTCACTCAAATTCTTGTCCTATATTTGTCGACTTATATAATATATATATATTAAATAATCGCGGAAAAAAGAATAGGATAAAGAAAGTAACGTAGGCTCAACTTGCCTAACGGATCAACGCATCCAATACTGAGGTTGTGCCTTAAACGGCATGTCGATATACACTAGTACTAGTACTAGTAGTATTATATTTAACCGTTCTACATAGTTGATGTTTTGATGACTACTTCTTGTTTGTTTTTTCTTTTTTTTTTTTTCCAATAAGGACAATATTAATCCACCGCGAATGAACAAACATTTAACGGCATGTCGATACATGTATTCCAAACATCTGATTTTATAGAGTAACATATATATATATATATATGAAATATATAAGGATGAAATATAATCAATCCAATCTACTATTAAATTACATGAAAACCATGTAAAATAATTTGATAAGTTATATGTATATATTTTTGGGTTTTCATTTAAACCAAAGAATTTAAACATAATTATTTATTGATCAATAAATATTTTACCAACACCATACTGTAGTTATATTAAATATTTTTCTTATACAAAAAGTTATATTTTTTCTGTATCACAAATATTGATTTTCTGAAGTTTTATTCTTGTATAAAAAAATTGATTTTTTACAATAGATTTAATGCATTTTTATTTTCAAAATAAATTAATTACTTAATGTTTTTACTTGTATAATAAATAATTAGTTATATACATATGGAATAAGGAGCTTAAAACCTCCAATTAATATTTAAATATAATAATAAATGAAGTAAAAAGTAATTTAAAATTAATTTTTATTATCATTTATTATTTTTCTTAATTTTGTTAAAAAATTTAAAAAATTAATTTTTATGATACAGAGGTATAGTATATAATAATATAAATATTGTCCTACAACACACAGTGTGGATACTCATCTAGTACGTAGCATAGAAAATAATATGTGGAAGTCCATGCGTGAGGTGTCGAAGTGAACGTGGCACCACGTGGGTACGGAGTGGTTATTTCATTCGTATGGGACTATGGGAGTGTGCTGATTAGTCATCTTTACGAATCTTGATTTTTTAAAAATTATAGATTTCCTTTGTCGCGCGGGCCCAATTTTTTGCTGGTTCCTATTATTAGTTCGGTACCGAAGTGTTATCTGTAAACTAGTAAATCCATTCTATTTAAACTCATCTCATTTAAACCCATCTCATTTAAATTTATTTAATGTTATCATCTATTTAACTTCATCCTATTTAATCCATCTTATTTAAAATTATTTAAATAATATTAATCCATTTAAACTCATTAAACTATATATAATAAAGGGAAAATCTTAATAATACCACTATCTCGAAATCAATTTTTAGAAATACCATTGGAATGAATTCATTTTCATAAATACCACTTTGGTATGTATTTTGACTTAATTACCCTAAATGAATATAATAATTAATTATTTTAATTAAAATTACATTACTAATTTTTAGTGGATAATTACAGAATAATTTTGACGGGAAAATTACGGAATGATTTTTTTGGCAGAAAAATTACGAAATCAAGTTTTTGGCGGAAAAAACTACTGAATAAATTTTTTAGCTGGAAAATTGCGTAATAAATTTTTTGATGGGAAAATTATGAAATCAAGTTTTTGGCGGAACAAAATTACGGAATAAAATTTTTTGCAGAAAAATTACGGATCCGTTTTTGGCAGGAAAATTACGTATCAGTAATTTTTAGGGTTTAGAGTTTAGAAAACTCTAAACCCTAAACTCTAAACTCTAAATTTTATACCCTACCCCCTAAAAACTATACCCTAAATACTAATATAGTTAACCAAAAATAAAAAAATAAATAAACAATATATATCATGGCAAGAATGGTATTTTTAAAAATGGTCAAAAAAGAATGGTATTGGTGAAAAGTGGTATGGCAAGAATGATATTGATGATAATTTCTCTATAATGAATAAATTATCCATTAATATTGTTTAAAATTAAAATTTTCCCGCCAAAATTGTATAATAAAAAATTTCGTTAAAAGTGCGGAATTTCATTTTCATACTAAAACCAAATTTTTTGCCAAAATTATATTTTTTTAACTTTTTCTATATTTACTTTTAACAAACCATGTTTTCCGCATTTTCCCACCAAAACCGCATTTCCACCAAAACTGTATTTTTCGTCAAAACCGCGTTTTCTCTTCTTTTTTTTACCAAACCATGTTTCTCGGATTTTTCGCCAAAACCAAAATTTTCCGTCAAAATTACGGTTTTTCTATATTTACCGTAACACATCACGTTTTCCATATTTTCTGCCAAAATAATGTTTTCCCGCCAAAATCATGTTTTCCGCCAAAATCACGTTCCCCGCCAAAATAATGTTTTTCCGCCAAAATAATGTTTTCCCGCCAAAATCACGTTTTTTCCGCCAAAATCACGTTTTTGCCAAAATCTTGTTTTTCTGTCAAATCACGTTTTTCCACAAAATCATGTTTTCCCGCCAAAATTACGTTTTCCGTCAAAATCACGTTTTCCGTCAAAATCACGTTTTTCTGCAAAACTGTGTTTTCGCCAAAATCGTGTTTTCCCGTTAAATCACGTTTTCCGTCAAAATGACGTTTTCCCGCCAAAATCACGTTTTTTCGCCAAAATCACGTTTTCCCGTCAAAATCGCGTTTTCCGCCAAAACCGCGTTTTCCCGTTAAAACTACGTTTTTCCGCTAAAACCACGTTTTTCCGCCAAAATTATGTTTTCTCTATGTTCCTCAACATTTTTTTTTGTTAAAAATATGTTTTCCGTCAAAATCGTATTTTCCGTCTAATTACGGAATTATGTTTTCCTGCCAAACTAATATTTTCTCACTAAAATTAATTTTTAATTATAAATATAACTTTTTAATGTAAATATAAATTAGTTTAAATGGATATCCATTTATTTTTGTTAAACCTCATTTAATAAATTAGTCTAAATGGATAAACCCATTTAACTCGTACAGTATAATTTTATGTATTAAATAGATTTAAATGGATTCAGATTCTTTTAACATATCTATTTAATGTGTAATTAGGACCTCGAAAATCTACTAGGCTTAGTTCTTAAAGAGCCACTACCCCTTCAAACTGAAAATCAAACTAAGGTCTAATTAGACTTCTCACAACTTTAATAATATGGTCTATATTCACCATTAGCTTAACACGTTGTTGGCTAAAAATATCCACCTTGCAAAGATTGAGAAAAGGAGAAACAACGACAGGTCAGTGTTCGTATCCAAACAAACTTCTTTATAAAACAGAACCATCAGAGACATATCAATTCCTTGTCTTGTTCTCGTGCATGTGCATAACCTTTTTTTTTATTTTAAAATTTCATTCTTATGCTAAAATGGTATAGTTACCATAATAAGAAAAAATTTAAAGCTAAGGAAATATGACGTTTTTTGTTATTAAAATGCAATATGAGCTACTAATTTAGGGGGCCACAAACTTTTTCTTCAAGTAAAATTTCTTGTCTCAAAATTAAAATGTAAGAGACCACATTTAAAAAATGCACCATAAGCCTCATGAATAGACCTTGGTACAGCACTGGAATGATACAATAAATATGTGATTAGATGTGTTGCAAAAGGATTGAGTCAAACTTCTCTCTAAATTTTCAATGAACGCCTCCTTCTTGTGCCAACAGCCAATTTATTCAAAAAAAAAAAAAAAAAAAAAAACTAATTTATTTTTAATTTTCCGTTTAAATAGAGCCGCTGAGACAAAATTTAGGTGACCCGTTTTTCCTGGTTAAACTCGTGAGTCTGCCTTTAAACCAATTACATTACCCTCTTTAAGTAATTTTAACCAAAACTATTGAAAATGAGAAAATCTTATAGAAAGATGGAATTTTTTTCCTTTTTTGGTAGAAAATAATTTTATTAAGTCGATAACCCACAAACATAAAAATCTAAAGTTGAAAGGAAAAATACAAAATTAAATCAAGTCCATTAGTCGTTATAAAGCATATATTATATTCATCGTTGTAGACAAATCTTGATTACTGCTTTCATTAATTTGTCGACAAAAACATAGAGTAGATATTTTATTTGTAGTGTAGCCATATTTGGTCCGTCCGTTTTTTTGTGGCTCTGTCTCATCCTTCTCCAAATATGGTTATGTAATCGACATTTGAAGGTTTTACATAATGTTGCTGTTGTTATCATTATCCAAATTAAAATTTAATTAATTATATGTTATTGATAAAACAGTTATCCAGTTCCCAACTATGCTACCAAGGTCTTTATCGCTTGATATTTTAATTCGGTTTTAGTAAAGTTACAAATTCAAGTTGTTAATATAAAAGTGGAAATTTGTTAAAAGAAAATGATTTATCTAAATTAGCTTTCAGAGAATAATTACTTTGATAATCGTTAGGCCACTTTTAGAGAAATAAATTTTATTTTAATGAACTATATGACATATATCCTAGTGGAATTCATGATAATATTATATGGGGAAATTGGGGAAGAAGGTACGTAGTTTTTAAGTTTTAATAGGATGATTGGATAGTTTTAAGTTTTAATTAGGAAAATGAGTAGTTTTTAGGCTAGTTTTTAAAGAAGTACCCCTTATTTTCCTTTAAAATTACTCTAAAAACTATCTATTTTCCTAATTAAAACTTAAAACTACCCAAATTTCAAATAAAAACTTAAAACACTATCATATTTTCTAAATCACCCATATTATAGTTATGTTACAAACCGGTTTCAAACTCGTATAATGCATGTCATTAAAAAAGGATTTAAATAATAAGTCTCTGGAACATCACCAAATCTATTTTTAATCTTCAACTATACTGTCTGATTCTTTCCGTAAGATTCAAAATTTCTAATTGTTCTTATATATCTAATTTTTTGCCTTCAGTTTAAGTAACCAACAAAAATTATGAAGTTGAAAAGAAACTTTCAACTTTTTTTAGATAGTATTAGCCTTTAACTATCCTTTTTTCGTGAAAGAGAAAAAAAAAAAAAAACTAATTTTTTTCAACGACTCAACGTCTACAATACTGTAAAAATATTAGACTATTGCCGTTTGATGAAAGGTTGCGATTTGATTTGGAAGAAAGTTTTTTTTTTAAAACGACATGTGATTTGAAAGTTGTTTCTGCCGACATTTGTTGAACGAAATAACAAACGAGAATAATTAACGAAAAGGCAGTAAACCAAACCTTACACTAACTTCAAGGAGAGTACAGACAATGACACAGCGTTAAAGAAAAGTAAATCGAGAAAGAAATTTTTGTAAATATGGAGTCGACCCAAAAAAAATAAAAATATGTAGTGGGCCAAGTAATATTCGCATACGCCGTTTACTACCCACGTGCCCGATAACAACTGAGACTGCTCTCTTTTCATTTCAACGCATCATCTCATGCATTTTGCGTTATTATTATATAAACAGCCAACTTCTACACGAAATCATAAGCAAAACCCACCGATTCGACTCAAAGAAACATCTTCTATTAATTAATATATACAACAAAAAAAACAATGGCGACCTCTAGTATGAAGACCCTTCCAATGGCGATTCCAACTTTCTCCATGTGCCACAAGCTCGAGCTCCTCAAGGAAGACACAATCCGTGACCCAAAACGCGGCGGAGAAGAAGAAGAAGGGCTAAGCTACGAGTTCCGAGAGATGTTGGACTCACTTCCTAAGGAGAGAGGATGGAGAACTCGTTACCTTTACCTATTCCAAGGGTTTTGGTGCCAAACCAAAGAGATTCAAGCTATCATGTGCTTCCAGAAACATTTCAAGTCTCTCCCAAACGACGTCGTTCTCGCAACCATACCTAAATCCGGTACAACTTGGTTAAAAGCTTTAACTTTTACCATCCTTAACCGAGACCGGTTTGATCCGGTTTCCTCAGGAGCCGACCACCCTCTTCTCACATCCAACCCTCATGACCTCGTACCTTTCTTCGAGTACAAGCTTTACGCCAACGGAGACGTTCCTGACCTCTCTGGTCTGGCGAGCCCCAGAACATTCGCAACCCACGTCCCTTTCGGTTCCCTCAAGGATTCGATCGAGGAACCCGGTGTGAAGGTCGTCTACTTATGCCGGAACCCGTTTGACACGTTCATCTCCTCGTGGCATTACATCAACAACATCAAATCGGAGTCAGTGAGCCCAGTCTCATTAGACGAAGGGTTTGATCTGTATTGCAGAGGAGTGATCGGGTTTGGCCCGTTTTGGGAACACATGTTGGGATACTGGAGAGAGAGCTTGAAGAGACCAGAGAAAGTGTTCTTCTTACGGTACGAGGATCTCAAAGAAGACATCGAGTCCAACTTGAAGAAGCTCGCAAGTTTCTTGGGACGTCCTTTCACGGAAGAAGAGGAAGGAAAGGGAGTTGTGAAGGCAATCGGGGATCTGTGTAGCTTTGAGAATCTGAAGAAGTTGGAGGTGAACAAGTCAAGCAAATCGATCAAGAACTTTGAGAATAGATTCTTGTTTAGGAAAGGAGAAGTGAGTGACTGGGTTAACTATCTGTCGCCTTCACAAGTGGAAAGATTGTCAGCCATAGTGGATGACAAGTTAGGTGGATCTGGTCTCACCTTCAGTTTCAGGTACGAGCTAAATTAATTACAAGGCCACGTGCCCACATCCCTACTTTTGTTTTGAGTGCCAAAAAAGCTAAAGTCAGTTGTTTTTGTTTTGTTACAGATAGAAGAAGAAAACAATGAAGCAACGTCCACAACTGTGCTTGTCGATTTTTATTTTAATAAAATATCATTGTGTTTGCCAATTTATCTGTACTAGCTAGGGTATTACATATTGTTCAAGGGTGTAACTGAATGTGATAAAAATATCATTGTGTTTGCCAATTTATCTGTACTAGGGTTTTATATATTGTTCAAGGGTGTAACTGAATGTATTGAAAAATATGAAATTACTATATTTCATATGTGTGTATCTATGTATTTAAGTATTTTATAAATCTTTATATTAGTGAGACAATGGATCTACATGTGTTTAATACTATTGTTTTACCTTTAAGTATAAAAAGGTTTGTATCATGACGAGAAATAATTATATCAAAAACCCTATATAGCATAATTGTCTTTCTTTTCTAATCTTCTTTTTTTTCTTTTGAACTAGTGCGCAAGTATACAATTTACTGTCGTGGTACGTAGTAAATACGAGGTCAAACCACAAAAACTAAAGTCACATATAGATAATATCTGAGAACAGAACTTTAGCTATGATCGATTAAAATTGTTTGTTGTACAATTACTAGACACGAGATTTAAACTAGGCAAACAAAAGGCTAGCAAACAAATAATGACGATTAAACAAAAATTCAAGAAGACTAAAATTATTGAGCATCAGAATAATTCGCAAGAATTCAAGAGAAACGTACAATTCATGAAGGAAACATAAGTGCCGTTATAGAATTCAAAACACAAATTACACTCTCTTTTAAACAATAATTTCAAAGGATTACAGGGATCTAGGATACTATAAATTAACCCAAACAAAGTGTAACCGATACCAAACATGAAAAACAACCGATTAAAACAATCTTGTAGCGTTTTTTTGTTTTGTTTTAGATGAACCAACACCGAAACCGTATCTAAATGGAGTCGAACATTAATTGGTTTTTCATTCAATTTCCGAAAGCGAATAAAAAAACCAGACTGGACACACCTAACTACAATCAATGGCTCAATGCTACCCAAACTTACACCATCATCTACACATAGTATTTGACTTGTCCAAGATTTCCCTCATAGCCATATATATAAGATGAGGTATATATATATATATCCATGTTTACATAACCCACCGATAAATCATTTGTGAGTAATTTACCAAATAAAAAAAAGGAAAGAATACCAAAAACAAAATCAACAAAAAAAAAAAAAAAAAAACATATAGGAAAATGACGACGTGGTTTTAATGTTTCCCCCCTAAAGTGATGTGGTTTATTAAACTCGAACGAAAAAGATACTTAGCTCAGGTCCACTGTTCCCATCAGGATTCATCATGTAATACGTCTCCGAGTCTCTTGACCCAATCACTCTCTCGAAATGTGCTCTCATGTATGTCAAATCTCCTTCTTGTTGCCCTCCTCCTCCGCTTTGCTCCGTCGCGCCGCTACTCACCGGTAACACACCTGCTCCCATAGACACCGCGTGAAGCATCTGCATCACCACAAGATCCTCTTCCGTTGGCTGTCTCTTCACACCGTAACCTGATTTTTTACCGTTACAGTACAACGCCCAAATCGGTTCGTCTATGATCTTGGTTTTCTCACTCGGTTTCTTCTCGCATTCCAACGCGATTCGTACCAAACCGACTCCGAGATCCTGGAGGAGTTTCCCCGTTGGGATCGCTAACTCCAGCAAAAGAATCGGTAGAGAACGCGGATTCTCCTGAACCGCTAAATTCACCCGCGTTTTGCGGTAACCAAACAACGTCCCCGTGACACGTGTCCCTCCGTGAACGTGGTTCTCATGGAGCCGTGTTCCTCCCACGGGGAATTTACACATTGGAGACATGATCGGAAGTGATCGGAACACAGACCGGACGCGGCGGAATAGCTTCGTCGATTTGGAGCCGGTTGTTTTGTTCTTTCCTGACGGTTGCTCCAGTGTAATCTCCGGTCGTACCGTCGCCGTTGATTTCTTTGACCGTGGACTCCCAAGAGGTGACAATGTCGTCGGAGTTAGCATCCTCGGCGTTAACGGTGGTGTTGCCATTTCGAAAGATTACAAATGAAAAGTTTTCTCAAATTGAAAATGTTTTGTATAACAGAGTAAAAGACCAAATCTTTATACAATCTTAGAAACTAAATGGAACGCACGTTCAGTTAAATCTTTATATCTTTTGTTTAATATGCAAACGTGAGTCAGCGACTTTCTTGTGATATATGTACCTATAATTTATATATTTCAGGTCGCCGGTTTTAGTTTATGGTCGGGGGATATCGATTAATCTAAAATTGATTAGTGTTGTTGCCTTTGGCAAAACCATTTTGATGTTTATGTTTGGTGGTAAGACTCATTCTCTGCAGTCTGCACTGCTGTTTCGAAGGTTGTTTCCCACTTACACATGTTTCTGTGTCTCCCTATCATATTTAATAAAGAAAAAAACTGTTGTAAAGAATCTCTTTTGACCAATTTTAACAACATACTCTCGCATAGAGAAATTAAAATCAAGAAACAGAGTCGATAGAAACAGAGCAAAAATGAAGCGTGGAAAGTTTAAGGCAAAAGCACATAACACGCGCATATATTTACATATATACACATAAAAGAGTTTCCAAAGATGAAGTCTGTTTTGAAACTTTTCTCTTATCCTTGAATAGAAGAAAGTCTCTTCGGTGGAGGCAAATTTCTCATGTTGGATTCCATCTTGTTGAATGTGAGGTTGGCGACGGCTCTGTCGATTGAGTTTGTTTCCAATTCACTCTTGTGCTTTCTGTTCCTATTTACATTAAAAAAATGGTCTTTACGTGAGACAAAATTTATAAGCAAAGTCTGTGATGATTAATGAAGAAAGCTCTCTACCTGGTTCCATCCTCGTCAGAGTTGGTGGTGGTGTTGCCTGAGTCCGACTTCTGTTGAGAGTTCTTTGCAAGCCGGTAAAAGGTATCACGGAAGCACTTGCGAGTATCATCAGTCAACTACAATTAAAAGATATTGCAAGTCTGTTAACAAGACCCATCTAATACATATATATATATCATAAAATCACAAACCAAGGTTAGGAATTAGGATCACCACACTAACCTTTTCTGTAGCCCTTTGTAAATCCTGCAACACGACTTCTTCAGCAGATGCCTCCTCCATGTTCTCTTCACACAGATTCATAGGTGTCTCCTGTTCCTCCTTGAACCAAAATAATGTTCCAATGTCAACATTTCTATATTAACCCGAGAGATCTAAAGACCGAAATACCCAGCTAAATTCCACAAGATTCGTATAGCGGGAAAGATGACCACTAGACTAGTCTTTTAATGCTATTTTGACAAAATTGCTAGTGTATATCAAAGAGTCAATTCTTACCGTAAGTGGCATGTCTTGACAAGTTTCCCAACTGTAATGGAACATTGGGACTTCTCTGCCATCGATATTGTCGAGAAACGCAGAGGAAGAACTGGGGCTGTTGTTATAATCCGACTCCTTGAAAGAATCAAGATTCCCATTCCCTGGAACATCCTCCAAAATGGAACTTCTTCAGTCAAAACCGGAAACCAAAACAGAGAGACACAAAAAATATAAACATCGGAAACTAAATTGAATCTTCTTCTTATCTGTTTATATAAACAAATTATCACTGAGAGAGTGTGTGTTTAGAGCTTATACAAGAATATGTCATCCATTTGTTGGATCCCATCGAAATCATGAAGTGAGCGGTCGAAACAACCACTAGCCTTTAACCTCTTTGATTCTTCTTGTGCTTCTTCGCTTGTTCCCATCTCCATCTGACTGTATAATCCTCCACTGAAACCATTGTTAATAACATCGTAATCAAAGCATTTCTCTACAGCTTCTGAAGAGTTCATGCTCCATCCAGTTCCCCACATATCAGGAGATGGGTATGAATCTGATGTCTCCTGATAGTTTGGCACAACTAGATCCTCTAAACTTCTTCTCGAATAACGATCCATCACACTTTCACCTGCTAAAGGTCAATACTTTTAAGAGACAACCATGATAAAAATATCTGAATATTGGGGATTAAGAAAATAGGAAAAACTCACCTTTGATCAGATCCAATTCAAAAATCTCCTTTTGTCCAAAAAAAAAAAAACTAATATATTATTATTAAGAGTTTGTGGCTATCTATCTTGTGCAGAATTGTGAGTGAAGGAGAGAAGACAAAGAAGAGCAAGTTGGAGGAAGTGGAGAGCGCGTGGTTTGAACTTAATTCGTGGCTCACGATTCGCAGACGAGATTTGTGGCTCAGATTTCTTCTCCATCTAAAGCAACTCTTTCATTGGTCCACGTGTTGCTCATATCTTTTTCTGCGATGTCGGCACTTTGAAAAAAATTATTAAAAATCTTCTTACTACTGGCCAACTTGCACATTTTTTGTAGTTACTTTAGTTGTGTGTAGGCCTAGTTGTCTGTTTATGGCTAAACGCCAAAAGAAAAAGAAAAGAATTGTTTACGGATATACCCTCCCGAGTCCCGATTTAGGCAGTGGTTTTGCTCACAGTTTTGATGACACGTCCCATGTTCACTCGATTTGGTGTATACACGTGGCCTGTATGATTAGGGAGGTGAAGACACGTGACAGACTGTTTAGCGGTGGAGTGGGACCCATGGTTTATGGGGATGAACAGCATCATTGTATAATGTCTCCCATGAATGTTAGTATTTTCCCAAAAATAAACTTTATGAATTTATAAACTTCGAAATTAGATTTAGGTATTTGAAAAATCCAGTTTGTCGAAGAGCTCATAGGCAAATGGCCCGCCATTTCGTTTTGCTCTCTACTTCTGGGCTCTGCCATGAGAGTTCAATTTCTTTCTTACCGCGTAGGTTAACTGGACGGCCCAATGGGCCTAAAGGGTGAAATAGAAAGTCAATTTGCAAAATCATCAAAATATAACAACGATATTTTGTTTCCGAAACAAAATAAACTTTAGAGCTGACACTATTTAAGAAAGTGATATATATAGAGGAGTATTTCATAATCATTAATGGGAAAAATATATGATCTCAACTTGTAATTTCAGAATCAATGATTGAATATTATCAAATTTCAACTAAAGATTTTACACTCAATAATTGGAATAGCACAACATTTTATTTAGATTTCCAAATCAGTTAAAAACATGCAATCCAAACATTTTTTTAAAAAAACTAAAAAAACAGTAGGGAAAATTAATATAAATTGTACAAAATTTTAACTATCAATGAAGTTGAGACTTCAAATTTGACTAATTTTCACAAAAGAACTCAAAGAAAAGAAATGTAGGGAGATAATTAAAGAGTTGAGAGCTGAGACAAATCAGCGACATATTATATATATTTTTATTTTATTTTTTTTCTTCCCAATACTAAATCTGAATATCCGAGTGTGTTGTATAGATAGATCTTTGGCCCCCGGCGCGTTCGCGATTCTCCTCGAAATTTCAGCTCCAAGTTCTCCAAACAGTTCATTCCTCTACACATTTCGAGATCATTATCAAATCGTCTCTAAATTTGTTTCTAAATCAATCCTTCCGTTGAATCGTTCTCCGTCATCTCACGAGACTCGATCTCGCTACTAAGTGTTTTTTTTTTTTTTTTTTTCCGGTGTTGCGAAGAATCTGAAGAAATGATTGGTAAGTTCAGTTAAGCTGGACTTATTGGATTAGATTTTGCATTTAATGTAGTCTCTAGTTCTCCTACTTGGTTCATTCAAGTTCTCTCCATTCGATTTGTTGATTTCACAGGTTGATTGAAATCTGAGAATCCGTTGACTATTGCAGCTGGATCGAGATGGAAGAGTATGTTTCTTACTTTTTTTTTTTGATGTAGCTAGTGGCTATATAGTGCACAGTCTTCGTTTTCTCGTCCTTGTGCATTTTGATCAATGTGCTGTTATGTTTACTTCTGTATAGAGAAAATGCAGTTGAGATTCTGCAGAGATATCGCCGAGATAGGCGAAAACTCTTGGATTTTATGTTGGCCGGTAGCTTAATCAAGAAAGTTATAATGCCTCCTGGTGCTGTGACTCTTGACGATGTTGATTTGGATCAAGTTAGTGTTGATTATGTCATTAACTGTGCTAAGAAAGGTTATTATAGCTTCCTGCTTCTTTCTTCTACGGTTTTCGTGATTTTTTTTTTTTTTTTTTTTAGAGTAATGTTGTATATTGTTTTTTTTAAATGTAGGTGGAATGCTCGAACTTGCTGAAGCCATTCGGGACTATCATGATCATATCGGATTGCCTTATATGGTGTGTTTCTCTCACTCGTCTATCTGTACTATACATCAACATGTTTTTTTTCTTTAATTCGTTCCCTTATATGGTGTGTCTTCCTTCTTCTTCCAGCCACTAGATTTGTCTTTAACATTAATTACTAGGAGAACCTTGCATCATTTTAAAGGATAATGTAAGTTAAACAACTGCATTTTTTTTGAAACGGAGGATTAGTTCACATATGTACCCGCGTGTGCCTTACTTTCTTTATCCATGCCTACCACTGAGATGCTAAACGTACCTTTCTCCTTCTCATTTTCTAAAAGTTTGGGTCTTATGCATATTTCAGAATAGCGTGGGTACTGCTGATGAATTCTTTTTGGCTACAAATCCTGAATCTTCTGGCTCGCCTCCTAAAAGGGCCCCGCCGCCGATTCCTATATTAACTTCCTCACCCTCGCCCATGGTTACAAATCCGGAGTGGTGTGACTCACCATCTGCACCTCCATTATTGCGATCAGAATCTATTGATTCACCAAAAGCTCAAGAGCTGACTGTTGATGACATTGAAGATTTTGAGGACGACGATGACCCTGAGGAAGTTGGTAATTTCAGGATCTCAAGGCGGACTGCAAATGATGCCGCTGATTTTGTGCCAAAACTGCCCTCCTTTGCGACTGGTAATAGATCGGAAAATGCATATATTTAAGAAGTAAACCTGATAAAAATACTCTTGTTATTGTTATTTGATTGCATAAACCTCATAAAATTATGCAAAGCGTATGTGAATTTCTAGGATTGGTGATTTGATTTATCATTTATGGACAGGGCATTTTAGTTTGAAACAAACGAGTGCTTATAAATATATCATTACTTTATACATTCCAGTAGCCAGAGTTAACTACAACTGGACAATAAGTAGTACACATTTAAAATCGATACCCCGCTGATTTATTAAGAAAGTTGCATTTATTTCTGTTTCAGGTATTACCGATGATGATCTTTGTGAAACTGCATTTGAAATTCTGTTGGCTTGCGCTGGAGCCTCAGGGTATACAGACTATTGACTTGCTTACTTTTTAATTTCCTTGTTTGGTTGAGGTGTGATTGTCATTTCAGTCAGAGTCTTACTGATATTGTTTTCCTCTTCTATATGTCTTCGACTTCTGTAATCGTATAGAGGTCTCATAGTACCTTCAAAAGAGAAAAAGAAGGAGAAAAGCAGGTCTAGGCTAATTAAGAAGCTCGGTCGCAAAAGCGAGAGTGTTTCTCAGTCTCAGAGTTCATCAGGATTGGTTGCTCTTTTGGAAATGATGCGGGGCCAAATGGAGGTCAGTTTCTCTTTCTCTCACTGTTTCTTTCTTATCTCATTTGTTGAAGCATATATGGTTTGTTAGAGCATGGACTTTACATATTTATCACTCTATACTTTCCTGCCAGTTGTTCTTATGTACGTATCATGTCAATATGTCCTAATTTTTGTATGCCAGTCTCTGCTTCATTGTTTTTTAGAATGTGGTTGGACTCTATTAGCTTTGTTCCTCAGATTACTCTTTCCATATGTCAATGTATTGTATTATATTTTCTGTGCTGTTGCCTACGCTACATATGAACAATCACAGTTGACCCAGTTTATGTGTTTGTTGTGTATCTGGTAATCAATTTGGGCTTACACAGATTTCTGAGGCCATGGATATCAGGACAAGACAGGGGTTGCTTAATGCCCTAGCCGGAAAATCTGGGAAAAGAATGGACAGCCTCCTGGTACCTTTAGAATTGTTATGTTGCGTGTCTTGTACCGAGTTCTCTGAAAAGAAAGCGTACTTGCGCTGGCAGAAAAGGCAGGTAAAGACCACCTTTTCCCATCTATTGGAACTGAGCGCTTCTTTATTTAGTATTTTGGTTTTATCATCTGTTAACTTTTTGGTATCGCAGTTAAACATGTTAGCAGAGGGGCTCATTAATAATCCCGTCGTTGGATTTGGCGAATCAGGTCGCAAGGCAACTGACCTGAAGAATCTTCTGCTAAGGATTGAAGAAGCAGAGGTATTTTTTCTCCTTTGTCTTCATGTGATCTATTACATGGTGTAGACATCAGGTATCGGAAAAGTTTCTATTGAAGACTCTTCAGGACTCTTTGTCTTTATTATGAAAGTTAAGGTGAACATGCATATGATATATGTCCCTGTTTTCACAACCCAAATTAAATTTCATGTGAAGACAAGGTTTTGAAACTGTAATAGCTACCTGCGTTAACATCTTTGATGTAATCAGAACTAGAAAAATATTGTGCGACGCTACAGAAAAATCTCTCAACTATGTGTTTTTCTATAACTATCGTCCAAGTCCAACACAGCATTTATACATTTTAGTGCTGCACTCTTTGATAACCCTATAAGATACCCAAATTTTGATAAGTTTGGCCAAAATAGGCCAATTTCTTTCAGTAGGGGATGTCACTACACTGTATTAACCGGTAGAAAAAGACTCATTACTCAGGAACATCTGCCAATTCCTAACTTTGACGACCTAGCAGATGCCATAGAAAAAATTGGGTATTTTTATAGGTTTCGCTTTAAGGGTGTGGCATTAAAGTATCCAAAGGTTAAGATGGGTTATTATTTGTAGATAAACAAGCATATAACATCTTTTTTTCTGGCAATTCTCCCTATTATTAGTTCTTTGGCTTTTATCTTATATACTGCAAGTTGTGTTGGCTTACATCAGGGGTATCATAATTTGTTGACTTCTCTTTTGCTTTCTTTTCTATTTAATAGTCTCTTCCATCCTCAGCTGGAGAAGTGCAAAGAGCAGAATGCTTAAAATCTCTTAGAGAAGTTGCTATTTCATTTGCTGAGAGACCGGCTCGTGGTGATTTGACTGGTGAAGTGTGCCATTGGGCTGATGGCTATCATTTGAATGTCAGGCTATATGAAAAATTGCTTCTCTGTGTCTTTGACATATTGAATGATGGGAAGCTCACAGAGGTCTGTGAATTCTGTGAAAATATTATTTACTTCATGTTTCAGCACCAATTAGTGGTCGTTTAAAATCATTTTGATTTAGAAGGTTTCTGTTCTTCTTCTCAGCTGTCACTCTTTAAGCTGCTTAGTTTCTCTTTTTGTTTGTTCCTCATATTGATATTCCCATATTTATTATTGGGAAAAAATTATGGAGAAGTTGCCTTTCAGTTTATTGTTACTTTTTCTACAAAATGTTTTGATATAACCTTGGCCATTTTTTTTTTCTAGGAAGTTGAAGAAATTCTTGAGCTTTTGAAGTCGACATGGCGTGTTCTTGGAATTACAGAAACCATTCATCACACATGCTATGCGTGGGTATTGTTTCGACAGGTAATGATGGAGAAGAAATTGCCCGTAATATATTGATACTTCAACTTGGAATTATTACGGTGTCTTTATGAGTATATTGTGTGGTGGCAGTATGTAATTACCAGTGAAAGAGGACTTCTGCGACATGCTATTCAGCAGCTGAAAAAAATCCCCTTAAAAGAACAACGTGGGCCGCAAGAGCGCATACATTTGAAAACCTTGCAGTGTAAGGTTGAAAATGAAGAGATATCGTTCCTCGAGTCCTTCTTGTCACCTATTCGGAGTTGGACCGATAAACAGCTGGGGGACTACCATCTGCATTTTGCGGAGGTTTTAATCTAGAAACAAATGCATTCACATAAGTTACTTGCAGTTCGATTACAGCTATTTGTACATAGGATCAGCCTTTCTTTTTTACATGTCTGGTGAACTGTATGCTTGCTGATGTGTTATTGCATTTTGCATATCAGATGGACACATTAGTCTCAGTAATGTACAGAAACTTGACCCATCGTTTCATATGCATGTCAGACACACGCACACGTCTATTGCATTAAATTTAATATTTCTTGCATGAATTATAATAAGTGCATATCCGTCGCTTATATCTATTTACCTCTAATATATTTCTATTGTAAGACAGTTTCTTTTATCTATTTATACCATTGAAGTTAGTCATCTTGTTCTTTTTATCTACAACTTTTGCAGGGTTCACTTGTCATGGAGGATACAGTTACAGTTGCAATGATTACTTGGAGGCTTTTGTTGGAGGAATCTGATAGAGTATGTAACTTGCATTTTAGTGGAGCTATAGCATGACTTCTGTACTTGTAACTGAGAATGATGGATACTTTTGTCTACAGGGGATGCATTCTAACTCTTCAGACCGAGAGCAAATTGAGTCCTATATTTCATCTTCCATCAAAAATACGTTCACAAGGGTAAGTGTTATATTAAATTTTTTGATGCTCGACCAAAGATGGCATATCAGTTCTTGTTTATGCCCATTCTAAGAATTGAGCAAATTCCGTTTCCAATGTGCAAAATTAGAAGCATAATATCATGGAGGGTTTAATGAGGCTGATTCTTGCAATTTACAGATGTCACTTACCATTGATAGATCAGACAGAAATAATGAGCACCCGTTGGCATTGCTTGCTGAGGAGACAAAGAAACTGATGAAAAAGGACTCTACCATATTTATGCCAATTTTATCTCAGAGGCATCCACAGGCAATTGCGTGTTCCGCATCCCTTGTTCACAAGCTTTATGGGAACAAATTGGTAAGCTTGATCCTGGTTTCCCATTATATTAACTTTTGGTTACTACATTTAAGTCATAAATGAGATTCTGTCTTCGTATTTTATTTCAGAAACCTTTTCTTGATGGTGTTGAACACTTGACTGAAGATGTTGTCTCTGTTTTTCCTGCGGCTGATAGCCTTGAGCAATATTTACTGGAGTTAATGACTTCTGTGTGCGGAGAGGATACAAATGGACCTTACTTCAGAAAATTAATTCCATATGAGGTCAGAATCACATATGTTTTACTTTGAATTCTAGGAAGAATGGCTTAAACCACTCTATAAACAGGGTCGAATTTAGTGATCACTAATGTTGGCTCTCATATATCTCTATTTTATATCTGCTAGCTCGAATCTCTCTCTGGGACATTGGTTTTAAGATGGATCAATTCACAGCTGGGAAGAATCTTAAATTGGGTGGAGCGAGCTTTTAAACAAGAGGTGAGATTGGTGTTTCCTTTTCTGATCTGTCAAAGAATGGCTTTTCTCTGTTTTCTTATTGTAGTTTTTTCGAATCATAACACATCTTAGCTTTCTTCGGTATAGCACTGGGACCCAATATCACCTCAACAGCGACATGGGAGCTCAATTGTTGAAGTTTTCAGGATCGTAGAAGAGGTAGGTTCTGTAATTTCTCTTTCTTTGTATCCTTTTCGGAGAAGCATATATATATTTTGTGGGTTAAAGCACATGTTTTACTGAGTCTCATCTGTTACTTAAGCTATGCGTTTTTTTTTTTTTTTTTTTTTTTTTTTTTTTTTTTTTTTTTCAATTTGTTTCCACTCTAGTTCCCAAATATTCTGCATGAGAAAGATTATTAGGCTTGATTGAAGTTGTGTCTGTTCGTACATGTGTCAAAATTATATTGAACGAGCTGTGATATCTTTGTTTCTGGTAGAATCATATGTTGATCTCAGTTAGCCATATGCTTTTTACATCTAAGACTGTGTCTAATCAATGTTTTGGATAATCTTTGAGGCAGACTGTGGATCAATTTTTTGCGCTGAAAGTTCCAATGAGATCCATTGAACTAAACGCTTTATTCCGTGGCATTGACAATGCATTTCAAGTATATGCTAACCATGTCATGGAGAAGCTAGGTATGCACCATATGACTGGTTAAATTTACTTCTGAGCTTTGAGATGCAGTTATCAAATTTTATCTTCCTCAACCTGGATATTGATTTTCGGTCTGCTGGAATATTCTGGTATTGGATTTTTACTATTCCAGCTAGCAAGGATGATTTGGTTCCACCTGTGCCTGTTCTTACTCGTTACAAGAAGGAAGCAGCCATCAAGGTTTTTGTTAAGAAGGAGCTATTCGAGTCAAAACTGCCACATGAGAGAAGGTCGATTAACATTGATGTTCCTGCAACCGCTAAGCTTTGCGTTCAGCTCAATACTTTACATGTAACTTCAAGACACTCTTTCTCGGTTAAAGCACCAATTTATAAGTTTTGCTGCTATCTATATTGTTTTCATATATGCTCTTCACAGTATGCAGTTAGTCAACTAAGCAAGTTAGAAGACAGCATATGGGAGAGATGGATAGCTAAAAAACCTCGTGAAAAGATTGTCATCAGTATGGACTATCTATATGCTTATTTGATTCTGAAGCTCATTTTTCCCTTACAAAAATACTTATTCTTTCGTGAATATATCTTAAGCCATATGAATGATACATTCTCATTTTGGCTAACTTTTCGTGAATATATCTTAAGCCATATGAATGATACATTCTCTCATTTTGGCTAACTTTTCAGGAAAATCTTTGGTTGAGAAATCCAAGAGTTTTAACCAGAAGGAATCTTTTGAGGGAAGTAGAAAAGATATTAATGCAGCTCTGGATCGTATTTGCGAGTTTACTGGTGAGATGCTGTATGTTTACATATTGTGGAAGGAATCATTATCAAAGGGTTATATTAATCAATGATTCTTTAACAATGCAGGAACTAAGATCATCTTTTGCGATCTAAGGGAGCCATTTATTGAAAATTTATACAAGCCAAGTGTTTCTCAATCAAGATTGGAAGCATTAATCGAACCCCTTGACACGGTAAGAAATGTCCCCGTAAACAAGACATTTTTTTACTATGGTGCCTAGAAGTCACTCGACCAAAGACATTTTTCTGAACATTGCTAAATTAAATTTCCAATTACTTTGACCAGGAACTTGGACAGCTATGTAGTGTCATAATGGAGCCATTGAGGGATCGGATAGTCACAAGCCTGCTTCAAGCATCACTTGTCTGTACCTGAATTTCAGTTGGTTTATTTACATTACAAAAATGCTCTCAAGTGTTTACCTTTTGATAGATAATATTCATAATCTACCAGGATGGATTGCTTCGTGTACTATTAGATGGAGGCCCGTCACGTGCATTTCATCCAAGTGAGTCAAAGCTATTAGAAGAAGATGTAGAGGTCTTAAAGGTAACAACCCTTTCTTAATGGACATGTTATCTTTATAGCCCGAAATGCCGGTGTCTTTGAAGGTCATATGATTATGGGTGTTTCTAGGAATTCTTTATTTCTGGCGGGGACGGACTTCCGAGAGGAGTGGTTGAAAATCAAGTAGCCCGAGTTCGTCTTGTTGTAAAGTTGATAGGATACGAGGTTAGTGCCGACTAAATTTTAGTTTTGGTTTCAAGAATTTGTGTACAATCAGTAATTTGACTGACATATAAGAATGCAACAGACACGGGAGCTTATTGATGACTTGAGGTCTAGAAGCAGTCTAGAGATGCAGCAAGGAGGAAGAGGCAAACTTGGAGCAGACACCCAAACATTGGTGCGAGTGTTGTGCCACAGAAATGATTCGGAGGCATCTCAGTTTCTGAAAAAACAGTACAAAATCCCAACATCCCATTCCCACGCCTAATGGATGCACTCTTCTTATCATCTTTTCTTTTCAATTCGGCTTTCTTGAGTAACAAAATGATTTGTATAATTGATTCTCACAAGTACAGGCTGTTGAGATATTGTCAGGTATAATAAATGCTTAGGGATACAAAATATTGTCAGTCAAATTCAAAGTTTGCATCACCTTTAACTACATTGTTTTGAACTGAGTAATAAGCTCCTTAGGAACCTATCTCTCTGCATAGAAATCGAAACATGCAATCAAGAAAATTTGAAGAAATTTGGAGACATCATATTTATATATATATATATATACATACGAACTTTGAAGGAACCAAAGCCGATGATTCACTCAAACAAGGGAATGCGAGAGTGGCGGAGGCAGCTATTGCCAATGGGAGAAGAGAGCTCGACGACCAAGATGAAGACGAAGAAGCCATTTGACAGTGGATAGAATTAGATGATACGCTGCGTTTTTATATTGCAATAGTTGTGTTGTTCCTATTTTACCTCCTTTTTAACTATAATAGCCTTCTTAAACTAGTGTTCACAAAAAAAACAAAGTCACTATTCACAGGGTTTTTCTGTCAGTTCAGTGAAAAATAACAAATCTGTGGATATATATCCACGGTTTTTTGTCGATACGCGCTCCACGCAAAAAACTAATGCGCGTGGGTTTTAGAGCTGTAGAGCGTCCAATTATAATTATAATTTAATTTAGACAAAAAAAGAACATATTTTCGGACTTTATAACCGAACCAAAAACATGTAATTGGCTATTTCAATTGACTATTTATCTATTACCTTGATTAAATATTATAAATTACTAATTACATAAATTTACACCCGCATATATAACTAAAAAAAGCCGTTGATATGATTATACAGTATAGCACTGTTCCGTTTCTTTTTTTTCTTATCGAAATTGAACTTTTGGTTGGAGTTGATCTCTGTTTCACTTTTGCATCATAATTATATGATGTTATGTTTCAGAATTCAAATAACTATATATTTTTTTAAGATGGTGACTGATTCTCTTTCGAGTATAGTTTCCTGTTGCTGTGTAAATGATTTCAATATGCATTACACTCGGATATTACAACACTCTAGTACGTATAATCATATTCTTGTATACGAAAGCTACATATCTTAAGTCGTCAAATCATATGCTAAGTATCTTTAGGAAGCTCAAATTTTGTGTGCCTTCTTTGAAGGAGATTCATGGTACAAGAGTGGTATAGTTGGTTACTTTCACTCTCTTGGTCTGGCAAGCCATAGAGAGCTAAGAGCGCGTAACCGCAATGAATATTCGTGTACTGCAAGGAGAGCTCGAGCCGACTGTCGGGTTGTTAATATTCTTACCATCTGTTGATATGTTTGTAGCCTCAAGTTATCAGCCTGCCACACACAATAATATGGCAGTTATCAAATAACTGCAGATACTTTTTCGTTATATGTAAACAACACTCACTATATGTAACATACCTGGCGGATAAATCCTTCAATGGTACCTAACGTCCCCATCGCCATGGCCATCTGACCCATGTAACTAGCGACATTCCCTGATGAGCTTGAACCGAGAGTCCCGCTCGATAAAGTATCAGCGAGTGATTGCTGTAAGCTGTCCATCCCTTGAGACAAAGCATCTTCTGCTTGTTGAGAAGACTGTTGCAAGTTATTCAAGTCTAGTGATTGTTGTTCTGTCAACGGCTCCAACTGATTCGCTATTAGCTGTAGGGAAAGCAAAAGTTTCATAAACTTGCAGGTGAAACATATATATCATAACCAGGGAGAGACAGTTTATTAGTGTGTTTTGTATTAATAACCTTGAGAAGTTCTGATGAACGGAAACCTCCCAGCCACAAGAAACATCTCTCAGCTGGTGTTTTCCACATCCCTGATAATAAATGGAAGACATCGTTCTTAGCTGCGTTGCTCTTTATCCTATAAAGCTCCTCATATTGAGCTATCACTCCATCTACAATAATCCGAAGCTCAGCATCACTCGAATGAGAATCTAATGCAGAACTCAGCTCCTTCATCTGTCTGTTTTTTTCTTCCTGCCATCGTCTGTATTCTGCATCAAATGCCATTGCCCCTGTGAAAGAGAAAGCATATATAAGTTATCTCACATGACACTAATCAACACCATCAACCAAACTAGTCCTTAATATTTCATAACCAACATGTAACTTGTGATATTAAGATGCAATGAATGGTTATATACCACTATTTCATAAAATCCATAGAAAGCATGCACCATAAACAACTCTTTGGATAGAGATTCAGCCAACTCACCATTTCCAGCAGCCGAATGGGCTTGGTCTCCAGAGCTTGAGATAAAGACACCCTAAGATTAAGGGAAACTGTTTATGTATGAAGAATAGTAAATATCCA
This sequence comes from Barbarea vulgaris, assembly GCA_963667165.1. Lineage (NCBI taxonomy): Eukaryota > Viridiplantae > Streptophyta > Magnoliopsida > Brassicales > Brassicaceae > Barbarea > Barbarea vulgaris. The sequence goes on from OY763891.1 coordinate 25,386,420, forward strand.
CACGAACAGAGCCAAACACAATTGAAACCTGTTGCCTTGCTCTTTGTAGCTCCTGCTCAAGTTGTGTTAGCTTCAATCGGCTGTTCTCTAGCTGCTGAACATATGCCTAAAAGTGTAGTAACCAATGGACATCTTAGAGTTTGCAAATAGCTATGCTTGTAGAAAACATAAAAGAATTGAAACAATGAACATAAATCTAAACATACCTTCTTCCTCAATCTGCTTTTCCTTGCAGCCTCACGGTTTTGAGCGAGCCTACGAAGTGTCTGTTGATTACAATGATCAAGAAAGACATAACTGAAACGCTCAATTACCAAAAAAAAAAAAAAAAAAAAAACCTCTTCCTATATAGAGAGTTCTATATCACCTTTTGATCCATTTTATTCTTTGAACGGTCGCTAGAATCAGAAGCACCAATACCCAAATGCCCTTCATCAAACTGCAGAAATACCGTTTCATTTCAAAACTTTGGCAATTTAATGAGCATAAAGAATCAACACCTAACAATTTTATAAGCTAACCATTAGATTATTTTGATCCGTGTTGCCATCTGTTGAGACTGATGTTCTTGGACTAGTATCACCCATTCTTTCTTTTTCATCCAAATCACTGTCACTAAAACATCAGACCAAATCTTTATTACTAAAACATCAGACAAAAGCCGATCCAATCATGGTACCCTCTGAATTAGAAATGGTGTAACACTTGTTTGACAGAACATAAAAATGATTTGTGGCAAGTACTAAAAAAACCAGTGAACAAGGAAATCAAAGGAACCAATACCGCAAACTCTGAGTGCAGCATATCATTCTCTGTATCCTAAACAGACTATCCAAATATCCAATGCCAAAAAACAACAACTCATTGAGTAGCATCAAGAAAGTGGAAACATATACGTTGCCTCACTCTCTCAAGTCTCACGTAGACAGGTTGAGTAAAAAAGATCCAAACCACTAAGCTTAAACTTAGCATAGCGTGAAGCAATCGATGACCTAAAGAACTTTGAGTACTCAAACACAGAATCAAAGTAAACAATAAGAAAGCCTACATGATTTAAAGTGAGGTGAATCAGTAAATGTTCTAAACATTAGACAGAAGTAGAACTAAAAGATTCAGAATTTAGCACACTAGCCCTGGAAACAGAACGTAAAGACACAAAATTTCGAGCCTGTTTACATCAAATCCCAAGCAATTTCACTTCTGTAGTGTCGAAACCGATGGTTTTGGTTCATAAAGCAAAAATCGAAATCTTCCATGACAAGACCAATCATGAAAGCAGAGGCAAAATAAGAAAGCTGAAGAATTAAAATCCCAAGACCATTAAAGGAGAAACTGACCTTAAGAATGGATTCTTGAGCTAAACCCCAAACAAGGGCTGCTCAGAAAGAGATTGAAACAAGGATCCGACAAGATTCCAATCTCCAAAGGCGTCGTCTTGTGTAAAACCCACCAGACATCAACAACAAAGGTTGCTATTTTTGTATCTACTTGGAGGTCTTTCAGTTATACGATCTTTGTTTGTTTCCTGGTCTGTGAAAAGAAGCAACAAGGGAAGACGAACTGAAGTGATGGTGGACTTGTAGAGATGGCTGAGCCTTTAAAAGTCCCCTCTCCTGTGTGAAAATGCAACTCTTTTTTAAACAAATTATTCTTGGTTTTGACAATGACATGTCACTTTCTTTATTTTTTTCAAATCCATTATTTGTATAGTACTAATGTCATACTATTACTTAAAATTATCACACCTTTTTTCTGAATAAATTAGGGAATTGTTTAGTCTAACTCATCAAATCACACACTTATTTTGAAGGTATTCTTATGTTGTCAACTCATCAAAACACCTTTATATTGTCAAATGATTCCGACACAGAAGTAAACAAAACATAATACAAAATTTAATAACCTTTCTAGTATAATCAAAGAGATATAAACATTAAACTTTCCAAATGCTAACGAAAAAAAAAAAAAAAAAAAAAAAACCAAACAAAAAAACCTTACAGCTACAGCTAAACAACATGAATTACCACAACCATTTAGAAACCTACAAACAAGAGTGTCTTTGTTTCCCAGAAATTGCTTATTTGTTGATGGATTGGTAACAAGAATCTGACAAGTTAATTCATTGTCTCTCCTGGTTTGTGTCCATATTGGATTTTGTACAGCTGAGTGACCAAAATTCAATTTCACTCTCTCGGTCGAGCAAGCCATAAGGAGCTAAGAGCTCGTAGCCGCGAGAAGTAATCATGAATTGCAAGTAAAGCACGCGCTGACTGTCGCGTTGTTAATACTCTTATCATTTGTTGCAATGTTTGTAGTCTCAAATTATCAGCCTGCCACAACCGAGAGATCATTATCATCCTACGAATATATTCTTAAGATATCATCTCAAAACATCACACAAGTGTTGTACCTGGCGGATAAATCCTTCGAGGGTACCTAACTTTCCCATTGCCATGGCCATCTGACCCATGTAGCTCGCAACATTCCCTGATGAACTTGAACCAAGAGTCCCACTTGATAATGTATCAGCTAGAGACTGTTGTAAGCTCTCCATCCCTTGGGACAAAGCATCTTCAGCCTGCTGCGATGTCTGTTGCAAGCTATTTATCCCCATCATCTGTCTCTCTGTCATTGGCTCCAACTGATTTGCCAGAAGCTGCTTGCATACATGATTATTACAACCAAATTTTTTCTTTTTGGTTAAAAGTGGTCTCTATGTAAAATTTGATGGAATTCGACCTGACCTTGAGAAGTTCAGACGAACGGAAGCCACCGAGCCACAAGAAGCATCTCTCAGCTGGCGTTTTCCACATGCCAGATAGCAAGTGAAAGACATCATTCTTAGCTGCATTGCTCTTTATCCTGAAAAGCTCCTCATAGTGAGCCATCACACCATCGACTATTATTCGAAGCTCAGCATCACCTGCATGAGCGTTCAGAGCAGACCTCAGTTCATTCATTTGCTTGTTCTTTTCTTCCAGCCACCGTGAATGTTCAGCATCAAACGCCAAAGCACCTGAAAGAAAGGAAGTCATACATGATCATGAGATTCCTCATCTTGTAAATCTAAATCTACACCAGGGGCTGATTTGCTATCAGAACCATTTCAGTCTGCCATTGACTCTGATAACCCAGCGTAGTGCCATGAGATGACATATGATGTAACTAATTGATCAATCTACACCTAGTCAATAGCAAGTGGATATATGAAATTATCTTATACACAAATTACAACCCACTATGAAAACTAATAGAGAATAAGCAACCAACCATTTCCTCCAGTAGAATGGGCTTGGTCTCCTGAGCTTGAAATGAAGACGCCCTAAAAGCGAGAAATTTTCATTTATGTATACAGAATCACAAAAAATAATTAAAAGAAATAAGAAAATAAATTTGAACCTGCTGTCTTGCTCTTTGCAGCTCCTGCTCAAGCTGAGTAAGTTTCAAACGGCTGTTCTCCAGCTGCTGAACATATGCCTATGGAGGGAGCAATTAAAAGGAATTAAGGTAGTCAAAAATAGCTAAGCTTCTAGAGATGCACCAATTTAGAAAAGAAAAATATAAAATAAAGAACCAATGGAAGGCATTACCTTCTTCCTTAGTCTGCTTTTCCTTGCTGCCTCACGGTTTTGAGCAAGCCTACGAAGAGTCTATGGATCAAAATAAAAGGAAAAAAACAAAAAGATTACGCAATGACTCAAAAAAATAATTAGCTTATCTACAGAGTTGGACATATCACCTTTTGATCCAACTTGTCCTTCGATCGGTCACTAGAATCAGAAGCAGCAGTATTTACTAGAGCTCCTTCGGACTGCATGAAATTAACACCAGAAAATATAATGGTCCATCGAAATCACATTCGTTTGAACAAACATAATTGAGAGAATATAGCCAGATTAAGAGCTAACCCCAAGATCCCGATGATCTGTGTCTCCATCTGTTGAGACATCAGTTATTGGACTGGTATCAGCCATATTACTTTCTCACCACCTTTCTGTACTAACACCTGATAACAAAGGCAATATCCAATTGTGGCCTCTCTTGTAGTAGCAACTTCTTGAGATTTCTCTTGCGTGTACAGATTCTAAGACTGCCAAGATTTGGAAAGAAATTATGAGAACGACAAAAAGAACAAAGTTAGCTGATAGAGGGTATAGAGAAAAGAAAGAAAGATAAAGAAACCTTACAAGACGAACCAATAGGAAATGAAATCAGGAACAACTGTTGAGCATCTAGACCATTGGCTGTACTGAATGAACACAGAAAACAATATTTACATACCATTCTCTTTTGCTAGAATAGTTTTCTAGTATGGACTATAAAGTCAAAGGAAAGGTTCTCTAGTATAGTGGCTACTTCTGTTTCCTTTAAACAAGCCAGGAGAAAGAATGCTAGTGAATCCTTTATTTATTTAACACAATAAGTATCCTCCAAGGAAAATTCTGCCTACCATAAGTCACAAACTCAAAAAAATATAAGAACCATTGGTTTGTGCCTAACAGACTGATCAAATGAGTACCAAATATGGAAACAAATATGTAGAGAAGCAAGCTAATTGAATGTGGATATCAGTTGAAAGAAGAGTAAAACTCATTTACACCTTAAGCTTATCCCATGGATCAAAGTCAAAATCAGTGAGAGTTAAAAAGGTGGCAGAGTCCAAAATGCCTGGGTCTGAAAATTAGGCAGAGTCACAGATACTGATCAAGTTCTGTGGTCATAAAACTCATTTCAATTTACACTCAAGTAGCTTCATTAACTTGGTTTGCAACTAGAACAAAATCTACCTCAGAATTCACATCCGAGTTGACTCAATTCCTACTCAGTATACACATCGAGTAACTTAAAACGCTAAAGATTCAAAATCTAGCACCAAAGAAACAGTATTTAAGAGATACATAACACATACTAGTAACATTTCAATCCAAATATTGGAATTAGATGATTTCGGTAGCTCAAGATTAAGAAGGAAAAACAAAAAAAAAGCAAAACTCTTTGAGCTAGTGAAAAGTCAACTAGGTTTAACTTCAAAAGCAAAACTCAAAGTAAGCAAGTAGCTTTGTAATGACTGTGAAGGAGAAAAACTCGGAAGCAAAAACCCTAGAAACAAACTTAGGTTGGTGAAGAAACTGACCTGTTAAAAACGAAATCTTGGTGGAGGAAGTAAAAAAAGGTTAGTATCGGAATCGGATTGAAAGCAAAAGAAGCAGAGACGACACGATCCGAAATTGCAATCTCCGAGACAAATCTACCACTTCCCAAAGAACCTCGATGAAATTTAACGGGAAATTTCCAAACTAATCCCTTTACTCTTTCTTTTCCCATTACCAACTCTATTTTTTTTTATAATTGCTAAAACCACCCTTATCCTCAAATTTTATATTTCAAGTAGATTATAATACGTCATGATGGGAAAAAAAAAAAAAAAGATTATACGTCATTTCTTTCTTCCTTGACCATTTGACAAATCGGACCGCCATTGAGGATCTGTCCGATTTAGTTAGCACCTAAAAAATCCAATTTTAAAAGGTTTAAGCTTATTAAAAAAGAAATGGTACTTGTAAAAGAAACAAGACAGAATTCAAAGATACTGAAAAGTATTAGTTGGTATTTACCTAAATAAAATACTATGTTACTTTATTTGTTCTCAGGGATTTATATTCCTGCTGCTTAGTAAATATAGGAAAATAAAATTTAAAAATATGATATATAATTTTGAGAAAATTTAATTTTTTTAGTTTGGGTTAACTATATTAGAATTTAGGGTATAGTTTTTATGGGGTAGGGGGTACAATTTAGGATTTAGAGCTTAGCTAAATCCTAAATCTAAAAAAATGTGTGGTTAGAATTATCCTCTAATAAAAATGCTATTTGTATCTTAAATGAAAATATGTGCTAAAAATGTCACAAAACTTTATTTTGTGCTATTTTTGAGAATTGTTCAATAATTTTTTTAATTGTATATATATATTTACATTAGCGCAATAAAATTTAACAAAACAAATATCAGATAATTTGTAATTGTCCAAATACTAGACAGTAAGTAAGTGTCCCCACCGTTAATAATTTACTTGTCAATAATTCAGCCTCAGTCTCAGTCTCAGTCTCAGTCGTCACTAGAGATCCTCTTCTTCTCTATCTCTTCACTCCTACAGTCCCACTCAATGGCTACCAGATTGAAGCAGCAGTTTTCAATCTCACTGGCCTTCACATTCTTCTGCTTCTTCTTCTTCACCACCTTCTCTTTCACAGAAGACGAGGAACTTGGTAATCTTCTCAGATTCAAGGCCTCCATTGATGATCCCAAGGGATCTCTTTCAGGTTGGTTAAACACTTCTTCTTCTCACCATTGTAACTGGACTGGCATCACATGTACAAGATCTCCTTCCCTTTACGTCTCTTCCATTAACCTTCACAGTTTGAATCTTTCTGGTGATATCTCTGATTCCATTTGTAATCTCCCTTACCTCACTCACCTTGACCTCTCCCTTAACTTCTTCAATCAGCCTATCCCTCTTCATTTGTCTCGCTGTCTTACATTAGAGACTTTAAATCTCAGCTCTAATCTCATCTGGGGCCCTATCCCTGATCAGATTTCTGAGTTCAGTTCCTTGAAAGTTCTCGATTTCAGCACCAACCATGTTGAGGGTAAGATTCCAGAAGACTTAGGGTTACTGTTCAATCTCCAAGTTCTCAACTTGGGAAGTAATCTGCTCACTGGTACTGTCCCTTCTGCAATTGGGAAACTAAGTGAGCTTCTTGTTCTTGATTTGTCTGAAAACAGCTATTTGGTTAGCGAGATTCCTTCTTTTATTGGGAAACTAGACAAGCTTGAACAGCTTCTGTTCCATAGGTCTGGATTCCATGGACAGATTCCCACTTCCTTTGTTGGTTTGACAAGTTTGAAAACCTTGGATCTGTCTCTGAACAACCTGAGTGGTGAAATCACTCGATCCATAGGGCCTTCTCTCAAGAACTTAGTGTCTATTGATGTCTCACAGAATAAGTTATCTGGCTCTTTCCCCAGTGGCATTTGCAGTGGCAAAAGGCTTATCAACCTTTCACTCCATTCCAATTTCTTTGAAGGGTCATTGCCTAACTCCATTGGTGAATGCCTTAGTCTGGAGAGGTTTCAAGTGCAGAACAATGGATTCTCTGGTGAGTTTCCAGTTGTGTTATGGAAACTACCCAAGATTAAGATTATTAGAGCGGATAATAATAGGTTAACTGGTCAAGTACCTGATTCTGTGTCTTTGGCTTCTGCATTAGAGCAAGTTGAGATAGATAACAATTCCTTCTCTGGTGAAATCCCACATGGTCTTGGACTGATTAAGAGCTTGTATAAGTTTTCTGCTTCAGAAAACGGATTTGGTGGAGAGTTACCTCCGAATTTTTGCGACTCACCTGTGCTTAGTATTGTAAACATCTCTCACAATAGGCTCTTAGGGAAGATCCCAGAAGTGAAGAATTGCAAGAAGCTTGTCTCTTTGTCTCTGGCAGGCAATGCATTTACCGGACAAATCCCGCCGTCACTTGCTGATTTACATGTTCTGACTTATCTTGATCTATCTGACAATAGTCTTACTGGTTTGATCCCTCAAGAGTTACAAAACCTGAAGCTTGCTCTCTTCAACGTGTCCTTCAATCAGTTATCAGGTGAGGTACCTCACTCTCTGGTCTCCGGGTTACCGGCTTCCTTCCTGCAAGGTAATCCCGGGCTCTGTGGACCTGGTTTACCCAATTCTTGCTCCGCTAATCGGTCTAGCTTCCATAAAACAAGTGGTAAAGCGTTGATGTTAGCTTTGATATGTTTAGCACTTGCTATTGTCACTTTCCTGGTGGTGTCATATCGATATTCCCGAAAGAAAGTTCAATTCAAGAGTACTTGGAACTCGGAGTTTTATTATCCCCTCAGGCTAACCGAGCATGAGTTGATGAAAGTGGTGAATGAAAGTTGTCCTTCTGGGAGTGAAGTATATGTTCTTAATTTATCGAGTGGGGAGTTAATAGCTGTGAAGAAGCTCGTGAATTCTAGGAATATATCATCGAAAGCTCTGAAAGCTCAGGTGAGAACCATAGCAAAGATACGGCATAAGAACATTACTCGAATTCTTGGTTTTTGTTTCACAGACGAATTGATCTTCTTGATCTATGAGTTCACACAAAATGGTAGCTTACATGATATGCTATCGAAGTCTGGTGATCAACTACAATGGAGCATTAGGTTGAAGATAGCACGAGGTGTTGCTCAAGCATTGGCATACATTAGCAAAGATTATGTGCCACACTTACTCCATAGGAATCTAAAGTCAACAAACATTCTCTTGGACAAAGATTTCGATCCCAAGCTCACTGATTTTGCTCTTGACTATATTGTTGGAGAAACTGCTTTTCAATCTCTGGTACATGCAAACTCCACCTCCTGCTATACTGCACCAGGTAAATGTCTAGAACGACTGAACTTTTCTTTTATGATGTTCTGAAACCTTTAATGATTTTATCCCGATTGGATCCAGAAAACAATTACAGCAAGAAAGCAACAGAAGAAATGGATGTTTACAGTTTTGGTGTTGTACTACTGGAACTTGTAACTGGGCAAAGCGCAGAGAAAGCAGAAGAAGGCTCATCTGAGGAGTCTCTTGACATAGTGAAGCAGGTTAGGAGGAAGATAAACTTAACAACTGGAGCTGCCCAAGTTCTTGACCAAAAGATCTTGTCCAATTCTTGCCAATCAGACATGCTAAAGACCTTAGACATTGCTCTCGATTGCACCGCCGTTGCTGCAGAGAAACGACCTTCATTAGTTCAAATTATTAAATTGCTCGAGGGCATCAGCTCTTCTGCTGAGAAGCTTCCAGTTTCCACATAAACAATACACCAAGAGAAACCATTTCTTAGCTCTGGTTTTAACTCAAAAATCAAGCTTTTATTGAAATGGTCCAAGTGTAAAATGGTATGTTTTGTTTGTATAACATAAGAGTTGTGTATTAATGTACAATGGTCGTGTGATGTGCAAGGATAATAAGCATTTTGAGTGTACATCTGATGAGCTTGGAGTTTCCACATGCGCTTTTTGGATCAAGAATAGAAGAGTCTTTTGGTCAAACAATCCAGGTTCAGGTTTAGGCTTCTCCAAGGAGTCTGTATCTTTCGCCAGTCCGAGATAAGCTGAGGTTACCCTTTTCTTCAACCCCTTGGATGATGCTGTGGTATGGAGGAGATCTTGATGTTTCTACCCCTTTATAGCTACCATATCCTTTCTTTTGTTTCATGGAAAGTTTAAGTTCATCACTGAACTCTGCAACAATGTCTGTCAAGTGGCTACAAGAAGGAAGACAATATGAAACTGGATTGACTTGTTGAGGAAAGCTTCTAGTTCCATCTCCAGATGAGCTTTTACTCTCAAGTATGCTCTGGAAACACATAAAAATATAGTTTCAGGCTTTTAGCAAAAGAACTTTCCTTAGTAATCTAGTCACTGAAGGACTGAAAAAAAAAAGTAGATTAACCTGAGCGTTGACTTCTTCAAGAACAGTTCCTGGAACAGGGTACGGGCAGAATTCATCGGGGCTGAAATTGCATAATATCCGTTTTATCAAACTCAGGCCAATCGATGGGCAGACCTGCAAACACACAAAAAATATAAACTGGAAGCTAGGTGAAGAAACCGAGCTACTATAAAAAATCACAGCTTACGCATACATACCTCATCTCTGGTGGAACTGTCCACAAGCATTTCTTTTGGAAGCATTAGGAGATCGCTCAGTTCATTGAGCAAGTGGAAAGGTTTAAATGCCCCATCTCCTCTTTGCATTTGTTGCTCCTTTTCCGGAGAATGATCAACATCGATCTCAAATATGTCTGTAAGCAATCTCGACCAGTAGCCAACCTATATAAAGCGTTTATATTAGCATTCATGGCACGTGACTAGAGTTTCAAACTAGAAAGTTCTATAACTCCCTTCAGATGAAAAGATTGGAAACTAAAGTAGAATGCTGAACAAAAGGGACATGTACAACTTCAAATAGTTTATGTGAATACCGTGTTTTTCAGTTTGACGCCAGATTCAAAGCTCAAAACCCCTGCTGGAATTGGCAGAACTCTTGGGTCAGCAATGGGATCAGAGACCGGATCAGTCGGTATCTGATGAGCGGACTCACGAAGAATAGCATTGAACATAGCAACGTCAAGTCTTACAATGCATTGCTCCATAACCTAGTCAGACAAAACATTCAGTTCAATCCAGAAAAGAAAGCTAGAAGGTAAAGAAAAGGGAGTGTACCATTCTGATCAACACAGGAAGACAACCACATTTACGACTTGCAGCTTGAATAGGACAGAGCTGTTGAAGAGCCTCCTCAAAAGCTTTTTTCCATAGGTTGACAGAAAAGCTCTCTTGTAACCGGTCACATGTTGCTGGTTCTGAAAAATTCCCAATCATTTCACCCATGGTCGAGTCTACTCCTTGAGGTCTCATATGAACCATCATTACCTAACATAAGAAATGGGAATATAAAGCCATTTAACATCTGCAGCTTACTCTAAAGAAAGGATGATCCATGATATTTTTTTTTTACCTGTGACCATATAGATCCAACTGCTTGGGTGAATAAACATGATTCAACTCTTCTTAATGCCGCTATCAGAGTTTTTGCATCTGTCCAGTCTTCTACGAGCGAGTTTGATCCATTTATATTTGTGCCACCAAAATCTTGTGAAATGATCTCTCGCAACATGACAGTGTTGGACAACCAGAAAGTTAACCTGAGCCAAAGAAAAGACAAGCAACATAATAAGGTTTACCAGATCCTATGGAAACATATATACAATAAGAATAGATGTCTCTTTTGATTACCTCGGTACATCACTTCCACAGGATTTCAGCACCAAGGACAGACCAGACACAATGTTTTTGGTTACTGAGATTAACTTGTTTTCACTCTGATGTTTTCTAGCAAATGCGTAGAGTCTAGAAAGGTCTCGTGCTGGTCTGTGCAGCTTGTTTGATGAGCTCCCATGTTCTGGAAATACAGAGTACAGTGACATCTCAAGAGCAGCTACTTCTCTCAGCTCTTCTTCAAGTTTCTCGATTCGAGTTTCCAGGGTCCCAATCTTTTGAGTTAAGACTTTCTCCACTTGACTCTGTTTGTTTTCCTTGTACACAAGTGTTTCATTGTCACTTTCAGTGTTATTAACGCTATTTAAAGCATCTTCAAACTCATCTTCTTCTTTTGCCTCCTCGAAAGGCGTGGAATCGACTGCTTCAGAAGAGAAAGCCTTGAGGTTTTCAGAGCTTCTATAAGAGGAGAAATCAGACAAAGCTTTTGCCTGGCTTTTACTGGATCTTACTGTCTTTCTAGCAGTGCCGTGGAAGGTATTGGATCGAGATCTAACCGAATCAATATTGGTTCGTCCCTTTGATGTTAAGGGTCTATCCTGTGAGCTTTTGCTCTTGGAAACCATTGATGGCCTTTCTGATTTCTTATCTTCAAGGGAGAACAAATCACCTTGAGATGAAGACACAGAATCATTGTTTGTTTCAGTGTCTGATTCATCAACGTTTCCTTCTTCTTCACAATCCACCAGATTCCCATCATTCCTTGATTTCTCGTTAGCATCATCCATGTAATGCACATTCACATTGTCATAGACTTCAGAAGACTCGGATCCAGTTGTTGAATCATTAACAGGGAGTGGAGAAGGTTCAGAAGCTGTGGTCGCATCCAAAACTCTGGAAACCAGCTGAGCCGCATTCATCGGTTTCAAGCCATTCCCTTTACTAGTACGCGGTTTCTGATCTTTCTTTGCTGAATTGGTAGTGGTTCTTGGCTGCAAGCTAGTCGAATTTCTTGGCCTATCGAATCTTTTCATAATTCACAATATAACCAACCACCTGGAAAAATCTCTGCAGAGACTAACAATGAAGTTGATGTTGTCAATATTCCCAAAAACACATTCTGCAGGAGAAAGCAAGAAAATTTATTGTCTTAGTGAAAAAAAAAAAAAAATGATAAGATTATAATCTTTAGAAGCAAGCAAGAGAACATGTGAGCACTACTACAAGGTGGATCACCGACTCTACCTATTGTCGAACACCTTATGGACATTATAATTAGACTGGTCATAACTCGTGACAGCAACACATGTTTCCTCATTGACAAACAAACATTTCATTCATTCATTCATGAGATCCCACAAAACAATTCATCATAATTAAATATGAATAATTAAATCAATTTGCAGATAATCTTTGGCACTAACCACGACACATGGGGACATTAACAACATATGAGCACGTCTTCGTCTCTTACTATTTCTTAATTCCAAGACCAAAAAAAAAAAACGACTTGCTCTCTCTTTCATGATGAAATGAGATCGATGAAGCTAACAATGATGTATATGAAATATAATCTTTGAATCGATGTGTTGATCAATGTGTACGAACCTGAGACAAAAGCTGATGGAAGATCCAAGTTGGTGATCCCTCTGAATCAAGAATAAAAAAAAGAGAGTAGAGAAGTGGAAATGGGAGGTTTCTGAGGGAATAAAAGTTAATTTGTGAGTGTGAGTCGGGTTTATAAGTCTCTTTTGGATCGGTCGGTGATTTGTTTAATCAAAGAGGATCGGTTACACCTACAGGTCGTCATCTTCCTCCTCAAGACATTTTACCATATATTTGCCGCGTTTCCTTATTTGTTTATTCCATATTTATTACTTATGGATCGGCCAAAGGTCTGTGTTTTACTTATTCTTCTTTAACTCCACGAGACAAGACTAGTCAATGGTAATTATGTAAGAAACTACTATAACCAAATATGGAAGTTGAATGGTTTAAACCCCAAAAAAACTTATACAAGTTGTAGTTTACGACATACAAATGATGAAATTTAGATGAATTTACATTTTTTTTTTGGGGGTCAAACTTTACATTAATATTCTATTACAATGTGGACAATCAATCAAATTCTATTAAAAATTGTAAAAATAAAATTTAAAACAAAAAACAATTATTTAAAAAGAAAACTATTTTACGAAAATTCGTAAGAAAAAAATCAAAATCAAGTTTGTAAGAAAAAAATCAAAATCAAAATCAAAACTTTAAAATTTTCACTTTAAAATTTTGAATGCTAAAATGTACATAACAATAAGAAAACAAATTGGACTTATGAAATCACTAACGATCAAATGATATGATTCAAAATCCGGTTAGCCTTCAAATCGTTAGTAGATTTAGTATCAAATTTATAAAATAAAAAACTTTATAAAAATTTGTTTTTTAAAAAATGATTCTAAAAGTCTTTTATTTTAAAATTTGAATGCTAAATTTACAAAAATGATGAAAAAACAAGTTGAACTTGTGGAATCTCTAATGATCAACTGACTATGCCAATTGACAGGATCCAAAGTTCGGTTAGTTCTTAAATCATTTAGTAAACTTAACATCCAAATTAAAAATAAAAGAAATTTAAAATAGGAAAAAAAAAAAAAAAAAAAAAAAAAAAAAAAAAAAAAAAAAAAAAAAAAAAAACCTGAGTATTATTGGACACTTTCTTCGTGGGATTTGGCATTTGTGGGCTTTGACATGATGATTGGGTATCCTTGAAAGTGACGGAGATCCTTGAAAGTAACTGAGATCGTTTTGAGACCATCCTAATCCTACTCTGCATGAAATCAAAGAAAATTACATGAGAAATAATAATAATCATTATCTTATAGTTAAACATATAGATATAGACATTTAATTATCTATTTAGGTTATTTTCTAATTAACAAGAAAAGAAAAATATTAACCTATTTTGGTGGTTGTGGAGGTGGAGCTTCGTCTTTCCTCTTCTCACCAGAGATTCCATGGATGATTTCCTTCAAGTTTCTTAACGACGGTGGTGTCTCGTCATCGATCGGTCAGTTTCTTCTCTCTTTTAGGTTTCGCACCACCGCCATCGATCGGTTTGGAGTCGTAAGAAGATGGTCTGACCAAATTCACTCCTCTTGTTTGTTGCTGGGGAAAACAAATTTGATTTCTCAGAAGAAGAATACACAGAAAAAAAAAAAAAAAAAAAAAGAGAAGCAAGAAGAAACTTTTTGAGAATGGAAAGAAAGAATCCGGTGGTTGAGATTATATAGAGGATTCGACTCTGCTTTTCTATTTCCTTTTTGTATTATTTCCTTTTTCTGTTTTCTGATTTTCCATTTTTTCAGTTGATTATCACGTGTCGTTTTTGTATTTCCATTTTTTGAAAAAGGAAAAATAGTGGAGCGTGGTTTTGAATTTCCATTTTTTTCTAAAGGTATTTAATTTTGTTTGCTAAGATTTGGTTTCTATTGCCACGTGGCATCAGATAATTGGTGTAGCTTACACGATTACATTACCGTTAGTTTCTCCTGATTAGCGATTGCTTCGATTTTGATGATAGTAACAGAGTGTTTACGTTTCTTCATATCTCTTTCGTCTGCTTGATGCAAATGGATTCGACAGAAACCAAATCACAGTCGAACTGAATTGGTTTTGGTTTTGAGTGTTATGAGATTTGTCAATAATAACATGGATAGATATGTGTTAAGGAAAGAAGAAAATGCTTAGACAAGTGGAATCTCTAGAGTGTGTGATATCCCATGAATTACAAAGCTTGTAGAAGAGAACATATCTGGATCTACAATCTCAACTCCAGATATCATGAAATCTCTAGACGAATTCACATTTCTTCTACTGATTCTAATATCTTGAAAAGGATCCAATGTCTTCACTGAGGCTTTATCAGGCATTGAAGCAAGATCTTTGTTGGTAAGCCGTTGTAGAAGAATGTGATGTCTCACGACTTCATACAGCAACGGCGAAGCAGACGACAACGAGACCAGATTCGGTGTGGCTAGAATCGTTACACCGGTTAAGTTCTTGTGATGATGATCTTTAACAATCCTATTGACAACAGAGTGCAATCCAATTGCAAATGGCACATACCCGTTTGAACTTAGCAGCTGAATAATCCGAACCCAATCTATCTTAACTGGAATGTTGTCTTCACTGGTTTTGTTTGTATCAGACTGACATAAAGATGACTGCAGAATATGATCTCTGTGAGGTTGCAAAGGAGAGAAAGGTCCAAGAACTCCGTGAATGACCAATGAATCTCCAAGAAACATGTCGGGATGTGAAATTCGGACATGGTTCACTTCTGCTGTTCTTGATTCTTTGTCGACGGTGGAGATTTCGACACTCTTGTGGTGGAGAAGCGTGGGGAGACAGGTTCCTTGAGGTTTCTTGAGAAGCTCATTCATCGGAAGCATAAGAGGGAGTGTGTGATACTGAAGAAGCTGCTTCAGAAACAAAGGAGGAAGCGATGACGTGTTGAATAAGGAAGAATCGTCGATGGCAAAAAGGGTTGTGTTCGGAGAAGAAGTGATGAAGATCTCCGGGGAGATATGAAGGAGAGTGGCGATTGCTTTGAAATTGGATCTGCGTAGAGCGTTTGAGACATTTAATGAGAGAGGAGAAGAAGAAGCGATGGGTATTGTGGTGTCGGAATCTGGAGGTGGATGTAGAGTGGAGGAGATTGCCATGAAAGCTAAAGCAACGGAGAGGACTAAGTAGACGAAGCAATCTGATGAACAACAACCCATCGCTTCAAAAAGATAAACCCTAATTGCTTTCTTGGAGAAGAAGAAAGTTCGTAACAGAGATGTTTTCTTGGAGGGAATTTGGGTTAGCAAAAAGAGCTTTTTCGATTTTACCGTTTGGGTTCAGTCTCTTCCACTCTTGTTAACACTGTATATAATGATAGGATAATTCCTCTATATATAAAGCAATAATCTACATATTCACGAGTTTTGGGAATTTATGCAATTATAAAACAAAATGAACGTTCTTCGTTTGACCCCCAAACAAAAAAAAAACTAGTCAAAGACAACTCTGCTTTATACCCTTTACTTTCCTCTTGACTTCTTGGCTCGTTTCCGGCTTTCAATCCTTCTTTGGGCAGCTTCAAATTCTTCTTCAGTGGGCTCTGCTTCAGCATTACCACCATACCTAGAGATGAGTGATGAAAACATTGAATCCACCTTCCCTTTTCTCTCATCTCTTCTCTGCGCAATCAACATGCAAAGATCTGTCTCTGAATCCTTTGCTGACCTATACAAGTATATGCAAAATTGAAGCGAGGTGGTCACAATAAGTCAGGCTTGATTGGTGGAACTAATTTCAAACGGAGGTAGAGACTTTACTTCCTCTTCCTCGATGGACTGGTGGGCGGTTTCACTTCTGAAATTTTCTTTGACCATTTCTCATATGCCTTGTTTGATTTCACTTCTCCTGAAAAAGAAACCAGTTTTATTACACTGCATACTAATAACCAGCAACTCTCCCAAGTTTACATAGTGTTCAGTTCAGGGGTTTTAACTAGACTAGAACCAAACTGGAATCAGTGAATTAGGATATAAATACAAAGGGACTGAAATATCAAACACTCAGCTCTAATTGGAGAAGGCAAAACATCAATTCCATTGCTTAATCAACATTCATCGATGTTCAAAAAAAAAGTAAAAGTTATTTTGTAACTGTAAGGCTTCCTTATTTGAAAATATAATCTTGCAAGACACATATTCTAGTTACAGAAAGATAAACTACCTGCTGCAATGGCCTCATCAAGAATGTCTTTGAAACGGTGTGAATCAAGCTTGGGATCCGAGCAAAGCATTGAGCAGAATAGCCTGGGAAGGGAAGGACATATAATCAACTGACAACCTCAACAGTATAAAAAACGAGGGATGATGAATTACCTGTTCATGTTACCCTTAAACTTGTTGAACAGCTCAATTAAGTCTTTCTTCTCTGACTCAGATCCCCTGTAGTTTGCCTGGAACTCTTTAATATCTGCTTCAGTGACCTAAATCAGCGGCGGCATAAAAAACAATTTAGTGTAGGCAGCAGAAACAGATGTGTACAAAACCAAGAAAGGTATCAATTGCGAAAGTTGCTGCTACCTTCTTGTACATGGTCTGGAAGAAATCCCGCAAATTTTCAAATGCATCGCCAGAAAGATCCTAACAAAGATGAAAAAATAACCCAACTTTAAAGAAATCTCAAACTGAAGAAACACAGGAAGTAGTAAAAGAGGTTGATTTATGTGCATCAAGAAATCCAATAAAAGCATCAAAAATGGAAAATGTAAGAGGTTAATTTCTGAGAGTGAAAGCGAAATAAAGAAACAGAGACTCACAGCATCATCAACAGAGCCAGTTTGATCATAGAGTGCCCTTTTCTTTTCATCCCCGAGAATTGAGATCACTTGTTGCAGCTGCTGGAATTTTTCTTTAGCTTCCTGTAACATAAAAAGAGTGGCATTTTCATGAAAATAAACTCAGCAAAGTAGAAAAGTAATCTCAAAGGTAAAGCAAGAGAAGAAGAGTGTTGAACCTCATCATCCTGATTTTTATCTGGGTGAAGCCTCAACGCCAATTTATGGTATGCTTTCCTAATTTCCTGTGGAGTAGCTCTTCTTTCAACTCCAAGAACCTTAGGGTAAAGAGACAGAGATGAGTTTGTTTCATTAATTTCTGTTTTTGGCTCATTCTGATACCAAAATCCAAATCAAATGACAAAACCTATGATTAGTGTTGCAATCTACTTAAACTCAGACAACAAAACAACATTTAGCCATCATGATTAAGTCATGAAATCATGAAACTAAAAACAATTCCAAGTATTTTCTCAGAATCGTGATAATCTAAACCGATTCCAAAATTGAATACCCCAGATAATGCAAAATCAACGCAGGAATTGTGGAACTTAGCAAAAAACTGAAATCCCTAATTACGCGAGAGAAATCCAAAATTACCTGGTAAAGACTTGTCTCAGAATCATTATCCATCTCAATCTCATCTTCTGCCCTAGATTTCTTTTTCTTACCCATCTGAACCCTAATAGATCGATACACTCGTCGACCTCTGGAGAAAAAGAAGTGGTATCAGTTCAATGCTTCACATACCATTTTATCTGACCGCCAAATTTTTCGTGTTCCCCGCCCTTGCAGGTGAATGATTCCGTTCAGAAATGTCTCACTTGGCAAAGAGAAAATTCAAATTAAAATGGTAAAAATTCAAATTATATTTTTACATTTTATCTTTCCTTTTTCTTGCACTATATTCTACACAAACCTGTATTTTATTTATTTATTATTATTTAGGTTAAACTTCAAAGTATTGATGTTTATACAGTCACATATAATCTGATAAGTAAAAAGAAAAAACAAATCCCATACCGCGAGTTAACGACACGCTCCCAAAAATCATGGACTATAGTACACAGATTTTGTATTTTGAACCAACTGACCAAAAAACCAGACACTTTTTTTTTCCTAACACTCATGTTAGAAGGGTATCGTATTGAAAAAATGGCAAAATAGCAACATTACAACTATTGCATTATAAAAACGCAGCGTATTAATGATTTATTTTATTTTATAAAAGAAAAAGAAAACGCAGCGTATTAATGATTTGATCTTATACTCTGTCCGGTTCTCGTCATCCGCCATTGGAGTTATCTTCTTTTAGCTCCATTAGAAAAAAGTCTCTGCCTTGGCTCAGCTTCTTCACTCTTTGGTAGATATTAATGTGTGATTTCCTGATTGATGATTCTGTGCATACATTTGTTGTTCCAGTTCGTGGCTGTGTCAATTTGCTCGAAGCTGATAATCCAGTATTGGGGATTCTCTATGGATGAGTTCTATACTTTTTTTTATTCTTGTTAACAATTCTATACTTATTGAGCAAAATTCAACATATAAAAAATAAAATAATATTCAATTAGTGAAAATGTAGAATTAAAAATTCTGAGTTAAAGGTCATTATCATCGAAGGATCCTGAACTCTTAGATCCTTCATGGCAAGAAGACAAGTTTTTTATAGAATTTTCAAACAACATAATAAGCTTCTTTTATTTATATAACATCTGTTCTTGTACTCGTTTGATCTCAATCAGTAGTATTCAACACCATCAAAACATACAATTACGGCTACAATGAATATAGATATTAATTACACATCATGTTCCTATCTCTTCTTCACATTCATTATCATCTTCCTTCTTCACCGACTCTTCAGCTCCTCTAGCTACTGCAGTCTTCCTCCAGGGCCCGTAGGACTTCCCTTTCTCGGTCACATGCATCTCCTCCGGTCAAGCCTCCCTCGTTCTCTGCAAACCTTGGCTCTCACGTACGGTCCTCTCATGACTATACGTATCGGATCACTACGAGTCCTCGTTGTCTCAGATTCCGACACAGCTAAACAAATCCTCAAGACTCATGACCCTGATTTCGCTTCCAAGTTCGTGTTTGGTCCGAGACAGTTCAATGTTTATAAAGGATCTGAGTTCTTCAACGCACCTTATGGACCTTACTGGAGGTTTATGAAAAAGCTATGCATGACAAAGCTATTCTCTGGTTATCAGCTCGATCGATTTGTCGATATAAGAGAGGAGGAAACATTAGCGTTACTGAGAACGCTTGTTGAGAGATCAAGAAATGGAGAGGCTTGCGATCTCGGCTTGGAGTTCACAGCTTTGACCACAAAGATCCTATCAAAGATGGTTATGGGGAAACGTTGCCGCCAAAACTCGGATCTCCCGGTAGAGATCAGAAAGGTCGTAAGTGACATAATGGCTTGCGCCACAAGGTTCGGGTTCATGGAGCTATTTGGACCATTGCGGGATCTAGATGTGTTTGGGAATGGTAAGAGGCTAAGATCCTCCATTTGGCAGTACGATGAGTTGGTTGAAAAGATACTGAAGGAATACAAAGACGATAACAGCAATAAAGATGATCCAAATAGTATTGAAGGAGAGAAAGATAAAGATATTGTCGATATCTTGTTGGACACGTATAATGACCCAACAGCCGAACTCAAACTGACTATGAATCAGATCAAATTCTTCATCCTTGTAAGCTTTTTTCATCAATTTTTTTGCTTAGCTTCGTTAGAGTTCTCGTCTCTCATTTGGTACCTCGCTTTCAGGAGTTGTTCATGGCGAGCCTAGACACGACTTCTGCAGCTTTACAATGGACAATGACGGAGCTAATCAATAATCAAGAAATCATCGTAAAGATAAGAGACGAGATCAAATCGGTTTTAGGAACATCGAATCGGTTAATCAAAGAATCAGATTTGCAGAAGCTTCCTTACCTACAAGCAACTATCAAGGAGACATTAAGACTTCATCCAGTGGGACCATTACTACGAAGAGAAAGCAACAGAGACATGAAGATCAACGGGTACGATGTAAAATCAGGGACAAAGATCTTCATCAATGCTTACGGGATAATGCGTGATCCGACCACATACAAAGATCCAGACAAGTTTGTGCCTGAGAGGTTTCTTGTGGTGGAAGAAAATACAGAGAGAAAGATGGGTTATTATTACCAGCAATATATGTTGGAATTAAAAGGTCAAGATGTGAATTATCTTGCGTTCGGGAGTGGTAGACGAGGTTGCCTTGGAGCTTCTCATGCTTCTCTGGTATTAAGTCTCACAATTGGATCACTTGTGCAGTGTTTTAACTGGACGGTGAAGGGAGACAAAGACAAAATCAAGATCAAACTACCTACCGGCTTTTCGGCTTCAGGAACTGCTGGAGGAAGTTCACTTACGTGTTCTCCTGAACTAAATTCTGACACACTTTGGATACCAAACTGAATAAATCATTTCAGAGAATCATCATTACGAATTTGTATACATATATATTGTTGTCTGCTACTCTCATGCTCTGTTTTTATCCTCTGCTTTTGTTATGTTCTGTTCTGTTCTCTGTTTTTCTCATGCTCTGTTTTCGTAAGCTTCATACTTCGATGGAAAAAAAAAAATTCGATACACAACTAAATATCCTTTTCTATTACTTTCATGAGGTTTAAATTTTACAGTCTGTATACGCTTGACTACTAATCTAACTACACCTGAAATGGCGTGTAAGCATGTAGTGTAAGACTCAATTAAGAATGGTTGGTAAAGTGTAAGACTCAATTAAGAATGGTGGATTTACCAAACTGAATAAATCATCACTACGAATTTGTATTCATATATACTGTGCTCTGCTACTCTCATGCTCTGTTTTTATCCTTTGCTTTTGTTATGTTCTGTTATATTCTCTGTTTTTCTCATGCTCTGTTTTCGTAAGCTTCATGCTTCGATGGAAAAGAAAAACGATATACAACTATACTATATCTTCTTCTATTACTTTCCTGAGCTTAAAATTTTACAATAAGTATACGCTTGACTACTAATCTAACTACACCTGGAATGGCGTGTAAGCATGTAGTGTAAGACATAATTGACAATGAAAACATTTTTAAAAAATTGTCAACAGATAACGAAAGCTTAACAATGGTCAAGTGAATTCTAATATTTTTATTTGTTTCTACGACAGAGCATAAATAAACATAAAAGCGGATCAAAAGAGAGATTATACCCTCACAAAAGAGACAAAAACAGAACAAAGACAATAAGAGAAAAGAAAGAATCTTGAGGTGGGATTAACATTTGATACCATAAGGTGTCATGACTTTGTGCCTATCCTATAAAATCATCTTAATATCGCTCTAATACACAGACCCAACTACGAATGGTGGATTTACAATACTTCTTTGTAATCATCTTTCTATGCCTTGGAATCACAGTCTTGATCCATACCATTATTACCTACAGATTCCGCAACAAACCACCACTTCCACCAAGCCCAACAGCTTTACCGATCATAGGTCACATTCACCTTCTTGGTCCCATAGCTCACCAAGCACTTCACAAGCTCTCAATCCGCTATGGACCCTTGATTTATCTCTTCATTGGCTCCATTCCTAATCTTATTGTCTCATCAGCCGAGATGGCGAATGAGATTCTCAAATCCAATGAGCTCAACTTCCTTAACCGTCCCACAATGCAAAACGTTGACTATCTTACTTATGGCTCAGCCGATTTCTTCTCAGCGCCTTACGGGCTTCACTGGAAGTTCATGAAGAGAATTTGTATGATGGAGCTCTTCAGCAGCAAAGCGTTAGATAGCTTTGTTTCAGTGAGAATCGATGAATTAAGGAAGCTTCTGATACGCATTCTAAAGAAAGCAGAAGCAGAAGATAGTGTTAATCTTGGTGAACAGCTAAAGGAATTGACAAGCAGCATCATAACGAGAATGATGTTCAGAGAAATGCAATCGGATAGTGACAGCAGCAGCAAAACAGAGGAAGTTATCAAAATGGTCGTGGAGTTGAATGAGTTAGCCGGGTTTTTCAACGTTTCTGAAACGTTTTGGTTTTTGAGGAGACTTGACTTGCAAGGACTAAAGAAGAGGCTCAAGAATGCTCGAGACAAATATGATGTGATCATAGAAAGGATAATGAAAGAGCATGAGTCTAGTAAAAAGAAGGATTCAGGAGCAAGGAACATGCTAGACATTTTGCTTGACATATATGAAGACAAAAACGCAGAGATGAAGTTGACAAGAGAAAACATTAAGGCTTTCATCATGGTAATTATCTTCTAAAATTTTCACAGGGTCTCATAATTGTTTGTGACGTTACATCTTTCTAATTCATTGTTATGCAGAACATATATGGGGGTGGAACAGATACATCTGCAATAACAGTAGAATGGGCTCTAGCAGAGCTGATAAATCATCCAGAGATCATGAAGAAAGCGCGACAAGAGATAGAGCAAGTGGTGGGAAACAAGAGACTAGTCGAAGAATCGGATTTGTGCAATCTCAGTTACATACAAGCAGTGGTGAAGGAGACAATGAGGTTACACCCTGGAGGACCAATATTCGTGAGAGAATCAGATGAAGAATGCGTGGTGGCTGGATTTAGAATCCCAGCTAAAACGAGAGTGATAGTTAACGTTTATGCGATTGGAAGAGATCCAAATCAGTGGGAAGATCCATTGGAGTTTAGGCCTGAGAGGTTTGAAGGAGTTGAATGGAAGGTTGTGAGTGAGAAGATGATGTCTTTTGGAGCTGGGAGAAGAAGCTGTCCTGGAGAAAAAATGGTGTTTAGATTCGTTCCAATAGTGTTAGCTGCGATAATACAGTGTTTTGAGTTGAAAGTGAAGGGAAGTGTGGAGATGAATGAAGGGACTGGATCATCTCTGCCTAGAGCCACAGCTTTGGTGTGTGTTCCTGTTGCTAAAGAAGCTACACAGTCATTTTCTCCATTTGAACAAAAGGTCAACGGCTAGCTAAGATCAGAAAAACTTACCACTTGTGTTAAAAAATAAACATTTTACCGCACTTTTGAAAACTTGGTCGCCAATAAAATTGGTTGTAACATACATAGCATGTGAAGCATAAAATTGGACTAATACTACTTTGACTATCCACTTGATAGAATCGAAATGATTACAAAAAAAGATAAACTTTAAAGCAAGTTTTTTTTTTTCTTTTATTTTTTAGACACTGTAAGGCAAGTTGAAGATCCAATAGTAGAGCAGACACAATGATGAGAATGAAGCTTTCTATCATCTTCCTCTTATTCATCTTCTTCCCACGCTCTGAAAGCTGCAACTCAAATGACAAAACTACCCTCCTCAAGATCAAGAAATCTCTAAACAACCCTCAAATCCTCAATTCTTGGGACCCACGCACCGACTGCTGCACTGACTGGATCGGTATTGAGTGCACCCACCGCCGCATCACGGGTCTTACCATCGCCGCCGGAGATGTTGTCGGTCAGATAGCAGAGGAGATCGGCGATCTCAGTGACCTCGTTATCTTAGATTGGAGCAATCTCTATCGTCTCAGAGGAACCATTCCACGCTCCATCACCAAGCTCAAGAACCTAAATTACCTTCGGTTTAGGGTAACCGAACTCTCTGGTCCAGTCCCGGAATACATCAGCGAGCTTCAGAACCTAACCTTTTTAGACCTCTCCTTTAACCGGTTCAACGGTTCAATACCCAGATCAATTTCCCTTATGCCGAAGCTCGAGGCCATACAACTCAATCGTAATAAATTAACCGGTTCGATACCGGAATCTTTCGGTTCCTTTGTAGGAAAGGTCCCAGATCTCTACTTGGGTAATAATCGCCTCTCAGGTAAAAGTAAAACTTATCATCAATTTTTTTTTTGTCAAGTGGGTTATAATGATAAGCATAAACCGATTAAAATAATTTGATTGCAATGCAGGAAAAATACCAAAGTCATTATCCAAATCCGACTTCAACACTTTGAGCTTGTCAGGAAACAAATTCAGTGGAGATGCTTCGATGTTCTTTGGACATAACAAAACAACCGTAACATTGGACTTATCTAGGAACAACTTCCACTTCGATCTCTCAAAGGTGAAATTTGCCAAGAGCTTGGTGTCATTGGACCTTAGCCATAACCGTGTTTTCGGAGAACTTCCATTGGAGCTGACTAGTCTCCATTTAGAGCATTTCAACGTAAGTTTCAATCGTCTCTGTGCAAGCTAGATTCGCAATCTCTCACTAAACTCTACTCTCAACGCCACTCGTTCGAAGCTTGAACACGAAAAGAAAAGTAAAGAGAAACAGAGACGCGCGATTTAACGAGTTCAGGTCCCGGAATGGTTCCCTACGTCTCGCCGGAGTTATACTCCGGAATCCACTAGCTTCCGACTCAACACCGAGCCAATATCGTTTCCGATTACAAAACTCTCACCTCTCTCTCTCTCTCTGAAACAAACTCAGATTTTTTTTTTTTTGATACTAAAGAAGGAAGAAGACGAAGACTAGATAAATATCTAAAGTCTAACAACCTTTTTTTCCCACGTGTGAATAAAACACACAACCAATGAGAGGGTGACAGCTCAGCTAGTGAATTACTCACCTACCGGCTCCTTCACGGATCCTTGGTGACTCAGCATTGACCTGCTGACTTGAGACCCTCCTAATCACTTAGAGTCTTCCTGGTACTTAGCAGATTCCACATCTGCTCACTTGATCTTGACTACAACCTTCAAATCTCCACCTTAGTCACGATCAACTTCATATCTTCTTGGTGAATCCTTGCATCCAAAACTCCGGACACCTGCATCCTCAACCGGACGCAAATAAACTCAATTCTTTGAAACTCGAAGCATCTGCAATGCTTCTTGGAACTTATGAACCGGCAAAACTTTTGTGAAAATATCAGCTGGATTATAGGCTGTAGGAATCTTCACAACCTTGACCACTCCTTTGCTGATTAAGTCTCTGATGAAATGGAACTTCACATCTACATGCTTGGTCCTCTCATGATGAACTGAGTTCTTCGATAGTGCAATAGCACTTTGAGAATCACAATGAACTTCAACTGTATCCTGAGGAAACCCAAGCTCTTCTGCCAAACCTTTCAACCACACAGCTTCTTTTACAGCTTCTGCTAAAGCTACATACTCGGCTTCTGTTGTAGATAACGCAACCACCTTCTGTAAACTAGACTTCCAGCTGACTACATTACCACCAACTGTAAATGCCATTCCTGAAATGGACCTTCTATGATCATAATCTGCTGCATAATCCGAGTCACAATATCCCTTGATAACAAAATCACCTCTGTTATTAAACCTCAAGCCTGTATCAACCGAGCCCTTAATATACCTGAGAACCCACTTCACAGCCTGCCAATGCTCTTTAATCGGATTTGTCATAAACCTGCTAATCAAACCAACTGGATAAGCTAGATCGGGTCTAGTACCAATCATGGAGTACATGATACTGCCCACAGCACTTTGATATGGAACTTTCCTCATGGAATCAGCTTGAACTGAAATTTCATGTTCTGTAGCAGCCTTTAACTTGAAGTGAACTCCCATTGGAGTTGCAACTGACTTTGCCTGATCCATGTGAAAATTTCCTAAGACTTTTGTGAGATAGCCTTCCTGAGTAACACTAAGAGTACCAGCAGCTCTGTCTCTTGTAATCTCCATCCCCAGTATCTTCTTAGCATCACCTAAGTCTTTCATCTCAAACTCTGTACTCAGAAGCGACTTTAAACTGTTTACATGTCCTTTGTCTGTCGATGCTATAAGTATATCATCCACATAAAGTAACAGATACACATATACGTCATTCTCAAACAGCTTAAAGTAGACACATTAATCTCTTTCACTCCTAGAGTACCCGCTTGCTACCATAAAGTCATCAAATCTCTTATTCCACTGTCTAGGAGACTGTTTCAAACCATATAGAGATTTTCTTAGCAAACATACCTTATCTGGATTATCCTTGTCAATGAAACCTTCAGGCTGCTCCATGACTATATACTCATCCAGATAACCATGCAAGAACGCAGTCTTAACATCCATTTGTTGGAGTTCCATATCATAATATGCAACTGCAGACAGCAAGTATCTTATAGAAACATGCTTAACCACAGGAGCAAAGATCTCTTGATAATCAATCCCTTCCTTTTGTGAATACCCCTTTGCAACCAACCTTGCCTTGAACCTTGGATATTCTGAACCTGAAACTCCAGCCTTTCTCTTGAAAACCCACTTGCAACCTATTGCTTTCTGATGCTGAGGTCTGTCAATCAAATCCCATGTGTGATTCTTCCACAAAGACTGCATTTCTTCTTCTGAAGCCTCTGTCCATTTGTCACTGTCTTGATCACTCATAGCTTCTTGGTAACATGAGGGTTCAATACTACCTCCATCTTCTGTGATTGTGTAGACGAAACCTGCAACATCTTCATCACTGTCTTCTTCTCCACAATGAAAAACTTCCAGCCTCTCTGGAGGTCTTATTTGCCTCCTAACTCGATCTCTAGCAAGCTGATAGTTACTGAGATCCTGTGAATCTGTGTTGAGCTGGTCTGTATCCACAACCTGAGTGTCCTGTTGTTGTGTCTGTTGACTGCTTGAGTCTTCAATAGCTCCACCTTGAGAAATGGTCTCTGGTTCTTGATTGTTACCTGCAGCCAAAATATTGTTAGTAGGGAGAGTAATTATACCTGACTGTGTCTCTGCCTTGATGTCTTTGTAAACCACATCCTCTCTGAAAACCATGTTCCTGCTGATGACACACTTGTCTTCTTCAATTAACCAAACTCTGAATCCCTTAACTCCCTCTGGATAACCCGTGAAGATGCCTTTCTTAGCCCTGGGCTCTAACTTTCCTTCACTTGAATGTACATAGGCTAAGCTTCCAAACCTCTTCAAACCTTCCAGTGAAGGCATCACTGAAGTCCACAGCTCCTCAGGTACACTGAAGTCCAGAACTGAAGAGGGTGATCTGTTGATGAGGTATACCGCTGTTGAAGCAGCTTCTGCCCAAAATCTTTTCTCCATACCGCTTTCACTCAACATGCTTCTCACCTTGTTCATAATAGACCTGTTCAATCTCTCAGCAACCCCATTTTGCTGTGGGGTGTATGTGCAAGTCTTATGCCTGACTATGCCTTCATCTTTACAGAATCTATCAAACTGCTGATTGCAGAATTCCAATCCATTATCTGTTCTGAGTTTCTTCACTTTCCTCTCAGATTGTACTTCTACCATTCTTTTCCAATCCACAAAAGCTTTAAAAGCTTCATCCTTGTATCTCAGGAAATATATCCATACCTTTCTGGTGAAGTCATCTGTAAATGAGATAAAGTACTGACACTTGCTTAGACTCAATGGGACGTTTGGAGAACCCCATAGATCTGAGTGTATATAATCCAGCTTCTCCTTTGTGATGTGCTGAGCAGGACCAAAACTTAGTTTGTGAGTCTTACCAATGACACAGTCCTCACAGAATCCCAACTCAGTTACCTTACTTTCTTTGAAGCAACCTTTCTTTGCTAAAACTTCAAGTCCCTTTTGTCCTATGTGACCCATTCTGCTATGCCAAAGCTTAGTTTCATCTATACCGATCTTCATTTTCTCTGACACGTTTACCTCAGCTAAGTGAGCTTCTGACTTCATTGCAGAGCCTTGGAGAATGTATAGGGACTGTCTTCTTTGGCCTTTCATGAACACTGTACACCCTTTCACAACTTTCAAAATTCCATCGCCCCCTTTGAACTCACAACCTTTAGACTCTAGTGTTCCAATAGAAATCAGGTTTCTGGTTATGTCTGGCATATATCTCACCTCATGTAACAAGAATGTGGTACCATCAGGGTTAACAAATCTAACGGAACCAATTCCCTTAACTTCAGATTGTGAGTTATTTGCCATCCTGACTTTTCCATTTGATAGTTCCTTCATGGAGATAAACCACTCTCTTCTTGGAGTCATATGGAATGAGCAGCCTGTGTCCATGATCCATTCATCATTCTCTATGTCACCCATAGTCAAGTTCACTTCTGATGCTATGAGTCCAACTAAATCTTTTGCATCATCTGTTACCACTGCTGCTTCTGCTCTGACTTGTTGACCTTGAGCTTTATCCTTATTCCTTGCCAACCACTTGTAGCACTGCTTCTTGAGATGTCCCTCTTTACCACAGATCCAGCAAACTCTTTTACCATCTTTAGACTTAGATCTTGATCTGTTGTTACCTTTGTTACCATTGTTGTTGTTCTTGGATTCATTTCTTCCTCTAACAAATAAACCTTCTCCGGTAACCTTAGAACCTGGATTCTCTCTGAGCTCTAATTCTTTTGATCTTGCAGCACTAACAACTTCTTCAAACTTAATCCCATCACGACTGTACTTTAGAGTCTCTCTAAGTAAATCAAATCTTGCTGGTAAAGACCTAAGAATCAACACTGCCTGTACCTCCTCTGGAACTTCTATACTCAGATTACTCAAATCATTGATTAACTTCAAAAAATCATCAATGTTCTCATCTATTGTCTTGTTATCTTGCATTCGATAATCGTATACCTTCAATTGCAGATAAACTCTGTTTGGTAGTGTTTTTACCGTGAATAGTCGATCCAACAACAACCAAGTTTCTAAGGCTGTGGTGCATCGATCGATCTTTCTTAGGACTTTGTCACCAACATTCAAGAAGAGCTCATTCCTAGCCTTCTCACATCGATCTAATCTTGCCGATTCTTCTCTTAGCTTCTTCTCCTTTATCACCTGGTCTTCATCTTCATCATCTTTGACTAGTGGCTTAGTCTCTTGTGCAATTAGCACATCTTTGAGACCAAGATTGCTCAGATGAGCGTACATCCGTGTCTTCCACAGCGAGAAGTCACCGGATCCGTCGAACGGAGCGAACGGAAGTCGAGATGAAGCCATCTTCGACTTTAACTTTCCTCGCACAAGATCTTATGTGCTCTGATACCAATTTGTGCAAGCTAGATTCGCAATCTCTCACTAAACTCTACTCTCAACGCCACTCGTTCGAAGCTTCGAACGAGTGGCGTTGAGAGTAGAGTTTAGTGAGAGATTGCGAATCTAGCTTGCACAGTCTCTGTGGGTCCATCCCACAGAGCGGTATGCTCCAGCGGTTCGAGGTTTATGAATTCTCCAACAACCTCTGCCTATGTGGTGCACCGCTCCAACGTTGCTAAGTCGATCGATCAAATACATTTTGAAAATTAAATGTGCTATGAATTCATTAAATACAACATTCGTCCATGCTTTTATTAATCATTCGGAATGAAAATACAGTTGTCTTTTAGACTTATTTGGTTGCTTGAATCTTCACTTGCAACTGGGAAGAGGAGCACCACACAAACATTTGTTATGAAAATAGGAGTAAGAATCATATTTCTGAAGATCACCTCCTTGTGGGATGCGTCCACACAGTCTGTTATAGCTAACGTTGAAGAACTGAAAATCAGAGTTAGTCCACTGAACCGGAATAGTTCCTGTGATGCCATTGTGATTCAAGTCCAATCTATTAATTGTCTTAGCGAGCACAACCTTTGAGAGATCGAAGTTGAACATGTTTCTTGATAAATCAATGGACCATGTTGTTTTGTTGGCTCCAAACAACATGGAAGCATCACCTCGAAGCTTGTTCCGGGATAAATCAATCTCGTTAAAGTCGGGATTGCCTAGTGATTTTGGTATCGAACCGGAGAGCTGGTTGTGTGAGAGCAAAAGGTAAGGGACTGTTCCTGAAAACGACCCAAATGATTCTGGTATTGGACCTAGTTGACAGTTTAAAGTTGAGGTTAGAAAAAAAATAATAGTTTGTCAATAATATTAATCGATTACTAATAGAGATATCGTACCTGTAAGCTTGTTCCTACTAAGTTGAAGATACCCAAGCTTATGTAATGAAGCGAGAGAACTGGGTATGGCACCAGATAGGTCATTGAATGAAAGGTTAATGTAATCGAGATTCTTGAGCTGGCTCAGAAATTCAGGAACCGGACCGGTTAGATTCGTCCAGCTGAGCCAGAGAAAAGTGAGATTTGTGAGCTTAGCGATAGTGGGTGGGATGTGACCAGTGAGGTTAGTGAGTTTGTGGATGATAAGGGATTTCAGAAACGTCAAGTCACCGACTTCAGGCGGGATCTGAGCGGAGATCTCGCCGTATTGAATGACTAGGGAGGTGACGCGGTGGTTAACGGTGGCGTCGCACTCGAGGCCGTACCAAGAACAGCAGTCGGTTTTAGGGTCCCACGAGGAGAGGATGTAAGGGTTGTTTAGGGATTTCTTGATCTTGAGGAGGGTGTTTTTGTCATCTTTGTGACAGAGATCTTTAGCTAAAGAGGTCGTTAGTAGGAGGAGCGTGGAGACGAACAAGAGCAGTGTCGTTGTCTTATCCATAGTGTTTGAGTTTTCATGGAAACCATGATTGATTATATATATGTGCATGGAATAGTGGTTTTAGATTTTCTGTGGTTCAGTGGCTTGGATCGCTTTGGTTTCCTTCCACTCACAAGGTCAAATACAGGGGTCCGCACAAAGACAAAGAATGTCAATGTGATAGATGTGTACACATGTTTTGACAATATCTATTTTTTTCCCCTTGTTTTCCTTTACCATGGTACCACCATTTGGCAAGAGAAGAAAATATAATGAAGTGAAAAGTGAGCATTGCGGAATCAATAAGATTTCTTTTCTATTTTTAACTAAAGCTGATATTTATGCCCATATTTATTTCTGCTTCTAATAATTTTAACACATTTCTCTCTTTCATTCACGGTATCTTCAAGGCATTTTTTTTATTTTCAAAAATTATTTACATTTACATGTATTACTTAATCTTACTTTATTAAAAATATTTAAAATAACCTTATCATTACTTTAGTTTAAGAAATGTTTAGCTCAACTACATCATGTTTTATCAAAATAATTCCATGTTTTATGAAAACAACTTTAATTTTTAATATATATAATAAATTTTATATGTAAGTGTATTTGGTAATGCTTTTATTAGATATATTTTGGCAGTACTTTAAATACTTATAAATTTACTATTTCCGATTTATCCTCTATAATTTTTTGATGTTTGAAATACACTCACTATCCATAATTACCAAAATATTTCAACAGTAGTCTGAAATTTACTATAATAACAAAAATAAATTAATATATTTTGAAAACGTGCTATGAATTCATCAAATGCAACATTGGCTCTACTAGAATAACAAAAATAAATTAATATATTTTGAAAACGTGCTATGAATTCATCAAATGCAACATTGGCTCATGCTTTTATTAATCATTAAGGAATGAAAATATAATTGTCTTTTAGACTTATTTGATTATTTTAAAAGTAGCATAACAGCTTGGTTGCTTGAATGAATCTTCACTTGCAACTGGGAAGAGGAGAATCACACAAACACTTGTTGTGAAAATAGGAATACGAATCAAATTTCTGAAGATCCCCTCCCTGTGGTATGCGTCCACACAGTCTGTTATAGCTAACATTGAAGTTCTGAAAATCAGATTTAGTCCACTGAACCGGAATATTTCCTGTGATGCCATTGTGATTCAAGTCCAAGTTATTAATCGTCTTAGAGAGCATAACCTTGGAGAGGTCGAATTGGAACTTGTTTCTCGATAAATCAATGGACCATGTCGTTTTCTTGGTTCCAAACAATATCGAAGCATCACCTTGAAGCTTGTTCCGGGATAAATCGATCCGGTAAAAGTCGAGATTGCCTAGTGACTTTGGTATATAACCAGAGAGCTGGTTGTGTGATACGAAAAGGTCAGGGACTGTTCCTGAAAACGACCCAAATGATTCTGGTATTGGACCTAGTTGGAAGTTTAAAAGTTGAGGTTAGAAAAATGTACAGTTTATTAATCGATGACTAATAAAGACAAAGAGAGTTATTCACCTGTGAGCTTGTTCCTACTAAGTTCAAGAAACCCAAGCTTGTGTAATGAAGCGAGAGAACTCGGTATGGAACCAGTTAGGTTATTGAAGGAAAGGTTAATGTACTCAAGATTCTTGAGTTGGCTAAGGAATTCAGGAACCGGACCGGTCAGATTCGTCCAGCTGAGCCAAAGAAAAGATAGATTTTTGAGCTTGGCGATGGTGGGTTGGATATGACCGGTGAGGTTAGGGAGTTTGCGGAAGATAAGGGTTTTAAGAAACGGTAAGTCACCGACTTCAGGCGGGATTTGAGCGGAGACCACGTCATCGTCTTGTATGGCTAGGGAGGTGACTCGGTGGTTAACGGTGGCGTCGCCGCACTCGATGCCGTACCAAGAACAGCAGTCTTCTTTGGGGTCCCACGAGATGATGACGTATGGGTTGTTTAGGGATTTCTTGATCTTGAGGAGGGTATTTTTGTCATCTTTGTGACAGAGATCTTTAGCTAAAGAGGTAGTGAGGAGGAAAGTGGAGAAAAAGAAGAGCAATGTCGTTGTCTTATCCATAGTGTTTTGGTGTTTGTGTTCGAGTTTTTATGGAAATTATGATTTGATATATATAGGCTATGAATGGGGGGAGGGGCAGCATGGTGCATTACAAATATCTCAATCATTTTTGCTGACTAGTCCACGTGTTAAACAAGTTTCGGTGCATATTTTTATTTCAATATACACTTTTAAAATATCTTTTTTTTCTAATTTCCCCTATGAACGCACTAGATGTGAAGTGTGAATTAGTTGTTCAATTTCCAGTCAAGGAAACGAAGAAGATCCTTACGAAAAGAAATAAATTGAGCCCATGGGTCTTCCAGTGGGCCTTTATTAATTAGGCCCATAATTTCGATCTATATGAAGGAGCATTTGTTAGACCAACTTAATCTGATAGAAAATACTAAAGAGTTGGGTTATTTTTCAAAAAAAAAAAAAAAAAAAGTTTCCCTTTAGTCCATAAATCCATCAAATCAATAAGTTAAAGAATGTGTTATGAATTCATCAAATGCTAGTTTTGGTTCATGTTTTATCAATCAGTCCAGATAATAATACATATTGTCTATAGACTGAAATGGTTTTTTTTTTCGAAAACCTAGAGACAAGGCTTGGTTTTACTTGTAAACTATCAAGAGGTGCACACATACAATTATTGTGAAACTAGGAATAAGATTATAAGAATCAAGCGTCTGAAGATTTTCCTCCAGTGGGTATGTGTCCACACAGTTTGTTGTAGCTAGCATTGAAGTCCGAAAGAGGAGTTTGAGTCCACTGAACCGGAATATTTCTTGTGATTCAAATCCAAGTTATTATTAATTGTCTCAGCAAGCATTGCCTTGGACAATTTTAGCGTCCGCACATTAAAAACGAGGACAACTACTATAGCAACTTGTGTGCGGGTCCAAAACAATGACAATTATAGCGTCCGAATGAAGAAAAATGACAGAACACCCTTTCATCTGTGCGTAGTTCACACTGGTGGTTTGAAGGGTAATATTTTATCCCATTTTTGTTTCTTGTGCTTCTAATAATTTAAAGCATTTCTCTCCCTCTTCACGTATCTTACAGAATCTTCAAAGTATTTTTTTAAATTTATTTACATATATAACTTAACCATTATGTATTTATGTGACGCCAAT
Source organism: Barbarea vulgaris (assembly GCA_963667165.1). NCBI lineage: Eukaryota > Viridiplantae > Streptophyta > Magnoliopsida > Brassicales > Brassicaceae > Barbarea > Barbarea vulgaris. Next base: position 25,420,237 of record OY763891.1, read on the forward strand.
ACTTTATTAAAAATTACTTAAGCTGATAAAATGTTTAGCCTAATTACATCATGTTTCATCAAAACAATTCCATGTTAGATAAAAGTTATGAAAACAACTTTAATTTTTATTATATAGTAAATTTAACATCTAGGTGTATTATTAGTATAGTTTGGTAATACTTTTATTAGATATAGTTTGTTAGTACTTTAAATACTTGAATTACCATTTTTCCCCAACGACTCACTATCCATAAACCATAATTATGGGAAATACTCGAACTTTAGTCTCTGGACTTTACTATAATAACAAAAAATAAGTAAATATATTTTTGAAAATGTGCTACGGATTCATCAAATGCAACATTGGTTCATGCTTTTATTAATCATTAAGGAATGAAAATACAGTTTGTCTTATAGACTTTAATAGATTATTTGGGAAAGTAGAATAATAGCTACTTGCAACTGGGAAGAGGAGAACCACACAAACACTTGTTGTGAAAATAGGAATAAGATTCAAATTTCTGAAGATCCCCTCCCTGTGGGATGCGTCCACACAGTCTGTTATAACTAACATTGACCAATTGAAAAGATAATTTAGTCCACTGAAGCGGAATATTTCCAGTGATGCCATTGTGATTCAGGTCCAGTCTAGTCATTGTCTTGGTGAGCATAACCTTGGAGAGATCAAACTGGAACTTGTTTCTCGATAAATCAATGGACCATGTCGTTTTCCTGGTTCCAAACAACATGGAAGCATCACCCTGAAGCTTGTTGCGGGATAAATCGATCTGGTTAATGTCGATATTGCCTAGTGATTTTGGTATGGAACCAGAGAGCTGGCTGTGTGATAGGAAAAGGTTAGGGATTCTTCCTGAAAACGACCCAAATGATTCTGGTATCGGACCTAGTTGCAAGTTTAAAGAGTAAGTTAGAAAAAATTACAGATTGGTATGACTAATAGAGACAAAGAGATAAATATTAGTTCACCTGAAAGCTTGTTCCTACTAAGATCAATATACTCAAGCTTACGTAATGAAGAAAGAGAGCTGGGTATGGAACCAGTTAGGTTATTGAAGGAAAGGTTAATGTACTCGAGATTCTTGAGCTGGCTCAGGAATTCAGGAACCGGACGGTAAGATTCGTCCAGCTGAGCCTGAGATAAAATAGATTTTTCAGCTTGGCGATGGTGGGTTGGATGTGACCGGTGAGGTTAGGGAGTTTGTGGAAGATAAGGGTCTTGAGAAACGGTAAGTCACCAACTTCAGGCGGGATCTGACCGATCTCTCCGTATTCTATGATAAGAGACGTGACGCGGTGGTTAACGGTGGTGTCGCCGCACTCGAGGCAGTACCAAGAGCAGCAGTCGGTTTTGGGGTCCCAAAGGCGAGGTGGTAAGGGTTGTTTAGGGATTTCTTGATCTTGAGGAGGGTGTTTTTGTCATCTTTGTGACAGAGATCTTTAGCTAAAGAGGTAGTGAGGAGGAGGAGAATGGACAAGAACAAGAGCAATGTTGTTGTCTTATCCATGAGTGTTGTTTGGTGTTTGTTTTTGAGTTTTCATGGAAACTATGGTTGATATATACTAATATGGGAGGGGGGGGGAGCATGGTGCGTTACAGATATATACGCTTTTAAAAAGAAATTTAAATTTAAATTTGTCTTGTTTTTGTTATTCTTTCCTCGTGAACGCAACAGGGTACGAACTAAGCCGTAATATATATTTGAGTAAAGGGAGTGACTGGGCCTTCACTAATTTGACAATATCGTTTGCATTAGTTAAAATTACATGCATATAATTTAAGAAACACCGTATATCAGTTGTAAAGGAACAGCCCCGCCGCAACGTCGAGAAGAAGCGGAGAACGAACGAGTAACGACTCTGACTTTGACTTTGAGATCTAAGCTTGGAAATCAAGGAAACGATTAAACGAAGAAGATCCTATGGAGAAGAAATAAACTGTGCCCTAGGTTTTCCAGTGGGCCTTTATAAATTAGGCTCATATTTGTTAGACCAACTTAATTTGATAGAAGATAATCAAATATCAAAGAGTTGGGTTGTTTTCAAAAAAAATTTTTTCCCTTTTTTGTCCATTAATCCATCAAATCAATAACTTTAAAAGTGTGTTATGAATTCATCAAATGCAAGTTTTGCTTCATGTTTTATTAATCAATCCCGATAATAATAATACATATTGTCTATAGACTCAAATGGAGTTTTTTCGAAAACGTAGAGACAAAGCTTGGTTTCAGTTGCAAGTATCAAGAGGTGCTCCACACAAACATTTATTGTGAAAATAGGAATAAGAATCAAACCTCTGAAGATTCCCTCCAGTGGGGATGTGTCCACACAGTTTGTTGTAGCTAACATTGAAGAACTGAAAAGAAGATTCAGTCCACTGAACCGGAATATTTCCTGTGATGCCATTGTGATTCAAGTCCAATCCATTAATTGTTTTAGTGAGCATAACCTTTGAGAGATCGAAGTAGAACATGTTTCTTGATAAATCAATGGACCAGGTTGTTTTGTTGGCTCCAAACAACATGGAAGCATCGCCTTGAAGCATGTTCCGAGATAAATCAATCTCGTTAAAGTCGGGATTGCCTAGTGATGTTGGTATGGAACCAGAGAGCTGGTTGTGTGAGAGCAAAAGGTAAGAGAGTTTTCGTGAAAACGACCCAAATGATTCTGGTATCGGACCTAGTTTGAAGTTTTAAGAGTTGAGGTTAGAACAAAAAAAAAAGAGATTAATTCGATGACTTATGGAGACAAAGAGGTAATAAATATTTACCTGTAAGCTTGTTCCTACTAAGTTGAAGATACTCAAGCTTGTTTAATGAAGAAAGAGAACTGGGTATGGAACCAGTTAGGTTATTGTAGGAAAGGTCAATGTAATCGAGATTCTTGAGCTGGCTCAGAAATTCAGGAACCGGACCAGACAGATTAGTCCAGGCGAGCCTGAGAAAAGTGAGATTTTTGAGCTTGGCGATGGTGGGTGGGATGTGACCGGTGAGGTTAGGGAGTTTCCGGAAGATAAGCTTCTGAAGATACGGTAAGTAACCGACTTCAGGCGGGATCTGACCGGAAATATCGGCGGCGGCGAATATGGTTAGGGCGATAACGCGGTGGTTAACGGTGGCGTCGCCGCACTCGAGGCAGTACCATGAGCAGCAGTCGGTTTCGGGGTGCCACGAAGCCAGGTGGTAAGGGTTGTTTAGTGATTTCTTGATCTTGAGGAGGGTATTTTTGTCATCTTGGTTACATAGATCTTCTTTAGCTAAAGAAGAGGTCGTGAGGAATGTGAACAAGAACAAGAGCGAGGAAAGCAATGTCCTTGTCCTACTCCTATCCATAGTGCTGCTGCTTGGTGTCGAGTTTAAGTTTTCATTGAAAGTGTGATGATGATATATAGATATTTGAGCTGGATCTGTCGACATATATAGGTACCTTAATAGTCAATACGTCGGTGTTGCCTATTTTTGGGTAATGCAAAAAACTAGGACTCTTTTATCATAAACCTACACTATTTGAACAAATCTGATTTAATTTCAATTTGAAAAATAAGTTCAAAAAGTTAAATAAATGAAAATAAAAGTATGATATGCATGCTACAAAATGAAATAGTACACCTCTCACAACATTTAAAAATTTGTTCAAAATTCACCATCGTTATTTACTTGATACCCTCATATCTCTAATGTTATATCTCCAAATTTTTAGTGTAGATACTGGGTAGCTGTGAAGTTTGAACCAATTATTGATGTGATTTAAATGTTGGTTCGTAAAGATTATTCTGATAACGTTTTTTTTTTATTTATTAAAAGAACCATATTAAGAACATCCTTAATTTTAGCTAGGGAGGTTTTGAAAATGTATTATGAATTCCTTTAATACAATAAATCCGAGACTTATGGATGATTTGGAATAGTAGAATAATAGCTTGCCTGCTTGAATTTTCACTTGCAACTATCAAGAGGAGCACCACACAAACACTTGTTGTGGAAATAGGAATAAGAATCAAATGTCTGAAGTTTCCCTCCAGTTGGGATGTGTCCACACAGTTTGTTGTAGCTGACATTTAAGAACTGAAGAGGAGTTTCAGTCCACTGAACCGGAATATTCCCTGTGATCCCATTGTGATTCAAGTCCAAGACACCAAGTGTATTAGGAAGCTCAACCTTTGAGAGATCAAACTGAAACATGTTTCTTGATAAATCAATGGACCATGTTGTTTTGTTGGCTCCAAACAACATGGAAGCATCACCTTCGAGCTTGTTGCGGGAGAAATCAATCCGGTTAAAGTCGAGGTTGCCTAGTGATTTGGGTATTGGACCGGAGAGCTGGTTGTGTGATAGGCGAAGGTCAGGGACTGTTCCTGGAAACGACCCAAATGACTCTGGTATCGAACCTAATTGAACAAAACAGTTTCTCAATCAGATTGAGAAGAAAAGGCAAATAGAATATTTGAATGATTGAAATAGACAAAGAGAAGTTTTTAACCTGTAAGCTTGTTTCTGCTGAGTTCAAGGGACAAGATATTAGGTAACAAAGAGAGAGAACTTGGTATGGAACCAGAGAGATCATTGAAGGAAAGTTCTAAGAACTGAAGATTCTTGAGCTGACTTATAAAATCAGGAATTGGACCGGTCAGATTAGTCCAGCTGAGCCTGAGGGTTCGGAGGTTCTTGAGTTTGGCGATGGTGGGTTGGATTGTACCGGTGAGGTTAGTGAGTTTGCGGAAGACAAGGGTCTCGAGGTACGGTAAGTCACCAACTTCAGGCGGAATCTGACCGGAGATCTGGCCGGAGAATATGGTAAGGGCGGTGACGCGGTGGTCAACGGTGGCATCGCCGCACTCGAGGCAGTACCATGAGCAACAGTCGGTTTGGGGGTCCCACGAGGCGAGGTGGTATGGGTTGTTTAGAGATTTCTTGATCTTGAGAAGGGTATTTTTGTCATTTCGATTACAAAGATCTTTAGACAAAGAGGTGGTGAGGAATGTGAACAAGAACAAGAACAAGAACAAGAGAGTCGCTGTCTTATCCATGGTGTTGGTGTTTGGTATCGGTTTTTGGTTTTTTTTGATGGAGAGTGTGATGATACATACATAATATATACTGATATAGACTTAAAGAGAGAAAATTCGATTTGATCTCTGAATACATATGGTCAAGATGTCGGCGTTGAATGTGTTTGGGTAATAATGCAATAACACGTTCTATATAATTAGGCGGTAACTGGTGGAAGTTATATCTCCTTGAAGCTTTGTAAGTTTGAAGCGAGGCCAATGTCTTCTTCACCAAGTCATTACGAATACAATTTCTCAAAACAAAGTTCATCTAACTTTGAATTCAAGTAACCTAAGAATCAAGTTTATATTTTTGGAAAATATAATATGGTTTTAAGTGTATTACATGATTTGCCTTTGCTATTTCATAGGATTTAGAAGTCGATTGGAAATGGGATATCAACAAATGTTTGGTAGGAAAAGTGGTATTTTCTTTTACCTATGTACAATCTCTCTCGAACCAACCCAATAGATCTATCGAAAAAAAGAAAAAATAAGAAAGAAGTTGATCCGACCGTTGGAAGATATTATTCCTAAAACGGCTCTATTTGGTTCTTCTGAGGTGAAATGATTTCTGTAAAGAAAGAGTCATCGATAAGAGCCTAAGTTTGGGCTTAACTAATCCCTTAATGAACGTAAATGAGGCCCAGTTACTTTATAACACCTAATTTTTTAAAAAGATAAAGAAAAAAAGAATTTGTATATATTATTGACCCCTGAGTCTAAAAGACTGCTTCTAAAAACCTTACTTGATCATTTGCTTCTACAAAAGATTGACACTGTCTCGGCTGCTGGCCCTGCGGTTTTTGGTTTCATAGTTTCATGTTTTAAGTTTTAACTACCTACTTGTGGCTTCTTACTCTGTTTTTTTCAATGGCGTTTGCTCTGTTTTGTATCTCCCCCAGCTTTCGTTTCATATAGTTACTCTTCTTTGCGAGAAAAACAAAAAAAAAAACCTTACTTGATCGTATCCCATTCTGTTTTGGTTTCGTTATACATAAACAAATCGTATTAATGTGAACCAAACGAAACCGAGGAACATAGATATTATGTGACAATACTATAAGGTATCTCTTAGCAAGAAAAAAAAAAAATACTATCAAGTATCAAGTTGATGAACGGTGGGCGAAAATTTTCTTCATACATTAACACATAATAATATAGTCATCATTACTAAGCATTTTAGAGACGGCTAAAGCGTACCAGTAAAGTTGGATCCTTTACAACTTGATAAGTTTTCCATTTTGTTTAAGTAAATACCAGAACCAACTTATAACCTTTTTGATAAAGAAATTTAAAAAAAAAAAAAAAAAAAACTTATTTGATAAAGAACCAATGTAAGAGCTTATTCCACAACAGAACTTTCTCCTCAAAAAGGTTTCTTGGAAATTGTGTAAAACTGGAATGGAATGGATTACAGATAAAAAAAAAATGGATACCTGTGTATCATGCTCATTCGAAAAATGGAATGGATTACAGATTAAAAAAAAAAAAAAAACATGATACAGTGTATGTTACGTACGTAAACCCTATAGTTTTTTTTTTATATAGGATAAACCCTATAGTTAGCAACGACGAAACGAACAAAAACATCTTTGTAAAAATTATTTGTTTTTCTTTAATAAATATAGTATTTTTTGTATCAAATAGTTTTATATGCTCTAGTGCGGGCATTAGAATTAAAAATGGCGGGATAATAAGGTAATGATGTTACTCAATCAAATAATAATCACTCCTTAGCCTTGCCTTTTGCTTTTTATTAAAAGTTTCAGACTCAGAAAAGCTATTTTTTAGATGCTTATTCCAATCGGACAGAAAGAACCACTAAAGATATATATGCTCACAGGAAAAAGTTGGTATTGTAAATGTTTTATAACATATTTGTAATCATCATTTAGGCACTAAATATATTACCATTAGGTGATCTACGAATTCTTTTTTTTTTTAAAATTTATGTTTACTTGTATTATTTTATATCTTTGCCCCCAGACTCTTTTAATGAAAGTTTTGGTTAAAGCATGTGAAAGTGTCACTTGTGCTTGGGTTTGAATATTATATCCGTGGTAGATTTTAAAGAAATTTCTTACTAAAAGGTTTATATATATATATATATATATATTTAAAAGGTTTGTTAAACACTGTGATTAGCATGACACTTCGGTGAAACTCTATACCCGGTGCTTAATTAAAAAATAAAAAAGTGAGAGAATCTACTATTTTTACCTTTGTCACTGCAGGAAAATTTCTTAATGTACATAGACTATAAAGACTAACGAAGATCTGCTTCTCTATTTAATAAAACGAAGAAAAAAAACAGAAGGAATCAGCTTCCCTATAAAAGAAGAAGGAGAAAAACAAAGAGAATAATAAGAGTAATCTTTTTCCTTTCTACTTTTTTTTCCTCATTTGATTCCTCTTTCTCTGTGTAATAGAATTGTTTCTCTTTCGTTGAATTACTATTGTGTGTATCAAACCAAAATTTGATTATGCAGTACTCTTAACTTCTTGGTTTCTTATAAAAAATTTCTCCATTTCTCTGGTACAGCAAAAAAAAGAATTTATGGTAACTTCTTCAACATCTTTTCTCAAGGTGCTACTTACTAAACGCATCTTTCTTTACATATATACATATGCGCTGCATAAATCAATTATTGTTTCTTGAAATATTGCTGGTCTATATAAAAATAGCTCGTTTTTTTGTTTGTTCTTACAATATAGATTATCTCTTTCGTATATTTTGTTTGCTATCTTCTTTTAAAATTATATATATTTTTTCTTCGTTTTGGTATTAATCCTTCACTTACTCGTCATGTACAAAAGATGATCAAGGCTATTCTGTAGTTTCCTGCAAACACTTGAATGAGTTCATGAAACAGAGCAAAGAGACAGAGGTTAGATTTCCTTCGATCACTTATTAAATCAGGTAAGAATCTTATCATTTATCTTGTTTGATATTTAAACTAAATTACTAAATACTAATTATTAGGGTTTTAAACCAGTTATAAGGAGATACATTAGTTTCTTTACATACAAGAAACTAAATTTTTCTAATTTTTGTTCTTCTGCAACTCTCAGATTCTTCTCATCCCTGTAATTTGTTGCTTCTTTTTCATATGTCAGGTACTGACTTAAAGAGTTTCTGAAAGAAAAAAAAAAAAAACTTTGGTTCAAGAAACCTAAAACCATGGCAGCCAAAGATGGAGCTAAGAGCCAAGAAGACTATAAGCTTAAAGACATGAAACCAGAGCTTGGAGAGAAATGGCCACATGGAGGACAACGTGGAGGAAGCGGATGGATCGGCAGCGAAAGAGTTGCAAGCACTTACGACCTTGTTGAGCAAATGTTTTATCTCTATGTTCGAGTCGTCAAAGCCAAGGATCTTCCTCCAAACCCAGTCACGAGCAACTGTGATCCTTATGTGGAAGTGAAAATAGGAAACTACAAAGGAAAGACTAAACATTTCGAGAAAAGAACTAACCCAGAGTGGAATCAAGTTTTCGCCTTTTCAAAAGACAAGGTCCAATCCTCTACAGTTGAAGTCTTTGTGCGCGATAAGGAGATGATTACAAGAGATGATTACATAGGGAAGGTTGTGTTTGATATGCGTGAGGTTCCTACAAGAGTTCCTCCTGATAGCCCACTTGCACCTCAATGGTACAGATTAGAAGATCGGCGAGGTGAGAGTAAGAAGAGAGGAGAGGTTATGGTTGCGGTTTGGCTTGGGACGCAAGCCGATGAAGCATTTCCTGATGCTTGGCATTCTGATGCTTCCTCTGTTCAAGGAGAAGGTGTTCAAAGCGTGAGGTCTAAAGTTTATGTATCTCCAAAACTGTGGTATTTGCGGGTTAATGTGATTGAGGCGCAAGATGTTGAGCCTAGTGACAGGAGCCAACCGCCTCAAGCTTTCGTTAAGGTTCAAGTTGGGAACCAGATTCTGAAAACTAAGTTATGTCCTAACAAGACAACGAATCCCATGTGGAATGAGGATCTTGTTTTTGTAGCTGCAGAGCCATTTGAAGAACAGTTCTTCTTGACGGTCGAAAACAAGGTGACACCATCTAAAGATGAAGTCATGGGGAGACTCATCTCACCATTGAACGTGTTTGAGAAAAGATTAGATCACAGAGCTGTTCATTCCAAATGGTACAACCTCGAAAAATTTGGGTTTGGGGCATTGGAAGGAGACAAGAGACACGAGCTTAAGTTCTCGAGCCGAATCCACCTACGAGTTTGTCTTGAAGGCGGTTACCATGTAATGGACGAATCAACTCTGTACATCAGTGACGTGAAACCTACGGCAAGACAACTATGGAAGCAACCTATTGGAATCCTTGAAGTAGGAATCTTGAGTGCTCAAGGGCTTTCACCGATGAAAACAAAAGACGGTAAAGCAACAACAGATGCGTATTGTGTTGCCAAGTACGGACAAAAATGGGTGAGAACAAGAACTATCATTGAGAGCTATAACCCTAAATGGAATGAGCAATACACATGGGAAGTGTATGATCCATGTACAGTCATCACACTGGGAGTTTTCGATAACTGTCACCTTGGTGGGAGCGAGAAATCAAACAATGGAGCCAAAGTGGATGCGAGAATCGGAAAGGTAAGGATCCGGTTATCGACTCTAGAGGCTGATAGAATCTACACTCACTCTTACCCTCTTCTTGTTCTGCAAACAAAAGGGTTAAAGAAAATGGGAGAAGTTCAATTAGCTGTGAGATTCACTTGTCTATCTTTGGCTCACATGATCTATCTTTATGGCCATCCTCTGCTTCCAAAGATGCATTATCTTCATCCATTCACTGTGAACCAATTAGACAGTCTTCGATACCAAGCGATGAGCATTGTCGCGGCACGGTTATCCCGAGCAGAGCCTCCTTTAAGGAAAGAGATCGTAGAGTACATGCTCGATGTTGATTCCCACATGTGGAGCATGAGAAGAAGCAAAGCTAACTTCTTCAGGATAGTCTCTGTGTTTTCAGGCTTGATTGCTATGAGCAAATGGCTCGGAGATGTCTGCTACTGGAAGAATCCGTTGACGACGATATTGTTCCATGTTCTCTTCTTCATACTGATTTGTTATCCAGAGCTGATACTCCCAACCACATTCCTCTACATGTTCTTGATAGGGCTCTGGAACTTCCAGTTCAGGCCGCGTCATCCTCCTCATATGGACACAAAGCTCTCTTGGGCTGAAGCTGCTAGCCCTGATGAGTTAGATGAGGAATTCGATACTTTCCCAACTTCAAAGGGACAAGATGTTGTGAAGATGAGGTATGATAGGTTAAGAAGCGTTGCTGGTCGGATCCAGATGGTTGTTGGAGACATTGCAACGCAAGGGGAAAGGTTTCAAGCACTGCTGAGTTGGAGAGATCCGCGTGCGACTTGCTTGTTTGTGATTCTTTGTCTTGTTGCTGCGATGATCTTGTATGTGACGCCTTTCAAGATCATAGCTCTTGGGGCTGGGATGTTCTGGATGAGGCATCCCAAGTTCAGAAGCAAGATGCCTTCTGCTCCAAGTAACTTCTTCAGGAAATTACCTTCGAAAGCAGATAGTATGCTTTGAATGGTACAACTTACTTCTGTCTGGAAAACCAAAAAAATCTTACTTCTGTCTGGCTTCAGGTCTTCTCAGTTCGGAACTTGTGTGTTTTTTTTTTTTTTTTTTTTTTACAGCACTTTCCCCTGTTTGTTACTCTGTTTTATTATTTGTTACTAATTACTAATGTTTGATTCTATTATTATCTTTTGATGTGTTGTTGGGTTCGTCTAAAACCAAAAACTAGTGGGCTTTAGTTATAATGTGGGCTTGTAATCTTTTTTTCCTATACGCAATTTCAATAAAAGACATTTTAACCAAAAAGGAATCGTAGAAGAGTGTATGTTGAAAAGGCGACACGTAGCATAATAATACTAAATCAATCTCGTATTTTGTGATGTGAATTTTTCTTTTCTTCGTTTGACCGTAGTGTAATGTTCAAGATTTAAAACATGAAAAAACTGGTGACAGCAAAGAAATGAAAAGTGAAGAAGAAAGAGGCGTAGAACCCAAAGCAAAACGTTACTGATCCCAAGTCCCTGACGCTGTCCTACAAAACTCACCATTTGTCAATTGGTCAATGGCTCAATGCTTTTGACCTAACAAGTAAACAAGTCCTCTCTCCTCTCTTGCATGCAATTGCAATTGTTGCCAGCCTTCTCTTTTGTTCCCCTTACTCTTTCATATTCTTAGAAACCAATTTGAATGCATATATATATGTTCTCATGTGTTGGAAATGAAGATCAAGTCTATTTTTTTCACTTGCACAAGGATGAAATAAAAGGTATGGAGTACTTTGTCTATCATCTGCATCTTAATTTTAAAACATATATTAAGAATCATAAAACAAAAGAAGCCAAACAATTTTCCCTAATTGTACTGTATTTAAGTAGATAGACAATATATGAAGAGGTCAAACTAGCTAACTAATCAACCTATTCTCTTGTTTCTTTTTTTTTTCTTCATAATCAGTTTGTTTTGGTATCATCCGTCTTGGCGAGGACGAGCTAGCCAGAGAGAACTTAGAGCTTGAAGACGGTGAAAGTACTCCGCAACGGCTAGAAGACATCGTGCTTCTTGACGTGTCGTCAACAATTGGTTCAACCTATGGACCGTTTGGTGCCTCAAATTATCCGCCTGTAAGTTTTTAATGTATTAGTCCAAAAACTAAATAAGTAAGAGAAAAATAGAGAAATAGTAAAAGCAAAACAAAATATGGACAAAGTTGCATTCATGTTATTGACTAAGACTAAGGGACAGTGAATTGAATATGAACCATCACTAATAGTCTCATAAATCCGAGTATAGAAGCATTATTTTGACAAGTAATAGTCCATAAAAGTATAATGTATATTGTAGAATTGAAATATGGATCAAATCATTCTGCATGACCCGTAATTATATGGTTGATTGACGACTAATTAATACCGATTAATATTCAAAATGTTGATCAAACAAAAATCAAAGCTTGTTTACTACGCTAATAAGAACACGATACCAAATTGTCAAAAAGGTGAAACCGTAAATTCCATTCCGGTCCCACACCATGCTTCATAATACTTTTGATCACACTAATTAGAACCATACATAATCAACCTATTATTAATGATATAACAAGGACGACCGAAATTAAACAGAGACAAACAAAAATGAGAAATCAAATGTAAGTAAATTAAAGTAATTGTTGTCAAGGAAAGTGTTTTGGGAGGATGGATGGGATACTCGGGCAGTTACGTCCATGACATCATGGAAAGATATGGGCTCCAAGATATCCATGTTTTCATTTGATGTGATATTTATATGCTTTTGGACTGTATATACTCTACATATATATATATATAATACATACACTCAAGGTGACAATTGTCACGTGCGTTTAGAGAAGTTTGAATCCATTACCCATCTTTAGTAAACTAACCCCAGATTTATCTTTCTCTTTTTATTTAGATCTTTATTTTAATAATATTTTCCAAGTTGTTAGATGAAAGGTTGTAAGCGTGTAGCTAAACATGGACATCTTTTTTGGGAGTAATTAAACACGAACAAATAGAAATAATTTTTTTTAAAATTATTAAAGATGAAAGATGCCAATTTGTATATGCATGAATGTGACATAAATAATATTAGCCTAAATCCCCATTTGCATATAGATTATAGGCTAATACATTAATACACAAGCATATCTATAATTTATTTCATAAACCTGCCTGTTCTAAATTAGTAAACGATTAAGAAAAGAAATATTAAATTAATTAACTTAGTCTTCCAAAAAGGCAACCCGACCAAAGTATAAGACAAGAGAAGTGTTTGTTAGATACCTACTTGCATAATGTCGGAATCAAGAGGCTAAATACTTTTCATTTCCTCTACACATATGTTAATGCATAAATAGTTTTAACATCCTCTTATACTCTATACAAAAAAAAAAGCAGCCACTATATATATTTTATTATTACTATATATAAACTTATATTAACTAATTATGGCCGACGGTATATCTATTATATATGAGTTGTACACAAACATACACACACATACAAACATGAATATAAATTAGATAGCGTGTTATAACAACCAAATATATATATATGTATTTATTTTATGATAGGTTGGTTTAATAAGGAGTAGTTCAAAGAATCAAAAAATGTATTCCTAGTCCAATTAGGACCACATTCCCTAGGGGTCCACTAGTATATATATCATCTCTGTATATATTTGATATATAACGATTGCATACATATAAATTTGATATAAAAAGAAAGAATAAGAGGGTACCTGGAGAACGAAACCCTCGAGGGCAGAGAGTTTGTTGAGAGCTAAGGACATGTGTGACATGAAATTGGATAGATGAGGAGGAAGTGGTGCAGAGGCAGGCGAGAGAGAATCAGAGACAATACTATCGGAAAGCGATTGATTCAATGCCTCGAGGCCCTGCGAGAGAGCTTCCTCGGCCTCTTGTGTAGACTGTTGCAACCCACAAATCCCAACTATTTGTTGCTCCGTCAATGGTTCTATTTGGTTCACAATCACCTTCATGCGTTTCAAATTAATTAATACATATACAAAGTTGAGTACTATAGAGAATTTACATGAGTCTTAATCGATGCATAAAGAACGTTGAATGCATTCAATGTGTAGTGTACTATGCACGAGTTACTAGCTACCCCCCCCCCCCAAAATCTATTCTTTCCTTTTTGTTTTCACTAAAAAGGATATGAGATTGAGACATAGCTAAAGGTCTTGTCAGATATGCACACCATCCATGTATTAATTAGTATTGCTCATATTATTAGAGTAAAAGATAGGTTATAAATATGATAATCATCCAACGTATATTGATAATCATCTTAAGAAAGTTAAATAACTATATGTGTACATTGAGTCCGAAACACAAAACTTACATGTTGCTTCTGTTTATTTTTATTTTGTATTTTTTTATTATTATGGTCGTCTATGTTAAATTTCATGGTGGTTTATGTCTCTTTCTCTCTCTCTCCTGTGGACCATAAATCGAAAAAACAGACAGACACTTTCTTTTACATTATGCCAAAACCTAACCATTCTTAGAAATACTTCACCATCACACAATTGCATGCATTCTTTATTTATTTTTAAATTAATTATACGTGTACCTTCATTATTTTCCTAATATAAAGACACACACGTATATATGTTCGTTTTATACATATAAACTATAAAGTCCATCCCATGCAATGTTATGTGTATATATATGTATACCTCGTCCAACGATATCACTATAGTCTATGTCTTGTCTGTCTTATCTATTATTACTATACCGTACCCTCTTTTCCTAGAATCAAAGACCAAAATTTTGAGAAAAAAGCTGTAAAATTAAATTTTATTATTAATTGTATAAAGTTGGAAGTACTATATTCTATGCACATATATGTACGATTAAAAATAAGAAAATGTCACAATTTTGGTCATTATTATATGTTTTGCAAGTACTCCACAGAAACTGATAATGTTCAATGATTGTATTCTGGATTATGGAATAATCTAGTTTGTAAGATATAATTTAATATAGTTAGTCTTCAAGTAAAAATCCAAATTTTTAGGATTATTTAAGTGATCAAGATTGATTAGTATCATCATGATTCATGACTAATTTATACACATTTTTTAACCGATAGCGCTAATCTTATTTTCTTAATTTTTGTGGGGGTGTGGCACGAAAACAACGCGAAAATACATGAAATATATATATTTATATGGTATATGATGAAAAGACGAGATGTACCTTAATGATCTCAGATGGACGAAAACCTCCCATCCACAAGAAGCAACGTTCGGCTGGAGTTTTCCAGGCTCCAGATATGAGGTGGAAGACATCGGTCTTAGCGACCATAGCCTTGAGGTTAATCAAATGGTCATAGTGAGTTAAACAAGTGTCCACATACATCCTAAGCTCGTTCTCGGGCAAGTGTTCTTGTGTTGCCACCCTCAGTTCGGTTAACAGCCTTTGCTGCTCCTCCAACCACCTCGCATATTCCATATCAAACACCGCTGCTTCTGCTTTACATTACATTTACTCAATATCTCATTTTCGGTTTTCAAATGTTTGTAAAGTCGTCCGTCACATGTATATATGAAAAGTGTTACGTACCGGAGCTGATGTTGCCAGGGCCAATGGGCATTCCACCTTGCTGTTGATCTCCTCCTATAAGTGACCCTCCAAAGAATACGCCCTAACCATGAATAATCAAATTGGTAAGTTTTAGACTTTAGGTGAATATATATATATATGAAAAGACCGGTTAAAATATTTACTTGTGATCTGGCCCGTTGAATCTCTTGTTCTAGTTGGGTCAGTTTAATCCTACATGACTCAAGTTGCTGAACATAAGCCTGTCGTAATATATATACCAAAGAAAATAACGTTATAAAATAACTTGATATAAATTTTATTTGCAATTTACAAATACTGAAGTACATATATGCTGACCTTTTTTCGTAATCTGCTTTTTCTTGCAGCTTCTCTGTTTTGTGCTAGTCTTCTCAGTGTCTGTTGACAAATTAAATTAATAAAAAAAATTATCAAACACCAAAAAGTAAAAATAAAAAAAATAAATCTTAATTATGCAGATGTATGAAGACACTCACTTTAGGGTCTGACGACTTTGGTATGTCATGGTCCGATGAGGCAGGACCCTTGCGGTTCCCTTCCTTCTGCCATAACATTACGAAATGACCCATTAACTTATAATAAAACAACTACACAACAAGTCTAAAACTATATTCGTTTAATAATTTGACAAAGTAATTAAAGTATTAAATATATACATTAGATAGAGACCTTAATGGATTTAGAAGCTTGAGGGTGTTGAAACTGAGAATGGTTGGTCAAGTCCATGGATGGCTCAGAAG
The DNA here is from genome assembly GCA_963667165.1 of Barbarea vulgaris. NCBI lineage: Eukaryota > Viridiplantae > Streptophyta > Magnoliopsida > Brassicales > Brassicaceae > Barbarea > Barbarea vulgaris. The sequence continues at coordinate 25,436,213 of OY763891.1, forward strand.
ATAGTCGAGTCGAACCACTAGGTGCAGCAGCCGGAACCAGTCTTGTATTATCGGTCTTACCAAACACATTATATAAAAATAATTTACTCATTAGAAAAATGAGAAACGTATAATAATTGATCTGACTTGATATTATATGAAATAGCTAGTAGTTGCGCTGACATTATATAAAATTAGAAACAGAAACCAACTAAAATTGGCATATATAGAAGAAATAGAATAAAGTAATGATTATTATTACATTGGGTGTAGAAGAAGAAGAAGGTGGCTCTATGTGCATAGGCTGAGATGGGAAGATGTTGAGCGTCGATGTTGGAGGTCTCATCGCCAAATTCTCTGCCATAAGATGAGTCATATATATATATATATATGTGATGTGTAGAAATGGTCTGGTTATAACAACTCAAGTATATAAATATGTAAGTGGACTTGGTTCTAATTAGACAAACAAAGGAGAGAGAAAAGGGTTTAAAGAAGAGTTAAGTAGATTGAAAGATTTGATATGTCTGAAAAGAGAGGATCTGGTCAAAGCTGAAAGTAGAGAGTACTGATGGCAGAAGAAAGATTGAAATCTGTTGGACATGCTTTTGCTGTGACTCTCTCTTTCTCTCACCTCAAAGAGAATCTTCTTTATCTGCTGAAACCAAAACCAAACCCCAATTTCCCAAAAAAAGAAAGGAGAAGAGAGAGAGTGCATACGAGTTGTGTGATGATGAGGTAAAGGAGAAGGAGCAGTTGATGGAGGATCATGTTGATGTCCTTGTCCATCAAGATAGAGGAAGAGTGATGGGTCTATCTCTCCTAGATCAAACCCATCTTTGTTCCTGCACACATATACACATAAAAAGCTCTTTAGCTTGGGGATCATCATAAATTCAAAAAGTTTTTCTTTTTGACTCTTGGTCTTAAAATCATACACATGTGTGAGTGAAAAATTACATGAAGTTTCCATGGGAAGACGTGGCTGAGGCTGATGATAAGTGTTGATGATGATTCTGGTGATGACCTTGCATTTGATGATGATGGTAAAGTCTATGGATGATGTTTGAGCGTGTGATAGTAACAGCTAGCAGAAGATGATGATGATGATGAAGAGAAATAGATAGATAGATAGATAGATAGATAGATCCTCGATCTCTTCTCTTATTATGTTGTTGGTCTTCTCTCCTGATGATGACGGTGCTTTTGATCACTCTTAGATGATATATCTTCTTAATGGTCTTCTATAAAACTAGTATTATTTTTCTTTCTCTATATTCTTGGAAAGAGATAGAGATTATGTAACGGAGCATTTAAAGCAACTTTGGTGTTATCAGAGAGAGATAGGAAAGGAAAAGAAAAGAAGAGAGAGGTCGGTTATGTTGAAGTGGAGAGGGTTCAAAACTTAACAAGGATTGGGATGTATATTGAAGAAATTGGGAGATTGGAAAGAGAAGAAGCAAAAGACAAACTCCTTTTATTTCTTTTGTTTATTTATTTTTATAATTTTTCTATTATAAGTTTCGTCTACCTTAAAATATTAGAAGACGACTTTGTTTTTGTATAAACCCAAGAAAAATATTCTGATAAAGCGGTCAAGTTCATGTCCTTTTCCTTCTCTTCTCTCTCTGTAGAAATATTGCTGATAACAAACTTGTATAAATATTTTTTGTTTGTTTTCTATTTTATTATTTTATCCTTCAAGTATTATTATTAGATTTTTATTTTTTGTTAGTTTTCAGTTCCATAAGATAATAATATATTATAAGAAACTTTAGTCAGATATTCTTTATCATTCATTAACCGGTCTTACATTTGATCTGTAAACACTAGAATCTATACATATGAAACAAGCTTAGTCGTTATGATGTGATCGATGAACTCCGATTGTCTGAATTTTGTTTGTATCTTACGAACCGTTCCATTTAACTTTGTTTTGATAGGCACAATGGGGCTAGCTAGGTTTGGTTTTGGTTTTGATCAAATTGAGGCAGTAAACTAAATTCGTATTTTCTTGTCGATCAATCACAATATAACTGTTTAAATAACTTTCATTAACCATATATAATTTTATAATAAAAGTCTATATAATTTTATCATGCATAAAAAATAGTCTTTTTACAACATTGATCTTCTCAGTCAAAACTGCGGCTGAAAGACAGGATTGATCTTTTCTAAACCGTCCATAAGTAATTTATAATATTTTTTGGACCGGAGTAAATTGTTTCGGTTAGGTCCAAAACCGGATTAAGCATATTTGACGACATGTATGAGTTTATGCGTTCTTCTTCTTCGGTCTTGAAGAGCAGCAACTCACAGTTCCGATCACAGATTCCAAAACCTTGAAACTTGGGAGATATTTTTCCCCAGAAAGCGTCAAAAGTTTCCCGGGAAAAGAAAATGCCGACACAAGACGATGTTCAAAATCTTCCTATCGACATCACCTTCTCTCGCCTCGGCGGTAATGCATACTATATCGATCAATCATGAGTACACATAAATTTTATAACTTTCGGTTTGAATTCGAATCTGCTTTCGAGAATATAGTGTTAATTTGATTGATTTCAATTTTGTTTAATTCGAAGAATGGTTGGTGGATCGGAAGAGAATTCCGGCGGATTGGAGGAAGAGGGTGGCTACGATCAGAGTCAAAATTCTAAAAGAGTTATCTTCTTTGCCTAAAGAAGTTGATCCATACTTTCAAACCCTAGATCCTGAAGGTTAAATTTTTGGAATTTTTGCTCTTATCAATTTAGCTAAATTTTCAAGCTTTACAACGAATTCGCCCTTTTTGAAGCAGAAGTGAGTATCAGTTTGGTTCGCAGCTCTCATTTAAAACATAAACTGTTACTCTTTTATTTGAAAATGCCAAAGAATTTGAGTTTCGTCTTTGTGAATACGATAAGCTTGTTTGGAGTTTTGGTTATGTGTGATGCTGATTAAGGGCCTAAAGGCTTAATGTGCTTACTCGTCGAATTCTCATCCAAGTGACTGTTGTTTTGCTTCCAGTGATCGGTTACTTGGAGGTCAAAAAGATTTATGAGATTCTCTTGAAGACAACCCCGGAAAGTCGGAACATCTTTGGTCGGCTTTCGGGTGCTTCTGTAAGGAAAACTCACTATGTCTCAAAATTTTCTTGTGTTCATTGTCTCTTTGTATATTTTGTGATCTATTTATGTTGCCTCTTTTAGGGTGTTTGGGAAGCAATTGTTCGTGCCTTTGAAAAAGATCACATTTATCTCGGGGAGGCAGCTCAAATAATAATTCAGAATGTCAATTACGAAATGTAAGTTGTTATTTTGTGTTGCTCTACTTGATTAAGCAGAAAGGTTTTACCTTAAGTCTCTCTACTTTGGCATTTCTCAATGATTTTTCTGCTTGAAAAACTTGTAGCCCATATCTGAAAAAGCAAGTGCAAAAGGTTCAGCAACAAATGGCAGAACTTGATCGTAAAGAAGCTGATATCAAAAGGAGTGTTGCACTCTCAGCAACAAAATACGAGGAGGCTTGTCGAGAGCTTGGATTGCAGGTTTAGTTGTAAACTTTACTTGGTTTGATCCGTAGGTTTTAGAAGGATCACCTAAAGTTTAAACATCTTAAATTTCAGGGAAACAATGTGAGGCGTGAACTATTGGAGACTGCGAATTCGCTTCCTAGTACCTTTAGCAAGATTCTGGAAGTTATCAACAGTGACTCAGTATCAGGAGCAATGGAGTACTACTCCGCCTATGTGAAAGATGTTCATACTGAGAAAGATGTAAGATCACTCTTAACTTTACCCTCTCTATAAAAAATTGTGGTCCTTTTGTCCTGGAGATTGAATTAACTGGCTTATGATCTGTCTGCAGAAGCCTTTGAGGATTGTCCTACAAAACTTGAAAGACATTCGTGAAAACCCTCCATCACTAAGCGTTTTGGGGGCCTCTGAAGCTCTCAATGTTGGTAATATTCAGTCATCTGAGAATGCAAATGGTACAGATGCGGCTGCAGACAGCATTGATTGGGATATTACACTCGATACTGCTGAGATAGATTGGGATGTTAGTATGGTAGAAGAATCTGATAGTGGAAATGATCTAGGTTCGTATGAAATTGTCAATGCCAGCGATATTCCTGAGAATTCTCCATTTAAAGTGGAAGAAAGCCAAGTCCCTGAGGTTAATGTTTCTGAGATTTCCTGGGATGTAAGCGTTGAAACACCTCAGGTAGAAGAAATAGCTGATTCAGCTTTGCTAGAATCAGGCGTGGAGAATCAGACACAGTTGACAGATTCTACAACTCAAGTCTTAGGGAGTGGAGGAGAGAGGAGCCAGCTGCTGGAGACAGAATATAGGAATAAGATCCTTGATGATTTGTATGAGGTACTCTTATCCCTGACTATTTAATACTCAGTTAAATCCTCGAGATTCTTCTTGACCGCAACTAGACACGTCATGTGGTTTATCTGGTGTCAGGTCAAGGCATTTTTGAACCAGCGTTTGATAGAACTGAGAAATGAAGATACCCTGTCCTTGCAACACCACGTGCAAGCAGTTGCTCCCATGGTTCTTCAGCAGTATTCTCCTGAAACCATTGAGCCAATGGTGGTTGATATCTCCATGGCCATTTCATTGCTAACAAACAAGAAATCACGGGATCTGATCATGATTCTCAACTCCAAAAGGTTCTGTATATAAATAATTTCTGCTTAGGGGGGGGGGGTCACAGTGAGTACCACAGGTTCTGATTTATGTATTGTTGTCATACAGATTCCTAGAGAGGCTTGTTTCAGAGCTGGAGGAGAAGAAGCATCGTGAAGTGAAGTTAAGAGAGAGCTTGAAAGATGTTGGTAGAAGACGCATGGAGCTTCAGAATTCACTTTCTTCTATATGGCCAAAACAGGTAAGCCCATGTTCTCAAAAATCTTGAGTTTTGTTTGGGGGGGAAATGTGGATTTATCAGGAATTTGGAATTGGAAGGGGCTATCTAACAAATTCTGTTTATTGAATTACAGGAAGCTGCCCTTTCGAAAACAAGAGAACTAAAGGAGCTATGTGAGACAAGTCTCTCTTCCATGTTTGATGGCAGACCCGTGAATATAAGAGGAGAGATCAATACTTTGTTGAACGCTGGGATTTCTGCTTAGTGTGATATTTGGGATTGGCTAGAAAACTTAATTTCAGAACACCAAGTGACCCTTTTTCTTACTATAATAGGGGTTTTGCCTTTGTTTCAAAACTCTTTTATTATATATGTCTATCATATATACTAAGAAATTTCCTTTTACAAAGACTAATATGAGTATTATCATCAATATGCTAAGAACTATTCTTTTGACAGTAAAGAATATGTGTATGAAGAAGAGATACAGAAAATGGTTAAGTGGAGAGGTAGCTGAAGGTAGGTGAAGAGATGAAGCGTGTGCGTGTTGAGCAGAAAGATTTACTATAAGGGTCAGTCTTGTCGGCTATGCTACTGCTTGCTTCCTTGTTCTGTTTCTGTATCAGTGCAGTGAGTGCTTCCACTATCTCCGAAACCGCTGGTCTGAACTCCTTCTCTACCTGCTTATGATGAATGAAAGACTGAATGATTAGTTAATGTAATGATTCTGAGTGAAATAGCTCTATTGATGATACCTGAGTGCATAGGGAGATAATGTCTGCGTATTGTGAGGCGACTCTTGAGGAGAATGTGCCGGCTATGCCTCCATCAATCATCTGTTCTAAGCTTCGCCTGTCATGAAGTCTGGTTGATGCCCATTTCACCAGTAGTTGTTCTCCTCGGGGTCGTGAGCTTGTAACATCCATCAGAAAAGGTCAAGCTTAGCTATCAATGATTCTTATTATTAGTATGTGAAATGCATGTATACCTGTCAAATGCTTTCCTTCCTGTTAATAGTTCCAAGAGAAGCACTCCCAGTGCATAAGTGTCACTCTTTGTGCCACTGCTTCCTGGTTGTCCATGTTCTGGTGCTATGTAGCCAGTGTTTTGTATCGCTATTTCTGAAGCCTGCTCTAAATCTCAACTCATTAGGTCTTGGTCAAAGAACTAAGCGACGCAATATGTACTGTCTTCTTACTTACCCGAAGTTTGACACTGTTGCTTGTAAGTGGCCTTAAACTAGCAAGCCCACAGTCAGCAATACGCGGTGTAAGTTCTTCGTCTAGTAAGATGTTTGTTGCTTTCAGATCACTATGAGCAATAGGAGGGCAAAACGACGAGTGCAAATAGCTGAAAGTTTTTGATTCACCAGTTAGGAAGAGTCAAAATAAATAGCTGCAAGGATTAGGAATGAGCCTATATTACTTTGAGAAGATAGGATACTTACTCCAGAGCTCGGGCAACTCCAATAGCAATGCTGAGACGCAATCCCCAAGAAAGTGGCTTGTATACCTCATCATGCATAGCATTGTACAACGACAAATGCCCAAGATACTCATAGACAAGAAGATGCTCCCCATTCTCAATGCAGAAACCTAGAAGTGTCACAATGTTGGGGTGTCTTAGTTTGGAGGCTGTCTGAAGCACTTCAGTAAATTGTTCCTCTTCATGTAAAGACAGCGAAGACATTGGGATGTTTCTCACGGCGGCAAACTGTTTTAAGAGAACATCAATGGATGAGAAACTAATAACGAAAATTCCCAATTTTGAATGTTTGAAGAGAGAGAGAAAAGGAGACATACTTGACCATCAGGCAACTTTGCTCTGTAAACAGAACCAATAGGACCCTCTCCGAGTAGGTTTTCCTCACTGAAATTGTTTGTTGCCAGCTGAAGCTCTGCAGCTGAGAAAAGCTTAGCAAACGATGGATATTGACATGTAGCAGAGAAGCTTTTTCTTCTTGCAGATTTATCGATTCTGACAGGTGGAGAAGGTAAATGTCTGAGCTGGGGAACTTGCGGTGGCTGGACCCTTTTCATCTGTAGGTTATCTTCAGTTCCAATAGGATGTTCTGTTACATGTAAAGGTAAGAAAATCAGCACCGAGGAATCAGAATGGCCAATGAGGGGAGAGAGACAACCATAGATCACCTCGGCCAATACTGACTGGAAGAGAATATGATGTGCTATTGTTGCTTCTGTGACTAGCCGCGAGGTTTTGTGCACGTCGATGACTCATGCGAACTAAGAAAAGTGCAAAGAAAGTTCCCAGCAAAGCTAACCCGCCAACCAGTAAAAAGGTACTTCCTGCTCCTATGCCTTTCTTCTTATTTCTGACCTTCGGAGTCGGAGGTCTAGGAAAGTTCATAATGGCACTCGACTGCGTAGTTGGATAGCCAGTAGAATTTTGTATCATGGGTCTGACGTCCAAAGGGAACTTCCATGGTTTATAGTTGGGCTCTACATGGAACTGGTTTCCCCAAATCCTGCTCAGCAAAACGCCATGGATTAAAATGAGTCTTAGGTGTCTCAGCCAATTTATGAGAAGCGGGGGAGTAACTCACCACAGATGAGGAATGGACTGAAAGTGACTTGGGATAATACCACTGAACTGGTTATCTTCGATATTCCTAAAGACATATGCATTTTGACCTCATAAATAAAGGAAGTTCAGTGAAAGGCAAAATCAAAGCACAAGGAGAGTTAATTACAGGTCAGCTAAAGGAAGATCCGTGAGATAGATGACTGATCCTGTTAACCTGTTGTTCTGGAGGTACCTGCAGTTTTGTTATCACAGCAGCATAACCATTATTAGGTTACACCTACACGCACAAAGCAGATTGCATATAAAGTTCCCAGATACTTACAGTGAAGTCAGATTCATTAGAGATCCAAAAGAGCTCGGTAGATCTCCCGTCAGGTTATTGAATGATAGATCCCTTGAATATGAATATGAATATGAATGGGTATCTTGCATTATGGTAATGGAAGAGTAACAAAACTGAACAGTGAGACTCACATTTCTTTAATCTGTAACCCAGAAAACACATTTCCAAGAGGTCCAGATAATGAATTATGGCTCAGATTCCTAGAAGATAGAGGAAGCCATTATTTAACAAATCAGTAGAAAAGGAAAGCAGAAGTATACCATTTGTAAAAAGCCACTTACAGATACTGAAGAGATGTCATAAGAGGCAAGGAAAAAGGGATAGTCTGGGTCAGATTGTTGTAAGCCATGTTTCTGTAATCGACAAACAAAGAAAACACTCGTGAATTCCACTCGAATGTATGCTTAAATGATGAATTCACTTGCTTAAACACACTTACATATGAGTAGCGTTTGGAGGCAAGCCAAATGGAATTTCACCTTGGATGTTATTGAAGCTAACATCCCTAACACAATGGAAAAATAGAGAGCAATTCTTTGAATAAATATACTCAACAATGCAATGACTCTGTCTCGTAATGAAGTTAACAATCAAGAACATGAATGTTTGCTTACAGGTTCTTCAAATTGTGGAGATGCTGAAGCTGGTTTCCAAGGCTGCCCACAAGCTTTAACTCTCGCAGTTGTCTGGGATAGAAAGAATCAGATTTTGTTCAAACCAAACAAAAGAATTTGGATTAAAAAACTGAGGAAAAGGGTTAAGAGGGAAATTACAGCTCCACTATAGAAGAACCAGAACAAGAAACTCCGATCCAGTCTTCTCCGCATGGATCTCCTCCCTCCAATCTCCATCCTCTCAGCTGCGGTGGATTGCTCAGTGATTTGTAGAGATCTTGAAGAGCCAAAACTAACGGAGAAACAGGAATAAGCAATAATCACATATAGTCAAAGTCGAAAGAGTCAATTTGTCGAACAGGTTTGAGTGATTTCACATGATCAAGTAAAATCAAAAGATCTAAACTCGAGATTAAACAAGTCAAGAAGGTTTCTATCTTTATTCCAAGAATATTAAGCATAAGTTCGTTCCCAAGTAAACAAGCATTCTCATTTCTCTCTACTCCATTAACCTTTTTCTTAAACAGAGAAGATCGGCGAACGCAACTCAGGCGAAAACCTGAAAATTACCTTCAAGCGGATCAGTGTCAGTCTTAGCCAGCACAAAAAGAATCGTCGTGAGCAGAAGTGCAGTGAGATATCGCAATTGCTTTTTGGTTTTCATCGCTAGTTTCTCGATTCCCAGAAATAATGATGTGCTTAATGCAGAGAGAACTGATGCTTTTGAAGCTCCCGTCTAACGAAAGGATAAAAGAAGAGGATTGAGAGCGACGGAGAGAAAAAAAGAGTTGTGGAATTTTCTCGCAGTTTCTCTCGCTTTCCCAGGAAAACCAAACGGAAAGAAAATTCGGAGGGGAGAAGATCAAAGAAGTTAGTGAAGAGAAGAAGGAGAGAGTTGGAACTGAATAAATTGCGAAAGCGCGAATATTCCACGTCAGCAAATACAGTTACGGACGTTGGAGTCAACTAGTCAAACCATAGATTACACACATACGCGCGCTCCCTGCGCCACGTGGCTTTTCTAATTAGATGATTTTCGAAAAGATAATATCTGAATTTCCACCTTAACCTTCTCAATGAACTCCTAATTATATCCAGTTGATGTTTGTTCAATTTCGATCGATTCTACTACAATTATTATGAAAGCCTTTCATTGAAATGGCTTAAAATTAAACAATTTTCTATTTATCCCTTTGTTTAATTTGCTATACAACTTGTAAAAACTTTCATAGCAATCTGCTCTAAGGGATAACACAAAAAAAGTTACTGTCTTCATCACACTGATTGTGCTCCAACTCCAATACATAATCGAATAGCTTGCTCATTTGCATTTGATGCACTCTTCATCTACTCGCACATAAGCAGTTTCTTCAAATCCTCGAAATGCTTAGGCCCATCGGGGTGACGGTTTACAAATTTAGTCGCAAAGCACTTGTCCGAGTACACAAGTATATTACTAACTGCAAGCCTGGGATCTGCTTTTCCTCGGGCTTGAAGCCAAGCGAACATTGCAAATCTGAGTTTCATCCGCTGAAGAGTGTACTTCAGACATGTAGGGAAAGCCACCAAAGTCGAAAGCGGATAACCTAATTCGTTTACAATGTAGTTAACCTTTGATTCTAGCACATCACATGCCTGGGTGAGGATATCAGGAGATGCTTTCACCATATCTTGGACATCTTTCTCATTCAGACCAAAACTCACTAGGACATTAAATCTCTCTTGGAGTTCAGATCCTCTTCCGCGGAAACTTTTGAGCGCTCCCTCCATTTCCTCTGAGTTTTCCTTGTATCCAAGCTCTAACAAGAACTGAGTCTTCATTGTTTTTGACTTTGTGTCTACCCCGGTATCTGGTAGTGGCTGGACTCTTAACCCCTTAGTCCATTTCTTCATCTCCTCTGGGTTTTCTTGAATGACTTGACAAAGCCGCCTTTTCCCACCTTTCAAATTGAGAAGTAAGGTACTGGTTTGCTTCAAACGAGAGACACCAAGCCACGAAGAGTGAGAACGGAAAACCTTACCGATCTCATCAGCGTTCATCTTGATATCTTTCAGGAACAAGAAGCAATGCTTTAGATTCGAAACACATTTCCCTAAACTCTGAATCTGCGGGAGTGTCTGAAACAACGAAGAGAGTTCACTTCTGGATGAGCCTAGTTTTGTTTCAAACCCCGCTAAAACCATTGTCCATTCCCCTGAATCCTCAAAAATAAGTCTTGGCTGCGTCCTGATTAACTCATGTAGCTCATTCTCATCGAGACAAAGATCTCTAAGAAAACTTAGACAACTATGCATAGAGCTCCAATCATAAGATGCCTCCTCTGACAAGTTCTCTGTTACCCAATCAACACCAAAACCCATAGATTTCAGCATCTCCATGACTTTACCAAGTTCGACATTCATATTCCCAATCAAGATACTCGGGCTACAAATGATAAGTTTCGATAGAAACAATTTGGTAAATCCCAAATCCTCATACCCTTTAATCTTAGAAGCTAAAACACCCGTTTCATAGCCAAAAACTTCCCTAGCCTCCTTAAAGATCTTCCCCATCTTCTCTCGTCCAATCCCATAGTTCCAAAAGATATGATAATTCTCCAACAAAAATTCATCTTCATTCAAGAACATCTTATCACAAGGAATCAAATGAGCGAACTCTGACGGCTTCAAACCTAAACTCTCAAGGAATGGCTCAAATTCATTAACAGGATGAAACCATAGAAATCTAGTAATGGATCGAACTATATCATCATCATCAGCAGTATCACAACGATTTAGCTTCTTCAAAAGATTATCATTAAAAAAAGGAGCATTCTTGCTCATACTCTCTGCAACCAGAAACTGTAAACCCCTAGTCTGATAGAAGTAATCAAACATGGCAACCTGAGCCATTTTCCGAATCTCATGCCGGGGTTTAACACTCGTTTTCTCACCGGAAACTGTTCTTTGGGAGGCGTAAGATCTAGGGTTTCCTGAAATTTGGGGTTTAAAAGGGGTTTCTATAGAAACTTGTGATGCCCAATTGAGGAGACCTGTGAATCTAGGGTTTCGTATAAGATACATTTACCTGCTCTGCTATGTTAACGAAGACATGGAGAAGATTTGTGTAGCCGAAATCACTTTTGCTCGAGAAGATCTTTTTGTCTGATTTCATTAAGCCGCTGTTTTTTTTTTTATGTTTGAAAATCAGTCAAAACTTTAATATCTGATTAAATATAAGACCCCTCTAGAAAAATTAACTTAAAATTTTGCAATTTACAACATTCATCTAACAAATGAATTACATTTAAAATGTTAATATTAATGGTTTTAATCAACTATCATAAATACAAAACAGAAATCTCTGCAATCATATACTCGAGCTTTGGAAGAGATATCAAATGGGAGATCCAACATTTATAAATGGTAAAGAATACAGTTTAGTTAATCTCGAGTTTAGCTGTTTGCTAAATTGATAATCTTCTATTGTCTCAAAGCTGAAGAATAGAAAAGCTTCAGAAGAAGATGACTAAGGTCTACTGCTACAAAACAGAGGCAATTTTAGTTGTTCAACTTCAAACATGCAGTTTCTTCAAATCCTCCAAATGCTTTGGCCCATCGGGATGACGGTTTACATAACAAGTCGCAAATATTTTGTCCGAGCACGCAAGCACAGTACTAATTGCAAGCTTGCCGTCTGCTTTTCCTCGAGCTTGAAGCCAAGAGAACATTGCAAATCTGAGCTTCATCCGCTCTAGAGTGAACTTTAAACATGAAGGGAAAGCCACCAAAGTCGAAAGCGGATAACCTAATTCATTTACAAGGTACTTCACCTTTGATTCTATAACATCACTTGTCTGGCTTAGGATGTTAGGAGATGCTCTCACCATATCCTTGACATCTTTCTCATTCAAACCCAAGCTCACCAGGACATTAAATCTCTCTCGGAGTTCGGATCCTCTACCATGAAAACTCTTGAATGCCTTCTCCATCTCCTCTGAGTTTTCCTTGTATCCCAGGTCCAACAAAAACTGAGTCTTCATTGTTTTCGACTCTATGTTTACTTTGCTAGCTGGTAGTGGCTGGATTTTTGACCCCATTGTCCATTTTTTCATCTCCTCAGGGTTTTCTTGAATGGCCTGACAAATTCGGGCTTTCCCAGCCATCAAATTAACAAGCAAGCTACTCGTTTTCTTTAACCTACATGTACCAAGCCACCACGAGTGAGAACGGAAAACCTTATGAATCTCATCATCCTCCATCTCAATCTCTTTCAGGAACAAGAAGCAACACCTTAGATTCAAAACACATTTCTCTACTTGAATCTGCGGGAATTTCTGAAACAACGAACATAGTTCAGTTCTAGACGAACCAAGTTTAGTTTCAAACGCAGCTAGAATCAATGTCCATTTGCCTGAATTCTCAAAAACCAGTATTGGACGCTTCCTGATTAACCCACATAGCTCATCCTCATCGAAACAGATTTCTCTAAGCAAGCTTATAACACGATTCACAGAGCTCCAATCACAAGATCCCTCTTCTGAAAGGTTCTCCATTACCCAATCAAAGTCAAACCCCATGGATTTCAGCGTGTTTAAGACCTTAGCCAGTTCGACATTCGTATTCCCAATCAGTATACTCGGGCTCGAAACAATAAGCTTCGACAGAAACAATCTGCTAAACCCCAAATCCTCATACCCCTTAATCTTGGAAGCTAAAACCCCGGTTTCATACCCGAAAACTTCTCTAGCTTCCTTGAAAATCTTTCCAATCTTCTTGGGATCAACTCCACAATAACACAAAACATGATGGTTCTCAAGCAAAAAAGCATCTTCATTCAAGAAGATCTTATCAGAAGGAACAAGATGAGTGTACTCCGTAGGCTTCAAACCTGAACTCTCAAGGAAAGGCTCAAATTCATTAACAGGGTGAAACCTTAGATATCTAGTAATGGATTGGTTGATATCAGAAGCAACATCACAATTCACTTTCTTCAAAAGATTATCAATAAAAATTGGACTGTTCTTGCTCATACTCTCAGCAATCATATACTGCAAACCCCTAGTGGAATAGAAGTAATTCAACATTGCTTCCTCAGCCAATTTACGAAATGTTGGAGTGATTCGAATCCCATTTCGGGTCTTCTTCACGCTCGATTTCTCGGTTATTTGGGTTGTGAAAGACCTAGGGTTCTGGGTATAACGGAGGAGAAACCCAGTTTCTGAAATTGGGGGTTTTAAGAGGGTTTCTAGAGAAAGTTGAGATACACATTTGAGAAGAGAAGTGAATCTAGGGTCGCGACTGAGTTTCATTGCCTGGTACGCCTATATATATAGCTGAGAGTATCAAAAGATTATACCTTTGAATCTTTTACGAGTTTGGTCTGATTTGAATCCTGCTCTCGGAGCTCAACTTCACCGGGGAAGACAGATGAAGACTTAGGTGGGGGTTTTGCTTTTGCTTGTATTATTACTTCGAAACAAAAATCTGAAGTTTGATTAAAGTTGGGTCTAATTTGTAATATCAAAAGTTAATTTAGCTAATAAACAGATAAACAAAAAAATTAGAATAGCCCATCAGGCCCAATAGTGTGATATTTGGGTCGAGAATTAAGCCCACTATATTAAGAATTTCTTTACCAACACATATACGGAAATCAAATGAACCCTTTACATACGATTGGGACATCAAATACTAAAACAGTTTGATGAGTCAAAGCCGACCACAGATCATAGCACTTCAAAATTCGTGAGTTTGTGAAAGACCAAACGAAGCTAGTCTTCTTTTATTTGCACTACATCCTCAAATAGATCACTTCTTCGTATCGAAACTTTCAATCTCACTAATTTCGTATTCTCATCTCTATAGGGAATTAGGGATGATCAGTCATCATACCACTTCCATGCAAAATAATTTATAAAAAGCATATTAAAGATACAGGTCGATTACTTTTGATAAACATCGCCAAACTACTCACATCAGTCCCATTTGTTATATATTAACTATGAGCTCATATATGATATACAGATTTTTATTTGTTATACTAGAGTAATCAATATCAGGGAAGAAAAAAAGACAAAAAGAAATTGAATATTCAAAGTAGGAATGATTTATAAAGCAAAAGAATATATAAAACGTGGGGTTCCTCATGCACAATGTTAAAAGTAGCCTTACTAATTAAAGAAGCTATCTCTTTGTGTGAGTTTTTTTTTTTTTAAAACAAAATAGTTAATTAAGAATAATCTCACACATCTACTAGTCTATGATTGAGACACACCACTTGCACACATTTAGTACCTGATTCTCTTCCCAAGTGTTAGTGTGTGTAGCACTTTGGACATTCTCTTGTCGCGACTCTTATGACTTTACACCACTTTGAATAGAGTAGAAAACATGCTTTAGTTAGGCCTTTTCTATTTAGCCAATCTCTCAATTTTTCAACTTATCTTTGATTGGAATCGATCAGTGTCTTCATAACCTGTTAGCATCAGGGCTTCGGTATCTTGTATCAAGAAAGGCGGAGAAGAGTGATAGGAAGCTGGAAGTGGCGATGATGCTTCGGCGTTCGGAGTCTTCAGAATACTTTCTTTAGTCTTTTGTTGTTGTTCTATCATTATTTTCAATTGTTTCCCTTGTTCTTCGATTCTTAGCTGTAGGTTTCGTTGAATCTAAAGAGAGAAAGGCACATGAATCAAGATGAGTCTGGTCAAACAAATTTTATCATCTATCTAGATTATATTGAGAAAATAGTTCACTAGCGACTCAAAACTAGAAAACCTCTTCATTTGTATTAAAAATAAGTCTTGATGTGTAGCTTCAATTTTGGTAAGATATGATACAAGTTTTGTATCTGTAAATCTAAATATATTATGACGAAATAACGAATTGGCAAGTGAAACCTCTCTATTTAACCCCATGAATACTTATATGGGGATTAGGAATGAGCTACTTACTAATGTAACATTATTTGATCTAATAAATAAGCTATATATATATATTTACATTTTGTAACTTACCTCTAATTGTTCATGGAGATGCCTCTGAACATCTAGTTGGAGCTGGAGGGCCTCTTTAATTTGCACTCCACTGGCCTCCACAATATACAAGACAAAATCAAAATCATTAACAGGTCATTATTTATTATTTTTTGAATAATGTTAATCGTTTCTTGTTGGTATTGCTATGCTAAGCCACTGAGTCATTAGTTTTTGGATGTATATGGAGGAAAAAGAAAGTATTCACTACTCCTTCAGTAATAAAGAATACATTTTTCTTGGCCCACAAAAAAAAAACGTACGTTTTTGTGTCAAACTGAGACATCTCTTTGGCACAAGCTCTATTCTCAAACTTGCCTGCAACACAAAACTCTTTCGATTTGCATTTTTTTCCCAAATTATCAATGTATTTTATCAAGCCAAATAAGAGTGAAGAGATTCATTTGTGTACCTTCGTGAGAGTCAGGGATGTATTTCGCAATCCTATACTTCTGAAATTTAACCCAAGAACTATTGAATAAAATCTTCTTTGGGGAAGAAAAAAAATTGAAAAGAGAAAAGAAGTAACCTAACCTGTAAGTGGCTTTTAACATGAAATATTGTGAGTCCTTCAGAATCCATCAGCTTCAGTATCGCCTTGGGCGTGGCCTCTGCATAGTTTTCCACCACACACACTTTTTAGTGAACCACCAAATAAACAAGGACACTTAATTCTATCCTTAAAACAAATATCAATGTGTTTAACCAAAATAATGCGCATATTGGCTTCAAAAGGAGTAACTTTTCAATCCACACAGTGTGTATACAACTTCATAAGATGACTTTTGACCTCATGTAATCATATTATCTACATGCTATGGTTATATATGACACGTCCATGATTTATATGAATATATGCTAAAAAGCAAAGCGACAAGATCAAGTGGTTGAGAACCAATAGTCAATTCCTCTACTTTTAAAGTTAAAGTATCTAGTTAATTAATGGTTGTAACTTACTATCAGCACCACCAAGGCAATTTACGCACTCTACAAACTTCTCATGAAGATCTTGAGTCCATCTTATTCGTGTCTTGTTCCCGATCACCGTCCCACAATTAGGATGGGTTGAGAAGGAAGGAGGAGAAGAAAATCTTGAATGAGTTAGTTTATGTTGATGATGTGATGATGAGAAATTCAGATGTGTTACATTAGAATTACTATACGTCCTCCTACATACATCCTGCGAAGAACATTTAATTAAACCATCAAATATAACTAATCCTTGTAAAAAAAAGAAAAAAAAAAGAAAAAAAAAAGAGATTATAAGAAAAATACAATTTAAGGGTTTTTTTTGGGCATACTTGTGGATCTTGACTTGCTTCAAAAGAAAGAGAGTATGAGGCTGATGAAGCATTAGTTGCCGCAAAATCGTTCGTGCAGGATCTTTGATATATTAATGGCTTCAAATATTGATCCGGAAGAGGCTGTATAGGAACCATTGATTCGGACTGGTCTAATGATGGAGGATCCGAAGATTGATGATGATGGTAAGGATGAAACGAGGAAGGGTATGGTTTTGAAGATGAACATGATGCGGAGAAAGATTGATTGGCTGTGCAATCGTAAGGAGGAAATCCAGAGAACGTTTCGGTAGGCCATGGAGATGATGATTGATTGTAATGAATCATATTCAAGTCTTGTAAATTAAACGGCTGGGGCGGTTGCGATTGCGACTGCGACTGTAGCCGGCTTCTTTGTGATGAAGCGTTTGAGAATTCAAAGTTTATGTTATCCATCAAAGAACATACAAGAGAGACTCGGATTGCCACTTTTGCATTAGAAACATATATGATCTTGTTGTATGTTCAATGATATATTGAACTCAAGGAACAAAAGTTCCAAATTGAAAAATAAAAGATTCGATTAAGAAAAAAATCGGAGGAATAACGATCGAAATGAAATCTAAAGTTTGTTTTTTTGGGTTTTCTGGAATCTCTCTACATTCCTCCAAAGTCTTCAGGTGCAAGAGGGTTGAGTATTGATTATAAGGCAACACCTTTTCTTTTGATTATTCTCAAAATGGATAGGAGTGCGCATTTTTTTATTATCCAATGGCCATAATTGCAAAAGTCCAAAATTCTTATTTCAAATGTAACAAGTATTATAGAAGTAATATTAATTGTTGATAAAAAAAAAAGAAGAAGAAGTAATATTAATTAAACTCCAACTTGCTTTAGACCTTTGTCCCTATTCGTCTTCATTTGTGGAAACATTATAAAAGAGTTTATTCACAAAAATAGTAAAACCACACGGAAATCGATTATAGTATCATTTTAAAACCCTAACTGATCCTGTTAAACCATGCATACATTTATTCAGTTAATGTATATGTTATTATTTATCTATATATGTACATATCGGCTATATGCATGGCCATTCATTCTCTATATATGCTCCCGACCTGGATCAAACTTAGAACGTATGATCATGTCTCATTTTAAACATATTCAATCGGTCACATAAAATATGTTTCTTAAACATGAGAGTGCAAAAGACACCGAGTCAGACCATCTTCAGAGATGTATGCGGAAACTCATAAATATTATATTTCAAAATCTTATTTAACATTATAAATTATTTTTATAATTATATAGAACTTAATTAAGTTTCACTAAGTTTTTTCTAACGTGTAAAGAACACCATTTGTAAAATTACCGTGCACATTCTCAAACAATTTCAGTCTTAAAAAATATAATTAGAAGAATTTTAAAATACGAATATAAATATGAAGTTTTAATTGTAATTTGAACAAAATTTATAACTTTATTATGAGATTTTCATATATATATATAGGGTCAAGGTTTCGATACTTGAAGTTAGAAAAATTAACACAACCACAGTGACAATTGCAAATATTAATACAAGTATATGTTACTATATTAAACTCAATGCCCAATAAAAATAAACTTGCGTTTGTCAAAATTAAAGGTTGATTGGGTGTCGGATACACTTAAACCACTGAATATGAAAAAAAAAATAACAACTAAAACTTATACTTTGTTCGACCCAAGATATGGGAGAATATATTTTACACGGGCATCTTTTCTTAACAATGCAATTATAATGACGATTCTCGCATAAATTTTGATTTTTTTTTTTTTTTTTTACGCACATGAAATTGATAGTCTAAAAAGACTTGTCGAATTATTCTGGATAGGATGGATAAAAATGGCTTTCCATCTTCCAAAAGTTTTGTTTGGTCCAATGCAACTTCGTTATCTTCTTTTCAGTTTTATTTAAACTATTCATTATTCTTGAAAAAAAAAAAAAAAAAAAAAAATTGTAATTGGTACGATGCGCCAATTACAGTTTATATTCTATAAAAGAAAACAGTGCAAGGATTCAAATTCCACTTCCAAAAGTTTGCTTAGAGGCAAACCACATTCCGCACCCAAAAATATACTTATATATTAATTAAAAAAAAAAACTATAGGTAAGACCACACGAAATTAGGGCAGTATCGAATTCCATTCCCTACTCTAGATTAACTGAAATCTTATTTCAAGTAGTCAAAAAGAAGTATCGTATCATCGTTCCTATTATTTTTTGTGCCATCTTGCAACATACATTCACGTTTTACTTAAGTACGAGCTAGCTTTCGTATCTATCAATATTTGTGATTATTGATTAATATTTTTCCATGCATTAATCAGATGAGGGGGTTTGTCTTTAACAAAAACGTCGCTATGAGAAGAATCAAAGCTAATATTTGACACACACACACACACAAAAACCCTTCAAACCTAATCCTAATTTGCCGCAAACAAAATTTTATACATAGTATTTGCATGTGATACATACAAATTTAATTTGAAGGTTTTACACGAATTCGACATATACTATTTTAGTCAGATGCTATTTTCATACATTATGTCACAAATCTAATTAATATTTCAATGTAGCATTCAGATAAATTTTATAAATGTGTCAAAGTTAAAACAGACAAATTTTAATACAACTCACAAAAAAATACCACAGAATTCTAAAATTTCAAATTTACCATCAGAGTTCTAAATTTTAAAAAGTACCACACATTTTATGTTTCAGGATAGTAAATGATCTGGTAACTCTTACCGAAGTTTAAACCTCTTCTTAGTCTAGAAATTGTGGTCTTATTATTTTTATTTTTTAAAAAACAATAGTTTTTTGGAATTAAAACTCTGCTCGTAGCAACTCAAACTCAATCTTCACAAAAGACAGTGTCATAATTAAACTGAAATTGTAACTCTTTATTCCTCGTCGTCACGTTTTGATTTACTGGGAGTTAATAAATGGTCTGTTAGTGTAAAAATTTCTTATATGGTTGGTTATTTCCTTTTAATAAATTGAAGTCGTTGCTCAGAAAAGAGAAGTTTAGTATTTGAAAATAGCAGAAGGTGGACCTCTAATTAAGTAATTAATGATTCAATTTAAAATGGAAAGCAACAGTGGAACAACTGTAAGATTCCCCCTACGTGTTAAAATAATGCCCAATACTATTCTTACAAGTTGCACTTCCCACTATTTTTATTTTTAATTACATTATTTCAGAAGGTCTTTGATTTTTTTTACTTAGTTTATGTCTTGATTTCGTTTTATACAAAATGGACTTTATATTCGTCTTCGCCAGTAGTAGATGGCCCCCTGACGCGTGTCAACATAACAAATACATGATAGTTTTTAATTCAATATTTTTTTTGTTTTAAATGTTCGACATCGAGTTGAGTTTATTTATTTATTTGTGTAAATGTTAATTTTTGCTGGCAAAATATAATAATTTTTTTTTGTTCTCTTAAGCAGGGAAAATTTTCGGTGGACCTTGTTAGAGGCAACGTTTCAATAAATCTGACCTTAATTCGAAGTTCTAGAAAAAAAATTGAAGTTCTCGAAAAACGCTATAAATTAAAGAATGACGATATGCAGTCGGGATTTGCAAATAAAATAACCAATACCCTAATAATCGTATAAAATTATTTGGAATACGTTCCGAATCTCCACATATGAACAAACAAATTGTTGGTTTAAACTTGAAGTTAACTTGAGATATAAGTTAGCCTAATCCTTACCGAGTTATGGTTATAGAGATAAGGTCAAATATGTTTAGGAGTTATCTAAACATCTAAACATAGAGGTATTTCTATTAGGATTAGGAATGGTGTTTTACTATATAAAGAGAGTCGAGTTATGACTTGAGATATTGTGATTTGAGAGAGATTGTGAGAGCTTTAGTTTTGAGAGATTTTCTAAAGTTAATAAAGAGAGGTGGTATTCTTTAATCAATCTTAATCAAACCTTGCTTACGAATTCTATATTTGGTATCAGAGCCTTGTGAAGTTCTGAACGGATCATGGCGGACGGCACGATTGTGACAACGAAACCCAAAGAAGGAGGAGGATCTTCTTCCATCGTGTGTCCTATGCTAAACACAACAAATTATACAGTATGGGCGATGAGGATGAAGATTGCGCTTAAGGTTCATAAAGTTTGGGAAGTTGTTGAGTCAGAGACAGACATAATTGATAGTGAAAAGAATAACATGGCCATAGCTCTATTGTTTCAATCGATACCTGAAGCTCTTATTCTGCAAGTTGGAGAACTTGATACCGCAAGTAAGGTATGTGAAGCAATTAAAACTCGGCATGTGGGAGCAGAAAGAGTTAAAGAAGCTAGATTACAAACACTAATGAGCGAGTTTGATCGGTTGAAGATGAAGGACTCCGAGACAATTGATGAGCTTAGCGGAAGAATTTCTGAAATTTCATCAAAGTCAGCTGCCCTAGGAACAACTATGGAAGAATCAAAATTGGTCAAAAAGTTTCTCAAAAGTCTTCCTCGAAAAAAATATATACACATAGTAGCTTCTTTGGAACAAGTGTTAAATCTTAATACTACAAGTTTTGAAGACATTGTGGGACGTCTAAAAGCTTATGAAGAACGAATTTTCGAAGAAGAAGAAGAAGCACATGAGGATCAGAGTAAACTAATGTATGCAAATACAGAAACTCATACGAACCATTCAAATCGAGATGTTAACGGAGAATACAGAGGAAGAGGCCGTGGAGGAAGATTCTTCTATAGGGGACGAGGTCGTGGGCGCCATGGTGGAAGAGATATGTCGCAAATCACTTGTTTTCGGTGTGATAAACAAGGTCACTTTGCATCTCAGTGCCCTGACCGACTGCTTAAATTGCAAGAAGCACAAGAAGTTGAAAACAAAGATACACAGGTTGCGGACGAGCTCATGATGCATGAAGTAGTATACTTAAATGAGAAAAATTGTGTACCGAGTGAGTTTGAAACAAACATGGACGGAGAGAATGTTTGGTATCTTGATAATGGGGCTAGTAATCATATGACCGGAGATCGTAGATACTTTGATAAACTTGATGGCTCTGTTACAGGAAAAGTGAGATTCGGAGATGATTCACGCATTGATATCAAAGGAAAAGGTACAATTGCTTTCATAGATGTGAATGGAAAACCAAGAGTAATGAACGATGTCTACTTCATACCGGATCTAAAAAGCAATATCATAAGTCTAGGACAGGCTACGGAGTCTGGTTGTGACATAAGACTAAGGGGAGAACACTTGACAATGCATGATCACGATGGGAAGCTACTTGTTAAAGCGGAACGATCTAAGAACCGTGTGTACAAGGTTCGTATGGGATTACGAAACAATGCAC
Source organism: Barbarea vulgaris (assembly GCA_963667165.1). Lineage (NCBI taxonomy): Eukaryota > Viridiplantae > Streptophyta > Magnoliopsida > Brassicales > Brassicaceae > Barbarea > Barbarea vulgaris. Next base: position 25,458,231 of record OY763891.1, read on the forward strand.
GTCTATATCTATCAACGATAAGCGAGTCGAGCAGATGGCACGCACGAATGGGACATGTGAACTTTGCAACCATAAATTCAATGATAGATAAAGAGCTTGTTCAAGGTTTTCCGAATATTACTCTTGAGAAGGAAATTTGTGGCTCTTGCTTGCTTGGGAAGCAAACTAGACAAACGTTTCCACAAGCAACTACCTTTCGAACAACGAAGAAACTCGAGCTCATACACGGAGATCTTTGCGGTCCTATAACACCGAGTACAAGCGCTGGAAACAGATACATCTTCGTTCTTATCGACGACTACTCTCGCTACATGTGGACGATTCTACTAAAGGAGAAAGGAGATGCATTCAACAAGTTCCAGATCTTTAAAAACATGGTGGAGAAAGAACTAGAGGAAAGGATACAAACATTCAAAACAGACAGAGGAGGAGAATTTGTATCCCTTGAGTTTAATTCTTTTTGTGAAGATTCCGGCATCAAACGGCATCTTACTGCACCATATACTCCCCAGCAGAATGGAGTGGTAGAAAGACGTAACAGAACTTTAATGGAGATGGCGAGAAGCATCATGAAGCACATGCATATGCCAAACTATTTGTGGGGAGAAGCCATAAGACATTCCACTTATTTGTTGAACAGAGTTGCAACACGAGCACTTAAGGACAAAACACCGTACGAATGCTTTCGAGAGAAGAGACCAAACATCGAGCACATCCGAATTTTTGGTTGCATTGCCTATGCAAAAATAGATAAACCTCACTTAAAGAAGCTAGATGACAGATCCAGGATACTTGTACATCTAGGGACAGAACCAGGATCAAAAGCATATCGCTTACTTGATCCTCAATCAAAGAAAATTACAGTGAGCCGCGATGTTGTGTTCGATGAGTCAAAGGGTTGGAACTGGAAACGTAACGACTCAACAAGAGATGGTGACGGAAGCTTCAGAATAACGAGTGATGTTTTTGGTAATCATGACCTCCAAGAAATACGAGAAGATGACGAAACAGAGCAAAACTTGGAAGATAGAGAAGCATCCGATGAATCTGGAGATGATGGGAACTCCGAGAACGAGCGAGAGCTGCAAGACGAGATCACAGAAGCCTCACCACCTACCTTGAGAAGATCGCAGAGACAAAGCACCAAACCGAAATACCTAGAGGATTATATCTTACTTGCTGAGGAAGAAGGTGAAATGCTGCTACTATGTTTGAATGATGAGCCAAGAAACTTTCATGAGGCAAAAGAATATAAAGAGTGGATACATGCTTGTGAAGAAGAAATTAGCTCTATTGAGAAACTTAGAACGTGGGATCTCGTGGACTTGCCAATCGGAGTAAAACCAATCGGTTTAAAGTGGGTATTCAAGCTTAAAAGAAACTCGGATGGAAGTATCAATAAATACAAAGCTCGAGTCGTCGCCAAGGGATACGTACAACAATACGGAGTAGACTTTGAGGAAGTATTCGCTCCAGTGGCAAGGATCGAAACAATAAGGCTACTCATAGACCTTGCAGCATCACACGGATGGGAAATACATCATCTCGACGTCAAAACAGCGTTCCTTCACGGGGAACTAAAAGAGACCGTCTATGTTTTGCAACCAGAAGGATTTGAAAAGAAAGGAAGTGAAGATAAAGTTTATAAACTTAACAAAGCACTGTATGGCTTAAGGCAAGCTCCAAGAGCATGGAACAATAAACTAAACACCATTCTCATGGAACTCCAGTTCAAGAAATGTTCTAAGGAGCCATCAGTCTACCGAAAGGAAGTCAACAATCATCTTCTAATCATAGGCGTGTATGTCGACGATCTATTTGTCACAGGAACAAGTCTAGATGTCATCAAGAATTTCAAGAAGGAAATGGCGTCTAACTTCGAGATGAGCGACCTCGGAAGATTGACATATTATCTCGGCATTGAGGTACTCCAACATCAAAATGGAATAACATTGAACCAAACACGTTATGCTCACAAGATTTTGGAGGAAGCCGGAATGAAAGACTGCAACTTGGTTCACACACCTATGGAAACTGGGCTGAAGCTGTCAAAAGCCGAGAATGAAAAGGAGATTGATGCAACGATCTTCAGGAAAAATGTAGGCTGCCTTCGATACCTAATTCATACGAGACCTGACTTGTCTTATTGTGTGGGAGTGTTAAGCCGATACATGCAAAGCCCGAGAGAATCACATGGAGCGGCGATGAAGCAATGTCTGCGGTATCTAAAAGGAACCACCACTCTTGGTCTAACCTTCGAGAGGACGAAACTACCAAAGATAGTAGGTTACAGTGATAGTAGTCACAATGTGGATCCAGATGATGGGAAAAGTACAACAGGACATATCTTTTATCTCGGTGGAAGTCCAATTACTTGGTGTTCACAAAAGCAAGATGTTGTAGCTTTATCGTCATGTGAAGCGGAATTCATGGCAGGGACAGAAGCGGCAAAGCAAGCAATCTGGTTACAAGAGTTACTTTGCGAGATCACTGGATCATCGAACGAGAAGGTCACCATTCGTATTGATAACCAATCGGCAATTGCCCTCACGAAGAATCCAGTCTTTCACGGTAGAAGTAAGCATATACATAGGCGTTTTCATTTTATACGAGAGTGTGTCGAGAAAGGACAGATAGATGTGGAGCATGTTCCAGGGAGTGAGCAAAAGGCGGACATTCTTACAAAAGCTTTGGGAAGAATCAAGTTCAAGGAGATGAGGGATCTTATCGGCGTTCAAGACTTGGCAAAAATCAACTTCAAGCTTAAGGGGGAGAATGTTGGTTTAAACTTGAAATTAACTTGAGATATAAGTTAGCCTAATCCTTACCGAGTTATGGTTATAGAGATAAGGTCAAATATGTTTAGGAGTTATCTAAACATAGAGGTATTTCTATTAGGATTAGGAATGGTGTTTTACTATATAAAGAGAGTCGAGTTATGACTTGAGATATTGTGATTTGAGAGAGATTGTGAGAGCTTTAGTTTTGAGAGATTTTCTAAAGTTAATAAAGAGAGGTATTCTTTAATCAATCTTAATCAAACCTTGCTTACGAATTCTATACAAATCATTAAAAAAAAATCAAAATATTTCCTTAATTACAAAGACAAGCTCCGTTGATTTAGGGTTTTAAGAATTTTCAACGAGCAATCCTACTAGTGCTATTATTTTTAACAGTTATGGAAACTGCTAACCCCATTTTAAATAATTTGTATGTGCCACCATAAACCAGTATTGTTAACTCGGTTTCTTTTCCTGACAAATTTTTTTTTTTTTTTTTTTTTAAATCCTAATGAAATTTTGGATTCATCAATTAGTGTTGAAGACTAATTCATGTATTGAAAACTAGAGGAGTTCAATATCATTTTTAAGCATGTGCAGTTTCACAATCCAATAAGTTATAACTTATAATTGTAGTACATATATATTGCACTAACATTAAAAAAAAAAAAAAAAAAAAAGGTACCCAACTTAATATGATAATTTCATTTGATTTTTTAATTTGATCATATATTCTTAGATATAAATGTAAATATAATCAAGTAATGTATATGTAGAAGATTTCTATGTTGATATATGATAGACAATCCACAGATGATTTTGATAAACAAATAGGGCAGAGTAGTTTTGTTGCCTTGCATCAAGTGTGAGAAATTGGTTGTAATTGTCAGAGAGTTGGGAGTAGAAAGATTAGATCAAAAGCTCATTAGTTATGAAGGTGAGGGAAGCTCATAGACGGAGACTCTAGTTCAGGCTAAAGGCCCTCGGTAAAGCCTAACTGATCCTTTATTTACATTGGGCTCTCTAATACATTAATTGAGCCAATATTACAATTTACAAAAGTCTTCACAGTTACAAAAAGTCTCCATGACTGAGTCTGAGGAGTCGATACTCGATACGAATGGATTCATCTTCTTTTTTTTCTTCTCTGACCATCAAAAGTCGTATCACCGTAAAACTTATACCGCAATTTCCTTTATCTATAAAACGCAGATCGAGTCGTTACTATCTTATCTAATTTAGTCAGATGCTACTCCGCTTTGTTGATGCATATGGTCAAAAGAAGAAACAAGCAACACCAATACATATCAAACTTCTTAGGGAAATAGTTTATATGGTGTGGATATAATCCGGATTATCAAAGTTGGTACCTATATATCTTGTTGCGGGGGTTACTATGTAATTATCGTAGCTCATTTAATTACAAATTGTTATTAATTTTTTTCAGGTATCCAATTGATTGTAGAGATCTTCATAGGGTGTGTCAGAGAGGACGCAAGATTGAGACCATGTAATTATGTACATTTCACGTGTTTTGTTTGCACTCAGATATTTTTTTTTTTTTTTTTTTTGCACTCAGATATTATTAAAAGTTAAATAGTTTTTTACTAAATCATCCATCTTGAAAGTTTAAGGACTAAACATGTTTTAATGTGATTTTCTTTTTTTAACAAAAGTTTTTAAATTACATTTTGGTGAAACGGGTAATCTAATCAAATCAGTTCCCAGCTCTACTGAGGTTGGTCTTTGAGATGTATAAAATTAAGTTTACTAAACTTTATTTGGATTCAGTTCAATTCGATTTTTTTTGGGGTCTGATTTAAGATGTTTCAATTTGGTTTATCCAAGTTAAAATTTGTATCTGAAATATATAAGTTGTGCAACGCTATTGACCTATTGTGATCAGAGGAAAAAAAAATAAAAAAAAAAATATATATATATATATATATATAAAATGAAAAAGAGATCCAAATATTTTTGAAATATAGGAAGCGGGGTTGTAGAATATTTAATGGCAGTGTTGATAAGGCCATATGAGTAGAGTATCCTAGGGATTTGTTTTTGGGCTTTCATGTGGTCTAAAGATTCGTTATCCACCTTTATTGTATTGTACCCTTTACATTAAAGTAGTTAGGTTCGTTATTCGATATCACATACTTGTTGTTGTTACACCAAACTGTCGATCAAATAAAGCGAGTGCTAAATTCAGTTTCTCTTTAATTGAGATTTCATATTCAATATTTGATTATGACGACGACGACCACAATAGCATTGGACAGGTTTTGGTTATCCTCAATTACTTTCCATTGAAATATAGACAGTACAAAAGCAAGGATCAGTGTCAGCACTGAGAAGAGTAAATATTAGTTACTTGAATCTAAAGTCACTTCTCCTCTCTTTCAAATCTGAGATTTTCCTCGGCAATCATGTCAGAATAAGTGGGGTCAGACCATCCCGACCACTATTAAAATCTCCAAAGTAGTGGCATCCCTTTAAATAATCCAAAAGTAAAAGGGTATTTTAGTAAATTAAACACCCTTGAAAATCATAACATTCAACTACAATATCAAAGCCCTTCCTAACCAAATATTTTGCTAACACGAGAGAGAGAGAGAATGGCAGTGCCACTCAAATCAACATCCTCTATGTCTTCTTCTCAATGTTCATCTTCATCTTCACCAACTTCAAGCTCCATGAAACTCAAAGCCCTAATTCGAACTCTCTTCATTTCTCAAGTTTGTCGACTAATCCACGAAATCTCTAGAGCTTCATCCATTCTTTTTAGAGTCTTGAGGAAGAAGCAATACAATCTGATGTCAGTGTCTTCTTTACTCTATCCAAAGAGAGCTTCCAAAAAACAAAAGAATAATATATTATTCGGTTCCTTCAGACTTCACTACAACTTTTGCTCATCTCACGTAGTGCCAGTCTCTGCGCCAGTACGTCTCCCTGAGGAGCTCTACTTGGCTCATCTCCAATACGACTCTACTTGGGAGTCAATGCATTCAACTGAATCCATGGATATTGATGATGGTGATGATGATATGTTTCAAGAACCATCTCAGCTCTCTAACTATCTAAGACAGCTAGAGGATGAAGTTAAAGACGGGGAAGAAGAAGGGAAAGAGAAGATGATGATGAATGAGATTGATAAATTGGCTGATATGTTCATAGCAAATTGTCATGAGAAGTTCATGTTGGAGAAGGTTGATTCGTATAGGAGATTCCAAGAAATGTTGAATAGAAGCAGTTGATGATGATGATGATGATGATGGGACCTTTGTATCTTTCATTTCTTTTTATGCATTTTCACTTTTTCCTTCTTCTTTTTTTCTTCTCTTTTGAATATCTTAACATAATTATTTGAATGATCTGAACATGTGTATTGGAAATGTAGGAATGGGTTGTCTGGTGTTTGTTGTCTTACAATATGATTTATGATGATGATGATGATGATGATGATGGTGGTGGTGGTGGTTATAACTTAGATCTAGAGAGTCCAAAAAGGTAAAGAGAGGATGAGAATGGAATGGATTTTTGTAACTTTGGCTTTTGTGCTTTTTGTACTATATATCTTCTGATATTTGTTGTTTTCTTCTGTTGTACAAGGGGACCAAAGATTGTAGATTTCTTTAATTATCTGACTTTTCTACTCCAATTTGATCTCTCTTAATATATTAATGGGTTAATAATTTGTTCAATAGCCCAAAAAAAGAGGCCCAAAACAGGCCTATTTTATAATGCAAATAGGCCCAAAAAGTAAGTAAACAAAACGGAATCGTATCATCTTTAAAATGAATGAGGAGCTGGTTCCGACCAAACTAGTTTTCTCTTTCCTCCAACTTGAACATATCGTCGTCGATCTTGTTTTTCTTTATCGCACGCTGCGCCAAACCAACACACACTGCAAGTTCCACTATTAAACAAGATCAAATCTCTCTATCCAAAGGAAACCATTTTCCAATTTCTATTTTGTCAAATGCTTTCAATTTCTCGTTGAAATTCCAAAAGATTTATACTTTCATCTCTCGCACGTCGGATCCCATCGTCTCTTTATTGCTTCTGCCTTGAGAGTCAATTTCATCTCTCTCTTCGATTATAAGGATTGTTTTGTCTGAATCTTTTCAGATTACAGGATTCTGAATACGGCGGTATGTTAATCAATCTCTTTACCCTTTGCCTACTTCTTCCTCTAGGCGTTTTAAAAGCTTTTTCTTCTGTTTGGTTCATTGAGAGATCTAACAGTTCTAGGGTTTGATTCTGTACTGGATTTTTGTAGAGAGGTTTCTTAAGAAATAGTTCTCTTTGTCAGGGTTTATTTAAGGTATTCAGTCTATGGATTGTTTGGTGTTCTGAAAATTTTATACCTGGCTCTTTAGTTTATGGAGCTGGAGTAGTGTGCTACATCGAAGTTTTCAGATTTCTTCATTATAGTATCTTCAATACGCTCCTACATTCTCATGAAGCCTCAACTGTCATAAATATCCATGCATTAGTGCAAATGATTTAGTGAATTATCTGAATTTAGCCAGTGATTATGTAAGTGTTTTTTGACATTGCAGAAGAAGGCTTGAGAAAGGGGCAGTTTCATTTGGATGTAAAGTGTATGGTAGGTGTATACAGTGATATGGAAGCGCAAATTCATATACTTGAGCAGGAAGCTTATTCTGCTGTGTTAAGGGCTTTTAAAGCGCAGTCTGATGCCATTTCTTGGGTATATCCACTTTCCTCCTTTTGCCTTGAATGGTTATAAACTCATACTTTCAAATGTCATGAAAAAAAGGACTTGGCTTTTATGATCACATTTTTAGGATAAAGAAAGCATGATTACAGAACTACGTAAAGAATTGAGGGTATCTGATGATGAACACCGAGAGCTGTTGAACAATGTCCATAACGACGATATTATCAAAAGAATTAGGTAACATGTCTGATTATTTGTGACAATAAAACTACCATTACATGTTTGTAAAAATGTGATGTATAGAGGGAACTGCGTCTGGACCAACAGGGATTGGAGACAGGGAGGTGGGAACCAGGTTGTTGTTAGACATGCAAATAATCAGTCCCTAGATGTTCTTCCTAGTCCGGCTTTTTCAGCTTCTCGGAAGAAACAGAAGACCTTCCAATCCGTAAGACTTGTTTTTTTTTTAATCTTTCAGTCATAATCTGTATTTGCATATTGTTTTGTGGTATTTCCTGATCAAATTATTTTGTGATATGCATGCAGTATCCATCAATTGGTTCTACTAGAAATAGATCATTCAATAACCGTGTAGTATCAGCACCCGCTGAAACTCTTGTTGGAAGAAAAGTGTGGACAAAATGGCCTGAAGACAACAGCTTTTATGAAGCAGTAGTTACACAATACAATGCTGATGAGGTATGCCTGAGATCTTTATATTGAGACTGATTCAGAAATTAATTCATCTAGTCATATGGTCAACACTATATGTGTATGTGTTTTGAGGTGTCTCCTGTACTTCAAACATCAAAATCCTTCATTTTCCAAACTTATCGTTATCGGTATCCCATTGTCTTACCAAGACCTCTACTCCTGATCAAAATTTACCAGCTTAGTTCAGAGTAAAGTTATGTATTGCTATTTTGGCTGGAAGGCAATTTCTCCTATTCTTTAGAATAAGTGTGATAATGTGTTAGTGTAACGCAAGAGCATAGCAATTACTTTAGGTGGTTTGTAGTGGATTATAATTGTGTTGAATGCTCAGCAACTATAGTCGACTAGGTTAGTTAGAGAGCTAACAGGTTAGAAGGAAGTTTAGGTAGAATGAGTTGGAGTATTCTGGATTGGTCTGGCATCATGATAAGTCTCTCTATGGTGTAGTTCTTGATGAATAAAGAAAGGAGAGTTTCACTAGTTTGAATCCTACCAGAGTACTGTGACTTTGAATTCTCTAAAAGATTGGAACATTTTGATTGGTTTTGTTGCGTATTTAACATCGAACATCTTATAACTGATGCACTCACTGTTTTGTCACAGGGTCGCCATGCGTTGGTATATGATATAAACACAGCTAATGAGACGTGGGAATGGGTTGATCTCAAGGAGGTAATCTTCACGAGTTTTTTTTGAAATTATTAGTTACCAAGGTTTCCTTGAAAATGCTGCCAAGAATGTCTTTTGGTAAAGATACATTTTTTTTGTGTGGGATATTTGGTAGCTTTCATCAGTGAACTTGAAACGGTTAAAGTGTTTTTTTTATCAATTTCTGCAGAAACTTAAGGAAGTTGTTTATACAATTGCAGATTCCACCGGAAGATATAAGATGGGATGGAGAGGAGAATGGGGTAACTTTAAATGTAGGACATGGCGGTGGAACAATCCATGGAAGTCAAAGAACCTTAAGCCATGGTGGTAGAGGGAGAGGTCCAAGAACTCAGCCAAGAAGAGAACATTTAGCAACACAGAACGGTGGTGGGAGGATGTTTTTCGATGAGATTGAATTGTTCAACACAGACTCACTTGTGAGGGAGGTACTGATTACTATCTCTGCATTCTGTTTCTCTTTAGTCAAAAGTCTTTTTTTTTTTTTTAAGTTGATATTTTTCCCATTAGGTCGAGAGAGTTTTTGATTCTAACCTTCCTGACCCGCTCGAGCTTGACAAGGCCAAGAAACTACTCAAGGTGATAAGAACGCTGAGATTATATATGGACTGAAAGAAACGGTTAAGTGAAACTTGGTGCTGTTTATTGGATTGTGCAGGAACATGAACAGGCACTTATTGCTGCCATTGCAAGGCTTGCGGATGCTTCTGATTATGAAAGCGGTAATACAAATGAATCCAATCTGAGAATGATTTTTTTACATATCCAAATCCCATTATTGTCAAAAGAGTCATCATATACTAATATCACTAGTTTGACAAAAAAAAAAAAAAAAAATACTAATATCACTAACATAGCATGACATAGCAAGCCTTTCGATTGTGACTCATTATCTTGATCATTGCAAGACCACTTCTGTTATTTTTTATCTTGCTTTTTTTGTTGTTGTTGTTGCTGCTGAATCAGATGGAGAAGAACATTATTTGCATGAGCATTCAATGCCACAGGGATGACAGTAGATTAAGAAAGCGATTCACCATCAACCTTAGGATAAAACAAATGACCCCTGCAAGATTAATTTTTTTTTTTTTTCGTCTGCTTTGCTTCAAGGAATCCCAGGAAAAGATTTTGTTCATCAGATTCAAGTAAACAACTTCATGAACACATTAGTATTCTTCTAAGTTGTGTTTCAAAATGTATGAAAATAATCGTTATAAAATTTTGTTGTAAACACAGCATATTCTTTTTTAAAGGCATACGGTCGCTGTTTTTGGCTATGACCGTATATAACCGAGTTCTGACCGTATAAAATCAAGATCCATATATTCCTTATTAGTAAGCAAAACACGGACATTTGTATATGTCCTGTCCAATGTAGCATCGAGGATCATTGCTATAAGCTACCGTCGACGTGGCATAGGACAAAAGTCTTAACCCACAACACAAACCTTAACTCACAATTCTTGTAACACTTATTAACTTGAAACAAAAAAAAAAGAGACAATGTTTTTGAAAAATGGATAGAAATAAGTTAAATAATTGTGAATAACTTTTTATATTCAAAGAAAATCTCAGTCTTTTTACATTACTCGTTTAGTTAGACTGAGAATTAAAATTTTGAATTAGGTTAGAATTACCAAAACTAGATGTTTACTCTAATGTTTAAGGCATATAATGATATCTTTTCGTTGACCCAAAAAAAAGAAAAAAATGATTTCTTCCCTTATACTATTATTTTTGAAAAAAATGGAAGATGATAAACCCAATAGAATTTTAAAGGGATAGGAAACGAAAAGCTCAAATCAAGATCTCATCTTTCCCTCGAACCCTACTAGGGCTTCTCTTCTCTCATCAATTTCCGATTTCGATTCACCTTCTCCGACTCTCCCCGTTTCAATTGGTCTCAAGGATTTGTCATTCACATGGATGCTCGTAAAAGAGGACACCCTGAAGCTGCCTTACACAGCTCTAATGGTGGATTCAAGAGGTCTAAGCAAGGTTAGCTCTTTCATTCATTACCCTCCTTCCTTTTTGTCTCCAATTGGGTTTTCGAATTCGACATCTTCACAAAAAGAGATAAATTTTTTTCGTTTTCTCTCATAAAGGTTATTCCTTTTTTCATTTGGGCATATTCTTGCGTTGTGTTCATTAGAGAGATTACTCGAAAACCCTTTTATCTTATTTATTCTATAGTTTCCTTAATTATTCCCGTAGAGTTGGTTCTGCTGCTAGAGCCAATGAATATGATGAAATTTTGTTTCTTGCTCTCCTTTGTCTTTCTGTTATTTGTTTGCCCTTCTCATGTTCATTGGATTCGTCAATCCAGTCGAATATTAAGCCCTTTGTGACCAGTTCAAGATACTAGATTTGCTTGATTGATATATTGATATATGTCAATTCAATTTCAATACGCAATAGCCCTAAAAAATTTCATAAAATCAAATGTATTAGAAGCAGATGGTAGTACAATGGAGTTATTCCAAAAATGATATCTTATTTAAAATTTTAGAAAAAACTTAACCAAGTAAGAGCACTTAATGTTTGCAACAGAGATGGAATCAAATTCAACTGGTTTAGGAAGCAAATCGAAGCCATGCACAAAATTTTTCAGGTTATAATCTATTATTTGTTTTTCCTGATTGGATTGATTTCAACTCGATCATGAAATTAATAAGTAATATTGAATAATTGTGCTAATGAAGTGGATAATTGTTATACAGGTATGTAGCTCTGTTCATCCTTAAACGAGTTAAAAAAGTCAATATAACAAAATGTGATTCCTCATAGGAATGGATAAGCGTATATGGAGTATAATCTTGGAACTGAACTCTACTTGATAAGCTTACATGGAATATACAAAAACCTTTCTTTTCTTTTAAGCTGTGACAGTCGTTGTAAACAATTTTTTTTATTCTTCTTCTGTTTGATGGTAAGGAATCTATAGTTTTCCATATGCAGCATATAACCATTAGTCTCCAGTAAGGTTCTTGCATTATCCTTGAGCTATCCATGAATGAGTCTTTCAGCTCCTGAGCTACATGTTGTTCATCAGTGAAAAAGTTTCAATAGAATATGTTCAGTACTCTATAAATTTCTTTCATCATTTTTTGCACTTGAGGTTATTGCTTAAATAGGCTATAGATATGTCATTTTGTTATTTCTCGGGTTAATTTGCTGATGCATTATGCTTTTGTATTGCAGCACTTCTGGATGTCCGTTTGGTGAGAATTGTCACTTCTTGCACTATGTACCAGGTGGGTACAATGCTGCAGCGCAGTTGACAAATCTCGGACCACCAGTTGCTCAAGTTTCCAGAAATATGCATGGACCTGGTGGTGCGGGTAGATTCCCAGGTAGAGGAGATCCAGGACCAGGCCCTGTTTCAAGCTTTGGTGCTTCTGCTACTGCCAAGATCAGTGTAGATGCTTCTTTAGCTGGTGCAATCATTGGAAAAGGTGGAATCCATTCCAAACAGATATGCCGTCAAACAGGGGTGAAACTATCGATTCAAGATCACGAAAGAGACCTAAACTTGAAGGTTATCGAGCTAGAAGGAACATTTGAACAGATCAAGGAAGCGAGTGGGATGGTTAGAGAGCTTATAGGGAGACTTGGATCAGCTGCTGCTGCAAAGAAACCGCAAGGGTTTGGTGGTTCTGAAGGGAAACCACATCCTGGGAGCAACTTCAAGACAAAGCTCTGTGAGAGATTCTCTAAAGGCAACTGTTCATATGGAGATAGATGCCATTTTGCGCATGGTGAAGCTGAGCTGCGCAGGTCAGGAATCGCTTAGTAACGTCTTTAGACTCTGAGAACAGATTCATGCGTTTGTGTTTGTGTTCTGAGAAAGGCAGTTTTAGTTCCGTTATCATTTTAAGTTTTACTCTGTTTTTATTTGATCGATTTGTTTTATGTGAATGGGGTTTGAAAGATTCACTGAAAACTGAAAACTTTAGCCAATCGGTAGGCCTCTTTAAGATACACTGTTAGAAAACTCAGACTTCAAGTTTAATCATTCTGTCTTAAGAGATTATGCACTGCACGATGATCAATCTCAAGTCCGTTACACAAAACCGGGGACGATGTCCGGTTAATCACACCGACATCAATAGATGCTGTATTAGACGTATAATTCGTTGACAGGTGGCAGACTCAGATCGAACACTTTACTCTTTGCACTCGCCAAGAAGCCTAACACGCGTCGACAGTCTAACTTCTCTACGGCTCTACCTTCGTACACGTGTAAGACGAAGGGCTGCGACACAAAGCCTACCCACCTCTTGTTTAGTAACACGTCTCGCTGATGTGTCCTCAAAAACGTAATTAACTAACCATCACAGTTACCGAATATAGTAGCACGTGGCGAAGGCAAAGCCTATTTTATGGGACATGCTCGGTGAGCAAAGCATTAAACAAAATACCAAGAACCAGAAGATAATCTCTGTTACATCTTTGAATTTCACTAAGGAAAACAAAAGAAGAAATTTTGTAAAAATGCAGTCGATGAAGGAAACAGCTTCGAACATTGCAGCTTCTGCAAAGTCTGGCATGGACAAGACCAAAGCTACCTTGGAGGAGAAGGTAAATATAATTGTGGTTTAACATTTTATCAATCAAACAAAATGTGTATATGTGATTCGTTTTAAATAAATGGTGTGTTATTGTTGGGTTTGGTTTTTGAAAAGGCGGAGAAGATGAAGACACGAGATCCTGTTCAGAAAGAGATGGCTACACAGAAGAAAGAAGGAAGGATCAATCAAGCTGAAATGCAGAAGAGAGAAGCGATGGAGCACAACGCGGCTATGAAAGGATCTGCAGGAGCCGGAACCGGTTTGGGTTTGGGGACAGCCACTCATTCGGCCACTGGACACGGCACTGGGACACATCAGATGTCGGCTCTGCCTGGTCACGGAACAGGAAAACCAACCGGCCGCGTTGTGGAGGGTACGGCTGTGACCGACCCTATCGGAACGAACACTGGAACAGGTCGGACCACCGCTCATAACAGCCGCGTTGGTGGTGGTGGTACCACCGGGTACGGAACCGGCGGGGGATATACTGGGTAAAGCGTGTTTTGTAGTTTGCTCTGTTTTTTGTTACTTGGAAGCTTTTGTGTGTTCATGTTGTGTGTTTCTTCTAAAATAATCGGCTTTTGTATGTTTTTTTTTTTTGGTCTCATGACACTTGTAGTTGTTTTGTGTTTTTGAGACGGTTCAGTTTCTAGATTTATTGCTTTCAAGTTTCAACCCTTTTAAATCCCGAGCGCTAAAATGTGATTTATGTGCGGTTGATGTTTATGTAGTGTGGGAATGTTTATGTTGCTCTCAAACTTCACTATCATGTCTAAGTCGGTAGATATGTCTTAAATGGATCAAGTGACTATATATCCTGCGTTGCTAATGTGTTTAGGTAATATATACATCATATGTATTCTAGAAATGTCAAGAAGTTGTAATGTATAAAGAGTTTGTACCTTGTTTCCTCTAGAAAAAAGCTAATTAAGCAAATGTGAAGTTAAGAATTTCGTTCACACCAACTTGAACAATCAATAGAAACCGCACTAAACTACTTGAATTGAAAGATGAAATAAAAGGAAACATTAAGCATAAATGGGAAAAAACTAAAGAAAGAAGTGAGAGCTGCGACAAGTCCAACCAACTTGAGTAAATGTATTTCAAGTGGAATTTCTTTTAGTAGATAATTGGTGGGAACGAGTTTAATTAATCTTTTGGTTTGACGTTTTAACTGTGAAAGATCCCTTAAAATACAAACATAGATACGGCGTTAGTATTGGTAAAGAAGAATTTCAATCTTCTTTAAGTTACAATTAGTAGAGAACTTTCTTCTAAATTCTAATTCCGGTCTGTTTCTTCTTTTCGGCTTTGTCTGTTCTAATATATTTTGGACATTTACCTTTTTTCTAATGCTTTTTCTCTTTTTTTTTTTTTGTGACGAGAGAAAAACGCGTTTTTAGACTTTTACTTGTAAACAAATCGACAAAGAAAGAAAAAGGAAAAATATTAAAAAGAAAAAAATGACGTCAGATCCTTGGGGAATACGTACAAAAATTACGTCAACAATATTTGATTCCCCATTCATTGCGTGAAAAAATCTCAAAATAAAAGTAAACAAATTTTAATTATAAAGACTCAAACTCAACTTTAATTTACACAAATCATATTTTTCACACTTGCTTCAACCACTCTGACACACACACTCTCTCTCTCTAGACCAACGAAAGTGTATCTCTTTCAGTTTATCTCAAAATATTCAACTCAAAAACAAAATAAAGAAATAAACTTTGCTTTTCACAATCTCTGATTTTACCTTTTTCTCCGATTCAGCTTCGATCCACCACATTTATCTTCTGATTTCCCCACCAAACAAATCACGAATCTCCGGTGGGGTCTCCGGCGAACTTAAAAAAAAAACAGTAGTTCTCGTGGAGGAGCAAATGAGGGATGTTCTCCTGGTTTGTGAGAATGGCTCTTTTTTGTTTGCGACCTCTGCGACGGTACGGGCGTATGAACAGGGATGATGCTGATGATGATAGTAACGATGATCATGATGACGATATCAACGGTGACTCTCTTCTTTGGTCTAGAGAACTTGAGAGACATTCGTTTGGAGATTTCTCTATGGCCGTTGTGCAAGCTAACGAGGTTATTGAAGATCATAGCCAAGTTGAGTCTGGAAACGGCGCCGTTTTTGTTGGAGTCTATGATGGTCATGGTGGACCTGAAGCTTCTAGATACATCTCTGATCATCTCTTTTCTCATTTGATGAGTTAGTCTTTCTTTTTTTCTCATGACTTGAAGTCAAACAAGTCCTCTCTCAAATTGGTTGATTCGATTTTCATATCTCTCTGTGTTGATTTGCTTTTTTAGATGATCGGAAAATTTTGGTACAAGTTGAAATTTATGGCTTTAAAATCATTTATGCATCTGATGAACAGTGAAACTGAATCTTGACTTTTGGTAAAGCTACCAACTTTTTTATACCAAGTTTACAAAAACACTTTCTTTTTTGGCAGATTATGATTGTCTTTGGTCCTCTCTATTTGTTCCTTTCTGGATTTTGTAACTTTGTCTTTTGTTTCTTTTGGCTTTCAAATTTTGGATTAGAATGGTTTCTCTTTCATTGGCTGCTTCTTGATTAAAAGACTTAATCTTTTTAGGAGTTTCAAAAGAGAAGAGTACCATTTCAGAGGAGACACTAAGGGCTGCGTTTTCTGCTACTGAGGAAGGGTTTCTAACGCTTGTACGAAGGACTTGTGCGTTTAAACCGTTGATTGCAGCTGTTGGATCTTGCTGTTTGGTTGGAGTTATTTGGAAAGGAACTTTGCTTATTGCTAACGTTGGTGATTCCCGTGCTGTGCTTGGTTCCATTGGTGGTAATAGTAATAGCTCAAACAAGATTGTAGCTGAGCAATTGACAAGGGATCACAATGCTGCTTTGGAAGAAGTTAGACAAGAGCTTAGGTCGTTGCATCCTGATGATTCGCATATCGTTGTCCTCAAACATGGTGTCTGGCGAATCAAAGGCATCATTCAGGTTTGTTAGGCTTTCTTTTTCTTTCTCCCCCTCAAACAACATATCAAAGGCCTGTGACATTATGATAAGAACAAAGCTATGAAACTACTTTTCTTGTTCCAATTGACCAAACCAAAGAGTTGGTTAGTGAGAATCCACCACTCTTTTACAACATGCCAAAACAGCCTTATAATCGAGCCTTTACTCAGAACAGCTACATCCTCAAGTGTCTTGGCTTTTCAAAATGTAAGACAATTTCTGTGTTTGGTTTGTGCAGGTATCTAGATCAATCGGGGATGCGTACTTAAAGCGCCCAGAGTTCTCTCTGGATCCTTCGTTTCCGCGGTTCCATCTCCCTGAACGGCTAGACAGACCGGTTTTATCAGCAGAGCCTTGTGTCTACTCAAGAGTCTTACAAACAAGTGATAAGTTTGTGATATTTGCATCAGATGGACTATGGGAACAGTTGACCAACCAGCAAGCTGTAGAGATAGTGAATAAACACCCTCGTCCTGTATGTGCCCACACCTCAGATTCACAACAGTGAATTTCTGTTTTCCTTTTGCTTTCACTGATTGTATATATATATATGAATGGAACAAACACAGGGAATAGCGAGAAGGCTGGTGAGAAGAGCGATGAACATAGCCGCAAAGAAAAGAGAGATGAGATACGATGATCTGAAGAAAGTGGAAAGAGGAGTGAGGAGATTCTTTCATGATGATATAACAGTGGTTGTGATATTCATAGACAATGAGCTTCTTATGGTGGAGAAAGCCACTGTTCCTGAACTGTCCATTAAAGGTTTTTCTCATACCGTTGGACCTTCCAAGTTCAGTATCTTCTTCTCTTAATTTTTTACATTTATTCACTTTACTACCATAGTAATATGCTTAAAAGAACAAAACACTGATCGATTTTGTACCAACACCACCTTGATTTTAGATACAAAAATTTGTAGGTAAATCCTTCAACTGTTCCTTTGTAATGCGAATAATCGAAATAATACCTAATGTTTCCATTTGCAATCTATACAATTTTAAAAAGCTCTAGTTCTTGACAACAATTCTGGATTTCAATAGAAACAAAGGAAGATTCAGAGATTAAAAATACAACTGTTAGGTCACTAGGACAATCAAACTCTCAAAGAACTTTTTAAGAACACACAGAGAAAAAGATAAATATCATCATCGGCCAGTAA
Source organism: Barbarea vulgaris (assembly GCA_963667165.1). Lineage (NCBI taxonomy): Eukaryota > Viridiplantae > Streptophyta > Magnoliopsida > Brassicales > Brassicaceae > Barbarea > Barbarea vulgaris. Next base: position 25,475,812 of record OY763891.1, read on the forward strand.
GCTCGGTGAGCGAATTGATCTGACTCCCTGTGAGAGAGTAGTCAATGTCACTGAAAGATGGAGGCATTGCTGGCCACACGAAAGCCGGTCTCTCTGTAGGCACATCGGGTGGGCTAGTCTCACCTGTCAAGACCTTCAAAACCGTTTTCATGGATGGTCTTTGGTTTGGATTCGGGTGGCAACAAGCGAGTCCTAAGAGAAACACGCTTTTCATTTCTTCTTCATCGAACAAACCTCCCATTCCCGGATCCGCTGCATCCGTTATGGTTCCATTTCTGTATAGCTCCCATAGCCAATTTACAATGCTATTGTTGTAGTTGTTCTGATTATCCTTGACCAAGACATAACTCGGCTTCTTCCCTGAGAATAGTTCGAGCATTAGAACTCCAAATGCATACACATCTGTTTCAACGGTGGCTCTCCCGTTAAGAAAAGTCTCGGGAGCCATGTATCCTGGTGTTCCAGCGATCTCCTTTGTCGAATGGTGTGTCATTTCGCTTTGTTGAATCATTCTTGCAAGCCCAAAATCGCCCAGCTTCGCGTTGTATTCCGAGTCCAACATTACATTGCTTGCTTTTATGTCTCTGTGAAGTATCCTCTTCTCACATCCATTGTGAAGATACTCCAAAGCTTGTGATAGCCCTCTTATAATGCTCTTCCTCGTCTCCCATGTTAGGTTTGATCTTGACCTGTCCTCCAAGAAAAGGTACCTATCCAAGCTTCCGTTAGGCATGTACTCGTAAACCAGAAGAAACTCCTTCCTCTCGTAACACCATCCCAATAACTTCACAAGGTTCCTATGATTCAGATTACCAATCGTTGTGATCTCGGATATGAACTCTTGCTTCCCTTGATGTGATTTCTCAGAAACTCGTTTCACAGCTATGTCTCTGCCCTCCCATTTCCCCTTAAACACCATACCAAAGCCACCTTGCCCTAGTTTGTTCTCAGTGCTGAAGTTTCCCGTTGCTCTCTTTAGCTCTCTCAGCTTGAACTTCTGCGGGTTAACAGCGCAATGATTTAGCTCAGCCTCTATATCCGGATTTGTTTCCCCAGCCTTAGACCTAGATCTCAAGTACAATGCTCCTAAGAAAGCTCCTATTACAATAACACACACAATAGGGATAAGGATCCAGAGCCATAACATGTTTCCATCTCCATGGATATCTAAACCTTCAAAACTCCATGATCTCACACAATTCAGCTCCGTGAAATTGCTTGTTGAAGCCGTGAATCCAACGTAAACCGTCTCCGGAAGGTAGGCTGAGAGATTTATAGCCCTAGAAAACACTAAGTTCCTCTGTTCATATACCACCGAGTTTCTTGAGACATAAACCGAAAGATTCTCACCATCATACCGGACATGTACGTAAAGATCAACTCCGGAATCGATCCTGATCCCTCGACTGGTCAACGATTCTTGAACAACGGAATCGATGTTGTTCACATTTAGACCCACATGGTTTCCATCAAGATCACCAGGATGGCTCTTCCTTGTGTCGAACTCAACCGCAACGATCCTCGACTCGAGAGTCACGTTTGTCCTTTCGTTGACCAAACCGAGCCACATACCCGAGCTGTTATGAGGAACGCTCGTCTCGGGTGTGAGAACAAAGGCTAAGCCTTCGCCTCCGGGATCGGTTTGATTCAAGATGTTAAGAACGAAAGTGGTGTTGAAAGTAGCTTTCTTGTTTTTGCTCCATAGCCTGAAAGGTTTCTTGTAGAGCGCACGGCCTGCGTGGTTCGTGAGAGAGCCTCGAACATCAGGAGTTACTTGGATTGCTCCAAGGACAATGTATGAGTTTTCTCGGATCAAGTCCGAATCATTGCTCTCCTTAAAGTCAGGGAAATCGAACTCCAAGCACTTCACGTGTGTCTCGATCTTACAAGTTATAATTAGAATCAAGAACAGGAGCTTGCACGCAAGAGAAAATCTCATTTTTTTATATATCTTTCGTGTTTTTGGAGTTCTGTAGCTTCAGAGATGCAATATATTAAATCTTTATATTGGGTTTGGAATACTTTAAAAATGGCTTCCTCGTGCATTTACTCGGCAATTCGAGTCATGATTGGACTATTTCTACTTTACAAATTTGGTTTTACTTTTCAACAAAAGAATCAATTTGTTTCTTGATTTTCAACAAAAAAGAGTTGACCTGTCACCATTCTTACTGGGTCATTGGCTTACTATTACTTAGGCTTTGAAATGTTATTATATATTACTCCCATCCGTTTTATATTAGTTGTCGTTCTAACAATTGATTAATAAAACAATTGATTTTTTTCTTTTACCCTTAATTAATGTTTATTAGTTTAATTTTATTTGTCAAACGTTAAAATAAGAGGACAAACCAAAATTTAACTTATAAAACGACAACTAATTTGAAACGGAAAAAATCTTATTTTGTGTTATTTATTTTAAATGTTTAAATTGTGTAATAGCATTTATATGTGACTAATGAAGTGGTGATATTTTGGAAAAGTAAGGGAGGTTGGATTAGATATTATATAATACTATATTAATTTGATTGAAAATGACTAGAATACCTATAACTTTTAGAGTCAATCTCGATCAGCTATCAATTTGTTGTTTATTATAATATACTGACTGGTATAATATATCAAACTAACATTGTAAGGGAGGTCCTACTTTCTTTTTGCACAAGCTAACATGTGAAGTTTCATATTAAAGCTTCTACTTGTTCTTTTTATTGAGACTTCGATCTGGTGCTACCTTTAGAGGCTCTCAGCAACAAAATTGATTGTAGTGGAGAGTAATCTAATAATCACCGGATTTTTCCTTTTGGAAATATTATAGATTATCATTTTCAATTGAGTTCTCTAATTCAAAATATCGACTAATAAAAACGAGAAATTAAGACACTCCTTTATTAATAATTAGGAGAAACGAGTTTTTGTAAAAAGGGTTAGATGAAAATAGTTTTAGTATTCATTTTTATAAAAAATCTACCTGTTACACTTTTTACTGCTCTTTTTTGGAAAAAATATTTTTGACATTGGTCTCCGCGTGCATTGATGAACAACGGACATCACCATTGCATGCGTAATAAAGAGTGTGTATTTCTTTAAAAAACAAAAAAAAAAAAGGTTACACGATTTCTGAAATTACCATAATACTTACAAGTGTTTTTTAAAACAATTTTTTGTAAGATTTTGGTAACTTCTATATGTTTCCGAAACTAAATATTCTCAAAATTGAAAATTGTTGCAAGTTCTCAAAATTATGTTTGAATTAAGTTTGTAGAAGTATAGGAAAAATCTTAACGAAGAAGTAAAGATGAAATAATAGTTAAGAATTATTTTGGGAAAGGAGAATGAATGATTAGATTATATGGGAGTTGGTGATAATATTCTAAAGCGCAAACCAGAGAGAATGAGCTAAAAAGATTATGGAATATTTCATAGTATTTTAGATCCGATCGGCTAAAATAATGTAGACGCAATGACCAAAGATAGAAAAGGGATAACAATGGAGGACTTTTATAAACTATTCAATAATTTTGCAAAATGACAATAAAAAAAACAATTTAAGCCTAAAATCGCGAGTCTACTGTGGATTCCTAGGAATAGACAAATTATCCTAACCGAATTAACTGGATCGGTTACTCTTCTTAATAAGAAAAAAAAAAAAAAATCGATTTCTGGTTCAGTTCGAAAATTATATCGGGAATAGCCCAAATACTCCGAATAGGATTATGATCGGTTTTTTCCAGTTCCTACTAATTTTGATATATGAATTTGATGTATGATTTTTTTCTGTGTTTCAGACAAAAAAAAAGGCACAATCTTACACAAATATCAAAGGAGTATACAAAAACAAAATAATAGATACTGTAGATGATTTCTTATTTATTTATTATTTAAGATTTCTTATTCATTCTCAAACGTTTGTACAAAAAGTATTTAAACAAATATATAGTGGCCTAAGAAACATTGAAATTAAAAATACACCTTTGATCAGTGCCTAAGAAACATTGAAATTAAAAATACACCTTTGATCAGTAAGTACTATAGACAACCAAATTCTATTTCTATCAGCATAAAATAAATATATTTGGTGTTAAAGGGGAAAATAGTAGATATCGAAACAACACCAATTCTTGAAGAACACACAGATTAATATTATCGGCCAATTAGCTCAGTGAAGGAATTGATTTGACTACCTTTAAGAGAGTAGTCAACGTCACTAAAAGATGGAGGCATTACTGGCCACACGAAAGCAGGTCTCTCGGTGGGCACATCAGGTGGGCTAGTCTCACCCGTCAAGACCTTTAAAACAGTTTTCATGGACGGCCTCTGGTTCGGATTCGGGTGGCAACAAGCGAGTCCTAAGAGCAAAATGCTTTTCATCTCTTCTTCAATGAACACACTTCCCATTCTTGGATCCGCAGCTTCCATGATGGCTTCATTTCTGTATAGCTCCCATAGCCAATTGACAATGCTATTGTTGTAGTTGCTCTGGTTCTCGTTCACCAAGACATAATTAGGTTTCTTACCCGAGACTACTTCGAGCATTAGAACTCCGAACGCATACACATCAGTTTCAACCGTGGCTCTCCCGTTGAGAAAAGTCTCGGGAGCCATGTATCCTGGTGTTCCAGCGATCTCCTTTGTCGAATGGTGTGTCATTTCGCTCTGTTGAATCATTCTCGCAAGCCCAAAATCGCCGAGCTTCGCGTTGTATTCTGAGTCCAACATTACGTTGCTCCCTTTTATGTCTCTGTGAAGTATCCTCTTCTCACATCCATTGTGGAGATACTCCAAAGCTTGAGATAGCCCTTTTATAATGTTCTTCCTTGTCTCCCATTTTAGGTTTGATCTTGACTTGTCTTCTACGGAAAGGTATCTGTCCAAGCTTCCATTAGGCATATACTCATAAACCAAAAGAAACTCCTTTCTCTCGTAGCACCATCCCAATAACTTCACAAGGTTTCTATGATTCAGATTACCAATCGTTGTGATCTCGGATATGAACTCTTGCTTCCCTTGATGTGATTTCTCGGAAACTCGTTTCACTGCTATGTCTCTACCCTCCCATTTCCCCTTAAACACCATCCCAAAGCCGCCTTGTCCGAGTTTGTTCCCCGGGCTGAAGTTTCCCGTTGCTCTCTTCAGCTCTCTCAGTTTGAACTTCTGCGGGTTTGCAGCACAACTATCTAGCTCAGCTTCTATATCCGGATGTGTTTCCCCAGCCTTTGACCTAGATCTCAAGTATGATGCCCCTAAGAAAGCTCCTATTACAACAACACACACAATAGGGATAATGATCCAGAGCCATGACATGTTTCCATCTTCATGTATATCTAAACCTTGAAACCTCCATGATCTCACACAATTCAGCTCCGTGAAATTGCTTGTTGAAGCCGTGAATCCAACGTAAACCGTCTCCGGTAGATAGGCTGAAAGATCTATAGCCTTAGAGAACACTAAGTTCCTCTGTTCGTATACCACCGAGTTCCTTGAGACATAAACCGAAAGATTTCCACCATCATACCGGACATGTACGTAAAGGTCAACTCCGGAATCGATCCTGATCCCTCGACTGGTCAACGATTCTTGAACAACGGAATCGATGTTGTTCACATTTAGACCCACATGGTTTCCATCAAGATCACCAGGATGGCTCTTCCTTGTGTCGAACTCAACCGCAACGATCTTCGACTCGAGAGTCATGTTTGTCCTTTCGTTGACTATACCGAGCCACATACCGGAGCTGTTATGAGGAACGCTCGTCTCGGGTGTGAGAACAAAAGCCAAGCCTTCGCCTCCGGGATCGGTTTGGTTCTGGATGTTAAGAACGAAAGTGGTGTTGAAAGTAGCTTTCTTGTCTTTGCTCCAAAGCCTGAAAGGTTTCTTCTTGTAGAGCGCACGGCCTGCGAGGTTCGTGATAGGGTCTCCGCGAGCATCAAGAGTTACTTGGATTGCTCCACTGGTAATGTATGATTTGTTTAGGAATAAGTCCGAATGATTGCTGTCCTTAAACTCAGGGAAATCGAACTCCAAGCACTTCACTTGTGTCTCGATTTTACAAGCTATAATTAGAATCAAGAACAGGAGCTTACACTCGATAAAATTCATTTGTATATTTTTGGTTTGTTTAGTCTTGTGTGAGTTTATGGGAGTTATGCCGCTCTAGAGATCACAATAAATAAAATTGTTTCTGTGGAGTTTAAGGGATTTAGAATATTATCGTCGAGCATTACAGTTTCCTCGATAATGCGATTCAAATTTTGACCGTTGAACTTTTTAATTTGGAAATTCGGTTTCTACTTTTCAACTAAAGAATAATTTTGTTTCTTGATTTTCGATGATAAAATTAGATATATTTCTTGCTAAAAAAATAGGGACGTGAATAAATGGAAAGAATTAAGAGTAATTCGGAAATTTTCAAGAAAAAGCTCTTTCATAGAAAACGTTTTCAACTAAAGAATTTTTTTTTTTTTTTTTTTTTTGTTTCTTAAACATACCACTCAGTCACAGGCTCACAGTCTAAACTCTAGATTGAGCCCATGTGCAGGGGGCTATGTGACTATGTGCAAATTGTTGATATTCTGGGTCACTTTCTTTTGGCAATATCAAGAGCGACAACAAAGGGTTGACGTGTCACTAATTTTTACTGGTCAGCTTTTAAAATCTTATCTATATTTTGTTATTTATTTAAAAATGCCGTTGATTCTCTGTTATTAACTATTAAGTTGAAACTTCCGTTGAAATACTATTTGTAAATTACACTCAATATCACATCTTTGATGTAACCTTTAATATTTGCAAACTCATACGGAACTAATTAAGGTTTAGTAAGTGATAAAATGGAAAACTAAGGGAGGAGTATATATTTTTGATTAAACTTTAATCTGTATAGATTTATTTGATTTTAAATATCATACGAATAAAATGATTTTCTAAAGATTTAGGAGAGCATTTAAGATTACTTTCTTTTAGTAGAGAAATTCTTGAGTATCTATCAAAATGGTTGTATGTCAAATAATTATTCAGTAGTAACTGAAAACCCTCAAACTAAATTTTGTTTATAAATTATTTATTGAAAAAGATATGATTTCAACTTTTAAAATTACTGATTAACTAATACTACAAGATGATGGTCATGTTTGATCAATATTGGTACTTAAAATGAATTACTAATTACATAGGGAAAATAAGATGATGAAATAAAATGAATGTAAGAGGCTCTCAGCAACAAAAGTAATTATAGTGTAGATAAGTACTATAGTCACCAGCTTTTTCTTTTAGAAAATGTTAGACTTTATCATTTTTAATTGAATTCTCTAATTCATAAAACTAAGAGAAATGAGAAATTTAGACGCAGTTTATTTTAAAAGATAATTAGGAGAAAAGTTTTTGTAAAAGGGTTAGATGAAATTAGTTTTCTGTTTCAATTTCACCCCCCTCCAAAAGAAATCCCTATTATACTATTTCTTTCGCTTCTTTGAAAAAACTTCATATTGTATTATTTCTTACGCTTCTTTGAAAAGGTACGGATTTCTTGCACGTCTTTGAAAAATTCTGATGGCGCATCACCATGATAAAGAGTCTATGGTGTATATCATGTTCATCGTATGCAATCGGTAAACCATGCACGACTTAAAAAAAAGGGTAATTTTGACAATTTTTATAAGTTTCCGAAAACTATCACGTGTAAACTATTGCATCACAATAGACATATATATGCTGCACAAATTTTATAAACTGCCTGGCATAAGTAGACTTAAGTAAATTGGCAAAATGATGATAGAAATTTAATTAAGAAATTTTCCTTATACAAAAAAATTCAATTAAGAAGATAGAATTGATGACAAAAGTTGTAGCTGAAAAGTGTACATCAAATTTATTGTTCTGATTTTTTTCTATTACCAATTTCTGTATGTATATGACAACATCACCAACTGCAATAACTAGAGCCTCAAGATGCAGTATAATGTGAATCCATACGTCTCAATGAACAATCTTTAGGTTGGACATGGACATAGGATAGTTGAACCGTTGGTTTTTGCACTGATCAAAGGAAAATTAGGATGTTTAACAACTGAAAGAGCTTTTATATATGTATAACATGTATCAAGATGTTAAAGAAGCTGACTAAGTAGATGGTGAATTCAAGCTGGATAAGACAGAATAATCAGAGATGTCTTCAAATCTGATGATCAAAATCTTAATGGTATTCGTAGTTGCAGAGATGTGTTCAAGGTTAATGCAGCTATACTACTGTTCTTGTGGTATTCTGTGTTGGATTTAGACAGCTGAAGGAATTCATTTCTCTGAAGGAATCAGCAAAAGGTTCTGAAGACATAGTAGAAAGTCATCTCAATTTGCAACAGAGAGAACAGGAGAAAGGTATGGCTGGTGGAACAGAAGTTAGTTTATGGTAACTAGTTGTGATAATTTGGCCAATTAATTTATTGTGAGTAGATGAAGAGAACACACAAGATAGAAGGTCTTAAACGGCACTATCAAAAAGGTTCTCAAGTGACTTAGATTGTTTACTCTTGGTGGAGTTGGTACTTAAACCATGAAGCATAGAAACAGGCACTCAAAATAGTCAAAGAGGAGATGAAGCTGTTTTGTTAATAAAGGTAGTGTAGACATGAGACACTCGATGTTCAGATTCTGCTTATACTTCTCGTTGAAGATAGGGTTTTATCAGTCACCGAAACATGCTCTATGGCATAGAAGAACTGTGTGATTGCAGGGTTTCATAAGTGGTTAAAAGCTTTATGGTTTTCTCCGTCTAATTAACAGGTATGATCATTGATGTGCATTAAACTCGTTACTGTGTTTGTTACTGAGTGTTATCACAGGGTCCAATACTCCAATTAAAGAAGGTATCGAGAGTTCCTTTTTAAGAAACTAGAACCGAAGTTGGGCCATTTGAAGTTTTCTCTAAACAAGATCCATATTAAACCGAAATATCATACAACAAAAGTCAATGTGAAATATCATACAACAAAAGTCAAAGACATTGACATGAGCCTTTTGGACTAGTAAGCTAATAACAGTACAGTCTTCCTATTAGCTACACAGAAAAATTCGATTCCCTACCTTAATATTCACCAACCCAACTGGTCACTATCCTTCACACGAATGATCTTCTTTAAGTAGCATTCTGAACTGATATCACTGCAGGTGTTACTTCCATACCATCTTGCTTGTTTTCAGCTCTCAATCTCTTGTTCGCCTTCTTCCTGTTCCTTTTTTGCCGCTTTTTAGAAGAGATCGAATCAGAAGCGAGAACGAGTCCTGGAGGTAGTGTCAGTGGTGGCGCAGACTCTACTGGGACACTGATTTGCTGAGAAGCCAATTGAGCTGCCTCTAGCAATTTGATTTCATTTTGTGGTTCTGAAAGTAATGGCACAGTTATTGGCAGATTTACATAAGACCTCAAAATGGTCACTGCTTCAGTCGGGAGACCAGCACCACCTTGTTTAGCATCCAAGACTTCATGACCACCTTGCTTTTCTATCTGATGCAGTGAATTTATCAAATCTTGCTTCTTCTTACTGACCAAGATTTCAGAACCCCCTTGCTCCTCTATATTATTAGCCAGTAAGTTTTCTGATGTCGGCATTTTTTTATCGACTAAGACTCTGGAACAGCTTTTCTCTATCGACGAGGCCTGCTGATTAAGAGGCAGCACATCACTGTTAAAAGTGGTTGTCTTGGACTCATAAAAGGTAGCACCAACATTGAATTTGGACTTTAGAAGTTGCGAAATTGGTGTGGTATATGTCGGATCATCTGTAACAATTAAACGATTCATTTATCAAACATACAGAAAAGGAAAAAGAGAATTGATCAATGTCCTTTATTAATTAGATTAATAATATAATTGCATACCTAAAAGAGAGAGGATAGCTGAAAGTGCAGCTAGTTGCTCAGCTTCCTTCTTATTCTTACCAGCTTCACCCTTGTAACAAGTACCATTTAGTACCACAGAGGAAGAGAACAAACGAGAGCATTCAGCTTGAAGAAGAGTATTATATGTGGACAGTTCCATCTTCAATTTGGATGCGAACTCGTTCAAAATCATTTTGCTCCGTGCCCTGTCCTGACACACCAGCTGCAGAAGAACAAACAGAAATGAGCAAATAGCAGAATATTCTCACAGCTAATCATTCCATAGCAAAGCACTGGTATTACATCACATGACTTTAATAAATTCATTGAGCACTCAACAATTGTCTACCATATGCAAAACAGCCACAGCAGAAAGACAGGACTCTCAACAATAATCTGCCTCAGACAGTAATACCAAAAATAAAAATGTGGTCTTTGCTTCAATTTCTAAGTAGAAATGTTGTCACTCTGTGAGCTTTAAAGAAGCAGAAATCAAAAACATAAGGAAATGTATAAGATATATTAACCAAAGTACTCATTTCCTATTGCATGCTTTTAAAGTTCCTTCCTTTTTGCTACTTAATACATTAATTTTAGATAAGAAACTGGTTTAGCAAATCTAAGGAAGGGAAAGATAACAAACCTTGCGGAGATACACTCGTAAATTTTTCAATTTAGCTTCTTCCTCCGTTATTAGTTGCTCTAATGCAAGCTTGGCAACATCTTGCTCTGCAGATTTCCGGGTGGCAAATGTGTTCTGAGAATTGAAGTTTCGTTTACCAAGAGAAACTGAAGACTTGAATCTCATAGCATGAGCATAACCTTCAACTTTAGTTAGGTACACCGGGAGAGGTATACTTAACCTCTGACAATAAGAATTCAAGTCATTCTTATAACTCGAATTCTCCACAACTCCTACAAAAAACGAAAAAATCGAAATATCAATTAGAGCAATTAGAGCAATTTAGAACCTGAAACAGCGAAAAAACAAAGGGGAATTGAAATGGAAACCAAATTTCGTGTGTTCTTAATTGAATTCAGCGATAAGACTTTTATTACCTGTAGGAGGAGCGAGCGAAATCTGAGGAGCTTGAAGCTGTGGCGGCAGGGAAACAGGGAATTGTGGCGGAGCGTGAGTTATGGGTAAAGACGGAGATGCATCGGCCGGTGGTGAGAGAGATTGCAACGGAGTAAGAGTAGCATTTTCGAGTTTGGAGAACATTGTCATTTACAAGTTTCTAGGGTTCTACGGCTACACTCACCCTCTACCTTTAAAGGTTGTTTAAAAAATTGTTATCCTTTAACCTACATTTAAGCAGAACAAAGCCCACTAGATAATTATGAACTTAAGCAAATTATTTGGCCCACATAACTTTTAGTTTTATTTCAACAACTATTTATTTGTAAGGACTAGGGAGTATTCAGTCTTTTTTTTTACGGCAAAAAAAAAAAAAAGTATTAAGGTTTTTTTTTCTGCGAAAAGCAATGGATTGAGTCTTTTGGATCTCTTTGTGACGTTCTTTTTGTCGTTTTTCTTCTCTTTTTGATTCCCATTTGGTTCTAGAAACTTATTACTTATAAAAATATTAGGACAATTGGCAAAACAGTTTAAATTTAGATACGGTTTTATAAAATAATTATATGGCATGTTTTGTAGAAAAATAACGAAATTTTAGAAAAAAAAATGTTTTCAAAATCTGCCGATGAAAGGAGATATGATATGTGCATGCTATCAGAGTCTCGGAGATAGATGGACAATTGGGAATAAGTCAAGGTAAGGGCAGATCTAGAAATAAATTTTACTTGGAACATAATTGCAAATCTTTAAAGGATAAAGCTAATTTTGAAAATTTTAGAGGGCAACTTACCTTCCTATTCTTCCAGTTCTCCTATCTCTCTCCTCCCTTTTATTACTTTTATTTTTAATATTGTTGAGAGACTGGGTGAGACACTCCCACTGTGTATGCTTTAAGTGGAAGGAAAGATGACGAGTAACTAAAATAAATATCTCCATTATGCATAAATATTTCCCTTCCTATTCTAATATTTGCATGATATCTTTCATTCATCATCTTAAAATTTTAGCCTTTTTTTTGTTAAAATAATTTTTAAGTATTCGTAAACATCATTTACTTTTTAAAAATTTTCATTTTGACGTTGAAGAACAAAAAAATATTATGTAATAAAATTATATTATATATAGATATGAACATAAATGTAAGAATAAGATGTAAGATTTTAAAATAAAACTTCGAGAGATTTATAAAAGATGATAGATAGTAGATAAATAAATATAGAATTTCATGTTAAATCTTATAAATTGTGTTGCTTCATTCGCTTGTAACATTAAGATTTTTTCCTGAAGATAGTCAAAATGAGCAAGTAAAAAGAGACATTTTCAATCATATTTAAATATGAATCTATACTTTCCCCTCAAAACACAGCTGTAAAGCCCCCTAACAACTAACAACGCTATCACCAATTATACAATACTTTGCGTGGAACGTGACTAAGAAACGAGTGTTGGAGGAGACTCGACTTTAAATATTCGTTTGACTAAATAAACAAACACCGATTCAAGAAAATCTAGAGGCACGCCATCTTTTCTCATTTCTTGACTAGTAAGCAAACACGCGCTTAGACCTAACATTCATGATATACCCCATTTAGTCACTTTTACACTCTATATATAATGTAACTAATTAGATTAATTAAACACAAGTTCAGAATCAAACCGTCAAACAAAAAATTAATCAAAACTACTACTCTATCTTAACAAACCGATTAATGGCTGTAACAGGCTCTTCTACTACTTGTGATGGTTTCTTCATCATCAGCCTTCTTGTTATCGCATCTTCATTGTTTGGGACATCATCTGCGCAGTTAAACGCTACGTTTTACTCCGGGACATGCCCTAACGCCTCTGCCATCGTTCGCAGCACTATCCAGCAAGCTCTTCAATCCGACCCGAGAATCGGAGCCAGCCTCATCCGTCTTCATTTTCACGACTGCTTTGTTAATGTATAACTCTATAAGAAGCTCAGAAGATGTTTGAATAAGCTTCTTGATTTTATTTTATCATTAAGGCCTTTTGATTTCTTCTATTCCACTAACCGTGCTATTTGGCTTCTTTACTATTGACAAGGGCTGCGACGGGTCGCTCTTGCTTGATGACACTGGGAGCATCCAGAGTGAGAAGAACGCTGCTCCCAACGCAAACTCAACTAGAGGATTCAATGTTGTCGATGATATCAAGACTGCCCTCGAGAATGCTTGTCCTGGCATTGTCTCTTGCTCTGACATTCTAGCTCTTGCCTCAGAGGCTTCCGTGTCTTTGGTAATAACACTTTCTTCATAAACATATCAAACAAAACACACACACACATATATATATATAGACACACACACATATATATAGGGATGTTAATATAAATCAAAAGTCCACGGAGTTCCAATCCCGGCCAAGAATCCCACCGGCTTAATTTTAAAAGAGTCTTTTATTTTAAAATTTATGTTAAAACGACGTCACTTTTTTTCTGTGCAACAAAACGACGTCACTTTGATTAAAACGACGTCACTTTGATCAGAGAATAGATTAAACTTACAGCTGACTAAAAATATTTTTCGCGTGTACACACGCACTGATCCTAGCCCTGTGGGCTTTCCCACATGCTTGGTCGCCAATAATGAGTTTAGTGTTTTTTGAGGGCCGGATGAAATTGAAAACCGTTTAACATCCCTGAGATTACATATATGATATATGTTACATAATTACATTCATATTCATATTATCATATACACAAATAAAAATATGCATGTTTGATCATGTTCAGGCAGGAGGTCCTTCATGGAGTGTGTTATTAGGAAGAAGAGATGGTCTTACCGCAAATCTGTCCGGGGCCAATTCGTCGCTTCCCTCTCCCTTCGAAGGCCTTAACAACATCACATCCAAATTTATAGCTGTTGGGCTAAATATAACCGACGTAGTAGTCTTGTCTGGTAACAAACTCATCGACATTTTAAATTACTTGCGTCTCAATTAAAACAAAACCTTAATTAATGACATATATATATATCTCTGGTGGTTAAATGTGTACAGGAGCGCATACGTTTGGGCGTGGTAAGTGCGTAACCTTCAACAATAGACTATTCAACTTCAACGGAACAGGAAGTCCCGACCCGACTCTGAACTCAACACTCCTCAGCAGTCTTCAACAGCTATGTCCTCAAAACGGCAGCGGATCAGCGATCACCAACCTCGATCTTACTACACCTGATGCGTTTGATAACAACTACTTCACGAACCTTCAGAGTAACAATGGGCTTCTTCAGTCAGACCAAGAACTGTTCTCCAACACCGGTTCACCCACCATAGCGATTGTTAATTCCTTTGCAAGTAACCAGACTCTGTTTTTTGAGGCTTTTGTTCAGTCTATGATCAAAATGGGTAACATTAGTCCCCTGACTGGGACTAGTGGACAGATTAGACAAGATTGTAAGGCGGTTAATGGGCAGTCATCAGCTACTGAAACAGAGGACATTCAGTTGCAATCTGACGGACCAGTGAGTTCAGCAGATATGTGAACAATAATGGGATCTGTTTCACCGTTTGTTTGAATAATTACTCCTAAGCTAAATCATTTATGTAAAATAATAAGTTTGGTTGGGAAAGAACAACTGAGTGGTATAGGTTGTGTTTTACACACGTGAAGATTTTTACTTTATTATGCCTAAATACATAGATATTCCACGAATAAATTTTGTTTCTGTCAATAATTTATGTGTATTCAACGAGATTTGAGTTTAGATTGCTTACAGTGACAAAATTAATATAAACCTCTAGATTACGTGCATGACCTGATTTATCATCATCGTATTTAATTTTTCTAGTGTCAATCAATGGAGAATGAAAGTTATAAAATAATGAGAAATTAATTGAAGACTCCTTAAAAGTACTTCGAAGTGGTTGAGACTTGAGATTTGTTTACAGATATGGAAGCAACCATTGTAAAGTCATTTGAAACAAAATATGTTTAAAAAATAGGTTTCGATTTAACGTTATTTACTGTATCATTTATCAAGTGATTAGTGCATAGGTTTTATCTTTAATGGGAAACATAATTTAATACAAGCCCTTTATAAGATTCATAATCCATATCGCAAAGATACCGGAGCTAGTCGCGCATCTCTGAATGTTTATTCTACACATCTACAGGCTAATGTCAAAAACGAACATCTCCAAAAGTCTCGTCAGTAAGACTTTTGGAGATTCTCTATCAAAATCAGTGAAGCAACAACTCATTTACAAAGACACTTGATTATAAAATTTTGTTTTGTATTCTGAAAATACAGCTGTAAAGCTCCAACAACTATTGAAGGCTGCAGTTCTTTCCTAAATTATTTATCATTTACAGAATGTGACTTATTAACTAATTTGTAGACTAACTTTTTAAATAAGTTTGTTTAAAATTTTGCGTATTCATTGTGAATATTGAGATCGTCTTTCACATAGAGTTTTTGTCCATGGTAATCCGAATGCATTAAAGATTTTTGCTGTATAATTTTATTGTGAGCTTAAACATCATGTTTTAGTGTACTCATTTTTGTGAAAGAAAGAAAACACAATCTTGATAACATTGACCACCGATGTCATCTCAAGAACGTAAGATCTTTTAATATATATTCTTATTCTTATTCTTATAAACTATTTATAACTTCTTCTAGTAACCGCGTGGGAGAATTTCAATAATGCAAGTGATGGAGATGGTGTAACGTAAAGACGAATAACTTTTAACTAAACAACATGTAAAAGCACCAGCTTTTTTCTTCATCTTTTGGACTACTTAATAAGTACACAAACACACACGTTAATCTATATATAGTTATTTGCTTAATTAAAATCTTTCACTTTCATATCAGTCAAGAAATATACGCGTTTAATCAACTCTTCCTCTCTATATATACATGATTTAAAATGACATGGAATCGTCATAAGTTCCGCACCAATCAGTGGAATAACCAATCAAACCTCCTAATCATTATTTTGAAAAACCTAATTAATGGCTGTAACAAACCTATCTACTACTTGTGATGGTTTGTTTATCATCAGCCTTCTTGTTATCGTTTCCTCATTGTTTGGGACATCATTTGCGCAGCTAAATGCAACGTTTTACTCTGGGACTTGCCCTAATGCCTCTGCCATCGTACGCAGCACTATTCAGCAAGCTTTTCAATCCGATACAAGAATCGGAGCCAGCCTCATCCGCCTTCATTTTCACGACTGCTTTGTTAATGTATACTAATATATATATATATATATATATCTCATTGCAATCTTTAACATAAAGGCTTCTTGATCTTTTTCGCTCTTAACCGCTATTTTCCTTCTTTATTTTCTTAAAGGGTTGTGATGCGTCGATCTTGCTTGACGACAGTGGAAGCATCCAGAGCGAGAAGAACGCTGGTCCGAATGCAAACTCAGCTAGAGGATTCAACGTTGTCGATAATATCAAGACTGCCCTTGAAAACGCTTGCCCTGGTGTTGTCTCTTGCTCTGACGTTTTAGCCCTTGCCTCAGAGGCTTCCGTGTCTTTGGTAATTACATTTTCTTTGTGAACATATGAAACAAAACATAGCTAAAAATTTCAAATTTGCATATATTTTTTTTAATGTATAATTTCTGTCTTATGAACTCTATTTTAATTAGTAATAACATAAATACGTGTATCTTCATAAATACGTTTGATCATCTTCAGACAGGAGGGCCATCATGGACTGTATTATTAGGAAGAAGAGATAGTCTCACCGCAAACCTCGCCGGGGCAAATTCGGCTATTCCTTCTCCCTTCGAAAGCCTTAACAACATCACATCTAAATTTTCGGCATTAGGGCTAAACACGAACGATTTAGTAGCCTTATCAGGTAACTTCATCTACATGTTAAGTTACTTGCAGTTCAAGTTAATTCAAAACCCTGAAGCCAACTCTCTTCTACGTAGGTGCGCATACGTTCGGGCGTGCTCGATGTGGAGTGTTCAACAACAGACTATTTAACTTCAGCGGGACAGGGAATCCTGACCCGACTCTAAACTCAACGCTTCTAAGCAGTCTTCAACAGCTATGTCCTCAAAACGGCAGCGCATCAACCATCACCAATCTCGATCTGAGCACACCTGATGCGTTCGATAACAATTACTTCGCCAACCTTCAGAGCAACAATGGGCTTCTTCAGTCAGACCAAGAGCTGTTCTCTACCACCGGTTCAGCCACAATCGCGATTGTTACTTCCTTTGCAAGTAACCAGACTCTGTTTTTCCAGGCCTTTGCTCAGTCCATGATCAACATGGGGAATATTAGTCCCTTGACTGGGAGTAATGGAGAGATTAGATTGGACTGTAAGAAGGTTAATGGAAGTTGATTTCCATAAAGATCTTGTTTTTCAAAAAAAAAAAATTATTGGCAAGCTCTGGTTAAATAAACAATCTTTTTGTTATCACCATGCGGAAGTTTATTTCCTCAAAATGTTGATTCTAAAAAAAAAAGTAATGGTTACAGTAATTTGCATTTATATCTTTCAAAACAAATAATTGATTCAAACATAATTTGCATTTATATCTTTCAAAACAAATATTGTAATGGTTACAGTAAAATTTACATAAATGTTTAACTAATCATTGACTTTTTGTGGTAAAAAATTTTAAAACCATTGAAATCAGAAAAATAACCGTTTTCCTAATTTTGAAATTTAAAGTGTGAGTGATGAATTTTTCTTTTTCAAGCACACATGTAAAGTGTAAGTTATGGAAGTTCAAGACGCCTTCTAATCACTTATTCTTTTTTAGCCCATACAATATCAGGACTGGTTCTGTTCATATCTTACTATCTTTTTTTGTAACGTCTTAGTTTCTGTTTGACAAAAAAAAAAAAAAAGGTAACGTCTTAGTTTCCTACTCTTTTTTTATCTTTGCATTCTAACGGGCGTTTACTCATCCATGTAAAAAAAAGCAGAAAACTAAAAGTTTTCGCTTCAGTAATAAGATCAACTTTATCTTGTGGGGCTCCGACAGATAATTTATCATTGACAAATAATTTACGGATCACCAATCAATAACGACAACGAAACCCATCCAACATGTATATCGAATTATCAACTATCATTACAGTCCTTATGGAATGATTTCACCGACAAATGAAATTTACGTTTGAAATTGAGAGAGACAGAATTTAATTCGACTGGCTGATTTTGCGGTCAACATAAAGCGGCCCCCCTTCCACCCCAAACTGCTAAATATGAAGAGAATGTAGTTTCTTTTTAAGTACTATGATGAGCCTATGAGGTTGTAAATATTTTGGTAGTAACTATAATTTTTCGACTGTAAACTTAAATATATTAGTAAATTTTTAAGTAATACAAAGATCATTTACTATATAATAATATTTCGCAACAAAACAATAAAAAATCAATAAATGATAATAAAACTAAAGAAATATATTAAACATACCAAAATATTAGATATAGTCATATAGATAATAATAAGTTGTCTTTTCCTAATCAGATATATGATATAGTCATAAAGAAATATATTAAACATACCAACTTATTAATATCTGATTTTCTTCTATCTAATATTAATTTTCTGGACATTGTTTAAATGACATTCACCCGTATACGTATTATGTAGATATACGTATACGGGTGAATGTCATTTAAACAATGTCCAGAAAATTAATATTAGATAGAAGAAAATCAGATTACTATACATTCTTTAGAAATAATTCCATATGCAGAACAAAAGGCAATTCTTCTGGTTTCATTCTTTTCATACATAAGGATGTGGAATTAGAAGAAAGAAAAATGGGACGGCTCAATGATTCGAGAATTGATGCATCTTTGTGTGGGTTGATATTGAGCTTGGATAAAAGTGGAGGTTTGGACATGAGTTCTTGGTATGAGGTTATCAAGTTGACTAAAACTAGCATTTTGGAAAAGAAACAAAAAAAACTAGCTAGGTTAAATGACACGAGTTCTGTGTGCAGTTTGGGTTGAGTGTTTGGTTACTCAATATATTTTTTGGTTGCGTGTAGCTCGTGAATTAGGTTTAGCTATATCGGTGAACCGTGAACGGAAGGCCACCTTGGTAACCTATGTTTTAGTGTAACTAATTTATTAAGCCTATTATATGGTTTGATCGTTTGTGTCACGTGCCCAATGATAATTAATTCAAAGTTCCATATTCAACTAATTCTAAACCAACTATATAAGGACTAAAGAAGGATTGTTTGAACCATTCATTATACACGTAGTCTGACTCGGACACTGAATTCAAATGTGCATCTTTTAAGATGTTCTTAATTGATTCTATTATAAATAAATAATTTTATAATCTTTCAAAGAACTAGTACTTTTACTTAAGACAAATAAAATTTGATTCCAATTAGCATAATAGAGTCTGTTAGTCGTTGAAAAAAAAAAACTGTTAGTCGAATGTATAGTAACTATTGAACTGGATGCACTAAATTGACTGTTGTAAACTTGACATAAAGCGAAAAAAGTAAAAAGTCCCTTAATTAGTCTGTGGACTCTCTTTCGTGGCAATTAGTTAAAACAGTTTCAACATTTAATTAGGTGATTAGTTTTAAGTTTAACACTCGAGTATGACAATAATATATGCACACAAGAGAAAAGAAAATAATAGATGAACAATGAAGAAATATGCACACATATATAGAATAAACATTTAAGGGAAACTTAAGTTTTAAGAAAGGAGAAAAAGGTCCCAATGAACAAATGATTGCCTGTGTGGAGATTGCCTCTTCACAAGCAAGACAAAGCAGACCCCACCCTATTCATCAGTTCTATAATCCCATCATTACTTCCTCAGGCACGTCGTCACGTGACTCTCTCCTCTTCAACTTCCTTTCTGTGTAAGGAGGTTTGAACCTTATAAAATGTCAACAACTACAGAAAAAAAAAACATGGTTTTTCGTAGTCATAACTATGCAAAGCACAACAGAAAGCTCATTGATTATTACTTATTCATTATATAAATATACAAGGGGTTAAGTTTACTCAAGCGTCAAAACTAATAATCGAAAGCCATAAAATATGTTGAACAATATCTGCCCGTGTTGAATTGTGTATATATAACACACAACATAATGACATACTATACTGTATGGGGTAACTCAAAACTATAGTGCATAGATAAAATATAAACAAAACAAAAAACAGAAGGCAATAATTAATTTAGTAGGACAGAGAGGAGATAAATAATTGAGATGCCAAAAATATTTGAGATGGTAAATAATAGTAAGAGCAATAATAAGAGAATGCATGACTTCAATTATTGCAAGGAGCCTAAAAGCATGACATCCCAATCTTAGTTGAGGAGGAATATGATCCGCGTCCCACGCGCGTGGGTCCTTTCCTTTCACTCTCATTTCATGTTTTAGCCATAACTCCTCTTTCAAATGCTAATTCTAGAAAAAAAACAACTTACATGGAATTTTTACCTTTACATTCGTTGTCATCGGTTAAAATCATGTTACGACACAGTGAAGAGGAAATTATGTGGCTATATAGTGACAGATTTGAAACAATGATTTTATGTAATAATAAGCGGCTGATATTGCTATTTATGTTTGGTTCCTACTGCCTACTGGTCCCAATCTGGCGACTTTTAAAACTCTCGGTTTTTAGCTCTTGGCGACTCACGAGATTTTGCTAAATATATATCAGAAACATAATTTTCTTTTTGTCAGAAGGCTTGCATCAGAAACATAATTCGTACGTTGACTAATCCCGTATATTGTCTTAAAATCCAAATATTTAAGTTAGTATGGAAATATTTTGGTTTATATAAAATGAGAATGGTATTTACATAATAAATGGAAAATTCAATAAACGAACTAATTTATGTGGCTGAAAAACAGTAGAACGACATAATTTATTCTATTTTGGTCAGTAAATTTGCAAAATGGCAAAATCCTCGAATATCAATCATCATGATTCTACGTATTTTCTTCATTGAAATCCTTAGAATTACATAATTATAAGATTCTGTGAATTATCAATCAGACCCTACAGTTTTTAGCCAGTAATTTATGACAAAGTACTATTTTGAAACCAACTATATCATGTCTATGACATGTTATCATTCATACACGTAATAATGAAGCTATTTAATGTGTAGAACTTTTCTTGAAAGCAACTTTTTTTTTTCCCCCTTGAAAGCAACTTGCAATAAGTAAAAACAGGTTCTATAAGCTTATGGGAATTGTATTTATGATGTTGGGTAAGAACACATTAATCAAGTTGCTCTAGGACCATCACCGTAATGAATAAAGTTTTGAGCCAATAACAATTCTGGTCAAACAAAAAAGAAAATTAAATTTGAATGAGTGTTTTCGTGACCGTTTGATGGGTCATCGTTTTCGCATTTTGATTCTTCTTATCATTAAGTATCATCGTTAATCATTATGTCTTGTTCGGTAGATATTAGGGCATATTTTGTCCATGTAATTATATATATAATCCAATTTAATTATATAATTAGTGATGCTATTTTGTCTTGTTTCTGAAAAGATAGGTCATTTGTTTCTCCATTGCTATAAAATTAGTTATTAACTTTTTACACCGACCACTGCGGTAACTACGATGTCAACCGTCACTTTTTTACTTCCAATTATATTTCTCCTCCTTTCTTTCTCTAACAACTTTCACTTTTCTTTTAAATCTCTTTAAACTTAAGAAATTCAAAGTCCTCATCATTAACGTGTGACCAAGAATTACGCTGGCCGGTCAAACTAATTATGGTCTTCAATAATTTTCAACGAACAGTCTTCTAACATCTTCAAGAAAATAATTTCCTTCATTGAAGAATATCGGGTAAAAAATAAAAATAAAAATATATGAAATTGTTTCAAAATTTCCCGATATCCTTCAATCGCTGAACGGAGGGAGTATTTAAATACACATATAAGGCTCCAAAAATCATTAGCTATGTAGAAATAGTTAATTTTTGCATTCCATTTATAATTTCAACTTTCAATCTATCTGAGAGTTTATTGCCATCTAAACCTAGAATATGGGTTTGATTGTTATCTCTTGAAATAGAAGGACTGCATACGATATTCTGAATTTCGTGAAAAAAAAACTTTACACTATTTCCTCAAGATTTGATTTTCATATAATAAATACAAACATAAATGACATTAATGTTTGTTTGTAAATAGAGAGCAATAGATATTTAACATAAATACACAAGGCGTCAGTCTCGTGTGAGAATGTGGGTTATATTAATATGCATTCACGTGCGTATGTGAATGGGCACTATGGCTGTTGTCGGTCAATCTCCTTAAATCTATCTCAACCCCAAAATACTGCATTTCTCGGTATTGTCAAGATATTAAAACAGAAAAAAAAAAGTATCTTAGGTTCTCCTTGGTATATCTGAGTAGCTCATTATTTTGACCAGTTAGAGAAACTCTTTACATTTCATAAAAATACACATTTTACATATATTTAAAATGTTTTTTTTTAATATTGTTAACACGAAATTTAAATATATATATATATATATATATATATATATATATATATATATGTCTTTATTCATTAAATCACTAATAAGATGATAATATAATTAATTTCAAAGGTTATTAGCTTTAATTAAAGTGTCAATTTATACTTTAGTTAGACATTTGGAAATGTGAAAGTGGAACAACAATTAAAAAAAAAAAAAAAAAAAACTAAAACAACATTTATTTGTAAAATATAGAGAGTATTATTTTAATATTATTAAATCCGAGTCCGAAATCTGTTGGCATTAAAATGACTTACACTTGTAGAATCAAATTTTGATGAATTTATAGGATGGAGATCCACAATTTGTACATATATATAGATATTATTAATTATAAATTACATTGAACATTGAAATAAATAAGTGGGGTTTCCCTTCATGTCATCACTCCATAAGGCCAAAACAGATCTTCTTGTTCCGATCGACTCTCTCTCTCTCTCTCTAAAACTCTTATTTTCTTCGTAAGATATGGAGCTAGCGTTGTCTCTAGGCGATAATACTAAGAAACAGTTCTCTTTTCTGGAGAAGCATTCGAAGATTATTAATCCCTCTGCCTCGTCGACATCGACTTCCGACAAGGATCTTGGATTCTGCATGGATTTAGATGTTGCTTTTGGTGGTCAAAGATCCTTGTCATCTTCTTTGTCTCCGCCGGTAGAAGATGAGAAGAAGAAACCGGCGCCGAGGGCAAATGATTCTGATGGATTTAGGGTTTCGTCTTTCCTTGACCCGCCATTACAGCTTCAGCTTCACTTCCCTAATTGGCTCCCAAAAAACAGTAAGGCTCTTTTGTTTATAAAAAAAAAAAAAAAAAATAGGTAAAGAATTTCTGTTTTCTCGTATTCAAATGGTGTGATTTATTTTTTTCCAAACGAACATTTGAAATTTATGATTATCCCAAGTTTTGGCTTACATGTTCTTTCTTTAAATTCAAATATATATTGTTTTTGATAATATATGGGCGTGTGTTTGCTTATTATAAGTATCTAATGTTTCGATGGGATGTTGAAATCAGTTTCCAAAAATGTTTTGACTGATTTGTGACATGTTGGAAGAACCATGGTTTATAAATATAGATATTTAATTTAGGAACGAAACAAAAAAAAAATTTGTGGATGTCTTATATCAACAAGAATACCTAACTTTTTTCTGCAGATCCCCGAATTCGTTTAAACATCTGTTCAAGATCCCTTGGTTAAAAAATATACTATCAAGATTTCTTTAATTGATTTAAAGAAAATAAACAAAAATTACAGGTGGTCAAGGAGGAAGAATAATATCGGGAGCAGCTACAGTGGCGGAAGAGGAAGAGGAGGAAGAAACGGTGCCTAGTTTGTCAGTGTCGACGCCGAATAGCGTAACGTCGTCATTTCAATTAGACTTTGGTATTAAGAGTTATGGTTATGAGAGAAGAAGCAATAAGAGAGATATGGATGATGAAGTTGAGAGATCTGCTTCAAGAGCCAGCAACGAAGACAACGATGACGATAACGGATCCACCAGGAAGAAACTAAGACTCTCTAAGGACCAATCTGCTTTTCTTGAAGACAGCTTTAAAGAACACAGCACCCTTAATCCTGTTCGTTTCCCATTCTTTACTTCTTTTTTTTTTTTTTTTTTTTTTTAATTTATTCTTTCTTGAAATCATTTTTTCACTAGAAAAACTCAATCTTAGCCTATATTTATTTTTATATTTTAACACATTGCAGAAACAGAAGATTGCGTTGGCGAAGCAGTTGAATCTTCGTCCTCGTCAAGTTGAAGTATGGTTTCAAAACAGACGAGCCAGGTTAGCTTATATTATTGATTAGTAGCTTCATTTTTATTTTTTTCTAAGCAGTTTCATTTTCGTCTTATGAACCGGTTTTTTTATTTCCTCGGTTTTTTTTTTTTTTTTTTTTTGGTTGTGATGATTATTTTCTGAAAAAGGGATGAGGACGAAATGCATCACGAGTAATAATAACACATTGTCGCATGTCGATTCTTGTCATTTTTCGTGCAAAAGTAGTATATCACTTCCGCTCATCATTCCCATATATAATTACTTATGATGACTTATTTATAAAAACTTAAAAGAAAACAAATAATAACTCTCTTTTACTACAATTTAACCAAAATCTCATAATTGCTCTATTATACAGATATACCAGTTAAAATTGGAACCAAAATATGTTGGCTCTGTTTATGATCAAACATTTACCAAATTTATATAACATTTAGAAACTAGAAAATTTAAATCAATCGATTACCACTTCTTTATTATTATTGAAAGATTGTTCATATAATATTGTTTTATACACGTTTAAAATAAAAAAAATATATCATGTGTATTTTTATTGGGGGTTATTTGAATATAGGACAAAGCTGAAGCAAACGGAAGTGGACTGTGAATACCTAAAGAGATGCTGTGAGTCACTAACCGAAGAAAACCGGAGGCTTCAAAAAGAGGTTAAAGAATTGAGAGCCTTGAAGACTTCTTCACCCTTCTACATGCAGCTTCCGGCCACCACTCTCACTATGTGCCCTTCTTGCGAACGTGTAGCCACCTCAGCAGCACAGCCGTCCACGTCAGCTGCTCACAATCTTGGGCTGTCAACATCATCATTGATTCCGGCTAAGCCTCGGCCAGCCAAACAAGTTTCATGAAGGCACGTGGGAAATAAATGGTTACAGTTTGAGCCAACGGTCGAGTGGTTTAAAAATGGGTCTTCTTTGTGTATATTTTAGATTTACTTTTCATATTTATTGGGACCGTCTCCAATTTTAAAAGACGAGTAGATCGAATATCCGGTTAGTGTTTTGTTTTTCTTGGATAGGACCGGATAAAAAAACAGATGGAGGAAAAGGGTTGACATGTTTATTGAATGATAGAAGACAAAAAGAAAAAGGAAAATATTTGGTTTGATCTCTTCATCTTTTGTAGACTTTTATTTGTGGTTAAAGCAAAAGGGTTTGTCGTCCACAGAATCCTCCCATATATAAAACTCTTATTTTGTTAAAGGGTCTGTGAAGAAATTTAACAAGAAGCCCATTTTGGCCCATAATTTCTAATACAGCCCAAAACACTTAACACTTGGGAGAACCAATATGAACCAGGAATTAAATAAATAAAAGTTGGTTGAGCGCTTGTTGCTGTACTAACTGACTTCGAATTCGATAGCATTGAAAATAATCCATATATACCTCATCTTTCGTATTAAACTCCTATCATTTTGCATGGCAAAGTAAGCTCAGTATAGCTTTGCCGGAAACATTGTGATGGGACAGTGATAATTGCTGATAATTGATCTCAGAGATTTTGGTCTGTATAGTGCTGGTACTGGTCATCATTCTATTTATTTATTCAGCACGATCAAACGGTAAACTCCTGAACATCCCATATATATATTTACTTCTCGTTCTGACTGCTAGTCCGGTTCCTTAAATGACTGATGGTCGAAAATTAGACCTAAGAAGTTTCTCGGAATTATCATTGGATCAATGTCACACAAAGTTGTTGGATGCTTAAAAAGTAATTTTGTAGTTCCGGTCCTAAATGCTATAATCGCCACTTTTTGATAGGGAGTAAAATATGTACGGGTGAGTCTCGTGCTGCGTACTTTCAGATATTCCCGGTATCTAAGCATCCGTAATCTTGCTTACTTTTCACACAAACATAAACATAAACATAACTGCTTTTTCCAATCTCCAACCAAATAGTCACATGTATATAATTCTTAAATTAATCTTAGACTAAGGATTTATAACAGAATTTTAATAGGTAAAATGTACGCCACGTGGCCAACAACTGCACCAGGTTGGATCTAATCGCACTGAACGAACTCATAAAAGCATTTGACCTAACGGGTCTTGTTTAAAGACCTCCTTATATGGTAAAAAAGTCCAAACATCCCATGTGAAACATCGTGACCAAACCCGTTGTCCACAATCCTATTATTTTCCCTAAATCGTCAATTTTTTTTTTATTATTTAATTGTCGGTATTGTCGGTGATCATTGATCAACTTTCAACAAATCCCCCTCACATCCATAAATTTTAAATGCAAATTCTTGTGTTCACATTTCCAGTGGTTCACATTTTCCGTACACAACTTAACTAAGGAAAAAACTTTAAAAAATTTGTTATTAAGATCATCGTACATAGTTCACAAGTCACAACGATATTTGGAATAAATTCCATTGGAATTAATATGTATGTAACCTCTTTTTGGAGCTGAATACAGTATAATTGTAGTGACAAAAGCATTTACAACATATCCGGCCGGAAATCAACATTTATCATCTTCTTTTTACTCTACACATTCTATATTCAACTAAAGCCATCAAATAGAAAGCAAATTGTTGAGTTCAAACAAGTTTTGCGATAGAAAAACCTTAAGGTTTCCATCGTGGTTGGCCAAGCTGTTTGAGTTTGACGAGTAGCTCGGCGTAGAGGATTTCGTTCCAAGAATCAGGAACTCCAGGCAGGCACCAGTGGCTGCAGTCTTGGTACAGCAATGGTTTCTTTTTCTCTTTTTCCGATAAGGTGTGTTTCCGGTATACTGACGGGTGCCCGTCTTTCCTGTAGTCTGTTAATCTCGTGATGTTTAGATACGTGACCGGCGTTTTCATATTCCTTAACACTTTCTCAAGCACCTTCATCTTAGACGGGTACGGGGTTAAATATGTCTCGTTCTTGATCGGTTCTGTTTCGCTATCGCATGCTCCACCCGAGTTCCATTGCCCACCACTGCAAAACAATTCCAAAAGTGTCAAGATTTAAACTGTAAAGGTAAACCGAATGCAAAAGATTGAGACCTTAAGTTTCATGGATTCAAAAGACAGTCTCCATTTACCTGAAATGAGACGCGGAGTAGCCCCGAAAGAAAACAAGAGACTTCATCGGATTCACATTATTCTCAACCCATCGACCCCATGTTGTCAAAGCTTTACGGAAAGCTTCAAGAACAGCGAGTTCATGATAAACATTGCTTCCTTCTTGATAATAATCCTCCCTTTACAAACCAAACACCAAACTATCAGTTATACATTATACAATACAAAGACAGAGCAATTTTACGAGTAAGATTGAGAGAAGATTTTAGTACCCTTTGGATGTTTTCTCATGAGTCCACCAATGTCCGGTATTAAAGACAATAATATCCGCTCCTTTGTACTGCTCAGAGGACTTGCCGACCAAATCCAGCCGTAAAGTCTCCTTCTTAGTTCCCTTCTTCTTGTCTACAATTTCCCATTCTTGAACCAAGAACGGTGAAACAAAGAACTCCACCGTGCAGTTGTAATCCTATCAATCAAATTGAAAACTCTTAAATACAAAAAGTATTACTAAAAACCAATTGGTGTGAACAAATCAAATCAAGAAACCTTTCTTACTTGGAAAACAAATGAGTACTCAGCCTCTCCACGGAAATGATGTCTTCCACTAGCTTCATAGACTTTGGTCTCATCTTTCACTGATCCTTTAAGAATACAAACCAGAGATTCCCACATGTTCCTATTTAGTGAATCCCCAACAAAGACTAGTCTTCTTCCTCTAATCATCTCCAGAAAAATAGCTCCATTTAACCTTCACATTTATTATATAATCTTAAGTATTAGATTCAGAACCATAAAAATCTAAATATATTAAATTATGAAAAAATTAAAACCAAACCAACATACCTTGGTAAACTACATTTCTTAGGTTTCCACTTCAATTTCTGGAAATCTTTGTCGGGTCTTCCGTTTGAAATACAATTGAACTGTTCATCGATTAGCTTACACGAGCCGGGTTTGTAAAGTGGATACGAATCATCTTTAATCCATTCACCGTCGAAGAACTCGCAATCTTTCAAAGATTCACTCCATTTCTCGATCTCTTGTTTCAGTAATGATCCCAAGTCACCGTTTTTAGTTTGCTTTTCCGGTGTTGATGAATTCGATTTTGAATTAGCAGTCAGATCCACCGTCACGGGTGCTGCTGCTTTTGACGGCGCCGGAGCTGTCGTTTGGTTTCTCTTCACGGCTTCTGAATTTCGATTAGTATCGGTGGTGGTCTGTGACTGATTACTCGATGATTTATCTGAAAGCAGAGGATGAGAGGAAGTATTGTTTTTTACAACCGGGTTGGTTCCATTTACGATCGGAGACTCAAAGGTAACGTTTTTAGCAATCGGAGAGTGGTTTTCCGGCGGCGGTGCTTGTAAAGTACCGTTTTTGGAATTCGAATTGGGAAGTGGAGAAGTGGAGTTTACAGAGTTAGGGTCGATGGCGTCTCTGGATCTATTGGTGGGTTTGGTTGAAGTGACATTGGGGAGAATATAAGAGAAAATTGAAGAGAAGTGAGATCCGGAAGTATCGTCTGAAGCAGGAGAAGTGGGTGTGGAGGAGGAGAAGATGTTAGAGAACCAAGGAGAAGATGAGTTCGAAGAAGGACTAAAGGCAAAGAACAGAGTGAAAGAGACGAAGGTTATGACAAAGGCGTAAGCGAAAGTTGAGGTTTTTTTGGGTTTCAAGGCGGAGAAGAAGCTTTTGATGTCAGCAGCGGCGGTTGTTGTGCCGCCGTGGATTGGCATATATTTGACGGCGTCTGACGCCATAGATGGAGAGGTGGAGGCAGTAGTAGTGGAGAATGTGATGTGTTGTGGAGTTCGTGGCGCGTGAAGAGTGTTTTTTTTTTTTGGGATTTAGAGAGAGAGGAAGAAATACAGAGAAGATGTGTCTGAAGAAAAAAAGAAATGACTTTTTAAGAAACCGGAGATTATATGGGTTAAGATTAAAGGGACATTTGTTTAGACGACATCGTTATGGAACGAGTTAAAGTGATGAGTTTCCGATTAAAATAACCCCTCGTTTTTGTAGTTATTTACTAAAAATACCACTTGAAAGAAGCGTGTCGGTGGTTTAAGATTCGAACTTTAATTCCTGTCTGTTTGCCCCTATCCTCCCTCCTTTGGTCCTCCTCGGGTTCTCCCTGTGAATAAAAGTGTGATGAGTGTTTATGTTATTTTATGAATTAGTAGTGTTTAGTGGTTGTATTACAAATGTTCGGGAGCTTAGTATAAGTTATAACGGTGTAGTATAGCATAGTCGTGGTTTGTGTGATCTAACGATATAAATCGGAAATTATGTGTTTGCATTTAAATAATTTCGCTATATATATATATATATCGTGTCATACAAGTGGTTGTATTTAGATCTAGGGTCGCTCCGTACAAATTTCAAAGACCTGTAATGTATAAAATACTCCTCTACAATTAAATGATATGGCTTTACAATATATATATAAGTAAGTTATAGGACTAAAGTAAAACAATATTTACGGCTTTACTAAGGTCTAATATGTTGCCATCGTCAATGAACTGGTTTTACAGTATTTCATATTAGTTCACCATTTTTTTCTTTAATTCATACATAATGTGTCAAATGAGAATTTTATCTATGTGTACAGTTTAATAGTAATATTTTCGTTACTTTTTAGATTCAATAGCGTTCCAGATGATAAATCTAGTTTATAAACTCGAATAATAAATAGGGAATATTACATCTTCAAATGCAAAATATCTATTTTTGTCCAGTTAATAGGATAAAGGCATAGGATAAAGGCATTATCATAGGTAGAAATAGAATACTAAAATGTATTACTTATTTTGTGATATATAAAATCTTAATTGTAGTTTTAGTTAGGTAGTAGGTTTGGGTAATAAAGAGGAAAGTGTATGGAGGGATGGTAATATTAATGTCCTTGAAATTATATTATAATTATAATACAAAAGATTATAGTATAATTCTAATTAGCGTCTATAAAGTCTTTAGCGTGTGGACCCTTCCCTCTACTTGTTTGGACTTTCGTCGACTCTCGAGTCTATATTGGAGTGACTATTTGGTGAGAATTGAATTTTAATGGCAAATCATGTGTTATTGAAACATGAATTTCAAAATATCTTATAAATTCCACTGTTATTGGATTAATGATTTTAAAATATACAATCAAATCCACTGTTATTGAAAACGTTATTAGGATTTCATTTAAAAGTTTCAGCTGAGATTTGAGAGGAATTCTTAGTTAAAAATACAAAGACTTAATTTCTATACTTTTAGCTGAGATTTCAGAGAATTTAATAACAAAATTTCTAATTCACCAAAATTTAATTAAATCCTCTCAGAATTCATTAAAACTCAATTCTCACCAACTACTCACTCCAATATACCCCCTTAATCTTTCTGCTTTTTTTTCTTCAAAATGCAATTCACCAGCTCTTTTGGAAAATTAGTTAGGTAAAATGTTATTATATATGTTTCCATAAACTTTTCAATTAGAAATTCGTAACAGAATAGTTTGATTAAAATTTATTAGTTTTGGATTATTTTTTTTTTTTTTTTGGTTTAAATGTTAAATATTGGTTTTGAATTTTCTTAGATTTGATTTGGATTAGTTTAGATAAAATTATTAGATTTGGATTGTTTTCTTAGACGCTTTAGTTTTAACTTTTAACACAATACAGGTTGTAACTAATATTAGGCTTAGTAACATTGAAATCAACAAGAAAATAGTAAATAGGAAAAAATGGGAAAAGGTGGCCCCCAGCAGCTCATCGTTGGCAACTTGGCATTATCCGACTCATCATCTTTCGGATAAGCTCTCTCTTCATCTCCTCACATCTCTTCCAGAAACTCTCAAAAACAAAATATCTTAATTATGTCATATGAAAACTCTGAAATATCTCATTCTCATCATATATCTACTTTAAAATTTTTTGAAAAGAAAGCAAAAGAAACAAGACGAAGATGGCAGCTTTGGCATCAAACCCTCAAATGCTAACGAGACAAGCTCATAGTAACAAGAAGGAACAATTTTGGAGGAAAGAGAGTTTGAATATGGAGAAGAAGTGTGGGTTTTGTGTGAGGGTTTACAACAGTGAAAAGCGTGGGAAGTCACAAATGGAGAAAGAGTGGAGATTGAAAGCTTTTTGGTCAAACGTATCACAGCCTACGACTGTGGAGATGGAACCCATTAACGACGTTGATGAGCTCGATGCTGTTCTTTCTAACGCACGCCAACTCTCTCAGCCTATCATCATCGAATGGTAAACACACCATAACCATTTATTCATCACTCCATAATCTAAATTAACAAAAAATAAAAAACATATAAGAAGGTACAGTTATTCAATTCTCATTAAAACGAAAAAAAATAAAAGGTAAAAAATAAAGAAAGAATCTTTAGAAAATCACCGCCCCCGTCTCTAGGGTCTCCATCTCGCCTCCACTGACGGTCGGCAGCTCGCCGGCCACCACTCCACAACATGCCGAAGAAGAAGAAACGTCTCAATCGACCTCGCATCCCTGGCACCTCTCAATTCTCACGAATCTCAGGGGCTGCTTCTGCAGGGTCGTTCAAGTTCTCTCCGCCGTCGGAGGGTGTCGCCGTTGGATCCCCGCCGGTCGGCACTATCTTGTCTAAAATCTTAGCAGGTGGCACATCTCCATCGCCCCCTGAGTCGGAATCGAAGCTAGATCCTCCTATGTCGGCCTCCATCGAAGCTACTCAAGGATCTGAGCTCTCGGTTGTTGATGCTTCCCTCGATGGCTCAGCTCCGCCGCATTCGGCGTTGAGCTCTACGACAGAGATCGCCACTCCATCTACCTCGGGTTCTGAGCCTATTGTAGATCTGAAATCTCCTCAACAGGATCCTTCGATCGAAGCTTCCTTAGATGTTGGGGCTGTTGATACCGTTGCAGGTCCTCCCTCCGGTGATGCTAAGACTGCTCTCCCTGGATCTGACCAAGTAGAAGAAGCAAGTCCACCTCCACGCAAGTGGTCTAGCTTATTCAAGGAGCCGGATATGCTTGAGGAATTGGGCACTCCTACCCAACACATCTCCGGGGCACCCTTTGTACTCATCCCGGATGAAAATCTTGAGGCTGCTAAGGAGGAATTCAAAGATTTTTTATTCGCCCAATTTCATGGTCCACCACCAGAAATGGGTCGTATAATTGGAGTTGTCAATGCAATATGGGCACGAAGTGGACCACGCATCTTCGTACATAAGATTGGACCAGGTTGTTTTCTTCTGCGAGTTCCTAGGCCAAGGACAAGAGATATAATTTTGAGCAAGAATCTCTGGAACATAGCAGGACACCCTATGTTTGTAGCTCCGTGGTCTCCTGATTTCTCTCCGGATCAACCGCCTATCACTTCTGCTGTAATACCGGTTGAATTCAGAGGAGTTCCTTATCTCTTGTTTAACAGGGATAGCCTTCGCCGTCTTGCAACCCCGGTTGGTAAGCCAGTAGCTTTAGCTCCTGAAACGGCAAGGAAAGAGAACTTTGAGGTTGCAAAAATCTTCATTAGAGTTGACCTGACCAGAACGCTACCATCGCGTATTGTCTCAGGGTTTTCTAGTGGCAAGGAGATTAATATCTCTGTCTCATACCCCTGGCTCCCGCCTAAATGTGATGACTGTGAAGTTTATGGGCATGATAAGATGCATTGCCCTAAGAGACCTCTAATCCCGGATTCATACAAGAAGAAGGTGGCACGATCTAGGAGCAGGCCTTCTCAAAGATCCAGGAATTCACGCAAAATTCGACAGGGAAGATCTCGGGAGGCACTGATTGATCCTATTGTTGCGACTCCTGCTGTCGACTCGTTAGCTCCCAGTAGTGGTCATGTCAGATCTGAGTCTGTAGGAGTGGTGTCACCCTCTACGAAACAAGTTTATGTGGAAACGAGTCAGAGGGTGTCTGCTGGTTCAGTTAGCGCTGGCTTGGATGTGAAGGTTGGCAATGTTTCAGGGGGTTCCATAATTGGAGAGTCTTCTGTTGTAAGGACCGATTCAGGTATCGCCAGTTCAGGTGAGGCTGCTATATTTGAGAGCTCAGGTTTAAATAAAGCTGCAGGTACATCTGGGATGACATCTACTGTGAATGATTGTCTCGTCAGTGGGTTGACTGCTACATCTACTGAATTTGAGGTCAACGGTGAGGGTTTGAATGTTTTGAGTGGTTCTGCAGATTTGGTTGATTTGAGTGGTTCTGCAGGTTTGGTTGATTTGAGTAGTTCTGCAAGCTTCATTTTGACAAAAGGCATAGAGCTGGTAGGCACAGTGGGTTCTGGTGAAGCTCAGGCTCTGGCTAAAGATGTGCTTTCTGATTTGGCAACAGTTAACGAATCAGTGAGGTCTCCTACAGTCAGTGGTCAGCCTAACAGAGAAGTTGTGTGTGCTGCTGGATCTTTTGTGACTGCAGTTGAGGGTTCAGGGACTTTTGGGTTTGATGGGTCTGCGATAACTGCTATTGGTGCTGGATGTAACGAGGCAACTGGCCTGTTAAAAGAGGATGAGGAACCGGAAATACCCTTCTTCCTGGTGAGAAACCGGAAGAGTGGTCGCAAGACCACGTCGTCACGTTAATCTACCCGTAAATATGTTTTTTGTATGGAACGTCAGAGGGCTGAACAGTAGTAGAAGACATACATTAACTAAAGCTTGGATTAATATCCATAGACCTCTTTTTGGAGCGTTCTCTGAAACGCATATACAACCTATAAATTCAAGAAGAATAACAAGTGCAATTCCAGTCGGCTGGAAGTTTTTTGGCAACTTTGACCATCATGAAACAGCTAGGATTATCGTAGTATGGGATCCAAGCATTTCACTGTTGATTTATCAAGCGTCGGCTCAGATGGTTACTTGTGGTATTTACCTGCCTGCAGAGGATGTGAGTCTCACTGTCTCTTTTGTTTATGGCTTCAACCTTGTTGAGGATAGACATTCGCTTTGGGAAGAGATTGTAACCATTAATTCCTCTACTCCAGTCTCATCTCACCCTTGGGCTGTGCTGGGGGATTTTAATCAGATACTCCGAACTTCTCAGCACTCAAGTCATTTGGTAAGAGAGGTAGATACCTCAGGTATTGAAGACTTTACTAATGCTATTCAGGAAGGAGATTTATTCGAGGCTCAGCAAAAAGGTCTGCCCTATTCTTGGTGGAATCACAGTGATGATGATCCCATTTCAAAGAAGATTGATCATGCGCTTATCAACCAGCAATGGGCTTATAGATTCCCTGGAGCATTTGCGGAATTCCTAGGACCTCAGCAGTCGGATCACGCTCCTTGCCTCTTTGTGGTCCCATCGCTGAGGCGTCTTACTTGTAAACCATTCATGTTTTTCCATCATGTCATTGACCATCCTCAGTTTAGAGAGGAAGTTTCTCGAGCTTGGAACTGTAATGAGATACAAGGGTCAAATCAACTCAAGGTGGCAAAATCCATGAAAATGTTGAAGCCTCTGCTTCGAAGGATGAACAAGAACCATTTCAGTGGCATCACAAAAAGAGTTAGGGAACAAACTGAGAAGCTAGAGGCTATCCAAGTGCAGCTTCTCACCTCTCCTACCCCCACTCTTGCGCGTGAGGAACAAATAGTGAGAGAGAGATGGAGTATTCTAATTAAGGCTGAGGAGAAATTCTATAGACAGAAGTCTAGAGTGAGATGGCTGGACCTGGGAGACAGAAATACGGCCTTCTTCCACAAATCAGTAGCTCAAAGGCAAACAAGAAATCACATTCACTTCTTAAAGGATTTGAGCGGGCAAAGGATTCAGTCGCCAGAGGGAATTAAGTCACATGTTGCTTCCTACTTCCAAGAAAATCTCGGGTACACTGATCTCCCCATATCCCCTTGTACTGTTACAGAACTGCAGGAGCTCCTCACTTTTAGATGCTCCCATCAGCAAGCCTCAGACTTGCAAAAGCTGGTAACTGAAGAAGAGATTTTGGGTGTTATTTTTTCTTTGCCTCTCAATAAGTGCCCGGGCCCTGATGGTTACTCTGTTGAGTTTCTGCGTGCAACGTGGAGCATTGTTGGATCAGATGTGCTGGCTGCAGTCCAGGAATTCTTTAGGAATGGTCGACTTCTGAAAGATCTCAACAACACTACAATTGCTTTGATTCCAAAGTCACCAGAATCGTGCTCTCTATCGGACTATAGACCAATCAGTTGTTGTAATCTTCTCTATAAGATTGTCTCCAAGCTAATTGCAAATCGTCTCAAACCTCTCTTGCAGGATTGTATATCCCCAAACCAAGCTGCATTTCTAAAGGGGAGGGGACTTGGCGAGAATGTATTGCTAGCATCTGAACTCATTAGGAATTACCAATCTGATGCTTGTCCTAAGAGCTCTATGATGAAGATTGACCTGAGGAAAGCTTTTGATACGGTCTGCTGGGACTTCGTATTGAAGCTGTTGCAAGCGCAGAATTTCCCTCCGTTGTTCATTGTTTGGATTAAGGAATGCATAACATCACCTAGATTTTCCATTTCTGTGAATGGTGAGCTTGCAGGTTTTTTTAAAGGAAAGAAGGGTCTGAGACAGGGGGATTCACTCTCTCCTTATCTTTTCATTATGGTTATGGAGGCACTTTCTAAGCTGCTAGAAAGAGGTGCAGACGAGGGGCGGTTCATCATGCATCCAAAGTGTGCTTCCCCTAAGGTCACACACTTACTTTTTGCAGATGACCTTCTTGTGTTCACAAATGGTTCAAGCGCCTCACTATTGGGAATTGCTGAGATCATGGGCAGGTTTAAATCATTGTGTGGGACCTTCAGATTCGCTTAATGGACATATCACCACCAGATCCAAACCGTGGCAGTGACTCTTTCCAATGGCGCAATGCCTCAGGTATCTTCTCCTCCCAATTCTCTGCTAAGCAAACATGGGAACAGCTGCGCACTACCTCTCCTAGGGTAACTTGGGCAGTAGTTGTCTGGTTCAAGCAGCATATCCCGCGATTCTCCTTTGCTACATGGTTAGCTTTGCGCACTAGGCTCCCCACTCGGGATCGTTTGCGTGGGTGGGGAATGGATGTCACTGGAAATTGCCTCCTCTGCTTACATGGCCTTGAAACTCATGACCACCTCTTTTTCAGTTGCCCCTTCTCTTCTCAGATTTGGCTGCCGCTTGCATCTAGGGTTGTGCCCTCTCCACCTTTGGAGATTCACGCAGCTGCTCAGTGGATAATGAATTCTCGGGCACAACACTCCGGTCCAGCAATCATCATCCTCAAGCTCCTTCTCCAATCCATCCTATATCACATTTGGAAAGAGCGAAACGCAAGACTCTACACAAGCTCTGCATCGACTCCTTCCGCAATCCGTATCTTCATCGACCGTACGCTCCGTGATCGACTTCTCTCTTTCCCGGCTGAGTATTCGCATTCATCTTCCCTTCTTGAATTTTACTTTGGTTGTATTTCTTTTCCTCTTTAATTTTCATGTCTGTCAGCTTGTTCCAGATTAGGTTCTCTATAGGAACCTCTTATATTGGGTAGAATTTTTGTATTACGGTTACAAGGTATTTATATAATCTTCACATTAAAACCAAAAAAAAAGGTACAGTTATTCATTTTGGGTAGGTCATCCTATATGATTAAGGGCGGAAAGATTTCATGATTTTTATAGATTTTGAAGAATGATATTTTCTTTTTTGGAGTTGCATTTTAGATTCACTCATTCCGTAACAAAGGACTTCGACCACTATGTAGTATTCTTGTTAGGGTTACATTTTTCTCGCAACTAAACCACACACCAATCTATATATGTATATGTTTGGTTATGAAGAATGGTGATAATATATGGGCAGGATGGCTTCTTGGTGTCGGAAATGTATTTACTTGAAGCCTAAGTTGGAGAAATTGGCCGCGGAATATAATAACCGGTAAGCTATCATCAAATCAACAATTTACAAGAGAATGTTAAAAAAAAAAAGTCGATTATATTGTGAACTAAAGTTAATCTTAAAAAAAAAAAAAAAAAAAACAGAGCAAAGTTTTACTACGTGGATGTAAACAAGGTCCCTCAAACATTGGTGAAGCGTGGAAACATTTCGGTAAGATGCTTAAACATAAGTCTGTTCTTCATCCTCTATGGTTATGGAATGTGCCAAATCTAAACTAAATTCCATATTCGTGTTTTGATGCAGAAAATGCCAACCATTCAGGTATGCTTTTCTAGTTTTACAAATAGTTTTGAAATTCAGAGATGCAATAATTTTGGTAATATGAAAATAATAACAACGTAAATTGAGTGGTGAATGCAGTTATGGAAGGAAGATGAGATGAAAGAGGAGGTGATAGGAGGTCACAAAGGATGGCTTGTCATTGAAGAAGTTCGAGAATTGATTAACAAATATGTCTAATTCTCTCCTTTTCCCTTCCTTCAATTTTTTTTTTTAAAATTAATATGTACAGAGTTCTTTTTTTTTTTTCTCTCTTTTACCTTCATATACAGTTTCAAAACTTAAAACATATTTTGTTTTTGGTAACCAAATTTTTTCACATTTTGACATATAATTACATCGGATGAAATTACAAAGAATTTTTGGTCTTGCAAAAAAAATGTTGCGGATAGACTTGTTTAGTTGTTAAATATTTTAAATCTAATACTAGTTCACAAAATTATAAAAGTCGCTTTGGCCGAGTGGTTAAGGCGCCCGCCTGCTAAGCGGGTGGGATTTCCCGCGAGAGTTCGAATCTCTCAGGCGACGTGTTCTTTCTTTTTTTCATTGTTGTTGACTGATTGTTTCATGCACTTACAAAAATCTTGACGTGTTCTTTTTACACAATTGCTTTAGATTTCGAGACTTTAAACTCTTACAACATGCTGCTTGATTTATGTTGTTCATCTGCTTCATTTATACAATAAAATAGAGAAGATAAAAACATCACTTCTATGACCTCAAAGGTTCTTCTAGATTGCGAATCGTGAGGAAATACACATAATCAAGCAACAGATTCCTTTGTTATATCAACCAAGTCACAAAAAAAAAATCATACAAATCAGCGAAAAAAAACTAAAGCTGGAGATTTTATCAGACCCATAGCACAAATGCAAACACAAACCTTCCCCAATTTACCAACACAAGAATCTGTTTCCAAATCATCACAAACTTTGAAACAAGCCCATTCAAAACCAATCTGTGGCAGCTCATAAATAAGAAACAGATCCTTTCACGCACCTAGATTCAAGAAAAGATCCCTGGTTGGTTCATGAGCCCATTGCTGCAGTCAGCGGTTAGTGAAAGTAGAGCATGTCATGTCTTTTTCTCTTTTGCTACTGTGGAATATGCTTTTCAACTAAACCTGATACTCTTTCAACTTTCTTATCCTTTGGAATGCAACCGGCTGTAGAACTCAGTGAAGTCAAGCCGGAAGAAGAGAAACTTGAGATCTACACATTGCTGCAGAGGCAAAAGAGACAGGAATGCATCAAGTGATGATGTGTATTCCTTTGCAATACTGTCCATATCTTGGCTCATGCTTTGAAGAAATTCTCCAGCACGCTGTGTTAACCCCTTCCTACCCTCACTAATCCATGAACCCGACTCTTGAGTTTTGTTTCTTTCTCGTCCTGATTCTTTAGTTCTGCAGGAAATTGGTGATACTACAGATTAAGTTGTGATTCTTAAAACGAGCGGAGAAATATGTCTGACCAAAAGTCAAAAGTCTACTTTTGTTTGAATTTAAGTTAGGTTTTAAGACAAGACTCACCTTATTTGCAACTCGTGAATTCCTTCATACAAACGATCTGCATGACTCCTGAACCGTAATATAAGCTCAAAGAGAACGAAAAGTGATTTGCGAATGGTCTGCGACTGTTCACCCAGAAGAGATTTTGCAACAATGGCGTTGAGGAACTTCTCATGTGCTGCTAAGAGATCATCGAGGTCTTTAGCAGCTTCCATTTCTCTTGAGAAATTAGACCATGACACCTCCAATACCTCAAACATGATGTAATACTGAAAGTTAGTAACAAAATGGTTCATTTCATTCCAAAGGACCTGGCACCGCCTCAGGGCGGAGAGCAGTTGCAACTTCACTGAAGTTTGGAGCTTAACGAATGAATTTGAAGTGATGCAATTTGGTTTCATGGTCTTCCAGATTCCGATAAGAGCATGCTCTACCCTTTTCAACTTCCAGAGAAAATTGAACACTCTAAGGTATTTGGACAAAACAGACTCAGTAAACACGGTATCTAATGGAGCCCTTGCTTCATATTCCAATGAGAATACATCCCAGCCTCTGTCTCCATTGCCATGAGGCATCATCTTCACCCTCAATCTGTCTAACATATCACGATCATCATACTGAGCGTTAGATGCGCGAATGGCAGCCTCAAGAAACCCAGCTAGCTCAAACGAACTAATATTATTGGCTGGCTCAGAAAGTTTAGGTCCTACAATATCCATCAAGTATTGGACAAAATCACCTTGGCCAAGAAGTAAATACCTCTTAATCGCAAGACAATGCTCTTTAAATTTATATCGCTTATATAGAACATCCAACAGATGCTTGTCGATTCTCTTTGCTGCCTCAGTAACAAGATGTTCAAGTGCATCTGTTTCACCATATCCGAGACCTCCTCGCCTAGTCGTTGTCCCAGAGGCAGCTGCTGCTTCTGAAGCTGCATCAGCCCACCCATGATCATCACAGCAAACACGAAGAAAGTTTATAGATTTCCCAGTTCTCAGAATTCTCTGAGCTAGACTTGGTGAAATAAAAGACGGAAGCATCCCTGGGTGAAGCTTATAACCTTCTCTCCAAAGCAAATCGACTTTAACCGGTTGACCTACGATAAAGAATTCACCAAAAGTATCTTCTAGCTCTCCTTCTAGAACCCAACTTCTCACCATTTCAAACAGTGGAGAACACACACATCGAAGCAAGTTCATCATAAACTCATGAACAAGCGGATCACCGTGCTGTGCATGCAAATGGATAGCTCCAGCCATCGCTCCACCTCTCAAAACCTTACACTTGTCAACCAAAACACCCATCAGTCTCATTTTCACCATAGGCTCCGCGAACCATACCGACAATCTCCTCAAGGAAAGGTAATTGCTTGAGCTGGCAGATTCAGAAACCAAAGGAATAGGATTCATTGCCTGAGCTTCGAGTACAGCCAATAACTTATAATAATCAGAGAGCTCATCTTGCAACGCAGCACAAAACGCTTGCCCAACAGTTCCCACTTCCTCAGCTGGAAACCGATCCATACTCTCAGTTATAAAAGTCTTAACTTTCCTAAACAACCAGCCAAGCTCTGAGAGCATACGAACCATGATCCTAGTAGCTCTAGGCACCTTAATTGAATCCTGCACCGCATAACCGTCAATTTCGCTATTAAATTTCACATATTTCCCATCAATTCCTTGACAAGCATACAAAACATCCCTCACTAGAACCTCCTCCGTCACTTCATTCTCTTCCTTAACCAAAGTAGCATACTCTCTAAACGCAATATCTCTCAAATTCTCAGGATCTTTGCTAACCAATAAAACCCCATTACTCCAATCTTTCTGCTTAGCCTCTCCACCGCGAAGTATCCCATTACCAGCATCACCGAGCCCCAAATTAGGTAGCAAAATCGAGGAATCAAGGCCATTTATAGCGGATTTACGA
This sequence comes from Barbarea vulgaris, assembly GCA_963667165.1. Taxonomy (NCBI): domain Eukaryota; kingdom Viridiplantae; phylum Streptophyta; class Magnoliopsida; order Brassicales; family Brassicaceae; genus Barbarea; species Barbarea vulgaris. The sequence goes on from OY763891.1 coordinate 25,516,709, forward strand.
TCATCGGAAACGATTTTAAGCAAGTAAACGAGAGCCCATTTATTGTTGACACTACCTGGGCCAGTCTTTGAAGCGAACTTAGTGTAGAGATCGGCAAAAGCGAGGGCGTCGGAGGATTTACCCTGAGTGGCGAGGCGGCGTTTGAGGGATTCGGCGATGGCGGTGGCGTCGGGAGCAACGGAGGGAGTGAGGCGGCTGGAGAGGATGCGGAAGGCGTAACGAAGGGTTTTGAGAAAGGCGGGAGAATTGAGATCGAGATTAGGGGTTTGAGGGTTTTGGGAGACAAGGCGAAGAACAAGCTCCTGTACTAGATCTGAAGTCTTCTGCTGATCGTCGTCCTCCATGAATCAGCCTTTTGCTATCTTTTTTTTTTTGTTCTTCGATTTTTCAACTTTTGGATTTATTTTTATTTTCTTGCAGTTTTTTTTTGAGAATTTGATTTTTGAATCGAAAAGAATTGCAGAGTGGGCGAGTGACTGAGAGTGAGTACTGAGTAGAGATGGGCTCTTTTGGACTTTTGAGTTGTATTATAATATTTTCCTCGGCGGGCAAATGAATTTATGTTGAAATCCAAAAACTTTGGGAGGAAAAAAAATACAAATCCAAAATAAATTGCATTTTTTAATTATTAAATATCAGAATCTGATATTCTTTTTAACTAGTAAAAATTTATCAGATATGGTTTTTACAAAATTATTAGAAAAATCGGATGTACTGTTTTGACTTTTGAGAATAAATTTAATTTTTTTTTAATGATGTGTCGTTTTGAAAACTTTTCTTGTAATAGTATTATTTATCATATCTTTTAAAATTATAGAAGAAAATATGGAAATGAAACAAAAAAATCACATCGCATTTATTTCATAACCACAGTAACATTTAACAAGGAAAATAATGATGAATATAATGGAAACATAACTATTTTTTATTCCACGCAAAAATTAAAGCACAAGAACAAAAAAGAAAGATAATCATTTGTTGACTAGTTAATGTATGTGAAAAAAGATTTCCTCTAAAACTACTTTATATTATCACTATTTAATATCTCTATACAATATTCATACACTTTTAATTTACATCCATATCTGTGAGTCAATGAAAAATTCATAGTCTAGTAATTTATATATCAATATAATTACTTCTTCTTCCTTTTGTTTTTCGTTTTTATAACATTTTTTGACAAAGAAAAAAATTACGAACACATTAGCAATGGCTCTCTTCTCGTCACAGAATCCGTGAAGGCAAATACGTACATTGTCCATGTATGTATTCTCTTCTCTACACCCTCATCACCTTTAGCTTTATATTGATGTTCTGTGATTACAAATTACGAAATAAAGAATTGAAAAATTGAGATTAAGATTTAATCGCTTCAAAGGCAAGCGAGATTTAAAAGTAATTACTCTAATTTAAAATCGCAATCAACAAACTGATTTAGTGATAATGATAAATTTCTTAAGTGCCACTTCTTCTACGTAATCAATAATCACTGTATCTAACTCTGTGTCGTATCATAATAATAATAATCCTATCAGTTGCATGCGATTGGGCTTTTAGCTACATAGAGAATTGGAGGTAAGCCACTTGCCATCTCTTTCGTCGTTTCTATTGGATTTTTTCTGGTTTCTGTAAACCTCCGAATTTTTCGATCTAACCCACATTTTTTGTGTCCAAGTGTTCCAAGCTCTTACGTTGTGGCAATTCTGTAATTATTATTATTCCTCCATTCGTCTTCCTCCCTTTGTGATTCTCTCACTCGCTTACCAATTTTTTCCTCCATTGTTTGTTTCCCCATTTTTTCAAATTTTGAAGAAATCATAAGTTCATATCCCTGAATCTTGTGTGTGTGTGTGTGTTTTTTTTTTCTTTTTTTGGGGTTAAGAGATTATAATCCGAATTCAATATTGAGCTGAGGCTTTAAGTTTGAGTAGAATTTGGAGTTTTGAGCTCATGAGGAACTCAAGCACAATTTGAGTATAGTGCTTTTGTTTATTTATTGATAAAAGCTCTATGTACTTGCTTCATTTTTTTCAGTCAGTGGAAGTTTTGAATTTGGTTTCTGATGGGATCAAGAAAAGGATCAAAGTCTAGAAATGGATCAAGGTCTACCAAGTTTAAGGCTACTACTAGCTCCCCTGCATCTTCTTCAACCACCTCCTCCTCTAAATTTTATCCAGAGACGTCTCTCGATAGCCATAGCTCCCCTACTTCTTCATCTGCTCCAACCAAGCCTCACTTACATTATTCAGGAAAGGTACCGCCTAAGGCTTTGCCATCTAAAGAAAATGTCACTGTGACTGTTCGTTTTCGTCCACTCAGGTTAGTGGTGATTCACTGTATAGGTTAGTTGATGTTTTTTCTGTCAATTTTTTGACATTGGTTTATGCTTTGACGTTAGTCCAAGGGAAATCCACAAAGGGGAGGAGATTGCATGGTATGCAGATGGGGAAACAATTGTAAGGAATGAGCTTAATCAATCTATAGCTTATGCCTATGGTTAGTCTTTACTGTTTTACTATTAGTGTTCATTTGTTTCTGTAAGCATCATTAATGTTGTATCTAGCGCATCGCATCACTCATGAATACCAAAAGAGTTAAAGAGGTATTAAAGTATTGTTCTTTTGTGGAATAGATTGAAGTTTCCTGCGTCATTAATGAAGGCCTATATAGAACTAGATGTCAAATTCCGATATGCCATATTGTTTCTTGAAGTTCTGTCTTTTCTTGCAGATCGTGTTTTTGGGCCTACGACCACAACACACCAGGTCTATGATGTTGCTGCCCAGCATGTCGTTAATGGTGCTATGAAGGGGATCAATGGTATGGAGTAAACAATTCTTTTCTTTTCTTGTTGGAATGAGAGAGTAAACTCTTTGTATTGGCTGATCTAGTCAAAACTTTTTTCTTAGAAAAGAAAAAGATATTTATATTATATCAAAGCCTACCCCAAGCTACAGTATCATGAACAGCTTGCATGACCGTTTATTTGGAACATGAGATTTTTGAGTTGGAAAACTGTATCTAGTGCTTGTTCTAGTGTCTCTAGAACAATTTTTAGTTAGATTTGTTTTTGCCAATTAATTCTGGTTTAGTGACTTTGAGTGTTAATCCAACCACAGGGACCATTTTTGCATACGGAGTGACAAGCAGTGGAAAAACTCACACTATGCATGTAAGATTCACTAATCACGTTTAGGTTACTAGCTTGTACAATGTACTGCAATGTGTCATCCAAGACCTAGTAGAACTTTTCTCCTGTGACACCAATGATCAATACAGGGTCCTGCTCTAATGCCGGATGATTTTATACACTTCATTTTAGAAGATGTTTACTTGTGACTTCAAAGATATGCATGATACTGGAATAATTTTATCTCCTGAAGACAGTTTTGTTTGGTTAAAATGTCAGGGGGACCAAAGATCTCCGGGTATTATACCATTAGCCGTGAAAGATGCTTTCAGCATTATAGAAGAGGTACTTCTTCGGATGTTGATTAGTCGAGTTCCCTGGCCTAAGTGCTAGCTACCTCACACATTTTATTTATCTTGCAGACACCAAGGCGAGAATTTCTCCTACGTGTTTCCTACCTGGAAATTTATAATGAGGTGCTACTCACTGCCTGCTTTTCTTCTATCCATTCCCTATTGTCAACTTCAACAGTGGTGCTGAATGATAGTCAGATTCTGCTTTTGATTTCTTAACGTTCTTAAGGTTCGTTTTACTTCAGGTTGTCAATGATCTACTGAACCCAGCAGGACAAAATTTGAGGATCAGAGAAGACGACCAGGTACTTATTTCAGTTTTGAATCTTCTTATTTACTTTTCTGTTGGTAACATGCATAGTGCTGATTTCACTGTCTCCTAATATCTTAACTGTGTCTATGGTGCTCACAATATAATCCCAAAACATTGCACACCATATTTGTTTCATTAGAGGAGACATCTGTTCTCGGTTAGATGCTTGAAAGTTGAAAGTACTTGTTCAATTTTCTTATAAAATGAAATTCTCTGGGATCCTGCAAATACAATGTAAAAGGTGGCCCGATTTCAATATATATTTGAATGTTCTGGGTATTCAGGTATACTAGATTTGAAGTTTCTCCTGTTAACTATTGTATGGCCTAACATAATTAGAATAAACTTGACTACTTCTATTGCTTTGAGTGTCTTTCCCTCTATGATTCTTCTCTGAACCTCTCTTTCTTGCCAATTATAGGGAACTTTTATTGAAGGGATTAAAGAAGAAGTTGTGCTATCCCCTGCTCATGCGCTTTCTCTTATAGCAGCTGGAGAAGGTAGGTGCTTCCATGTTTCTCTTTAATTGGAAAGGCTTATTCTAGAACCTGATGATAAATTTCATACGATTTCTGTGCCAGAAAATGGTTTTCTCTACCAAATGGGGGTTTTCCTTTTATGTAATATGATATACCAATTCCAGCTTCAGACTAGTTTTCTTTAGTTCTTTAGCCTTCTCGTGAATCTAGCACTTTTTTCTTCATTCTTTTGCTTATCACGTAAGTAAGTCATCGTGATAGAACTGTCATTTGATATCAGAGCACCGACATATTGGATCCACAAGCTTTAATTTGCTCAGCAGCCGGAGCCATACAATGTTTACCCTGGTATGTTTTTTTTTTCTCTTTCAAAACATGGAGAGACGTATTTCTTCGTGCACTTGCTCTATAATTTCTCTCGCCTCATCCATCTCAATTCTCAAGTTTGATTATCAACAGAAAGTTTGCTAGCAATTAGGTTCTCAGTATTGTTATATGTTTGGCAACACTATACTCTTCAACTCTGAACATTGTCATCCAAGCATCCATAGGAACAGTTTTGTGTTCTTTATGTTCGGAAAACTGAAGAATCCTACTTGTCTCTCTAGATTTCTTCAGCAGAAATCAACACACAGTTTTTTTTATCTTTACAACCGAATGCCAAGTAACTCTGTCATAATTTCTTGAAAACCAAGTGGTTTAGTTATGTTAAATATATTTGCACAGTTTAAGCTATACCGTTTCTGAAAGATGTTGAAACCTGTTTGGTTGCAGACCATAGAGAGTAGTCCCTTGGGTGACAATAATGAAGGTGGAGCTGTACACCTCTCGCAGCTGGTATATAGCTTTGTTTTTATCTTGGGATCTTATGTATGATTATAGCTCTACAACTCTGGAGCATAACATTTAAAGGTGAACAACTGATTAACTGCCCTCAATTTCGCTTATATCTGCAGAACCTCATTGACCTGGCAGGTTCCGAGAGCTCAAAGGCTGGAACCAGTGGTTTAAGGCGCAAGGAAGGGTCTTATATAAATAAAAGTTTGCTGACTTTAGGGACAGTGAGTTCTTGGTTATCACTATTTTTCCCAAGCAACAATAGTTTTCAAAGTTTAGTTGTATTCAAGAACTTTTTTGACGTTTTCTTTTGAAGAGATCTGCCTGTAGATTGTTTTTTCTTTTTCCTTTTTTCAGCTGAAAACCTTGATTGGTTTTGGCCTACCAGACTACCAGTCATTATGTTAAATAATCTCCTCTTAAGCTGAAGGTGGATCGTTCTTTTGTAATATTGTAGGTAATATCAAAGCTTACAGATAAGAGGGCCAATCATGTACCATATAGGGACTCTAAATTAACCAGGCTGCTTCAGTCTTCATTGAGTGGTCATGGAAGTGTATCTGTAAGTGTTGTTAGACATCTTTTTTAGTTTCTTGTTGCAATAAATGCCACACACAACATGACAATATGCAGCGAAAACAGTTCCTTTGATCGATAACTGATTGATTGTTCCATCTGGATATGGTAGCTCATATGTACTGTGACTCCTGCATCAAGCAACTCTGAAGAAACACACAACACACTGAAATTTGCCCATCGTGCAAAGCACATCGAGATTAAAGCGGCACAGAACAAGGTCTTACTTACATCTATTCTCTCAGATCAGTGCATGTCTGTACTGAAGGTTATTTCTTTATTTCTAACCCTATAAAAATACAGATAATTGATGAGAAATCACTAATCAAGAAGTACCAAAACGAGATTCACCAACTCAAGAAAGAGTTGGAACAGCTTAAACAAGGAATTAAACCAGTCTCTCAGCTAAAGGATATTAGTGAAGATGATATTGTTCTACTGAAGCAGAAAGTATGTTTTTCTGTCATTGATTCCTGCTTAAACGTTTGCAACAGTTTTCTGTCATTAATTCCTGCTTAAACGTTTGCAACAGACCTGTGTATTTTACTATATCACGCTTTGGTTTTGGAGACTTGAAATCTGCTTTGCTTGCTTTTTTTTTTTTTTTTTTTTTTGTGATCATAAAAGCTAGAAGAAGAGGAAGATGCTAAAGCAGCTCTCTTGGGTCGAATCCAACGGCTGACAAAATTAATTCTCGTGTCTAATAAAACTCCACAAACATCACGCTTTTCTTATCGTGTTGATCCTCGGAGGGGGCACTCATTTGGAGAAGAGGAGGTAGGATCACTTGTTTAGATGATAATGCATGTCTGCCGATTACTATTTTTTTTGGCTGATCTTAGTTGATAATGCATATCCAGCTTGCTTACCTACCATACAAGAGGCGGGACTTGATGGATGATGAGAACCTTGAATTCTATGTCTCTCGTGAAGGGACTCCTGAGATTATAGATGATGCGTTCAGAGAAGAAAAGAAGACCAGGAAGCATGGACTGCTGAATTGGTTAAAACTTAAGGTACACATTTGATTCTATGGCTTTGATAAAAAAACTTAATGTTGGTTGTTCGTGTTTAATTTAGAGCATTTCCCTCAACATCATAACCTCATACTATCCGTAGTACCTCATATTTCTGGCATTCTATGTGCTTCAAGAATTATGCTTCTGGTGTGCATGAGATGTCACACAGCTTCATGCCCTCTTTGTTTGATTTTGTTCTTTCTCTTTTTTTTTTTCTTTCTCTGGCGTTTTCTCTCTTACCACCTTTTCTCTCATTACTGTTTTACTATCAGAAAAAAGACAACAGTTTGGGGGGATCAAGCATCAGTGACAGTTCAAATGCGGTCAAGTCCAACAGCACTCCGTCAACTCCTCAAGGGGCAGGCAGTAATTTCCGTACAGAATCAAGACTTTCAGGAGGCTCACCATTGGCAGATCAACTCTTAGAGTCTATGGAAGATAAAGAAGCTCAGGAAGACAATTTTCATGAGACAGAAACACCTGAGGTACATTGAGATTTTCTCACAGCTTATATATCCCATTCCATTTCCGTCAATTGGTATGTTGAGCTTTTACTTATAACAAGTGGTGGACGAATTTTTAAGGCATTTTTCTACTCGTTTCCAGATTAGAATGAAAATGATAGACCAGATGGAGATATTGCGGGAACAACAAAAGATTTTATCTGAGGAGATGATGCTACAATCAAGGTCCTTCAAAAAGTTGTCAGAAGAAGCTGCCAAAGCCCCTCAAAATGAAGAAATTAAAGTAATCTTTGACTTCTCTGTTCATGATCTTTATCAAATTGTCCATCAAATCTTGCACATATTTATCTTCCTGGTTTGTCTTTGGATTTATGCAGGTGGAGATTAAAAGCCTTGATGGCGACATCAAGGCAAAGAACGACCAGATTGCTAAGTTGGGGAAAGAAATTTTGGATTTTGTTTTGGCATCACACGATGCATTGGATAAATCTGATATCGTGCAGGTGAATTATCCTTATCAAACATCACATAATGGCCTTGTGCTTCTTGTTCTGGAATTTATCGATTATGTTGGATTTTCTCTCAACTCTCAAGTGATTCCTCTCTTATCTTCAGGCTGTTTCTGAAATGAGGGCTCAACTAAATGAGAAATGTTTTGAACTCGAGGTCCTAAAGCTCTTTATTATTATTTTATCAAATGAAGCTAAATGGCTTAGTAAAGACTCTTTTTACTCACTTATCATTATGTTTACAGGTTAAAGCTGCAGATAATCGTATCATTCAGGAACAACTCAACCAAAAGGTTCAGCTAATACCTAGTCCCTCTCTCCAATTCCAGCGTATTTAGAAACCAGTGTGTAGACATGTCAGAGAAATCTATTACTGATCAACTCTTTTCTGCAGACAAGTGTATGTGAAGCGTTGCAAGAGGAGGTTGCAAACCTAAAGCAGCAGCTCTCTGAAGCCCTCGAACTGGGAGATATCAGCTCGGTCACAAATCACATGCAACGATCTTCTGATACCCCAAACAAAAATGAGGAAAAAGTCATACAAGCACAGGTGGGTGTTTTCTGGAATAAACTTTCACTGATCCTTCTTATTCCTTTTATATATGCAAATCTGAACATTTTATTCACTATCTGACTGAGATATAACAGGCATTTGAGATAGAAGAGCTTAATCTGAAAGTTGAAGAACTAAGTGACTATAAGGGAAAACTGGAACTCCAAAACAAAAAACTTGCTGAAGAGAGTTCATATGCGAAAGAACTTGCTTCGGCAGCTGCTGTTGAGCTCAAGGCATTGTCTGAGGAAGTAGCAAGACTTATGAATCACAACGAGAGGTTAACAGTTGATCTGGCAGCAGCACATAGAAGCCCTGTTACACCACGAGGCAAGACAGGGAGCCTGTGGAATGGAAGGAGAGAGAGTGTTACAAAGAGGAAAGATCAAGGCAGCTCGTTGATGGAACTGAAGAGAGAACTGAGTATGAGTAAGGAGCGGGAAGTTTCATTTGAAGCTTCTCTAATTGAAAAGGTTCGGAGGGAAGCTGAGCTACAAAGAACAGTAGAAGAGTCGAAACAAAGAGAAGCGTATTTAGAGAATGAACTTGCTAATATGTGGGTTCTTGTTGCTAAGTTGAGGAAAACCCAAGGAGGTATAAGTATATCTGAGTCAGTATCAGAGACGCAACAACTCTGACCATTTTGGGACTTAAAGTATGATTAGAGTTGCAATAATCGAATTGACATTCATGATTCTGAGTTTGCAGTTCTCATTTCCTTCAAGGGGCTTGTTGACCTTTTTGTTTGTTGATAATACTGTAAAGGAAGTATCCTGAAGACATGTTTCTCTTATGCAAAGTAGTAGTTTGAATCTTCTAACTTGTGATCATGTTCTATAATGAAGATGTCTAAAAAGGCAAACCAAGTTCAACATGAAGCCTAGTTTCAAGAGAGGTGCATAAATAGACAAGGGACATGTTCATCACTAGACTGAGCTGCAAATCTTTTGATTATATGGTATGTTTCCAGCTGATTAGTTTATCATTGCTAACATAGACAAGTTCTATGATTGGAAATATTCAATTCCTAACACAAGTCTTACATGACCTGAACCTCTGTATAACCCTATCAATGTTAGCTGCAGCTTTCTTCAACCTCTCATCTCAATCTCCAAACAATCCATACGCACAAATAAACTCAAGCCCTTGAAAAACAGATTGGGTATTTGCAGTCAGAACTAAGAAAAACCTGCAACTTTAAGATTTCTACTCAAAAATAGAAACTTTTGAAAGTGTTTCTCATAAAATTCATTATCTTTCAACTAAAAACAAACATTAACGAGCTCAGAAACAGCTACTCAATTCATAAGATCAAACCTGATCAATTCGTCTTTGGATCAGGCATTGGGAACAATCCACCAGCACCAGCAGCTCCTCTAGGCGGAGAGAACCCTAAGAACTTCTGCAGATTAGTCCTTATGCTAATAGAACACAGCAAATAAAGAAAAGCCATTGAACAATCCGTGGAATCATCTCCTTTCAATCCTCTATGACTCATCTTCCTCACAATCGTAATCGGATGAAACGGAAGCTTCGCAACAACTTTACCTTCAAACAGCGAATTCAACAAACCGAATACAACAAAGAGAACCAAAGCTACAACAGCACCAGATTTAAACTTGAATAGCGATAGATCTCGGCTCGATTCCTTTAGACTAGTTTCAACGCGATCTATCTTCTTCGTCTTTGATTTCTTGCTGGTTAGCTTCGAGGAAGGATTATCTGTCTTCATCGTCTCGAGCTTCTTGGAAGCCTTGTCAATGGATGATTTCAAGGATTTGTAGGAGTTTGTGCGATAGATTAGGATCCATGAGATTGCTTCGCAGACCAACGCTGTGCAGAAGGAGATTCCGACGACGGTGAGGCTATCGGCGTACTTGAATGAGGCGAAGAGCGGTATCGCGGTGGCCATTGCGCAGCTGATTTGACTCTCTCTGCTTCTTCTTCTTCTATATCTGAAGCTCAGAGATTTGTTATGAACTTTTTATGATTAAGTTAAGGTAAATTAAAGAAGCCACAAATATGGGTTTATCTGGTTAATTATTGGGAAAAAAAAATATGTTGAAATCAATAAATCGGAAGTGTGAAAAAAAAAAAAAAAAAAAAAAAAAAAAAAAAAAAAAAAAAAAAAAAAAAAAAAAAGGGTAAATACTGTAAGAAACTTTTTTTTTTTTTTCTAAATATAATTTCAAACCAAAAATCAATTGTATTCTTTCATGGTACCGTAATACTATCTATTTTTGTTGAAGGATAAAATTATAAAATCAGAAAATAATTGGATTATATTGGCAAAATTGGTCACTCCAAGAAGCATGGTTAACTTTTTGAAGATTCTCAGGTACCAAAATCGCAAAATTTTGGTTTTACTTTTTGAATTTTGGGGGTTAAAGGTTAAATCAAAAACATGTTTTTTTTTTTTTTTAATCATATATAGTACCAATCGAATGGTCAGATTTTCTAAAAAGACAAAACAGGAAATTGTTGGCCCTTAGATCAAATTAATCATCTACGAAAAAAAGACATAATGATTTTCATGTGATACATAGTACATAGAATCTAAGCACTTGAATATGTTACACCCAAAAGTAGATGCGGAAAGAGTGAGCCAAATAAAATGTGAAATGAGAGACATCCTTTTCTTGGACTATATTTAGGTAAATATCGATCATTTTGGTATATCGTTTGTCTTTTTTCGTTTTAATTTTGTTAGAGAAGAGTTTTGAATTGTGTGTGGGACATGAAATTGCGTTTCCTTTATTTATTATGAAGCGTTTCCTCTGTACTTTGTGTAGCAGAAGTTAGATTGAAATTAAAATTGTTATAGGACGAATACATGTACCCACCACAGTCTTTTCTCACATCACACATCAATAATTGTTTTTGCAAATCAACTAGGATCCAATGGTCATATAGTGATATAGTTTCCTCGCAAATCATAGATTCAAGAAAATACAATATTATTCTGGTTAAACTTCTCAGTTCATACGTAACTATAATTGGAATGGAAACACGTCCTTTCTAGCTTTTATTTTAATCATAGTACCGTCAAATTAAATATTATGATTTAAGACCAGACCTATGTTTCCATAACCATCCGCAAACATTTGTTTTTTGCCATTTTGCAACGTTCTAAAATGTTTTAATCAATGTATTGCAAGTTTGTGATCTGGCAGGTGGTTATAATTCTTTCTTAATTCAAATTTATTATTTATACATATATTTTTATAATCTGTTATTACGCACTTTCCAGAAGTCTAATATTTTATTTCTAACGTTTATAACATTCATTTTTTTTTTTTTTAACATTACCACTAAGTTTAGAACCGAATTTTCGATCTTGTTCGTATTTCTCACTGTGGTTAAGTCTCTACAGACACTTTACCTCCACTTAGTTCATCAAAGGTCACATAGTACGATATTTGTTTGTTTAGGCTGACACATTGCTCTCAAAGAAACATAGCTGGCTATTCCGAGTCCATAAGTTAACCATCTAATTTTGCAATATATATATATATAAACATTTAGGCTATTGGAATTATTTAGGCGGATGTCTATTTCTTGTCAGAAGCTGAGTTATTAAATACTGCGTACAGGCGTTATAAACATCAAAATTCGAACAAGTATAAACATTTATTTGGTTTGTCTTATTGTAGAGTAAAGGCAAAAAGAAGAACGAAAATATGTAATTTTGTTCAAGTTAAATTAACTTAGTGGTGATGCATGCCTTGGGACCCCTTAGCGATTCGAATTTAGATTTGAGATTTAATGTTATTGGCGTGGACATTCCAGAACCAACCAAACGATAGTTCTGATATACGTTGCCAAACAATGAAAAAAATTAATAGGTGAAGAAAGGAAATAGAAAAGAGTCGAGCTAACAAATATGTTAAGGTTTTTTTTTTTTTTTTTTTTCCTTTACACTTAAATACGTATGTAACACGTTCTAGTTCCTTTTTTTTTTTTTTTTAATTCCTCTTTCACTTCCCTTAAAGGGATATACGATTTCGAGTAATGTTACAAATCGAGAGGAACTAACACGTTCTACAAGTTCTAATTAAAATGATTATTATACAAGCTTACTGTTGAGTTTTCTTTATTTCATTTGCATGAACTCGTTTAACCGTTAATATATGATGTCTATGTGGATTTTATTATCAGATTTAGTACTTATCATAGGTAAAGCAAAAAAAAAAAAAAAAAAAAAACTATTAAAAGGAAGAAGAAGAGATTAAAAAAAGGGAACTAGCTAGAGGCGTAGATCCAAACTCGCGTGGTCCGGTACATTCGTCTTCGACTCGTAAAACAGTTCATGCGTGCTCCTACCACCACCGACATACGTCGGTCTAGTCTGACGATCACCGACGAACAAAGGCATATATTTATTGTAAGATGACCGGTCACGATTAAATCTTGCCGATGAGTTATACCTACGCCATAACCCTAATCTCGCGTGGTTGATCCTAGCAGCTTCGAGGCTAAAGCGATCCTCAAAGAACCTAGAAGCAGCAACGTGGTCTTGGTGGCGGTGGAAGTAAGCCGCTGCGTTTGAATGGAGGTTGAAGCGTTTGGTTTGTTGACGCTCTCTCTTGTGAGCGTTTTGATGGCCGCCTAGGGCTTGCGAAGTAGGGAAGTTTCGGCAACAATAGTGGCACTTGAATCTCTTGTCTTTGTTAGTGTCGCTGACACTGGTTTTGTTAATGCTTTCACTGTTCTCGTAGTGATTACCATTGGGATCAGATTCTTCATGAGAAGTTCCAAACTCGAAGCCAAAGAGGCGAATTGGTTTTTCCTTTGGAGAGAAAGAATCGACGTTCATGAAGTCATGCGTCTTCATCCTTGATAGTGGTGACTGGTCGTGGAGAATTTGGAGGCTAAGGATGGAGAAAATAGAAAAATTGTTGAGACATATTTTTGTTAGTTGTTTATAAGAGCGAAGTAAATAAATACTTTGGCTTTGTATGCCTAGACTCTTCAACTTTGTGTTAAATTTGCAAGTTGTAACTTGTAAGTACGGTCTCCTCTATGTTGCTTGCATTTAATTCCCCGATGGGGTATGTACATAGATAAGTGACATTGAATCATTTATTTATATAATAGACGTATGTATATATACACGTACATTTATTATTTGGTTTGTATGCAAATACTTATTTACTACTTTTTGGTAAATCTATATTTATTTGTTTCTAGCTACGATCTTTTTAATTTGCTAATCATAGTCTTGTATATGTAGATATAGTGATTACATAGCCAGACAAAATACAAAGTTGAACTACACTCATTGACCAAGACATGTACACATTCACTTCGTCAATCTACTGTAGAGACCATCTTTAACAATTATTACTGAAACTATATATTTATATATTTTTCAATTCGTCGCTAAAACTAAATATCAACAGAACACATCTATATATACTAAATCAGAAGTCACTTTAGCAATAACTGATGCATTCTTTATTTGACATGTGTACTTTTAATGAGGTGTCAACACCATAATTTTTGGCAATTTTATTTTATTTTTTTAAAAATCTTTATTTAACTAATTATAATTAAAAAAATCTTCAAATTGAGTAACTGTTCCACGATCTTTGCTTTGCAAATATTCTCCTCCACCATCATATCTTCTCTTCAGTTGTATTCTCAATAAAATTATTCCAATCGTCTATGTTATGACTCAAAACCGTTTTTCTCTCTCTCTATGAACTTAACTTTCTCTCCTCAATCTGAATGAAAAAGAAGTTCCTACTTTGACTCCGAGCAAGGAGCGACGTACTTCGCAGGTTCAAAAGGTGTCCAGAGTGAGCAATGTCTCTAAACTCCTCTAACATGTTCCCGAGCACAACCGACCAGACGCCGTCATTTCAATCTGCTGCGTCTATCACATCTTCTCTCTTCAGCAACATGACATCACGAGTACCTTTAATAGGAAATCCCATCAGTTTTAAGTCGATCTTGTCTCTCTATGTCGTCACCTTGATAAATTCTTTTATCATTTTCTATTAATTTTCTTTTTTTCTCTATCATTTTAAATTCCAATGTGTTCTTCTCAAGTATATGTTTTTTTTGTTGCTTTTGCTATGACCGGCATGAAAACTAACTTTGGAAAAAAAAGAAACATGTTATTAATTAAAATGTAAAACTTCACAGTTTGGGTTCATGACCTTTTGCCTTTCGTGTAAAGTTATGTCTTTATATTTACATGACGTGTCTATGAATATATAGATGTGATATAGAACAAGTTTATTTAGATTGAACAAGCTGATGTCTGATTATACCTGCATATATTTTTCGTAATGGTATAGTTCGTTATGAAAATATACATAATTGTATATATATATGTGTGTATCTCACATGATCCAATGCGTTCCATTACAGGTGAACACTCTCTCTTTATCTGATTAAGAAGTCTATATTTTTAGTTAGTTAGCTAGGATTAAGGAAGTTAACGATCATTTAGCATATGAATTATAAGTTTTAGCATATCTAAAACTCATCTCAAACTTACATTTAAATATAACAACTATTCTGTCCCTGCATAGCAGGGGCCATAATGCTAGTTTAATATATATGTGTGTATAATTGGGTATTAGTGACGGATTAAAAACGATTTGCCTTTGATGATTTCTACCCGTTAAAGTAGCTAGTACCATTGGCTTCCAAAAAAAAAAAAAAAAAACCTACTACAGTATCATTGATATGTCTTATCAGATGTCTTATGAAGAGCTTTGGTACATTAACTATTTGATGTTAAGATAGTATGTAGTCGGTAGATATATCTTCAAGGTTCCTATTGCTATTTTAAATAGTGACAGCTTAAGACTTTGATGGCCTGTGAGAGACTATAACTTAAATTATTTTCCCGCGTGATCTAAGTACATTTTTTAACGATCATTTTATAACAACCATGAATTAACGTATAGTACAATTTTTCAGGTGGATCCCTCAAATTAATGTAGTTAGATGGTAAAATGTGATATGTCACATCTTTTGTTTCCTCATCTGCACGATTCTACTTTTTAGTTTGGAATTTGATTTGCGTCTAAGAGTACGAATGTGTTGAAAGTCTCCTTAGTTAATTAACAATATCCCCTGTCATTTGTCTGATCTATTGTCTCGTAGATTCACTGCCAATAATGAACGAAATTTTTGCTATTGTACCGTGCCATAAAACTTTGAAGACCACAACGCAAGGTGAAAAAAAAAAGAAATCCCATTAAAATTGCTAAATTTTTTATAAAAAGCTACTCTCTCTCTGTTTCAATTTTTTAAAAAAAATTATATCTAATTAAAAACTATTCTACCAATAAGAACACTAGCATTAGAATAAAAATGGTCAAAGCAAATAAAATGAAACAAAAAAATTAACGGCAAAATATATATTATTTAATGAATAGCCATTAGACCCGTTACTAATTTACGACCAAGTTAATCTAAAGCAATAATTTCCAGGTTTTTGTTTTGTATTTGAACTAACGAAAAAACAAAAATTGTGTTTTGTGTTATTTGGCTTTGAACAATACAAGCAACCTTCGATCCAAAAAAAAATGCAGTATGTAGATTGAAAGACATTATTCACATCGTCGATGCACAAACTACTAAGAAACAAATATCTTCTTTATGGCTCAATGATAACAATTCAACGGTGTTTTTGTTTAGTTCTTCTAACAAATTGAGAGCATATAAATCGTACACAATAATATTGTAACATCTTAAAAGTTATTGAAGGTTGCAAGAGAATCTCATAAAAAAACCATATTAACAAATATATCATGTTCCCCACAAATTACAAAGTGTAAAGAAACAACTTAGCACGTCCTCTAAATGCATTTGGAAGTGCCACACACGAACCCAAGTTGGCAACATAATATGATATTTTAATACAAAGAAAAAAGATTATATAAAGGGCTTCCATGTTCAAGAATTAATATCAACCAAAACAAAGAAAGAAAAAGAGTAGCTGGGAGCATTGATGAGAACCTCAAGAACGATGGGGTTAGGGCATTGCATGGTTTATGTCGTGGTCTTGAGTGCCATCGTAGCTTCGGTGACAGCGTATCCTTACTCATCTCCTCAAACACCACAGTACAATTCTCCGGTCCATCAACACAAATCACCTTATCCACCTAAAAAGAATTCTCCACGCTATTCTCCACATCCACCATCTTACTACTCTCCTTCTCCTAAGACCACTTACAAATCTCCATCACCACCATCATACGTCTACAGCTCTCCACCACCACCTTCTTACTACTCTCCTTCTCCTAAGGTTGAGTACAAGTCTCCACCACCACCATACGTCTACAGCTCTCCACCACCTCCACCTTACTACTCCCCTTCCCCTAAGGTTGAGTACAAGTCTCCACCACCACCATACGTCTACAGCTCTCCACCACCTCCACCTTACTACTCCCCTTCTCCTAAGGTTGAGTACAAGTCTCCACCACCACCATACGTGTACAGCTCTCCACCACCTCCACCTTACTACTCCCCTTCCCCTAAGGTTGAGTACAAGTCTCCACCACCACCATACGTCTACAGCTCTCCACCACCTCCACCTTACTACTCCCCTTCTCCTAAGGTTGAGTACAAGTCTCCACCACCACCATACGTATACAGCTCTCCACCACCTCCACCTTACTACTCCCCTTCTCCTAAGGTTGAGTACAAGTCTCCACCACCACCATACGTATACAGCTCTCCACCACCTCCACCTTACTACTCCCCTTCCCCTAAGGTTGAGTACAAGTCTCCACCACCACCATACGTCTACAGCTCTCCACCACCTCCACCTTACTACTCCCCTTCTCCTAAGGTTGAGTACAAGTCTCCACCACCACCATACGTCTACAGCTCTCCACCACCTCCACCTTACTACTCCCCTTCCTCTAAGGTTGAGTACAAGTCTCCACCACCACCATACGTCTACAGCTCTCCACCACCTCCACCTTACTACTCCCCTTCTCCTAAGGTTGAGTACAAGTCTCCACCACCACCATACGTCTACAGCTCTCCACCACCTCCACCTTACTACTCCCCTTCCCCTAAGGTTGAGTACAAGTCTCCACCACCACCATACGTCTACAGCTCTCCACCACCTTCACCTTACTACTCCCCTTCTCCTAAGGTTGAGTACAAGTCTCCACCACCACCATACGTATATAGCTCTCCACCACCTCCACCTTACTACTCCCCTTCTCCTAAGGTTGAGTACAAGCCTCCACCACCACCATACGTATACAGCTCTCCACCACCTCCACCTTACTACTCCCCTTCCCCTAAGGTTGACTACAAGTCTCCACCACCACCATACGTCTACAGCTCTCCACCACCTCCACCTTACTACTCCCCTTCTCCTAAGGTTGAGTACAAGTCTCCACCACCACCATACGTCTACAGCTCTCCACCACCTCCACCTTACTACTCCCCTTCTCCTAAGGTTGAGTACAAGTCTCCACCACCACCATACGTCTACAGCTCTCCACCACCTCCCCCTTACTACTCTCCTTCTCCTAAGGTTGAGTACAAGTCTCCACCACCACCATACGTCTACAGCTTTCCACCACCTCCCCCTTACTACTCCCCTTCTCCTAAGGTTCACTACAAGTCACCACCACCACCTTACGTCTACAACTCACCACCTCCTCCACCTTATTACTCTCCTTCTCCTAAGGTTGATTACAAGTCTCCACCACCACCTTACGTCTACAGTTCACCACCGCCTCCACCATATTCTTCTCCTTCTCCAAAAGTCACCTACAAGTCTCCACCACCACCATATGTCTACAAGACACCCTACTATTGATTTTTGAATTGTTTCGTTAACAAGAAACATGATTCCAATCATTTATTTTTATGATTCTTCTGTTTTTGTTCCTGTTATACTATATTGTTGAACTTTTAATTATCTAATAAATTTTGGCTACTTTTTAAATGCACTTATTGTTTGATAATTGCTCGAATTGGCTGGAAATTTATTATATTCTCATTTCACTAACAAAAGGAAAATGAGGATGCAAATTTCTCGCCTTCCACTTATTACAAATAAAATACAAGAAAAGTGAAGATGGCAAGAAAGAAAGAGTTAATCAGTCACCGGACTGGCAGCGTAAGCAGTTGCAGCAGAAGCCAAACCCTTGAGAGAGTAGTGTTTGCCGCGCCTCATAACCCATGCTTGCATCTATATAACATATTCGAAGCTCTTCACCTGCAAATATGCATGTAGTGTTGTTACCATTGAAGTGAAATGTCCATAAGATCGAGATTCGTGCTAATTAGAAATCTCTGTTTTTAGAATAAAAGAACAAACCTTCTTCGACATCGCGAAGAGTCATCAACCTTGCATCTGCATTCTGCAACCATAATATGTGTGCATTTGGATCTGTGCACATTCAAACTAGTCATCACTTTCTTAACTGTCTCAGATCATACTATCCTAAGAAAAGCAAACAAAGAAAGACATTGGCGTAAGTCATGATTTGAGTATAATTACCACAGTCATGATTGTAGAAGGATGGCAGCATATAAACAGCATGGCCAACTGCACCTTCACCTTCAACAGTGGCTGCAGCCAGTGAAAGAAGGTCTTCACCACATGAGCCTCCAACCAAATCAATACGAAATGCATTGATACGAATCCGGGCGAGCAAAGCTGTATACCACTGTTTAGTTAGAACTTCCAGATGTTAAGGACTGTAAATAGCAAAGAGATGGAAAAAAAAACAGAACGCTGGAGATAGAATGGATTTGGTGAAAAATATAGCTACAAGGATACAAGCAACATCATCATCCTTAAAATTTGCTTTCCTGAAAGCATTCCATAGCAAACCATATCCGTCTTCTATCTGAAAGATTAACAAGCCAGTGACTATCAGGGCAACAAACCACTTTGTGGGGTCAATGAATCCATCCTGAGATTTTTTTATTATTTACTTATGGCTGTGATGGATACTACAGAGACTAGGGGAACTTCACATAGTGCAATGCATTGAACAATCAAATCGAAGACAAGATAATCCGAGAATGTAATCCAAATTTTGCTTAACTTGCAATGTATGCAATCAGCCCCATGTCTTTTAACTCCAAAGTTTCAAAATATTTTTTTTTTTCATCCTTCAAACTTAACTCACCTTTGAAATCATCTCAGATGATAAAGCAGCTGGTTGAAGTATGTCAAGACAGTCAGCGGAGAGAGCACCTGATATGATCATACAACATAACCTCTTGACCATAAGCGGGTACTTGAAGTTGTGCGTCCTTACACAAAGATAACAGAGTGTATTCATTCTCAGTGCCAACAAAATATCTACTAAAAGTAAATACATATATGTAAAGGCAAATAAACCAGAAGGACAAGGTTCATTGTCATACCTACAATAATCAACAAAACTTGACCAATCTGCTCTTGTTTCGACATCATAAAAACCCTGTAAATCATCAAAATAATATATAAATCATGAACTGAAAAGTACACCGATAAGTTTATGATTCATCTCTAGATCGAAAAAAGAAAAAAGAAAAAAGAAAAAAGAAAAAAACAGTGATGTGTTTATCTCATTGAGGCATTTCGTCGTACACCTGGTAAGCGTTAATTCAGACGGAGGCAATACAGCACAAAGCGAATTGAGGAAGCAATCCAATAACATGAAATTGAATCATACAGCATAAAATTATACTAAAGACAAAAAAAAAAAACACGACCTTTGCGTTCTCTTGGCACTCTTTACTACAATAAGAGACTCCACCATCTTCAAATTTATCAGAACCCATTAGTTTCTTGAGGCAAAGATAACAAACAGAGTCGAGCGAAACAAGAGAAGGACAAGCTATGACGGGTTTAGCCGTGTGAATGAGATCTCCAGAACCAATTCTACGCGTTGCGAAAACAGCCCGACCCGCTGACTCAGTGAGTCCGACTCGAATCGGTGGTGGCCCGGTTTGACAAACGTCATTTCGATTCGAAGCAGCAGAGGAAGAGAAAAGCGGAGGCGCCAACGGCTTAAGGCGCGAAAGATAACGGCTATAACGACCTAAAGCAAATCGCGACATTTTTGTTTACTCAATGCTCGTTTGCTTCACTGTGTCCGCTGCTACGAAGTATGAACATAGTAGAATTATTATATATAGTTCTCAAATTGTCCCACAAAGTTTTAAATTGTTACAAAAAAGCACCCTATTACAGTTTTCTATTTATTACAATTCTGCATCTCATCTTTCTTTTTTTTCCCCTGCTTCTCATCTTAATAAGTTGGGAAATGTTTTTGAGGTATCTTGGTGATGAAAATCCATTTTCATCTCCTTGGGAGGAATGAAACAATCATCGGAGAGGCCAGGCACGTCGAATGCAACATCGTCAATGGTCCATCTCTCTTCCATGCGTGTCACAGAGATTCCTCCTTTGAGAGTCTCTCCAAATCTCGAGATCAAAACATCTGTTTTGCCTGAGTGTGCGATCACAACTTCACTACCTTCTATTGCTCTGTAATCCTCCATCAACGATGACATTGAGGTCTCCCAATATGTCGGTAGAGTTCCTGGTATCTGAATCCTGCATGTCACAAACCAAAACTTTTTAAAACTGTTGAGTTTGGTTTTACTTAGGTTTATTAGATACCATAAGTAAAAAAAAAAAAAAAAAAAAAAAATGCCTTGAAAGTTCTATCTTATGTCATAATTTGAATTTAACCTAAGTTTTGGTAAAAATATTAATCCATTAATTGTTTGTTATATGTACCTGGTTAAGGCAGAGTCTTCAAGGCAAAGTAAAAGGCCGCTTTTCTGGCTGAAGTAACCGAATGCAACATGTTTGATCATCTCAGCCGTAGAGTCGCTGCGTCGTGATAAATCAATTTGGTCTGTTGATAACTTGAGGATGAAACAATCCTTCCCGTTTATTTCTTTCTCTCCAACGAATTGTGCCGATGAAAATACTGATGATATTGTTAGAGGATCCAACCCCTGATTTTTGTGTTCATATAGAAAAATATCCATTAGTACAAGAACATTATTTTCTTAGCTATCCACATTCTATATATCTCTATATAGAATACTACAAGTACCAGAATTTTAAACTGTGATCAATACCTAGCAATTACATTAACAGAAGTACATCTTTTATCTTTCTTTTCTACAAAGTAACATTGATCTTAACAATCTACATCCGATACTAACTAGACATATGTATCGCACCTCTTATCAATCTCAAGACTTGGTTAGGTTTTGGTTTGTGAGAGATCCCAATTACAAGAAAAAAAATAGGCTTTTGGTGTGGTTTGATTTTTTCCAAAATCGGTGGAATTAGGTATATGTGTATACGTCATGCCCGGCGGCCGCTTCGACGATATATATATTTTTTGGGTTTTTGTTCTCAAAATATATTACTTTGTAGGCCTTGTTGAGATAATTTCTTACTAGAAAATATTCATAATAGTTTGATTATATTTTCAAATTCGGATATGGATTTTAGATTTGTAATATCATGTTACCTTTTCAGACAACGCTCTGGACCACAACCAAATAAGATATTAGAAAAGTACCCATCATGGATGACAATACATGAATCAGAGCAAACATAACCCCCTCTTCGTTTAGTGTTAATATTTTTTTTAATTTAAGACCAATTAGAGAGGTGTAGTTTTTAACAACGATATAATATAATATAAAGTACTATTATTGTTAAATATGGTGTATGGTCTATGTACCACAAAAGGGGACCACTAACACATAATGTTCTATCTCAAAAATCTAATAATTGCATAAAGTTGGAATTAATTAACTATATCAACTTTGAATCTCTCTTCCAAGTTCCAACCTTTAGATCCGTTTTTTTAAGCGCATGATAAAGTCAATTAGTAGCACGTGATTAAGGCAAAAAGAAAAAAAAAATAGCATGAGAAAGCTAAAACACCATCCCCCAAAGTAGAATGTCAGATCCAACATCATCTTTATCTGTTGCCTAGAGCAAATTATTCGATATACAATTTTGTGTCTTCAGTAGGTGTATTTGCTTTAGATAAAGTTAGTTAAATAATATACTTATAATTTACTAGGGTATCCTTGTTATTTCTATTTTCTAAAAATTTCAGTACTTTTTTTCCAATTTCTGAAAATATTTATCTATTTAGCAAAATATATAAATAAATCCTAGTTTTCTAAATATAACTAATTTAAACAAATATGTATACTTACTTGTAGTGCACGTCGCAAAGGCCGTATAGCACCCTTTGCAGCGTGATCACCGAGCCACGGTGTATAACGCCAAGCAATTTCTCCATCACTTCCGGCTGCAACCTTGTGACCGCCACCAACTAACTCGATGAGCCATTTTTCCGGTAGCATTTGCCACATGACGAAACATCCCTTATGAGACACAGACGAGGCACTACCAACCGCTGCTGAACCAGTGAGGTCATTCACCATAGTCATTGTAATTTTGCCGGTTACGAAAGTGTTTTTAATTTCTCTTGCGAGTTTCTTGCATCCCGTTGCTGCGGCGAAATGTTGGATTATGTATTGTGCTGATGATGATACCTTATAATGATTACACCAACTATGGATTAGTACATATATAAGCATGGATCTGCTGAACCTTACATATACCACGGAAATGTTTACACCTTTTTTTCTTAAAATAGTTAGCTTTTGAATCTAAATTTGAGTTTTAGCAGTTTGAAACTTTGAATGTCACAAATATCATTTTAGTTTTTTTTTTTTTATTATTACTCTTTTTAGTATAAATCATGTACTTTTACTGAATACAAAAATAGAAATTCGATTTCAGATCTGAAAAACCAGACGTTGATTATATAGGAATAATAAATAATTTAATGGTCTCGTGGATTATACATGGATCCGTGGTAGACTCTTGCGCTGACTATTCTTTTTTTTTTTTTTTTTTTATAATTTTTTTTTGCAATGAAATTATATGTCTCGCTTATATACACCAAAAGAGACAAGTAGTTGAATCTTGCTCTGTGACACTGACCTTATTCTCCACAGTTTTTTGCAAAACTCACATCTATCATGAAATCTTTTGAAAATAAAGATTGGAGGCTATAAATAGATAACTATATAGCTAGCTTTCCATAGGAATCTACCTAACCATATATATTATTCTTAGTAATTCAACTGACGAGGTCTTGAGAAAAAAAAAAAAAAAAAAAAACAGAACTATACTACAAACATAAAATTTAGTTTGACACAAGAAGTCCTTAAAATAGTATTTTATTCTTGGAAATCAAATATGAAAAGACTCTATCCACATTAACTTTTAATATGAAAACCAAAAAATATATAGTTCTCACAATTAAAAGCATGTCCAAAACGTTTGATCTAATTAATACGAAGGATGACGACAAAAAATATTTATATATAAGAAAGAGACTTGAGAATTTAAGATGCAAAAAAGAAACATATACAAAAACAGTATAAACTAATCCAATTTAATGTGATCCACCAAAGTATTATATTTAGTGATTAAAATAGTCTAAACAGATGAATTTCATATACGTATAAGTATATATATATATATCAGATATATTATACGGCGTATAAAAATACCTGTTGGAGAGAAGTCTTGGAAAGAGGAGGGACAGGGAAGAGAGGACATCCCATAACACTGAGAAGAACCTTCATATCTGGTTTTTTGTGGAAGACGATGAACTGCAACTGTGTCTTTATCCATTTCTTCCATGATTTCGATCTCGTTGTTCTTCCTCCTTTTTCTATTTTTTCTTCTTCTTCTTGATCCATTGGTTCTTCCATCAATGGAGCTAATCTCTGCATTCTCTTTCTCTCTTTTTTTTTTTTTTTTTTTGGGGGTTCTTTGTCTCTCTCCCTTTGTGTTTACGCAGCTTATAGCCTTAGTGCGTCTTGTTCTCCTTTCGTTTTCTTTGTTTGTTAATTATTGTTATTTTTCTCTCTCTGTGGAAAAGTTATATTGGCATAGGTCGTCTCCACCTTTCTTTCTTTCTAACCTCTTTTGAGATCTTTTATGTTTGAGTTTTTTTTTTTTTTTTTTTTTTAATATATTTATTGATTTTTCTTATTTTCTTAGGACATAGGAATGTGATTTTTCAACCCCACATGGAAGATTCATGAAAACTGAAGCTGAAAAAAAGAGTTAAAGTGTAAACAACTGTTAACTCATTACTGTAATGATATTAGACACGAAAGAATATTTTGAGTTAGCTTTTTAAGTTATAATAACCTCAAACCATTGGGTCTATTGGGGATCTATTGTTTCATTACCTTACTGAAATGAATATTGTAGCCAGGCTCTATCCACATTAACTTTTAAGAAATTGGCTCGTCTCACATGAAATCACTTGGCATCTACAATAAATTTTGGAAAAGCAGGAAGTTTCCACCTACCCAAACTCATGCACTAACTTTGTTAATTCTGTACATCAATTTTGTGTTTCAAATTCTTAAATCTAAACTATACAAAGTTGTTAAGAAACTGCAAACCAACTTAAAAGAATATTTTTTGCTAGGAACTTAAATCGAATAATAATATTAGTTTACTCTAATTTTTTAAATAGTTTGTACACGATCTAATTATACAAGTGTAACCTCAGTTCAACAAGTGTTCTCTTGGGGGGGGGGTGTGATAACAAAACAAGGAAGACTAATTTAAGACTAATTTAATTTAGTTTCAAATTTTATGAAAGTATTTATTGGTCAGGTGAAGATGAAAGTAAAAGGGACGCAAGGAGAGGTGACTTGTCCACGTCGTTTTATCCGATAAGTCTTAACATTTTCGTCCAATTTAGATTGATTTGAATAACCCCTTCTTAATTAGAAGGCTTTAATATATTGTTCGGCGGTCATCTCACAAATGAGACAAAAAAGCAGATAACTTGGAAAAATCAATTCCATTGATGATGACGCAAGTTTTACCTAATCTTAGTTTCAAATTTGATGATGGAGAGAGTTGAATCATATGTGGAGATGTATATAGAGAATAAATAGATAAACCCGTAAATTGCGCTTAATTATAAGGAAACAAGTAATCATAATATTAAGTTTAATTTCATTCAAATTTCAGCTTACTAGAATGAGCTTTCTTAGATAGATATAGCTAAAAGCCCTACGTAAGACTATTTTTTTTGTTTTTTTTTTTTTTTTGTTATTAACTAAAGTGATCATCATCATTCCCATCATTTCTGGAAAGAGGGAAATTAGAAAGTTGTAGAGGAAAATTTCTGATTTCTCAAATAAATCTCAATACAAAAAATTAACTTCCACTTATAGACTTAGACAGTAGAACACCTTCAACATTAAATAAAAACCAACTTCCTTCCCAAATCCAATCGTGTCGTATGTCTTCAAAAGATAGCTCATTTCTCAAACAAATTAACATGTCTACTTCATGGTCTTCGCCACTTGTGTCATGATAAAACAAAAACATTTATAAACCAAACAATGCATGGCAAAGAAAATATCACTTAGTCATTACCCAGGCCCATGATCTATGGGATTTGGGCTTCTCTGCCTTGGTGATTAAAAGACCGTAACTGTTGCTCCTTTTTGGTAAAGAAATAAATTATGTACATCATGTGTTAAGAATTAAGATTGATCAATCGCTCTTTGCACGGTGCACTACAAAATAATTAAAATGCTATTTTTAGTGGTTGCAAAATAATCACATGTACAGACTCAAAAAGCCCAGTTTTTTTCCAAGGCCCAAATTAGAAAAGAAGATGCTAATTGCTAAATTGGCTTATCCATCCAGCAATAATAAAACTCTGCTAATTGCTAAGTTAGCTTAGCGAGCAATAATAGAAACTGCTCTCAACTTACTCCTTGCTTAAGGATATTGTACTATAAAGAATGAACGAGCATTTGGAATTTTGTTAATTTTCCTCTGCATTAGCTAAAATTTTTAAGTTGATTTACCTTGTAATATTATCATGAACAATTGGAGTTTAATTTGCAAATGCTCTTGTAGGATGAGTTCATTTGCAAGTTGATTTTTTTTTTTTTGGTCAGAAATGATCAGAACAACTTTTAGAAATAAGAAAAAAAAAAAGAGGCAAAGAAGTCCCACGACGTCAGGTGATATCTAATCTTAAATCTTCCAAGCAGCCACGTCGAAGAGTTTTTGTATGACAGCAGCGTCCTACGGCTTTTACGTGTCTTTTTCTCATTGGTCTGTCTCGTTTGAAAGACCCAACCTCGGAGAAATTATAAATCTGAGTCCGTAGCATAGTAAAATTACAATAATAACCCCTTAAATTCTCGAAAATATCATAATAATCATATCGAAGCCGAGAAAGAGTAAGAATGAGCGATTGTATTTCTTCCTAGTCACTTTGCCTTCTCTTTGATTTTTCTCTGTTATCGTCGGTCTCTTTCGTTTTTTCGATCTCACCGTCAAATCCTTCTCCGGCCAATGACTATGATGACTCCGCCTCCCGTAGATGTAATCTCCGATTCTTCATTCTCTCTGTCTGTTGTTAATTCGATGTTCCCGTCGTGCCTCGTTTTGTATTTCGCTCTTGAATCTGCTGCTGATTGTTTGCTTAGCTGATCGCTTCGGTTTCTCTTTTCTTTTTTTTGGATTTGATTTGAATTTGAAGCGGTTGAATCATCTTTACAAGTGCTGCGATTATTGTTTTTTTTTGGTGTTGTTAGTCTAGTGATTATGGTTTCTATTTTTTTTTTCTTTTCGTTTTTGATCAGCATAGGGCGAGATTAGGGTTTTTTTTTTGGGGGTCAGAATCTTAGTTGTATTCTTCATGATTGTTTGTTTATGTTTTCGCAGCAGCAAGAGGATGAGGAGATGCTTGTACCGGGTTCAGATTTGGTAGATGGACCTGCTCAGCCTATGGAAGGTAAGACTTTTTTGATTTGATTCAATTTGATCCGCTGCTTAAATTTCTCGTATCCGTGTGCTTTTGATGTGATGGAATGGATGAGCTAGAGCTTGTGGATATCAGAGGGTCGGATTGATGGTTTACTGTACTTAGGGTTTTGTCATTTCCTCTGGTTTTAATTTTTCATCAACTGTGATGCATTTGTAGTTTCTCAACCTGAGACTGCTGCAACTACTGTGGAGAACCAGCCAGCTGAGGATCCTCCTACTCTGAAATTCACGTGGACTATCCCAAATTTCTCTAGGCAAAACACCAGGAAGCATTACTCTGATGTATTTGTCGTTGGAGGTTACAAATGGTAATAGGGTATACCTTGTTGTAGTGTACTTCCTTGTCGCCATTGTTCATCCAACATGCATTTTGATTGGTTGAAACCACTTCGAATTTCTTGTGCAGGCGCATTTTAATTTTCCCGAAAGGCAACAATGTGGACCATTTGTCCATGTACTTGGATGTATCTGATGCTGCGAGTTTGCCATACGGTTGGAGCAGATATGCTCAATTCAGTCTGGCTGTAGTCAATCAAATCCACACCAGATATACCATTAGAAAGGGTACGTATAATTGTAATAATGATGTTTATATAAACCCTGGATTCTGAGTGCATGCATGCGCTTATAAGGCTTATGCATCAGAAAATTATGATTTGCTGAAGTTCAAATGTTGGGCTGGAAGAAGAGGATCAGTTGTATATATTGGAATATGGATTATGTTATTGCTTTCTTAAGCCTTACATAAACGTCCACAGTGAAAATTAAAATATTCATGTTATGCACCTTCTCTACTACTCTATCAGTCTGAAATATTTACGTGTTTCCTGGCGAAATTCATGTAGCTGTAAGTGACTTTTGGTGATACGATTTTCACTGACATTATGATTCCTATGTGCGCTGCAGAGACTCAACATCAATTCAATTCAAGAGAAAGCGATTGGGGATTTACATCGTTCATGCCTCTCAGCGAACTCTATGATCCTAGTAGAGGATATTTAGTGAATGATACTGTTTTGGTTGAAGCTGAAGTCGCTGTACGTAAGGTTCTTGATTACTGGTCATATGACTCTAAAAAAGAGACTGGTTTTGTTGGTCTCAAGAACCAAGGTGCAACTTGTTACATGAATTCTCTCCTACAGACACTATACCACATACCTTACTTCAGAAAGGTTAGATATATTTTTGTTTTTTTCTTCTTTGCTAAATCTTTCAGTTTCTCTCTGAACTCTAAACCAGAAAACTTAATTTTGCATGTTGCTTGTAGGCTGTATACCACATGCCGACAACTGAGAACGATGCGCCCACAGCAAGTATACCATTGGCTCTCCAAAGTTTGTTTTACAAGCTCCAATATAATGACACTAGTGTTGCGACAAAAGAGCTGACGAAGTCGTTTGGTTGGGATACATATGATTCTTTCATGCAACATGATGTCCAAGAACTCAATCGGGTTCTCTGCGAAAAGCTTGAGGACAAAATGAAGGTAATTTTTCTTTTGCTGTTAGGCCATGATTTACTTATCAGTTGGTGTTTCTTGTTTCAAGCTTTTTCTTTTTTTCTGTAGGGAACTGTTGTGGAGGGAACAATACAACAGCTATTTGAGGGTCACCATATGAATTATATTGAGTGCATAAATGTAGATTACAAATCTACACGGAAAGAATCATTCTACGGTATAGTATTATCCATTGCTCTCTGTTGTCTTATTCTATCGAGCCAACTTTATCGTCATGTTCTATCTTATGGCAGACCTTCAGCTGGATGTTAAAGGATGCAAAGATGTTTATGCTTCTTTTGACAAGTATGTTGAAGTTGAACGTCTTGAAGGAGATAACAAATATCATGCAGAAGGACATGGTTTACAGGTCAGTTGTCCTCACTCTTTCTTCTTCATTTTGCATTCTGGGGATAGTTGAGTTATTTACAACGGGCGCTATTTGGGTACCTAGCAACTCTTTTTCTCACCTTTAATATTCCGCATATTAAAAGATGCTGATAGTTGATAATGCGAGAGTTTTGCGGAACAACCTAAACTAGGAGATCTTGTGAAACTTTTTGAACTAGTATCGTCTTCTTAGCCAAGCTAAATAATTACCTACCTTACTGTTCTTATTAATAATGCAGTCCCCTTATCTGGTCTTATTCTGGAGGAACTTGATGTCTATTGTTTCAGGATGCAAAAAAAGGAGTTCTTTTCATCGACTTTCCACCGGTTCTTCAACTCCAGCTCAAGAGGTTTGAATATGACTTTATGAGGGACACCATGGTGAAGGTTAGTATTTGAGGTCGCATGTGCCTAGGAAGTGAACATGTGGTTGTGACTAGGAATTATACATTCTCGTTTGGTGATGCCCTGATTTGTGAATGCTGATGTAGCTTTTATTGATAGATAAATGATCGGTATGAATTTCCTCTTCAACTGGATCTTGATAGAGAGAATGGAAAGTATCTATCCCCTGATGCTGACAGGAGTGTCCGCAACCTTTATACACTTCACAGGTATATATTTTGTCTTTCGGATGTTGTAGTTCCACAGGAGCTTGCGTTTACTGATTAGATTCTCTATAAAATGCCACAGTTGAATATATGGTTTGCCGTCTCACGTAGCTTAGATTTACATCTGTACATGCACAGTTAATTAATATTTTTATGAGAGTGAAAGACATGAAGAGGTTATCATTTCATTTGGTTTTTGTTACATTTTCCTGCTTGACCTGCTAGCTGTCAATTGTCTGCAGTGTTTTAGTACATAGTGGAGGAGTACATGGTGGGCACTATTACGCTTTTATAAGGCCTACACTTTCAGATCAGTGGTATGTATCTTTCTATTATCGAATAACATCCACTGTTTTTTATGCTCGTACAAGTTTCATACTCTGGGAGCCACTAAGTAGTTGAGTCTGCTCGTATACTAGTTTAAACTGCTAATTCTCAGGTATAAATTTGATGATGAACGAGTAACCAAAGAAGATCTGAAAAGGGCATTAGAGGAGCAATATGGTGGTGAAGAAGAGGTTTCATTTTCTTGCTACATTATCTATGATTTGTACCTCAATCCTAATTCCTCTTGCCTGACATATTTTCTTTGGTGTCTTTCAGCTACCTCAGACTAATCCTGGTTTCAATAACCCTCCTTTCAAATTCACAAAATACTCGAACGCTTACATGCTTGTATATATCCGGGAAAGTGACAAAGATAAAATAATCTGTAACGTTGATGAGAAAGACATTGCAGAACATTTAAGGGTAAAATAATTTCAGGCAATTTCCCAGTAGTTATTTGCGTCTTGGTTTTATCTGATCAGTTCATTACATTTTGACAGGTGAGGCTGAAAAAAGAACAAGAAGAAAAGGAAGATAAAAGAAGATACAAGGCACAAGCTCACCTATTTACAATAATTAAGGTTTGTTCTTACTTATAATTGAGCCTGGTTATAGTTTTTAACTATTTTAGAGGGTAATTTTGATACTGATGTAACTAATATAATCTTTGTTAACATGAAAGGTTGCAAGAGATGAAGACCTTAAGGAACAAATTGGGAAGGATATATATTTTGATCTTGTTGATCATGACAAAGTTCGCAGTTTCCGGATCCAGAAACAGACACCATTTCAACAATTTAAGGTATATGCCTGATTATCTTTTATTTTCGAATGGGTTATGTGAAAACAGTCTTTCTGGTAACTTGATTGTACCTTGAAGGTGAAAAAAATTTGATCTGGATTTAATGAAAATTCTCAAATTTCTGCTAACTAAAAAGTTCTTTATGTACTTGTAATTTAAACATAAGCAATCGTTGACCTTCAATTATATGCTCATATAGGAGGAGGTAGCCAAAGAATTTGGTATACCTGTTCAGTTACAGAGGTTCTGGATTTGGGCAAAGCGACAAAACCATACCTATCGTCCCAATCGCCCCCTTACTCCTCAGGAGGAATTACAACAGGTAGTTTTATCCTTCTCAATGTTATTCATGCATGTAGTTTGCCTCTTTCTTCTGGATATACTAGTTTATATGGAAATAATAGTATAATACTGCTATAGAATCCGATCATCCGCAACCTTTTTATTTCATATATTATAATCTTTACATCTAATTGTCTGATCTTCCGGTTTCACTTTTTCTAAATCCTGTTGTTTGGAGGCTGTTATTTCGTTAGTATTTCAGAGTTTTCTAGCACAGGTTTCTCTGTTTTTTTAAAAATAAATTTGCCTGGTTTATGGAAGAAACTTTATTTTTATAACTTGGAATTATGTAGGAGTCCCTTACTGTAATTTTATGTGCATAATGTCAAGATGTGTTTATTTTGGGAAATGGGTTTTGTAGGTTGGACAAATAAGAGAAGCATCTAACAAGGCAAACACTGCAGAACTAAAGCTGTTTTTGGAAGTAGAGCACCTGGTAAGAACTCAGAAAAACAGAAGCTAATTGATCAACTAGGAAGATGAGCTAAAATTTCTTACTTATTCTTGAATAATTCAGGATTTGCGTCCTATTCCTCCTCCTGAAAAATCAAAAGAAGATATTCTTCTTTTCTTTAAGCTTTATGACCCCGAGAAGGCAGTGTTAAGGTAATGTTGTTTTCCACCTCTTCTATCTTCGCTCTGACTTTTATATAAAGTGGTCCACCACAGCTTAAGTAACAATTATTCTTCAATAATAAGGTCTATCTTCCCTTTTTTTTTGTGTGTGTGTTTATATTCACATACCTCGTTTTCGTTTGTAATTTTATTTCTTGTGCTACCAGCTATGCTGGCAGACTGATGGTGAAAAGTTCCAGTAAGCCTATGGATATAACTGGAAAACTTAACGAAATGGTTGGCTTTGCTCCTGATGAAGAAATTGAACTTTTTGAGGTTTGCTGCTGCTGGTGCCTCGTAACCTTTTTATCATGCTTATAACTGTACATTATGTTATTTGACGGGTTTTGGGGCTTATTTACAGGAAATCAAGTTCGAACCTTGTGTTATGTGCGAACACTTGGATAAGAAAACTTCATTCCGCTTGTGTCAAGTATGTTTCACTTGTATCTACTGAAATATTTCAGTCTCGTTTCTCTTTGGTGACATTGGGTTTCTTGCTTTCAGATTGAAGATGGAGATATCATTTGCTTTCAGAAACCTTATGTTAACAAGGAGATTGAATGCCGCTACCCAGCTGTTCCTTCATTTCTTGAATATGTCCAGAATAGACAGGTAGAATTCTACTAAGCACTGCTTCCTAAAGTTTAGCTTGGTAGAGTTAGACTAAGAATAGCTCTCTAAGGATCAGCTTTCTTTCAAATGGCAAATAAGTATACAATATTTAGTGCTTTAGTAGAGTTGTCTCCTGCAGCAGCTCTAAATTTCAGTTGTCATATAGTATTTGTACCACTAGGTCCTAATATTTTAATGGAATCAGAGCAAAATTTATGCTGATATCTTTCTGTTGTGCTGGTATGCAAGTATTCTTTACTCTGAGCATTCATGTGTTCATTGGAAATTTGAGGATGTTCTGTGAAATTGTTTCTGGCTGACATAATTTTTGTTGGTGATTAACTTTTTTGGTTTGTGATTTTGTAGCTGGTTCGGTTCCGTGCTCTGGAAAAACCTAAAGATGATGCGTTTAATCTGGAGTTGTAAGTATCTCTATGGACAAATTTGTTTCAAGCTGATTTCAGTGAAATTTCATAATTATTTTATTTCTTAGGTCAAAGTTGCACACTTACGACGATGTCGTGGAAAGAGTGGCTCTTGAGCTTGGTCTGGACGATCCAACCAAACTTAGGCTTACATCTCACAATTGCTATTCTCAGCAACCCAAGCCTCAGCCTATCAAATACCGTGGAGTAGACCATTTGTCAGATATGTTAGTTCACTACAATCAGGTAATTGACGTGAAGTAGTGTACTTTATTCATTCTTTTTACCACATAATACATGTTCGCTTGATGAAAATAATAATAATACATGTTTGCTTATTGGATTGCTTTTTTTGTTGCAGACGTCTGACATTTTGTATTACGAAGTTCTGGACATTCCTCTTCCAGAATTGCAAGGTCTTAAGACTTTGAAAGTTGCTTTCCATCATGCCACGAAGGAAGAAGTATGTTTAGATGTTTATTTGTGATTTGTAGTCTTCTATTGTATATTGGATTAACTTTCAAGGCTTTTTTACCATCATTGCACAGGTTGTAATACACAATATCAGACTACCTAAACAAAGCACGGTGGGAGATGTTATTAATGAACTTAAAACAAAGGTGGGTCCATCTAGTTGCAATTTCTCAGTCAAATGGCTGGTTTAGTTTTGGAAGTAGGCGTTTATTTGTCCTTTCAATTGATCTCTGGATTGTTGCTCTCTGGCTTGTCTATATATCACTGAGAGGACTACATTAAATTGACAATCCACTGAGATTGAAGGCGCTAAAGCCACATCCAGATTATTGGACATATCTATTGCTGACCTCCATGTTTGTTGCTGAGGAAATTCTGTTTTGGGGCTTTCGATTTTAATGCATTTCTCTATAATATTACGTTGGATGTTGTGCAAGTGAATCTATAAGGTCTATGCTTGATATAGGTGGAGCTTTCGCATCCAGATGCAGAACTGAGATTACTTGAGGTGTTTTACCACAAGATCTACAAGGTAACAAGCGACTTTTTATCTCTTACATTGTAGTCAACGTTTTCATGAACTGAAGATGATGGCTTCTTGACTACCATATCTCCTGACCAAATTCTTGCAACCCTCTGAAGTATAATAAACATTATCAAATGTGCTGGTATGCCTTGCAGATTTTCCCATCAACTGAAAGAATTGAGAATATAAATGACCAGTACTGGACTTTACGAGCTGAGGAGGTATGTTACTAGGCTGCAGCTTTTATTTTTCTTGGTTTTACCAGCACAGCTTTTTGGTATCTTTGAAGTCTTAATGTCTCGTTGTTCGTGAGTTATTTCTAAGTATACTTGTACTTTTGTTTCCCTGTGATCTCAGAATGCAATTTGGTTTTCAAAGTTGGATATTAAACTAAAGAGATGTGATAGTTGTTCCATGTATGAGTTATATTCTTAGCAAACTAGATTAGAATGCTTGAGGTGAACAGTATTTGCGTGTGGGGATCAATACACAATTTGATATGTCG
Source organism: Barbarea vulgaris (assembly GCA_963667165.1). Lineage (NCBI taxonomy): Eukaryota > Viridiplantae > Streptophyta > Magnoliopsida > Brassicales > Brassicaceae > Barbarea > Barbarea vulgaris. Next base: position 25,550,940 of record OY763891.1, read on the forward strand.
TCAAGAACATAAAGTAGCCAATTGTTTGAATATCTAATGCAAGTTGTCCCTGGTTATTATTAATCCATCCTTCAGAGATACTGACTTCTGTTTTCTGAAATCTCAGATTCCGGAAGAAGAGAAGAATATTGGTCCAAATGATCGCTTAATTCTAGTGTACCACTTTGCTAAGGAGACTGGACAAAATCAGGTGATAATCAGTTATCAAGCTTTTGTTATAGAACTGTAATAAAGAGTTCTAGCGTCTTAAATGAAGAGTGTGGCAAAGTGTCTTATTGGTATCATGTTTGTTTGTTCCTCAGCAAGTGCAAAACTTTGGTGAGCCCTTCTTCTTGGTAATCCATGAAGGTGAAACTCTTGAAGAAATAAAAAACCGTATCCAAAAGAAGCTTCATGTCTCCGATGAGGACTTTGCCAAGGTATGCACGACTGAGTAATGATCAAAGCTAAATACCTGTTTGTTGACGGAATTGGTATAATTCGTAATCTTGATTCATTATGCAGTGGAAGTTTGCGTTTATGTCAATGGGGCGTCCAGAGTACTTGCAGGACACAGATGTTGTTTATAACCGCTTTCAGGTGCTTACTTGTTCTCCTCTAATTTTATAGAAAAGCTCATATGGTAATATCTGAGATCTAACTTATTCTGTGTCTTGGGATTGAAAATGGTAAACAGAGAAGAGATGTCTATGGTGCTTTTGAGCAGTACCTCGGATTGGAGCATACTGACACTACTCCTAAGAGGGCTTATGCTGCAAATCAGGTAAGATTTTATTACTTAAATAAAGCCCAAGGAGGTGTAACCAAAGTCCCTCTTTTGTTAATTTTTTTGGGATGTACTTGTAGAACCGACACACTTACGAGAAGCCGGTGAAAATATACAATTAGCCCCCCAAAAGAAAAGAAAAGTAAAAACACAATTGTCAGCGAGACATTGTGGCAGCCACGTTGGACCAAGGCATCGAATAAGAAGAGGGAAAGAGCGAGTGTGAGGTGTGATGATGACCGAAATAGATTGTTGTAGAGAATTTGGTCTGATAGGGTTTTGGGTTGCGCATTGATAGTGTGTTTTTATTTCATTTTTATTCCTTTCTTTCCTACGTGCTTCAATACTTTGTGTTAATATCTGGAATGTGTGAGACTATCAGCACATGCAATTTTTATTTTGCAAAAAAAAATATATGGAAGCCCGTTGCTTGGATTCGGGAGCGCTGTTTGGCTTTCAGAGTTTATAGAATACCGAAACATTTGTAATTTTAGAGATTTGGGTTTTCAGAAGATTTTTGACTCGGGATTGTATTCTTTATCCCACATTTTCCTATTATTATTGTTTTGCTTTGTTCCATCCAATTCATTTGGCAACATCTCTCTATATGGTTCGATACTGCTGACGGGAAGTGGTGGGTTCCACATTGACAAGCGGAAACAGAGCGATAGACACTAATTTGTAACGTTTTGAGAACTTCTCATAAGACTCTCGAATCTTTTTTTTTCTGGTGTATTCAAACAGACAATTTATACAAAGAAATCAATCGAAAAGCTGTAACAATGTAAACAAGATCAAAAGACCAAGGATCTCTCATAAAACATAAACTCTACTATATCCTGGAGAGTCTCAGCTCTGTGCAACTCTATAGGATACAACACCGTCTGTTGTCTCAACCACAAGTCTCTTCATACGCGTCAGCAGCACCGTGTACGCTTTCTCCTTGTGGCCTGCGATAAATCAACATTACTGTCTATGCAACATATATTTCCTTAGCGGATCTGAAGATATATAAATTGAAGATATTGCCCAGATCATAGTACTGACTTAAGATGATCAACTAGTGTTGCAACAACAAGCAGATGTAATGAGGAAGATATGAACCTACCAAGGCCTAGAGTCCGAATCTCATCTGCGCGGAAGTAGTAAGAACCGTTTGTTTGTTTCTTGCTACCGAGGACCGAGTTGAATTTCTCCACGGCACTGAGCAGATCCTGGTAACATAAGCAGGCATTAAACATAATTAGGAAACTATTAAAGGAAGCTTTTAGCGTTTAATTGCTATATATAATAAACAAAACCTTCAACCTTTCGGGCATAGAGATTATTAAGACTCAAGTCTGAATTCTAGTTTTTGAAAGAAACAAGGAAAAATAAGTGAGGCTAGAAACATGAAATATGGATCACTTCATACCTCCCACGATGCTAGAGACTTCATGAAAGAAGGAAGACTTTCATATTCTTCTTTTATCAATGTTATTGTAGGCCCTGCGGATATATCCATCTCTAGTGTAGAACACTCATCTTCTACAAGTAACAAAATCTATCATCATATATACTGCAGGCTAATGAAATTTTACCGAAAATCATATCACACTAGTAAAGGCTCAGAAATAACCATTGGAAAGCTCTGAGGCCTTTGGAGCAGGTAGAGTTGAAGAACTTGTGTCAAATGTTTTGCCCCTATATCATAAAAAAACTTGCTCATGTATGACTAATAAGAGGAAGCACGCAAAGATCTATTAATTCAAAGGCATCAAAACCTACTTCACTGATTCATCCAAAGTCGTATCAGGATCCATTGCATTGTCATTAAGTGGCAAAAGTTGGAAAAGCAAAAACATTAAGAAGATGATCAGTAGGAAAACCATTATTAGTCCATCCTAAGACAAATTACAATAAATCAAATTAGTCTATTAGTAGAGGAGAAAGATGCAGCTGCCTTACCTCCTGAAGCTAAGTATGCAAGACAAGCATCTGAAAGACCAAGGTTCTTCAGATTTAGTGAATCATCTAGACTTGGAAAAATTAAGGAAAAAAAGAATCAAGCACCTAGCAAAGCAGATTGTTAAGTAACGTTCCTTGTTTCACAAAGGTTGAAAAAGGATACAGATCTTCCTCGTCTAATCCTTTTATGACTGAACGTTGCAAAGCATGAGGCTCCAAATCATCATCTGAATGCTTTGAATCCTCATGACCAAAAGCTCCAAAGTCAGATTCCTCATCTCTAGCTTCATCAATCTCAATTTCTGGGTCCAAAAAACATAAAATCAGAGAATACACTATATATATATATATATATATATATTTTTCTTATCTAGACATACGAGCAAATGTCAGCTTCAAAATCGAAAAAGGAAAGAAGAATTAAAAAGAAGAGTACCAGGAACATAGCCAAAGTCAGTGAGGCGATCTTGGAGATGGAGAAGATCATCTTGGTTGTTTTTGTAAATGTGATTACAGTGACCTAGGAGCTCTTCGAATGAAACTGTACCGAAAGACATGGAATCAAGGAAATTGAGGTCGGAAGCTGCGGTGGAGAGTCGCCGGTTGAGGCTCTTGATGAAAGTGGATGAAGCCGAATCTGCCCAAAATCGAGCAATTGAAAATTTTAGGGTTTATGACAATGAAATAGGAGAAAAGGGAAAACAAAAAAAGAAGAAGAGGAAGAGACCGAGAGGGATGGGGCGACGCTGAAGAGAGTGATTAAAGGCATCGCAGCTGGTTTGAAGATGATTAGAGAATCCTCCTAAGCTCTTGCTCAACCTCTTGAGCTCTTCTTCCATCTCTTAACTTTTCGTCTCGACTCTAAATCTGGATTCGACTTTTTTCTTTGGTTTTGGTTTTGGTTTTGGCGGGAATTAGATTTCCCCGGTTTAACATATATCGGATAAATTTGCTATCGTTGCATTTGTGAGTTTTTTTTTTTTTTTTTTTTTGAATTGCGGTTTAGTGAAACGGTTTAGAGATGGAAATGTTCTAATTTTAATTGAACGCTATACAGCTATAAAACCCACGCGCATTAATGTTGCGTGGAGCGCGTATCAGCAAAAACCGTGAATAGATAACCACAGATTTGTTAATTTTTACTGAACTGACAAAAAAACCAGGCGAATAGAGAGTTTAATTTTTTTGTTAAGACTAGTTTAACAAGGCTATAATAGTAAAAAATGAGGTAAAATAGCAACAACACAACTATTGCATTATAAAAACGCAGCGTATCATCCATCTCACTGTCACTGTCGAATGGCTTCTTTGTCTTCATTGTTGGCTCGCTCTCGCCTCTCCTCTAGAACAGTCTTCTCTTTTCTCCGGTCTTCTCGTCAGCTCCACTCCACGCCCAAAGCAACTGGTGATTTGACCTTAATTTCTCCGGAGAAAGCACGACGAAGACTCCCATCTTGGTGCTCAAGCTCTCTTCTCCCCTTGGCTATAGCTGCCTCCGCCACTTTCGCATTCCAGAACTACTCGCATCCTTGTATCAGTGAATCATCGGCTTTAGATCCTTCAAGGTTCGTATATTGATATGAATTTGAAGTCTCCAAAATTCTTCAATTTTGTTTGATTGCATGTTTCTATTTCTATGCAGAGAGATGAGTGTTAGTGGAATAGATAGCACTGAACCTGTAGTTAAAAGGGGAATACAAGTATACAAGGAAGTTACTCATTTTAAAACTATCCTCGAGGTGCTACAAACTTTATGCTACATATATTTTTGTAAATAATATATATATATATATATATTTGCTGATTTTTTAAAAAACTCACATGATATTTTTTCTCTACTTTGGATATAAAGCTCAGGGGAAAAAATCATGTAATTGTACTTTCATTAATGATATTAGTCTCTAAAACAGTTGCCAAATCATATACTGTATCTGTCGTCTTTGTGTTAAAAAACTCTCATAAAATCATGATGATATATGGATACCATGAAACAATATTGTCTTATTTAAAAGTATGCAATTAAAAAACATTGATAAATGATATAATTAAATATACATATATTTAATTTTATTTATTTTCACCAAATCACTATATTATTTTTTTATACAGTATCTCTTTTTCGAATATATATGCGTAAATCTATAAAACTTAATAAAAGTTTTTAAATTGAGAAAAATAGAAAAGATTATTATTTAGAAAAATAAAAATAAATAAGGGTATGAATTCAAGATAAGGGCATGAATTCTAGTGTTACCATGTAGATGTGTAAAAGCCTAACTTCCGGTACTAACATCAATTTGACTTTAGGAATCCTCGAATCATAACCTCGACTTGTGATTTTTGTAAAATGAAATCGTGATTTAAATTTTAAAGCTGAAATTGTAAAAAGTAAAAACCATACAGCGAAATATCAAATTTAGCGACTCGATTGCAAAAACATGATTTGACGGATGACAACACTATGCAGAAGATGAAAGAAGATGAAAATTTAAAAGCTAATAAATAAATACATTTGTTGGGTAGCCTTCTCCACTCCCACCAATCTTCTCTACTATCCATGGCGTCTTCGTCTTCTTTGTTGGCTCGGTCTCGCTTCTCCTCTAAAACAGTCTTCTCTTTTCTCCGGCCTTGTCGTCAGCTCCACTCGACGCCCAAAGCAACTGGTGACTTTACCGTAATTTCTCCGGAGAAGGCACGACGAAGACTCCCATCTTGGTGCTCGAGCTCGCTTCTCCCATTGGCTATAGCTGCCTCCGCCACTTTCGCATTCCAGAACCAGTCGCATCCTTGTATCAGTCAATCATCGGCTTTGGATCCTTCTAGGTTCGTATATATATACAAATTTGAAGTCTCCAAAATTCTTTAATATTGTTTGATTGCATGTTTCGATTTCTATGCAGAGAGATAAGTGTTGGTGGAAAAGATAGCACTGAGCCTGTAGTTAAAGGGGAATACAAGGAAGTTCCTAAGGAGCTTATTACTCATTTCAAAACGATCCTCGAGGTGCTGCAAACTTTTATTTTCACTCTATTCCTGAATTTTTGAACAATGTATTTGGAAATTGATGATGAAATTATGTTTCTTTGTCTATTTCTTTGTGTTTTAAGGATAACTTGACAACTGACTACGATGAGAGATACTTTCATGGGAAGCCACAGAACAGTTTTCACAAGGCAGTTAACATTCCTGATGTTGTTGTTTTCCCCAGGTTAGACTACTCATTAATATCATTTTCTGAGAATGGTTCTGGTCTCAAGAACAAATTCATGGATCATCATCTCTTTTTTTTTATTGTTTAGGTCTGAAGAAGAAGTCTCCAAGATTCTTAAATCTTGCAATGAATATAAGGTTTGTAAGAGTGCTGAGTCTTTTCAATTCTAGTCTAGGCCAACATATACTAGTGTATATTACTTGGCGTGTCTAGCTTCCTGGTGGATTGATACTTCGGAGTTTTGTTACCCTGATTTTTTTTTGTGGCTTGGGATATGTATCATGCTCTTGAGCAATAATTAATGCAGGCAACGTTTATTATTTGATTAGGTTCCTATTGTACCATATGGTGGGGCAACATCGATTGAGGGTCATACTCTGGCTCCAGAAGGAGGTGTATGCATTGACATGTCATTAATGAAGGTATGTGCTAATAAGTATGTGAATCACTTGGTCTGAATTGAAATTATGCCACTCCTCCTCACACTTCTTTCAAACCGTAGAGGGTGAAAGCATTACATGTGGAGGATATGGACGTTGTTGTTGAGCCTGGAATTGGTTGGATTGAGCTTAATGAATATTTAGAACAATACGGTCTATTTTTCCCTCTTGATCCAGGTTAGATAACATTGAGATATCACCTTATCTCTCAGACCATAGCTTTCACATTTATGCTTTAATGTTTGGAACACATTTTTAGATTAACTGATCTTATTACGTGGACATCACTTGCTTTTACAGAGATTTTCTTAATATGAACTTTAATTTTCACATTTCTGGCTTCCGTTCAGCAATTTAATTAAAAAAAAAAGGTCTGATGCAGGACCTGGTGCCTCCATAGGAGGCATGTGTGCTACTCGTTGCTCTGGCTCTTTAGCTGTAAGGTAGTTCTTCTGCAACATTTATATTCACTTGTTTGCTCGCCCATCTTTCAGACAATTGTGGGTTGTGCTTTAAACCGGTTGGCTATGATTATTCTGCTACTAACTTGTAGGTATGGAACTATGCGTGACAATGTTATAAGCCTTAAGGTTTGTTGTTTCTTCCATTAATTTATGTTTTATTGTACAATTCTATTTTATTTATGCTTTGCTCATCTCAGGTGGTTCTTCCTAATGGAGATGTTGTGAAGACAGCTTCACGTGCCAGAAAGAGTGCTGCAGGGTTTGTCTTCAATCTTCAACTATTTTCTTAGTTCTTTGTTTGGATTTCCTTTTCTCGTAAATGAGAAACTAGAAATTATTTTGTTTCATTGTCTTCTCATCTGTCTTTGGTTCTTGTGTGTGTTAAACTCTATGTCGTTCAATTTTTTGGTGCCATGTAATGATTATACATCAAGCACACTAGTGATAGCCTTTGAGTTAATGCTTGCTTGATACTTGTCGGAATGGTGTCTCAGATACGATTTGACTCGCTTGATTATTGGGAGTGAAGGGACTTTGGGAGTCATAACTGAGGTTACTCTCCGGCTTCAGAAAATCCCACAACATTCAGTGGTATATCGACTTCTATCTTTATAGTAGGTTTCCCTTCTTTTATGTCTGAGTCCTAATTCAGGGTTTCTGCTCAGCAGAAAAATATCCGTACTCCTTTGCTATGTGATTTAGTTCCTCTTTGAAGATTGAAATTGAGTTTAACTTTTTGCAAACAGATTCATCTTTAGTTTTCATTCCTTTCTTAGTTTCTCTTGCTATTGATTTGGAAAATTTCCTGCTTTATTATGGGCTTAGTACAATTTTTGGCTACTGTACATCATTCTAACATTCGAGAGCGTAAAATAGCATTACAATTTTCCATCCTTACTTTTCTGACAGAACACCTTTTGTCATCATTCGCAAAGTGTCAGACATATTTATGATATATTTTTAGGTGGCAGTGTGCAATTTCCCTACAGTTAAGGATGCTGCAGACGTGGCCATTGCCACTATGATGTCTGGAATACAGGTAAGACCTCTGCTTCTGAATTATATGATTTAATTTTTTATTAGAATCTTCTCAGCCGTACTTTTATCTCCATCAGGTGTCAAGAGTGGAGCTACTTGACGAGGTTCAGATCAGGGCTATTAATATAGCAAACGGGAAAAACTTGACTGAAGTTCCAACTCTGATGTTCGAATTTATAGGAACAGGTGATGCTGCATCATATTTTTGTACTTTCCAAGTGATTTTTCAAGCTAGCTATGATTTTACAGCTCTTGTAGCAATCTACTCTTTGTAAACAATATCTAGAAATGTTAAAGAAATCACATATACTTCCCTGTATCTTCTATTTTATCCGATAACAGGATTCTCATGCTCAGTCTTGCTGCAAAACACATAAAGAAAGAATCATTGTCTTCTAATACTCTGAATCATTTAATAATTTACTTTTCTTCCTCTCTCTCATTTAGAGGCATACACACGTGAGCAGACAAAAATTGTCCAGCAGATTGCTTCTGAACACAATGGTTCGGACTTTGTGTTCGCAGAAGAACCTGAAGCGAAAAAGGAACTCTGGAAGGTAATACTCTGTCCCACTCCAAACCCTTTCCCCTTCAATCTTCCAGCAGAAAATACTTGTTGTTGTTTTGTGTTCTTGCTTAGTAGACTCTTGCCAGTGGTTATGTTTTCGTGGTAATTTTCCAATTTTATATCTTTTGACTATCCTAATTATGATATACCATCCAAATGTGAAGAAAACATTTTCTGGAGATTTTTGTTGTTGAAAAATGAGACTATGCGCTAGATAAAATTCTACATTTGTTATTCGTCTCTGTGCTTCTCATAAGAATTAGTTACCAAAGGATCTACTTTCCCTCACTCTATTTTTTTATGCAGATAAGAAAGGAGGCCCTGTGGGCTTGCTATGCGATGGCGCCAGGTCATGAAGCAATGATTACGGTATGTTGTTCTCTTTAGATACACTTTGGTTGTTGATGAACTTTCCAAGCTACAATCAGGAACCTTAAATCTTGTTATGCCATAAATCTTTTTGTTGTTTACTTTCCTTTTTATATATAAGGTCAAACATCAAAGAATCATCTGTAACTATTTCTTCTACAGGATGTTTGCGTCCCTTTGTCTCACCTTGCAGAACTAATATCAAGATCCAAGAAAGAGCTTGATGCATCACAGTTGTTGTGGTATATAAGTTTCCTATGCTCAACATCATGAACATACTAAGCTTTAACTTCCTCTAAAGTGTATGCTTGACTATTGTTGTTCTACTTTCAGTACCGTCATTGCTCATGCCGGAGATGGAAACTTTCATACATGTATTATGTTTGATCCGAGCAATGACGAGCAGCGAAAAGAAGCAGAAAGACTGAATCACTTTATGGTTCACAGTGCACTATCCATGGATGGTAAATGCCTTTTTCCATTTTTTTGTGTTTGCAAAAATGCTAGACTGTAATAGATTTGAAACTTTTTAACAAAAAAATTTGAGCAAAATTGAAAAAGCAAAAGTCTTGGAGATTGGTAGGAGTGAAAATTGTCCCTTTTGGTAGAAATAATCAACAAAGAGGTTATATATGTCTCGCTAAAGGTGTACAAACAAGTGAGTCCGAGCAATAAACCTTTTAACAGAGTGACATTGTGGTACTTGTCAGATTGATATTGGCTTTATATATGTATCTTCCTTACTCTCCTCTCTTCCACTAGCGTTCCTGTGACTGTTCTTTACAATGTTTATGTGCTTGTTCCCCGATTAAGAAGACATGATTCTAATGATGCCATTTGTTTCTGCAATGCATTTTGTTATCAGGAACATGTACTGGAGAGCATGGTGTTGGAACAGGAAAAATGAAGGTATATAGCTTCTCTTATTTCATATAATGTATATGAATGTGCATTTTGTGATTTGAGTGGGTTTATTTTTGGGGTGTGTAATGAAAGTATCTGGAGAAGGAACTGGGAATAGAAGCACTGCAAACAATGAAGAGAATCAAGAAAACGTTGGACCCAAACGATATCATGAACCCGGGAAAGTTAATTCCTCCTCATGTGTGTTTCTAAATTGCCTTGTTTCTTCAGGTAATATTTCCTAGTTAAGAAAACATATGTTATGTTGTTTGTGACTTTGTGTAACACTACAATTTGGTTATTTTGGTTTGTTAAAAAAAAAAAAAAAAAACGCCAAAGTTTCGTGTAAGTACAAAATAGCTGATGCAAGCAATTGCATCCGTTTAATTGTTTGTTAGCAAGTGGTAAATCTAAGGAAAGAGGAGATGGACGTGCTATGTATCTTCAAGCACATACTCTTTCCACTAGAGACAAAACCATTTGAGCATTTTCTGATCTCCTCGATCATTTTATATTTCTATATCGATTTAAGATGTTCATATATAATAAAAGAGAGTCTAAAGTTGATAACCTAAAAAAACAAAAAACAAAAAAAGAAGATAATATTTGAATCATGAACGCAGCAGATATTATTAGATTGTTTGAAGGTAGTTATATCATTTATAAACATGCGATTTCAGAAATAAAACTTAAGATTATATCTTCAAAAATCTAGGTGCATCTTTTTGTATTGACAAAATCACATAAGAGGAGTGAACCAGTCAGATGAGACGGAATTAGCCGCAAAACAAATAAAAACGTGGGCTCCCCTCGAAGATTTTGAGATATATATATAACACTCCCGACTTAATCATATTACAAAAGTACCCCTTTGCTACTCCCCTCCCCCTATAAATTCCATATCACATGACATTGATACCAAACATATTATCCAAAAGAGAGAGTAATTAGAAGAAGAAGAAGAAGACGAATGGGGTCACTAGGAGAAGAGCAACAACCACAAGTAGCAGAAGACTGCATGGGTTTGCTTCAACTCCTAAGCAACGGCACCGTTTTAAGATCCAACAGCATTGACCTCATCACCCAACAAATCCCATTAACTAACCACCAAACTGTTCTCTTCAAAGACTCAATCTTTCACAAACCCAACAATCTTCACCTCCGTCTCTACAAACCCGTTTCCGCCACCTCGCCCCTCCCCGTCGTGGTCTTCTTCCACGGCGGTGGCTTCTGCTTCGGCTCACGTTCTTGGCCTCTTTTTCACAACTTCTGTCTAACTCTAGCATCTTCCCTCCACGCCGTTGTAGTCACACCGGACTACCGGTTAGCACCTGAACACCGCCTCCCGGCTGCCTTTGAGGATGCCGAGGCGGCGCTTATGTGGCTCCGGGACCAGGCTGTTTCCGGTGATGGGGACCACTGGTTTGAAGATGGAGTACTGGGGGTTGACTTTGACCGGGTTTTTGTTGTGGGTGATTCCTCCGGTGGGAACATAGCTCATCAACTCGCTGTCCGGTTAGGGTCCGGTTCAATCGAGTTGTCACCGGTTCGGGTTCGCGGGTACGTTCTTTTGGCGCCGTTTTTTGGCGGGGAGGAGAGGACTAAGTCCGAGAATGGTCCTTGTGAAGCTATGCTCAACTTGGATTTGCTTGACAAGTAAGCTACACAAAACACCTTTTTTATATTTTAAATTTCTTTAGACGTACTACCGAATATTTTTATTTCTGCATAAACATTATAATATACAAATTCATTGAATTACTAGTCATGCATGACTTCATTGTTTATAACCTAACTATTAACTATTTCATAGATGTCGTTTTCAGTTACTTTAATTTCATATTATCTTTTTCTATGCGAATAATGCCAATTTAATCGTTGGAGTGAATTGCCGAGTCGCATGAGAGAGACAGCTAGAGTCACAGTGCCTCTTCATGAATACACAGATGCATACATGTCCTTTTTTTCTCTAGCAAAACTACACAAATTTTTCTAAAACAATTACATGTGTGGTGGTTCAATGTTTTTGTCAAACACATATACAAATATAATTATGTAAGTATAATATCGAATTTTCCAACTAGTTCAAAGCGGGTAGCAATTCTGACACAGAAAGAAACACAAACTTTATAAAGAAAACGACTTTTCCTATCAAGGTACATTTATTTTGTTTAGAAACACACACCAGCAGACAAAAATTAAAGATATATAATGATATAGTAATATATATCTTTTCCTACCTCTTTTAATAAATTCAACGTGAAAATTAATAATTATTTTGATTGATTCAATTAGCTAAGACGTATGATTTAAGCCCATCACAAGATATTGTTATAATCTTACGTCAACAAAATTAGTCAATGTGCTTAATCTACTAATGCTCCACTATTTGTTTAGTCTCAAATCGTTCAACATTAAAAAATGGCTTGTCAGATATCAAGGTCTCCCATCACAGTGGCTACACGAATCGGTCTTGAATAAAACATCCAATAGATGCACGACAACTTAGAAAATATATTGTATGGAAAGTAATCGAATCAGAAAACTTTAAAAAAAAAAAAAAAAACTTGATAAAAATCATGACAACCAATCAGAGACCCTACCATTTGAAAATTCTACACGATTTTACTTGTACTAATTCAGGATTTTTTTTTTTTTTTTTTAATGGTTTAAAACTAGCTAGAAGAACTCGTAGCAAATATATATCCTACTCCATAATCCGTTGTAGCTACACAAATTCGATAAAAGAAAAAACTGTATAAAACCCACACGTGCTTATAGTTAGTTAACTAACTGGTTCAATATGATTATAAACTTTTTTGAATAGTTAGTTGATTTTGGTGAATTTTTTCTGGCAAATATCTATGATTAGGTAGCTGCAGCTGTGTCAAATTCTCGACATCACAACTATAAAACTAGTTTTAAACCAAAAAGACGAGGTTTAACTACTATAACTATGTTAAAAAAAAAATTCTTTTTCTTTTTCTAAACATCACTAGTTTTCTTTTAATACCTGAAAACAAATTAAATACAATTATATATAATCGGTTTTTGCAAAACTTAAAGTGGTTTTAAATAAAAGTGTCGAGTTTACAGAGTGGTTACCAATTATCATGTGTTCGTGAAGTTATAGACTGATTATACAAAATCTTGTAGTTTTATCCGGCGAGATGAAATTTGTGTAGTTTTATTAGCGTATACATGTTGCAAATTCATATAGTTTTTAAGTCTTTTTCGTTAATGAATAAAAGGATTAGTGGTTGATGGAATAATCAGATATCAAGAATAGTAGTTGATATATTTGGAACGGAGATAGTGCGTCATGCATTATCCTCGTTTCCTTTATCATTTCAGCTTAATTTGCTTATGTTTCTCCTGAGTCGTGACAAATGCAAATAATGTCTCTCATTTAAAAAAATAATATTTATATAGCAAATTCGAATGTGCATATTCATATCCATCAACGCACGTGGAATCATTTGAGTTCACATATATCCTTCAAGTCTTCTCTCCAATTGATCGTTTCTCTTTTTATGTTTGAACAACGAGATGATTGACCCGTCTTGTTCATGGCCATTGTCATAAAGCCATATGTATAGTAAATATTTGTCTAGTCAATGTCAATATATTAATATATGAGTAAGAGAGAAAAAAGGGCTAAACTTTAAGTTCTTGAAGGTTTTGGAGATTGTCACTACCAAAAGGTGCAACAAGGGATCATCCTATGGCTAACCCTTTTGGACCGACGAGTCCTAGCCTCGAATCGATTAGCATGGAGCCAATGTTGGTGATTGTCGGTGGCTCAGAACTCCTGAGAGATAGGGCCAAAGAGTATGCATACATATTGAAGAATATGGGAGGGAAAAAAGTAGATTACATTGAATTCGAAAACGAGGAACATGGTTTCTTCTCCCATAATCCATCTTCTGAGGCTACGGAACAACTTCTTCGTATCATTGGAGACTTTATGGAGAAGTTCTCTAGTATCTTTTAGCATTTGGATTGTTGTAAGTAACTAAGAGTTTATATCAATTAGGATCTCATCTCAATAAGCTTGCTTGGTAATTGGTTAATCATTCACAAAACGCATACAATGTTCTTGGTTTGGTTATATTTTTATTTACGTGGTAAAATTTATGATAGTGTTTTACCCTTCTTTTTTTCTATATCAACTCGTTGGAAGCAAGATATTGGGGATAACTTGTTATCCATTTAAACAGAATCTCACCCAAACTACACAACTCGAGTCTTTAGACAAGGTTCCATTTGTTTCTTAAAAGTCTTTTTTTTTTTTTTTTTTTATCGCCACTAGTTTTGATTGCAACTTTACATCCATAGTTTTAATTAAATCTGAAGAAGAAGAAAAATGTAAAAAGAGAGTATATATGAATAGAAGTAGGCCATATTGACCTGGAAAGCTTCAATGTCGACGGCCCAAATACATCACACTCGGAAACACCCAATAACCGTTGAAGCTTTCCACAATATTAAAGAAATGTTTTATCTTCTAAGAAAAATCCAATTCACATTGAACTAGTCTTCTTCCCTAACAAAAAATCTTCGTACGGTTTTATTTTAGTCAAACTAGTTTAGTTGATTACTACCATTTAATCATCATCCCCTTCCGACCTATCCCATAATTATTATTATCATATTAAAAACATGGGACCGCTGATATATGTAGACTTTACAAATCATTCTTTTTCATATTCTATAAATAATATACACATATCTATCTTGTTATAAAGTCACACAAATCGAAACGATGAGATAATTGCAAATTGGTTTTATAAGTTACAAATTTAGTAATTGGTTCATATAAGAGGCATCTAAGAATATCTCTCTATCTACATCTACACACTTATTAAAATCCAGATTAGCTGACCTGTACTATCCGCAGGCAAAAAAGACACCTCATCTAACCAAAATCTCAGCCGTTGATCGCAACCCAAAAAACTTATCCTCACCGTTTAATTAACTTCTCTTAGCACTCGGTTTTACCAAAAATAACCTTTAGTCGTCGTCATTGTGGGCACAAAGACTCCAATCCAAAAAGCCTTTCTGGTTTTTAAAAATCGAAAAGATAAAAACAGAAAGCTTTTAGGGTTTCAAATTTTCCAGAGGGAAATACGAACAAGACCATTTCTCTCTCTTTCTTCTCTTTCGTTTCCTTTCCACGATTTTTTTCTTTTTCTTTACCTCCGATTCCGAACACGATTTTTTTTCTTTCTTTTTTTCTTTTGCTTTTTCTTTTCGTTTTCCCAGGAAAAGCGAGAAGAGAGAGAAATTGTTGGTTCTGTTGATTTCCCGGAAAAAAACTTCATAGAGATTCAATCACAGGAGGATTGGAGATTTCATTAGCTTTCAATTGGTGTGTAGAAGCTTATTTTCCCTGGAAAAATTTCGACTTTTGGCTTTGATTTCCACGTTCTTGGTGGTTGACGGTAAAGGTAAAGCTCTCGATTTTGCTATCTTCTGTTCTCTTTGCTTTTTTCCTACTCCCTTCCATAGAAGAAGCTTCTCTTTTGAGAGATCCTATTAATTTGAATAATGTTTTTGTGAATTGACTTTTGCAGGAAGCTAATTACCAGAAACTTTTGGTTCACGGATCTGGTGATCGTTAATATGTGCATGTGCCACAACCTGGGATTGTGAATTGGATACAGTTTAACAAGTTATGGATTTGGGAATTGTATCGTCCCCCAGGGATGTGGTTAGATGTTGTGATTGTGGATGTGATTGCTCTTTGAATTATGCTTCTTGGATTCGTTCTGTTAAGAGAAAACACGATGAATTTGAGAATGAGAAACCATTCTACATACCTGAGCTTGAGTTGGAATTGTCTTCTTCCAATGCTAAAGTCCAGATTGAGAATGAATGTCAACTTCTACGTGAAACTGTTAGCAGCCAACAGCAATCCATTCAAGATTTGTACGAGGAGCTTGACGAGGAGCGGAATGCTTCTTCAACTGCTGCAAATGAGGCTATGTCTATGATATTGAGGTTGCAGAGGGAGAAGGCTGAGCTTCAAATGGAGTTGAGACAGTTTAAGCGCTTTGCTGATGAGAAAATGGAGCATGATCAGCAAGAGCTTTTGGCTCTTGAAGATTTGATATATAAGAGGGAGCAGACTATTCAGGCTCTGACATTTGAAGCTCAGGCTTATAAGCATAGAATGATGAGTTACGGGCTCAGCGAGGGCGAAGCCGAGTTTGATGGGGAGAAGAACATGCTTAGCCGTAACCCGAGCATGATTGAAAATGATTCCCAATATGATCTCCCTACATATGATTACCCTCCTATAAAGTGCAATTTGAATGAGAACCCTGGTCCCCTGGAGGCTGATATTGATGTTGACGATGTTGAAAAGTATCCTCTGACGGATTCACCTCATTTGAAGACTTTGGAACGTAGGATTAGTCAGATGGAGAGAAACCCTAGCTTTACTCAATCTAATGGTGGTGATGTATCCGGAGGGAGAAATTATATGGAGAAGATGGTGGTTGGTCAGAGTCCTAGGCATCAGAGACATTTCAGGAAGGTTTCCACTGGTAGTTCAAGTTCACTTTTGGGAACAACTAGGGAACTAAGGCCTGATTTTTCCCTTGATTCCCCAAGGTCCAACAGTGGCAGCTTGAAGAAAATGGAAGATGTCTCGTATGCAGAGGGTAGTTCCTTTGCAAAGGGCCACTCATCAGAAACAGTAGACAATGACATGAATGATAGAGTTTATACCATTGATTCTGTTCATCATCACAGCGTATCTCACAGTGGTGCTGCTGAGCAGAAGCTTAAGGATGACACTTCTGATGGTTATGTGATGTCTCCAAGAGAAAAATTGAATCAGCCAGATCTTGGTGATCCTGATATAGCGAAACTCTACATGAGGCTTCAAGCACTAGAGGCTGACAGGGAATCAATGAGACAGGCGATTATGTCGATGAGGACTGAAAAAGCTCAAATGGTTCTGTTGAAAGAAATTGCCCAACATCTATCAAAGGATGTAGTCCCAGAACGGAGATTACCTCTGCGGAAAGCATCTATTGTTGGAGCATTCAGTTTCATATCTGTCTTGAAGGTGATTTTGTTTCTTATACTAATCAGTGGGTATTGATCTTTATATACTGATAGAAAAGCAAAGCACCTTGTGCTAAGTTTTCTGATGTATGTATAAATGGATTGTATACACCTTAACTGATTCTTCTGATTATTCCTGTGCAGTGGATCACATATTTTGTTTTCTGGAGGAAGAAGGCTCGTCGAAGCAAGTAAGTCCTGATTAGCTTGTTCTTCACATACCTTTTATCAAACCTGAGTGTTTTGTAGTATTACAAAGTGATTAAACCGCAAATAACAGAAGATAAAGATCCTTGTACAGACTTGAAAAGATGTTGAGAAAACTACATACTTATCCTCGTCATGTTCGAAATGGTAAATGCAGATACATGAACGGGATGCAAGGGAACAACAACATGGGATTGCAAATGCTTCTAGAAAAGACTCCTCGGGTACGGCAATGGAGATGTCTCTCAAGCACGCAAGTGTGAAAACAGAAGAGATTCTCTAATTTGGTAAATTTGAAGCGTATAATGTGAATACATTGCGAAAGTAGGCACTGGGAGTAAAAGTACCTGCATTCTCTATCGTCATGTTTGCTGAGAAAAAATGGTTTCTCATTGTGCAGTTTTTTCCTTGCTTTCTTTTTTTTTGTATTTGCCATATTTCATTTGTTGTGGGGTTGGAATGGGCTTGAAATTGAGGGTTTGATGATTTGTCTACACGCAAAAGCACGTCTTTTTTATTTGTAAGCTGTGTATAAGTTTTCAGGATTCTTGTTTGAATTTCTCTGGAAAAGAAAACCAAAAAAAGAAAAGAAAAAAGAACTTTTTGGTATTGTTTTGGTCGTCAAGTTCTCAAATCTCAACCCTTTACAACCTATCAAATGCCTTTTTTGCTTAATTTCTGATCTAATCTACAACCTATCAATTTGTAAAAAACAGGGCATTCATATTCAGTTTTTACGGTTGAACCGATTCAACCCAAGATACTGTATTTCCAATTCATTTTCCGGTTTAGTTATTAACGAAACCGGGTACAGATATGAACCCTCGCGGTTGTTAAAACTTAAAACCCAAAGCCCTCGCCGTTTGAAGCTGATGCTCCTCCGTCAAACATGCCAAGATGCAAGAATCTGTTGCTAACCTCAAAGCGTCGTAAATCCAAATCCAAAAAACAAAAACTCATTCACAGAGAACCTGAGTCTCTGCTTCCTGAGAGGGCACTAAAAGAGGAAGAAGAAGAAGATGAAGGAGGGTTCAAGTTGAAGATTGAAACTCCTTCGTGCGAGCATGGAGTTCAACCTCTCGGAAACCTCTATTTCAGTCCGAGTTCGGTTAATGTTCGAAACACTGGATTAGGTAATCTCCAGATACTCACGGATGAGCTCGTTTTGGATATTCTAGGGCTTCTCGACGCCACTGATTTGGGTATTTTGGCTACTGTAACCAAATCTTTCTATATTTTTGCCAATCACGAGCCTCTCTGGAGAAATCTCGTGTTAGATAAGTTAAAAGGCGAGTTTTTGTTTAATGGGTTGTGGAAATCTACCTATGTTGCTGCTTACCACCCGAAGTTCCACTTTTTTGGAGCTGATGAATCGAATTTAAAGATAACAGATTTCTATTCCGATTATCTGTTTCAGAGCTGGTTGTGTGCCAATGTCGAAATGAAATCGAAATGGCTTCAAAGAGACAATATCATCCGGGTGAGAGGCATTTCTGTTGAAGACTTCGTTACAAAGTTTGAGGAACCCAATAAGCCTGTTTTGTTGGAGGGATGTTTGGATGATTGGCCTGCCATTGAGAAATGGTCAAGAGATTATCTTACTAAGGTAGTTGGGGATGTCGAATTCGCTGTTGGTCCAGTTGAAATGAAGCTTGAGAACTTTTTTAGGTATTCTGATAGAGTTAGGGAAGAGAGGCCGTTGTATTTGTTTGATCCCAAGTTTGCTGAGAAAGTTCCGATTTTGGATTCGGAGTATGATGTTCCTGTTTATTTCAGAGAGGACTTGTTTGGTGTTCTAGGAAACGAGCGACCTGATTATAGATGGATCATAATTGGGCCATCTGGCTCTGGTTCGTCTTTCCACATTGATCCTAACTCGACATCAGCTTGGAATGCGGTGATCACAGGGTCGAAAAAATGGGTTTTGTTCCCACCCGATGTGATCCCTCCGGGAGTGCATCCAAGTCCTGATGGAGCAGAAGTGGCCTGTCCTGTTTCCATAATAGAGTGGTTCATGAACTTTTATGATGACACTAAGAGTTGGAAGAAGAAACCTATTGAGTGTATATGCAAAGCCGGGGAGGTGATGTTTGTACCTAATGGATGGTGGCACCTGGTGATTAACCTGGAGGAATCGATTGCGATTACTCAGAATTATGTTAGCAGGTAAACGATCTCTTTCCTACTGGCTCTTTAATGTGACAGCTTTGTTAAGTTCATGCTCAGATTTTAGAATCTGCTGATTAGCTAAAAATTATGTTTACAAGTGACTAAAATACCAGACTGATATAACTAAAATATAGTATACATAGCATTTGAGATATTATCGTCATTGGGAAGATTAAATGTGTGTATAATGCAGCATTCATCTGTGAGCTATTAGTGCATATGTTGTAGCAACTGTTGATTTGTGGTGATATGCATCTGTTGTATTGAGTTTGATCTAATTGGAGAAATATTACTTGTGCAGGAGGAACTTGTTGAATGTGTTGGAATTTCTGAAGAAACCGAATGCTAAAGAGCTTGTCTCTGGAACAACTGACAGAGTGAATTTGCACGATAAATTCAAGAAGGCCATTGAAGGAGCTTACCCCGGGACTGTCGAAGAGTTAGAGAAGAAAGCAGAAAAAGCTAAAAGAGCCGAAGAAGAAAGAGTTTCTTTCTGGGACTCTGCCAAAGCTGATTCTTTCAAGTTTTCTTTCTAAAGACGATATTACATCATCTTCAAATTTTCAATTTTGTAAGATCCTCCAGTTCCTTTTGACAAATGGAGATGAGGGAAACCGTTACCATTATTAGACTGAAAAAAATGTTTCTTTATGATCTCTGTTACAAAATCTATTTGCTAGAGTCAGACTTTGAAGACAGAGGAAATAGACCGTTATATGTTACTCTTATAAAGTTACGAACTTTTTGGAATTTATTTTCAGAGGATGAGTAACATTGTGCTCAACACACTTGGTTTGAAACATCCGAAGCTTGCTTTGCTCCAATCCTGCTCATCCTTCTCCAACCTCAAGATCATCCATGGGTTTCTCATACGAACCCATCTCATCTCCGACGTCTTCGTTGCCAGTCGTCTCCTCGCTCTCTGCATCGACGACTCCGTTTTCAACAAATCCACCAATCTCTTGGGATACGCTTACGGAATCTTCTCCCAAATTCAATACCCTAATCTTTTCGTCTTCAACCTACTCATCCGCGCCTTCTCAACTGGCGCAGAACCTAGCAGGGCTATTGGGTTCTATACACAGATGTTGAAATCTCAAATTCGGCCAGATAACATCACGTTTCCGTTTCTGATTAAGGCGTCTGGTGAGATGGAGTGCGTGAAGATGGGAGAGCAAACGCATTCACAGATTGTTAGATTCGGATTCCAGAATGATGTTTATGTAGAGAATTCGCTTGTTCACATGTATGCTAATTGTGGGCTGATCGCTGCTGCTGGTAGAATCTTTGGGCAAATGCCATTTCGTGATGTGGTTTCGTGGACTTCTATGGTGGCTGGATATTGCAAATGCGGGATGGTTGAGGATGCACGAGAGATGTTCGATGAAATGCCCCACAGAAATTTATTTACTTGGAGTATCATGATCAATGGGTATGCTAAGAACAACTGTTTTGAGAAAGCTATTGACATGTTCGAACTCATGAAAAGGGAAGGAGTTGTTGCAAATGAGACGGTTATGGTGAGTGTGATTTCTTCTTGTGCTCATTTGGGTGCGCTTGAGCATGGAGAAAGAGCACATGAGTATGTGGTTAAAAATCACATGACTGTGAATCTTATTCTTGGGACAGCTCTTGTGGATATGTATTGGAGGTGTGGTGAAATTGAGAAAGCTATTACTGTGTTTGAGGAATTACCTGAGAAGGATAGCTTGAGCTGGAGTTCGATAATCAAAGGTCTTGCGGTGCACGGACATGCTCACAAGGCAATTCATTACTTCTCCCAAATGATTAGATTGGGGTTTATCCCAAAGGATGTTACATTCACAGCGGTTCTTTCAGCTTGCAGCCACGGTGGGTTAGTTGATAAAGGTTTAGAAATATATGAGAGCATGAAAAGGGATTATGGGATCGAGCCTAGACTCGAGCATTATGGTTGCATTGTTGATATGCTTGGCCGTGCTGGAAAATTAGCTGAAGCTGAGAAGTTTATCTTTAAAATGCCGGTGAAGCCAAATGCTCCAATATTGGGAGCATTGCTTGGAGCATGTAAGATTTATAAAAACACCGAGGTGGCAGAGAGAGTAGGAAACATGTTGATAGAGGTGAAGCCAGAACATAGCGGTTACTATGTTCTGCTTTCAAATATATACGCGTGTGCAGGAAAATGGGAGAAAATCGAGAGCTTGAGAGGCATGATGAAGGAGAAGCTTGTGAAGAAACCACCAGGGTGGAGCTTAATAGAAATTGATGGGAAAATAAACAAGTTCTCCATGGGAGACGAACAGAAGCATCCTGAAATGGGTAAGATCAAAAGGAAGTGGGAAGAGATCTTAAGGAAGATAAGATTGATAGGGTATAAAGGAAACACAGGTGATGCATTTTTCGATGTAGACGAGGAGGAGAAGGAGAGTGCGATTCATATGCATAGCGAGAAACTTGCAATTGCATATGGTATGATGAAGACTAAACCTGATACAAGTATAAGGATAGTGAAGAACTTGAGGGTATGTGAGGATTGTCATACAGCAACAAAACATATCTCTGAGGTTTATGGTAGAGAGTTTATTGTAAGAGACCGGAACAGATTTCATCATTTTAGAAATGGATTATGTTCCTGCGGAGATTATTGGTGACACTTGCTTCACTCTGTTTTAGTATTTCCTGTAGACGATTCGATGCTTTTTTTAATTGCACAATTACATACGTACATTAGTTTATGTTTACTGTATATTTTTATCTGCTTCTTCTCTCGCGTAATTAAGGGTTTATTATTAGGGATTTCAGTTCTTGCTACTTTACGTGATAAGTTCCACAATACCTATGGTGGTTAATTTTGCATTATATGGGTATAAAATTTGGGAATCGGTTTAAATTATCATGATTTTGAGAAAATACTTGGGAATTTTTTTTAAGTTTCATGTCTTAATCCTGGCAAATGGTGTTTTGATGTCTGAATACGATTAGATTTGCAACACTAATCATAGGGGTATTATTTGATTAGGGTTCAAGTAAAAGTTCCTTTAGGAGTTTTACCTTTTCTTCGTAAATTATTGTTGAATAGAAATGGAAAGCCCAAATAATAAAAAAATGGAAAACCGGATAACGAGTTTGGTTATAAATATCGGTTGCATCCCGGGAAAATATTTGTTTCATATTTTGTTACTTCATATAATTATAAATTATTATTAGTTTTTAGATTAGATTTATTTTATATTTTTAACATCTTATTTATTATTATTATATGTAGTTTGTGTTGTGTTAATTAAAATTAAGTGGTGTTATGTACTATATATTTTCACATCATTCAAAAATTTTATAACAGTTTGATTTAATTCAATATTAATTATTATCAATGATTAGAAATTTGATCCGAGATTCGTTATCACTCATCTTTATCTGCTATGTCCCGTCTTGACCTGTCATGATCCATTGACCCGTCTTGATTCATCCTGATCCATTGTAAATTATATTGTGCAGCGCGAATAAATGTATGTTTCATATTTCGTTAGTTTATGTAGTCATAGATTATTATTAGTGTTTTATATTAGATTTATTTTATGTTTTTAGCATCACATTAACTAATAGATATACTATATGATTTAGAAATAGCCAACTGATAGAATTAATGAGTTAAATACAAATTATATCTAATATATGTAGTGAATTAAAATTATCATATTTTAAATGTTAAACTATTATTGATAAACCAAAAATATTATTTCAATGATATAATAATATATGAAACAATTCATGTCCGTTTAAAAAAAAATCAAATCATAACCTATGTGGAAAAAAATGTATATTATAAAAATTATATGATTGTTTAATTTGATCAAATAAAAATAAAAAAGAGGAAAGAATATTAACAAATTATTATTATGATTTAATTGGAGAAAAAATATGAAGAGAGAAAATAATTAGTTAAACTAAATTTAAATTTAAATCTAATTTAATTATATAATATGATTAATAATGTATGTGGCATTTGGTGTTAAGTCATTCAATTCGCGTTGCCAATAAAAAAACATGTCCAGTTTGTGTGAAAGTGATATGCAATGTGCGCAAAACAATTTAGAAAGCTCAAAGGGTGATGAGACAAAGCTAATTATTAGTCCTCCAGTTCCTTGCGAGTTTGCATTCGTTCCTCCAGGGGTCACCATCAACGAGTTTAACGTTATTAATTAAACTCTCAGCCCAGTTTTATGCTGTTTATGGGTTTTCTTTTCATTCCGATTTGAAAGAGCGTGTGTTTATGAAACCTCAGTTTGAGCCATATTTTGACTTTTTGAAGCCAACCAGTGGACTATACTATTTATACTCTGAGCTTTCTCTTGGGTATGTGACTGTGTTATTGCAATCCCGAAAGCTGAGGAATTCTAAGAAGAATGCTTCTCATAGGGCTACCGTTCTTGATGGTTTTTTCAATCTTTATTTTCAACAAGGATGACAAGGGATTGGAGAAGATGGCTCTCTCTGATTTCCCTACTTTTGAGTTTTTTTGTTAACATGGAGTATTTTGACTCTCCACCACCACCATCTCGAAACCTTTCAAACCCCCCGCCACAAGAACCTCTCAGCTTCCCATTACTTCCTCAAGGGGTCTCCATCACACGCAACGAGCTTGATGTTATTAAGCTCACTGCCCAGTTTTTCGCTGTTTTTGGGCTGTATCTCCAGCAAGATTTGATCCCTGACCTTGAGCCCCTTTTTCGCTTTACAGCTCCAACTGATTGCATGCACCTTTTTTACTCTCAGCTTGCTCTTGCCTATACCAGAGTGTTAAGGCGTTCCGAAAAGCTGAGGAACAAGGATGCTACTACTGTCCTTGAGGGTTTTTCCACTCTTGTTCATCAGGTCCTTAACAGGGCCGACGATGATGAGGATGTTGTGGAGATGGCTATGATTTATTTGTATGCTTATGAGTTTTTTGCTAATCTGGAGCATGGCAGCTGGCCACTGCCACCACGTGGATACCTTGCAACGGTGAACCCACCACCACATTTACCAGCATCTCAGTTTCCCCATACTTCAAAACCTGCACCACCTGAGGACCCACAGCCAAAGAGACTACTCAGGTTTTACAAGCCAGCAGCACTTGTTCCAGAAGACCAGTTTCTTGCTCAACATCCGGTAATCTTTTCTTATTACTGTCTGTTTTTACCTTTGCTCTGACTCTTGACCTATTTGTTGTATCTAATTTAGCAGTCATCTATACATTTTCAGGGTTCCTCTACGATCAGGGTTTCTGTTCCGCAAGTCATTGAGATCACAGTGCAGTCGCTATCGGAAACCGTGGCCAGTTTGAAGGACAAAATAGCAAACAAACTGAAGCTATCTGGGAAAACCGGGGTTTTGGAGGACAACAAGTCACTTGCCCATTACAATGTCGGAGCAGGAGAAACCTTAACACTGTCCTTGTGAATGGCTTTTCTTATCTATTTAACTCTATGTTTCAAACTACATATGTAACTTACTTAAGTTTGTGTTTATTTATTAATGGTCTATGAAATGTTTTCTTTTAAGTTTTTGATATCCATTAGAGGCACCCAATGGACTGCTTGGTCTTTAAAGCATATGTTGAGGAGTTCAATGTTGCACTCTTGGGGGAAAAAGTTATGGAGAAGTACTAACAATCCCTTTTCTTGATAACGAGTTTGAATATGATGAAGACTAAACCTGATACAAGTATTAGGATAGTGAAGAACTTGAGGGTATGTGAAGATTGTCATACAGCAACAAAGCATATCTCTGAGGTTTATGGTATAGAGTTTATTGTAAGAGACCGGAACAGATTTCATCATTTTAGAAATGGATTATGTTCCTGCGGAGATTATTGGTGACACTTGTTGCTTCACTTTGTTTTAGTATTTCTTGTAGACGATTTGGTGGTTTTTTTAATTGCACTGCACAGGTTTACACAGTTACGTACGTACATTAGTTTATCTTTATTTTTTCTTTTGTAAATTTTAAACTATTTTCGTAACTAAAAAATAGATTTTTTTGGTAGCAGATTTGAAATTTAAAATAGAAAACTTAGTAAACCTTTTTTTTGTTATTGATATTTTTTATATTTTTGAGCTTAAGCAATATTTTCAAATTTCAAATACATATCTATATAATGCTAAACCTTTTCTCCTATACTGTATGTCTATAACTTATATAGTTGTTGTATATATAAGAAAAAGGATTTAGCACTAAATAAATAGTATATTAAAGCACTAATTATAGCATTAAAAACACCAAATAAAAAACGAGAAGAGGGGCGGTGCCGTCCTTGAGGAGAGGAAGCCACGTGACTAAGAGACTCTTTTCTACTGGTCCCATCGCCAAATAAGGCAGTACCTCTTTTTTGAATTTACGAAGCCGATTATAATTTTCCGAACGAAATGCTCGAGAGCAAATTGTTTTATCGGTGAGTGTAGGAAAATAACGAAACTCTCCCAATGACCTGCACTTGCATTCAATGTGTGTTTTAAACCAGTCGAATTCTTAGTAAAAATCCATAACAGCTGAATTTAGTTTGTAATCGGAAAGCACAGATGTAAAATAAATGCGACAAAAAAAGAAGCATAGAATTATTAGTATGTATTAATAAACATAGTTTATTAAGGATTAAGGAAAAAAGAGGTGGCGCGCCAAGTCGACAACTAATTGAGTCTTGACACATCTTCGCACTTGTATTGCCACGTGGATGCATCTTTGTGGCTGTTTGTCCCCACGTAGACATGTATCTTCAAGACTATATACTTGTATGTGCGAGCGTGTGTATAATAATACTATAACTAATTAATAATATTGAATGTGGATTTGAGAATTTCTATAGATATACAATAAGAAGAAAAGATACACGGGAATACTTAGATTAGACAACATAAGTAACTTTGATCAATTCATTTACGTATAGTCTCGTTTTATAGTTGATGTCAAGCAAGATTAGCTAGGTTTAACCTTCTCGATCCCTCATACCCGAGTTGGCTAAAATCTACCACAAATACCAACAATCCTAGACGTGAGGCTTTCGTTGTGTTTAAATGTAAATAATTATAATATATAATTTTCCTTGAAATATTTTTGCAAATGTAAAGGCAAAGATTATGTTTATATATATAACAAAATGATTTGTTAAAATGTTAACAAATACTTGTGATTTTTCTGGAAAGAACTAACACTCTATAGTCTAAATTTATTGTAACATGTAAACGCAGAAAAAACAATGGAAGACGTTAGTAGGGGCATAGAGGATCCAAAATGACAAACGAACAAAACGTAGATATCAAAAGAAGCCGTTTATCTCTTTAGAAAGAAGAAGAGAACAAAAGGTTGGGCCTGCTTCATTTATTGGCTTTGTGATAATTAAGACATCAATCCTTGACAAAAATCACAACCTGTCCGTAGCTTTCTTGCACCACTGTACGTGACTACACATTGAGGCAGTACAAACACTTACACAGAAACGTACCAATTTATACATTCAATTATCGTGTTGACCTCACATGGAATTTATTTATTATAGTACATTTGGTTGGCGTGAGTCAATTTAAAGTCCATTTTAAAGAATATATTTCTTCAAAAACAATCATGGCTTTGAACCATTTCAGATTTCAGTATCAATATACACACCACTTAAACTAATTAATCACTATAATAGATAAAACGAAATCGCTAGGCGGCCGCCTCCGCGGTGGGTAATCGTTCGGCGACCAGGAACCGCTGGGATTTTATGTAATCGCTAAAAAAATCGGAAATTTTGATAAAACTTGATTTTTGTTCGTTTAATGTTAGTAATCCATTATTCTAAGATGGATCTATGTAATCTGGGTAAAAATATGAAGAAAAACGAAGGAAAACTGATGAAGAATATGAAAAACTATGGATGGCGGCGACAATTTAGGGTTGCAGAATCGCATTCTCGAGGAAGAAGAAGAACACGAAATGATTTTAGTACCTTTCATTAAAAGGAAAGGTAAAAATCAGACCAAAGCCGATACTAATGGACCTCGAACACATATCCTTTCTTTGAAATTATCAACAATAACCACTAGACCAAAGCTTTTTCTCATATAAGTCTCACTATTAAACATATATATAACTTAAATATCGATAAAACCTCTAAAACTAATCTCCAATTAAATTGCGATTAATAGATTAATCGCTAGGCGGACCTCGAATGCCCGATCAACACCTAGCAAAATTTAAAACATGGGATATAGTATATACTTTTCGGGTCCTCTTTACATATTATATTAATTAGTACATAAAAGAGGCTTACATCAATCATATAGTCGGTTTAGTTTTCTTCTTCTTCGTTATGTATGGGTTTAGAAATTGTTAGATCGAATGGTTGATTCTTATTGATCGGATACATACAAATTTTTCACATTAACTTTCACAATTATTATTATGTAAGGAACAAACAAGATGCAAGGACAATTCATTGGATCTAGTACTAAATCTTAGTAGCTTGTAAATCATCTTGTGTGACGTCTTAATAGACACTGAAACAATCTTTAGAGGTCACTCTGTGTGCTTCATAAGACAAATAAAGAAAGTAAAAGAATCAGGAAAAAAAAAAATGTGAGGCCTCATTTACCATACTTCACTATCGTAATTATTTTATTTCGTCGATTTTGTGATTGTTAACACACTCGAGATTGCATCAAAATAATGTGAGGCCAGATTTACCGAATAGACGTAATATTTACGAAGATGTGACGATAATAAGTACGAAAATTCCGTAACGAAAGCTAAATAAATCTCAAAACTAACCAAATAAAGAAAAAGAAAATAAAGCTTTTGGGTACAAAACATTTTTGGCAGGAAGAAAGCAGCCAAAACCAACTTTTTGAGGAAGTGCCCTCTCCCGTAGGTAACAGAAGATTCAACTAAAGCCTCACAATATTTTCCTACATTTTCCAAAAACACCAAAATTAACATATAAAATCATAACTGTCCTTTTTATTTTATCTTCTTTTGCTGTCTTTCGGGCTAATCTGATAAGCTAATAAGGTTAAGACAATTTAATGCTAAAAGTTTTGTAGTCAGGAAAAAAATAAAAAATAAATATTACCCTTGATTGATATATATAATACTTCTTTTTCTTCTGAAATGTCAACATAATGATTATATGGGACACATACGTATGCGTGTGTGTACATATAGAATAGATTGTACATTACTTTCGAATTAGCCGGACACGTCTACGGTTGATTATTCAAGGATTTTGTATAGAATAAAATGAACATGCATGTCTCAGTCGTTATAAGAGAAATTTGACGTTATAAGAGAAATTTGAATTTGAAATGCATAGCATTTTGTTTGATATAGTTATAGGAACTATCATTTTATGACGTTGCGGAAAAAATTCGGACAAAATTTTTCCTTTTTTCATAAATATATTTTGTAGATAGTCATTTATTTAATTATTTGTATGGTGTTGTGTAAAATGTATCACATTATTCTTTACAAATTTCATGTCATATACCTTTCTAAAAAAAAATCATGTCATGTACGATAACTATTTGTATCTTTCAGTGCCGTATTTATTTCGAGACAATGTTATATACAGTCATAAACAGCTAATCAATTAACATGTGATAATATACTATTAGTTTAAAAAAAAACATAGAGCATCTGACGCATCTGTATGCTTAAATTAACAAAAGATTGTTTAATTACGTATATAAATTTCTCACATGTATATATCAGTTATTTATAAAAATATACTACTTTTAGTAATTTACAATTAAAAAAATACTTATGTTTATAACGCCGGAGGTAAGATGTATACTTGTATATCAACATAATATTTTCATGGATCTGTGGATCGAATAACATCAGTCACAAAACAAAAAGTGGCATGCAACAGCACCAATCACCATGTTTATATATTGGAAACATAAGTTGAAGAATCGTTGGAGCCTTTACCTAATTGCTAGTATATATGCATCGCGTCCAAGGGGAATAGCCATCTTCCGATGCTTTCAATATACAGCAAATTGCTTTTTAGTGGCATACTTGGGTTTGAAATGCTCTCATTACATCAATTAACTGATTAGTTTTACAAGCAGAAACTTCAAAATCTCGCTCTTGCAAATTGTTCACTTTTCTAGTAAAAATCGAACTTAAAAGAAAAAAGAGCGAGCCAAGTTGATTATTACAACTGCTTAATGTTCATATATTAGACTATTCATATGTCCCACCACGTGTACGGTCAGGATGTTAGGAAGCTTCATACTTAGCTGGTAACATCGTGTCCGCAAACTATCGCTATTACTTGTCAAGTTATACTCATCGCTGCGAATATATGAATGCACCTTAATTTTGAAAAATAAAAATATACAAAAAAATATATTGTTGATGAGATAGTAGTTTGTCTTATGGTTACAAATTAGAAATTGTAGTTTTGTCATCTAGCCCGGATTTAACCATGATGTTTTGCTTGAACAAAATTCAAGTATTGCGATCCGTTTAACCTTCATCGCAGGGTGCAAACCTATAATATTCTAATTTAACCAAAGTCTATTATTGTAAAAATTTAATTGGAATCAAGTGCAAATAATTTTAATTAATGATTAGAAATGTGTTATCTTATTTTGTTTACCTTTTTTTGTTTATACTTTCGGATAAAACTACTTACGTCAGCCATTAAGGTATTGTAAATTTGTATTCCGTTCTAGCTAGTCCTAATGTAAAGATGTATACATACTAAAAAAAAACACTCAACGATTTTTTAAAATACATATATTTTTAATATATTAATTTAGTTAACTTAAGGGTATCATCGTAATTAGCGCCGAGCCACTAATAAATGCGACTATATAAAGAGGGTTGATGAAGCGGCTTTGGGTGTCACAAGGTTCAAGCTTTTACATAGTCTCTTCCATAAAAACAAACCTCTTTGAAACAGTGGAAACACTTTTTATCTCTTAGTTCCCGAAAGGTATCGATTCTATATCCTAAGAAAAACACATCCATCTTCTCATTTTTTTAATTTATATCCTGTTTATATGTATGACTATTCGTTATTGTTTCGATACATATGTATAAGCTATATATGAACGTTAACGTAAATATTGGTTATAATTTTTTGCTAAGAATTATGATTTTTACTTATGGTCGACAGTTAAAATGTCAATGGATAAGCCACCGTTGGCCTCCGGTTTAGCTCGAACACGATCGGAGCAGCTATATGAGACGGTGGCTGCAGCCATCAAATCACCTCACGGGTCCATGGACGCTAATGGTGTACCTGCGACAGCACCGGCGGCCATTGGAGGAGGAGGGACGTTATCAAGAAAATCAAGCCGGAGACTGATGATGGGGGCGTCTCCGGGGAGGAGTAGCGGAGCCGGAACACACATAAGGAAGTCTAGGAGCGCTCAGCTAAAGCTCGAGCTAGAAGAAGTGAGCAGCGGTGCAGCTCTGAGCCGTGCGTCAAGCGCATCGCTAGGGCTTTCGTTTTCCTTCACCGGCTTCGCTATGCCGCCGGAGGAAATCTCCGACTCGAAACCGTTCAGCGACGACGAGAATATACGTAAGTCGTGTGAACTCATGTCTACTGTTTAAGCACAAGGGTACTTTCGTCAATTCAGTTACGGTGTTCCCATACTGAGAGGGTAGTATTGTCATTTAGAGATGCAATTAATGATACAATAATAATGATAACAACGGATATATATATGATTGGTGTGCGTTGCTTTGCTTTTTTTTTTTTTTTTGGTTGCATGAGAGTCGGATAAACTATTTAAAAGAGATGCACCTAATTGGCCTTCTAATTTGTTCCACGTGTTCTCTTTCTCGTGCAACAGAAACTTTCCACCACTTATTTTCTTTTCACTTTCTTCCTTTTTTTTTTTTTTTTTTTTTTTTTTCTTTTCTTCACTTTTCAATTGCTAATTCCGTGGTGCGTGCAATTAATATATTTAGAGAGGGGAACTTTTTAATATGTAATGAGAAAGCATTTAAATTTTACATGATATCTCTGTTGTATAAAATATTCTTTTTTGTCAACCCCAGTGGTTTGAAATGATAATTGTTTGTTTAATTTAAGATGTACGATATTATATACCACATAACTCGAGAGCAAACTATTCTTAAATCATATGCTGTTATTGGCCCGATATTAAAAAAGATAAATGCTTTCAAAAAAAGATCCTACATTAAGAAAAGTTTTGATATTAGTTGCTTAAAGAAATACAAATTAATTTTGTCAAAGATGCATCTACATAGCGAGTGTTACAGTTTTTAGTATTTTTGTTCCTTTTTGTATGTGTTGATATTTTGTCAGTCTGAGTATTTGTTTTAGGAAGTCAATCATTCACTACAATATTTATTGTCGTAGTTGTTCTCTTTTATTTGATAACCATCGGTCCATTTTCTTTAGTTGTACGAAATATTAAAATTATCAAAAATAAATTAAATCATTCCTTCTTCTTTTGGATTTCTGGTTAACATTGAGACGCTTCTTTCTCAGTATCGATATATTTTTCATTTACTCTCTCTTAATGATACTATTTTAGTATTTTATA
The DNA here is from genome assembly GCA_963667165.1 of Barbarea vulgaris. Taxonomy (NCBI): domain Eukaryota; kingdom Viridiplantae; phylum Streptophyta; class Magnoliopsida; order Brassicales; family Brassicaceae; genus Barbarea; species Barbarea vulgaris. Next base: position 25,582,626 of record OY763891.1, read on the forward strand.
TGTTAAGTGCATATATTGGTAGAAACAAAATAATTAAATAATAAAGACTAATAGCGAATATGAAAAAAAAGACAAATAAAGTTAGTGATTTGTAAACGTCACGTAGTGATTGAATTTCCATTTTAACAGCTTTTTAGGACCTAAGTAGGTAAAAAATAGGTAAGAGGAAGTCCAAATATCTCTACTAATTAGTCAAAAATGGTGGGTCCCAATTATAGAGTTCTTAGTTTTGATCTGTTGTTATAATCTGTTACTAATGTACCTCAAAGTCTAAATGTCCCATAAAGATGGTGGCTGACAAAGATTGGCCAACTTATACTTTACGTTTCGTATAACATAAGCTCACTTACCATAGTGTTTAGGTGTTAACATTCACCTACTTAAAGATTCACACACTGAGTCACTGAACTCTTTTTGTTTATTGAGTAAACGATGGATCAACGATCTCACCAAACTGTTTCAGCGGAAGACATTGAAGCGGGAATCAAGAAGCCTAAGTTCCATGCAGAGCCAACATTACCCATTTTTCTCAAGGTACACAATCATATCAAACCAGACAAAGAAAATAACATATATATATATATGGGATTGTTAATGTTCGTTTCCAAGAGAAATGTTATAATTTGGATTGAAGTATTTAGTGATTTCCGCTTATGGTGTGATGGATCTCTTTTGGTACTGATCTTCTCTGTTTGCACAGGCACTGAGAGGAGATCAGAACTATCACACATGTGTCTCTATCTATGTGTATCTACTTTTCATCAGGTTTATGTCTTGTACATAATCTCATCTTACATGAAATTTATGTACAAGACTTAAAATATATCCATAGTCGAATAAAAAACAAGGGGGGGGGGGGGGAAGAAGTGTAATAAGATTTTTGAAAATAGGTTTCATGAGTGAGCTAATCTCAAGACTTAAATGGTGGTAATTGTGAATCTGATGCAGTTCAGGGATGTTACATACAAAGTGGTGATTAAGAAAATGACTTCATCTGTAGAGAAAGAGATATTGACTGGGATAAATGGGAGTGTGAATCCTGGTGAAGTTCTTGCTCTCATGGGACCTTCAGGGAGTGGCAAAACAACTCTTCTTAGCTTACTCGGTGGTCGAATCTCTCAATCCTCTACCGGAGGCTCTATTACTTACAACGACAAGCCATACTCTAAATTCTTGAAAAGCAAGTCAGTATTTTTTGCCCTAAAACTCACACTCTCTCAGTCTCTTGTAAGAGTTAATACACATGGAGACTTAACAAATGTTTCTTGGTTTGGTGGCAGGATTGGGTTTGTGACTCAAGACGATGTTCTGTTTCCTCATCTTACCGTGAGAGAAACGCTAAACTACGCTGCTCGTCTGCGTCTTCCCAAGACTCTTACAAGGGAGCAAAAAGAGCAACGAGCTTTTGATGTTATCCAGGAGTTGGGTTTGGAGAGGTATGTTGCATACAAATATCACAAAAATGTAAAAAATTTGCTGAGGTCCCTTAACTACAAAATCGATGGTTTCAGGTGCCAAGACACTATGATCGGTGGAGCATTCGTGCGTGGTGTATCAGGTGGAGAGAGGAAAAGAGTTTCTATTGGAAACGAGATCATCATTAATCCTTCTCTATTACTTCTTGATGAACCAACCTCTGGTTTAGATTCCACCACTGCTCTTAGAACCATCCAGATGCTCCACGATATCGCCGAGGTTTGTTTGTTTGTTAGTTTCAGACCATTTGTACTTTTTGTTTTGATTGTTGTCTAAATCTTGTCAAAAATGTGTTGGGAAAAGGCGGGTAAAACCGTGATCACAACGATACATCAGCCATCAAGTAGGCTCTTCCATAGATTCGACAAACTGATTCTACTAGGAAGAGGAAGTCTTCTCTACTTTGGGAAATCATCAGAAGCTTTAACTTACTTCTCTTCCATTGGTTGCTCTCCTCTTATTGCCATGAACCCTGCAGAGTTCTTGCTCGATCTCGCCAATGGTAACATCAACGATATCTCTGTGCCTTCTGAGTTAGAAGATAGAGTTCAAGTTGGTAATTCAGGCAGAGAAAATCAAACTGGCAAGCCATCTCCTTCTGATGTTCATGAGGTAATCACGTAATAACAACATTTTTAGCAAATTAAGATTATCTTTAACCAAATTTAGTTCTGATATACATTGGAAAAATTGTAAGCAGTACCTAGTGGAGGCATACGAGACTCGAGTTGCAGAGCAAGAGAAGAAGAAACTATTGGATCCTGTGCCGCTTGATGAAGAAGCTAAGGCCAAATGTTTGCAACTAAAGCGACAATGGGGAGCGGGCTGGTGGGAGCAATACTGCATACTCTTCTGCAGAGGGATCAAAGAACGGCGACACGAATACTTCAGCTGGTTACGTGTTACACAAGTTCTTTCCACAGCTGTCATTTTAGGTCTTCTATGGTGGCAGTCGGACATCCGCACTCCAAGTGGACTACAAGATCAGGTATGTCGTTATCGTGATTGCACTTTGAGAAATCAAGGTTCGGGTTGGTTTTTATGCAGAGTCCTAATATCATTCTTTTTTTTGCAGGCCGGTTTGCTCTTCTTCATAGCTGTTTTTTGGGGATTTTTCCCTGTTTTCACAGCTATCTTTGCGTTTCCACAAGAGCGAGCGATGCTTAATAAAGAGAGAGCAGCAGATATGTATAGATTAAGCGCATATTTCCTAGCTCGGACCACAAGCGATCTCCCTCTCGACTTTATTCTGCCTTTTCTATTCCTTCTCGTGGTCTATTTCATGACAGGTCTTCGTCTCAGCCCATATCCTTTCTTCTTGAGCATGCTCACTGTTTTCCTTTGCATCATTGCAGCTCAGGTACGTATCTTCAAACAAACAAAAAAAACATTTTGTAATTAGATAAAATATAATCATTTTTATTGTGTCTTCTCTTTGCTAGGGACTTGGACTTGCTATTGGTGCCGTTTTAATGGACTTAAAGAAGGCTACAACTTTGGCTTCAGTAACTGTCATGACTTTTATGCTCGCCGGAGGATTCTTTGTCAAGGCAAGTCCTCTGCTTCTTGAATTCCTCTGTTTTTTTTTTTTTTTAATTTCCTCTGTTTTATTGATATCCGCTCTTTATTTATTTTTGACTCCCGCAGAAAGTGCCGGTTTTCATCTCATGGATACGTTATCTATCTTTCAATTACCACACCTACAAGCTTCTTCTTAAAGTACAATATCAGGACTTTGCTGACTCCATCAATGGGATGAGAATAGACAATGGACTAACTGAAGTAGTCGCACTCGTTGTTATGATTTTCGGTTATCGCCTCCTCGCTTATCTGTCTCTAAGGCAAATGAAGATCTCAACTTAACCCAATTTTTCACACCAAACATAACAAAGATGAAGCACTAGTAAGGCAGCATACATAAAGAGTGCGACAGATCTTGACATGACCAGTCCCTGACAACGATTAAGAGAGATTGGTCCTAAGATTTTTCTTGCTTAATTACAAAGATATTGTGAGTTTGATAATGATTGGGTGGTGAAAGATGTCTTGATTGGAGAAGCGATATGTTTTGGTTTGTATTAGTAGATCGAATCTAAAAATGGTTCATGTCTATTAACAAGAAGAACCTTATGGTTTGATCTAATCTTCTTAAGTCCTAGTCTAGTTATTCTTCTTAAACATTTCTAGCTTTTGTGGCTTCATTAGGGTTGCATATTTGCAAGATATGAAAATTATAAAATATATATCTGGGGCATATTTTTTAGAATTCGCATCTTAAAAATGTTGGACCGCCTCTGCCTTTATTTCACGTGACAACAAATTTGTTAGGTGGAGAAGCTATCAAATTCATAAACATGCAAATATCTTACGTCACAACACAACACTGAAAACACTTCAAATAATAAAACTTCTTGTATATGTTAGAAACCCCCTAAATAGTAAAATTATTTTAAAAATTCCTTAAATCTAAAATATCTCAACAAATATTCAGAATCCATGATTGAATAAGTAGTCATTTTCTTACAAATAGACTGATTTTTTTATTTAACCATTGCTAAATTGAAATCTTCTTACAATTAAAACGATTCAACTTGTTTTGAGATCATTTCACTCAATAAGAATAATGAACCAGATGGACATTCACAACGCATTCCATCATAGTGATTTAGGGGAAAAGATGAAACTTCAGCACAAGCACACTCCCTCATATATTTATTTGTCACAATGTAGACAAAAAAAAAAGCTTTTGCAAATGATAAGATAGACCGAAATAAAGTGTTAAACTAGAAATTTTTGTAAACACAGGTTCTTACCACACACACACACACTAGTTGGAATAAAAGGGCTGTAGCAAATCCATCATTGTTCTTCACTTGTTTTATTTTTAATTGAAGATAAATAAAGGTTTTACTCACTGGGACGAATAAATAACCATGTTGAAGAATGAGCCAAAGATGATTTGCCTGTTTACAACCAAACGGATGGCAAAGGACCAAATGTCCTTTTTCAGGACACAAATGTTCTCTCCGTTTGGCTGAAACATAAGGGACAAGAAAGAAGACCGGTGAACCAAATCTTGTCTTATCCCCATTTGCTGATCATGTATTAAGATTGCAGCAGCCAATATCCATTGATGCTGCTATCCACTTGCTAGGCATGACAATGCCACCAGGAGAATAGACCGATGAACTTAGAAAGTAGTCCATACTTGTAACTTCTGATCCCGAGAGATTAGGCCCATTTGCTTCCCTTGATGAGTTCATGTTCCCGTTTTCAGGATGAAAGACTTCAGAACTCTGAGAATTGCTTGGTTTAGACTGCTTACCCGCATCAGCTTTCTTAGTGTTCAAGAAACGCCCGCCAGTTCCTCTAGGACGGCGCATAGCATGGAGATGGCGCGAGTGATGCATATATGGCTGTGCCTATGCAACATCATAACATAAGGCAAGATTTGGGAATGCATTTGCACCAACATTACCAATTAGTTTTCATTAAGTTACCTTACGACTTCTTCTTAGTTTGTCAGCCTTTGCACGGGACTGGCGTCGCCTGATGATTCCATGGTACTGCTTTGAGTTCACATAGATGGTACCATCTTGTTCTGTCTCCATCTTTAGAGGCAGCATTACTCGGCCTGACGACAGATGAGGTACATAGGCTGAAACAACTCCATAGTATTGTTCCACATGAGGATGCTTTGTGTAGATCTACATGAAAACAAAATTATAGCAAACACTCAGGAACATATATAAAGAAATTGATAGGTTTTATGAGATGTTTCACTGCAAGAACACAGTACCGTTGGCTGAGCAAATCCAAACTCGAAGCAAGCTGATTGCATCGCGAGAGCAACATGAGGCGTTGGCACATCTCTTGAACTCTTTCCACCACCTAAATCAAAATTACCTTAAAACATTTTTATATTCACTCTCTAATGTGCAAAACAGTGAGGTAATGTCTTCTTGCAAAACTATTAATATACGTTACGGTTTATGTAATCTATAGCACTTGCACCAAAACCCCACTTGGAGAATTCAGAATTTTCAGTAAGAACATTCGAAAGTTGAGAGTGTACCAGGTGAGAAAGTGAAGAGAGTTGCAGAGCTTTGTTTATCCACCACACCTGGTTCTGTCTCCGGAGTAACTACCTTAACTCCGGGGATTGAATCAGAAGCGTCTCCGGAAAGGCTCTCCGTTGTCAACGGCTGAGATCCAAAAGCATTCCACCAAGGAGTCTGTGGAGCCGACAAAAGTTCCTCAGTTTGCATAGCTTATGTTCTAAAGTCCAATGGAAAAGTGAAAGAGCGCCAAGATTAGGTGTTGCTGAGTTGAAAGATCTGCTGAACAAGATAAAAAAAAGTCAACAACTAAAGAGTTATCTAAATGAAATCTTTGTCGAAAGATAAAAACTCTAACAAGATAAAGAACTTTAAGATTGGGTTTTAAAGCAAAGCATACGAAGGAACCCATCTGCAGATCACAGTCAAAAAACAGAGTTTGTTGTCTAAAGAAAGAAAATTTGGGAGAAACGAAAAAGAGTATAGACCCCAAAAAATCAAATCCATAAACGTAATAGCAATGGTAGAGAAGAACCTCAACATAAACTCAAGGATCCAAAAAAAAAAAAAGCAGAAGAAGATGATGAAGAAGTCAAACAACAGAACAAATCTTAGAAAAACAATCCAAATTGGGATAAGAAAACATTAGCAGAGAAAACTTACAGAGAGAGTGAGATTCCTGAGTGTTGGGAGCCTTGTCGGTTCCAAAGAAGGAACAAAGATTCACAAAGAAAGGGAAGAGAGAGATTGGCGAGCAAGTGTAATGGAAACTATAGCTTCATCAACCAATCACATTCAACTTTCATGCGAGTCTTTTTATTTAATTATTATTAGTTTTTTTCTTTATTAGGTGACATAAAAATAGACAAAATTATTGTTGTTGTGAACTGTAGCGTTGGCTTGACGTGCGCTCTCCACAAGCTACTTTGATCCCACTTCATATCATTTTCACCAATGATGTTTGGTTTTTATTCCCATTTGATAAAATAGAAAAAAAATGTAGCTACGACATATTTATATAGGCTGAACAAAAAACTCTTATGGCACAAATCGAATATATTCGGTCGAAATGGCCATTCCATCATCGTAAACAGATATTGACTTAGAGTTGCAAAAATCGCAAGTTTGAGGATGACAAAAAAATGAAAATTCGATTTGAAAAAAAAAAAAAAACCACTTATAGACTTGAATGCATCTATGCCAACTTGATAAATTTATTGGTTTTGTTTCACCTATTCTTTTGGGGAAGAAACAATTTGTAGATTAGAAAGAAAAAAAATCATCAATTAATCCACGTTTAGACAATTATGTTATTCAGTCATGGGTATTAATGAAATACAAATTCAAGTATGAGCTATTTGCTATTCTAAATTATGAATTAAGATAGAAAATGACTAGAACTAATATTTGTAAATCATGTTACAGATTTTAAAATGGGCAACTCTTAAAATCAATTGTTATTTAAAATGGCGTTAATTATAACTCATTAAAATAAAATATTAATGTATTTTTTTTTGTCAACCAAAACTTTATATAAAAGTATAATAACTATGAATTATATATATGTTCATATTCTATTAACATCTATGGTTGACTAAATAATATTTGTTTGATTGAATAATGTCTGACATTTTTTTTTTTGAATATCTGTAAAAGCTATTAATTAACGCCACTGGTACATTATTTGTTAATTTATGTAAAATCACCCTACAAAACAAAAAGGAAAAAAAAAAACTATATGACACAACTACATTCTTATCGTTGACTCGGGAGCTTCATCACCAAAAACATATACATCTCCTTTCCAATGAATGCGACGGTGGTTCCACCTGAGTCCGGCCCCTGGCTAACGGCCACCGATAGGATCGGTGGATTCGCTTACGGGATCGGAGTCTCCGTTGGTATACTTCTCCTAATTACCACAATTTTCCTAGCTTCTTATTCTTGCACTCGAAGCCATCTCTCCGCCTCTCCCACGACCGCTCCAAGGACAAGACGCCGGCAAAGACAGACCAATGGAACGTTTCCAGCTGGCCAAGAACGTTTCCACTTCGACGGTGGTGATCAAAATGACACCGTGGTGGTCGAAGTCTTGGGGCTAAACGAGGAGGTCATCAAGAGTTTTCCTAAGCTTCCGTACGAAGAGGCTCGTGTGAGTTATAGCTTGCAAAGGGAATCCACTACGACGTCGTGTTGCTCTATCTGTCTTGCGGATTACAAGACGACGGACATGATCAGGGTTTTGCCTGATTGTAGCCACTTGTTCCACGACAAGTGCGTTGACCCTTGGCTCAGGCTTCATCCTACCTGTCCCGTTTGCCGTACGTCTCCGTTACCATCGCCGGCGATGACACCTGTCGCTGATGTTGTTCCCTTTTCCCTCCGGCCGATGGTTGTTGACACTTGACTAATTCGTTCCCTTTTTACTTCTAAAAAAGAAAAAGAACAAAAATTCTTGTTGACATTTTTAAGAGTATATATAATATAATCTCTAAGCGGTAAAGTTTCACGGGTTTTATTTGGTTATTTATACAAACAAATTTTTAGTGATTAATCTTTGAGACAATTTTGTAATTTTGTAATGTTTGAGAGATTATGCTGGTGGAGTGACTTAAGTTAGACTTTATTATTTATTTTACTTGAATATAATAATGATATTCTGTTAACTGGAGGCAGAAAATTGATTCTTGTTATGTTGCGCTACGGATAAGACCAATTCCCAACTTACACAATAGATTTGCGACAAATTTCAAAATTGAAAAGGAATATTTATTGACAAATAACCAAAGATTCGTGGTTTTATAAAATTATTGAAAAAAGGAAGAAATTTTATAAAATTATTGAAAAAAGAAGAAAAAATTTAAAATTATATTTTTAATGGTACTTTTTGTTTTATAAAATTGTAGATTTTGACGTAAAAAAAAATGTATAGAATTTATATTAAAATAATCCATATTGTATCATACCGACATGGATTCTATTCAATTAATTTTTTCAGATAATAAAGAAAAGAAATCTACTTTAATCTTTTTTTGGCGTCATATACTTTAATGTGGTGAAACATTTGCACCAAAATTGTATGTGTATATCTTTTATGTATATATATATCTATTCCTTAGTTTTTGTGTATATATACAAATATCCTATATTCTAGGAGTCTCTGTATAAGCAAGGCCATTGACGGTCAAACTAATACAAGGGAAATCGAGCCGTCCATTAGCAGAAACATTGACCTAGCTGAAACAACGGTCCAGATCTCGCCCTACATTCCTTGATATTAAGAATCTAAAGATTCGGCAACTCTCACTCTGTTTCTTTGATCATCATCGTCGTCTGAAACTCTTCCTTATATAGCTTCCGAGAGATTATATCGATGATGTCGAGGATCTTCGTTATTCTTCCCCTAGCTGTTTCTCTTCTCCTCCTTGTTTCAACGATTTCTCAAGCCATCGATGTCCATTACTGTGGTACGTGACAATTCGAAATTGAGTTCTAAAACTCGATAACTTGGCTTTTGTTTGACTGATATTGAAAATTCAATTTTTTGATGGGAAATTTTGGAACTTGACGATTTGGTTGTAGAGGAGAAGGCAGAGTATGAAGTAAAAGTGAAAGAGGTTGATATATCACCTAATCCTATAGCCCCAGGCGAGCCAGCTACATTCACCATCTCTGCCAACACAGGTTTTGTTCACTACTCTTCTTCTAACACTTTTTTTTTTTTTTTTTTTTTTTTTTTTTTTTAATCTTTAAGTATTATATTGATACCATACCAATGATACAGAGATGATGATTAGTGTTTGTTATGATAGAAAGACAATGTGAGTCTGATTGCTGCTGATGATTAGTGTTTGTTATGATAGTCATCCATGTGTTTTGCTTCTTAGTCGAATTGAATAATAATGAATCCGTTTATGATGTGATTGTTTTGTTTTGGGGTGATTTAAAATAAAGGGCGTGTGATTTTTTTTGGGAAGTTGGTGATTGAAGTTTCATACTTTGGATGGCACGTTCACTCTGAGACACATGACCTCTGCACTGAGACAACTTGTCCTATACAAACCGGAGATTTCTTGGTCTCACACTCTCAACTTCTTCCTGTTTTTACTCCTCCTGTAAGTTTTTGGTCTATTTGTTTGCAATCATAATAAATGGCTCTTTCAGAATAGAGAAAGCTTCCAATAAAAAAAAACAGGAAGATGACAGATTTCTACTCTTATTTATCTTTCAGGGTTCCTACTTGCTGACAATGAAGATGATTGATGCGCACAAGAAAGAGTTAACATGTATTAAATTCTCGTCCAACATTGGACTCACATCATCTGTGAATGACATTTAGAGCTGATTCACATTCCCATTCATTGGACTCGGCTTTTGTATAAATAGTTTCAAAAGCTTTGTTATTATTTTTAGTTTTTGTGACATCACTTTGTTATTCTTTCTATACTAGTATTAGTTATGTCAGACCTGAATGTGCTTTTCACCATAAGATATATATATATAATTATATCGCCAGGTCTTATGGCATGAGTCAAATTGAAGATGTCTTAACCATCATTAATTAATTTGAAACATAATGTAATGCGAAAAAGTAATCAGAGTATTGATTTAAATTTGAGCCAATTTGACTAATTCGAAATTGCAAGCTAGCTAAAGCTGAGCTACTTTACCAAATTACATCATTGCACGTTTATGGAAATTGTAAAAGACAAGACAGGCATTATCATTCTAACCACACTAAAAAGAAGGAATAAAAACTTCCCAAATCAATCGATGATTCTTACCAGAAAGATTTATAGTATTTCTTAAAGCTCCATTATATTATAGCATCTTCCTTTTTTTTTGTTTTATTTATCCTCTGGCAAAATTGGGTTGATTGAGTAAAAATCATTACTGATGAGTATTTTTTGTCTCTGTGATTGAGGAGGTGTGAGTTTTTATCATCTACATTATTGTAGCAATGACTCATCAAACCAAAAAAAATAAAAACTTTTTTATCTTTTCGTTCTGATGAAAAACCCCATCAAGAAAGACTTTTGAAAGCTAACCCAGAAAGTGGCTTTTGAAACTTTTTTCATCCCCACACGTTAACCAAACAGGAAACCTGAAAACGAAGAACCCATTAAGTTTTTTTTTTTTTTTTTTTTTTTTTGGCTCTCGTACTTGATCTTATCTTCATCGGAAGTCTTCTCTTTACCTCTTTTCAGATTCTTGAATTGTTTTTTTTTCTTTCCAACAAAAGATCCAATTTTTTGGTAGCAATGAAAGGAATGAAGGAAAGATTGGTGAAGAAAATCAAACTCATCACCACTGTTAAGACGTTGAAGCAAGGCTTAGCTCTTCATAAGAGTAACATTGATCGCACAATCCATCATCTAAGAGACGGAATAGTCGCTGAATCTGGTCAAAGCAAAGGTTGTGTTACACCAACACTTCTAGAGCTTGAAGCTGCAGAGGAGCAAGAACAAGAACAGAATCTTGAAGATGAAAGAGAGATTCTTTTGGAGTTTGAAGAGAATTGTCCACCTGGAGGAGAAGATTCGGTCGTATTCTACACGACGGGCTTGCGAGGAGTGAGGAAAACATTCGAAGCCTGCAGAAGAGTTAGATTCTTGTTAGAGAATCACAGGGTGATGTATAAAGAGAGAGATGTTTCAATGGATTCAGAGTTTAGAGAAGAGATGTGGAGGTTGCTTGGTGGGAAAGTTACATCTCCGAGGCTGTTCATTAGAGGTAGGTACATTGGAGGAGCAGAAGAAGTTGTGACACTGAACGAGAACGGGAAGCTCAAGAAGCTTCTGGAAGGGATCTCACAGGTTGATTCGCCTTGCGAATGTTGCGAGAATGAAAGGTTTTTGATATGTTCTATTTGCCATGGAAGCTCAAGATTGCTTGCAGATCATCACGATGAAGAGAGTAGTAATGATAAGATGTGGACGAGATGCATAGAATGTAACGAGAATGGGCTTGTAAAATGTCCTCTTTGCTCTTAGTTGAAGTTATAATAACTATCTGATTTAACTTTGTAGAGTACAATGTGTGAAATTTTTCAAGCTTTGAAACGTTTTGTTTAATCGTTTGTGTTATGTATTTGATGCATAATGTAAAAGCAGTAGGAAGAAAAAAAAAACACCAAGTATGAAAACTCATTCTAAATTTAAGAAGTTAACTATTTTGCTACATCAAAACTGTCTCTCTGTCTCAAACCAAAGTTGACGCCCTTGAGATGCTTTCATCTAAAACTTGTAAGGCGAGAGTAGCAACACATACTCGCACAGAAGAATACAGTAATTATTAAAAGCTTCACTCTTCTTCTCAAATCAGGCATAGTAGACTGATACGAGAGGGATATCAACGTCATTGTCATTCTGATCCTCACAAGCGACAACAACATCCAAGTGACGTCTATAAGCAGGCAATTCAACCTTAGCCACTTCTCTTGCAAGATCCACCACTTTCTTGTCCATCCTCTCTTTATGCCTTGGGAACATACTGTTGTACAGTAAACAGCTTCCGCAAGATATGCTGTACGCATTGAGCCCTTTCTCTTCTAGCCATTTTAGCAACTCCCTTAGACTCGGGTTTCCCTTTATCACCCACCGGTCCCAAACCGTCCAGCTTTGGTCTTGGTGCTTCACCACTTTTGGTGGAACTGGCTCAGCTATTGAGAAGAGCGGTAAGGCCAGATTAGCAAATGTGTTTCTGTAGTCCTCCACTTTGTGTGACCCGTCCAAGACCTTGTACAGCTCGAGGCATACGAAACCCGTTGCCATAGCAGTTGATGTTGCAATTGCGGGTATGATTCTTCCGGCGATGAACTTGGCTTTAAGCTTGTCCACCTCGGGAACACTGTAGTTCCTTGCTCTCATGTTGGCTAGCCCAGCGATCATATCCATGTGGTAGTTGGTATCATCGTCCTAAATACAGCATAATGTTAGTTAATTGCTCTTGTAATCCAGATGAAGAATTTAAATAACAGATGGATGCAATTTTGATTCACCTTTTCAAACTGGATCGGCTTCATCCTGAACTCTGGCTGCAAGCTCAGCCTGCACCGCTCTATTTTTGCGATTAGTTCATCAATTACTGCTGCATCATCCACTGAAGCTGTAGACAAACTTGTAGCCTTCTCATCTGTCACAATCTTTGCATCGTTCCTAGGCTCAAAGTCAGGGACGATCACTCTTTCCACAGCCTCGGCTAGTCCCGTTGGGGTTTTAGCCCAATCAGGAGTAGGGATTCCGAATGTCTCGGCACGCAAGATAGATGCAGCCATGACAAAATTGATATGGCTCAGGTCGGTTGAGGAGAATTGTAACGGGAGAGGGAATCTCTTTGGTGCAGACCAGAACGGAGCTCCTGTACTAGTAGCAGCATCCTCAGGAAATGTATGAATCAACTGCTTCACACGGTTGACGAAGTAATCCTCAAACCTATATGCAAGAACTTATGTTATGAGAAGATAATCATTTATATACAGTCTCAATAAAGATTGAAGGGTTCGTGGCAACAAAGCGTACCTCAGACGAGCCCAGGTTATGCAATCCTGGAATGAATTGCACTTTTCTTTCTCGAGGCATTCAACAACACGTCCCAAAGTATCCCTAGCTTGAGCATCTCCAGCAGTTCTCATCCCATTCATGTATTCAACAGGATTTGAGAGGTATGCATTAACTTCAGCTGGTGTTTTCTCAAGCAGACCCTCAAATTCAGAGCGAGCCCATGTTAGGCAATGGTCAATGTTGTGAGGAAACGAGTGCACAGTGCACATCGGAGCCTGTTTCTCTGGTGGATCTCTTGAGGCACCATAGTTCTCCGTGAGATGAGGGATAACCATCTGTGTGTTGCACTTTGGACCTAGGGTTCCTGACTCGAGGAGAGGCTTCTGGAAATACACACATCTTGAATCGACATAAAGCCTTGCAGTGACATTGTCCAGTGCGTTGACAACAACTGTCAAATTCTCCCAGAAGCTGTCGTCAAAGACATTTTCGGTCTCAGGTCCAACACGATTTTGCAGAGCATCAATGTTGAGGCGCGAATTTATTCCTGCTGCTGCTGTTGCGGCAACAGTGGATTTAGCCTGTCCTATATTCCAATCACGAAAAAGAAACTGACGACTCAGGTTGCTCTTCTCAATGACATCATCATCGGTGACAGTAAGCTTCCCTTGAGTGCCACATGACACACCCATCAAAGCCAAGTTCTTCAAGAACTCACATCCGAGAGCACCAGCCCCAACAACAAAAACTTTGGCATCTTCGAGTTTCTTCTGAAGAGTAGACCCAAATACAGAGATCTGTGCATCGTAACGGCTATTTTGTGGTCTAAACTCTGATGCATCAAGGGGTTCCTTGGGGAGTGACTCCAGCGAATCAAAGTAAAAGAACTGCACAAATTATACAAACTCATTAGAAGATTACCAAGTACAAAAGAAATAATACTAAAAAGGGAACAGTAACTTTTAGTCCTGGTTTAGGCTTCATGTATAGTAAATGCATATATAACATAGACGAACAACATTGCTCCACAAGTGGAAGTTTTACATACAAAGACTGAACAGATGTGCCTCTGAAAATTCAAACAGAAAAGTCTTTACCTGAAAGACAGGATGGAATTTCCCAGAACATGCCTTGACAACCTCCTGCCCGACAATGCCACCAAATATTGCAGCCATGGGATTCAGAACAGCCCTGGATCCAAAGGCCAAATGCCGCAACAGTTTAGAGTTGACATCTTCCAACCTCGCATCACCCAAACTCTCATTAATGTCAATTGCAATTTCCACTAGTTTCTGAGCATCTTCTTCTGAACCAGCAAACGGAAATCGACCTGCTTGAGACAAAAACCTATCAAGTGCTTGGAATGCCAAGTGGAGAAGAGGTGGGCGGTCAAACTTTGAAAAGTCACTCAGAAGAAAGTCGCCTGGATCTTTAAGTGCTTCTCTAAGAGGTTTAAAATTTAGCACCTTTGGCTCTTTAACCTGAGTCACAATGCCACCCTTCATATATTCCCCATAGCTAGTGGTGTCTTCCTCAAGGATAAATGAATGCGGCTTCACATTTTTTATCTTCCTTGGTTTTCCATCATTTAGCTCTGTCATCCCCTTAACTTCAGAGAAAACAACAAGATTTCCATCCTCAAACTCGAGCCTCTCATCATCGACACATGAAACAAATCCAGGATTTTCATTGCTAACAGAAGCGATGATACCAGAGTGCGGCTCTTCCCCATCAACATCAAGAACAGTAAAATGAGGTCCAAAATCGCAAAACAAAGACCCAAACAGACCCCTAACATCAGCCTTGATGAATGCAATAGAAGGCTGATGACTATGACAATAATCATCAAACTCTGTCGCTTTCTCAAAAGAGATATCCACAAATACCACAGCCTGCATCAAAGAAATAAAAAGAAATCAGCAAGTTTTCTTGAGAAAATTATGAACAAACTAAACATTACTGTACATTTTTTGTAGAAACAATGTCATCCACATTCAGTCACAGATAATTGTGTCCAAGAATAATTACAGTATTTCTGACAACTAGAACAAGGAAACGACGATAAACCAAAAAAAGGACGAGTTTGGATACCTGGAAATCAGAAAGCTGCTCTTTGGTTAACTTCTCCGTCAAAGCTGAGACAGCCACGGCATTGTTGAGTTCTTGCAACTTGTGAACAGAAGCAAGTGCCTTATTCTTACCAACATCCTCCTCCGAGAAAACAAAGTTACTAGATAAGTCCCATAGCTCAACCACATTTTCATCATGAAGGGTCAATGACTTCACACCAGCGAGAATAATATTCTTGGCTAAATAGGGAAAAAGAAAATATCAATCAGAAAGAAGGAAACAAACAAGAGAATACAGAGAAATACCATTACAGATATAGTGTATAAACCTTCCAATGCCACACTAACTCTTCAGAGAAGAGACTTAACAAGTTAAGCTACAAGTTTTACAGATTCAAATACAGTGACCAAATGTACAGGTAAAGCTAGCACACAAATCAAGCAACTTCAATGACCAAATGTACAGGTAAAACATGCTTGAAACTCTTAAAAAACCAACAGGAGTAACATGCAAGGGGAAATTAACAACGAAAAAATGAGGAAATCAGAAATGAGAAGGGTTACCAATCTCGACACCAAGGCCTTGCATCCCAGAAATGAGAACGTTGGAAGCAAAAAGCCTCCTCATAGTCTCACGGCCGTAAACAGCGAGCTGTCTACTATGAAGATCTTCATCGATCTCATGATTGTTGGAGTTGTTGTTACCAAACGACGACATGTTCAGCCGTGGCTCGATGTTGTTGTTAAAACCGATGGTGGAGTTAGAGGAGAGAATCGCGGAGCCATCAGAGTTAGACTCAGTATGATCGATCCGTCGCTTCTTCATCGGCGATGAAGCAGATGCGATGCTGCTCTCCTTTACAATGAATGGTTCCATATAGTAACTGAAGAGAATAAAAACATATCAAAGTAAACATAAAGAAGCTTCGAATAACAAACAAAAAGAAATTCCGATGAAAAGGTTGGGTAAAACCTAATCGATGAACGAATCAGAGAATCGAAGGAGAGGAAAAGGAAAGCGTACCTTTGGGAAGAAGATGAAGATCGGAGGCGATAAGCGGCGAAAGTAAAGAGAGAGTAAAAGGCTTTGTAGGTTGTGTAGAGAAGCGGCGGTATATGAGGGAATGATGATGGGCTTACCAACAGCACTGCACTCTCAGCCTTTTGTGCTAAGTTTTTGTTTTCAAATGGTCCATTTTAGATAACTTTGTTCATTTGTTTGACCAGACCAAGAATACAAACAAAAGAAGAGAAAACTTTTAGTAAATTTCTGGTTTTGGTCTTGTAACAAACACTAAACCGAATTTGAGTTTGGTTTCGAATTGGTTTGATGTTGGTATTTTAAGTATGCATTAACTCTAAAATCAATTTTAAATTTAAATTTAAATGACATTTGACTTCAACTTTTTTATGTTAGGTATGAATGAATGTGATTGAATTTTAAAATTTTAAAATTTCAATCAATCAAGTGATTAAATTTTGAAAATGATAAGCAATCAAGTGTAAATAAAGAGAGTAGTTGTTGAATATTTTAATGCGCTACACCTAAAGACGTTAAAAGATGTACTCGTAAGTAAGTCTCTACAAAGAGCGAAACATGAGCATTATTAAATGTTGAAATGTACCTCATGAACTCAACCATTTTGGTGTGAGCTTATGTGTTTTTGGCAATTGATATGGGGCATCACTTCTCGGTTATCAACTCCCATATCTGTCTATCTTAATTGTTGGAAAAACAAAATATGTTAATTTATAGGTTGGTAGTGATTTTATTACCCATGAAAGGAAAAAAAAAAACTTATTTGAGTATGGTAATAAAATGCATCAAATAACCGGATTGGTTTATCTTAACCAACGCATGATGGTTTAAAGAGATATCGATCCATTTTGTGACTTGCTCTCGAGTCGCGTGGGATATATATTCTTATTTCCTCCAGTCGGAACTGTTTCTCTCTCCGTTTACTGTAGCGGCCTGAAGCGAATTTCAAGGTTTCATTTTTTACTCGTGTATGTGTTTATACCTTTTTTATCGTAATGTCTCTTTTGTGTGGAATTCGAGTCGTATTTTTCCGATGTCAGATGATAATTAGGCGAGTTTATCTCTCCGATTGATTGTTTTGGGTTACAAGAACTGTGATTTGAACTGTGAATTTTGTTTCTGCATTAGTTAATTAGTCTAATACAGTATATATGTTAAGAAAGAATAAACTTTCCTTATTTCTTGTTATCTTTTGATGCACATAACGGCAATGAAATGTAGAACTAGGGGAAAGCCAAAACCCAGAAAAGTTGTGTCCTTTGTAGTTTGATCAATATTGCGACATTCAATGCGTGTGTGGGTCCTTCCTTCACCAAATTTCTCCAAATGTCTTGCTTTTGTTTAAAAGGAGGAACATTTTTTGGTGCTAAACACATTCACTAACAATATTTGTGGGTTTGTATATGTTACTCTCATTGAGATTAGTTGTTCTAAAACTCTGTTGATTATAACTGAATCTAATTCTTCTGCGTCTCTTTTGATTTTGTTAATTCCTTAGCGTTCGTTCATCGCATGGCATCCTTTGATGGGCCAAAGTTCAAGATGACTGATGGCTCTTATGTTCAGACCAAGGCCATTGATGTTGGATCTTCAACAGATATTTCTCCATACCTTTCACTTATAAGAGAAGATTCAATCTTGAATGGAGACCGAGCTGTGATCTTCGATGTGTATTGGGATGTTGGATTTCTTGAAAAAGGAACAAAAAAGTCAGGGTGGAGTCTATCAGCAGTGAAGCTGAGCACAAGAAACCTATGTCTCTTCCTTCGACTTCCTAAACCTTTTCATGATAATCTCAAGGATCTCTACCGTTTCTTTGCTTCCAAGTTTGTTACTTTTGTTGGAGTGCAGATTGAGGAAGACCTGAACTTGCTTAGAGAAAATCACGGTCTCGTGATAAGAAACGCGATTGAGATCGGGAAATTGGCTGCTAAAGCTCGTGGAACTCGGGTGCTTGAGTTTCTTGGGACAAGAGAATTAGCTCACAGAGTGTTGTGGTCTGATTTGAGTCGGCTGGATTCGATTGAGGCCAAATGGGAGGAGACAGGGTCTGAAGAACGGCTTGAGGCTGCAGCTATTGAAGGATGGCTTATCTTCAATGTTTGGGATCAGTTATCTGAGTGATCTACTACTTATTTTTGTGATTGCTTGTTTTTTTTTTTGGCTCTTTTGATGAAACGAGTTGTGATTTTTTTGCTTGAATTTATTGTCACTTCACTTTGTAAGTTGGTTGCTGTGATTATCAACAATTACTGAACAAAAAGTGAATGGTTTGGGATTGGAGCATTCACTATTCGTGTACATGTGTATGTAACAAACTATTTGTATGTTGGTTCTGATTTTTCTGCAACACGGATATTTTGGGTCGGGTTGAATTAGGTATGGTTTTTAACTTAGTTTTAATGATAGCCAACAAAAAAAAAGGTTTCTAAACATTACTTTGTTTTTAATTATGTCATTTAGGAGGGTTTATTGATTTAAAATATTTTCAAATCCAAATGGAAGTACTTTTATTTTGATATGATGAACCCACTAACCCCATCATCTAACATCATTACATATTTTCCATTGTCTATTTTAGTCGTTTACACTTAGATTTCACTTTTTTTTTAAAAAAAATTCATGCTCAATGACTTTATTATATTTTTAAAAAAACAAAATTTTAGTTTTTTTTTTTTTTTTGATAATTTGACATTCAAACCAAATCATCACATGTCCCATCATTTGTACAACTCATTTCATCATTTGTACGATTCTTTCATGAATAGAGCATAAACCATTTGGAATCACAGAACAGATTGTATTTATTGCATACTACTACTTTGGTAGCAACCGTACTAGCATCCAATGCAATCTAAACAAGACGAGTTTATCAATTTGGGGGAAAAAAAAAAAAGATTTTAATGAGTGGCTTACTATTTAAGCTGGGAAAAGACAATAGACCTTGGTTTTAAATATTCAGGAGAGATTACCAAATTTAAGGCAGGACCAACAAAAAAAAAAAAAAACATTCAGTCTCAACTGTATCATCCATCATCTCCTTATTTATGACTATTTTTGTCTTCTGTGATAATTAAAAGAAAACAAAAAAAAAAAGTTGAAGTTGCGATTAAGAGGCAGAGAAGTTCCCACCTATATCATCAACCTTCTGACACCGACACTTATCCGTCTCCTAAACCACTTATCGTCTTCTCAGTTTACGCGTAATCAGAAACATTAATCTCCGTCATTAACCATCTCCTTCCTTTATTGGAAACTCCCACTTTTCCTGGAAATGAACTAGATTTGTATTGTCTCGATAAAATATACTAACTAGTACTTACAAAACTTCTCACCTTCTTACTCCGTCTTGTCGGTCACGTCTTGTCCTCGAAGCTTAAAACCAGCTTTCTACAACTCCGTAACTTGAGGTTTTTTTTTTTTGTGCCTATCCTCTTTTTTTTTTGTTTCCTTTTTAATCGGATCATAAAAAGTTGAAGAAATTCTGGGGTTTTTGATTCTCATCGTTGATTTTTTATTTCTACTTTGTTGTCTAGTGTGAAATTATGCAGAAGAAACGAGAGATCTGTGAGTATAGAGAAAAATTGGACAAGACTTTGTCTTCTCCTGAACTCACCAATCATGAGACTCTCAAATCCCTTCTTAGAGATCAGCTTTGTTCATCTCAAGGTTTTGTTCTGTAAATCTGATCATATCCTCTCTTTTTTTATACTGTTACATAAAAACACTATGTGATTTTGGTGTGATGAATTTTGCAGAGTGTAATGAGAATATATTGGATAAAAGAACAGATGATGTATCCAAGTTACTTAGCCAGCTTAGGAGTGTATCTATGACGGATCATCAAGTTTCTAAATTAACCAACGATGCATCATCATATGGTGATTGGAAAGTATGGCTTTTTTTTTTTTTTTGTGTTATGACTTGAGACACTTTTCTATTTTTGTAGACCTGTGATGTTGGATTGTAATGATGTAGCAAAAAAAAGTATTTGTTTTACAGTTGAAACATGATTATGAAGATTGCCGTGTTATGTACCGTGAAGGGCTTCAAGGAAGTCCTTTTCACACTTTGCTCGTTGAAGGTTACATGGATGGGCCTATCGAAGATTGTAAGTTTGAATTTTGGAATGCAGATTTCATAGTTTTTAAAACATAGATTCTGCAGTTTATGTTAATTGGAGTTATGATGCAGGTTTATGCGTATCGTGGGAAACATCTCTCTATACGAAATGGTAAGACTCTCAAGATTTTGGATTGTGAATATTACAGGATATCATGTCTCGGTGGAAAAATGATTACTTTACGCGTTGTTTATGTATATGTATATATAGGTGGCCACAGTTTTCATTTCCACCATTCAGGATCTTAAAAAGCACATGCTTACAAAAGGTTGGGATCGGTGAACAAATATGTTTAGCAAGGTATGTTCACATTGAATTTGAGTAGGAAGTTTGGTTTTTCGGTTTCTTTTTTTAACATAATTTAGTGTTAAGAAGCTAATCTTGAAAATTTTTTATATTGTGGGAAGAAAGGATGAAGGTACCATGGCCATTGACAGACAGAGAGATTATTGTGCATTTTTTCTTGTTTGAATACTTCAAAGATGGTGTGGTCGTCATCCTTCTGAAATCGGTAAAGCACTCACTATCCATCTTGTGTTTTTCTTCATCTTGCCCTTTGTATTAAAACTTGTTTGTTTGCAACTTTTAGATCTCTGATTTAGATAGCATTGGAGTTTCCTCTAAGGACGTCGTTATACCTGAATCACCTGATGCAGTGAGGATTGATCTCGTAGGCGGATTTGTTTTGCAAAAGGTTACTCCACAGAGGAGTTACTTTAGGTTAGTGATCATTTTAGTGTGAAAACATGTAAATTGTCTTTGGTTATGTAGCTTTGTATCTAGCTTTTGTCGAATTTTGTAGGACGATAGCGGATCTGGATATAAAGCTGGACTTGATGCCTCCATCTCTTATTAATTTTATATCTAGGCAGCTCATTGGAAACGGTTTCAGGCTCTATAAAAAGGTCAGAAAACATGATTTTTTTTGTTTTGCTGTTTAAAGGTTTTGGTCAAGTGTCAAATAGGTGACTTATGTAATTATGTGTTACTGTTTTCCTATTTGAATGTATCAGTCAGTTGCTTCAGTAGCTAAATTTGATGAAGATTACAGTAGAGCTTTAAGTGATCCTTTGTACACTAAGATACGTCGAGCTCTGTATTCGACTGATAAAGAAATTGAGGAAGAACCAACGTTGGAAGCCAATGAAGTGAATGGTGATTCTCTGCCAAAAAACGAACACGAGAATAATGGACATGCTAGTGATAATGAACCTGTCCATTGCAGAAGAACTGTTCCTGAGATTGAGGAAGAAGGAGAAGAAGAAGATTTTGAGGAAAGCATTTCTTCAGAAGAGGGACATGTAATTGCCAAGACTGAAGTCGATATCAGAAGACGGTTTTGCATCAGTCCAGAGGTAGAACAAGCTTTAGGGACTCTAGATAGAGTAATATACATGGTTAGAAATATAACGCCAGTCCAAGAAGGTGAGGAATTGTCGCCAAATAGAGAAGAGGATCAGGCAAAGGCAAAGCAAGTGAGTTTGGTAGAGATCATTGAAAGTGTTCCTCAAAGATCACAAAGGCAAGATCTTTCAATCTCAACGGTCATACAAGAAGAGACTAGCGAGTTTATTCAAGAAGAGAAGAACGAGACAGGACAAAAGCAGGGCATAATGAAGTCAAAGAGAAACCGTAAGGATCATTGCTTTGCTTTCAGGTCCTGGCTCTGAAGTAACCCCAAAGTTTTTCATTGTCTTGGAAGAGTTTTTGTGTCATAAATACTAGAGAAAATTTGGATTTTTGGAAGTCTGTTCTTCTCAGTTGTATGATTCATGCAAAATTTTGTGGATTCTTCTGTTTCTTTACAGATTAAAAAAATATATCATATACGAATTTGGCAAAACAAGTTCCTTCTTTTTGCTTCCAACCAAAAATAAAATAGAAACTCGGTTTGGTTTGGTATGGTTTAGATGTTTCGAAATTATAATTGATTTTCTTATCTCTTTTTGGATTTTGAAAACCAAATTCTAAAACAAAAAAACTGTTATAATTGAATATTTTCTCTCACGATTGATCATTTTAAATGTATCTACTAAACTATTAAAAAATACCCAATTTTAGATCTACTAAACTATTAAAAAAGACCCAATTTTAGAGGGTGTTTCCAAACACTCCAAAATTAAAAAATTAAAAAATTTATGGTTAATCCTATATCCAAACACCCATAAAAAAGAAATATTAATTCCACCAAAATTAAATTAAACATTTTATTTCCATCTTTTTCTTTCTCCTCTTTATCATTTATTTCCTTATCTAATGTTGCAATATTAATATTATGATTCTCCTATCACATTTGTTAGATCTTATTTTCAAATTATTTAAAATTATTATATAATACATATAATTAATAAAAATTAAATTTTTTTCTCCATATATTGTGATTCAAAATTTAAAAAACGGACATATATTATTCAATTAAAGAAAAAAGTTTGTTTAACATCTCGCATTGACTAAAATTTTGGGCAATGGTTCTGAGTAATATTATAAAAACACAAAAATAATTTTAAATGCGAATGAGAATGAAACTTGACTTATCATGCGTTGAAATAATTTATTGAAAAAACTTATTCAGTTTTATCCAGTTCATTAGTTGAAATAATTTAAAAGTCCCACATCGACTAAAATTTTTGTGCAACAGTTCAAAGTCATACTATAAAAAACACCAAAATGATTTTATATACAAATGAGTAGGAAACTTGACTTATCAGAAGTCCAAATATTTTTAAAAATATCCGGTTTAATCCGGTACTTATTTGAAATAATTTAAAATATTATTTAAATTTTAAAAAATTTATTCGGTTTAACTCTATTAAAATATTAATAATATTTAAAACTCTCTTAAAAGTTTAAAATACTATTAATACTAAAACTATATAATATCGACTAATCAATAATATATATATAACTACTTATTTATAATAATAATAAATTATTTAGTAAAAGTTATTTTAAATAATTTTTGTGCAACAGTTCAAAGTCGTATTAAAAAAAAAGACCAAAATGATTTTATATACAAATGAGTAGAAAACTTGACTTATCAGACGTCCAAATGTTTTTTAAAATATTCGATTTAATCCGGTACTTATTTGAAATAATTTAAAATAATATTTAAAATTTAAAAAATTTAATCGGTATAACTCTATTAAAATATTAATAATATTTAAAACTCTCTTAAAATTTTAAAATACTATTAATATTAAAACTATATAATATCGACTAATCAATAATATATATATAACTACTTATTTATAATAATAATAAATTATTTAGTAAAAGTTATTTTAAATACAAATAGAATCAAAATTCTAAAATAATCAATCCAAAATGGATAACTATATAACAATGATCGATTATATGATGGAAAGTTTCCGACAAGTTAAAACTATATAAACAAAATAAAAATATTTATTAACAATATAAATAAAAATAAATATAATTTATATCAAAATAATTGACCCGCAGTACAAATCTAGTTTTAACTAAAAACGAATGATCACAAAAAGAAAAGAAAAAAAATACTAAAACCAAAATCTCTAGAAGCAGCTCATGCTATCTGAAACCGGTTTGGTATTAATACCCAATTTTGAAAATTAAAACAAATCGGTTTAGATCAAAGAGATAAAGGATAAACCCTAATTTCCAGTTTCTTCCAAATCCCCCCAAATTATCGATCGCGTCGTTCTCTTCTCTCGCTTCACCGTCACAGAATTGCAATATTGTAATCCGCCCAAGATTGCACTGTTGCAGTTTTCTTCGTTCTTCTCCGTTGCAGTGGACTTCTAGTCCAACGGCACTTTTATGGAACCAAAGATAACGAGCTCGTCTGCTTCAAAAGATCCTTTCTTTTGCTTAAAATGGCCATGGGATTCAAACAAACAACCGAAATCATCAAGCGTATGCGACTTTCAAGGACCGTGGCTCTTCAGATCTATGCAAAGTATTGGTTCAATTGCTCTAAGCTCCTTAACTTCATTTGGCCAAAACCCCAATTTCAAACCAAAGAAGAAGCCATTAAGTAGTTCTGAGCAAGGAGAAGCAGAGCAGAGAGCTTTTGCAGCTGCTTTAGCCAGCCAGAAAGAAGCTACAGTACTTGAATTTTACTCACCCAAATGTAGACTCTGCAACTCTTTGCTCAACTTTGTTTTAGAGGTAGAGAAAAGGAATTCAAATTGGCTCAGCATCACAATGGCAGATGCAGAGAATGAGAAATGGCTTCCCGAGGTATATATATAAATAAAGCTCTGTTTCTCTCTTCTCGCTGTACACGCAAATTACAAAGCTTGTTTGATTGGAAAGACTCAAGATTTCACCTTTCTCTGTCTGTGTCTAATGAAATGCAGCTTCTTCACTATGACATAAAGTATGTTCCTTGCTTTGTTTTGTTGGACAAAAATGGA
Source organism: Barbarea vulgaris (assembly GCA_963667165.1). Taxonomy (NCBI): domain Eukaryota; kingdom Viridiplantae; phylum Streptophyta; class Magnoliopsida; order Brassicales; family Brassicaceae; genus Barbarea; species Barbarea vulgaris. Next base: position 25,607,290 of record OY763891.1, read on the forward strand.
CAAGCTTTGGCCAAAACAGGAGTTCCAAGTAGTCGTGCTCATGTCATCGCCGGTATCTCTCATCTTCTCAAGATGAAGCGCCCACCGTCGGATTAGTGTGAGACTATGGTCATTACTCATTGGGTTCAAACAAGTTATTGAAAACCCATGTAATCGACAAAAGGTTGTGGGATTGTTTGTTTTCGATTTGTGTTTTCTGATCAAAGTTAATTCTGTATCTGGTCGTTTAATTCGGTATGAAAACCCAAAACCAATCTAAGCTATAAATAAATTGGCGGTAAATGTTTTCATTTCTCGTCTTCACTCTTTTCTTTCCACTCACGGTTTACGCGTCTCTTCCTCTCCAAAGGTTTACAGACATTTTGCGAAATTTTCTGAAAATGGTTGGAACTAATTTAAGACCAAACAATCTGAAGACGGGCCGGGTCTAATTAAGCCCAAAACATAATGGGAGACCGGTCTGGTTCGACTTAGGGAACAAAGTAATTAATTAAAATTTATACAAAGACGAGATCTCTTGTAAGAAAGCATCAATGAAGAAAACGAAGACGCTGGTGGCTTCTATCTCCACCTTTTCCAGACGAACCTATCCTTGTACTTTCCGGTGCAATCCACTCGCAACGATTGCGATTAATTCACAAACCCATTTACCTTGCGAATCTCTGCAACATTCTTCAGCTAAGCCTCTCACGCCGGGACTACTCCAATTTTCCGGGAGAGTTTTCTGCTCGGAATCTGGCGGGAAGAGAAGCTCCGGCTGCTGGAATTGTGGCGAGAAAGCTGCGTTTTTGTTCTGTGACTCGTGCCGTACCATTCAACCTGTTGATGATTCCGTCGATTATTTTCAGATTTTTGGCCTGTAAGTGTTAAAGAGTTGCTTAAACCCCTGATTAGAGAATCTAGGGTTTTAGGTTAAGAAAAAAAACTAACAATGATAATTTGACTCCTCTTGTTGGGATGATGGAAAAAAAATAGAAAGATTTAAACTTTTAGGTAGATTCAATAGCTGATGATCATGTAAAAGATGAGACCTTTTGAATTGGGTTTGAATTTCAATAACTTTATAGGGAGAAGAAGTATGAGATAGATCCTGGAAGCCTTGAAGGAAAGTACAAAGATTGGCAAAAGAAGCTACATCCTGATTTAGTTCACAACAAATCCCAGGTTTGTTTGTTTTACAGCGACCATATATATTATTATTACTTGTTCTCATATTTTTCTTACAATTGGCTCTCTTTTTTGGAATGTTCATAGAAAGAAAGAGATTACGCAGCCGATCAGTCTGCAAAGGTTACTGAAGCATGCCGGACATTAACCAAGCGGCTGTCAAGAGCAATGTATATGGTAAGCTTCTTCAGTTTTACCGGTTCTTCCCTTATCGGCTTTTGCTTCAATTGTTTAAGAATTCTTAAAACCTGCAGTGTTTCTGAAACTATTTGACCCTTATGCTGTTTCCTTGCAATGATGTTGTTGCTAATGATTTGAATATGTATCCTTTTTATTTCCATTGAGATGGTTCTATTTATGCAGTTAATGATTCCAAAAGAGATTTTTGCCAAATTGTTCATGTGTATTTCAAGCTTCATTCTTCTTTAGTGTGATTAATATTGAAGATATTGGTTCCGTTTTGTAGATGAAGCTGAATGGGATAAATGTCAATGAAGAAGATACAATAACAGACCCAATATTGTTAATGGAGGTATGTGGATCTACTTGTAAAAGATTAGTTGGATGCCAAAGATGCAAAAACACATGTCTGTCATCAATAAACACATTCACTTAGTTTTGTTCACTAAAACTGGTGTCAGATTATGGAACTCAGAGAGGGCATAGCAGAAGCAGAGGATTCAAAAGCTTTAAACCAGATCCGATCCCAGGTACTCTGAAAATTTCTGATTGATCTGGCTTCCTTCAGATGCTTCGGTCTTTCGTGAACCTCTTAAGCTATGCAGCTTTAGGCATTGTTTAGATATACTAGTCTGATCTAATCAATGAGACTCTGTTGTTTTTCTCAAGGTACAAGAGAAACTGAAGCAGTGGTCCGACTCTTTTGTCGAAGCATTTGAAAGCCAGAGGTTTGATGAAGCTGTAAAATGCATACAGAGAATGACTTATTATGAGCGTGCCTGTGAAGAAATTGTGAAGAAGCTATGAAGCAAGTAATCCTCCCAAAAAATGAACATGTATTTTTTTATGTTTGCCGGTCACGTTTGAAGGAGACACCACATCAGGGCTCATAACTAAAGTATCTTAGTTTTAGTTTACTTATAGAAAACTTTGTAATAAGAGAGCATTGACAGATTTTGTTGCTACAAAAAAGATTTGAATTCGTCTATTTACATGAGGTTCTCATGGATACATAATCTTCACTAAGAGAGATAGAGAGAGGTCATGTAGATACCTTTCGCTGTGCTGATAAAGCCGACTTCTTCTGTAAAACAATCCGGGCAAGATCTTGCTTGCCTTCTCTGTTTAACCCGTAGAAAACTGTTCGGAAATTGATAGTGCTCGGGGCAATACCCTTATCGAGCATCTCAGACAGAAGATTCAGGGCATCTTCAGATTTACCTGCTTGACACAAACAGTTAATGAACTTGCTGTATGTTGTAAAATCTGGTGAAGTTCCTTTCTCTTTCATATTTCGGAATGCTTTCCAAGCCTCTTCCGCTTTTCCCAGGTTCATGTACCCGCATATCATTGCTGTATATGTAACAACCGAAGGTTCGCAGCTTTCTTCTTCCATTTCCTGACATGTCTCTAGAACCTTCTCGAGCTGTTTCTCCTTAAAGAAGTGAACAATAAGAGATGTATAGACATGAACACCAGGTTTTATTCCCATTTCCTTCATAAAATTCACTTTATCCAATGCCTCTTTTAACTGTCCTCTCTGCAATAAACCATGAACAATGCTTCCATAAGTATACTGATCGAGTAAAGATCTCTCTCCTTTAAAACTGGCTAATTCTGCCAGAGCTTCCTCTAGTTTTCCAGTTCGACAAAGAGCTCTTATGTATATGGAGTAGGCCACAGGGACTGAGAAACCTATCTTGCCGAGAGAATCCAAACAACTTTTTGCATCCTTTGTATTACCAACTTCACATAAGCATCCCAGGTATTCTTGGACTAATTCTCTATCTGGGACAAAACCCGAACGAATCATCTCGCGGAATGTTCTGGTGGCTTCTTCAACGTTCCTACCTTTCTTCTGGCAAAGAACTGTAATTAAGCATTTGAAGGTTGACGAGCTCGGGATCAAACCCATATCTTTCATTTCCTTGAACGTTCTAATAGCAATTTTGGTCAGACCGGTTCTACCATACTGCATAATCATGATTGCCCATGTATCTTGTGTTATCAGGCAACCTTGTCTTCTCATCTCGTAAAACATATTTCTCATCTGCTTGAAATCTTTCCCACATCCTGCAACTTTGATGCTCATGTTGTATGCCTCTGTACTGTGTATATAGCCGTTTTCCTTGCCCACCCATGAAAAGAAACGTAAAACAGCATTGCCCTGTATCTTGGCGTTACGAAGAACCTCAACTATTAGTTCTGGTGTGAACTCGACTGTCGATTTTTCTAGAGCTTCTTGGGTTCTCTCCCAATCTCGGGAGGATGATAATATGCGACAAATTTCTTGCACATCCGTCTTATCAACGATAGAAGAAGCTTGTGGGAGAGCTGACTGCTGCACTACTTGTGAATGATTATAGTCATCAACGAGCTCCTCTTCTTGCCTTATTTCTGTTTTGCCAGCTCCGTTTATATCTTGATGGTTGAATTTGCATTTCTTCTGGATTTCTTTAATATGTTCAATCATCTCCGTTTCACCACTTTTCTCCATACAATAGATAACCCAAGAAAACATATCATCCCTGATAGCTATCTTGGAGGCGTGCATCTGATTAAGTAGCTTTATGATCTCATCATATTTTGCTGATCTACAGAGCTCCTTCACAAAGATCGAATAGGATTTCGATGTCAGTTTGATTCCCTTTTCCTCCATGCTGCTAAACACCTTCCATGCTTCTGCTACTCGGTTTTGGCCCAAATGACCAGCAACCACGGCTGTGATAGCGACGCTATCAGGCTCAATTCCATTATCTATCATCTCACTAAATAAGTTGCACCCTTTTTCGAACTGTTTCATCTTGAAGAGATGTTGCATAATTTCAGTGTATGTAGAAACTCTGGGTGTATGCCCTGAATTTTTTATAACTTCAAACTGTTCAAGTGCTTTAGAAACATCGTTTTGCCTGAGATACCCACTGATAATGATCCCATAGACATTTGAGTCATCCAGTTTCCTTCTCTTCATTATATCGACAATCTCTAGAGCATCTACCATTCTATTGGCTCTGCAAAGTCCTTTAACCAAAATCTCAAAATGTTTTGCGTCGAGGCACACAACCTTGTTTTTCAACTGGCGAATCAGTTCCAGCGCTTCTTTAATCTTACCAGAAACACAAAAGCTCTTCAGCAAATAACCAAAAGCGTCATGTTCTGATACCTCACATATTCTAACCATGTCATCTGCAATGGACTGGACTACATCAACTTTCTCTGATTTTGCTATGCAGTCCAGTAACATCTTGTATGTTCTCAATCCAAAAGTGATACCCTTTTCAAGCATCTCCTTATAGAATTCAAGCGCAAGATCACTTCTACCGGCGATGCATAGAGACCTAATCATGATATTGTAAGCTGCAGCATCGAGTTCAAAACCACTTTTCCTCATCTTCTCAAAAACGAGCAGACTTTTTCCGATCTTTTTTGCTTTCCCGTACACTGAGATAAGAATAGTCCAAGTCCTAATATCTTTATCACAAGCATTCCTCTCCATTTCTTTCACCAATTCTTCAACAATATTGAGATCCCTCGCTTCCCCAGCTATGCTTAGCATGGTGTTGTAAATTCCAACTGTATGTGAAAAACCATCCTTGTCTTTCACCCAATTAAAGAACCTCAGAGCTAAATGAGGAACCTTAAAGCACCTCTTCAGTACATTTTCCACTATTTCAGGTTCAAACCGAAAACTCAATTTCTCTAACCTGTCCTCCATGGAAACCATATCATCATCTGCCCTGACGACACATGTAATCTGATGAACCACAGGGCTGAAGTCAAATCCTTCAGAACCGCCTCTCTGAGCCTCATTATTCTCACCTGAAAATTCCTTTGCAGCATTTTCACGAACAGCTTGTGTGCAAGAAGTCAATGATCCATCAACACAGGTATCTCCTGCCACATGGGTTTCACCCGACACCGGAAATCTGAGCCGCGTAGTCTCATCTGGTTCGACGACATCGGACCCTAAAATATTAGTAATCTCGTTGAAAAGTGAGGTGATAGTAGAAGCTTCTGCTTGGATCTTCTTCGATGGGGCCTCGCGGGTTTTAGATTTAGATGACTTTGAGAAACCTGAGAAAGACACGAGTGGGTTCCTTCGAATTGGATCAACTAAGCAGGACTTGAATCGAAACAAGGCTTTCATTGCTGAAACTCAATCGTAAGAGTCCTAAAGTCAATTTTAACATCGACTCGAATATGGAGGGAAAATAACGGTCGAAATCAAGCGATTAATTTGGCTGGTCTTATGTTTTTTCTTAAACATCTTTGAGATACCAAATTATTATAAGTCTTAGATCTCTATTATTTGTTCTGGTTTTGGTTTACATTTATTATATAAAATATTTTGGTTTACATTTACATTTACATTGAACGTAACATTATGTTTGTATTTGGGAAAAATGTAATTCAGGTAAATTAGTGCTTGGAGCAACCAAGGCTTAAGTCTGTTTCAGACAGTGTTCATCGCTGTTTAGAAAAAGAGTTAATACAATTTCGATCATGAAGTCCCCAAATCAAACAGAGAACCTTAAAAGTTACAATTGTGAAATTTCACAGCAATGTGTCCCCATATTAGTAGGTTAGGTTTCAAGAGTCTAGACGATTCATTATGCATTGACAATCTGGTATATAGATTAGTAGTTTAGGTTCTTAGATGGCACCAATTGGTCCTGGCTTACCTATGACACTACCAGTTTTGCTTTCTTTAGATTACTTGAAGAACAGAAACAAAAAAAAAAAAAAACATCTGAAAAAATAACAAATAATATAGGGAGCATCGATGACCACATGGAAAAAAACAAATATCAGACGACTTCAGCATTAGAGACTTGAGATTTCTCACAAGAAATTTGACTCCAAAGACAGCTAAGTTTGTGTTTGTCCTCCAATCAATCAATCAACTACAGCCATGAGCCAACCCATGCCCATTGTCCACGTGACTAATTATTCTACGCAATACTTATATCAAATTTATTTATAAATAATACACTCAGTCTCCCCATAAGAAAAAAAAAAAAAAAGTTAAAACATGTGATCATAGAGATGTCTATACTTTAGTTATTCACTTACTGTACCAAAGTGGAAATATACTTTCCTCATAGTAAAAGCCAAGGATTCCAATAAATAACAAATCCTTAAGATGAAAGAAACCCTCGTTTTCCTTTTATTAATTGTACTCTCATTCTCATACACCACCAAAATTAATTAAAAAATGATTGATATATCTAATTACAGTATTCATAATCCAAGACCATATATCAAACAACCCCCAAAAATATATATATTTAAGAAGTAGAAAAGAACTCAACAAACCATCCTTCTCCTACCATGCAAGATTAGTTTATTGAAAGTTGTTGCCCTCTTCGTTTTCTATTCACCAAGGCCAAATCTTCAATCAGCTGAGAAAAGAGAAAGACATGAAAACCCTGCTACCATAGGGGATCGATGAACAACCGAAATCGAAAGAAACAAAAATCGCAAAAACCCTAACCTTTTGGAATGTGTTTACACCAATTCTTTGAAGGGTATGTGAATTCACCAGCATTTGCTAAGATAAGTTTCCTTGCCAAAAGCACCAAGCATTCTACAGGCTACTTCCAACAATTTCCCTGTTTGTTTTCAATAACACCTTTATTAAGTCAAAAGTCCATCACAATCACACACTCTAATCTCTCCATGATTGTCCACTTAATTATAATAATATTACTTGTACTTTACAGAAAGTTGTAAACAAAAATATCCAATAAATTTAACTAAAAAAACCATCTTGAAGGGGTAGGAAACGTTACTAGATGCTTATAGCCCGCTTAGCTAGTGGCTATGAGCAAACACACACAAAATAGCTTATCCCTTGTTTGGTTCTTGCTTGTGTCTAGTATCACCTAATATTCTCTCAAATCTTAATTTTCCTAACATACTTTTTATCTCCACCTCTTGCTCGCAGTTGCAGCTATATTCTCATATCCATCTTACATTCTTGGAACCCTACTCTAGTTCGAATAAATAGTTACTCAGACATTCACAACCAAACTACCATTCTCAAGATCTATTTTTGATTCAATCAAACAATTAGGGACTGCTGAGTTCGGATCAATCAAACACTAGATCAATGGACCAATCTAAACTTGCCAACTCTATAAGCAAACAATTTGAGGAAACACATAAAAGATCAATGCAACGTACCTCTTCTCGGCTGAACAACTTTCTTAACCGGTTTCTTAACCGATTCAACTATCGCCTTCTCTTCAGGGAACAGAACACCATCAATCCCCTGAACCGAAATCCGGCCGTCGGTAAAAATATCAGGATCGAACAAATACGCCGACCTCTCACCATCTCCAAACTTAACCGAACCATCAGCTTCCTTAGCCGCAACCTTATGAGGAAAACGCAGCGTATCGAACTTAACCTTCCCAAATCTCCGAACAGAATTGTACATACTCTCCTCTGTCTGATACTCAGGGATAATATGGTAATATACAATCTGTTCCGGAGCTCCTGGCTCACTCAGCTGATCCGTCGTCAATTTCGCCATAGCTTCGTCGTTAGGAGCAAGAACCGTTAGCACATAGCCTTCTGACACCAACCGACCCATCTCCGTCGCCAGTGACGTCAGATTCACGAGAATGTCTGCCATTTCGTTGTAACCGCCGTAATGTAACAGCGTGTGGATGAAGTCTTTGACTTGAGCTTCACCGTCGAAGTGGTGATGTTTCCCTCCAGGTCCAGGAGCCGGTGCCGGAGCTAGCGAAGGACCAGGAGCCATGGCGGATTGGATCGGGAGAGCCGGTGGAGATCCGGCTGGAACTGGAGCGGCGGGTTTCTTGAGACGGTGAGTTCTCGGGTCAACCTCCGGAGCTCCTTCAGGTAAGACGGCGGAGATTGATTGGAGGCTCCGACGCCGGTTGAAATCTTCTTGAACAGAGCGAGGGATGAGAAGCCGTTCGATCCCGTGGATTAATCCGTCGGGTCGGGTCAAATCATCGGGTCGGATTATCTCAGCTAAATCCACCATCTTTTTACCGTCTCCGTTACTCAAATGGACCTGATCGTTTCCTAGCGTGTGGTGCTTGACCCGACCCGTTTCTTCTGAGGGCCATTGCTCAGACCCGACCCGGTTGGGTATAATGTGGAACATGAGGAGTGTTTGTAGAGATTTGAGGTTACCTGGCTCGAGCAAGAACCTCTTGAACTCCGGGTCGAGGTCACGCTCAAGAGCTTCATTTCGAGGGGCAAAAATGGTAATATTGTGGCGACCAACGGCGTCTTCGAGTGTCTGAAGGAGAAGAGCCTTTTCGACGAGCTCAGCTAGCTCTGTGTAACGAGAGTCAAGAAGAGCTACGAGCACGGAGTTGGAGTTAATCTGACCCGACCCGGATGAAGGATTCGGGTTCTTGGATAATGCAGATGCAGCGGAGGAGATTAGGAAGAAGAGAAAGAGATTCTTGACGGCGGAGCCACCATAGATGCGGCGATCCATGGAGCTCTGTAAGATCGGATAATCAGAAAGATGGAAGAATAAATTTTCTTATTTTGGTGAAAGAGTTTACTTTTTTTTTCTTTTTTCTTTTTTTTTTCTTGAAGTGTCGGCGATGGCAAGTGGAAGTGTGGGAGAGAGATGAGTTTGGTTGTGTGTCTCTGTGTTGTGTAGTTTTGGGTTTTCGACTTTACGAACCAGGCTGGTGTGGGGACCCACACAAATTTTATAATTGTTGCTGACTTTGGCTTTTTCTCACCTCTCGGCTCAGCTCGGCTTCTACTTCCTGTAAACTCCTTTTTTTTTTTTTTTTTTTTTTAATACGCGAGTTTACCTAAAGAACAAAATAGTTGGTTCACAAAAATTATGTAATTTGGTAACAAGAAATAATGTGTGGGGATGATATACTTAACTTGAAAGTGAAATGAAAGATAAAAAAAAGAGGCATGTGAATGCGGAAGGAAAGAGGGAAGCCGAGGAACGCGTGGCTTTAAAAGGAAGCTGTCGGTTTGGGACGTAAACATCCATGAACTAAATACGCCTTTTTGGGTTTGTGAATTGTGTAATGAGTAAATGAGTCTAATGACCACATTGAATATTTACTCTCACGCGCCCTCTATGCCTCGTGAACGTCACGTCACAAAACAAGCATCTCCAGCGTTTTTTCATTCTTTATTGTTTTGTCGTCTAGCGTCTTTCTCTAATACTTACTACCGGAAAAGCGAGTATCTTATTACACCACCCACAGGAAAAATGCTTTTTGGGTTCAGTTTGGGCCGTTTAACCCTTTTGGCCCATTTCGTTATAGCTCCTTCGATTATTAATGTATTTAGTTAGAAACCTTGGAAGTTAACTTTTGGTTCAGTATGTGAGAGATTCACAAATGTAAAAATATGGGTCACAACTGGTTCCGTCTTGAACATAGAGTGAGTTCCTTACGCACCTGCAAGTTCTATAATTATTCATATTTCTGCGCCTCTATAAAGCTCACAACATCGCAGATTAATTAGATCGTGGACTATCCTTAGCCCGACCTAGAGTTTCTACCTTCTTCTTTTTATACCTTTCTTTTATAACTTCTTCTGTTTTTTTTTTCCATTTTACATTTAGTTATAGTGGTCACTGTTATGGCATGATGAACGACAGCAAATTTTGAGATGACACCACATTGTCGTCGTGAAGATATCCATCCTGTCTTATTAGCACAGGTTGCTCACACCTCCAACCAAAAATATATATATATTTCTTCTCCTCGTGTTTAACAGTATTATTCTTTTGGTTTAATCACCCGATACACTATATATTTTTTTTTTGTCTGATTAGTTTGGCATAGATCATTTCATTTGTATATATGATTTAAGTGCAATATAACGATATATATATATAATTCCATCTATGGTAGGAAGGAACAGTTTATTTATCATAAAAACCTATAGGAGGAACAGTTTGTTAAGCAAATATATATCTCTGGTTTGAAGAGATAATAACAAATAGACGTTAAAATTTGATTAAAATGGAGATGTGAATACTAAGCTTCTATTTACACACTACATCAACATCCACAAAATTTTGAAATTTAAATCATACTTGTGAGAGAAAAGGAGTAAATCATGTACTAATTCCAAAATTGTTTAAATTGTATTAAATGAAGGATAAACATCATAATGTTTAAGATGTTTTACTTATGTGATTCAAGGAGCTAGTACTGAAAAAAAAAATGAATGATTGAGTAAAAAATGAATGGAGTACAGGTTTTCTTGACCTTACTGTAATAGAAAAACATCTTAAGACAAATTGCATGGGATTCAACGCATACCCAAATCCATGAAGAATAGTCGCATCACAGCTCCGTTTCATGTGTAAGACAATTGAAACTAAACAAATTTGGTTTTATAAATAGAGATAAAAGTGGAAATATGAGTCAATAAATATGGAGAAGAAAGTGGTAGGAACCCAGTGAATCAATGTAGATGAAAAATCAAAGGTCCCCCACATAAAAAAAAAAAAAGGGTAAAGAAAGACAAGGACAGTTTACACGAAGAGTCACACTGTACTGTGGACTCACATGAAACCCTAGTTACTTAACTTTATTCACATTTTTTTCACTCAACCTCATTAATTATTTTACCACCTGACCCTCTTTCTCTTTCTCTCTCTCTCTCAAGCCCTAAGCTGTCACACCTATATAGCTATAGCACCTATATATATATATATTCCAAACCCCACGCTTCTTCCGAATCTATTGCTGGATCCTTCTCTTTATATATGATCCCAACCAAAACACGTCTTAATCAAATACCATTTCAAAATGTTATACCAAAGTAACTCAAAAACTTGTGTGTTTGTTTGCGTGTTAATTTAGACTTTTAGTTATTAATTTTAATGTGGCTTGTGATGATACCCACCACTGTTTTCTACTTTTCTTCACGGTACTTGATCCTACTTGGACTGTTTCATTATGGCATGTATGCCACGTTCTAAATCCAAACATGTCTTTTCTCTACTTTCTCATTAATCAAATCTATATGTTTGTGTTTATTCACAGATTATTGTGTAAACTATAAACACACAAGTACACGACTATGTTAAAGAAAATATGGTGTCGTTGGAGTAGATATCTTCTTCACCTAGCTAAACATAATTAACCTCGTCCAAGGAAACGACACCTCCAACAAAAGTTCGGTTTCGATTTAATCAGACGAATCATAATTCGGTCTCGAGTCTTGTCATTTCTTATGCGAACTAATGATAAACAAAATCTCTCGCCAATTCGATGTATTTTATTAGTTGTTGTCACAATCAAAAAAGATTGATAGAAAAAGCTAACACAAATTGAAAGGTTGAACAAAAAAAACCACACAACACTAATCTCCAAAATTTACATTGGTTTTACATTAACACTTACAAATCTAGGCCTCTAATAAAACCCCTAATCGATTCTAGGAGACGACGTCGTTTCAGCTTGCGAAAGGCTTCGCCAGAAACCACCACTGTAAAATCTGTTCCACATCTCCTTCTCTAACGCAATCAAAGCCTCATCTTCTTCTTCTTCTTCTGCTTCTTCTACATCCTCCGTAGCTAGTTTATCTAAACCGTCCTCGTATTTGCTCTCTAATGGATGAATAGCGAATTGCGAACTCCCTCCTTTACTCAGCTCCTTCTTAGCTATTCTTTTCCGTCGCACACGACGGATTACACGGCGGCAGAGTCCACGAGGGACCTTGTAGACGGCGAGGACCACGAGATTGACGACGCTACAAGGACCGCAGCACCATAGGACGGCGCAACCCGCGGTCATACCACCGCAACATTCCGCCGCCGTGGTTCTTCCGCCGCATAACGACGGCGCTGAGAAACTTCGATTGAGAATCGGTTGTTGTTTCCGGCTTATAGACGAAGAAGACGTCGACTGATTCATATTCAGTATTGCTCGCGATCTGAATCCGTTAACTTCGCTCTTCGATTCTGAATCAGATAAAATGTAGATAAAAGATATCACAATCAATCACCCCAATATCACAAATCTTTCGATCTTTTTCGTCTTCGCTATCACCAATTCATAGTAAGAAAAACTGAATTTTCCGGGAAAAAGTCGCCAAGAAATCTCAGATTCCCCTAAAGAATAATACGAGAATTTCCGTTCAGAGGAGAAAGAGAATGATGACCTAAAAAGAGGAATGGATGATTAAAATGAAAGAAATTGCAAGAGGCAATATTATTTATTTTCTCTCTTAGACCTGAAATTTTCCCGAGGAGGAAAATACAAGTTTCTCGAGAATCTCAAGGGTTTAGTTTGAAGCGGAGAGAGTGACAGTACGGATGATATAATTGTGGATTTTTTTAGCCTTTTAAGTATTTTCACTCTTGAGATTATTGAAAAAGTAAAAGCTATAATAAAGTCAGAGAAATGATTTGGGTTGCTGTTTCGGTTACGTTACTAGCAAAGATGAAGACGACCATGAAACAACCAATCTTATTAGTATTTTATACTCCGTGGATTTACTATTATCATTTACCATATTTTTTTGGTTTCTTATCTGCAAATTAAAAATTTCCTGAAAGAGATTATTTTGTGTTATTTTTTAATGTTTGATATACTTACATATTAGGGAGGGTATCTTATTTATATTTTCTAAAAAAAAGATTATGTTATGATAATATTCAACGTAATTGCTCTTATTTAATTGGTTGTACTAATAACTACAATTGAATTTCAGATGTTAAAGAATAGCCATACATTAAATTTTACAATATAATTTCTTGGTAGAAAAAACTAGATCTTATCTCTTTATTTTTGACTAATCAGTAAGTTTACTGTATAAGTAAATATAATTATCACTGAATAATTATAGCAATAGCATTATTACCAGTTACCAGTAACTAGCAACAAAAAATATTCATAGTGTGACAATTATCCACTTGTATTTATAATGTTAAAATAAAATAATAATTATGAAAAGATAAGATTATGTTATTTTATTATAAAATCAACCTGTAAAAATTAGTTTACTATCTTGTTAAACTGAACCCTACCGTAAATTATTGGGAAATTTCATGAAATTACACAAATTTATTACCAAATCTCATAAAACACACACGCTATAATTTTTTTTTTTTTTTTAAATATAAGTATCTACTATTGTTTGTTTCTTATAAAACTAGAAAGTAACCCGCGCTGTGCATCGCGAAAAAATATTTGCTTCATATTTTGTTAGTTCATATAATTATAAATTATTAGTAGTTTTTAGATTAGATTTATTTTATGTTTTTAACATCTTATTAATTATTATTATATGTGGTTTATGTTGTGTTAGTTAAAATTACTTATATATAATTATTTATGTGGAGTATTATGTTTGTAAACATATTTATTGGATCATTTAGATTATGACATAATTTGATTGTAAAAGTTAAGTAGTGTTATGTATATATTTTCACATCATTCAAAAAATTTGTAACAGTTTGATTAGTTTAGTATTAATTATTATCAATGATTAGAAATTTGATCCGAGATTCGTCATCATCCATCATTATCTGCTCTAACCCTTCTTGATCCATTGACCCGTTTTGATTCATCATTATCTATTGTAAACTATATTGTGCAGCGCGAATAATTGTATAGTTCATATTTTGTTAGTTTATATAGTCATATATTATTATTAGTGTTTTAAATTATATTTATTTTATGTTTTTAGCATTTCATTAACTAATAGATATACTATATGATTTAGAAAGATCGAACTGTTAGAATTAGTGAGTGAAATACAAATTATATCTTATATATGTAGTGAACTAAAATTGTCATATTTTAAATGTTAAACTATTATTGGTAAATCAAAACTATTATTTCAATGATATAATAATATAAAAAAATCCATGTTTATTTTAAAAAAATCAAATCATAACATATATAGAAAAATATATATAATTTTATTATAAAAATTATATGATTATTTAATTATTTATTAAACATATAATCAAATAAAATAAAAAAGAGGAAAAAATATTAGCAAATAATTAGTATAATTTAATTGGAGAGAAAATAGGAAGAGATAGAATAATCAGTTAAATTAAATTTAAATTTAAATCTAAATTAATTATATAATATGACTAATAATGTAAGTCCAATGGCAAATGATGTAATATAACACGTAAAGAAAGGTTAATCTTGTTTTAACATTGCTTAAATAATAGTATAGAGATATCAGACTTTTAAAATATTGAATTTTGCCCATATTATAGAAGAGGATATGGATTTGGACCTAAAATTTGGAATTTTTTTAACACTATTGAACCGATTAATTCACAAGAAAATAGAGGCCCATTAGATAAAAACCAAAAAGCGGCCCAGTTTTATTAAAAACAAAAAACGACGCCACGTGAAATCTTCTGTCCCTGTAAAATTTTCCTTAACGACGAAGGAAAGATGGAGAAAACGGAAGTCATTAAGACGTAATAAGATACAAATAGAGAGAGCACTTTCGGCTTTTTCATTTTTATATTCTTTCCTTGAAGATAAGAAGAAGATCACACAGACAGAAAGGTCAGCTTCTGCGACATCCAACGATGGGTCTTCTCTCCAACAGGTTTCGTCTCCCCCCTCTTGATTTCTCGATTAACTTACGATCATCTGCGTTTTTTTTTCACGAATTTTGTGTTTGAATAGAACTGATAGATCGAATTTGAAACCTGGGGATCATATCTACTCCTGGAGGACTGCTTACATCTATGCCCATCACGGTTTGTATTCATTTTTTTTTTTTGCCTTTGCTAATACGGATTTGTCTAGTGTTAAATCGATTTGATTCGAGAAAACTACTTAGGTTGATGAATTGGGGTTAATGTTTTGAAAGAGGTCTCACTTGAAGCCATATTTGAGTTTATATTTTGTCTTTCTTGTCCTGCTTTATTCACTAGCTGCTAAGCTTTGAGGTGATTTAGTAATTTGTGTTTTGGTGAGAAAATCGAGAAATCACTAATCAAAATGGAAATGTGTTGTTCATCAGAAGGATTGGTTCCATGTAATTGAAATTGTTTTTGATATGAATAATCTGAAACGCTCTTCATCCTTACTAGCTTCCTTTGATGATTCTTGTGTTGCCCGAGAATTATTTAATGATATGATTTATTTTCAAATGATGTGACTAAATAATTGTGAGTGTTATTTGCTTTTTTTTTAAGACATTTCCCTTGCTCACAATCTAATGCTATATTGTGACTAGGCATCTATGTTGGAGATGATAGAGTCATCCATTTCACAAGACGAGGCCAAGAAGTTGGAACTGGGACTGTTCTTGATCTCATACTCGTGAGCTCAGGTCCATCCCGAAACCACACCCACTGTCCAACCTGTGTTCCACCTAATGAAGGTCACGGCGTTGTTTCCTCATGCCTAAACTGTTTCTTAGCTGGTGGTGTCTTGTACCGGTTTGAGTACTCGGTTAACGCTGCTCACTTCCTCGCCAAAGCTCGAGGAGGGACCTGCACACTTGCTGTCTCTGACCCTAATGACATAGTTGTCCACCGTGCCAAACACCTCCTTCAAAACGGGTTTGGATGCTACGACGTTTTCAAGAACAACTGCGAGGATTTTGCCATATATTGCAAAACCGGATTGCTGGTTCTTGAAGGAAGGACAATGGGACAGAGCGGTCAGGCAGTGTCGATTATAGGCGGGCCAATTGCAGCGGTGTTGTCCACGCCTATGCGGCTTGTGACAACAAACATTTATGGGATGGCGGCTACAGCGGTTGGTGTGTATTGTGCGAGTAGATACGCTACTGATATTGGTATGAGAGCTGATGTGGCGAAAGTCGCAGTAGAGGACCTCACAAGAAGGCTGTCTTCAGGACTTCTTCAAGTAATTGAGCCTCCATTGGCAGCCGTAGCTTTACCAAGCACATGTTGATAGATAAGCTTAAACTTTACCGGCTTATCTCACTGTTGTATTTCCAGTTGTCTCCGCGTCGAAAAATAATACTATGAAGAACACTACTTGTAAACTTGTATTTTTCTTATATCCACAAGTCTTGAAGGTGTGATACTTTGATGAGTCTAGGTGGACAGCATGAAGCTTATGGCTTGGATTTCTTAGTTTGGTGTAATTCTACTTTGGTCTGATTCATTTTCTGGTTCGGCCACGACTTGATCATTATATAAACATTAGCCTCTCTCACTGTTGAATCACAAATTTGGATAGGCAAATTAGCTCCCATAGCAACAGATGCTTAAAATGAATTAGAAGCAACACATTACATAACGAGGATTCTTAGAAAACTATAAGAGCTGGTTAATGTGACGAGAAGACCAACAACAATAACGATTAATAAAAATAGAAGATAACACAAAATTGTTCAAGGAGAAAACAAAAAAGACAGAAGCCAAAACATGATTCGTGCTTTCCTCTTGACTCTATCTGGATTTCTCTGACATTGCCGGAGATCTGTTTAGACAAGTAAGACAGCATTTATACATCCGTCATTCTCTGGATTGTTTGTAACTTGAGCGTATTTCCCTGAAGTCAAAACGAAGAGAGAGTTATAAAGGTACTGACAATACATAATACAGTTTGCTTACAATTCTGTTATGTATATTTGTCACTTACCCCAGACAACCTTTCCACTTGGTGTAACAAGACCAAGCTCACTCACATTGACCTAAAAATTCATTCACATATTAGAGAATTTCAAGAGATAATATTTGTAGCTTTAGGCAAATGTGTGTAGAGATCTCGGAACTAACCTCAATGATTGTTCCCCTGGTTAGAACACCGAGTGATGTATACATTGGACCATTAGGATTCTTCTTTACTCCGATGATCTCAAGACAGAAAGTACATTTGAGTTCAGGGTGAGTGACATGGGCCTTGGTGAAACGCAGCCCAGATGGGCGGATGAAACGCTCGTACTTGGGAGGCTTCCTTGTGAAACCAGCTCCAACAAACGTAGCTTTTGTAACCATCCTCTTCCACTGTTTAGCTGTTAGTTGATGCATTTCAACAGTTGTAAGCGACTATGTAGTACTAATAAAATCTATCCATAAAGTAAACTCAATCTAGTCTAGAGAGTCATTTCCTGAATCCATAGCTTCGATATGATGATGATTGAATGAGTACGATACTCCAGAAATAAAAGTGATAAAAAAAAAAAAAAAACAATCCGAAAGTAAATACATACTTTTCCTTTTCCCAGACCGGATCACTCTGAACATTTCATCTTCAGCGACTGGACGGACCTGTAAATTTGAGTATTTGTAAGAGATCTGATCAACACTGAGGGAATAAAAAACGCAACTTGTATAGATTGAAGAAGAGAGTTTTGACCTTAGGCAAAGGGACATCCCATTTCCCAGCTTTCTCTTTCCTCTTTTGTTTAATGGTGTTGCTAAGAACCTACACCCCCAAAAAAAAAAAACCAAACTTGTTATGTATGTATTTGGCTCACAAGGATTATTATAGATAATCCCAAATTAAACAAAAACAAAAAAAACAAACCTTGGCACGAGTGGTATCATCACGATCAAGAAGATAAGCAGGAAGAGCTCCTTCCTGAACATCCTCATCAACCTTACGCCTTGATGATGACTCCTCATGCATTTTCAATCTGTTTTATTCAAACAAAATTGATTATTCCATTCAACATATAAACTCACATACTAACTAAAAAACAAATTTGATACAACTTACGTTTTCTTCATGAGAGCTTTCTCAGAATAGTTCTTCTTAGCAATCATCTTACCCTTTATACCTAGAGACTGAAATTGACATCATAAAATCAGTAAAAAGGCAGCTTCAAAGACAACAAAAAACAAAACAAAAGGAAGAAGAAGGAATCAGAACCTTCTGAGCCATGGTGGAGTGCTTGTGAACTTCACGCGCCTCCTTCTTGCGCTTACGCTCGAAGTGGTCGAGGCGATATCCATTCCTCTTCCTGTGTAACTCAATATAATCTCCCTGCGGCTGTTTTTTTCATCCACCAAGCATTAAAATCACAGAAATTAGTCAGAGATCAAAAACTTCAATTCTCCATATCTGATAAACGAAAGCTTTAAATTGAGGAGAAAGGATGCTCCGGCGGCGGAGAACGAACCATTGTTACTTCACAGAGATCAGACGGTGATAGAAAAAGAGAGAGACGGTGCAGGGAGGGAGAAAGAGAGATGTTCTATAAACTGCGAGTTAGGGTTTTATTGAACGGGTCTCATTTTTGGGTCTTACAACTTTGATGGGCTTTTCTGTCTAACATTCTTGGGCTTCATCATGGATACTTGAGATGGTGGATATCAAAACGATGCTACAAACAAAAATTTGGAGAGTTTGGGCTTCTTTTCAATATTTTTACATTTTTAGACAAACAACTGATGTTGAAGAATGTAATTTTGGGTTTCAGAGATGTTGTCCATAAATCTTTTCATTCCAGTTATATAAACGTCTCAAATGAAATGACAATACCAACGATATGATTAGTTTTAATAAAGCTTGTTGGATGCTTGGTTAATGTACATATTATTTATTAAAAAAAAAAAAAGCGTTTTCAAGATAAAAGTCTTTTTACTCCAATTAAACTCTAAAACCAAAAGATAACGTTCTACATAATTGCCATCAAAATTTGGTGCTTTCCCAAACAAGCAAAGCAAAGTCAAGAGCTTTTTAGCATCCTTTGTAAAGAGATCACAAATCATTTTTAATGTTACAGTTGTAGAACTTATTATGCGAGTAAGCTTTTGGATGCAATCCTAAGTCGCTCTCCCAAAATTTTCATCATATGCTTTCCTTCTACAGTCAAGCTCGTGCTTCTTGAGGACTGCGCAATTAAGAGGCGAAACTTATCAGCACATGGTTTTGCAGTTTGCAGTAACAACAAGAGAGTAGAAAATGATATACCTGCAATGTGATCACGTTCTCCAGAATCAAATCAATCTCTGACTTTGATGATAATATTATCTTCCTAACTTTGACATCGTTGTGCATCAGCAGGATCACAGAGACAATGCATTGTATCAGATTCAATGAGCTTCGACCGCTCTCCCTGTCTTGGACCGACTCCAGGGCTTTAGTGTTTTCACTAACCATCGATTGCATTTTTTTCAGAACCTCTTCTGTGAGTTTGGAGCTCCGGTCGAACAACATATAGCAAGGTACTAAATAGTAGAGACATGTTTGTATGTAAAGGTAAGAGTTCTCCTTATCTTCAGGTATACACTGTAAGAAGAACGTAGAGATATGTGTCAACTCCGAGGTTAAAACGAAACGTTTAGGACCCAGCAAAGTGTTTAAAAGGGAAGTGCTTACATTGACTATGCCGACCAAATATCCCGGTAAGAATTCACTTAGAGTGATTACACTGCTTTCAGAAAGTCTGCTAGGTTTAGAGTCTAACGCGCAGATCATCCTGAGTGTGGCACACCCATTGTCCAACGCAGGCTTCAAAATCTATACCAACAAGAACATCTCATTAAGTATTCACGATGCTATTATATGAGAATGTTACCATGCATTATATACAAGTAGTTATCAAAAGACAAACTTACTATTTGTTCGACTAGAGCTTTCTCTAGAATCTGGAGGACAAGAGCACTATCACCCATTTCTGACAAACATGAGCACACAAGCTTTGTAAGTTCTTTATATTTGACGCAATATGTCTCCCGCTCATTACACTCCATCGCCAACTGCAGTTTCTCTGCATGGACATAAAGCCATAAGGTAAGCTATCACAAAACATAAAAAGCATGATCACCTTTCAAATAAGCTCAAAACCGAATTCTGTACAATAAACAACAAGAGTTCAAACTTATTTTTCTTAAGCCCAAACGGAAAAAAAAAAAAAAAAAAAAAAAAAAAAAAAAAAAAAACTTGCAGACTCCAGTCAGTACCTGGGACAACTTTGAAACGTGCAATTAAGGTGATGAAGAAGCTAAAATGATCTGTAATCTGGATATATCCAGCTCTATAGGCAGTGTGAAGAATTTCCACTATCCGATACAACACAGCTGGTTCAAGTTGTGGATCTGCAATATACGTTGAGTTAGGTCAATTATCCTTTTGTCACTTCTAAAGTTGAATAAAAGCATCAGGAAAGAAATGTGATACTCACTTAGACAGCATGAAATTATTGCTCTCAACATAGGAGAACTGAAATTGTCTATGGTGAAGTAGTAAAGGAAACAGAGTGCCAGTTCTTGGGCTTCCTTAGGGAGACTTGCAAAAGGTCCACCAGGCACATCACCTGTACAATTTAAAAGACAACGTAACCGACAAGCCCCGTTTCAGTTAAATGAAACTGATAATATCAGAAAACATATATATATATATGTGTGTATATTTTACAGCATGAATTGCACCTTCTCCCTGGCGAGGGATGAAGAAGTTTCTGATGTCTTCTTCAAATGTGGGGGAGGTATTCAGACATCCAACTCGCCCAAGGTCGAGTAGAAGTTGCAAAACAGCCTGAAGAAAATACAGAAATTGGTAGCAAACAAAAATATAAATGAGAAAAAGGGAAGTGATCCTAGTTGATCAAAAAGGGGGTCCATGTCTAAGGATTCTCGCCATAAATGATCGAAGAGTTACTAAATTAGTAAAGAATTGTATGAGTCATGTGTTAGCACCTGGGTAGATAATGGATGTTCATCACCTAACTGATTTAGCAGTGATGGAAGCTTGTTGATCCAAGCACTCTGGTAGTGATTTACTGTTGGATCACTTGCATTGGGATAAAGGATATCTCCATTCTGCAGATATTACAAGAAACAGATTAATATTTCAATGTGCGTGGAAAGTTAGACTCAGGTTGAAACAGTTGGCCAATGTCTAGGCTGGACACATCATGAAAAATTACTTACAGGGATGATCATATCTCTGACAATTGAAATGCATGCTAATTTAAGTGGAGACTCTGGTTTGCAATCGCTGAAGGTAATAGTAAATGCCTGAAAAAAATAAATGTAATACAACAATCATATATACATGCTGTTACTGCTAGCTACAAAAGGAACTGAAAAAGCATATCCTCCTGCCTAGCTGAAATTGCTCTGAGAATCTTAGACGAACCTGCAGAAGATTATCTCTCCAATCATGGTCCACCCTTAAAATAAGCTTTGGAACAAAGGGCAAGAGTGCAAGTAAAGTCTCTTCGCGAGCGGGTTTACTACTCCTGGCGATCTGCAACAAAGAGGTTAGCAAATCCCAGTAAGAAACTTTGTTTTCCCGTCTAGATTTGCAAGAAAAATTAGCAGTTTATCAGCTACAATGCAGATAGAGGGGTGGGCATAAAAAAAATGCAAGTAAACAACTATTCAGCTTATGTTATATGTTAATATAAAGTAATGAGAGCTAACCTTGCCTAGTAGTGTATTCTCAATAAATTCCAGATATCTATTGGAAAGATCAATAGGAAGGTGGCTCCATTCACTTACTTCCAAAAAGATTTCTGTCAATACACTGTTGAGGATAAAGTACCATCTATCAATCTGCCAACAAACAATCAACTAGTATTAGGAAGGCATAACATATAATCATAGGGAGAATAAAAACGATGGCAGGAAGGGAATGCTTTGCAATCAGGAAAGGGAACTTCTGATAGAAGAGTAGAGCAAAGCATGTGACACAATCTTTTTGTTTGCTAGAGTCATTATTTGGCAAGTGAAAAAGAGTACTATACTAGGCAGGGAGAATATAAAGATGACCACAAAATTAAATTAACTATTTAACATAGGCTATTATTAAGAATCTACTAGTGTGCTTCATACCTTTCCAAATAGATTGTTTTCTGGATTAAGGGGAAACGAACCAAGTAAATTTTTTGATAACATTGATGCAATGTCCCGATCCAATATTATCAGAGTAACTTCTTCAGATGCAGGTAGCCATGAAGTCTGTCTTTGAGTGTGCCTATGAATGGAAAACTTGATTGCATAACCAATGCTGCAAAGTATGTGGCGTATACACTCAAATGATTGTTCGTTGAACCCTCGGGAAGCATAAATTAATGGAATGAAATCTTGAAAACAATTGACTAAAACTGCAACAATCTCTTTCAATCTCCCGGAGACATGGGCAAAACCTGTAAGAACCCATAAAAATCCGTCAGGATACTGTAAACTTCAGCACATGCAAAAGCATAGAAAAGAGAACCATTGATTCATTGTCAATTATATATTTTAATGCACATGAGAGATTATTCAATTGGTACTATCATATTATCCAGAAAATCAAATCTAAGTGGTGATTCTACATCCAAACCATAAGATTATACATTGTGGGGAGAGACAACAGAAGAAAAATGAAGGCCTATGGAATTGTAAATATGCCACAGCTACTTTGCAGAGACAATCTAAAGGTCGTACTAGGGAGGAAAATGGCAAAGGACAACTACTTATATCTTCAAAGCTTAGCAGAGACAATCTAAAGATCGTACTAGGGAGGAAGATGGCAAAGGAAAACGGACTAATTATACCATTGCCAAGTGCATAGATTCAAGAAAACATGATACAAGCCATATACCAATAACTTATCGATGAGAAAAGAAGACAGATGGCACATACGAGCACATTCTTTTGCGGCATCTTGCTCGTAGGCGAGTAGCGTTTCATTCTGTAAAGGTGCCTAAAGAAAGTAAGGGCAGAAAATGTAAAACGAAACAGTTAGGATACGGAAATCAGAGCACATTCACAGGTAGTTAGGCAAGTATTAAAAATCGACGACATCTTAATAAGTACAAAGGATCTCTGAACAATTATCATAAGGCAGTGCATTATTTTAAAAGGAAACGATGTCAAATGTCATCTATCTTTGAAAATATTAAAGTCTCTACGAGAGGTAGATTTTGGTTCTCTCGAATCTCAAATATTGCTGAATTCAACAAATTTGTTCCTTCTAACAAGCTAGACACCTAAAGAAGAAGAAAAAACAGAACCATATACATTGCTATGGTACGTTGTGGCATGTAGAAAACAAGAACTTTAGTATCATCAGTATCATCCGGAGAGAAAATGACAATATACCTTTTTTTGTGATTTGGTGTCGCTCTCATCACATGGCAACAGAGACAAGCAATGTGCCAACCCAGAAAGAGCTACCTTTAGCTTGCTTTTATCTTCCACATAAAAATGGTTTTTCTGTATAATATCCTTGTAGTTTTCGAGAATCTGCATATATAGTAGATGGAAATTTCAAGGAACTTCTACCAAAAATAATAGGTGTAACAAGAAATACTACAGACAAAAGTTGGAATGTAATAGTCTGTGTCATAATCCAAGAGATCAATGTACACACCTTTTCAGCATACGAGGAGAAGGTAGGCGGGTGATACTCGACAACAAGGTGGAAAAATTTGAAAGCCATCAAACGAACATCAATAGCTGATTCAGCCATAGCTTTAAATATGTATGGCATCAAAAGTGACACCATAGGGCCCTGGTTATCCTGAATAAATTCACACATAGAATAGGTTGTTTAATACAACGGTTAACTAGAAAAGGCATGAGATTTTTACATCTTGCAGATATGAAGGGGGAGTAAGACAACAAACTAAGAGAAACGAATGTAAGCGGAACCAGTAAAAATAACGATGAAATAACAAGTGGAAAAAGAAAATAACACATACCTCTTGACAACCAGGAAAGATGGTAGCCTTAAATAGTCGATAAAAAGTATTTCTCACTTGATTATCATCATCACTAATGCGTTCCCTGAGTTTCTGTATGATAGCATATTTATTTGACTGCAGCTCTGCTGGATGATTCTTGAAAAGGTTTTCGATACCATGTAACGCATCTACGCAAACAAAACCAAAATTGATACACGGAACAAACAATGTAGCAACTAGCAAGCATTCAATATATTTTCCTCAACCAAAAACATATAATTAAACATGAGACGAAGTAAGTACCGTTGCGAACTTTGGAATTGTGATGTGAAGTTTGTCGCAGAAGCTCCCATAAGGTCAAACCTTTCTTACTAGTAGCTAAGTCACTCTTTTCAGCTGCAACAGTTTGCTCAGGAAGTATGATTGCTGCAATGTAAACAGAGAAATTTCAATTATCAACCATAAGCAGAGAGCTGATAAGGGAAGAACAACAAAAAAGTTTTGAGTTATTGGAGAAAGCAGATACCTTTGGATTTAATCTCAGTGTTAGTTGCATTCTTTGCTGGAGGTAATTTTCTCCCGAGCTTTCTCTTAATTTTCTGCCAAATCATCCGAAAAATTCATCAAAATACGTGAAGATTCATGGAAACTCAGAAGAAAAGAGACAATGTTAAAACCCTGAAAAAATAACCTTAAAGTCAATTCCTTTCTTTTGCTGCTTCTTTGCAGGAGCCTTGGAGCGAACCATTTGTTATATATCTTGTACAGCTACGTAAATACCACAAGCAGCTCAAATTAGCTTTTCCCGAAGCTCAGAGATAACAATCACACCGACACACACACACATAAAAAAAAAAACAGTCTCACGAATACCTAATAACGAGACAGAGATGGTGGCGGAAGAGAAGAGCCGCGAGAAAACTGTGTTTTCGGTTAAGCGGTTAAGGTGTTTGATTAGGCCGGTTTAGACGATTTAGACCAAATCGGCCATAAACGACGCCGATTTGCGGAAGGAAACTCCGGCGAGCGGTTTGCTGATTTTTACTCCCTCCGTTTCATATTAATTGTCGTTTTAGAAGTTAAATTTCGTTTCATAATACTTGTCGTTTTGTGTTTCCAATGCAAATGTTTGGTAAAAAATCCAATTTTATCCCTATTATTTTAATGTTTGACCAATCAAATAAAACCAAATAAACATTAATTAAGGTTAAAATAGATAATTTAAATGTTTTCTTAATATGTGTGAAACAACCTTAAACGACAACTAATTTGAAACGGAGGGAGTATGATTTTACTGCAGAGAATGAAAGTCAATAGGGTTTAAGATTATTTTGAGGGTTTTTTTCGTCTTTTTCAAAAAAAAACAAAAATTTAGACAGGATTCTTTATTGGGTTAACTGTAAAACAGTAAAAGTATTTTTTTTTTTATCTTTTCAAGTATAAAACAAAGAAATAGGAAGTGGGCCGGCTGAGAAAAAGTCAAGCACCATTGGTCATTGGCACATTGCCAAAGCAGAATTGTTACAAGACTCATGTTGTGATAATCTTTTTTAATCTTTCAACGTTTTGGCTAGACTACTCAAACCAAAACCAAATCTTGGCTTGATATCGGTAAATTGTATTGAGATGTATCAGCATCAATTAATTCATGAGGATTTATATAGTAACCAAAGATAGAAATCAGAATGTCTATACATAATAATCATGATATAGCATCAAACTACAAAGATCAACGTCTGAAAATGAAGAGATTCATGCAAATTTTCATCTATAGTGGGGCTCAAGAGAAACTTGTATAATGAATTTGATAGAATTCCTCCTAGTAAGTATTCACTTGTGCACATTCAATCCTTAGAAGAGTTCATGGAATCCTTGTCTTCATCCACAAAATAAGGGTTGAATTGCTTTATGACATGCTCATAGACCGGTCTCTTGAAATATACAGCCTGTCAGAGAAATCATGAATGATCATAAGGCCGACAAATTTCAAGCACAATACTACTCTAAAGCCAACAACTCAACTCACATGTTCAATCACTTGTTCGGGTAGCATCCACGACCAAACCTTAAACTCTGGTTTTGCAGTACCATCTCCAAGGAGATTTATCTCTTCCTCCTTACCCGTGAACTTGAAAAGAAACCTGTATTAGTCAATCACCAAGATAACTTCTTTAGATCTATTGGCAGCTTTGAGATAGTTTCTAAACACCTAGAAGACTGTATGCTAAGTTACCACTTCTGAGCTTGGCCTTTGTAACTTGTTCGCCATTTCCGGTTCA
This sequence comes from Barbarea vulgaris, assembly GCA_963667165.1. Classification (NCBI taxonomy): domain Eukaryota; kingdom Viridiplantae; phylum Streptophyta; class Magnoliopsida; order Brassicales; family Brassicaceae; genus Barbarea; species Barbarea vulgaris. Next base: position 25,633,482 of record OY763891.1, read on the forward strand.
GTTTATCTTTCACTTCTCGGGGAAAATCATAGGTCAGCCAGTTTGGTATCTACATGTTTAAAATAGTCAAAAGCTCAGTTTGGTGATACACAGAGCAACTTCCAACTCTATCTATAAACCTTGAATTGAAATAGATATAACAATTTACTATGAGAGAGATGTCAAAAGCGTGCCTCCGCAATGAATTCCGCAGAGGTAACCCCTGTTTCTTCTCTCAGCTCTCTAAAGGCAGCGTTTCTCAGATCTTCTCCCTCATCAGCACCACCCTATTAAAAGCAGAGTTAATAAACATCTGGCAGAAAATCCTAATCCGATTTCACTTTCTCATTCCTCACTGTGGTTTTAGCAAAAGTGATCCTTGGCATCAAAGAACCTTAGTGTCGTTGCATTTTTTGTTGTTACCATAGCTATAATTCTGTAGTTTCAAAAATGAGCTAACACCAAAACTGTGCAACCAAACACACCTCTTTAGCAATAAAGATATGAACTTTATTGTTCATTGCACTACAAAATGAGCTGTTTCTGGTGAGACTTAAACCAATCAAACCTTTTAGTAATCAAAAGAGAGCTAAAGAAGATTCACCTGAGGCATCTGCCATGTATCCGGAACGTGAATCTTTGATGCCGTAAAAATCTGCAATACCAAAACCCATTTCAATCTCAATCACATGAGCTCTAAATCCAATTCCACCATATCAGATAGAGCAATGAGAGAAGAAGAAGAAAGAAATCACCTTTCTACAAGGGCTAACGAGACAAATCCCAACATTTTTCCGGTAACCAACCGGCGGATACTCAACTGTTCTTGCCGGTGGCGATAAGGCCACGGAGACAACTACCAGTGGCTTTGAGGCAGAGACAGGAAGTTTCAAGCATGAGAATTTTATGGGATACGAAGAAAAATCTAGATGAACGGAGATTGCTGATTTTCCCAGGAATCCAGACGCCTTAACGGCCATGACGACGGCAACTTCTTAGGCTTCTTCCCTCGTCCGCTCAGAGCAGCTCGGAGATTGATTTTTTTTATTTTCTCTCACAAAGTGATAAAGAAGCTATAATTACGACACTACCCCCTTTGATAATAAAACGTCGTCGTTATACCCTACTGTTAAAAAAAAAGTCTTACTACAATTTTTCACATTCTACTCAAGTTGAATAAGCCATACTTTAACACAAGATTAGTAGCATGGTAAGATTGAGAGGGTCAACAAGAAAATCAAAAGATTATCACATGAAAATCTTTTTGGAGTCGAAGTTTTTTACCACCAAGTATTTCTTTAAAATGCAATTGTTTGGTACTTTAAACTGAAGTTTCAAGACATGAAAAAGCATAATAGAATTGTGGGAGTTTCGAAGAAGATACAGTGTGGGGACTCAAAGGAGTACAACTCTGAGGAAATTTTTTTCTTTTTGTGCAAACAACTCTATGGAAGATAAAGGCTCGTTTTAAAATGTCAACACCTATAACAAAGTTGAAAATCTTCCATGACTTTTTTTATAAAAAAGTTCTTCATTTCCCTCAGCAGCATCGTCATTGTTATCACTATTCACTATGGTGATCATCACATTGTCACCAATTAATTACTAACACAAAGTAAGATAATCTAGCAGTGTACATTAGATAGGTTGGATCGTAGATTAGGCACACAACTACACATAATAAAGGGTCTTTTAATACAGTTTCCTCTCTCTCATTTTATTTTGTTATCTTGAACCCTCTTTTCTAATAATGTACAGTTTCCTTTTTAAAACAAATGATAAATGAATTATGTACAATTCTATTTCTATGAAAATTTCTGTTTTTCTTTTTTTTGTTTGTTGTCAACACCTACCCAAGTCATATTTTTTTTTTTTTTTAACTAGAATATATGAGTTCCTCATCTATTTCATTAAATTTCCTTTTTTATTGCACAATACTAATATATATGACATCAGTTTTCAATGCAAAATGTAAAAGTTTCATAGCATATATAATTACATATACGATAGCATCCATTCATAATATTTTGTTGCCAAACTCTAATACTTACATTACCATACTTTCGATAACCTTTCCTTTCTTAAAATAATTCTATAAAAAAACTATACTTTTTATATAAAGGGCCACCATTAGTCCATCGAGAGTCCTTAACATATCTTTCTCACTTTCTCTCTACCACCGAACGACCAATCACCACCGTCTCCCCCTCCCACCGCCACCGGAGCTCCGACATGACGTCAAAAGACTGTGGCTCCCACCACAGCCACTCATCCCGCCGTAAAATAATCCGACGTGTAATATGGCCAATAATAATAGTCCTCTTCATAATCCTCCTCGTAATTCTCCTAATATGGGCAATCCTTCAACCATCAAAGCCACGCTTCGTCCTCCAAGACGCCACCGTCTTCAACTTCAACGTCTCCGGCAATCCACCGGACCTCCTCAGTTCCAATTTCCAGATCACTCTCTCTTCTCGTAACCCTAACGACAAGATCGGAATCTACTACGACCGTCTTGACGTCTACGCTTCTTACCGGAGCCAGCAGATCACTTTCCCGACGTCGATTCCTTCGACCTATCAAGGGCACAAAGAAGTCAACGTTTGGTCTCCTTTCGTCGGTGGAAGCTCCGTCCCCGTCGCTCCGTACAACGCTCTATCTCTCGATCAGGACCACACACGTGGCGCAATCACGTTGATGATTCGTCTCGACGGCCGAGTTCGTTGGAAAGTCGGAGCTTTCACTACCGGGAGATATCATCTCTACGTTAGGTGTCCGGCGTTTATCAACTTTGGTAATAGAGCCGCCGGAGTTATCGTTGGAGATAACGCCGTTAAGTATACGCTCATTACCACTTGCAGTGTTACTGTATGAAAAGCGACGACTTAACGGTGACGGTGATATCAGGTCACGGATTTTTCTTTATTACGTAATATATTTATAATTTCGTAGCAGCTAAGTTACATATTTTTCTTTTTTTTACGTCACGGAGAAAAATAGCAAGAATTACTATCGGTTGCGTTATCGTAATGACGAGCTGTAAAGCAAAAGGAATACAATATAATTTGATTTTTATAGTTGAAGAAAAAGTTTTATTTTAATTTTTATTGGAAGCAATTGATGATCCATGTTCGATGATATATATAAGTTAGTATTGTTTCTTTGTGATGATAATTTCATCTTCTCTTGTTTCATTGACTTTGATTTTGAGGTAACGACAATTGAGATATTAAAAAAAAAAAAAAAATGAAATATCAAATCGGAAAGATGACGATTCGTTAATGCTTGTGGACGTGGCGTTACGATGTCATTGTCTAATGCCCAGATTCCATATATGTCTTATCTTTTTTTCTTGATTTTTCTGAGTTCTTTTCTAAAGCAGAATCAAGATCCATTGTCATATTTCTCAAGTCCCCATAAAAGTTTTAGACCTAAGTTGGCCTTTTGCATTTCAAAGGAAATCTTGATCAAAATTTGGTCACCTATCTATTCTTGGATCTTGAAATGAGTAAAAAGCTGAATCTTGTTGCTTATTTTACAATAATTATGATTTATTTTTCCCCTTTTCTCCTGCGTACAAATCTCATGAATATTCTATAAGAGATACTCATCTCTTTTCTTTTCTTTTTCAAATTAACAACGAAGTCAATTAACCTTTCTCTTTTCAAGTCATCTTTATAATAACCAACTAATCAACTGCTTAAAACTATTTAGTCGAAAAAGAAACGAAATGAGGGTTGCCTCTTTCGCAAGAGATGATTAGGTGTAGTTCTCCAGCTGGAATCCATTTTCCCCAAGAGAAGAAACTTACGAGATGATTCACCACATGTGCTATTATTATGTTCAATATGTATGTATATACAAATATTAATCTTTTCTTTTTTTATATAGAAAAGTTCAACATATAAGAAGAACATGCAAAATATTGCCAAAGAGTGAGGTCCAATACAAGCACGGCGCAACGGATAGTTTTACCAGCTAAATTGTTTGGGAGCGACGTTTGTTGTGTTATAATGGACCCTCTTCGGCTCTTCGTTCCTTTTATTTACTTACTCTCCCACGTGTTTGGTTTACCTGTGTGATAAACATAATTTTAAATGAGAATGAGAATATTCGATGCTTTGAATTGGATTTTGTTACATTTAATCTAAGTAATTGATCAATATGAGGTGACACCTTATACGCCTATGAAGATACACATACAAACCTAGGTTGGAATCGAAGTTATGGTGACAACCACCAAAATTATATATTACATATATATAAATCCCCCTATATGTGATTTAACTACAATCCTCTTAGTGTGAACTGTGGAACCAAACCTTCAAACTGAAATATTCGGTCACAACATTGATTTGAACATTAGTGGCCACCTAACTGTTCGACGCAATTTCTCAACGATTTATTCGGAAGAATATCGAAATCGAATAGATAGGGATCGATTTCTCCATTTTCAAATCCCTTCGGCCAACCAAAGTCTTTGTCATTTCTTCCCAACAAATCCCACAATATAATTAACCATTTTTGCAACAATCAATGGTTAGTTTGGTTTAAGAGAAGTGAAGGATATTGTACTGTATGGAATTTTTGTTGTCTTTATTTTAAAGTTAATTACGACATCGCATCAAACTCTAATAAAAAAAGGAAAAAAGAAAAAAAAAGTTTGGTCATCAGGTTTATTTTGTTACCTATTAAAAGTACACTAAAAAATACAAATTTTCTAAACTTTAAAAGAATACCCTAGTAATTACACCTCATACTATATAAAAATACTTTTAGAGATTGCATGCGTTATTTATAAATTCTTCCAAGTTGTTTTAAAATTTAATATAATTGAGTTGTGATCTAGTATGATTATTCTGTATTAAATTTGCTTGACCTTTCTCATTTTAAAACGATCTAACATTTGAAAGCATCTCTTCACCTAATCTTCGTTTACAATTACAGGTCACACATCATCCAACATTATAAGTCTCCCTTAATTAGTTTCCTTGCTTTTAGTATTAAAACAATATTATAAGTCTTTGCAATGTTTTATTTTCTTTGAAGCTGAGAGAAATCTTTCACATTAAACATTCTCATTGACCGACATAAATATCTGTTTTCTGTAGAATTGTTCTCATATTTATAAGATTATAAACATTTTAAAAAACCCACCTCAGTTGCAACTTGCAGCCCATATATCAAAGATATTTGATGTTAATCAATTTTTTTTGTATATAATTTCGAAATTTTGGACAGGTAATTTCGAAAGACATTGATATTGATCTGCGCTCATTTTCTAAGTTTTGCTCAAAAGTATTTCGTCTAGTCTCGAAAACAATGGCCAATTAACTTAGAGCAGTCGCTTTTGAGGAAGTTTCTTGGAAGCTTGTATTACAATTCCAAAACAAGTTAACAACTACCACCACCAAGGATTATCACATTTCCACATGTACATACGTATCTCCTTGTTCACTAAAAAATAGATATTTTTGTATACGATAAAGACCAATCTCGTTAATCACCAAATTATCTAGATTCAAGAAAATAAACATACAAGTGCTAATTAAGCTTAACCAAAGTTGACATATTCAAATTGGAGAGGGAAAAAAAAATAAAAAGTAATATGTGAGAAACAATCTTAAATTTTTATTAAACTGTTAATCTAAATATCTAAGTAACATATAATTGATCAAATCATCTTACAATACTAAACTGGCGCGTCACCTTTGACTTTGAAAAACAAACCGCGTCAAATTGAATCGGGTTTTATCTACTACACGTTATCTCTACAGTGTATATATATGCGTCTTCTTCTTCTTCACTGAATAATATTCCCATTTTTTTACTTCCTCTCATCTGTTTTCAAAATCTCACAAATCGAAAATATCTTCAAATCCGTTCTCTGAGGCATTTTAACGAACAAATGGCGGACAGGCAACCGCACTTGAACGGTGCGTATTACGGACCATCAATTCCTCCGCCGACGAAAACATCCCACAACCACGGCAGAGGCGGCGGTGGATGCGGTTGTTTAGGTAGCTGTCTTGGCTGTTGCGGTTGCTGCATACTAAGCGTCATCTTCAACATCATCATAACCTTAGCCGTCGTAATAGGCATAGCAGCTTTAATCATCTGGCTCATTTTCCGACCTAACGCCATAAAATTCCACGTCACCGATGCCAAGCTCACCCAATTCACACTCGACGCAAACAACAACCTCCAATACAATCTCGACCTCAATTTCACAATCCGAAACCCTAATCGACGGATCGGTGTCTACTATGACCAGATCGAGGTCAGAGGCTTATACGGCGCTCAGCGATTTGGCGCCGGTAACGTCCCACCGTTCTATCAGGGACACAAGAACACCACGGTGGTTGGAACTAAACTCAGCGGACAGGACTTGGTGTTGCTTAGCAGCGGAGAGCGGCGGGATCTGGATGAGGATTTGAAGTCTCAGATATATAGGATCGATGCAAAGCTGAGACTTAGGATTAGGTTTAAGTTTGGGTTGATCAAGTCGTGGAAGTTCAAGCCTAAGATCAGGTGCGATCTCAAGGTTCCTCTAAGTTCACGTAATACAACCAGCGGGTTTCAGTTCCAGCGGACCAAGTGTGACGTTGACTTTTGATCTAGTCCAAAAAGTCAATGCTACTATTTTCTCCGATTATACCTACACTTGTTCATTTATTTTATTTTATTGTTTCCGTTTCGACTGTTTGTTTGATTATTTTCATACATGGACGTTCCGTGATATTGTTAGAGAGATATGTCTGTATTTAATCTTTTATTGTATGGTACCCATGTAAATAAATAATTACTTTTGAGATTTACATTTTTATTTCTTTTAGGTCACTCGTTAATCCAGCATTAACAATATTAACATCATTACCCCCCACAATTTGTCAATGTTATTAATAACTCTATTAACAAAATTAACATTTTTACTGTACGTTTCAATGTTGTCTCATGAAGCATTAATCCATGTATCAAAAATCCGGAATCTTCTGCTTCCCCATTGATCCATTTTGTGTTTGTAGAATGAGAACAAGCAACATTGTACCCATGGAGGATTTCTTGGCACTTGCTCCATCTCCTCACCTCCCAATAATCTGTTCAGCTTCTTTACCAAAGCCTCTTCTTCATCAGATTCGTCACACCCGAAAAACTTTTCCTGTCAATATAGATTTGCAGATTTCAAATATTGGGATAATCCTCCATGAACTCAACAAAAATTTACTATTTTAATTTTACTCACCCCTTCATCAGCATATAGAGAAGCATAGATTCTGGCGGTTGCATCTTCTAGTATTGCTAGCAATTTGAAATTACCGTTGGAATCGCGGAGTTTTCTGGCATTTCGAGGATAAACTTGTATGAACCTAACAACACACCTGAATTTAGCTGTCACCTGCATAGGCATAACTAAAACATCAACTGAAAGAAGTTCTCATAACTCTCGTTCTACAACTTTGGGTAAATCCAAGGTTTTGGGATACTGTACATTGTGATATGTTAGGATGTCCATCAGAGTAACAAACGGAGCGTCTTCATGGGTAACCCCTAAAAAGATTGAAACCATAAATATGAATTACCATATAATTGTCCGTGTTACCTCAAATGTCTAAGACTCAAAACTTTTAGCGTATTCTAACCTGTGATTCCTGAGTGCAAAGGACTGATGCAGCGTGTGATGGGGTTCCATATCGATGACAACTTCTCTCCACACATTCTGAATTTGTAAGAAAGAGTGTTCTAAGCTGAAGAAGAAACGGACTGTATGTATAAAGTCAACTCACATGATATGAAAAAATGTGAGAAGAAACCTTTGAGGTGTAAAGGCTTGCATCTCTCTGCTCATTGTGTACTGCATCTTTGTAGAAGGAGTAAAAGTGGCGTTCCACAATCCCAAATTCACTTGAACAAAAAGGTTGAGAAACTTCACGTGTTGACCAGGTTGAAGACATTGAATGGCATGCTTCTCACTATCTCGCTCTACTTTGATCCTCAAAACAGAACCAAAAGTAGGAAATTTACGTAACACATGTGTAGGCAGCATCTGTGGTTCAACACACAAAGGAATCCTCTCCGACCTTTCTGACCTGTTACTATGTCAAAGGTTCAAGACAAAACACTGAGCCTTTACGAACCAACACTTGGAATATATATGACCAGAAGCTAGGTAACGAGTAGCTGTACAGTTGGAATACAAAATGGGATCTCACAAACCAAACCTAAAAAGTAAAATTAGAAAGCTAAATTCGGTGGAGCATACAGACTTACTTTACCAAGATATTGCACGGTGGCATCTCAGTTCCATCCCAAACAAAGATGTACCACCTATCTTTATCATCTTTGTAAATGTGAACAACCTTCGGCGGAAACAAAAGAATGAGAAAACATTTCAAAGAAATCGCAGACCATAATCTCAACTTTAAGACACTTCCGTAAATGCAAATGAACATAAAAAACAAAAAAAAAGATAAAATCAAAGTAAATTCTTTAAGGAAAAGATCAATCTACCAGGCAAGATAGGTTTGAATAGTCCCCTTCTTTGATATCTTTCAGGGATGTAAAACAGCATGACTCTATCATAAAACAAAACAAAATCTTCAGACCTTGAAACAATCGCAACTTACAAGAGACACAGAGCACATTTGAGATCAAATACGAAGCAACCATTTTGCATATGGAGAGACTAGAATGAAGAATTATACAATTCACTAGCAATCCGAATTATACGCAAATGCTTGTAATAGAATTACCATCTTGGAACTTGTAAGTTATCATCCATTCTCTCAAAACTGTTAACAAGTTCTTATCCTGTTCTCTCATCTGAGATTTAGGCGATGAATGGTATGGTATAAAATTCTCTCCATGTTTCCAATTAAATAGAGCAAAAGACGAAGATGTTTCATTGCAGAGAGCTGTGGCTTTCCGGTTAACAAGCACAATCTGCGTTAAGGATTTAAGAGTTTAATCCCAGAAGAAACTTGTTTAACAATCAAATATCCCCAGAGGAATGTGTGTATTCGAGACCTTTACACGTGAAAGCAAGATTATATCTCCGATCGATTCAACCCGAGGATTGGTACGACCGACGAACTTAACACTAAGTCCAGATCCCAAATGCCATGGATCGACGATTTTTAGCGTACATGAACAATCTGAATCAAAATCTAATCAATCAGAAGGGTATAAAACGAATCTATGAGTTTGCAATTCCTGAACTGATGAATAGATGGAATTGTAAAAGGTCACGATACCAGAGCCAGTGGGGAAGTCTAACTCGATGATCACTCCAATGAGATTAACATGAAGATGCAATGCCTTGAAAGCGTCATCAATTCTCAGGAATTTGTAGTCATCCCTAATCTCCATATCTGTTGTGATCGTTGGGGTTTTTGGAAGGTTTTATCGGAGATTGAAGACGACGATTGACATTACTGATGACTCCGCGTCACTCCAGTGAAACTCGCTGAATCGCTGAGAGGTTTTCATAACTCGCCAAATGGGCTTTAAAGACCCAATATGAGTCACTGATGGGCCGCCACTCCGAACAAAAAAATAGAAAAAGTGGTAGAAACTATAAACAATTGAGTATCTTAAATTTTTTTGTTTAAAGAAAAACCAAGTAAAATAAAACATTTAAATCTAAGTGATTCAAGATGCTGTGAGTTTTCTATATAATTTTATGTGTATCACCAGCTCATACAATCTTCTGGATCATTGTGATATCTTAACGAAAGCGACTTGGATATACTTATTTTAAGGTATTCAATTTTGTTAATAGTTGTAACGTATAAATATATTGACATTATTTGTAATCTAAAATCCAACATAAGTTCGACAATTATACAAACCATAGGTTTAGATACTTGATGTTGACAAAAAAAAAAAAAAAAAAAAAAAAAAAAAAAAAGCTTAGATACTTGATTTTTATCACACCTTATCTTTAGGAATATAATTACATAATCAGTTCTTGATTTGAGTTATGATAGCAAAGTAAAATCAGTCTTCTTTGGTTAGATATAAAGGTAACAAGAAGTCTTATAACTTCTCCTAAGATATAAAGATCGATCTATTGTTAATCTTTTGAGTTGGTTTGGTCTTCAAGTCTAAGAAGCAAATCACCAAAATTTGATGCGATGTAAAAAGGTTTAGTCAAAGGATATGTAATCATCCAAAATTGTTGGATGATTGCATCAGCTTACAGCTGTTTATATATTCAACACCTTATAAATTATACTCCATGCCAAACCAAATTTTATATTTTTTTTATTTACTTATGAAACTATATATTCTTACTTGATTCATTAGAAGAAAGAGAATGACATTCTTTATTTTTTTTCTTTTTACTTTTTGATAAAACATTATTTAGTTTACTTGTAGATATAGAGAGGCTTCCGAATTCCCATAATGCAGATGACTCCGTGATTTAGATGGACTGATGTAATTACTTTTTAAGATTTATGTGTTCATTATTACAATTTATATATAAATTGCTTATGTGTAAATGGTCTAAGAGACTAATTGACATGGAATAACAGATTTCAATTTAACTTTGGATTATTTTTTATTTTACTAATGCTACGTTTGAACAACGTTTATTAATGCTTTTTAATATAATTAAGAAGTTTGAATAACATTGTTTTAGACGTGTTATGTTATATTTTGGATGGAATTATTGTAGATCTTGGATCTAGATTATTTTTGGTACTTCTAAGCAATAAACAATGAAGAGAGTAAGATTAGAGATTAACAAGCATTACGATATTTCTTAAACTCTAAAATGATCTATATACTAATTTTTAGATGGATTTTTGTAAAGAATGCAGGTGTGAATAAAATTCTGAACTAAAAAAATGGTGGGTGTGAATACGCCGAGAGGGACTATTGCTTTAGCGGGTAGTAATTTGATAACGACGTGGAGAACCAAATAGGTGATTGCGAGACATTTCTCACGAGGCTTTAATATACAAACAAATTTTATCACCAAGTTTCTGTTCCGAGTAATCTAAATTAATTTCAACTAATAAATATATATATATATATATTTTTATCAGTGAATGATTTTTGAAGTCAAACTAAAATATTAGACGACAACAAAAATATTGCTATCAGTTCCAACATAAAAAATATCTATCAATTAAAGACATTGGTTTAGTATTTTATGCATGTAACATAATAAATTTTTTACATTTCTTCTAACACAATGTATGATCTGGATTAAATTTTTTTTTTTTTTTTGACATCACTGGATTAAATTATTTATTTATAATATAATTTACTTAATGGCTGTTAAACTATATAATGGATTTGACAAAAATAAATGTCGAGAACTCGAGATGATTCGATGGGTCATAGGAGCTTGCAGTTCCGGAAACTCTTGCGAATTTACTTGGTGATCACATTCACGCTTCTGTATCATTCCAAGTTTTCCTAATATTTTCTTCGTAACAATTTATTTTTACTTACAGTATTTGGTTATCTATTCTCTACAGACTATACACAGTCGACTACAGCAATAGTAAAAAATGAACCAAATCGAAACCAAATCGGAGCACTGAGACAGATAACAATGGAGTATCTTATATATATTTATAAAATTCGATTAGAAAACTTAAACCATTTCTTCTTCTTGTGGTTGTCAAATCTACAACGTGTACGGAGATTATATTTAAACGAGCAATTTGCATTATCTTTGTTGTTTTCTAAGAACTTGTTGATCACTGGAAAAGTGAATACTTGCTGTCGTAGTATTATTATTCCTCTACACTAAATAATTATACTTCTAACTTAATTTTTTTTAATAACGGATCCTTACGGTACAAATTTTACGCTTTGGATTTCTAAATAGAAACTTTAGATATCGATCTTTTGGAGACACTTTGGTAAGAACTTTTTAACATTTTTCAGATTTTGGGTTCACATGACATTCTTTTTATTTTATTCTTTTCTTTTTTTTTGTCAAATGGATTCAGATTATATAATATCCAAAAAAAATTGTAAGTGATATCTACTTTTCAGATGTTGTTCATATGCAAAAAATCTAGATGGTATCAGAATTCTATTTAGTGCAGGCTGAAATGTGTGATACAAAGAGATAAAAATATTGAATTTATAGTTTTGTAAACTACGATCAGATATAAAAATGGATTCGACTGATCCGATCCGATCCGATCCAGTATAGTATAGTTCAACAAATGTATGTTTTTGGTGAGATGGACATAACTAGTTTGAGAAGTTATCCCAAAAAAAAACTAGTTTGAGAAAAATGAAATGTTTCGTACAAAAATAAGATCCATGAATCTGGTTTATATTGAACTAATCAGATAACAAAATCTGAACAGATCTTCCAACCTGTGATAGATCTAATCTAATCCTTCCACAGAAAAATAAAATAAAAATTAGAGATCATATAATAGAAAATAGATCACGGCCGTATAAAGACATAAAATGACTTTTCAAAGAAATCTATTATAATATAATATCTAAATAAGAAATTTGTAATACTGCGAACATTATTATTATAAAAATGTTCTATATACATACATACAGTTGCTGCATAAATTGGAAATAAATAACTTTTTATTTGCCGTGTTTTAGAGTCTCCATGGAATATTCAAATTACAAATCAAATAATACTACTACAAAAGTTAAACGAACTCTAGAAACAAAAAGAAGAATAATAATTTAATAAAAGAGGAAGGGCATGGGAATCGCATTTGCATTTATAATCTCCCCCTAATTCTCCTCTAGGTATATAAATACTAACACAATTCCAAAGTGTGGTCTCATTCATCATAATAATCATAAAACTTCACTTTTAAGCTCTAGAAAGAGAGAGAAAGAGAAACAGAGAAAAAAGTGAGAGATGGAAGAGACAAAATCGAGATTCAAGAGGATCTGTGTCTTCTGTGGAAGCAGTTCCGGCAAAAAACCTTCTTACCAAGAAGCTGCCATTCAGTTGGGTAACGAGTTGGTACGTTCTCTCTTCATATTTTCATCTACACACACACATATATGTATATATATATATATATAGTATTCAACATATATATGTACATTCATATTCACAACTCAACACAAAGATACATTCTTTATCATATTGTTGTGTGAGTACCTTGCTTTTAAGATATCTTTTTTTTTTGACTATTTGCTTGTGAAACGGCTGATTGATTAAAAGGTTTATGATAGTATTTAGTATGAACTCAAAAGTGAAGATTTGATTTGAGATATGAACTCAGAATCTTCTTTGAAACATTATTGGGTATTATGGGTTGATTGTGTGTTGCAACGAACAATGATGAATCTACCAAACGTGTTGGATGCTGATTTTTTTTTTTTTTTTTTTTGTGAAATCGAATTTGTTCTATGGTTTATTGTTGTTATTGGCATGAGAGAGAGATGAGAAAATAGTAACTTCTACTATGCTTAGCTGTAACCCGTCTGTCACTCGAGCAGCACTCTTGCATGATCTCTTCCTTTTATTTTTATTTTTAGTAATTTACATTATTACATACAAACACATATATCTTGTTTTTCCACTAATTTCTGAGGTTTCCCTATGATTTTTCTTAAACCTAAGTATAACAATGATTTTGTTTACGGGAAAGGTAAAATAATAATGACAGTTTTTTTATTGCCTCGAGGGGCCAAAAAGAAATGTTCGTTGGAAGAATAATGACTCTATGTACAAAGCGTGTGTTGTGGGGTGTACTTCTTCAACAACACAAAATATTATTAAAAATTAATAATAATTATAACCCCTTGTAATAAATAGTATTCGTGGTTGATCTGTAGGTAATAATAAATAGTATTAATAGGATGGTGACCATTGAAATTAGGATTGATGATGATGAGCTATTTTTCCCTTTTTCTTAATTGAGATTTGATATTTGATGTGGTTGCTTCTTTTTGGGGTCGATTGTGGATTTGGGTTTTCGACACGTGTTCATTTTTCATCATGAAAACTCTGTTATGGTAAATAAATGCATATGATAATATAATAACAATAATTATTAAAGAAATTGATGGTGGGAATGTGGTTGAAGGTGGAGAGAAGGATTGATTTGGTATACGGAGGTGGCAGCGTGGGGCTTATGGGTCTCGTCTCTCAGGCTGTTCATCATGGTGGTCGCCATGTTCTAGGGTTTGCTCTCTCTCCCTCTCTATATATATATATATATATATATACATAACATACATTCACACATCTAAATACTATATGTATGTACATATCTACTCTATGATGCATTTGCTAGTTCCAAGTAAACCCACTACTCATCATTGTGTTTTAAACATTTGACCGTTGATTATGACTATCTACATGATGTCTACTAGTTGCTAAGAATAAGAACCTATTATTTTCTCACACAGAATTTGAAGCATGATTAATCTTTGGCTATTAGGATGTATAATTGAATCTAATAAGAGAGGTAACATAACAACGACAAAAAGGATCTGTGCATGTTTCCTTTGTCCAAAAGTGTCTCTTTGCATTTTAAATTATTTACTAAAAATAAGCTACAACTAGTTTCTTTATGTCTGTGTTTGTTTGTTCTTATGAGAGAATCCCGTTTCAATTAATCTATAACCAAAATGGTCAACTTTCTTATATTTTTTTTTAATTAATTTTAGAATTATTTTGTAATTGATAAATCCATTACCCTTATTACTAATTAACCGGTCTACTTTTCCTCTTATTTCTTGTAGGGTCATTCCAAAAACCTTGATGCCAAGAGAGGTATGCACCATATAAAGCTATTGAATGAAACCTTCTTCTTTTTTTTTTGGACTTGGTGTTAGTTAGTATTATTGAGATAGAAATTGCCTTGTAATGATCTACATAAAATAGTGGTAGGACCAAAAAAGGAATGATTGAGACTTGGAGCGTCTTTTGGTTTCCTTCACGATGCATCTCCTTGACCAACTAATATATTTTATATGTGAACTCCACAATAAAAAGACCATATAATATAATATATCAGAGATTTCGCGGTGTTCACATTTTAGAGGCAATAATAAAGAGAAATCTATTTTTAAAAATGGTGTTGATAATTTTGTAGATAACCGGTGAGACCATCGGAGAAGTGAAAGCCGTCGCTGATATGCATCAAAGGAAAGCTGAAATGGCTCGTCAAGCCGACGCCTTCATTGCCCTTCCTGGTCTGTAATCCAATGTTCTTTTACCTTTATAATTAAACTTAATTCGATTAGAAAATTTGTATAAGAACTAAATGTTTTTTTTTGGTAAATTGTTAGGTGGGTATGGTACGTTGGAAGAATTGCTGGAAGTCATTACATGGGCTCAACTAGGAATCCACCGTAAGCCGGTACGTAATCAGAGAAATTAAAATTCTCGTTCAACTTTTACTGATTATACAATTAAATTTTAAATATATATGATATGAGCTTGCATTATTGTTATGAGTTACGACCGGGATATATATGCGTGTTGAATATATTTTATCTTATAGTATAAAACCTTCAAAGTGTGTTATTTATTCATAATGTTTTATTTAATTTGACTGAATGAAGATAACAAATGGTTTGGTTGCATATGGTACGTCGTAATAATCACATGGAACAAGATTCCTTGTGGGATTCTTTATACCTCTCAAAAAAGAATTTGGTACTATTTAGAACTTTAATTTACTTGGTCACATTCTAAAAAGCATGTAATATGATATTGCATGAATATAAAAACCGATGTGTTGTCACGACATACGACTACATAACCCTGATTGTGAGACCGGAAGCTTCCCATGTCGTAATCTTTCTTTTATGCTACTAATTAAGATATTTGGTTTTGTAACATTATTTTTGGTCAATAATTTTGTACAGGTGGGTCTTCTTAACGTGGATGGTTACTACAACTCGCTGTTAACATTTATCGATAAGGCCGTGGACGAAGGATTTATATCCCCAATGGCTCGTAGGATCATCGTCTCTGCACCAAACGCTAAAGAGTTGGTTCGACAACTCGAGGTATAATGATCAGAAATGCTATTTTTTAAATTTTTTTTTTAATTGATAAACCGCATCTAAATTCAGATAACTTATCGGAATTTGTAGGAGTATGAGCCAGAGTTCGATGAGATAACATCAAAATTGGTTTGGGATGAAGTGGACCGACTCAGTTATGTACCGGGTTCGGAGGTTGCTACGTGAAGGATTTAATTAATATATTTTGGGGGAGTATTTTTTTTGGGGAAAGCAGTGTACAGCGGAATTGAATGTTAACATCAGAAGGAAAAGGTCGGAAAGAAGACAAAAGAAAGTATTGGGGTCGTTTTGATAACATTATTTTGTAGGGTGGATTAATGTGTGAAGTGGATAAACCACGTGGGTAACTGCTAACCGCGTATGTACCAAACCCTATCAACCCCACTTGTCTTTGTACATTTTGGTTTTAATGTAGAAGAAAATTTGGATAGGGCTATGTATCAAGAAATGACAAAACGATCCTTTTCTTTTGGATATTTTTTAATTTTATATAATTATCTTCTAGTTTTTCTGCTGTCCAGGTACTGTATATTTATTTACAAGAAAATCTTACATACGTTATACGATATTTCTTCGTCATCCGATCGATTAATTTACTAAGATTAATATTAGAGAATATTCCTAAAACGTATACGTATATACAACATAAATTTGTTGTCGGCTAAAGATGGAGATTAGCTTAATGAGCACTTTAATTTATTAATCAAATCAATCAGAAAGTTATCTTTTCTCCAGACCTAAGACATCACATGCTATTTTTCTTTGGTCAAATACTCTGTCTCCTTGCATTAATTTTATATCAAACTATTTACAGAAATATAAAACTTAAACAGAGGAAAATTAAGGATAAATAAATCAAAGCACGGTTCTTTTGTTTTCTAATTTTCCTAGCTTTGTTTCACTATCTTATTTTCTCGATTTTGTTGATTTATTTTAATCGATTATCTAAATTTATGGTTTTTTCCACTTTTATTTAAAAAAAAAAGTATTCTCGGGATTCATTGTTGTGTTCACATTTGGGTTCGTTTATGTTTTGAACAAATGATAATGACGAGCCCAAATAATAATAAAGGCCCATTGGAAAACCGGAACTTGATCAAGGGTTTTATAAATAGCCTAGGGCTTCTCAGGAGATCTTCTTCGTTTGCTTCATCTCCAAGCTTTTAAATCATCGACGTCAGGGATGATCCTTCCCGGATGCGGTACGGTAGTTCTTCTTATCCCACTCTGAAACCCTAAGTAGTCATTCGCGTCGTCTCGTCTCATCTCGTCGACTCCTCTTCTTTTATCTATCGATCTCTTTCTCTGAGTATTTCTGGCTTCATCCATGGAAATATCCACTCAAATTTATCTCTGCAGAGACTCAACCTATTATCGATCTCTTTCTCTGCAGAGATAAATTTGAGTGGATATTTCCATGGATGAAGCCAAAATGTTTACACAAGTGTACATATATTGTCAGTTTTCTTTATAGTTTCTTTTATCTGACAAATCTTATTTACTTATTGTTTTCTCTATTTTTCTAACAACTTTCTTTCTACCATTCACCACTCTAGCAAATATCACCGACCTCGCATACTATTTTTCTAATTTATTACTCTGCCTCTTTGCATTATTCTAAACTATTTACACAAGAAGAAAAACTTAATTTCGATTAAAACAAATACAGAGGGAAAAACAGAAATTTCTTTATTTTTATTCCAATTTCAGGAAAACCACATAGCAGAAAATAGAAGAAATTAGGACAGAGTAGAAAGGAGACACAAACAAATGTTGTTTGGCAAAAAAAAATAACAAACTCTGCTTCAACTAAGAAAAGATAAATAAAAATATCTCTGCTTGCCAATTTTCACCAAACACTTGCTCTAAATAGCTGAAAAGTATTCTTTGCTGAGCTTGGGGTCAGGTTTCATTGACTTCTCCCCGGGCTTCCATCCCGCTGGGCATACTTCATCCGGGTTTTCTTGAACATACTGTAATGCCTGCAACACAATCAATCAACAAGGAGCAACTCATAACACAATCTAAACCATAATCCACAAAACAAAAAATCTCTCTATTTCTCTCTCAGTGATGTTGAGTTTTGTTCTTTATTTTACCTGGAGGGTTCTCATTGTCTCATCAACGCTTCGGCCAATACCGAGGTTGTTGATGGTGGAATGCTGAATGACTCCTTCCTTGTCGATGATGAAAAGCCCTCTCAATGCAATGCCCTGTACTTACATATAGCAAAATGCTTTACTTTAAAGTGGCTGCAAGTTTCAAAAGAACACAAGTGGATTGGAGTCAATGCCAGTATGCTGATGAATCATTTATTTACCTGGTCAGGGATGAGCACTCCAAACGATTTTGAAATAGATTTAGTGATATCTGAAACAAGTGGGTAATTCAGATCACCTAGCCCTCCTGACTTTCTGTCTGTTTGGACCCACGCGAGATGCGAGAACTATACATGAACATGGACCCAAACGTTTTTGCATTGTCCAATAAGGAAACGAGATAAAAAAAAATGCTGAGACTACAAGGTTCTTCCTAGGTTCAAGGGAGAAAATAAAAGTACAACTTACCACACTGTCGACTGAGACTCCTAATACTTGTGTGTTTAGCTTCTCAAATTCTTCATAACGGTCGCTGAAGGCAGTAATCTCTAGAATAAGAGCAAAGGAAAACTGAAGATTCAGTGAGTCTGAGGAGACAGCTTCAGTTTTCATCAGCAAAATACTAACCTGTGGGGCAAACAAAAGTGAAGTCCAATGGGTAGAAAAACAGAATCACATACTTTTTCCCAATGTACTCAGAGAGCTTCACCTGAAAACATAATATATATGGACTACCAAATTTAGTTTCAACAATATATATTACTCCTCTACTGCATTGAACTTAGCTAATGACACTAACTAAATATAAGCAGCAGTTAGAAAAAAGGTTGTACGGACAAGGTACCTTGATGAACTCTTGATCAAAAACAGCCTCTGCCTCAAAATCAGGCGCCTTATTACCGACCAGTGGTAAATCATCCTGTAATTTATATAACAAATGAGCGTTCGCCAGACGCATTGATCATACACTCTGCCACACATATATGCTCTAACTGGTCTTACTTTTCTCGCAGTTTCATTATAAGCAGGGGTCAGTATATATATATTTCGTGTATCAGGCAAAATGTGAATCAATTTTACAATACTCAGAGCATTTCTAATCAAAATGTCGCTCAGTTTAAGACTTCCACGATTGCAGAACTCTGAAAAGTTTAGTTTTTTTTTAATCCAAAAATCTCAAAATAGGAAGAGATAAGAAGCGGGAAAGCTAACGAATTCCTCCTACAATCACAGTGAATGAGAAAACAGAGTAAATAGGAGAAACTGATGACATTGCAGGTAACTTTACAGCTAGGGCCTTGACGGCGGAGTTACGGCGAGAGACAGAGCGGCTGGAGGTGAGGGAACCGAGACGGGAAGAGGAGGTAGAGGGTAGAGTTCTGGGGAAAGAGACGGCGGGAGTGAAAAGGGAAGACTTGGAGGGAAGAACCTTAGAGGAAGGAGATATAAGAGCAGTGGTGGAAGAAGCTATAGACGCCATGGACATGACTCTTTGTTCTCTCTTGTCTCTCCGTTTAGACTAGTGGTTACACTATTCACAAAACAAAAAGGTTGGTTTGAGAGTATGAATGATGAGGTGGAGAAATGTGAGGGGGTGAAAGAGAGATTGAGACACGAAGCGGATAGAAAAAGACTGCTTCTACAGTTTGTAGCTCAGAGTAGAAAGAAGTGGAATGTTCGATAGAAGGATACCGTATTTGAGGCTGTGACTGACTGGGCCAGCGAAATATGACTTGAGGCTATAAGACCCACACGTCCTGAGGTCCACAAGCATTCATAAACGAACACATTGACAAAGTAAACCAATTTCTGTGTAAGGTTTGTCATACTCTTACGGCCCTAACTAAATGTATAATTAATGTAAATGATAATGATGTGATTCAATAATGTTATCAAACTAACAGTTGTTCGTCGAGCGAGCATTAAGAGCATAATGGTTTGCCAAATATAACATTATCTCAACGTGCGTAAATAAAATATTATTAATGCCCCGAATCGAATGCTCATTTTGCATTAAATGCACTTGTATGAACTTCACACGGGAAAATGGCCAAAATCAACATTAACTTTTTTCACGGTGCTTTTTTATACACGAAGTAAGATCCGGTACGTTTTTCAACTTGAACTTACAAAATTTTCAAAAAATCAACATGAACTTTTATATGAGTGCTGAAATCAACTTTGACCAAAATAGGATTAGTCAAACTGCTGAGTCAGATGTCACGTGGCATATTTCTGCTGAGTCAGATGCCACGTGGCTTTTTCGCTGAGTCATATGCCACGTAGATTTTTTTCAAAAAAATTTTTTTTTTTTTTTTTTTAAATTTTTATGCAATGTTGTGGATCTAATCTTTTTTTTTACATTTATAATGGAGAATCGTTAACATTATTAACAGTTTAACCATCTTATCATTTTTTTTATCATTTATGTAGCCGCAATAATCATAGGGTTACGACCATTAAACAGTTATAATGTTTAGTTCTAATGTTTTATTTGGTTAATTATAAATTTTTTATATGTTCTTAAATTTATTATTCGATATTTAAAAAAATTATTTAAAATATATCCAAAAATTAATATAAATAATCTATTAAAAACAACTTATTATAATATAATATTATCAGTAATTATTCATTCAAATTGCAATTTTAATTACGAAAATTACTTGTTTGGGTAGTAATATAATAGCTAGTAAAAGTTAGGTAAGGATAATTTGGGTTTTAGAAACTACTACACAAAGTATACATGTCAATATAAAGATCGGATAGTAGCAAAGAAGGATAGAGTAAAGGTATGATCATGTAGTTTAAATCACTACCCAAACAAGTAATTTTCGTAATTAAAATTGCTATTTAAATTTAAATGAATAATTACTGATAATATTATATTATAATAAGTTATTTTAAATAGATTATTTATATCAACTTTTGGATATATTTTAAATAATTTTGTTAAATATCGAATAATTTTGAGTAAATTTAAGAACATATCAAAATTTTATAATTAACCAAACAAAAATATTAGAACTAAACATTATAACTGTTTAATGGTCGTACCCCTATGATTATTGAGGCTACATCAATGATAAAAAAAAATGATAAGATGGTTAAACTGTTAATGATGTTTACGATTCTCCATTATAAATGTAAAAAAAAAATTTAGATCCACAACATTGCATAAAAATTCAAATTTTTTTTTTTTTTTTTTTGAAAAAATCAACGTGGCATATGACTCAGCGAAAAAATGACACGTGGCATCTGACTCAGCAGAAATATGTCACGTTGCATCTGACTCAGCAGTTTGACTAATCATATTTTGGTCAAAGTTGATTTCAGCACTCATATGAAAGTTCATGTTGATTTTTTGAAAATTTTGTAAGTTCAAGTTGAAAAACGCACCGGATCTTAGTTCGTGTATAAAAAAGCACCGTGAAAAAAGTTCATGTTAATTTTGGCCATTTTCCCAACTTCACACATATTTTTCTTTCTTTCCGTTACTACTCCCACGAAACAACTTAATGATATGTTTACTATTTAAAAGTTCACTAAAGATCAAATTAAGCCAGGGACATTTAAATTCTTTCGATTTATTATTTTCCTAACAAGGCTTTTAGTAGTCAAATGATTCTCGAAAATATGATTGTATGTTCCAAAGAGCTCCTTCATTTTCGTACATTGTAATTCATCTTGTTTCATATCAAACACCATTCTGATATACTTCTATATACCTTGTTTTAGGTGATGAGCCGAACGGTAGGGTTTTTTCATCGTTTCTTGATCATTCCATGAAGACATGGTTTTGGTATGATAGCATGGTAAATTTGTATGATTATTATAGTTGTCATATCAAAATATAAAGACTTTTTAAGTATTATTCCTGTTTAAAATGTACTGTTTATAGTCAAATTTATTTTGTTAATAGCGTTTCAATCATGCTTTAATTATTGAATCATAATATTTAAAAATGTACATTAATCATATATATTTTTAAATTTCTGAGAAATTAAACCAAAAGAATGATTCTTTTGGGTTGGTTGGATTCCGAATAGATTTCATCTAATCTTCTTCATAACCACATATTTAATATAGTTATTAGTACTACTTGTATGGCATGTTACACAGTTACGAAATTCACATCAAAAATAGAAAATCGAAAAAGAATAGTAAACAAATCTTCTAAATGAAAAATAAAAAATTAATCTATTTTGTAGTTTGTCTGACTTCCAACAGAAATTATTTAAGAAAATAAAAAATAAAATAAATGTTTTCTATCGTATTATATAACACAAGATAGTGACAAATGTCCAAGCAATAATATCAAAAATAGAAAATCGAAAAAGAATAGTAAACAAATCTTCTAAATGAAAAATAAAAAATTAATCTATTTTGTAATTTGTCTGACTTCCAACAGAAATTATTTAAGAAAATAAAAAATAAAATAAATGTTTTCTATCGTATTATATAACACAAGATAGTGACAAATGTCCAAGCAATAATTGGACTCTGTTTCACATAGATACAGAGAAAACCCAATCAGCCACAAACCTCACAGTAAACAACAAAAACTATGGAGATTCCGCCGTCACCACTCCGCCGTAGAAATTCCATATCCACGATGACAGCTCTGACAACCCCCGAGAAACCTTTCGACATCGCATCGTCGCCACCGTCTTCCTTCGATTTAGAGCTCACCTCTCTGAAACCATCCTCTTTCGTAGCTTACACATCTCTCCGAGATATCATGACATCTCCGATGAACTCATCCCTCCGTTTAACGGAGAACAGTGGTAGCAGCTCTCCCGGTGCATCCACCGTCGGAGATATCTCGATTCGTAATCGTCTCGTTAAGCAAGCTGCTTTGTCTTATCTCTCACCAACGGCTTTAACTTCATCGGAGGATTCGCCTGGTTCTCATTTCCTCCGCCGCATATGGCTCCACTTCTCCGCCGGGATTCAGTTCCTGAGACGTATGATGAGTTGGATTTTGCAATTGAATTGTATTCCCTTGATGGTCAAATAGTGCTCAGCACAATTATGATCTGAGGGTAAAAATTTAATATTTGAATTTCGGAAGTTAAATACAAAACTGTTTGTATACAATAAAAAAGTGTTAAAAAAATTCAAAACAAAAGAGATTTCGATTTCTAAATTCTTCAAAATCATTTTTTCTTTTTGTTTGTTCATCAAAATTCATTTGAATTTTCTTCTGTTACATTAGTTCGTCCCAAAGCTTTTGTGGTTGGTTGATTCTGTGGTCAATATGAAATCATATTTCAACTCCGGTTTGGCTCTGGAGATTCCAATTCCGGTGGTTAAAAACCCGGTTATTGTGAATGTGGCAAGAGTGGCTACTACAGCTAACGGAGAAACATAAACGATGTTCCTGTTTGTTGGCAATCTTTTGACTTTGATCGGTTATTTTTCTGCAGACAACAATTGGATTGATTTTGGTATAGTGAACTCGTGAATTTTCATGAAATGAGAGTTTGTTTGTACCTATTAGTTTAATTTATATACCTTATCTATGGAGAATTGTTGTTGCAGTTGCCCGAAGATTTGGAGAGTCCAGTGATAGCCACATTGCAATAGCTGAACAATAACTAAATGTCCTCTCATCTTTAAAAACGAGATTCCTTTATCGATATCCAATTCATGCTTTGACATGTAAGGACGTAGTAGAGTTTCGTAGACATAGCTAATTCCCTGTGAGAAACCAAGATAAAGAAAGATTGGTTTTGTGAATAAATGAATGAGTGTTCATGAGATTTTTACTGCATTGTAGTAGTACCTGTGATTTCGGGTACCATAAATAGATGAGAAGAGCGATTTTGATCTCACCGTAAAGTGGTAACCTATAAGATGAATCAGAAGGTTTTGTAAATTTGTAACAAAGAACCAACTTATGGAGATTTGAAAGTTTCGATACTAACCATGATATAAACATGTCTCCTATTCTTTCGAAAACTGTAAGAAGACCAACCAAGATCCTACAACAAAATAAAAAATCGAATCGGATTTTGGATAAGATGGTTAAGAGAATAAGATTCCTTATCCAATAAAAAAAAAGAATCATCTTGTAATCTCTTACCAATACTTGCACCAGTATCTAAGTTGTTGAATCTCAGGGTTTTTCTTTTCGACGCTTTTGTAGCATCCATATGCTGGGTACGCGTAACCCACAAGCAATCTGCAATCCCCCAAAAAATCTTTAGAGAGACAGAAGACGAAAAATCCTAAATATAGAGTAGTACCAGATGAAAGAAGATAAGAGATATAGAGAGGATCTCACATTATGATTCTTGTAATGAAGTCTCCCAGCATCTTCCAATCTCAATTAACAGACTTTAAAGTTAGATTCTTGAATCATATCCATAACCCTGAGAAACAGAGTCACTCACTCAGAGCACAAAGCTATTAGAGGAAGAAACCAAAGTAGATCGTTTTTGAGTCTCAGGAAAACTGTAAATGAGAAAGAGAGATAGAGAGGTAAAGGGAAATGATTAAAAGGAAAGGGGAGAGGAGAAGCAAAGGCAAGTTTTGAGATTCCTTTGAAAAGACGCTTCTTTATTATTTACTACTCCCAATTTTGTTGCATCTCTTGACATGCCTAATTTTGTTTCTTCTGCCAAACCGTTGTAACCGTTTCGTATCAAACTCGACCTTAATTATTAGTAATTTATACGTATCACTTTATTTAATTTATACATAAGATTTTTTTCTTCAATTATAGGTAAAAATGGATCACTAAATTTTTATAAAAAATCTAGAAATAGTACAAGAAAAAGACTCACAAAGTTTTCCGTATTGGATTTAGGTAAATACTCTTTTTACATTTCCACATTTCCATCACATGCCAACCCCGCAATTTCTTGCACACTGAAAACAAAAGCAAAATGGAAAATGGGCCACGTGATCCTCTTATGAAGACAAAATAAAAATGGGCCACTAAATAGATTTTAGGCCCAACTAAAAGCAGGGCTGAAAACTGATGTTAGACGGGTTTTCTCAGTTGCACTCTTACCTTCTTTACTTATAATGTCTAATCTGAAAACTGTTATACAAAATCTTGAGATTTGCTTGAATATTACGAAACATATTTAAAATTTGTTGGAATAATTCTTGTAGCTCACTGTGAGACCGATTGTCTCAATTCTTAAATTTCTTACACTGTCTACATCTTCATGCGATTGCAAGAAGTTTGCATTGTATAATCGTCCAATTAGTGCCAACGGTTCTTAAAATCCTTTAAATATTAGATAAACTGATTTTAAAAGAGAGAACATGTTAATTCACTCATTTCTCTGCAACGTATGAAGTTAATTGCCTTTGATAATCTATATATTTATATCCATCGTTTATTCGTTTTAGTGATTAATGATAATACAAGAAACTAATAACAACAATTTCAAGTTTAATTTTCTGACAGTGTTGCTCCCTATATAAATTGATATGAAAGGTGTCAGTGAGACGTAGCAAAATATAGAAGATACAAAGAAAACTAACGAAGCTTAAATGTGTACTGCACTCACAATAAAGAATAGCATCATAAGATTTCAACCACTCAAGTTTTAATGCATTTATAGAAGCAATAACTAATTAACCAAGTAGAAAAAAACAGAATATATAAATTATAACTATGACATACCGTCTTTAAAGCTTGGTCAAATCTCTTGAGGGGCCTCTTTTGTGTGTAATGTAAGTGGGAAAGACGTTAATGAACATATTAAAGAACAATACTTGAAAACTGAAAAGCTTAGGCATCAGGGAAAATCTAGCAAATTATGCATACGTTCCTCTTGTTTTATCACTAAACGTATGTGACTATAACTCTATGAATAATTAATATACTTGTATATAAGTGTTGACAAGTGGATCCGGATACCTAATTTTTTCTTAGATATATACGACTGTGACTAGTCCTAATATAAGAAGCTCGTTGGATATATACCGAATTCTGTGGGCTAAGACTTGTCGTACGTGGACTTAAGTGGAGTTCCTCTTGTTATATTTTTTTTCTTGAATGCTAAATATCCTAATAGTCAGAGAACCGTAGTAATTAAGCTAATTAAGGACATTTATCATTCAAGAAAAATTATAACAAGACATGTTTGTTAAATTCAAAGTAGGGATGGGTTTTGCATGCATTCTTCGTATTTGTGGACGTGCAAAATGCATGCGATAATAAGTACGTTTCTAATGCCTTGTGTAAATTAGTTGATCTGATTCATCTTGGTCCTCAAATATCTTTGGTGGGCCTCTTCTTTGTATATGGGCCCACACCAAATCTACTACTCCTCAGTCCTCTCTGTCTCTCTCCTTCCAAACGCCAATCCAGCTACTCGTCTTTTCGTCAATCACAGGTCTCCTTCGTCATCATGAAGTTCATATATATGTATGTATACTTCTCTTATATACGACCATGATTAGATCACCTAATAGAGTAGATTAGATGAAACTAGTAGTGTTAAAAAGAACCGTTCACACACCAATGCTCTAACTCTTAATCTAAGTAAGCGTAGCCGTTGTCTCGTAGCATATTTTTTTTCTATCATGAAAGAATTCGAAATCTTATACCCATAGTTTATTTTTACCGGAAACCATACAGTGTTAATACTTTACGAGTAGCCTCTTCTCTAATAACTCTCCTTTAGTTACAAACGTTACACGTAAAGAAACCAAAATAAAAAAAAATCTCTGCACTTTGGTTGATGTCAATTCCAATAACTTAAATGATGTTAATACCATCTAACTAGTTTGGTTCTATGTGGGGTTTATAAATTATAAACTCTATGAAGGTAGAATGTTAATCGGCGATAATTGAGAGAAAAGGAAAGGTAGGGAGTGGGAATTGAATAAGGGAACATGGAGCTTTGAAAGATGAGATTGCTAAAATTGGAAAGCGGCAACAGAAAGGTGGCATTTAGTGAATGATAAGAAGAGAAATGGAGTTCTTTTAAAGACATGGCAACTAGTGTAATGACGACCAAAAAAAAAAAAAAAAAAAAAAAAAGGAAGAGAAGAAAATAAAATAAAAATTCGTAGCATCATCATGATCATGATAATAATTATTTCGTTCTTTGAAGAGGTGAGCGAGAAAGAGCAATGAAGGTGGAATTAAATTCGTATTTATAATCTGACGTAACGCTCATTACAATTCTCAACTGTCTCAATTACTATTGCATTTATATTTTGGTTTTAATGATCTCTAAATCTTAACATTTTGAACAGCTGTTACCAAAAATATATATATATATAAATTGAAGCACCTTCCTCTGTTTTTATTTATTTTTATTTTAATGCTCTGAACTACTTTCTTCTTCGATTTTAACCAGTTCTCAGTTTTTTTTCACTTGTATTGTACTTCTTCGTCGGCAGATTTTTTTTTACAAATTTTACAATTCTTTTTTCTTTTTCTTTTGTTAATAAAAATTTACACTCTTACCATTGTTCTGGGTTTTCATGTTTAAAAGCACCTAATATGCTTTATCAAAATAAATAAAAGCACGTACTATAACTAGGTTTAGCTATTACACCCCACAAATGAAAAGATTATACTTTTATTACTTGTTTTCTCTGATATTTGTGTTTGCCATTTGCAAACTTATATTCTAGATTTGTCTGCTTTTGTCTTTAATCAACAATGCAATTCTTCAGGACAAAATCTTGTTATGGATTCTGTTGCTGGAAATAAAAATTCAGTTTTTAGGCCTGTGATTAGCTACAAAATCTCAAGGAAGACTTTTTGAATGAATAGAGATCTATCTCGAGTTAACATAAAACAAAAACAAAATAATCAAGTATATAAAAAAAAAAAAAAAACAGGGGAATTTCGGATTTGTGTGCAAGAGTTCGTGGGGTCAATTTTACCAAGTGGGACCCAAAAAAGGAGTTCTTGTCTGATCTCTAACCATATGATTTTTTACCATTCTTTCTATCTTTCTCTCTTCTGAACTGCTTTTTCAACGAGTACAAGGAATCTATATAGTTTTCTCTTCAGCTTTTCTGGGGATCAGGTTCAAGCTTTCACAAGTCAATTTTGATCTTCCTTTTCGTGATGTGTAAGCAATCTATCTGATACGCTAAGAATGTCTACTTTTTTGTTATAGTCTTACACACAAGACGTCTAATTCTTGTATACATCCAACAAACAGAGTATCAAACGAAAACAGAATTGCTTTCTTTGCTTTTAGACATATCCTAGAAACAGAGTATCCGAAACAGAGCATCAGAAACAGAGTATTTCAAAAGTTCGAAGTCTAAGTTAGACAGTTGATCGGATAAGTAGTTACCAGAAATTGGATGGAGTAGAATATGAAGACAGTGACACATGTTTCCACATATTTATAAAAATTCTTCTTCCATTAGAGAACCCAAATGGTAGAAAAATGTTAAGAAAAAAAAAAAAAAAAGAGAAAGAAAAAAAAGAAAAGTTAGTGCTATTCGCGCTCCACCCTTTTGTTTTGAAATATGTTTGAGTAGGAAAACCCTAATTTCATCTCCTACCTTCTTCTCAGGGGATTTAAGGTGGAGCGTGATTAGCACTACTCTCATAAAAAAAAACAACTACATTCGCCAAAAAAAAAAAAGGGACAAATAAATAAAATAAAAACTTAACATGAAAAAGACAGATTTTTGATTTTACTGGTCTTTCAGTTTCTCCGAGTCTTGCGACCAGAGGAAGCAGCGGCTGGAGCGTTTGCGTTTGAGGCGTTTTCATGGAGGAAATCAAGAAGAACGGTGCTTTTGCATTTAGGGCATTTAGGGTCGTCTTCTGAAAGCATAACGTACATGAGACAACGTGGACATCCGACAAGAACCATGGATGTTGTCTCTGGACTTGTCGAGTATCTCACAGATGGTTCGTCCTGATTCATCTCCGACGAAACGCATGAGCTTGGCGGTGAGGTTGGTGAAGTCGTCGCAGAGCGGCTTGGAGATCGAACCATCCTCCTCTGGCTTGACGTAGGCGGCGAAAGATTCAGCTTCAGCTCCAGCTTTGGACTTCTTCGACTCATCTTCTGTGGCTGAATTGGATTAAACCGGTTCTTAGACAAGAAGAGATTAAGTGAAAGTGAGTTTGGTCGGAGAAAATACCTTGAAACCTGCGGATTGAGAAGGAGGGTTTCTGTGATCCCAAACTTAGATCACAAAGAGTCTCTCTTATTACTGGTGGTTGGATTGCTTCAGCTTAGGCCTTTTTATATACAAAGAAAGAACACAGAGAGAAAATTAAAGAGAGATAGATAGATTTTTCATTAAGGCTTAATTTAATTATGAGTGAGAAAGGACTCTGAGAGAGAGAGAGAGAGAATCATAAAGATTGAATTGAAGTAGATGATATATATCATACATAATGTGTTAATTGCTTTAATTTTGCCTCAAGAGTATCGAATTCTAATTACTTTTCAACTTCAAACCAGTAATTTTAAAAGTAGTATTTTAATAAATACACAAGAAAAAACTGTAGATTTTTGCAGGAATCCAATTCATTGCTTATTAAATAGAGGAGGAAAAGAACAAGAAAGGTGTTTAATGGCTAATACACAGAAATCAAATTTAATACTCAACAGAACAACCATTATTTATTTTATTTTCTTCATAGGAGTTAATATATGGAACCAAGAAATTAAATGGCAACCAACTTGAATTAGATGTTTATAATAAAAACCGGAAAAAAAAAATCATAATTTAAAAGTAAAAAAATGTACAGTCAAAGAAATTTAATTGAAATTAAAGAAACACAAACAAAATTAAATGGCAAGACACCAGAATTGGTACAGAGAACCCAAATACAAGGCAAATATATAAAGTGAACCACCACCTCATGGCCTTAGTTTTATTAAAAGTTTTATGAGAGGGGGGACAAAAGAATAAAATTTTCAATTACCAAAACTACCCATGAATATTTTCTTAAATCGCAGGATTGCTTTTCTATTGCATCTTTGGCTTTGTTGAAATATTGGGGACAAGGAAAAAAATTGAGGATGATGATATGAGAGTTGAGAGAAAGTAATAAACCCGCATGAAGTATTTCAAGTGGGTCCAATGTTTGGTAGTCAAATTTCCAAGTTGTTTATGAATAAACCAGTTATGTGGGTGGATCTTAAGCTCTCAATAATGTCTATTTGTTAGATATTAAACTCATTTGATTGTTTATCGGAGTTTCACTATTCTACTACAATCCAAACCAATAGTTTGGAAAAATTCTTGAAATATGAATAAATTTGTAAAGTTTGTTTTGTTATTAGAACTCAAAGTGTGACGTTCTTAGCTAGAACTCACACTAATCCTCTTTGTATATCAATTCAATGATTCTTCTTCTGAGTGTTTGTTTCTGCTCACTAGATATTAAAAATCATTTTTTAATAGTCAACATCCTAATGATGTCTAATACAAAATAAAGTCAACATCCTAAAGTTACGAAAGCTTAAGCAAGTTGAAAATGGGATTATCTCAAATGAATTTTAAAATATATTTTTACATGCATCACTGTATATTAAGAAGATTCAAAATATTTAGAACGCCAGAGCCATTTTGAGTTGTTTTATTTTATCTTACGGTTTTACCAGGTATCATTTTCATCTATTAACATTTGATACTTTGACAGGAAGCAAAGTGACCACACAACAATTACTCAAAGTCAAAACAAAAGATTTTAAATTACGTATATATTTCGTAGACATATGTAGTATGTACATGCGTATTTGTCTCAATTGGAACAGAAATAGGATTGGGATAAATGAGTGTTAATGCTAATCACATGATTACAAAATAAAATCATAAAATTACAAAAATAAAATGTTTAGCGTTGCCAAGGTTAGTAACTTATGGCTACACTACAAACTTACTTAGGTTTCACACCGAAAGCAAACTACTAATATTTGCAGCGTGACTTAATTTCCCATGTGAAGTTATTTAATGAAATTTGGAAGAACGTTTATTATTTTACTTGTTTAACTAGTCATCGTATTCTCCATAAATTAGGATATATTTAACACAATTTTAAAATAACGTATTTATAATCGTCATAATACGGAAATATACCCAACTGTTAGTATTATGAAAGTTGACAACATTACAATTAATTCCATTTATATAAATTTAATACCATGTTTGGTTGGATTTACAATTAATGTTAGGCCATTATGTTTGAATGTTTTAGAGTATTTAGTATAAATTAGAAGATGATTTCGAAGTTAACCAGTTTATCAGGATTAAATTATAGAACAAATTTTTGGATCCATAATATTTTTAAAAAAAAAACTGCCGCCAATATATATATATCTTTGATATAATGAGCCTGAACATGTAATATAGTTCATGATAATGTTGTTGCTGTGTTATACCATCTAAATTCCAAAAAAAAAAAAGTCTCAAATGTTTGAGAGGAGAAGGAGAAGGAATCTGTGATTTAGGATTTGGGTGGGACCAATCCTTTTTTTTTTTTTTTTTTTTTTTTTTTAGTCTAAGCTTTACCTTCTTCCTCGTAAATCTACTTCTTTGTTCTTTGGTCCCATTTTCTTATCTTTCTACTTTGACCCAAAATAATCTGAGTTTGTAAATGAACAGAAGCTTCGAATTTGTTCTTTTCCTTGTAATAATTATATAACTCAAGTGGCTAAGTCCAATTAGTACATTTTAGAGAGTAAAGCAGCAGTTTTAAACTATATAAGGATGTCATGACTCATGAATAATAGATTACAAATATAATAATTGGATGTGTAAACAAGCTAAGAAGTGAATGGCGTGGACTTTTTTGTTTGTTTTACCACCTAGCATTTTATTATAAACAATATACAGATTTGTTAAAAGAAAATTCGGTATCTCTACAATTTATGTTTTGACACGACATCAACATTAATACAAACCCGTAAACTAGAAATCCAATCCATATAAAGATTTTGTTGCTTTTTTTTTTCGGTTGAATAGAAATGAGTTTGCAAAATATAAATCAAAGAAAATAAGCAAAGCGAGCATTAACAATTCGGCTCCTTTCAATAAATTGGGTACCCTTAATTGTACCAATCAATGTGCAACTTGATATCACATGCATCAAAGATCATACTATCATTGTGAAGATCCTAATCTTTCAACACAACAAGGACAAAGAAACAATCTTCTTAACAAATTGCTTTTATATAGCTTAACAATGGTTCAACCAGTTGAGCAACTTAATCGTCTCTCATCGCTCATCTTGTCATATTGGCTAAAAAAATTCATTTAGTTGACTTGTCGAATTAATAGCATTCGTGTAAACGACGTGGCCACACTTACAAACACTATTATGCTGACTTTTTTTTTTTTTTTTGATAAAAGGTAATAATGCTGACTTCAGAGTTTAGTTATTTAGTTATTCCTCGCGTCAACCAAGAAGAATGAAAAACCAACGTGATCTCACAAAAAAACAAATACAAATATAATGTTCTAGTTCGAATCGAACTCTTATTTGGTTTTATTTTGTTTTCTTTCTTAAATAACAAAACTGAATCCACAATCAAAACAAAGAGCGGCCCAGTTCAGTATTTTTCATTTTCATTTGGATTTGGTTCTAGAAATACCTTAACATAGTATATTAATTAGTTTACGTTCATACATTTCCTCAAATCAAAAAATATTATTTAGTAAGGTCATAGGCTCTCATTAGCTATACCGGCGGGTAGATGGATTAAGCCCTCTAAACATTTGTTTGTTGTTGTCTATAATAAACATTTTTTTCTTTCTTATAAAGGATCTATAATATACAATATACACTTTCGAATTTGAACCTAACTTTAATAACTTGGCATCATCGACATTAATATAAACCACCAAACTGTAAGCCATGGTCAATATTGCTGTTAACAAATAACATAAATACGACTTTTGGTTCTTTATGTACACCGCCAGCCCCTTACTCAAAAGCATCCAAAGCATGAGCTTTTAGGTCACATTATGATCCCGCTTATATGTATAACGTAATTGTCACCTATATTTAACCTAACGTGATCTGTTTATATTTTTTAAATCAAGATATCTTTCATATTCAACGAAACGCGATATGTTAATATATTGAACGTAACCATATGATGACAATTCATGCATATGGAAGTACATAAATAACGATGCGTGGGAAATGGGTCAGCGAGGATCATAAAGATAGACACGATAACAACGGATCTATTTCATGTGGTGTTTAAACACCAAAACTCTTTTATATTAAAAGTCAAAAAAAAAAAAAAAAAGATGTGATGAAGATTGAGAAAGTAATTTATTGTACTTAGAAATAACATTTTGACTTTTGGGTTGATTTCACTTCAGTTTCGATCTGAATAGTTATGTGACATAATTATCATTTTTTTTTTGGGGGGGGGGGGGGGGGTGTGTTCAAAAGTGACTTGTATCCATCTAAGATATAGAATTCCTCTGATTTTGTTACATGTCAAACCACAGAGTGACAAAAAAAAAAAAAAAACATTTTTATAGATTTGACAATTTGTTAAATGGAATGCTATTTGAAATAAGTAACTATAAGGTTTAATTATTTCAAGCTTTCGTTTTTTTGTTTATTTTTTTTCAAGTTCATTGATCAATCTCCAATGGGGACTACAGACACTGCAACTTGTATTTGGTTTTGGGCACACAAAAAAAAACTAAGTAGAATTTCATGACTTTTGGCTTCTTCTTTTTTTCTGTGTGTCCTATTTTTTGCAGACTCTGGTCTTCCCATAAATGTCCAAGTTATTGAGTCCACCCATTAGTCCTACACTTTCACTGTAATGATAATTTTTGTTTTTTAAAGCAAAGGAGAAAGAGAGAGAGAGAGTGTAGAATTACATCCATGATTCCAAGAGCATTCATCTCAATGTCATGCCTCCCTTAGATATACATACTACTTGTACCTCTAAAAGGACCACTCTTCTTTAATTTCTCTTTCAAAGTACAGAATTTTCAAGTGTAGTGCTTAGAAAGAGGGGCTATGGTATTAGATTGATCAAGAATTTGGATTTACACTTGAAGCCTATGGAGGGTTAGAGTGAAAAAGCTTCAATCTGCAGACACACCAAAATGTGATTCAGAATAGTGTACTAAGGATCCAGTAGAGTAAAAGCTATGGAGGGTCCACAGTCAAAACAAATTTGCTCCTACACCAGTTTCAGAAGGATATTGCAACTAATTACCAATATCTATAGAGAAATCATTCAAAGCGAGACACTATATAATGAGTTCTTGAAGAGGTACTAATGTCCTGATTACTTCCGGGACTAACATGAGAGAGCATGTTATATCATGTTTATGTATTATGTCCATTGAATTCTACATGAATATACTTATGAGGAACCTATCTTCTAGGAAATTAGTACTTCCCTTCATTATATCTCTGGCCAGCCTATAAAAGTTCTCAACTACCTCTTAACTCTGTTCTGATCTATTGAAATCTTTAAGGTGAAAGGTCTACAGCAAGCAAAACACACGAGAACAATGATGCATGTAGCTGATCAACTAACCATGAAATTCATATGGAAAATTTCATTTTAATAACCTGGCCCAGATAATAATTTAGAAAGCATGCGCCATTTTCTGTCTTAATCATATCTCCTAGTGCATCAAACTAGTTGGCACTTAATTCTTGCCATCCATATCTAAAGCCTAAATTAATATAGGTAATTCTAAGATTCATCTATAGAAAGTGTTACGTCAATTAATACTTTCAATCAAACATCATTTGCATTTCACATAAGTTTTAACAGGAAAGAAATCAACCACTTGTGAAACATGTGCTACGGGAAGAAAATGTACTGTACCTGTAAAATGAACTAAACACCTCTTAACGGCAGCTGATCAACCTCAGTAGCTAGCTCTGTCAACTCGACCTGATTTTCATTTCTGCATTGCAGCAACTGCCTTCTTAGATCTCGGACCAGCTCATTAAGCTTCTGAATATTCTTTTCTTGTGAGAGAATTTTCTGCCACAAATAGGTATTCATATTATCATTAGATCATACTACGAAGCATATCCTTTGGCAATCAAATGGCTTAGTAAAGTTAGCTAAGAATGTGGACTTTCAGATAACTATGGTTGATATATTTTTCTTTCTCCAAAAGCATCACTTGGAGGACTCAAGATTGGGATCTACTCATAGGTATGGGATCAAGCTGACAACTAGCCTTTAATGTTTTCTCAAGACTATACTCTACAATGATACAGGGAAAAGTAGATATCAATGGTAAACAAAACTGAACTCGCATTTCAGGAAAAAGCGTATCACAAAGTTGTCAAGA
This sequence comes from Barbarea vulgaris, assembly GCA_963667165.1. Classification (NCBI taxonomy): domain Eukaryota; kingdom Viridiplantae; phylum Streptophyta; class Magnoliopsida; order Brassicales; family Brassicaceae; genus Barbarea; species Barbarea vulgaris. The sequence goes on from OY763891.1 coordinate 25,668,815, forward strand.
AAAACAATAACATATGACTGGTCATTGCTACACTTAATATTATATGGCGAAACTTCAAAGAGCTTCAGTAGTATAGACCCTTGAACTCGACAAAAAGACAAAACTACATCTGCAGTGAGTAGCTGAAGTGATACGTAAGAAAATGTGCTGCTTATTATTTTTTGGAAATACTTGCGGAAACAACACAAAAGTACGAAGTGAGACAGTCCAGATGACAGGAAACATGAAGAAGCAATTAGACTTAGAGTGATAAGAGAAGCACAGTGTTTCAGCATCTAAAGAAACTAAGCAACTCACTGAAACAGAATGTGTCACAGAGAAGGCATTAAACAAGTTAAAGTATTAGTACAAGAACCCATCTCCTTCCTTAAGTCAACATACACAACAGATCTACATTGTTTTAATTCCATCAAAAAGAGTAAGAGACATGAAATGAGAAAAAACAAACCTTTTCCTGCACAGATTCTTTGCCTTGCGGTATATGTTGCTCTTTATCTGAGAGAGTCAGAGGACGACTAGTCTCAGTTTCACTCCCAAGTTGTTCATTCCACTCGAACTGAGAAGTCAATACTATGAGCATAAGAACAAACAAAAGCACCCACGATCTCGTCATCTTGAAAGTAATGGTCTTTATATGATCTTTTTATTGTCTTGGCTTTAGCCTGCTCCATAACAAAAAACCAAACACCACAACTCAAAATGACAAACTAAGAATTGTAGAAAAGGATCCAAATCACAGTATTAGTCTTTGAACATTCTAATTACAAGAACTGTAGGAAAAGATTCAAACTTTCACATTCCAAAATCCTCAAGAAGATTCCTGGAGATTTCTACATCCATGGTTCAGAATAATAAAAAATTCCACATAAATTTGAGGAAGAAGCGCAATTAATTGTGCCAATTAAACATTGCGAACGCGGTTAAATTTGCTAGTTTAGTAAATTTTCTCAGGCAACAAAGTCAAAACAGTCCAGGGAAAGAAAAAAAGACCAAAAAAGTTTCATACCAGAACTATAGATTCGATAGAGAGCGAGAAAGCTAAAGAACAAAGACGAATTTGGAATTAAGATTTTATAAAGAATTAAGTGATTAGACTCACCAGTCGAAATCTGAAAGCATGAATCTAGTTGTGCTCCTCGTCTTCGCCTTCAGTCTCTTCTTACAATTTTCTTCTTTTTTTGTTCTTTGAGTTTTTCAACTCACACAACTTGATATTTTACTTTACTTCTTCGAGATCAATGAATTAAAAGTAATGGGGTAAATTAGGAATATTAATATTTTAAAAGGGGTGAAGCTGTAAATATGAAGAAGCAAAGATCAAACAAATAATAGAAGAACAGAGGCGAAACCTGCTGGAGAAGAGAAAAAAAGAAACCGGCGAAAATGGGAAATTCGAATTCGTCTTCTATAAATCATCGCTTCACTTCTGCTTCCAGGTCTTTCATCGGAACTAATCTCACCTCATTCTCAATTTGAAAGCGAACGTATTATCTATCAATCGTGTGTTTGTTTTTTTCTTTTTTTGTTGCAGAGCTTTTACTCAGAAGAAGCTCGAAGATCTCAAATCTCTCTTCTCCACTCTCGCTTCCCAATCTCAGAGCAATGATCAATACGTATCGTACCCTGCTTTCCAGGTTTTGACGATTTTCTATCTCTTTTTCTCATCGGGTTTCTGTGGTTGATAATTTGAATTAAGCCTCACACGATGTTGTGTTGGTGTTGGGTTCGATTTTTTTGCACAGGCTTATTTTGGTCTGACTGGTTCTTTAGGAGAAAGGATGTTCGATATGGTCACTCAACATAGGAAAGATGATAAAATGACTTTTGAAGATCTTGTAATTGCTAAGGTACTTCTTTCTTTAATCCAGAGTCCAATTGGATTTTGATTTTCTGGGTGATTTGCTGTGTTGAACTCAACGCTTGTTTTCCTTTCAGGCAACTTACGAGAAAGGAACTGATGATGAGATTGCTGAGTTCATTTATCAGACTTTGGATGTAAATGGCAATGGGGTCTTGACAAGGTATCGATCAAGTTTGTTATATGTTCATTACTAGGTAGATATTGAACTGAAATTCTCATATTTAGATGGTTATTCTGTGAAGGTGACGCATTCTAGTATGTCTTCTTCAGGTCTGATTTAGAGTCGGTTCTGGTGGTGATTTTCAAGAGTGTCTTCTCCACTGAGAGCTCTGATGCAGAATCAAGTGATGACAAGGAGATGGTGGATGCCTTTCTCAATGCCGCTACTTTCTCCAAATCTGATGATGGTTCTGAAAAAGGAATGTCTTTTGAGGATTTCAGAAGCTGGTGCTCACTCGTTCCATCTATCAGAAAGTTCCTCGGAAGCTTGCTTATGCCCCCTGGTCAAGGTTTGTTCTTTCATCTTCTCTCGTCTTAACTCTTTTTTAGTTGACAAGATTGGTAAACATTTTCCTTACTTTGTTATTTCTGGTGAACCTTGTATAGTGAGACCTGGTTGTCAAGTCCCGCATCTGCTTTATCAAGATGGTGTTGATTCAGACAGGCTATTGTTAAAGAAGGAATACGCTTGGCATATCGGAGGAGCTCTTCCTCACCACGAGCTTGAAGAGTGGAAACTGCTGTATCATAGTTCCTTACACGGTCAAAGCTTCAACACATTCCTCGGTCACACATCGTGAGTGTTCTCAACTGTTACCATAGCAACATTCACCTAACAAACATCCTCTATAGATTTTTTTTTTTTTTTTTGTGTTCTTAATATAAATATCTTGCAGAAACACTGGTATGTCGGCATCAGTGTTAATCATCAAAGACAAAGAAGGCTGTGTGTATGGAGGATACGCCTCTCAACCTTGGGAGAGACACAGCGATTTCTATGGGGACATGAAGTCTTTTCTTTTCCAGCTAAACCCTAAAGCATCCATTTTCCGACCAACTGGAGCAAACAACAACATTCAATGGGTATGCCTCTACAGAAAGCCTGTTCCAAACTTACGTTTAAATACGATAACTGTATTCTAACATATGTAATACACGCGCAGTGTGCCACTAATTTCACATCGGAGAACATTCCAAATGGCATAGGGTTTGGAGGCAAGATCAATCACTTTGGTCTATTTATATCAGCAAGTTTCGATCAAGGCCAGACCTTCTCCTGCACGACATTTGGTAGCCCAAGTCTCTCCAAGACAAGCAGAATACAGCCAGATGTGATAGAATGCTGGGGAATCGTTCAGGCCTCAAACGAACAAGATACACAACATAACGCCATGAAAGGTACTGTTCTAGAGAGGTTTAAGGAAGATCGCAACATGCTTAAACTAGTTGGCATGGCAGGCAACTCGAATGAGTGAAAAAAAAAAGATTTTGGCTCTGAGATTCAATCTTAGACATACATTGAATGTTCTTATACAATGGTTGTGTGTGCAAATACATTATGTATCATAAAAGAGTGCTGTATCCTTCACACGAGTTGAGTTAAATCATTAAAGAGCTTTATATGATTCACACCAACGTGAAGATAGGTTCTATGAATTAGAGTTCTAATCTACCAATTTTCAGATGTGTCCACCTAAAATTTCATCCGAATTCTCTAACAAAGAAAGCATAACAAAAACAAAAATATAAGACATCTGACAATTGCATAATAAGGTAGCGAAATTTATCCAGAAATGAAAAGCATATAGAGAGCATCCAAGTTCAGCTTAAAACGATTCAACAAAAAAAAGCACAAACAAAAATGTGCAGATAAAAAAAAAAAAGAGACACTAAGAAACCACCAAACATCTGAAAGACGATGATGATTGATTCATCTGATAGTCTAGTACCTCCTTCCACGGCCAAGTCCGAAGGCTCCAACCGGAGCAGCAGAGACTGGATCCACCTTGACGACACCTGGCATTTCAGACATTCCCAAGGAAGCAAGCATGTCGAGCGTCTCTTTATCGACCTCGATGTGATCAGTTTTAATGGCGGATTCGTCGGGAACAAAGTCCATACGACGCTCACGCTCTTCCTCCTGAAGCTTGAGGGAGATACCACGGACAGGTCCTTTCTGGATCCTCTTCATGAGATGAGTTGAGAATCCGGCGATCTTGTTACGGAGCCTCTTGGATGGGATGATAGCGACTTCTTCGAGGATCTTCTTGTTGGTGTGGAAATCAAGAGTCATGCGAGAGTAGTACTTCTCGATCACCTGACGAGAGGATTTCTTCACCGTCTTCGTGCGAACGCGACCCATCTTTGCCTCTGATTTTTGTGTTTACGAAACTTCCTGAGTCTCTCTACTGAAGCCGGCTGAGATTAGGGTTAGGGTTTTTATTTTTGGTGGATCACAAAGTGTTTAAATATGGGGATATGGAAGGGCAAAATCGTATTATTCTTTATGAAGCCCAATTCTTAACGATGGGCCTGTTAGGTGTGAAGATTCGGGGAAGGGTCCATTTAGTGTTTGAAGATTCTGGTAAGGGCCCATTAAGTGTGTGAATATGCTTAGGTTACCCACTCCGGTACGTCAGGGTTGTATATGTAATTCATAATTCATAATATCATCATCATTTACATGTTTTTACACTCCTTCAAGTTCCAGATTCCCGTTAATGAAAACGGTACCTAAAGAACACTGCACACTACTTTTTTGTTATTTTACCATAAACTATTTAATTTAATTTTTTTTTTGTTAAAACAACTATTTAAATTTTGAACTTAACCCTTTAAATTCTGACTATACAAGCTTAATCGTGACACCAAAAAGAAAACTTTTTAAAAAAGAAAATAGACAAGTTTTATTTGACTGTTTAAATTAAGGAGGATCAATCCAGTTTACGTTCTAGTTGCAATTCAGTTTTATTTTTGTTTTCTGGTTTCTGGGTTTTAGTTTGGTTTTAGTTAGATTAATGTAATCTCTGTTTGTTCCGATTTGGTTTTTAGTTTGAATACTGTTTAAAAGCCACATAACGGAATTTTGACGGCATCATGCATAGATTTTTAAGTCAACTAAAATACACGTACTAATAATTTCCTTTTCTGTTAATTTTTTGTAAAATGATACGTTTATCTTTTTGTTACTTATTAAATTTTGTTTTCACTATTATAATTAGGTGGGTAAAATGATCTGTCTCCAGGTATTGGAATTTGTTTCCATCTGAAGTTCAATAAATTAAAATATAAATTTGAAAATTAATGTTGTTGGAGGCAAACTAAGTCTAAGATATCGGCTACATACAACTTTAGTGTGTGGAACAGTGCAGATCAAGATTTATTTTCTATTACAAAAAAAAAATGGGGTCCACTCCCTCCTCCAGCCATCTAGTTTTGCTTATAATTTAGTATAAATCTAGTATTGAATCCGTGCTATGCACCGCACAAATTCATGATATAATTTAAAAGTTTCAAGTAATTATCATTAAAATTCATAATATAAAAAATAATTTGTTTACTTAGATTTTTGCCAACCAAACAATACTAAATTTATTTGTATCTATGGATGAGATGATATATGATTCTGCACACATCATAAATAATTTTTTCTTCTTTAAAAAAAATAATAATTTATGAATAAAAGAGAAATAAATACTTTCTAACCAAAAAATAAGTATAGTTACAGGGGACACAAAGCAAAAAAAATAAAACACATGACAGAAAGTAGAAGAACATACCTTTCATCTTTATATAATTTCTGAGGAACAAGAGCTCGTTGCAATCTATAAAAGGTAGAAAAAAAATTTGGATGCATGATGAAAAAAACACAGAGATAGATGAAGAGTAAAATTAAAAATTAAAAAAATTGAAGATTCTGAAAATAATAAATTTCTAAGCGTGTATAAAAAGAGAGACAATGGAGATCGTGGGAATGTGGAAGTTAAAAATCCCTAATAAAAAGGAAAAACAAATTTAAACAAAAGAAAATCTGAAAAATACAGCAAGGGCTTTTGGTCTCCTGCTTAGGAAATAAAACATGCTACCAAGGTGGACTAGATAATGAAGGTAAGAAACAAACATTATACCTTATCTTACAATTCTGGTACTTCTTAGAATCCCATAAGAGTTTTTTAGGGTGAAGTTAGGATGGTAGCAAGAAAAAATATTGAGGCTAAACCAACCATTATACCAAAAGCCCTTGCGGTATTTTTTAGATTTTCTTTTGTTTAAATAAGCCCATACTTAGTGTGTGGAACAGTGCAGATCAAGATTTATTTTCTATTACAAAATAAAATGGGGTCCACTCCCTCCTCCAGCCATCTAGTTTTGGTTTTGGTCCCCTGGTTAGGAAATATCAATATCTATTATTCCGCCTATTAAAAAATTTGTTCTAATTTTATACATAATATATGTAATTTATACCATGACTTTTGATAGTCCATAACAGTCGGGTATTTTATTTTAACAATTTAAAAACGTTAACAGTGGCCAGTCGTAATAAACAAATTAAACCATAAATTCGAAACATTATAATATATAATTTAATCGCTGAATCACCATGAAGATTAGTTATGATTGTTCTGAATTGAAAATTTTATACATAGCTACTTAGCTAGTACTATATCGAAAGCGTAATCCTTACCCAAGAAGTAGATATAGTATATAGTTCATTACTTCATTTGGTTGGTATGTGAGAGGGATCATATTCCACTTGGGATGACTATTTCGAGACTCAATATATCCAATAGTATTTTATATGGCACACGGAGAGAGGCATATAAAACGTTCCAACAGTTCCATCCTTGTGATCTATAGCAAATTTTTATCATTCAACACTCAACAGCTTTGCTTTTTACCATCACTTTCTAAAGTGATATATATGCATGCTTTTGTTTAAAGTTTTAGTGTTTATTTAATTAAACAAAACACTTTACAAAAGGGTTTCCGGAAAAGGGGTCTAGTTTTGGTTTTGTCAACATTTGTTCCATATGTGTTCTTTTATATATTTTCTGTTTTTAAACGACGTCATCTATATGTTATTCTCTGTAATTAACTAATTATACAAAGGACGCACACTTACCGAGTATCTCGTCTAAACCTAAGAAAATAGAATCTTAAAATTTACACTATACACTATTAATTACTTCGATCCCTGTCGACGTACAAAACCTATATTTGTATAATGCAGGATTGGTTTCAACTTGAATGATAAGTCAATTAACAATTGAATCCGCTAGTAATACTACTACGGATTACGAAAGAGGAACAATTTGAGGACAAAAAACAAAACAAGGGGAACACAGTTTTAAGAAGAAAATAAAGAAAGGATGCTATTTTACTGGGGAACCGAGAAAATGTCATAAATACGAATAATAAGAATAGAAAATAGCAACTTACTCGAAGCTCAGTGAAGCTTCTCTCACACCACTTTCCAAAAATAACAAAGGAAGATTGTCGTTTACGGACATTTAAATATAGAAACTTGCAGATTGTAGAAACCCTCCACGATTTACTACATCGCATATTCCGCTCCTGCCTCCTGCCCTCTATTTCCCTTCGAGAGATCATTATATATTAATCTACGTTTCGTTATATATTCGCGTGTCTGTGTGTAAATTTGGTCTTATAATTATAGTATACGCATTTGTGTTAAACATTTTTGGGTAATCTTACGCATTTTTACGAAAAACAATTTTAGAAAATATCTTCTACCTAGTTTCTGTTTTTTTTTTTTTTTTGTTCCAAATGGTAATTTCACTCTATATTTATCTAAAGCCAAAAATATATGTAATTTACATGGGATTTATTTAGAATTAATTAAAATTTTGCCATTACTGTAGCATCAATCTTCCAATTTAGGCACTTCACTGTACTTGTCTCGGAAAATGCCATCGGACCCCCGAGAAAAGTCAATTTTACCCTTCCTGCGCTGTTCTCTCACTCTCCTCGTTTGCTGTTCTGCGCGTGGTGGTCTTTATCTCCTCACCAATCTGATAGTCTGAGAATAGCTTTAGGGGTTTACCCTAGATTTTTTTTTTTACTGTCTCAGATATTTTTTTTTTCTACCAGCTTGTTTCAATCCTTCTAAACTCGGGGTCCTTGTGTGTTCGGCCGGTTATGGTGAAGTTGAGAAGTCGAGAGGTCGGTGTTCAAACGGGTCCACCGTCCCGAAAAAAGGGGGAAGAGACGAAAATTAGGGATGTCGATGTTGTGCGAATGGGTCGTCTCCCGCAAAATTTCGGGAAACCGTCAACCAAAACTGGTGTGGAATCATCGAGGGTTTTGTCAACGAAGCGGGGTAAGGGATTATCCTGTAAAGAAAAATTCCGCCAGAGGACTTTTTGTCGTGGTGTCCCGTCGAGGCGCAAGAGGAGGACGAGTACAACTGTTGGTAAAGTGCATCTTGTAAATGTTCTTCGGAGTCAGTCAAGTTTTTCAAAGAAGTTATCGGCTAATCGGAGGAAGGTTCCTCTTCCTGAGATCCTACAACAAGGTCAGTGTTCCTAATCTATGGCGGAATTATTGTTATTAATTTTCAACTGTGTTACTTTTGTATGAAATCAGATTTTCTTCGTATGATTTGCTAAATTTAGTTTGTTTGTTTTTTTTGGTTGCAAACCTCCGGAGGCTTATTGTTTGTATTTTGACCTTGTTCGTCAACTTCTAAGCTCAACTATTTGTTTGCCAATATATATTGTGATGTCCTGTGTCTAAAATCAGTTTTTGGTAAAATGTAACTCTATTGTTCTCTTTTAGTTTATTCACTTTGAACGACTTTATTATGTTATATTGAATGGTTTGATTCTTTTTGGGGAACAACGACATTTTTTACCCTCCTCAGAGTACGAAATTGTTTACGCTCATCTTTTAGTTTATTCACTTTCAACGACTTGATTATGTTATACTGAATGGTGTTGATTCTTTTTGGAGAACCAACGACATTGTTTACACTCTTCACAATAAAAAGTGTTAATGTAACTAAATTCCCCTTCCTGTTAAGCTAGATATGAAGTTTTCTTTCGTCTGATTATAGATTCTTCTCTTCTAAATTTCAATTATTGTTTTTCAACATCTGTAATATCTAGGTTAATATAATTTCTCTTCTGTAGTTCATTTGATGTTTTTTTTAATAATTGGTTTCAAAAATTAGCATAGGAAAGAAGCCATGGTCTGTCATGAAGTTTTGGTCACGGTTGTGTTTGTTGTCCTCCTCTTAGTTACGATTTTTTTGTTTCTAATTATTCTTTTTGTTTATATTTTATATATATATATATATATATATATATATATATATATATATATGTTTCTGTGTATTCACCACATTATTGTGTTCGATCTTCAAAGGATAATTTGTCCACTATTAGTAATCTTTATTGTTTATTACTTTCCTTATCCATTTTATATGTTTGTTCTAAATTTGCAGACGAAAGTAGCCATGATGCGTCTTCCAGTTTTGCTAAAGGTTCTGTTTCTTGCAATTCTCTTATTTACGAAATTTAGTTTTGTCTTTATTATTTTTTCTTTTTATTTCCTATATGTATGTTTTATTTCGTTTCACCAAATAATTGTTTTTGAATTTTCAAGTATAATTTCTCCACAATTACTAATCTTTATTGTTACATTAGTTTTCCTTATGCATTTTGTTTATTATGTTAATATCCCAATTTTATTTATTCTCTGTCATGTACTTGGTTTTATGCTTTCTGTTTAAATTATCTTGTTACTTAGTTGTACAATTTATGTATGTGTCGTTTTTGGTTGTGATCATGTAGAGGAAAACAGTGTCCGATCGACAAATTCTGGTAACGAAGGTATATTTGATACCTTTATTCATTATTAGTAGAAGTTACTTTGTTTGGTTCATATTTGATCTCTTACAATATTTTTTTAGGTCTCTCAACTGACTCCTCCGATTCTTCAAATGAAGGTTTTACCTATATATGTTCATATTTGCTTTATTTTCTGTTTTTACATCAGCTCGTTTCAGTCTAACGTACTTGTTGTACATTTTTTGTTTAATAAATTAAGCTTTTTCAAGTACTTCAGATGGTCAGAGTTCCGAACACTCTTCTGATGCGTTTGACTGTGATGATACAAGTGTTGAGATTAATGTATCTTCATCTGAAGGTATGTATAGTGTTATGTATGGTTTATATAATCCAGGTAGTAATAACGTTCCACTGTATTTACTTCTCCTTCTCCATCCCTGCAGATGTTCAGACTGATGAGCAAATTCTTCCAAAACGTCTTTTTGGGACTGATAGATACTCAACCAAAGGAAGGGTTAACTCTTATTCTAAACTGCAGTACCTTGTGGATATAATAGACATTTTGGATGGTAGTCCTGAGTTTGGTACACTGATGAAGTCTCTGTTTGCGTCACTTTTTAGACTACAAGTTAAGCGATGCTCTTTTTCTGGGAAACTAGTACACAACTTTCTGTGTAGGCAACTTGTGACAAAGAATAAAGATGAATTGTGGTTTACATTCGGGGGCCAGCCTCTTCGATTTTCATTGTTGGAGTTTCAGAAGGTTACTGGCCTTCCTTGTGGCCCCTTTCCGCCCCATGCAAATATTAAGGCGGCACAGGCACAAGATCCTCTAGGCTCTTCTTACTGGGATAAACTTATTGGTCCCAACAAAAAAACCACCGTTAAACAGATAGTAGCGATGCTTAAGGCAGATCCAGGGATGCCAGGGTGGAGGATGCTACGTTTGGTTTTAGTGGTTATTGTTGAGGGTATACTTAGTTGTGGTAGGCAACCAGTTCGGCCGTCTGTAGCTATAGTTGAAATGGTGAAAGATCTGAAGTTCTTTCTTTCATATCCTTGGGGCCGCCATTCTTTTCAGCTGACTCTTAGGATGCTTAAAGTTGGGACCAAACTTCCTGATCTGTCTACTGTTATCAAGAGACTGAAGCAACAGTCTGTTGTGATCCATGGCTTCCCGATTGCAATTCAGTTTTTCGTCTTTCAATCTATACCTCTTTTGCTCCGGTATGTGCCTGGTTTTGATGATGAAAGGACTTTTCTTGACAGAGGAATTGCAAAATTGCCCCGTTTAAAAAGATTTCATACTGACAACATTATCCAAGTTGAGAATGATGAAAAGGTTAGTTAGTTTAAGCTTTGCTAATGTTTTATTTACATCAAACGTGGTAATGTTTGTTTTTATTTTTTTTGTCCAGCTTTTTATTGAAAGGTTAATTGATCTACCAACTGATGATGTCGATTCCAATATTTTATCTGTCACTGGAGGTGATACAACCGTTCATCATTTGTACAGCCTGCTTGAGGGGGGTTATAAGTTTTCAAAAGCTGATTGGGTTGGCGGTGACATGTCTCTTCCTCAGCTTTGTATTTGTAAGAAAAGGAAAAAATTAATATGCAGATGCGGCAGTATTGCAGCCAACATGGGGAATTTTCTGGCTTCTTCGCATAATTCAGCTGATGTTTCTCGGAAACATCAAAGTGAAATACTTAAACTTAGGGCTCAAATAGTGGGGTTGGAGAAGCAGCATGCAGAGGATTTAATGGGGTTGAAGACCGAGATTGTTGATGTGGTCCGGACTATGCTGCAGAAAGAATATAATATGTCCACCAAAGTTCCTCCGTCTTGTTTTCCTACTGCTACCCCACCTGTCCCTCCTTCTATCTTTCCTAATGATGGTGTTTCTACATCAACATGTCATGGTACAGAAAATATTGGTTCTGTTCATGTTGAGGAGACGACTACTCCATCTCCACACCATGTAAACAATTCTGATGTGAATATGGAGAAGAGAATTAATGATAATGGGGGCTTGCATGCTCTTGTTGCTAACATTATTTCTTCTGAGTCTGTGCATCAGGTTCGATACTTTGCTGCTCTTATATAGCAACATATTTTTAATTCTCTGCTTTTTGATTTATTGTTTTTCTTCTAGGCTGTTTCTGCTATGGAACCCGATTTTTTGGTACCCATGGCTGTTTCTTCTGCTTGTCAGGTGACTGCTGACCAAACTTATCCACATGATGAGGTTCGTGTGTTTATTTTCATTCCTGAATTTACTGGCTGTGTGTTGCGTTTTCATATTTGTCTTTTTATTTTCGACTTTTATTACACTCTGCAACCTACTTCGTCTAATGCCTCAAGTGATAATGTCGATTGTTCAACAAACGGTGATGTCAATTTCTAAGAAACATATATTAGTATTGGAAAAGATTTTAATCTTTCAGTTTTTTCCATCTCTTACTGTTCTTTTCTATCCTTTTATCCATATATGCCAGGGTCCAAATGGTGTTAGTTCTCCTCCGCATTTTAGTTGTAATGTTAATTGTGATGAACGACCAGATTCTGTTCCTTTGGATAATGCTGTTCACCTACGGGTATGATGTTGTCTCCTAATTAGTTTGACTTTTTTTTCCTATAAATCTGTTACCCTTATGTTTGTTCTGATTTTACGTCTGTTAATACTCTATATTAGATGTATTCTGTTATCTATTCCTTTTCACTACTTATTGTACATCCTTTTCAAGTATGTTGTCTGATTTGGGGGATTGGTGTATCATCTTGCCATACTTTAAAGACTCTGAATGTGCTTAGTTAGCTTCATGTGATAGAGGGGAACCCATTGTTTTGTCAGTCTGTTGATGAACGTTTAATCTTTGTTCTTCATGACAATATTTATCTTTTTCTTTTCTATCGATGTTATATATATCATATCCTTACCATGTCCGTCTCTCTCATTATCAGATTGATCAGGCGCATTAAACGTTTTACTGGGATTTAGGGTATCTATTCTTTCTTTATATATACCGATAACGATTTAGTACTGTACGTTATTATGTTTGAGTTTCCTAATTCTATTGGGGTTTAGGGTATATAGACTCATTCTTTACATAGCTTTAATTATTGCGTACTGTAAGATATTATGTTTGGGTTCTCTAATTGTACTGGGATTTAGGGTATATATTGTTTCATTATATGTACCGTTAACGATTGAGTACTGCACGTTATTATGTTTGGGTTCGCTAATTCTATTGGGGTTTAGGGTATATATTTCTTCTTTTTACATACTTTTAACTATTGAGCACTATACGATTTTATGTTTCCGTTCCTTAGTTCTATTGGAGTTTAGTGTATAAACGTTATCATATCTCTTATAATGTTTTGGTTATCTAAGTATGTTTGGGTTGTCTATTTATAATATAGGGTTTAGTTTTGGTTTTTTTTTTTTTTTTTTAATACCTTAGGGTTTAATTTTATGTTCGAGTAGTTAAGATATGATGTTTGGGTTCTCTATGTATAATTTAGGGTTTACTTTTGGGTTTGGGTTATCTATTTCGAATTGAGGGTGTAGTTTTACGTTTGGTAGATTAAATTTGTATAGAAATAATTTCAATTGTTTTTTCTACCAAAAGTTATTTTTTTTCTATAAGTGTAGAATTGTCATGAATAGTACGATTTTCATAACGAAAATAGTTTTGCTTTTAAAACGGCACAATTCTAAGATTTTTAAATTTTAATTGCAAATTAAGAAGTCTCGCTATTAGAAATATGTTTCCTTCGATAACTAAAAGTTTTTGTTTATATTTTATATGTATAATTTATGGAATAATATCACCCCCCTTTTTATTTCACATACAAGTACCAATGAATAAACTACCGCCTGAGATCCTGCTTATGCTTACTGAAAGTCTAGGTCGCCAAAGTTTTCGATATCTTGGTCCTTTAATTGCTGCTTCGAAGTGGACTAAGGATGCAGTTTTCAGTGAAGAAGTGTTGTCAGTGGTCGATGTGTCAGAGTTTTTTATGAATAGCTCAATGGCTAACAAGGATTCCATATTCCGTCCATTTTTCGAATCATGTCTTCAACACAGGAACAACATCGCCATGGATCTGGAAGCGTTACGAATTCTCGCGCAGGAGGGCCCATCAGAAGTAGCTTTTGAAATGTTAAAATTTGGAGGCATTCGTTCTCCCTTCAAGTCATTTGTGCTAGGCATTTTCCTTATTTGTGCCGGGGATTTTGAGACTGGGATGGCGAACATCATGCAAATGTGGGAACTGGTTGATAATTGGGAAGAGGCTATTGGTCTTGCGGAGATGGTTGTTAGTCAGATTACAGAAATGGGGACACGAAGCTCAGGTATGTATATGGGCACCCATTACTACCCGGTACATTATCTTCCTCACTGCATATTTGTTGGTTGTGCTGGTGATGATATTTGCCCAGAGTGTTATGCTTATTGCTTCTCCCATGTTATTGTTTCACCCTGTTGATTGTTTCCTAGTTATATAATGTCATTAATACAGTTGATTTGTACCATTTACTCTGCCTTTCTATCATTGTCCTTTTATGTAACTAAATATTTTCAGACAATTTTAATTTCTTGTTTAATTCCCCTTTCTATTATGTACGGTCTTCATTTTTTTGAATATTTGACCACTTCTCTTTGCTCCTAAATATATCTACCATATTCTATGACTTTACCTTACTTATAGCTTGGTCAACCTCCTCGATCTCCATATCGTTGTAGCTCGTTATTCACTTTTTTTTTTTTTTTTTCTTACACTCCAGATTGTGTAGATTAAGAGAGTTGTGATATTTATCCACAAAAATTATTTACTTTTAATTAACAAAATGTAGGTTTAATCCTGTCCACAGATTTACATCTATTACCGTGCTTACTATTGCACAAATTCCCGCCCATTACGTTTTACACCGAATAATCCTATTACTTTTCCACTCTCTTGACGCGCCCAGACCACTTGTTTGTCAACGTTGACAATGATGTCTCCATTTTGCACTCTCCTCACGCGCCCACACCACTTGCTTGTCGTGGCAAATGATGTCTCAACTCTGGTTCCATTTTCCCGCCCAACGGAAGCTGAAGGAAGGAGGGGTAGAAATGTCAGCTACAGGATGATTATCCCCATAATTTGTCCTCCACACAGTAAAGTGGCAATTTTGGAAGATTTAATAATTTGTGTGGCAAATTATGAAGTGTCTCATTTATTTATGTATATGTATACTCTCCAATCTTGTCCCTTCACTTCAAATTCAAAACTGAATTTAAACGTGACAAAAAAAGAAGGAGAAAGTAATATTTTAACAGATCAAATTGGTTAGGATTAATTAGAAGAATGGCCAGAAAATAAAATGAAAAGGACAGAGCCAGGGACAAAGTACTGTACATACGAGCCCAACAACCTCTACTATCATTGGAGAGGAAATGACCCTAACGTAACGTGTGCAATATTACTATGGTGAAAATTTTAAAGAACTTCTTAATTACATACACATTTAAAACTACTTATAGAAAAGGACATAAAAATAAAGTATAGAGTTTAATTGATGCAGACGTACAATGCAAAAAGGTGCCTCGAAATCGACCTGGAAATGATGTCGCCTTAATTTGTCCATTACTCAATACTTGTTTTTTTTTTGCAACACTATTTCAATCTTTTTTTTTTTGAAGGAGACATGTCTAATTAGCTATGAAACAAATTCATAAGCTATGTCGCGTCACAAGCATAATTATAACCCCGGTGAAGAAAAATACCGAAAAAAGTATATCCTCACTCAATTTATAGGATTCGGATTACATCGGGACATCAAAATGTTTTTGTAAAAAGATGATTACGTATTTTGAATCTATGTTATTTAACCTATTTAATTGTTTCAAAAGTTACTGTTAGGAGATCTCTCGAAATTTTCAAATTTAAACGAGGAAACAACCGCATGAGATAGCTATGAGATTGTTCTTAGAGTTCAGGTGTTTGTGGTGAGATACGCACGCAAGGTTCTTTAGCATTCGAGTAACTTTTGGAACTTACTTGATAGGCCATGGAAAGTTTTTCTGAGAGGGACTTTATGTAAGTTTGGAAATCGCGTACTAAATCGTAATTGAAAAATATCTAATAACAAAATCTTATACGCAATATATAATTTGCTAATATGTCAAATACGATAAAATTTTAATTTCGTGTAATGTTAAGGAAAACAGAAATTTAGGTAGTATTCTAAAAATCCAAAAAAATTTATGTGTTTTTATTGAAATTAGTTTACAAAATTATAATGACGACATAGATCTGAGTGTGAGGGCCGGGGAGGATTGAAACACGAAAAGACTACGAAAAAATATCTAATGGGACAAATCTTATCGCATATTTGTTGTTTTCTTCTTATAACTATATTGGAAAAAAAACCAAACTTTCTATTTATATTTTATCATTTGCTATTTCTACGAGTGAATATATATTATAGTCTATTCATTAGATGGTTTCCTCTTTACTTGAAGTGTAGCTGGCCCAAGTTAATTATATCACGAAAGCTTTATAAAAATATATTTATATGATAGATACATTATTTTGCCAAACAAAACAAAACACATGGATGGATCTAGATTTTTATTTGTTATTAAGGTTCTGTTTTTTCTAAAACTACAAATGCAAGGATAAATTACGACTCACCCAAAGGATTTCTGTGTAAAGGTTTTTGGTCCATGATAATATCTTAATAATCTTTTATCGAAATTAAGAATAATATCTTAACATAAGTATTAGTTATTGTAATATCAAAAAAAAAAAGTACTATTAGTTAATACTTAATAGTTATTGGTCTAAACACCAATAGTTACTGGCGTCCAGCAAGCACGTGACAGATATTTCATAGAATTTGTTTTTACAAATGAAAAAGGATAAGATTTTACTATACAAGAAAAATATTTGGTCATTAACCCAAAAAAACAAAAAAAAACATTTGGGAAAAAAGTCGTCAAGTAAAACCAGAAAAACAGTGGAGGGCCACGTTTGTGTCCATTTGCATGTCTTTTGGATTTTTCAGATATCCCTCATATTTACTGTATTTCTTTAGAAAACGAATAAAAAGAAAAATCTACACATCCAATTTATAGTGGGTTATTATCAAAATGAAAACTAAGTATACTTTTTGTTGTTTTAAATTTTACTATGATCAAGAATTTAGAATGTCAATATATATGAGTAAAGTAATTGTATTCAGTGATTCAAATTAATCATGTGTGGTTTTTAACAAAAAGAATAAATAAATAGAATGTTCACTCTACAGCGATTATACACGACGACAAAAATTAAGTAAAGAGAAAACTTTAGGAAATCAAGTATAATCCAAATTATTTTAAATAACCACCTTGAATTAAAATTAGTTTATCTCGGAATTTCTTGTTAGGCCTTAGGGGTTTACCATCCTCTGCTAGATCCCCACGTCAACATGACTTAACAATTCTGCATTCATATACTGATAAAAAGAATTTTTTTATGGCAGAGTTATTACAAGTTAACAGATGAGTAATTCCTTTTCCCAACTGTTCATTTATTGATCTTTTTATTTTCCAAACATAAATGCCATGAATATGGGTTTAAATTTTGTTAGTATCTTTTAAATTGCATACGATTTTAAACCACCAAAGATATGGCCTTAAAAATTTGACCACCGTAGATATGATATATAAACGTTGATTTTTTTTTTTTGCTGGCATTTAAACGTTGATTAGATACCGCTTACACATAATACTTACAATTTAATATTCTGAAATTAAAGATGTACCAGATAAATTCTTAGCGTGAGCAGCAACCAACAGTTAGACACGGAATTTGATAGATGAGGACATGACTATTTCTATTAATACCATATTGATGCAGTGCAAATCATATATATTTAATATGATTTATACCAAAATATCTATATTTTTCTTAATTTTGTAATTATATCCTACTGTTAAATTTAATATATTCGCTTATCTCTTTCTTCTTCTACTATTTTATTGAATTAACTTTAAATGTATTAAATAGAATTTTTCGAAAAATAAACCATATATATATATATATACAATTCCCTTCGGAGTATGTATAAAGTATAAACATTCCGCTGTAGGCAAAACATTCGCGTACTATGAATGTGACAATTCAAACTAAACAAATCTAAGCTATATAGCTAGCAAGCAACTGAATCCTAGAAATACTTTTGCGTGGTGTACTACTCTCTAATAATATCCATAGATCTAATCATTTATTAAAAAAGATATAACTTTGAATCATACTGAAGATCCAGCTAATCTACAAAAACAGTCTTCCTTTTTTCTTTTCTTTGTATATATGTACAAAACAATTTTACCCGACAAGAATTGACTGGCCAATCTAGACTAATTAAATGCTGCTTTGGTTCGAATTATTCTATATGAAAACTAAAAGGTGGTTTCAAACCAGTAAACTAACTTGATACTCAATTAATAGTAAATATATTTAATTTTTTTTTTAAAAGTCTTCTTTGACCAGTTTTTTTTTTAAAAGGTATAATTTCGACCAAAGAAGAAAAATAGAATAAATATATTAAAAGAAAATCTAAAGTAGTCCAATCTTTGGGGAATAAAAAGGAAATGAAAAACAGAAAAAAAAAAAACGAGAGTAGAAGCATGGAATGGTGTGTGGGAAGGGCAAAGCAGATGCTCCACAAGTTGCGTGAGGGAAAAGTATCTCCTTTGGGTGAAAAACCATACGCCCTCTCAGCCGTTGGATCTCTTTCTTCCTTCATCATGCTTTCGTCATCCTCTCTGGTCCCACGCCACCTCATATTAAAAGTATTCATTTGCTCTTTTTTTTTTTTTTTTTTTTTTTTTTTTTTTTTTTTTTTAACATGTTGTTTCCTATTAATCAGTTAATTAGGTCCCCGATCTTTACTTAACTTTCAGTCATTTTTTAGAAGAACTCAAAAGTCAAAACTAACGAATACAGAGTTTAAATTGCTTAATAGGTTAGCGGGCACATATATATATATATATATATATATATAAATTGTAACACTAGATTGGGAATATGTGTGAATTATGGAAAAATAGTTATCTATAAATTACATTATTTTCCCCAAGAAAAGTAACATTTTCTAATTTATTATAAGAATGAATGGGAGATTGGCTTTATTTCCTTCCAAAACTATGTCAGTCAGATTATTATTAATATATAGTTTTTATTTTCCGCAAAGGAACTCAAGATCAAACATGCTCGTCCTAATTCAGTACTCCGTTTTTATAATATTTTCAGCAGCTATACAGCTAGTCTTTTAGTACTTCCTACATATTAGACCTCCCAATTGTTTCTCATATTTTATCTCCCTAAAATAGACTAAACTATAAACAAATGAAATACTGTATAGTATCCCGGTGGCGTTTAGAAAATAAGCAAATTAACTGTGCGTCTGAGTAAAAACAAAATATAGAATAATACCATCATCTGTATTAAAATATATATATATCTTGTAGACCTAACAGTTTTTTTACCTTGAAAATATCCTGTAGAACATTTATTTTTATTTTTTAAGAACTTATATTCAGCTAGACAGTTTTTTTTCTTTTTTCTTTTTAACCTTATATGGTAAAGATAATGCAGTAGAAACGTCATAGTTTAATTTCTTAAAATTTTGTTGAATCGAATACCAAAACTAAGAAAATAAATTCTCAGTTTTTAAAAAATAATTATACATGATTGGTTACAAACTTAATTTTAAACGGCTTCTTAATGTTAAATAAAAAAAATTGAATATAAATTTTGAAAAACATAAAATATCATTAAGTAACAAAAAAATATTTGAAGATATGAGAATACCTCGCTGTATCAAAAGGTCATTGGTTTTGAATCAAACAAAAATCGTGGATGTAAATCATTTCGTCAAACTGATGGAATTATCAAGAACATTTTTCCCTGCTAATTCGAATAGGATTATCTAATATATTTAAAATTGTGCCCTAACATGTGAAAACGACGGCCAGAAAGTATTTGAACTGACCTATAGAACTAATCATGACGTTTCTTGATTAACAAACTATATGTTAGTGTAAGATTAATGGGTCGATAGACTAAAAGTGAAGATGTAAATATAATAGCGAAACTAAACTATAAAAGTGTATTGGACCGCAACCAACAATGTAAATACAACAGTAAATGCGAATTTGTGAAAGCAAAGAAAACGTCACACCCCCTATATATATATATATATATTATATTTGATATCAATTAGCAATTGACGAACTGATATACATTCTTTATATTTGTTTTTGATATAAATTTCGTAACAATATTCGTCAACATGGAATTAATGCCGCAAATGTCAGTGTAACGCCAATGCCAACTCCGATTGTCAAAAAACAAAAAAAAAAAGCTAACTATGAAAAGAAAAAGCCTTTTTAAAACCCTGAAAGTGAAAGTATCGTGACGAATGCTAACGTTAGTGCCTCGAACATCGAACGAGGGCTACATACACGTATCAATTATCAGAATTTACAGTCAATTACGCCTAACTTTTATCAATAGAATCTGAATTTATATTTCTGTCTATTAATTGCGTCAAAATACAAGGACCATATCTTTGTTTTTCTTCTTTTGGTAACATTTCGAGAAACACGCAAAGAACATATTTTTTTTTCAGGATGTTGTTATCATCAAGTGACATCAATTTTTTAATGATAAATTTGTTCTTTTATTTTTTAATAATTGCATTTTCTTTTCAAATGGTCAGATCATCCTTCTAACTCTAAATAGGGTTGATTCTTTGGGTTTTCGTGTAGCCTAACTTTTTATTTTTTCTAAACCAAACCTAATTTTAGTTCTTTTTCTGGTCTAGAAATTCCTCCTAATCACCAACCTCACCTGAGGATTACTACTTTTCATATCCCCTAATAAAATATAGTAATCAATTAACATATCTCATTTTCAAAAAAAAAAAAAAAAAAAAAAAAAAAAACAACATATCTTATCAAAAAAATTAATAAATCAAACTATAAATCTTTATAATACTGAAGTATCATAATTCAGTTGTGGAATCCGATTTATGATATAAAGGGTTTCTATATAGTTTATATATATAGACAAATAGAATTAAAAAAAAAAAGGAAATAGTAAATCCATAAGAATACGGACTGCAAGAAGTAGAAAAAAAGTAATAATGATGGAAAAAGATAAAACATCACGCAAAACCTTAAAAGAAAGTCGTCTGGTTGTCGTGTGTAACTCTCTCCTCAAATAGTTTTGCCAAAGTTTTCACGTCAATTTTTTTTTAACCCTCAAATTTTTATTTTTCTTCCATATCTCTCTCTTTCTCTCCTTCGTATCATACTATATTAGTACTACGAGTACCCACCTCTCTCTTCACCTAACCCTTCTCTTCCTCTCTACACAATTCTCTCTCTTTCGCTTTCCATCTCCAAGGAAAAAAATGTCAGTCAACCATTACTCCACAGACCACCACCACACTCTCTTGTGGCAGCACCGCCACACCACCGACGCATCGGATGCAACCACCACCGACGATGACCAAAAAGAGTCACTCTTCGAGAAGTCTCTCACACCAAGTGACGTTGGCAAACTCAACCGCCTCGTCATACCAAAACAACACGCTGAGAAATACTTCCCTCTCAATGCCGTCGTCTCTTCTGGCTCTGGTGCTGACACGTCATCGTCGGAGAAAGGGATGCTTCTAAGCTTCGAAGACGAGTCAGGGAGGTGCTGGAGGTTCAGATACTCTTACTGGAACAGCAGTCAAAGCTATGTCTTGACTAAAGGATGGAGCAGATTCGTCAAAGACAAACAGCTCGACCCTGGCGATGTAGTTTTCTTCCAACGCCACCGTTCTGATTCCCGGAGACTCTTCATTAGCTGGCGTCGACGTGGCCAAGGCTCCTCCGTTGCCGCTGCCACTAACTCCGTCGTGAATACGACGTCGTATTCTAGTTCTATGGCAGCTCTTCCTTATCGTCAACTCCACGCCTCTACTAATTACTCTAATCCTCCCTCTCACTCAGAGTATTCCCATTTCGGTATGTATTCTATTTCTCTTTCTCAACTTTATATATCTACGAAGAAAATTAGTTTCAATTTTATCAAAAAATAATTGTTTCAAATCATTTTTAACCTTTTTTCCTCGTTTTTAGTTTGTTTCTATGAATAAATTGTTCATGTCCAATCGTTCGACATGTTGTCGGAAGCATTAAAAACATTACACCCAAAAAAAAAATATATATATATATATATATATTTAGTAGTGTACGATAATCATTTTCATTTCTAGAAAGATATACTGATAATTAGGTGCCTATTAACAACCTGAGATAATTAAGTAACATTATCAGGACATTATACTGTTTATACAGCTATTATTTTTTTGTTTTTTTCTCTCAAATAAAAATAAGACCCCGATTACGTATTTGCTTAATATAAGTACACGCGTATATAAGAGCGCGTGAAGAAGACCGTCCAATCCTCTGGGACAAACGTGCATTTTGTTCACTTGTGTACTTTTTTTGTTTTTTTCCCCTTCAATTAATTAAAGAAGCGCACGTGTCGGTGATTACAGGCGCCGCCGTAGCAACAGCGACGGGGACTCACTCCACACCATCGTCTTCCACGGCCGTGGGGAGCTCAAGGACGCTGAGGCTGTTCGGTGTGAATTTGGAGTGTCAAATGGATGAAAACGAGGGAGATGATTCGGTTGCCGCCGCCTCCGCCGTTGAATCTCCCGACGGTTACTACGGCCAAAACATGTATTATTATTACCCTCCTCATCCTCATAACATGGTACTTTTACTATCTTACCCTTTTTAAAGTTATATAGTTCAAGTTAGGTAGATTTACATTACATCATCATCATATATGATATAGTAAATTTTATGATACATAATTATAAACAGATGGATGACGCTGTTTCTCGAGACGAGACAGTTGAAGTTATAATTAAATAAACGAGATTGATTAGGAGAGATTTTTGGGTTAATTATTAATATAATGAGGATGAATCAGGAATCTGTTAAAGAGACTAGACTTTTGAGCAGTAGCACATGGCCACTTTGTTTAGTGACTTTACCCTGCTTTGATTTTGTCTGAGCCCCCCCCCCCCCTCTCATTTTATTTTAGCATTACATAGCTAATTAATCTAATTATAAAGTATTTATGTTGCTTTTATTTTTTACTGGCGCCGCAATGGTCAAGAAAAGAAAATATGAGAACGAATAAGGAAATATGTACACGAACACGATTGATGTTTTGTATTTCAGCTTGGGTATTATTATTATTATTATGTAGAGTGTAATAATGATAATAATTTGGAAAAATAATATACAGAATATAGCATTCACGGGGGAGCGATGAAGCAGACGAGGAAGAGAGATCCAAAGAAGTGACAACATTATCGGAATTGACTAAAAGCTTTTTATGGGACCAGACCAGACTTTGTGCATTCTCTATAGCCACAGATGCCAATTTTCTGGAAATTGTATGCTATATTTTAATAATATCTCATTAGCTTCCGTACTGTATGTAACTAATTTGGAAAGAAGAACAAAAAATATTCACTGAATTTGAGGGAACGTCTTTTTCTCTACATTTGCAAAGTCAAGAGTAGAGAAAATTTGTTTCATCAAAAGCTCAAAAGAGTGTTTTATCCGATTGATGATGATACAATACATGTATTCACACACATGCATTATGCATAGTTGTACTTGTCAAATGATGAAATGGGAAACTGTTGAGATTATTATAGAAACAAAAGTGGGGCCAACCAATTGATGTTTATTGTTGTGGAGTTCACTATAGTTATGCTTTTTACCTTTGTACTAGCTACTTTTAACCTTTTTTTTTTTTTTTTTTTTTTTGGTTTGGTGAACAATGGCATTGCAAACACAAGTGCAAGTTTGGGCGACAAACCAGAAATATAAGGCATGGTTCATATCCAAATATGTTAAACAAAGATCAGATCAATCAAGTCACATGAATATAAATGTATTTTATCTCTGAGAACTGAGAGTGTACACCTTTTTTTTTTGGAACAAAAAGAGATAAAAAAAAAAAAAAAAGACTTTAGGAGAGTCCTACAAGAACATGTTCTTTAATGTACTAAGGTCAGAGGAACAGTGAATAATCTGTTGAAAGCGATTGTCTACTCATGTACTGCTTCTTTTAGTGCTCTTCAACATTTATCTCTCTTTGTATATCTATTATATATATATATATATATATATATAAAATCAATCATTGGATCAGCTATCCACCTCCATGTGCTTCCAAAAAGAGATTGTTGTATGATCCAATGATATCTTTATCACACTTCATCATTTTATATCCTCGTTAAACCATTAAACATGGGTTTTCTAGCCTTAATCTCATGGTTTTTCTACCAGATTTCTGATATTACTCTCCTATATTACTGCACCAAAATCCACTCACACACCAAAACCAACCTAAAGCCTTACGAAATTGTTGGAGAGAATCTCGTCTAACTTTTGAATACCACCTTTACTCCAAACATCATTCTCGATGACATTAGCTAACTTTCTAATCAGCTGTTAGTTATGCGGACGTGGGGATTTCCTATATAATTAAAGAAATAAGAGAATCTCAGACAAGTGAAGGGACTCTAAGCCTAATCCAAGGCTGCTTCAGGTTAAGAGAACCTATTGCTCAGAAACTATAGGTAGTGAGGTCGCTATAGCTTGGTAACGACTTATGAGTAACAGAAAATAAACTTGCCCTCTCTACAATCATTAAGTGGATGCTTTGTCAAAAAGAAGCTGTCGAAACTATCTGCCTATGGCACCAAAGCAGTAAAGCTAAATCTTGATTGGACAGAAAGTTTCCATAACAAAGATGGAAACAATAAAACCTTATCATGCCCACTCACTACCTACAAATGCTCGGGTTGTATTCGCACATGTTCCAACTTTGAGTGTAGTAACAAGTGCTAATCTTTAAGGCAGGCGCATTTGTTGACTTGACAGCATAGGTTGATATTCAACAGGTAATGCAGAATGAGTTTTTAAGCTACTTTTGTTTCGATCTTACTTAGCTACAGGTGATTTTCTAAGGGCCCATGAAGATTCAGGAACGATACTTACTTGTTGACTTGAAGGCTAATTGATCTCTGCCCAATGGTTTAGTGGTTCTGCAAGTGGAAGAGGGACCCTCAGCCATGTGCCATTATCACTAGTCTTTGAAGCTTTTGGCTATAGTTAAGATGTTCAGTGGCCTCCTCCTGCATTAGAGGTTTGTCCTGCAATAAAGTTTGATCATAACAAGACTTAAAGTACAGTTCTGAATCGACTGCTCAACTTTTCCCCTGAAATATATCTGATATCTATGCTTTTTTAACAACTTCTAAGGGCCAGCCAACTTTTTCTACAACACAGCAACAGCACTATGGGAGACTGTTACAGATAGCTGGATTAAAATCCACTAACAATGCTTTTAACTTGGTAAGAAAAAAAGTGTATAGGGAATGCCAAAAAAATTTGAAAGTCTTTACTCTGAAAAAAGAGGAGACATCTACTACAAAGAGTTGTTTCAGCAGGTTCAAACAATCACCTGAGTCCTTCACAGATCAAAGATATACCTGCGATGAGCCAGCTTTGTGCTCAACAAAGGTCCTGGAGAAATGAAATTTAAAGAAGCTGTAAAGGGAATCAAACCCATCACAATATATATCATCTGGTTTATTACAGTGAAGAGGGTGCGAAAATTGGAACTTAGATCTATGAAGAACATGTATCAAGATAATTGTTTTTGTCTTCTACATTGTGCATGAAAGACTATGTAGTTGATAGAAATCTTGGAATGTTGAGGCACAATCAAAGTACAAACTCGAATTCACATAATGAATCCTGATTTTGGAGCAAAATAAAGGTCAGGTAGTCTTTTTAGAGTTGTCAGGTTCATCTGATGGGTCTTTAGACTCATCTTTATTCTGCATAACTTGCTGCAAACCCTCATGGTAACCTTTTATAAAGCTTGAAAGAGCATCTTTATAATGAGAAGCTCGTGTCATGTACAGACGGTGTAAAGCAGGCCTTAAAGTCTCCATGCCACCTCTTGCAGCTACCGCTGTATAGAAGAGTACCAGAAAAGGAATGAAAAAAAAGCTATTATGGATAAAAGCATGGAGAATAGGTTTATATATGAAGTCAAAAAAATAATGAATGGGGCAGTAAATTTTAGTTGGGAAAAGCAATTGTTGATATCAATAGCAAAAGTCCAGTCACACCTAAGGAGAAGTATTCAAGCAAAAGTAAAAAATGCTCGCCAGATTACAATTTGGAAGTAGGCAAATAGCATAAAACGAGTGGCTTACCAAGATCTTCCAAAACAGAGGGCTCGTTCTCTGTCTCTTGAGCTTTCTTTATAGGTTCAGCATCCCCTTGCTTCTTGTAATCATTAGGACGAAGTTCAGGACCTATATCTCGCACCCAGCTTGCAGCATAAAGCCTTGAAGCTTCCTTCAGAACCTAAACACAAACAGCCCAGTGGTTAGCATTAACTCAATTTTTTCATCTACAAGAGAAAGCAACGATTACTCTGAAAATAGTGACACGAATCTGATATCAGAAAGGGAGAACCTTTTTGCTCAAACAAGAGAAATCTCACATTTGTTAATCCAGATTTTATAATCATCTCATAACTAATTGAAGGATTGATTAGCTCTAAATCAGAGAGCTGAAGAAGATTAAAGAAGAAAGCGGAAAGAGAGTGACGGAATCTCACGAGAAATCGCTCGTGCCAAGTCAAATTGCGGCGTTTGACGACGTGAGGAGGATCGGGAAGTGATGAAGGTAAGACGATTTCTTTGAGATCGTAACGGATGTAATCGGAAACCTTACGATACACCACCTTCACCTTCACCTTCACCTTCATCTTTCAAGTTTACCGGTGCCCGGAGCCACTTGAGTTTACCCGACGCCACTTCTCGATTTGATTTTAAATGCTTGGTTTAGGATTCGGTTCACTTCTCGGTTTACCCAATGTTTATTAGATATTCTCCGGTTTAGTCGATGTAATCTTTATATTTTTCACAAAACCCGATTATTTTCAAATTACATCTAGTCATATTTTTGGGCAAACACATACCAATTTTATTCCGCATGTTCAGAATGTAAAATTATACTGTATAACTTTTGTTTTAAAAAAAAAAATACTATTCAGATTAGGTGATACATTACACTAGCTCAAACCAATAAATTATATCGTTGTGGTCATATACATTAGAAAATGATTAATTTTTACTCCTACAGTAGAAGTCTTAAACGATTATTAACCCTAAAATCTCAAAAACAATCAAAGCTAATTTAAATTAATTATCTGATATGGTTCTCTACTCATTTCATCAGATTCACTTTCAACGAACATTAGATTTACATATAATATATTTTCTTCAAATAATTAATTTGTCCCTACCAAATAAATGAGTACTAAACTAAGACATATGTATCATATACACACACTTTAAACAAAAAGGTGCAGCTAGCAACTTGATGACACGTTCTCAACACGTTCCACAAACAAAGAGTTTTCCCGAAACTGAAAGGACACCCATAGCCACACACGTAACACTCAAAACTCGATGATTACATTGATGGTTGATGCACAAAGATCAATGTTATTCAATTGTTATGACTACCAAAACTTTGGCACTCTAGTAATGTATATATATATATATATATATGCGTTTGTATTTGGTGCAATAAGACGTATATACAATAAATTAAATTTTAGCATAATGGAAGAAGAAAAACAATTGCACACTATTCGGGTAACAAATCAAACATTAAATTCTTTTGATTAAATTAAAAACATCAAAATGGGTTGATAAATAAGTTTCTAAAAGGAAAAATCAAGAAATATTTTATTGACAGTTTAAGAAATCGATCTTTTCAACCTTATATACTAGTTACCATTCGCAAGAAAGAAATTTATTTTCCGAGAGTAAAGAATGCAAAGAGATAATGTCTAAACATTACCATCTAATGGTAATAATTAAATTAGTTACGACGTGACGTCGTCGCTAATCAGAATACGGAAGATGTAATGACGAACGTGGGGCCAAGGAAGTTTTCGTATGATTCATTATTTTATTATTTTTAATTAAAAAAGAAGAAGAGGAAGAGAAAATATATTGGCCATAGTTTGACGTCTCTCGTTTACAGAAAAAAGAAAGACTTGTTCAAAGAGAGAAAGAGAAGATTACACACAACAATGGATCATCATCAACAACAGCTCTTTTCCCTCTGCTCATTTCCGCACGTCTTCAAGATCAAGAAACATCTCTTCGTCAGCCTCTCTTTACTTAGCTTTCTCATATTCTCGAGCGTCTTCATCGACGTCAATCTCTCCTCCTTTGAGCCCTTTCTCCGATTGTTGTCGTCGCAAACCCTAACAAAGGATTGTGATTACTCCAAAGGAAGATGGGTTCGTCGAACATCATCATCATCTGATCATGGATTATTATACGGAGAAGAGTGTCGCTTTCTTGATTCCGGTTTTCGTTGTCGTAAGAATGGAAGAAAGGATTCTGGTTTTCTCCAATGGCGATGGCAACCACACGCCTGCGATCTTCCACGGTAAAACATTCTGCCACCTCATCACTCTACGTTTTCATTTTAGCTCGAATATGTATCTTGCTTAGACCTTAAGTTATATTGATTCCCTTGCAAAGGCTTTAGGGTTACAAGTTAAACCGTGGATATATATTAGGGTTTGATTCACAATTCTTGCTATAGGGTCAAAAGATTCATAAAATGAGACATGAGACATAGGTTCAATATCTGTGACAAACTAAAATAAACTGTTGTTATTTTTTGGGGGAAATGTGACTAGATTTAACGCAAGTGATTTTCTGGAGAGGAGTCGGAACGGGAGGATAGTGTTCGTGGGAGATTCAATCGGAAGAAACCAGTGGGAGTCTCTAATGTGCATGCTCTCACAAGCAATACCTAACAAATCTGAAATCTATGAAGTAAATGGTAACCCCATCACTAAACACAAGGGTTTTCTCTCCATGCGATTCCCTCAGCAAAACCTCACAGTTGAGTATCACAGAACACCGTTTCTTGTCGTCATCGGCCGGCCACCGGATAACTCACCCAAAGAGATCAGAACCACAGTAAGAGTCGACGAATTCAACTGGCAATCAAAAAGATGGGTCGGGTCAGATGTTCTGGTCTTCAACACAGGGCATTGGTGGAACGAAGAGAAGACTCTGTTAACGTATGAGAAATCCCTCAGCTTCTATTATCACAATTTGACATTCTTTTGATTAACTTGGTTTGTTTTTTTTGTGTGCAGAGGATGCTATTTTGAGGAGGGAAGGAAAGTGAACAAGACAATGGGAGTAATGGAGGCATTTGGAAAGTCTTTGAAGACATGGAAGTCATGGGTCTTGGAGAGACTTGATCCTGACAAGAGTTATGTCTTCTTCAGAAGCTACTCTCCGGTGCACTACAGGTCAGGATATAATCAGACAAAACTTGTTGTTATACAATGGTCTTGAGAGACGGACGAGAGTTTTAAAAGCAAAAAAATTTCTTGGTTGTTGCAGAAATGGGACATGGAATTTGGGTGGTCTATGTGATGCAGATATGGAGCCTGAGACTGATAAAAGGAAGATGGAACCTGATGCTAGTCACAATGAATATATCTATAAAGTGATTGAAGAAATGAGATATCGACATAGTAAGGTTAAGTTTCTGAACATTACATATCTGACAGAGTTTAGGAAAGATGGTCATCCTTCTCGGTATCGAGAGCTGGGCACTCCTGTTGATGCTCCTCAAGACTGTAGCCACTGGTGCCTACCCGGCGTCCCTGACACATGGAATGAGATTCTATATGCGCAACTCTTGTCAATGAATTATAGAACAACGTGAACTTTTGAGGTATAGACTGTTTTTTTTTTGTTTCTTGATCTAGTTATGATTCTGTTTCATCGATGCCTTCTTCCCGCTCCGTTTCATCTGTTTGCATTTGCTTGACCTTCTCGAGTTGTCTCAACAGGTTCAACCTTTCGGGTCCGTAGGTCGAAGGTATCTAAACAAAAGCAGAAATTTTTTTATCAACATTGACTGAAGAGATAGAAGAAATGTACAGAAGAGTAGAAGCAAGTACAAAAGAAAGCATTACCAAGCCTGGCACATATCTCTGGATTGCAGCAAGCATAGCCGCGTGACCAACTGCTGTGACCTGTTAGACACAAGTGTAATCATTAGCTTAGTTCATAGACTCGGACATATTGCAAATGTTAATGGTAAATGTAATGATGCAGTGATTGGTGGTGTTATGGGATTTTTGTACAAAGAGCAACCATCAATAAATTAGTAAAAAGTAGTAGTGAACAGAAACCATTTTATGAGGATGAACAACCAATGTGAATGGAAATATGATATTGGCGAATTTGATAAGGTTAGTGTTTACTCACAGGAAGAAGCATAAGAACACCGATGGGAACAACTGATGCTAAGTCAGTCATAGTTCTGCGCAGGGCTTTCTTTTCTTTCTCTGTTAATTCATCTCCTACTATAGACCTACGAAGGAGCTCCATAGCAGCAGCTGAATCAAACGCAAGAAGCTGTGTACCTTGCCACACGTCCTGTCAGAATATCCGGAAAAGTGCGATGTTAGTAACTAAGTCATGAGGTAGACAGATAGTGAAGGTACAAAGATGATTCAGAAAAGGCTGATTTGGTCAGTGAAATCGAAGATGCACATGCCATGAGGCTTGGAATAAAATTCATACCGTGGTGGTTTCTTTAAGTTGGTCAAGAGTTTTCTCAATGACGTTTTCCTTCTTTGAGCTCTCAACCAACTGCACACCTTTCATACTACTGCTTGATTTAGGAGGATCTTCAGAGGTTCTTCCCTGCAGAACATAAGAGATCAGAGCTTGTACTAGCGAGACATAGACAGAAATAACAATATGTCAATTAACTTAATTAGAGGGAGTTAATCATCTGAGACATAGACGCAAATAACAATATGCTAAGAGTTGAGCCTCTGCTACCATGCTAACAATAATCATGGCACTAACTTTTCTATGAACTTGATGGCAATATGACTGAAATAGGGAAAAGGGAGTAAAAAAAAACCCACAGTTTTAAATATAGGATCACTTTAGAACTAACAAGACCATGGGGAACCTCCATTAGTAAGATAAGATAGTATGGTATGGAACCCACATAAACCATAAAATGTATCATTTACTTTTTCCTTTTGGTTATATGTACTTGATTAAAATCGAGCAATTACATGTTTACTGAAACTAACGCTTTAAAATATTTACTATATTTCAACAAATCAAACATCTTGCAGCAGCGTCTGACTACTACTGACTACTACTTACTAACCTCTTCATTTACCGACTCATCAGTACTTCCTTGGACCCGCTTCTCCAGTTCTATCAGTTCGTTTCTTAGAAGTTCAAACCGATAGATCTCATTGGGTTTGGAATCCAAACTATCTACATTTTCACCAGATTTCTCAAAATAATCATCTGCCTGCATAGTGTAAAAAAGTATTAAACATAGCATCAATGAAGACCAAATTAGAAATACCAAGTAATTGACAGAAAAAAAATGAAGAGTACTAAGCAGAAATAGCCCTACAAATATAAAGTCTACAATATGCTTTAGGACACCACATTAGAGAAAAAAAATGAAGCATACCAATGACTCAGGGCCAGGCTTCCTTCTTGGAGTGCGCACAAAGAACCCCCAGAATCCACGATCTCTACTAATGTAGATTTAAAACAATGAATAAGTTTCCACAACCAGAGGAAAACAAAGCGGAACCTACATTTATGACTCAAAGACACAGAAGGAATTGTTAACTAATAGAACAAGTGGCATACCTTGTGCCTTGATCTACAGAATTTACTGAATTCTTCGAGCCTTTTCCTTTTAGATACCTTGTACTTTGTTCCTCAGAGTATTCCTGAGAGTCACTGTCATCACCTCCCTGTATGAACCATATGACGTTTTAGTCTTCCACACACGTTTAAGAAACACAAATGCATTCTGAAATTCTTCGTTTCTCATAATGTAAGCACCAATTGAGATTCATAACAAGGGCGAAGATTGGTGTATGCTATGGACAGTCTACAAATTCTAGCGTCAGCACTAAGCTATCAATCCTAAGTGCATCAAAGGAAAAATCTGTAATAACAACTAAAAACCTCTTGCAGAGAAGCTGCTTTGGCTCTGAAAGATGCCTCTAAAAATTCAGCCTCTTTCTTAAGCTTCCTTATTTTTTCTAGGTCGGAGCAAGCGGCCTTTATTTGTTCCTTTCCAGAAGAGGAGCTTGACGCATGTAACTTCTGTAGCAAGCTTTCCAGTCTCACGAGAGCTTCATCCACACTCTCTAGAGCCTGAGAAATAACTGCTTTTAGTATCTATAGTACATCTGATAGTGAACAGAATTCTTAGCCAAAAACTGGATTAAAATAGTGTACTTAAAAGTGAAGTGGTTTTCCATGACTAATTCATAGAATATAAACCTTGTCAAATGAGCTTGACTCTCCATCAGTTGACGATGCATTCATGTCAATATAACCGGCTTCTGTTACTGCCAAACTGCATCACAGATTATCCAATTGCAGACGGCCAAATTACTTAATTGTTAATTAAAAAGGTATGCTCCATAACAAGGGATGCAAAAAATGCAAAGTGCAGAGAGATGGATATGTAAGGCGTTCCAAAAATGGATACACAAAGCTTCTTTCTACACAATTTATCACTCATCAATAGCTTACCTCGATATTCCCAGTTCTTCCTTGCATTGGATTAACTTGTTGTGCCTAAAAAACCGAGAACGGAAATCAATATGATCACCAATTACTTCTTTGTTTTATCCAATTTATTTTATAAACATTTTGATAGATACCCCTTGGATAAGAATTTGGCTGCCTTGACATTAGAAGGATTCTCAGGCCATTTGCTGTACTTAATAAAGCTCTGTAGCCAATAGGAGCAAACATTCAATATTTGAGGAAGAGCATCATAATTAGGTGGCCCTTGTGGTTTGCTTCTATGCCCATGTGATTTTTCGGCTGGCTGGGAGTCCTTTCTAGTTGGATAGAAAGGAATCCAATCTAGTTCTTCACAGACAACCTACACTATAAAATTCCATGATAAGATTTCAAAATGGTTAAAGGAAATTTCCACCAGTCATGGTATGACTTATGCCTACCTCTACATACAACTGGTAAGAACTGATGGCTGAAAGCTGAGGATATTGCAGGAGACTTCCCCCAATGAAGTGCCTGAAAAAGAAGATAGCGAGTTATAGTGATAGGGTGTATCAAAGAGTATGGCAAGCAAACAGGTGAAGAACAATAAGTCACCTAATAAGGTCTTCCATGGGATTGTCCAGCGAATTAAAACCATTTGCAGCTAAAAAGGACTGGGTGCTCCTGCCTAAGGCAATGAAGAATCCAAAAATAGCTAAATCTCTTTCCAAAACCTGCAAGGCATCAACAACAGGTCATAATAAGTAATAAACTCCCCAGATGTTTACAATCAAGTTCACAACCATATTTTTTACTGGACACTTTAATACTCTGAGAGTCGTTATAAACTTAAAAAATTTCACATTTCTGTTTCAACTAGTGACACTTTATGAAGACCCTACATAGTGCCACTTTAAGATTACGATGTTTTTATTTCTAAACAGCACTCACAAGGAGAGGCATAGCAAATGATATATCCAACAAATTTAACATGGAGTTGGCTGTCCCAAATTAATCCAGACAAGCAATCACGTTCCCTTCCACATAATTCTGTAATATTTTCAAATACTAAAACGAGCTCAGATCCACACTGCACAGAGATGCTAAAAGCTGCTCAAATATGTCCTCTGCAAGTCTCTATTCATTACCTCAATACTTTCAGACGTTGTTAATCTTGACCATATTTTCTCCCTATCAATAGCCCTCAGCAGTTGGTTTTGTATAAGATCGACCCAGAAGACAACCTCATCTGTGCCGCAGTCACTTCTTACTCTGCATGCCGCTGCTCGAGGTCCAAAATGAACAAGAAATTCTCTGCGTAGACCAAGGCTTTTCACTGAATGATACGCCTGAGGGAGTGGAACAAAATCAACAAATTTGTCCATCAATCTTCCTGTTGTCTCTGGAAGTATAGAAAAGAAGGGCGGGCACGAAATTTTTGTCGGGCCAAGTTTTGTGACTGCTGCGATGCAATTCAGCACAAGCATGAGAAGTGAGACCTCAATCTCATTGCTTGCAGCTGAGGACTTGCCTTTGACATAGCTGGTTAGAACCATAAAGCAGTGTCACTTTCCAAAAAACTCAGAGTCAAACGAGCGTTTGGAGAACTTACTAATATGAAGAGAGTAAAACAAATATGACATACACAGAGGTAGCAGAAACAAATCGTTGGTCACCCTCAAAACAATTCACAAAAGATGTCACCACAGAAGGAACTTGCTCAGACCAAAACCACTCATTGGCTTCAGGGTGACTGGAAGATAGTTTATCCCGCATCATACTATCAAGAGGAGCAGCTTGGCGTGATAAACTGCACAGACATTAAAAACCGGAATAACCATGAAGCAGCAACATAGGATTATAATTAGACAGCATCCGCTAGCTTTAGAAAGATTTCAAAGTTGGTGAAAGGAAACTCTTTGGAAGACTATGTGCAGACAAATACCAAACCAATACCACATAAGTCGCAAACTAACAATTTGTTGCATTCACTTTCAAAGACAAGAACAAAAAATTCTACTAGTTGAAGAACACAGCAAAACGTTGACAATCCAGTAATACTGAATGCCTCAGTTCTTAGGCTCGTGCAGTACCTCCTTTGCACAAAGACATTAAGATCATTGTCTCTGTTGTTTCCTCTAGATGAAACCTCATTTGCAGCTTGTAGTAAGCAATACACGGAAGCCTGAGAATGATGAACAGAAGATGACTTAAGCTACAACAGCTAAAAATATGATCCAAAAGAAAACTTTGTGCAAGCTACGTAATGGTCTGTTATTCACCAAATATATATCTGGCCTTGATTTTAACTAGCAAATAACTTTAAACCCCAGTATGGTACAATGGGAGTGCAAACACAAACCAACAATGCATTGATGGTAAATACGGAAGTGGACCTAAAATGTTACAGACCTGATAAGAAAATGTCTTAACCCATGCATTTTTATCCACTCCCAGCCAGGCTGCTGAAAACCACGATAATCTGGAAGAGGAAATCTTCTCTTTAAGTGCCAGCTCAAAAGTTCTGGCAGCATCATGCAAAGACTGAATGAGTTCAGCACAGCTGTATTCATCCTGAAGTGATCCAGTGAGTTTAGCCCTCATCTCCTCAACATCGTCATCAGCTCTTGGCTGGCGACTCCCATTAACAGCCACTCCATCTTCAGCAGATGCAAGGAGAAAAGGCACTGTCCTCCGTGATTTATACCAACTCATCTTTTTCTTACTTTCCAGAACATGATAGGTTACAAACAATCTGCTCCTTGAATTTCCCCAGCAGTTTGATATATAATCCAAATCTACCAATCTTCTGCAGGAAATAAAGGTTCCAATGGACATCCGCGAAAGACAAGGATTTGAAGAGCTACAAAGGCAAGAGTTAATGAGTAAGAAGGTAATAAATCAAAACAGTGGTTTGAACCAAGAAGGGACAAAATCTCTATCATTAACTATCACTAAATCTCTCCGAGGAGAGGTAACGAGAAGTGAGCTAATCTAAATACACGCAAAGATCATGAATTTAAACATCGCCGGAAAAGTTTAAAAAGAAAAAGAAAAAAAAAACAGTCGGTGCTAAAATCCTAAGTTCCGTGTAAGTAATTTCAGAGTAAAGGACCATAAAATAGAAGATAAAATAGAAGGAGATAAAAGTAAGCTTTTGGTTACCTTGACGATACAAGACCCGGACGAGGTAGCTTAACTGCCATCTACCATGAACGCTCACAAATTTCAGCTGAAAGATATTTTCCGGAATGAGGAATTAGAGAGAAAAAAGAAGAGAAAAATTGCTGGGCTCCAAATTGATGATTCTCAAGTTTGGGGAGGAGAAAGAGAAGATGACGTGGCACGACGAGGATCTTTATCCGTAGACGTGGAGCTGCCATAATTCACTAATTCAGATGGCCACCGTGCGGACTTCACCGTTGCAATTTTTTATCCACTTAAAACCCGCCACGTATTGGACCTTTTTGCTGCTCACCGTAACACAGTTTCATCTCCAACCTCTCATCTATTACGAATTAAATTAAATACAATTTTTTTAATGAATTTAATCAATCGTCTTATTGATCCGGAATATTGTATGACCATTGTATCTTAGTAAGTTTGTTAGCACCTGCCACCGTGAATTCAAATTCGATAATATATATGAAGAATGAATTATGTCAAAAAGATGATTAAGTTGTACTAATAATTACTTATGCTTTACTGAAGCTTGCTCATACACAAGTAGAATCCAAAAACACTATAAAAAAGTGCTTCAAGACCAAGTAATATAGCAGTAGCAGTATCCAGTATTTATGCTTTCTTCGATGATTTCGTTGTTTCTATTGTGGTGGCAGCTACTTCCGCCGGCTCAGGCGGTCCTCTAGCTATTGGAAAGCCACCACCAAGACTTTGCTTCGCCTTAGCGTAGTCAACAAATATCACACGGCCGTTTAATTGCTGAAAGAAACTGTTTTTGTTACCAAGAGAAACAATTCTAGTAAGTGGAAACATTTAAGACAACACGTTATTAATATACCTGTCCGTTGAACTCCATCAAAGCTTTATGAGCTTCGTCATCAGAAGCAAATGTCACAAAACCAAAACCTTTTGATCTATCAGAGACTCTATCCATAACTATTTGGGCTGGAAATAATCAGAAAAACATCTCAAATAACTCTCAGATACAAAATTCTGATAATGTGTGAACAATGAGTATATATACCTTCAACAACTTGGCCACATTTGGAAAATGCCTCAGATAATCCTTGCTCAGTAGTGTAAAATGATAATCCTGGAAACAGGATTGGGAATTAAGTATTACTGGAGATCGTGATTTCACAATTACCACTCAAAGAAAGAAGAACCAAAGATTGTTTCACTTGGCATATGCAGCAACCACAATGTGAGCACAAAAAGGTTTAACACTTACAACTGCATGAGGTTTAACAATTTGAATTTTTATGAATCACATTCAAATTGCCAACGATCCTCTAAAACCCTAGCGACGACGCCAGTAAAATGTTAAAATTCCAAATTTCTAGAACCTACAAATCAGTTCCCCAGAGATTGTTGTATTAATTAAACCGGAAAAGAAATAGAGAGTTACCGCCAACAAAGAGTTTGGAGGCAACGCCACGGCGTTGATTGAAGAAACATGAGGCGGAGGAGTTTATCAGGCCGGCGGATTTCAGGTGTCGGCCACCGATCCTTGCGAGCGCCGCCATTGAAATGATGTCGCGAGAGGACTATTGGAGAGACTACGAATAAGCATGTTGTAAAATCGGGCAAAACGGGCTTGGCCCGTTACATATTTTATGGTCAGGCCCCCCTTAACCTGAATCTTTTCCAGACCATCGATTGTTTGGGGTTTAACCTGAGAAGTTGTTAACGTGATTGTTAATTATTTTTGTATGTTGATTAATATAATGTGAAGAAATGAAGGTTGTTGATTTTACCTTCTCCACGCACGA
Organism: Barbarea vulgaris; assembly: GCA_963667165.1. Taxonomy (NCBI): domain Eukaryota; kingdom Viridiplantae; phylum Streptophyta; class Magnoliopsida; order Brassicales; family Brassicaceae; genus Barbarea; species Barbarea vulgaris. Next base: position 25,706,220 of record OY763891.1, read on the forward strand.
TTGGCGTCCGTCTTTGTTTTAGAGTATTGTTATATTTTTTTATTTTATTTTTTTTGGTCAAACAAGTTATCTTAGATGCACAAGATCAAAACAAATCTACCAATAGAAAACACTAACTACTCTAGGCTGCACATTTTTGTCATCTAGAAATAAGAGTTTATTCACTTTTAAGTAACGAAATGTTAAATTAGTTATATGATTATATCTAAACAAGAAAAAGTAAAAATTAACTTCCATTAAAATTTCCTCTTTGCAAGGATGAATACAAAACACGATACAGAGTCACCGGGAGCACACAAATACAATATATATTACCTTTCTTCCATATAAACAAACATTTACAACACATATACACTAAACTCTTGGCAATGTTTCTTCTTCCGCTCCAAGAGTCTGTATTGTCGACTTAGGGCCGTTTGAGAGAGATCCCGGAGATGACGACAAGGATGGCTAGAAAGGTGACAGAAGCAAAGGCAGAGACAACAGCTCCGCTAGTTTTCTGACAGAAATCTCCAAACTGTTGGCAGATTGGAAGCCAGTTTGTGTTAGTATTCCCATTGTGTGCCAAATACACTATAGCCGCCGCCGCTGAAGCAGCCGCAGTGTCCAGAGTCAGAGCCGCCTGTACGCATCAACAAGAAGATAAGATTATATAACTGTAGCATCAAGACTTTGAGAAGAATTGAGGAAAGATGAGTACAGTGTCAAGAACAAGCAAGAGGAGTCTCGGAGCAACGGCTAGAGGACGAACAATAGTGACGACTGAGAAGGGAAGAGACAGGACAAGGTAACTTGCGACTAGTGCAATGGCAATCACAAAGAACCTGAAAGAGAGAAATTTGAAAATTAGATAACTTACTCATAAGGAACACAAGATGGAAGAAGAAGAAAACAGTATTATCATACTGGAACGTTGGAAGATCATCGTAGCTAGCTTCAAACTGTAAAAACTGAGTGAAGAATGGGAGAGTCTCATCACTAGTCCCCATTGTGGCAGCAGCAGCTAAGGCAGCTACAATTGCGGCTAAACGGAGAAGGAAATCGAGAATGGAGAGACCTCTCTTGTAACCTCCAGAGCCAGTGTGATCTCTAGCTAAACCGAGGAGAGGAGCTTTGCCTTTGATGGCTGAGCTAGACTCTGCAGGGACATCAACAGCGATCGAATCACTCTTCATCTTTACTCTTTTGAATTTCTCTGAGTCTTGAAAACAATCTTCTTGAATGATTTGTCTGGGGAATGGTACTAGATGCTTTTGCTGTTGTGAGTGTGATTGAATTAGGGCTTGGGTTTTTATAGGGCTTAGGTTTTGGTGGTGGACTTTGTTAATAGTAACAATGGAGTAGAGAAAGAGTAGTTGTTGTTTTGTTTTTCCCCCCAGATGTGGTGGAGTTGGCAACAAAATTATACAAGTCAACAAGTATTTAAAATAATCACATTATATATCCATCCCTAAGTCAAGACTCTTATCAGTTGGTGGTGGTGCATCAATCTCCTCGGGTATTTTATTATTATCTTACCAAATTAAAAGTTCTAAAACTTTATCCCAACTAATCAGTAAATCAATATATCCAAATGGCAAAAACCAAAGAACTAAACAAAATCCATGCAATTAGTTAAACCAATGAGTTAAGTAGATAATCTTGAGTTCGACTATAGGTCTATGCTTAGACGGGGGAATTCAATTTTCAAAAGAAATGCTCTAACTAGTCTATATAGATAAGAGAAATAGATAATTACTCTGGAAAACTTGTTCATGCCTCAATTTTCCATCCACGCTTGGCCAGATCTTGAATCACACGACTCGCAGCTTCTGCATTATCGTTAAGAAGAGAATAACACCACTTCTCACGCATCTTGAGACATAAAATCCAAGTAGAAGCTATGTCAGGATTCACCAAATAACTAAGAAAAAAGAAGGGTGTCGCAGTATCATGCAGAAAAAGAGAAAAGACGTAAAAAGAGATTAGAATTACATCTTCATTGCCGGTTAAAGGTCGAACAGCTCCTCTTTCATGGAGAGTCTTCTGGAAGTCAGAGAATTTCCATGTACACCGTTCAGCACCCACAACATAAACAGGTTTCCTATGTTGAGAATGGGATTTCAATATCACCTAAGGAGTGAGAAAAGGAAAAGGTTGTTGTTTTAAACATACCCGGTACTACATGCCTCGCTCAACATGCTTATAGAGTCAGCAGTTATGATAAAAGTATCGGCTAAAGCTAAATGTCCCAAATGTGGATTAGGATCTGCAAAATGGAAGAAGACTGTCATCAAACTTTGAGCGAGACATCAAAATGGAAGAAGATAGTCATAAAAAAAATAAAAAAAATTGTTCAAGTTGGGAAAAACATAATCCGTTCACCTTTTCCGTCCCAAATGTAGACCTTAGAGTTAGAGCTCAATTCTCCAGTTATGATTTCTGAAATCTGTAGAAAGATTAAGTAAATATGATGACCATCCACTCCGCATGATTGTGATATTCTAAAGAGACTTTTACTTACCTTCTTAGGTGTTCTTCTTGAGAACGATATTCTTAGGCTTCCACAGCTCCAAAGGATACTGTGAAGCATACCACACAATTTCTTAGCAAGATCAATACCATACAAACAGTTCCCTACAGAAAATTAATAAACAAGTGTAGCAAGTTTAGTTGCAGTTATAAATACAACTCAACAGACTATATATAAGACAAAGAGGCACAATGTGGTTACTTGTAGGTCCTCCAATATTAACTACAACCAAAGGTTTTGACAGCAATGCAAACTTGTCCTTCCATGCCAAAGTAGCATTTCTCAGAGTAGAAGCATCCACGTTATGAATCGCGCCAGTAGTGAGAAACTGGATTTCAGAATTCAAGCTTGTTACCAGCAACAAAAATGACAACTACATGCCACCAAATCCTTTTAATGAAAATTTCAAAAGACACATACCACATTTCTACCTGGAGGTTCACGTGGAGTTACCCATGGCCTGAGAAAGAAAGGAATTTCCCTCTTCCCTTCAGGAGTTAAAGAATAATAATCATGACGAGGTGTGATCACTAGATCAAATCTCTCGAGCCGCGACCTTGGATGTTGCACCTGGATAAACAACGAGAAAACTAACAAAATTTGGTAATGCAACCACAAAAAAAATTATCAAGTTAAAACAACGAGAACATAAAGACTATTAGGCAAGATTTGGCATTTACAGATATCAGTCACATGGAAAGATCTGTTAGAACCACCATACAAAACAAAAAGGCCATAGAAATTTGGTTCTTTCCAGGAAGAGACTTAACCTGAATAACAAAGACATTTTCCATAGCTAGTCGTCTTATGGAGCTTGCGACAGAAATAGTATCACTACCAGATGCCACCACTACCAACGGGCCATTCCTACCATAAAGCAGACGAAACAAGAAACGTAGCAACTTAAAATTCTATATAAAACAAATCTCAATGATCCATGAAGTGCCGAAAATGCGATCATAGATGTACAATCAAACACACTTAAAGTAAACAACCACTGAACCAATTCAAGATCACATCAATAAACTTGTTTTCGAGCAGACCAAAAGAGGATTGAACTTTAATTCTGAAGAACAAAATCAATGAGCTGAAAATTTGATAAGATAACAAAATACTTGTCAAATGTACGACGAGCCATAGCAGCAATCTGCTTCGCATCAGCTACCTCAAACACATCCATGATTCCTACAGCCATTTTCAGGAAACAAATTACTGAAAATCTTTTGATAGGTCAAAGTTTTAGTCAAAATTGAATGATCAAACAACTTAGAACCAATTTTTTTCAATGTGTGAATCGCAATAACATTCAATAAAAGTTTAAGTTCTACCAGTAGCGTTAATGGAGAATCCGGCACATATACTTCTGATAAAACGATGAATACTTTTGTATAGAGAGATAGGAAACCATTGAAGGCACCTATTGATTCCACCTCTTGGCCTAGCGACACTCTGAACAGTAGAAACAAACTCGGAAATATATAAAAAATGAATATGTCAAAAGAAAAAAACAAAAAAAAAAAAACAAAAAGGAATAGTGTTTTGGACGGAGAATACATAATAGAGGTGGCGATCGAAGAGGCCTAAGGATCGAACAAGGCCGAAGCACTGATTCTCTGCGCCGGCGCAGCCGTTTCCGATCACGATAGCTCGTTTCACCACGCCGTGAACATTTCTCGGGATATTTTCCGATAAACCGGTGACGGACAGTTTTGGTGGCTGTGTTCGTCGCATTATAGTCGAAAGAGGAGAAGGTTTTAGTGACGCGAAGAATCAAAGTTTCCTATGGGAAACTCAGTGAACAAGAGGTAGGAGACCAAGAGACTAAATCCAACCAACTAGACCGAACCGAAATTGATATCGAAATAAACCGAAAAAGAGGAGATATTAACCTTCTTCAGCTATTTCATTCATTAATTATTCAAAGACGAGATTATTGGCAGGTTGATTACCTACAGATTTTCAGAATTTTAAGATTCCATTGATAGAGAAGAACTAATGAAAATTTGAATTGGATATTTCCATTTTTACAGATTTGATGATGGATACACATACACATTGGTAACTTAAACAACACAAAACAGTTTCGTTCAAAAAACAAAAAGAAAACAACACAAAACAAAACAGAAAGGATGTAACTTTTAAAATTAGAACTTTTAAATAAATATTATATATTAATAATTTGACACACATTAAAATCTATCCGATTAACGAATATGTATCACAATCCATTGAAAATATATAACTATGCCACATGTTGTATAATATTAAACACGAGCATATAACACAAGTATAAAACAAACAATATTAAGGTAAAACGGTGAATGCCACGACACTGCTGATTATTGCAGCAATTGCTCCGAATACAAAGGCTGGTAGGTTTCCACCACCAAATAATGCATCTAAAGGACCAGCTCCCAGCGACACAATCACTTGTGGTATCACAATCGCCAAATTCAAAACACCAAGAGAAAGTCCTGCATAATTAAAAAAGACAATATATTTATTAATGTTATACTTAATATATTTATATGTTACTAAACAATTTATGTTTCTTATTAATACGTTTAAAGTAAACTCCATATAGGCTGGATGAGAAGACACATGAATAATTTAAAATGTGAACGAATCATTATAATACCATTCAACTAATAATTAAGTTAGTAGATACCAGCCATCACGCTATATATTACATGCTTTGGATAAAACAAATAGGATAAAGATATCATCAAGGGGATAAACGAAAACATCTATCTCGATAACACAAAAAAAAAAAAAAAAAAAATGAGAAACATCTATCTTATATTTAAATTTCTATTAAAAGGAAAAATACCTTGTCCGGCGCCGGTATCACTTGAAATTATGGAAGCTAATGCGAATGGAATACTGAAAGTAATCTATAAAAAAAATATAAAAAGTGGTTAATTTTAACAAAATAATAAAACCATGCATGGATGATAATAGTAATAAAAAATAAAGAAAAAACATGTAGAACTTACAGCGAGAGGTATTCCAAGAAGAGCAAAGAGAATCAATGCTCCTGCTTTGATGCCATCGGTCGGAAGGGCCAACGCACCAATGGATCTCCGGTGATCTTCCGCCAACTTGGTAATTAAAACCGTCATTGCTAGACACACTGCGAGGATGACATTCACAGCTGCCCAAAGCCGTTTAGCTCCTCCCATTTTCTTACTAATCCATTCAATACCAATTGACATGAATCCAAGAACGATCGAATTAAGCATCAATCCTAATGCACCAACATGAATTCCTTGGTTGTAAAGTTTCTTCATTTTATCATCTCCTTTAGAGTCTCCACCATACACTTCACGACCCATCCAGTCGGTATCGAATAGAAGAAAAGGGAACCAAGCGACCCAGTTTAGTGCAGTGACAATTAATAACATCCACATTGGACGTTTCATCAATCTAAAAGCTCCAAAGATCTCTCCGAAGAATGGAGTTTTCTTTTCTTCTCCATTGTCTCCTTTCTCTGGAGACCATTGTTCGTCTTCGACATAGCAAAGGGATATGATGGTGACAAGGAGAAGGAGAGAAATGGAGAGGAAGAAACAGCTCTTGAGATTTGCGCAATAGATATCACAAGCGTTAGTCATTGTGAAAGGAAATATTTTGTGGAGGTTAGTGTAAGATCCCGCCGCATATCCCAAAACGTTTCCAACCGCCATGAAGAAAGAGAAACACGCGTTTGCCGTTCGTGTTTTCTTAGCATCTCCTGTAGCTAAGTCGCCGAGAAAAGCACGACAAGGGCCTTGAAGAGTGTTATTGGCAATGTCGAGGATCCAGAAACCAAAAACGAAGATATAGACAGCTTTTATCTTTACAGGCTCGTCGAGTTTATCTCCAATTCTGTGGCCAAGATCAGCCGCGAAACCAATTAGAAAAACAGCAACAGCGACAAGAACAGCACCAACAGCGATAAAAGGACGACGACGACCAAATCTCGATTTGCAACGGTCGCTGTAATAACCAACGGTTGGCTGGACAAGTAAGCCGGAGAGGGGACCACAGAGCCATATGATCGATGACCATTTGTGTGGGACTCCGAGAAGCTGCACGTATGGAGTCAGCAAAGAGAGTTGTAGAGCCCAACCAAACTGTATACCGGCAGCTATTGAAGCCACCGATATCATTTTTCTCAATGGCGAAGCCTTTGACGACGACGTCTGTGTCTCCACAACCGCCGCACTGTTTTTTTCTTGGAGTTCACTCATATTTGATTCAGAAAGCTTTGATTTTTTTTTTTTTCTTTTTTTTTCTAGAGCTTGTGTTTGGAGGAGATGAAGGAAAATGCGTGGGGTTGTAATATAGAGAAGATAAGGTGAAAGAAGAAGGAGATGTTTATGTCTAAATATTCGTTTGATTCTGGATAATAAATTGTGTTTCAATAGATTTGGAAAGTCAATATTTTATACTATGGCGATAACGCAAATATCCTTATTGGATTGTTGTAATAATGACAAGACTTAACGTTAATATAACCGAAATCAGTTTTATCTCTTATCTATTTATCATTTATGTTAAGTCGTGACCTTGCACCTCAAGATTCGGTAATCGTGCATCGGCAAATTTGTTTTCTTCATTTCCATTTCTTGCTTCTGCCAGATGTTTTTCCATTTCTGATCAAATTTGTTTTTTTTGTTTCTTTCCGTTTTAATTTTCTGTTTCCATTTCAATGAAACCGCAATACGGTGGTTACATATTTTCTTCCTTCACAGTTCACACAGAAAAAAGAGGTAAATAAATATGAAGGAAAAAATTACCAAAACCCGATCCAGTGCAAATACCCAGGCCCGTAAAATATATGAATTGATATTGTCCTTGTAAAATATGGGCCTAAAGCCCCTAGGGTAAAACAAGTCCCCCTATATATATTGTATCTTTAATTCTTTCTTCCCCAATTCATAAAATTAGGGTTTTACGTTTTGTTTTTTTTTTTTTTTTTCATTAGTGTTCTTCATAGGCATCGTTTTTATTTACGCGCAGCCCTTAAGATCGCCTTCCACAAATGCTCAATGGAAGCGTGTCGAGTCATAGCTGCGCCAAATCAAAACTTTTATAGGGTTTTTTTTCATTAGGGTTCTCCTATGGACTAATCCGTCATTTTCCTTCCTGATTTTATCTCAGCCCGAAGAGTTTTCGGCATTAGAATCTGGATTCAAGGTCCTTATTCGCATAGCGTTTGGGGATTTTCAGATTTTTTAATCCGAGCCTTTAGTATCTCGTGCTTTAGAATCGGGTCGGATACATATATTTTGTTACTGAATTGTTCTTTTTGGATTTGTTATATATTTATTTTTTTGAAACGGCTAGAATGATGATTCAATTAGATGTGCTAATTAGGGATTTTTCCCTAGTTATGAGCTTAAAACTTTTTGAGGCATATTCATATTTCTGACATCGCCGTTTATCAAATATCTTAAATTGTGGTTTTTTTTTTTTTCTATTGGAATGGTGGAAAATGAGGAACAAATAAACTGTGAATCAGAGCTTATGTTCTGATACTATGAGCCAATTTTGCTTATTGATATTCTGATTCCACTATTGAAATACATTTTATTAGCTTTGTTTGTTTCTTTCTTTAGCTTGATGTGGTTAACATGATCAAACGATCCTCTTCTTAATAAGCAAGTATTTTTATAAAATATTAAAATGATCGACTAGTTAAACCAGATTCCATAATTTTGAGAATTAAAAGTTAAGCCTTGTAAACATTGGGGATTATTACCTTGGATTAAAAGCTCATGTGCAACGTAACCTTGGTTTGCGGGAATCTAAGTGATGAATGGAAAAGGTTGGAGCAGAAGACTGAATTTAGTTTATGAATAACAAAAGAGTTCGTCAACGTGAAGCTGGATTTATAAAGATGTCCTCACGACTATGTTTCTCCAGACATGAATACAAGTTGTCTATGGATACTATGATAAAAAAATAACTATGGTTAATAAGTAATTGGAGTTATCGATATAGGCCAAATAAATGCACAATATAAATTTCATAGTTAATGTCTCGGAAATAGTTCATTCCAATCTTATGTCCATTTATTCTTGATGAAGGTATTAATGAGTGGCTTGGCTACATATGTTACTGTGAATCCTCTTCTATTTTTGGATTTGGCTTATGTAACGTTCCGGCCCTTAATTCTTTCTTGACATTTGTTTGTGTTTGTCTTCTTTGATTTAGCCGATCTCACAACTTGTATGACGTGAGTTTGTGTTAGCTCACCAAAATCGAAATCGAACCCTCTATATTGTATTCATCCTTGAGAAAAATCATACATATAATAGTTGGGTTTGCTCTCCATCTGCTGCCACGTCAGCACTTCAGAGTGCGACACCTGTCCCCCTTTTTTCTAAAAAAAAAAAAAAAAAAAAAAAAAAAAGTAAAACAGAAGGTCTCTTCTCTTCTTGCTCTCTTCCTGTTTTTCCCTGTAACGTTTCAGAAGTAAGAAAATCTTCTCCTCCATCAATTTCGCCTATTTGCTAAATCTTTATTTTTTGAAGAAAGTGCTTCATCGAGGTTTTAACCCTGCAAAATCGTAATTCAGGTCTGGGTTTTTCTTTTGTTCTCTCAATTTTCTATCTTCTCTGGTCACGACCTATGTTAAAATTTCCAGATAATATTATGATCGAACCTTTTTGGTTGCTTTAGAAACCAAATCTGGAAGTTAGTCATTCGATTATACTGTTTCATCCGTTGTTTTTGGTTTTCAGTTTCTTTATTGTTTGATTTCTGAATTTCTGGATTCTATATATGCAGCAAAACTGCTTCGCAAATGGCGAATTCACGCCTTAAGATACTGAAGAACAAAAAGGAGATTCAGATTAAACAGCCAAAAAGAGACTTAGCTTATTTGCTCGAATCTGGGCATACCACTACTTCTAGAATTCGAGTAAGCAATCTAATAATCTCTGTTTCAGTGTAAATTGAGAATGAGGAATTTAAGTATCATAGAATCTGAGTTTCACTTGTTTGATTACATTGGTAATGTTCTTATGTCTCCGACTCTCCGGTGGAACATGTGGTGAGGAAAAGGAAGACATTGACTCCTTATGAACTCAATGGAATATATTGTCAACTTATTGTAGTTGGTTTAGGTGTTATTGAATCACAAAAGTAAGAAAATTTGGAGTTTTTATACATTTGAGTTTGACACTCTTTCTATGATGTTTTTGTTTTTATTATGTATGATGTATTCGTTGTTGTGGTATTACTTACTTCATAAACTGCCCCATTGATATGAAAGAAGCTGTTAAAACTGTCTTATTTGCTTCCCTAAGCTTATCAGATGTCCCAGAGCCCTCAGAAATCACATCAATCTCGTGAAGATGAGGAAATTTGGTAGAAGCTGGTGTCTCTGAATCCAAGAGAACCATACATTCATACTACATTGGCCAGGTATGTTTATGCATCATTTATAGGTTTTAAAGTGTTTTGTTTCGATTGATGCTACGTTTAACAAATTGCAGAAAGTAGCCATGATCAAGGTAAGAGATTATTCAATCCTCACTTTCAAATCACGTCCCCACAATATGCAACATATGGTTATATAAACGTTTGTTTTTTCACACATGCTGTAATGGAGCCTGTGCGGAGACGCTAATTCACAGAACGGGCACCAATTATGGTTTTAAAATGATGCATCTCAAAGGATTACACAATTAAAAAAAGCTTTCAGGTACTCAATAAACTCTCAGTAAAACATGTTTCCATGATGACTATTACAGTTTGTTGTTCTTACACATGTTAGATATCTCTATCAATTTTGAGTGCTAAAAAAACCATCATGCATACATATCTTCTCAACCGAGCTGTAGGTCATGTGACCTGCACCGAGTTGGTGGCCTCCGTTGGGATTTGGGAACAGATGTATGATCAGTTCTGATTTTTGCAGATGACTGCTGATCAAAGGTTTTAGTTATGACCAGTTTCAGTGACCTCATACAATAGATCACGTTCACTTATATCTTACGCAGTAGGAAACAGTCTTTCATGACTGCTATGTTTCCTTAGTTGTACCATTGAACTTTTCTTTATATATAGGATTGGTAAGAGCTCTTGGTACACTTCATTGTGTTTCTCTTCACTTTTTAAACCCTCTTGGTAAAGGATACATTGTTTTGCACTTTTAATGTGATTTGAGATTTGTTGTATACAGAAATTGCATAATATGTTCCTATTTTTTTAGCGAGGTTATTGTGCCCAACAATGTACACTGGTTTTGTTTAAGAATCAATATAGACCAAACAGTTACTAATGTCTTGCCACTTTTTTTTCCTTTGATATATTGTTCAAAGACTTAAGTAAAGGATATGGAGAAAAGTTTAAGATTTCGACAAGCTGAGATCCCATCACCGTCAGCTCTCTTGCTGAGAACTCACCGAGAGAGGAAAAAAAAAAAACAAAAAAAAAAAACAATAGATTTAGCGACTTGTGGTTTGTGCAATAATGAACAACTCAATGTTCCTCCTGTTTTTTTAACGACTCTGGCCTCGCTAGGAAAAAATAATTTAAAAACAAGAGCAGAATATGAATATATGTAAATACTAAAATCAGAACCCCAAAAAAAAACATTCAATAGATTTTTTCAAAAATATTAACAATTTTGATTCGGGAAACCATGAAAATTAAAACAGATGGAAAAAGAAAGTAGGAAAGAACAATGTTTTTTAAAAAAAACGGAATGAGGGGATGAAGGTGGGAATAATTGGAAAAACAATACAAAAAAAGGGTTTAAAATGTTCCAAAGGAAACTATAAAAAATGATAGAAATGAAACAGAAGAGAGGATTTAACAAATAGAGTGTTAAAAAAAGTTAAGAGCACTCATAGGTAAGTAACTTCCTCTAAAGAATAGAAATATATACACCAATATTATTTAAAAATGTTGTATATGAACATAAAAGTTGGAGATAGAATTTTTGAAGAAAAATAAAACTTCTTTAAAAAAAGGAAATTGTTATAGTGTGCATATTAAAATAAAAAGATTAAAAAAATAAACACAATAAAAAATAAGTACAATATCAGTAAATTCAAACTCAAATAATGCACAGTAAAACATCTAATTAGGAAGTGATACATAATCGTTAATAGTTTACCATGAGTGGGAATGTTATTTAGTAAATAATAAGAAATTTTTAAAAACCACCAATATATTATGGGGTCAAAGGATGTTCACCAAAAAATACGGTAAGCTTTTGTGGGAAAGTATGAAATGGCTATAAGTACAAAATGATCAAGAAACAACATCAACAAACATTAAAACCACAAAACAGGAGGAAAAACAGAAAAATAAACGTAAGGACAGAAGACATATAACACATAATTTCAACAACAAATCAACAGAATATTCAAACAAGACAGTCAACATTCATCCGCGCGTAGCGCGGGGTCAACCCTAGTAATAATAATATTGGAGTCTCACTTTTGTTATTTACAACAACATACATATTCTTATTGCAATACTCCCTGAAAATATACGAAGAGAAATGTAAGGGGATGTCTACAATGTTTGATGTTTTTTTTTTTGTTTTTTATCCCCCTTAAAGAGAAGTGCACATAGTATTGATATTCAAAAAGGAAAATTAAATTACTGTTAGAAAAAGAAAATAAATTATATTACTGTTGGGTGTTGGCAAAGAAGAAAATAATTAAATTACTACAGTAAATGGTAATAATGTAATTTAAAATATTTTAATTCTTAAGAATAATAATTGAAAATATTAAAATAGTGAACCGAAAGGTCCGAAACCAAAACAAAAAAAAATGGATGAAAAAAAAAAAAACGCAAACCGTCTTAAAAAAACACAAACCCAAATTTTCTTATCGGATAGCGGTTAAATATACAACCGGCGAGATTCGAATTGAGGAAAAAGAATAGAGATTGGATTTAGGGTTTCAGGGTATAGGACTCAGGGAAGAAGAAGAAGAAGAAGAAGAAGAAAGAAGCGCAGAAGACAGTGAAGATGTCATCGACTCTTCTCGAGCAGACTCGCTCCAATCACGAAGAGGTTGAAAGATTGGAACGATTAGTTGTGCAAGATCTGCAGACGGAGCCACCGTCCAGCAAAGACAGACTGATCCAGGGACATCGTGTCCGTCACATGATTGAGTCCATCATGCTCACCACTGAGAAACTTGTACGTTCTTCTCCTTCTTCTTCTTCTTCTTCTCAATTGATTCTTCTTCTGCTCAATTTCCACATTTGTTTTATGTCTTTCTCTTCTGAATGCGTAAAGATCAGTGCAGAGCTAAGTATATAAGGATTCTAAGTATTATTTGACAAATTTTGAGTAAATTGTATTGATAAATTCGCAGGTTGGATGAACTTGTGTTACTTAATAACCTAGCTGGATGAATTCTAACCTTGATTCTTGTTGGCTGTCAGGTTGAGACCTATGAAGATAAGGATGGGGCCAGGGAAGATGAGATAGGAGTGCTTGGTGGCCAGACTGCGACTGGGACTAATGTGTATAGTGCTTTCTATGATCGTTTGAAAGAGGTTAGCTTGCTACTCTTTTGCAATTTCCATTAACAACTTGATTAGCTGTATTAGCTTTGCTTTGCAGAACAGTATCAAGCGGTGAAATTTTCATTGGTAGATAGGGATTTATATCTAAGTAGAATGCAGGCCCTGAATAGGATTCAAATTGCTAGTTTTTGATGTTTTGTGATTATCTGAATTCTTTGTTTTTTTTTATTCTACTGCTGATGAAATTATCAGATTTGCAACTATTTAACTTCTTTTATAAACCTACAGATACGTGAATATCATAGAAAGCATCCTTCTGGACATCTTGTTGATGCTAATGAAGACGATGAAGCACGACTCAAGGAGGAACCAGTTATTGCGTTCAGTGGGGAGGTAAGTTTCTGCTTGACTTTTTTATTGCTGCTGGACTATAATTTTTCATATTTGAGAACATTTCTTTGTCATATTTATAAGCCTCTTTGCTTTACATTCCTGGCTTGTTGGTAGTATATAGTTTTTCTCCAATTGCTAAATCTTATTGTCTGTTGTGCAGGAAGGTTTTGGTCGGTACTTGGACTTGCATGATATGTATAACCAGTACATCAACTCTAAATTTGGGGAAAGGGTTGAATATTCTGCTTACCTTGATGTTTTCTCTCAACCAGAGAAAATATCACGTAAACTAAAGTTCTCGAGGTAAACATTTCATTGAATTTTCTTCTACTTATAGCCATCTTTTTTTTCTACCTGTTGCTAACCTTTCATTTTTGTCTTGCCTTTTGTCATTTTAGGCAATACAGAAACTATATGGAAGCTCTGCTGGAGTACTTGGTCCACTTTTTCCAGCGAACCGAGCCGTTGCAAGATCTTGACCGGATACTTTCTAAGGTTAAGCTCCTCCCTTTCTTTATCGTTTTATTGTGTTCAACTTTTTGCACTATAGAATCTTCTTGGCGCTTTGAACTAATGCTTTAGTACATAACTGGTATGTTATTCATGGCTTAAGAAATCTCTATTAGTTTCCCAAGTATTTGTGCTTAGAATTTTGGATTTTCTTGGCTCTAAAAACTTGTTTGCTTTGTGAGTGTTCCATCATCCTGAATGATAGATGATACATAATTTGGAAAGTAAATGGCATTCACAGAGATTTTTATATCCTTGGAAGGTTTTGAAGCATATTATAGTTTGGCATTCTAGTAGTTCTAGTTTCGTCAATGCTGTGCATATAGGTTGATCTGGTGTAATTAATATGTTGGCTTGTTGCAGGTTGAGACTGATTTTGAAGAACAATATGCAGCTGGAATAGTAGAAGGCTGGGAAAACCATGGCCAGGAAAATGAGCTTATTCCATCTCAGCATGCTGTCATAGATCTTGATTACTACACTACAGTAGAGGAACTGCTAGATGTGGGACCTGAAAAGCTAAAGGAGGTAATGGCATACTTCATGTTATTATATTTTTTTGAAGCATTAGTCCCCTAATTATATATATAATTTTGGTGTCATTCAGGCATTGGGGGCATTAGGACTGAAAGTTGGTGGTACTCCGCAGCAGCGTGCCGAGAGACTTTTCCTCACAAAGGTTCGTACACTTGCTATGATCTCCTATTAACACATGCGTTTTCAGTTTGTCTAATTAGTAGCATTCGTAATGGCTTTCCTGGGTTTGGAAGGGTTAATTAGCTGTTATGAAAGCTAGTTTGGTAGTTTCGTAAAGGTCTTCCTCTAATAGGAAACTAAGGTTTCTGTTGGCATAGCTCATGTCTGTCGGGATAGAATTCGGTTTGAAGCTTATCTTATTTATTGCCTTGAGGTTCTCTTATGCCCTTAATCAGTTCAAAAAATTTCTTCTTCAGCATACGCCTTTGGAAAAGCTGGATAAGAAACATTTTGCCAATCCTCCACACAATGGGAAACAAAACGGAGATGCCAAATCAACGCAGGAGTCTGAAAGTGCTAAAAAGATTGCACTAACAGAGGCCAAAGTGAAGAAACTGTGCAATTTACTTGATGAGGTTAGTTCATTGAAGTTCCTATTTACATCCTTTTCCCCTCCCTAGATATCTAGTTGTGCTTTTAACATTTCTTGTTGTCCCCTTTTTATAGACAATCGAAAGGACAAAGCAAAACGTTGTAAAGAAACAATCCTTGACATATGAAGAAATGGAGGGAGAACGAGAAGGGGAGGAAGCTAATGCCGAATCAGAAAGTGATGACGAGGATGGTCAAATTTATAATCCGCTGAAGCTGCCAATGGGTTGGGATGGGAAGCCCATACCATACTGGCTCTACAAACTTCATGGCCTTGGCCAGGTATATAGTTAGTTAATAGACCATTGTTCTCAGAGGAAAAGATTAACATTAAATAAATTGTTCTTGTTCTCATGCAGGAGTTTAAATGCGATATATGTGGGAACTATAGCTACTGGGGAAGAAGGGCTTTTGAGAGACATTTTAAAGAATGGCGCCACCAACACGGAATGCGCTGCTTAGGAATCCCAAACACAAAGAACTTCAACGAAATCACTTCTATTGAGGTAAATATATGATCAAAGTCTATGTTGTAGGTTAAGAAAAAAGTTAGGGTAAGTTGATTGATCTCTGTGATTTGTTTGGTATGCTTTCAGGAAGCGAAAGAATTGTGGAAGAGGATACAGGAGAGGCAAGGAGTGAACAAATGGAGGCCAGAACTTGAAGAAGAATATGAAGATCGTGAAGGTAACATTTACAACAAGAAGACTTACTCTGATCTCCAACGCCAAGGTCTCATCTGATTGATTGATCTCATTCTCTGGATTTTAGAAGCTCTCATAACTCTTGTTACTATATCATTTTAATCAACTCCACCTTTCGACTTTGTAAAATCAAACCATTTATCATCTTTTGTTTGTTAAGTATCGTCTCTTTTTCTTTATCCTTGATACAGTTTTTAGTTTTAGTAGATAGATATGCTCGACTTTGGTGTTATGTTTTTTCAGTGGACTATTACAATCCAGGATATAAAAATTGTTTTTGTATGGACAATTTAATTCGTCGGGAAAAAATCATGGACATGGATAATGAATAACGAATAGTATGAACTAGCCATAAACAACTTCGTCTACAAATGTATATATTTATAATTTAAAAGATAGATATGTAAAAATCATTGACTATAAAGTTTATAAATACTATTCTTTTATTGTGCACTCACAAGTCACACAACATTTGAAATCAAAACGATTGATCTTGTATATTTTAGAAAACAAGAATATATTTAATTTAGATACATATTGGGGTTTTTTTGGACAGATTTATATCCAAAATTATGTATACGAAGAACACAATTTTTAAAATTTCATCAAAATTCAAAATTCCTGAACATACAAAATCCCATTTGGAAAGAAAAATGAAATATACCTTCCTTGGTCATTTGTACATATTTTTTTTTTTTCGGCAAATAAATTATATTACTTTGAATTAATAAAATCATAATACAGACAGTTTGTCAACCAAACAGGTGGATAAATACAATTTGAAAAGAAAATATGATTTGGATGACCGTTTCTGGCAAGTAAATGAGCTGCCTCATTACTTCTCCGTAACACATGTGTATAGCGAATGTTTTCCAACTTCCTTCCCCATTCTTCAATGTCGTTGCAGATATTAAGGATTGTAACTTCCTCATGATCACTAGTTAAAGTTTTAACCAAAGTTTGACAATCTCCTTCAATGATGACCTTTCTATAACTTTTACACTAAACATGTTGAATGGCTATTAATAATGCTTTACTTTCAGCCTCTAGTGGTGATGATGTATGTTCTAAAATTGATGAACCCCAATATTTTGGAACTCCAAATTTATCACGGACTATCCATCCACCAAAAGACGTATTTGTAGTTTGATTAAAGGAGGCATCGTAATTGCATTTTAACCATCCTTCAACTGGACTTTTCCATGAGTTATTTTGCAGACTTGTATATTTTTTCTTTGAAGTATGGTTATTGAAGCCATTCATGAACGTCATAATTTGCAGAGTCTATGTCACCCTTTGGACTTACTGGCTTTTTGTTAAATAATAAATCGTTTCTTGATTTGTACATATTATATTACAAAATTATAATTAAAAAAAAGAATGTTGGAATGGGATTTCCTTTTTCACAGTCCAACGGCCACATTTGGAGAGATGAACGATGACTAAGTACATTCTCCGTTGCCAGCGCATTCCAACTTCGTAGACTAACTACCCACCGTTAGATCTAAAATTCAATCATCCAACGGCTACAAATCAAATCCCTAAAAAATATGACCGTTGGAATTGAACCGTTGGCTCCTCCTCTTCTCTTCATAAGCAGCACTCTCTCCCTTTGTTCCTCATAATCTCAGATTCTCAGAGAAAAACAAGACTAAGAACAAGAAGAGTAAAAGATCAGTAGTGGATCGATAATGGCGACGAGAGCGAACGTACCTGAACAAGTTAGAGGTTTGTTTTTTCTCTTCTTCTTTTGGGTTATCGTTGATTGATATTTCCGTTCTGAAGTTCTTTGAATCGATTTGATTTTTACTGGGTTTACCGTTAATACTTCCGTTCTGAAATTCTATGAATCGATTTGATTTGAAACGATTTGCGAGTGAAATCGTTATTTTTGTTTTTAATGTATTTCGTCGATTTGAAATCTGGGTTTGATTTGATTCGTTTTATTTAACCCGTTTTCCCTAACCCGTTTCTGATTTGGGTATTCGTATGATAACTCATTGGCGATTTAGATCTGATTTTGATTCGTAGTGGTCTTTATCTGGGATCGATTTTGTTCTTCAGAGTTGAATTGTGAAGCGAATCGTGTCTTTGTTTGAATCGTGTCGATGAGATGATGTGGTGTGAATTAAAGATGAGATCTTGATGGGTTTCTTTTGGGTTCTGTGAAACAGGTGCTCCTCTCGTTGATGGTTTGAAGATTCAGAACATAAATGTCGCTGGGAAGAATCGTCGTGCTCTCGGTGACATCGGAAACCTTGTTTCTGTTCCTGGAGTTCAAGGAGGAAAGCCTCAACCTCCGATTAATCGACCCATAACCCGAAGTTTCCGTGCTCAACTGTTAGCCAATGCCCAACTCGAAAAGAAGCCAATCAACGGAGACAACAAGGTTCCAGTTCTTGCCCCAAAACGACAACCTCTTGCTCCAAGAAACCAAGAACCTCAAAGGGCGGTTCAGAAGAAGAATCTTGTGGTTAAGCAACAGCCGACTAAACCTGTTGAAGTGATCGAGACAAAGAAGGAAGAGAAGAGAAAGGAAGTTGCAGCGTCACCTAAGGATAAGAAAGTGACATACTCATCAGTTCTTAGTGCTCGGAGCAAAGCTGCGTGTGGTATTACCAACAAACCAAAGGTTCTCGATATTGATGAATCTGACAAAAATAACCATCTGGCTGCAGTGGAGTATGTTGATGATATGTACTCATACTATAAAGAAGTCGAGAAGGAGAGCCAGCCTCAGATGTATATGCACATTCAAACTGTTATGAATGAGAAGATGAGAGCGATCTTGATTGATTGGTTACTAGAAGTTCACATCAAGTTTGAGCTTAACCTTGAAACCCTTTACCTCACTGTCAACATCATTGACCGATTCCTCTCTGTGAAAGCTGTCCCCAAAAGAGAGTTACAGCTTCTGGGAATTAGTGCGTTGCTCATTGCTTCCAAATATGAAGAGATCTGGCCACCTCAGGTACATATTTTGCCAACAGTTTGATTGTGTTTTATATGTGACTCTGAGTTGATAATTATGTGTTGCATTTTGTAGGTCAATGATCTTGTCTACGTCACGGACAATGCTTACAATAGCAAACAGATTCTAGTGATGGAGAAGACGATCCTTGGAAACCTCGAATGGTATTTGACAGTACCGACTCAATACGTCTTCCTTGTCCGCTTCATCAAAGCTTCGGTCTCTGACCCAGAAGTGAGTCCATTTTTGCTTAATGTTCACAACTTTTCTTATAACTTTGGATTGGAAAGAGGCTAACTTCGGTTTTGTTGTGTTGTATCATATAGATGGAGAACATGGTACACTTTCTCGCAGAATTGGGGATGATGCATTATGACTCGTTGAAGTTCTGTCCCTCCATGCTTGCTGCTTCAGCTGTTTACACGGCAAGATGCTCACTGAACAAGTCCCCTGCTTGGACTGATACACTGCAGTTCCACACCGGCTACTCAGAACCTGAGATTATGTAAGAAGAGAAAAAGACTTCCAAAGTATCACACATCCATCATCTGTTTCGTTTTTGTAGAAACTGATATGGTTTTTTTTTGTCTGCTGTGTTGTAGGGATTGCTCAAAGCTTCTAGCTTTTCTTCACTCGAGATGCGGAGAGAGCAGGCTACGTGCTGTGTACAAGAAGTACTCGAAGGCCGAGAATGGATGTGTTGCTATGGTTTCACCAGCCAAGTCTCTCTTGAATGCTGCGGCTGATCTGAAGAAGCCTGTTTCTGCTTAGTGTTTATTTTTTTCATCAGATCTCTCTCTGATTCAAAATAGATTCGACTTGTTAAAAAACTCTTTGTTTTTTTTTTCCCCCTAAAGATTCTCTTTGTTATGAGTTCAAAAGTATTAATGAATTCTTTATCAGTGTTGTTATTATCTCTGATTAAGTTGATTTTCGAGTTTTTTATATCTCTAACTGATCCATAGAGGTAGAGAAGCTGTTTGATCTGTGTCTGGTGATATGCAAATGAGAAACTTACCAAAGAGTTTTATAGTTGAAGGAGGAATCAAATGGTTGAAACTTGAAAGAAATAAAAAGCCAGCATTGAACGAGACTTTTATAGCCTTCAAATTACAAATCATTTGAGTTGTCCTCATTTTTCTGCCTTTGTTTTAATTCCACAAAAAAAAAAAATATTTTCACAACAAAAATCAACTTTATCATTGCTTAAACCAGATGAAAAATTAAACGAATTCCACAGAGATTTTAATGGAACTGAGATGGTGCAGCAGCTCGCTCTGTTGGGACAGAAGATGGGACTAAGTGGTTCGGTTAATTCTTGACTATGGTTCGAATCTTCGTTCCAAGAGTTTACTTAATATTTATATAAACAAAAACTAAATCGTCGGATATGTTGAGAAAAGGAAACAATAAAAAGAAAAAGGAAATAACTGAGTGAACGAAAAGAAAAAAAAAAAAAAAGCAAATCACTCAAATAAGGAAAAAAAAAAAGAAAAGGAAATCTTGGTAAATTTCCATTTTTTTCACAAACAACGGTAACATCTTCTCTATAAATACACATATCTCTTCATTCTCAAAAATCAAAATTCTCCTCTTTTCTTTTCTTCTTCGCGTAAGTTCTGCCACAAGGCTAAGAGCTTTCTTCAGAACTCTCCTCTTTTTTTCCTTCGTCTCTGTTTCTTCTTCATATCTATTTCTTCTTCGAGTAAAGTTTGCGAAGTCTAAACATCTCTTCTTAGTTCTTACAGAGATGATCGTCGATCTCGAGAACTCAAGCCGGTGATCTGACAAGACCATAGAGCATCCGTACAAACATCATCAGAACCATAAATCGACAGAGGTTTGCGTTGATCAATCGATAACGATTGCAAGTCCGGTCGATCTCGCCGCCGCTGTAGAGGTAAATGAACCTTTCTTTTTGTTTTCTTATTTACTGTAATTGACAACTTGAATTTTTTCCATCTTAATTCTCAAATTGAGACAATGTTGTTGATAATTGTGGAATCTGAGAAAAAACAACTTCTTCATTAGTTTTTTTTTTCAATCTGTATACTCAATTTGGTATAAATTGGTTTTTCTTGGTTTGGTATTTCTTGAGCTTGTTCTTAATTTATGTGTTTATAACATAATATGTCTGTTATCCCTCTCCTTGTTAAGTAACATATAGTTTTCTTCTCACTACAGGTTCAAATCGTCAAGTTATGAGTGGACGTTGCAGCTCTCGGTTTCGTGGAACAATTCAGGGGACATCATATTTGGTAACGAATTTCTATATTGCTTTTCACTAAGTATACTTATAAAAAAATATTTTTTAAATTTTTATATTCGGATTTTAAAGTTTTTCAATAATATTTTAAATGTACTAAATATAAAGGTTTTCGTTATATTTTCGGTTTTTCAAACTTAAGTGTTAAATTTTAAAACGGTAAAAACAAATCAAACTTAGCATCCCATCCTTAGAATTTTCTTTGGTTCGTTAGAGGTGTTATAAGTTTAACATGTTGTTACCTAATGAAATTTAACACTTATGATTATTTCATATAAGTTCGGTTTTCAAATAATATTTTAAGTATACTGAATATAAAGGTTTTCGTTATATAAAATATTTTTTGGTTTTTCAAACAAGTGTTAAATTTTAAAACGGTAAAAACAAATCAAACTTAGCATCCCATCCTTAGAATTTTCTTTGGTTCGTTAGAGGTGTTATAAGTTTAACATGTTGTTATCTAATGAAATTTAACACTTATGATTATTTCATATAAGTTCGGTTTTCAAATAATATTTTAAGTATACTAAATATAAAGGTTTTCGTTATATAAAATATTTTCGGTTTTTCAAACTTAAATTTTAAAACGGTAAAACAAACCAAACTTAGCATCCCATCCTTAGATTTTTTTTGTCTTCGTTAGAAGTGTTATAAGTTTAACATGTTGTTACCTAATGAAATTTAACACTTATGATTATTTTCTATAAGTTTGGTTTTCAAATAATATTTTAAGTATACTAAATATAAAGGTTTTTGTTATATAAAATATTTTTGTTTTTTCAAACTTAAGTGTTAAATTTTAAAACGGTAAAAACAAACCAAACTTTGCATCACATCCTTAGAATTTTCTTTGGTTCGTTAGAGGTGTTATAAGTTTAACATGTTGTTACCTTATGAAATTTAACACTTATGATTATTTCATGTAAGTGCGGGTTTCAAATAATATTTTAAGTATAAAGGTTTTCGTTATATAAAATATTTTTCGGTTTTTTAAACTTAAGTGTAAAATTTTAAAACGGTAAAAATAAACCAAACTTAGCATCTCATCCTTAGAATTTTTTTTTGATTCGTTAAAGGTGTTATAAGTTTAGCATGTTTTATCTAATGAAATTTAACACTTATGATTATTTTCTATAAATTCGGTTTTCAAATAATATTTTAAGTATAATAAATATAAAGGTTTTCATTATATAAAATATTTTTGGTTTTTCAAACTTAAGTGTTAAATTTTAAAACGGTAAAAACAAACAAAACTTAGCATCCTGTCCTTAGAATTTTCTTTGATTCGTTAGAAATGTTATAAGTTTAATATGTTGTTACCTAATGAACTTTAACACTTATGATTATTTTATGTAAATTCGGTTTTCAAATAATATTTTAGGTATACTAAATATAAATTTTTTCGTTAGAGGATGTGTG
This sequence comes from Barbarea vulgaris, assembly GCA_963667165.1. Lineage (NCBI taxonomy): Eukaryota > Viridiplantae > Streptophyta > Magnoliopsida > Brassicales > Brassicaceae > Barbarea > Barbarea vulgaris. The sequence continues at coordinate 25,728,611 of OY763891.1, forward strand.
TATTGCTTCCGGTTAATTGTAATTGAAAAGATAGTAATTGTAAAGAGTAAAATTATCTTAAAATCAAAATAATAATAATAATAATAATAATAATCAAAAATTTATCATCGTTATTAAAAATGCCACATAATTTTGTTTTATTCATTATCAAACTTTTCAATTAAAATTCCTCTGCATTTTCTGTAGAAGATTTATCTCTTAAACAATGTTTATTAGAAAACATTTGATAAATTAATTGTTCCAATCTTAATAAGTATCTTAAAAATCGTTCCTTTATTTATTTATTTATTTTATTTCATAAAGATTATATTAACAAAAATAAAATAAATTCACAATGATAATATCTGAAAAGAGCTTATTTTCTAAGATGAAAAAAAAAGAGAGCTTATTTTCTAATTTCATAAAAAATTTATTGTTAAATATGTCATGTCTCTGATTATGTGGAGTAAAATTGGGTTTAAAGTTAAAAATGTGATCACCTCTCTTTTGAAAGCTTTCTTTACTTATGCACCGAAAGTTCGATACGAACTCGTGAATTACTAATCTGCCACTACAGGAGAATTTTTGACTAAATCAGTTTACGAGTTGTCTCTCATGGAGAGCACGGAGCAGCCGAGGAACGTCTCTGGATCGATGCAGAGCCCTAGATCTCCGTCTTCGCACCCGTATTTATCTGTCTCCGTCACCGATCCTGTCAAATTAGGCAATGGCGTTCAATCTTACATCTCTTACCGAGTTATCACCAAGGTCTAGATCCTTCTGATTCGTAGCTTTCCCTCTAGGGTTTCTTCTATCTGACAAATTAAGATGTTTCGCTGATTTTGTTGTTGCGAAGCTAATCTAATTGTATGATGAGCAGCTCGAGTTTGGGTATAACTATTGTGTTTCGTCAATTTGTGCTCTACGGATTAATTTTTGACGAATTAGATTAATTTTCCGGCAGACCAACTTCCCGGAGTATCAAGGACCCGAGAAGATTGTTATCAGACGATACAGTGATTTCGTGTGGTTACGGGATCGGCTTTTTGAGAAATACAAGGGCGTTTTCATTCCTCCCCTCCCAGAGAAAAGTGCTGTAGGTAAATTAGCTGCCTTTCTCATTTCAATCTCTTTTTCTCAAACTACAAGTCAGTATCTTTTCTCTATGTCTAGTTGAACACATTATCTAATTGAGTCAAAAACTTAGTATATCTATTTGCTAAGTTTATGGTTTTCAGGGATTTATGTCCTCTATCCTTGTTCGATTAGCTTATATTTGTTGTCTATTAGAGGTTTCTGATTAGGTGTTGAGACTTTGGAAAGTGCACAAGGTTTTGTAAATTCACCCGAATACTAAATGAAAACTTATCAAGTTCTTGTATTCTTGTAACGAGCTTCCTTTTATAATAGTGATCTGATGGATATGATTCACTCTATCTGGAATATTAATACCCTTTTTGGCAGAAAAATTCCGTTTTAGTGCCGAATTTATTGAAATGAGGCGAGCAGCATTGGATGTATTTGTTAATCGAATAGCATTACACCCTGAACTTCAGCTGAGTGAGGATCTTAGGACCTTTTTGCAAGCTGATGAAGAGGTAGTATCTCTGGACTTTACATTTTTAGTGATTTTTTGGTTACTTCACTTTCCTCCACATCATCTCTACTTCAGAATTACCACCCTGAGGGACTAAACTTTGCATTCTATTAGGTTCTTGTCTTTGTTTGACAGTTTACTTTTCTCATCAGACAATGGACAGATTCAGGTTTCAGGAAACTGGTATATTCAAGAAGAAGCCTTCAGATTATATGCAAATCTTTTGGGTAAGCATGATTTTTCCTGACCATGTAAAACTATATTTTCCACATAATACAAGCCCCAGTAGAGGAGGGTACACGTTGGCATTCTAGTAGGAAGTTTAATATATATAATATATGTTAGCTTGTGGAGCCAATGCTGGACATAATAGATCATAATTCTATGAGAGTGTTTAATAGTTAATGTATAAGGTGTAACTTGGCATATCTCGCCTACAATTCTTCTCGTTGTTGTAACTATAAGAATTCAAAGCTGCCATTATATTGGTTACTTAGCTCTACCATGGTTGAATCCGTAAAGCAAGATCAAGCCTTCTGAAGTGTGAAACTTATTATTGATTTCCTTCACTCTTTTCTACATGCTCTTTATTGACTTTTTGGTGCCACATCATCTTACTGCCATATCTGCATTATTGACAGGATGTCCAATCAAAAGTTAGTGATGCTGTCCTTGGAAAGGAAAAACCTGTTGAAGAAACTACTCCTGAATATGAGAAGCTTAAACATTACATTTTTGAGCTCGAAAACCACTTGGCTGAAGCTCAGAAGCATGCATATCGCCTTGTCAAGAGGCATAGAGGTAATAGCAATATATCACAAGTCAAAATTTAATTTACAAATATCCTCTTATATTTTCCATTTTTCGCATGGGTGGGTCTCAAATTTGATGCTTTATCAACCTGATGGCAGAGTTGGGCCAGTCACTGTTGGATTTTGGCAAAGCTGTAAAACTTCTTGGGGCTTGTGAGGCTGAACCCACAGGAAAAGCATTTTCCGATCTTGGAACTAAATCCGAACTGTTATCGATTAAGCTCCAAAAAGAGGTACTGAGTTTGTAAGACTAGACTCTATGGTAGACATCTTCTTTCTTCTTTTACCATTATAGTAAGATAGTGTTATATATCTTGGCCACATTTGCATCTATGCTATTTTCCTAGATGCTTTTATTGACATACCCTGCACTATTTGTAGGCTCAACAAGTCCTGATGAACTTTGAGGAACCCTTGAAGGACTATGTTCGTTATGTGCAATCAATTAAGGCAAGTTCTTTAGCCTTTTCCTTTGGGATTATATTCTCTTGCCTGGTTGTGTTTTGTTGGCATGGAACTCTATCCTCTTGTTTCCGTTTTGTGTTTATTCAGGCAACAATAGCAGAACGAGGCACTGCTTTCAGGCAACATTGTGAATTGGCCGAAACAACAAAGTTAAAAGAAATAAATCTGTATGATGTCTTCTCTCCCACATCTTCCCTCCGTCAATAATCACCTCAGAATATTCTATAAATTCTCCCTCTGTTAATGCAGTGACAAACTCATGCTCACACGTTCGGACAAAGTAGGAGAAGCTGAGATCGAATATAGAGAGGTAAACTACAACTCAAAACTTTCCTCGAAAAAATTGGTGTGATCATGCTAATTGGTGCTTGAACTTGTGGTGACATTGCAGATGAAAGCGGAAAGCGAGGAAGCTACGATAAGATTCGAGAGGATAGTGAAGAGAATGAATGAGGAGATAGTGAGGTTTCAAGAACAGAAGACGGAAGAGATGGGAGTGGCATTCCATCAGTTTGCCAAAGGACAAGCTCGCTTAGCAAACAGTATCGCTGATGCCTGGAGAGCTCTTCTTCCCAAACTTGAAGCTTCTGCTTCTGTTTAAATTCAGAACTTGTCTGTGTGTGTTTTCTTCACGAGGTTTGGTGTCTAGAGGCAGTTTTTTTTTCGTTTCTGAAAATTCTGGTGTTTTTGACAACTTCAAGTTTAGTTAAGTTCGCTCGTTTCCACGTGTAAAGATTATATATATATATATGCACTACTCCCAAACGTGCATATAACTTTTAATCTTAGATTACAACTTTCCCAATTAACTTACATGATCTTATCTATGTGTTTTCAGTCACAACTGAGTCATTTTACGACCGAACTATATATACTCTTTTAACTTTTATAGTTTTACCTTCTTCATCTTTGTATTTTTGTTGGTTCTGATTTGGTTTTTAACTAGTCCAGTGAAAACTGAGGACTTTTAAACCTCTGAGAAATTACAGGTAGCTGCCTTCCTAGTTTAGCCCAACAAAATCACATTCGTGATGACTCGGAGAGGTCCTTTTAGCCCAAAAGTTGCATGAAACATTAAAATTATCCCCAAGACGAATGAGAAGAAAGCATTAGGTGTAGAAGAAGATGACGTGCTTCTCTTTTGCAGCTCCTCCTCGCCATCATATTCTTCTTCTTCCTCCATCAGCTTCCAAATCCCTACTCCGATTTCCCTCTTCTTCTCTCAAACCTACCCCCAACCTTCTCTTCCATGGCGCATCTCGCTCTCTCCTCTCCTGCTCAGACGGCACCAACAACGCACCTCCTTCCGCCGGTGACGCCGTTCCAAAGCAAGTTCCTCTGATTCTTCTCTTCTTTTTTTTTTTTTTTTTTTTTTTTTTTTTCTGTTCAATTCGATATTTATTGTTCTCGAATCTGCGAATTTCAAATAAGCCAGCTCGATTAGGGAAAAAATTGGGAAGCCCTTGTAGTTATCTGTATGATCTATAGCGATTCTAAGTTTCATCAATTGGTTATACTTTGGTGAATGATACAGTAACTTCTGTATCATTGAGGGATCGGAGACAGTTCAAGATTTCGTGCAGATGCAGCTTCAGGAAATCCAAGATAACATAAGGAGTAGACGCAATAAGATCTTTCTCCTCATGGAGGAAGTCAGGAGGTTACGAGTCCAGCAACGTATTAAGAGTGTTAAAGCCATCAATGAGAACAGTGAGCTCGAGGCTACTGAGATGCCCGAGATCACTTCTTCTATTCCTTTTCTCCCTAACGTGGTTAGTTTACTTGGGAAATCTTGCAACTCTACTTTGGTTCAGTTTTGATATTTCTTCTTACTCTTTTCTCTGCTCTTTTCTTTTGATATAGACACCAAAGACGTTGAAGCAACTCTACTTGACCAGCCTTGCTTTGACATCCGGAATCATTCTCTTTGGTGGTCTGATTGCACCTAATGTAAGTACAAGAACAGAGTCCACTTTTCTCCTTCCTTATCTTCTCTTATAACAAATCTCAAAGCTCTAGATTTTGTTACTCTTCTTGTGGTTCTTTTGTCTGTGAGAGATCTTGTTTAAGTCAATGCTTTTCACACCTTCATCTCAGTTTACCACTGCTCTTTGAACCATACTAATCTTACGACAATACACACACAATATTGAGCTTTTTATAATATATGCAGTTTTCCCGGCAGTTATTAGTGATGTAACCATTAGCACATCAATGTGTATATACATGCTTTTTGTTGATACCAATAGAAATTTGTGGAGATTAGGAATCTTCTATCTTTGTGATGTATAGTTTTATTGTTTTCTATTTAGTTTTTGCCATTGTAACTTTACCAGAAGAACGATAGCTATTTTTGGTTTTTTCTTAGTCTCGACTCTTGGATGAAAAATTGATGATTCTACATTGCAGCTGGAACTCAAGGTAGGGCTTGGAGGAACCTCTTATGAAGATTTTATAAGGAGCTTGCATCTACCCTTGCAACTAAGGTATGAATGTAAATATAATCAACTTTACTTGTCCTGAATCTGAAACCGCTTCATGGAAAGAATTCGTCTTTTTTTTCGTGTGTTGTAATCCAGTCAGGTAGATCCAATCGTGGCATCTTTTTCTGGCGGGGCCGTGGGAGTCATTTCAACCTTGATGCTAATAGAAGCTAATAATGTTAAACAACAAGAGAAGAAGAGGTGCAAGTACTGCCTTGGGACTGGTAATTTGATTCTTTGTGTCATGAAAATTCTTGATTATTTTATTCAAAACGAATTCTTAATTTTTCTTCAAGCCACTTCTGAAAATTAGTTAGAGAATGTTCATTATTCATTACAACAACTCTTGAAAACGGTCTGTGTTTACTTGATAAATAGGATATTTGCCATGCGCTAAATGTTCAGCTAGTGGTGTGTGCTTAAGCATTGATCCGATAACACAACCTAGAGCTTCAAACCGGCTTCTGCAAGTCCCGACAACAAAAAGGTGTCTAAATTGTTCAGGCGCAGGAAAGGTAAGATGTCTCAACAACAAGATTCCATACAGTCTGATCTGAGTGTTTATGCTTCATTCATTCTTGTCGTTGTGATGCCAAAATGTGTATTTGTATATGAAACAGGTGATGTGTCCGACATGTCTGTGTACCGGGATGGTCACGGCTAGCGAGCATGACCCACGATTTGACCCATTTGACTAAGAAAGGACCTTTGAAATTTAGGTTTTTGCTATGTATATTGGTCCTTGAAAAGGCCTAAGCCAAGACTTTGAACTGAGGAGAGCCAAACCTCGTAATAAAAATGTTGTATACGGTAAAGAATATTAGAAATTACAACTTCTATCTAAAGCTAGTCAAGATTTCCTACAAAATTTCCAACTTTTTTTTTCTTTCTTTTGGACAAGAATATCACTCATGTAGGGGATAAACAACCTCGTCACTTTGGATAACTTAAGCAACCTCATCACTTTGGATAACTTACGATACTTGGAATATAATTAGAACAAGTAGAGACAATAAGACAGTTTGGCCGAGTGGTCTCAGGCGCCAGATTTAGGCTCTGGTCCGAAAGGGCGTGGGTTCAAATCCCACAGCTGTCAAACATTTTCCCTATTTAATTTTTAAAAGGTACCGCGGGGTGTTTACGTCAATTACAATAGCGTTCCCATCGAAACCCTAATTTATAAGAAAAAGGTGAGTCGCCTGCCCTGCTTGGTTTCCTCTGTGTCAGCAGCTCTCAGCGAAGAAGAACATCTCAGAGCCCTTCCGTCTCCTCTTCTGCTCCTCACATCCGTCAGCAATCAATCATGGTAACCCATTTCTTTCCATCTCTTTTTTTCACTCCATATAACTTTTTTAGATATCAGTTTCGGATTGTGCAAACAAAATCGGAGATTTACAAGATTGCTTTACGATGTATTTAAAAAATGTCTATTACAAAGTATTGTTGTATATAGTCGTCAAGGAGAAAGACGAGAGAACCAAAGGAAGAAAATGTGACTCTAGGACCAGCTGTTCGTGAGGGTGAGCAAGTTTTTGGAGTTGTTCATATCTTTGCTTCCTTCAATGACACTTTCATTGTAAGTTTCTCACTCACTTGTTTTTGGAGCTTTTACTGTGGATTACATTTACCTTAATCCTTTTTTGTATTTTGCAGCATGTAACTGATCTCTCTGGAAGAGAAACTCTCGTTCGTATCACTGGTTAGTCCTATTCCTTTCTCTACTGTGTTGAAAGGTGGATTTTTTGTGCTTAAGCTTTTTAGTGGACCTATTAGTAGATGCTTTAGGTTGAAGTATTCCCATGGCATGCCCTGAATCTTTGATATGTGAAATTGCAGGTGGAATGAAAGTAAAGGCTGATCGTGATGAGTCTTCTCCGTATGCTGCTATGCTTGCTGCTCAAGATGTTGCTCAAAGATGCAAGGTTTTTATTCTACTTTGAGCCCCTTCTTTCGACATTTGTGTTTTTTTTTTTGTCTTATACTTATCCTCTGGTTTAACTACAATTTATATAATATCAGGAGCTTGGCATCACAGCCATGCATGTGAAGCTCCGTGCCACTGGAGGAAACAAGACCAAGACTCCAGGTCCTGGTGCTCAGTCAGCCCTCCGTGCTCTTGCTCGTTCAGGGATGAAGATTGGTCGCATTGGTAACTTCTATTTTAAATCCTAAAACGAATTTTCAACTTTACCCTATGGACTTTGTGAGATGTTTTTCTCATTCACATTTAAGTAAATCTTGTCTGATGTATTGCAGAGGATGTGACTCCAATTCCGACCGATAGTACCCGTAGAAAGGGTGGTAGAAGGGGAAGGCGTCTGTGATTTTTCCTCACTGCATGTTGTCCACAATTCTCAAAATTTGCGTTTGGTACTTTGTACTACAATCTCCGAATCTTCTTGCAGTTGCTTTAAGACTATGCTTTTGATCTGTGTAACTTCAGCATTTTAGTTTTTATCAAGAAAGAATTGGATACAGGATTATGATTTGCGGTTATCCTTTACTAACGTCTATAGTACAAGTGAAGAAATCCCAAGTCTAGAATGTAGAAACGATCTTCACAAAATCTTGAAACCCCCTAAAATCGAATTTTATAATTACGTTTTGACTAGTATGCTTGATTTTGATAAAGTATGTGACACGGATGTTTGGTCTATTGGTCAGAACACCCCTATTCAAAATTTAGTTCTGAAACGAAGAATGACACTTTTCAACAAGGTTTTTTGAAAGTTTGTACGATCTCGTCTCTCAACTCCCACATTTTGTTGATAACATGAGTTGATATGGTCAACCCCCAGATCTCAAGAAGCAAATTGTCTTAGATTACTCGTTACTGAATGGCCGTGTAAAGGGTTTCTCATTTGGGGACAGATGCATAAACACTTCACAACTTGTTTGCTTAACTCACTTGTTGATTTGTTTGAGTTTTAGTAATAACTTCATATGGCGTGTCATAAATAGATTCCAAGTTCGATAATGGCTTCTTCTTTCTACAAATGGGAAGTAACATGGGAACTAGGCCGTTGGTGAATTATTTTTTGAGAATTATGAAAGTCGGGACCATCAAACATGGTTAAAACAAAACAAATATCATTTTCTTTCGGATTTGTTTATCATCATCACAAACAAATACAAAGAATATGAGACCTAATGGCGGGGCTCCCACCATTTGCCAAAAGTAAACCCTAGATTTCAATGCTTTACATCAACTTCGTTATGGAGTTGACAATATTTTTGGTATGAGACCAAATAAAAGCCCAACGTTGAATAAGCCACAATTGCGAGGAACCACCAAATGATATAAGTATAAGCTACGTCATTTTTTTTCTTACCCTTTCTTCTGAGAGAAATAAAAAAAAACTGTACAGTACCACAATCTATAAACTATTTTTTTCCCATTTGCAAAACCTGAATTTTTTTGTTTTAAAAGTAAGTGGGAACTTCTGGTTCACTGTGTCGTGTGGGTCTTTCTGATGAGACCCTAATGTAGTAGACTGGCTCAAGGACATTTCTTTGGCGATGATTTTATTTAACTCGGAACTCGTGTCTGAAAAGGGTCAAGTTCTGAGTGAACTTGTCTCTGTTCTTTGAGTCTAAGCCCCGCGATATGTCTGTCATAAGACTGTCAAAGCAGGCAGAGAGTCGCTGGTGTTGATCCACGGGCTGCACCATTAAAATAAGGCTCAAGACCTCAGAAAAAGTAACACTCAGGGGTAAAATGGTAAATATAAACAATTTTGGATCATCTTCACCTGTGACGAGAGGATCTTAGCTTTCAGATCAGAGAAAATCTGGTTATAGAAATTGGAATATGTTAGATGAATACACAACAAAACTCATTCGGAACAGAACTGCAAAAGAGTGATAAAATATACAATACACATACCTGCTCACTTATAAGAATCAAGCTTAACATTGGCCTGCTGAGACTCCATTGATTGCCACAATCCTCAAACAAAACTATTTCGAACAGCGTCTTTAATATCTGCTTGTAAGAAGAGCAAATGCGTTAAAAGGTGTTGTTATAGCTAATTATTATGCCAAAGAGAGATTGAGAAGCGTAATGAGTTACCTCGGGGAACAAACTCGGGCAGTCTGCAATGTGCTGTGCAAAACAAATAGAAGCAGGAGACGTAGGTGCCTCACCCATTGTGATGTTATTGAAATAATATGAAGCTAGATTGTCTACAGCTATTGCACACTGAAACGATAATATATATCACGTTACATCTTGACGAAAATTGTTGATTAAAAGGGTCTTAACATTTTTGACACAATACCCACCTGTGATGAAATACTTGTGTCCAACCCCTTCAGTCCAGATTCAAGGGAACCTACGAGATGCATAAAGGTGGCAGTATCCAGTTTCAATATGAAGGAAATATGGCTGCCACACAAAACCTCGATGAATCCAAAGTATGCCTTTTGAAACTGAAAGATGAAAGGAAGACAATAAAGATTTGAGATTTTCTATCGACCGTGCACATCACTGAGGTAATGCAAACGATATCAAAAAAGTGAAAGCCAAAACTTTATATGCGCTTATTGGAAATCAAAGACCGGTTGATTGAATCACTAAATGAAGTTATTAAAGGAACCTGGACAATAAAAACGTAGTGACATACATACCTTGCGATATGCTAATATATCTGCCAATGGTATTGCTAAGGTCATCTTCAACGCGATATCAAGTGCATCCGCAAGAGCCCGATCGCCATAGAGTTCAAACACACCGAAGTTGCAATAATTCCCCGAAAGCGCTGCCCATTAGATGATTATTAAGTATGAAAACATAATAATAAACTAAACAACAAACCATGAAAAATTATCTCTCATTGGCTTAATAATGTCAAAATAATGTCCTAACCTCTTGACAAAACTGTCAATGAAACCCAGATCCCCTTGTATTTAAAGGCATATATATCCGCCACATTTGGAAGGGATAAAATCCTTGAACCATAAGCCACAATCAATTTACTGACTTCCCGGAAAAGCAGGATGCCATTTGGAGAAGAAGAATCAAAAGTAAGGCGCTGGGTTTTGTTATGCACAAACTCAGCCATGAACTTCAACAACGGGGTCGTAACCTACATCAACAAGCCAAAAGGAGAAGATGAGACAAAGAAGGCACCTCTATTCATACCAAAATGGCAAGAAAGCGTTAATTCACTGACAGTGGAAACCACTTACGGAAATTACATGTTATGATTCAATACGAAATTATCATGAGTCATGTAACAAAGTCTGCGTACTAGTAAAAATCAACCAAGCCGCTTTAATAAATTGGAAAACCACAAGCTTTACCCAAACAGAGATGAATACAAAGTCTTAGTTATTCATTGATTCAACGAACGTCAATATTTTCTATATTCATACATTTATTTTCATTTATTTGTCCAATATTCTGTGATGCATTGAGCCTAACAGAAAAGAAACATCAGAAATCTTTGCTCCACCGAATATTTAGGGCAATAAATGACCTTAAACATCAGAGAAATGTAATGCATAGAGCTACACACATATGATATTGTTAGACATGAAGTTCCTCTACAAGCACATAAGCGGAAACATAGCTCATTTAAGGACAATGGAACAGACTGAAAGCATAGCTCATATAAGCGGAAACATAGCTCATTTAAGATCAATCGTCATCACAATTTGAGGAGGAATTCATATAGCGCATAAATTTTGAGGAACTTCTTTGTACATTGCATAGAAATTTTCAGTCGAGGCAAGGGCATTCCAAGAGTATATATACAGCAGAACATGCAAAAACAGATGACTTGATCTTTCAGATTGTCCACATAAAATAAATATATCCAAAGGGTCAGATCTAGGTAAGCGACCTTTCATAAAATCCAATGGAGCAAAACGCTAACTAAATACCTCTGGTGTGTCGAACCAATGTGAGATCCCTCTCAAAAGAAGTGGCATGTGTGCAGGATAGAGCCAGTCAAACAAAAGACCATAACTTCTCCGGCTGAAATTAAAAGAGAAAGCTTCAATCAATCATAAGATCGTAACATCTCTATGGATGTCAAAGTAACTAGCTGAAGTCAAGACCTGCTAGTAGCCATTGCAATTCCTCTTAAATCCCTCATCAATCCGATAACAGCAAACTTCACAGCATCAGTGCGAAACATCGAATCTGGTGTTGATTCCAGGGTGCGGAAAATCTAGAATTATTGAATAAGAAAGTGATTTACTGGCTAAAACCAACCACTCAATTAGAAAATTTAAAAGTTGACAATATATAAAAAAATGTAGATCGCAATACACCATTATAATCAGGATATGGAACTAAACGTACAACAGAAAATACACACAACCACTATGTGAATACGCCTATAAAATATCGTAATATATTAGAATATGGAACAATCGCTGTAATCCCTGTTTTATAAGATATAGGATATAGGATATCAAACTATGCCTAGACCTGCTTAGGTTTCACCTGGGTTAATGTGTAAGAAGAAACACAACTTTTTTCATCTCTTCTTCGGTACAAAACATGCAACCCATCATCATAACCAGAGAACAGTGACCAGTATGCAGTGCAGATACATACAGAATCACTAATCTTAATGAAATCTGAAAAGATAAGATGCTGAAAGTAAATGTCTAAATGAAGTTTAACCTGCAGAAGTGGTTCCATCGAAGTCTTGAACTTTATTGAGCTATCCTCCATGAAAATCAACCAGCCAATAGTGTAGTAAAACGTTGTTCTGCTTCGAGAACATCTATACTCTTCTAAGAAGGGAAACTGCTCCCTCTGAAATTAGACAATTCGCATACTGAGTTTATTGCTAGTGATAAACTACATGCACAATGATGTCCACAAAAGAGAACACTTGGAGAAAAATTACAGTGTGATTAGAAATAATAAAGGTCACAGTGTCCAGCTTCAAAAGCAGCTTCCCAGTCATATATCTGCATGAGAACACCAAAAACAAACAAACAAAATTAATACAAAAATGCATATGAACTAATATAACATCAATTTAATCAGGTTATAACAGAGTTACCCAGATGCCAACTCCAGAAACAAACTAAGAGTGTGACCAATGACTTCTTCACTCTGGAGCAACAAAAGACAGATTGTTTGGACAATAGGTGACTTTGATATTTAGAGAGGCATGTTAGAAAATACTAAAAACACAAGATAACCTCTGTATAACATTTTAAGTTTGTAGCAATCTTGCCGACAATCACATTCAACAGCACTAGGTGATCATGCAGTCCAAGGAGTTCTTTCAATCTGGCATACAACTGCTGCAACAGAATGGTCATATCAGGAATATACATAGAACAAAAAAGTTTACAGAAAATAAACAAGTTTGCATTTACTTTTGATGAATGCATGGCCTGATCACCAACATAAGACTTTCGGAAATTCTGGAAGAAGGTAAGAATGGCACGATCGAGCCTTTGTTTACTTATTTCACCATATCTCTGCAGAAAGAATGTTATTTGATTACTTTACAGATAAGTTTAAAGTAGCGACCTCATCTGAGAGAAAATACCAACACATGGGGCACATGCTTGTTGAAACATTATCACAACATCCTAAACAGATCAAGCGTACACTAAATTCAAAAACGTTAATGAAATCACTCTTATGTTAATAATTGTGGTTATACAGGCTTATGCCCATTCAGCTAAATCTTCCAGCTGTATTGATGGTATTTTTTCAGAAGCAATGCAGATAGACAGACATAGTACCATACATCAAGTGGAAGAACAACCTTAGATAATTTCCATCTTCATGGCTAAATCCAACTTTTACCCAATAATGGAACAGCTAAATCCACAGAGATTATCTACTAATACTTTGTGTTGATTTAATTTAATTGCTTGCATCTAACAGATGCAATACCTGTCTATGCAGTCCAGTGTCCATAACATTTACTAGTCGCAAAACACGAGCGGCGAGTTCGGCATCAAGCACCTCCTGCGTCTCCACACTGCAAAATATGTTTAATTTCCAATCCAATGTTCATAAATTGTTTCGTTCCTCAAACAAACCTTAATGCATAGAAAATCCAAGATATGATAGCAACTTACCTACAACCGCTGCACTGCTTTATTTTAACAATAGCGGCAACAATATGAACAATCCATGACAATTTTGCTTCAATAAGTGCTAGTTCAGAATTGTCAGCAAACTGTAGTTGCCCCCTTTCCTGTTACACAATCACCTCAGCTCACCAGATTAAGAAGACAGAAAAAGCATCAACAGAACAACTATAAGCTCATAATGACAGTTGGCTTTACCGTATATGATTGCAGAAGAGGCTCCATTGTGGTTATTATATACATGCCAGTTCTCTCATACTGCATGATAACAATCTCAGATTCAGTTCAATTGTACTAAGATACAATATTATCAAACGAAACATATCAGCAAAATCAGGGTATTTCATGACACACATGAAGAAAAGACTAACCTGAAATCTGCATAAGTAAGGAAAGCAATCTAGCTCATCCTGCAGGACTTCAACTTTATCCAAAGGATGATCAGTCGGATCATCGGGGACGCTAGCCTGGAAAGAGGGTTTCAAATGAGATCATATCAAAGCAAAACTACAAAATTAGTACTGTGAGTCCTCCAGAATATGTGGTGTAGTATACCTGCACAGAATTGAATCTGGAGATGATAAAACCCTCTGTAATCTTAGGTACAAATTCATCAAGTAGACTTGGTGAATCACCCTTCAAGTATGGAACAGCTGCTACTAATCTGGACCACATTCCCAGAAGATAATACACGCTGCTGCTTGCCCACTGTAAGATAGAAAAGTCGTATGCAATTATGCATCTTGCAAACTAGATACAATCTCAGCTAACCATTTAAGCTATACTAAAAACGATTATGTTGAAGGATGACCAGAACTTTAGAGAGATTAGTAGTGCCTATAGTTAATTTGCTAAGGCATTCGCTAACATAAATTTGCGAAAATTGACCTGCCATGACTGGAGAGATTTAAGTGTAAACTCTGCCACCAACTGTATCCAGTCACCATAACCGTCCATCTTCACAAGCTCTGAAAGCTGCAGATTTATTCATACATAATCTTTGGATTTATCAGCCATATAAACCATGTTCAAAAGGTTTTTTCCCAAAAATTTACAATGATTTAGAACAACAAAATAATTACATGCTGGCATTAACATCGTGTAATATTACCAGTACTAAAGAACATCCAGAGAGAAACCAAGCACCGGAAAGGTACAAACCGAGTGCTCCAATTCCATAATTATCAACTACCATTTAGCCAAGAGAGATAAGTATCCTCCTAACGACGAACATGGTTCAAGAGACTGGCACTTAACAACTCAAGTCTAAACTGTCTCAGACCTAGCACTGATTTATTAACTTAGGTAAGACTGTCCAACTATCACATACAGAAAATAAGGAACATGTGTGCAATTACTCAAGTACATGGCACCACAACATAAACTTCTAACTTTTTTTTATATTTTTTTTTGTCAACAATTGTAAATTAATAACATAAACTTCTAGCTACAGCACGATCTAAATTGTATAAACAGTAATGTGTAAACTAGAAAGGAATCTAATCGAGACATTTACCTGATAATTCAACCTAAAACGCCCAAGTAGACGGCAGAACACATGGTAATTATCATGATCAGCAAGACCTGATCCAACAAAAGCAATTTGTGTTGACGAACCAGGATCATTGAGATACTATAGTTTAAAGTAAGATCAGTGGGGTGTATGCAATCAAACACAAGATAAACAAATACTGTGTATGACATGTTAACAGAAAGATCAACACATACTGTACATAAAATGTTAACAGACTGCATGATTGAGGCTGGAATTTCAGTCATGAAGAGTTAAAAACTGTAAATGACAAAGTTGCATATAATGCAACATCTTAAGCGCAATAGTTACAGTCAGACATAATAAAGTCCCACAGTGTAATACATCAAACATACCTTTTCCAGTTTGAAGAATTTCTCTCGTTCCTGTCATCAGATGAGCTAAAAAAGTAGAGCGTGTAGCATCATTTGTGAACAGAGAGCGCCTTACAGAAGCCAATCGCACCAAGCACTCAAGTGCCTAGAAGTTAAAACAGAGGAACATTAATATATAACAAAATCTATGTCATCTAGAACTACCAATTGAGTCCAATGAAATAAATCACATCCTCAATGACATTACTGCAATTGAAACATCCTAACAATGAGGGTGAATTAGTCACATTCTATCTTTGAAGCAAAAGATACCAATTTGTTTCTTCTCTTCAAGAAATGAAAAAAAAAAAAAAAACAATATGGACATACCTCTTTCGAAAGAGGGGACTCTGTGCTACCATAATAATCGAAGAATATCTGCAGCGTGGAAGAATCCTCCAATACTGACCTCCAGGAAGTTGGAATCTAAAATTATTGGTAACATTAGAAGTTATAACACCCATGAAAAACGAGTACGCAAATACATAGGCACTAAGCGTTGAGAAAACAGGTAGAATATAGAAAATTATTAGCGTTCTACCTGAACTGTACCAAACTCCTCTGTGCTTTCATCAATTGAAGTTCCGACAAAGTCAAAGGATACACACCTCAGTGCAAGGGAAAGCGCCAATTCTTGTAATCGACCAGCGGCTGGTTAAAAGAAAATCTCTGACTCAATACTAATGAAAATTTTCATGCCTATGCCTAGACCAACAGATAGACATCGACAAAGATAGCAACATACTTAACAAGTACAAAACATTCGAATAGCATATATATTGAACCTGGCTATTACAAGTTTTCATACTTGTCATGAAGTAATATTAGGGAACACTCACAAAGATGACTAATATTACCATCATTTTTCAGATAGCCTAATGACGTCAAAGCTATCCGGAATATTTGAAATAAGGATTGATCCCTAAAGTTGCATGCAACTCTCCGGTGATGTGTAGAAGGCAGTCCCGGATTAGGCTAAGAATTGAGCAGAAAATAGATGAAGAAATGTCAATAAGCATTTTTTTTAAATGGACGTAACCTGGTAAGTTGAAGAACAATAGAATAATATAAAGCTAAAAATCAATACCCTCGAAAACATATTTATTGTACACAGTATCTATCTAAACAAAATGCACATCGTGAAAATATATACTTCTGCCAAGTTTAACAAAACAGCCATCTTAACTCTTTAAGTGCTTTTCATAAATTATAAAGGAATGGTGGAAACAGAATATATATTTATATATACAGCACAAAACTCTTATTTATATCTATAACAGACTGATACTCTAGATCAAAAAGAAACAAAAATATGAGGCAACTGAAAGCTAATATAAGAAACCATGACTCTAAAGAAATGAGCAATCCAAGTCAAGAAACTCAAAATTCGAAGTGAATTATTCCAGCCTTTGTTAAGAAATAATCAACCATAATACATCACTAACCTGATTCATCTCCTGCACAAGTTGATCCAAAATTCTTAAACCAATAGCATAGTGATCTGAAGAACCCTATTCAAACAAAATTTAGGTAAGCATCGTATTCAACAAGCCCTTATTAGAAATATCTGAAACTTCAACAAAAGTATCATTTACATGGGTTTCTGCAATAAAAATGTCAACAAAGCACTAAGAAACAATGAAATCACAGTACTATATTCCCCAAGAAGATGCACCACCTGTTCCAAGAAGTTTGTAGATTCCTTAACCACATCCTTGAATCTATCATCATCTAACCATCCAAACTTTGTGAGCCGGCAAAGAAGTTGAATGAGCGAAGCAATAACAAATGGCTGCATCTTCGGCCCTCTTGTAGCTAGATAGTTCACAATATAAGCCCCTAAAGACAACGGATAAAACACCAGAAACAAGTAAGATGTTAAAGAACAGAAAGAGGTATTTCTAGTCATTCGGTTAGGAGGATTGCATAAGAAGTTTACTGATATCAAGGCGAAGATTCAGCGGAAGGGTATGATCAGTCACTTGCTTTAACAGACTCGAGCTAGCGAGCATTAAGGAATAGGGTTTTGATGAATTGTCGAGAATGTATTGACATTGCGATATATATTCTGTATTCACGGAAAAGCATCTCAGACTATTTTCAGCATGAGCCCTCTCAGCTGAATCCTGTGAGTTGTATAATCTCTCGCACATTGCCTCAAGTTGCGCCAAGCTCTCCATTGGTAACAAAGCAGAATCTGACCAAAAAGGTAGAAAACCATAGATACCACTACCACTTTAACAAGAATATTTCGAACAAGATTTCATTTTATTACAAAGTATCCTGATTGAAGAACTGTCAAGTGGCATCAGAAAAAGGGAATAATCATTACAATAACATCTTCCAAGAGAGCCTTTATTTTGCAATCAAAAATATTCTTGAACTGGATTAAAATTTAACATCACCATAAATCAAACAAGTTGCAGGAGAAAAAGCAAATGACACATTTCCACAAAAACACAACCCACAATGCGTAAGAAAAATGAAACACCAAGATCCAAACAGAGATAGAACAACATTAACAAAGACAGAAGTGCAGTATCAGTTGACGACGGACAACATAAGTAAGCTACCGGTAAATATCATTTAGATCTCATACAATAAAGAACGCAAGAAGAAGAGAGAGTACACGAGTAGCAACAGGAAAATACATAATAGCCTAATGGCAGAGTTAAGTTCCTAACTCTGCATGATGGAAAATGTATTCAAGCAGTGTATCACCTTACTCCAGCTCAGTACTCGGGCTGATTTCTGTTTAAAAGTCAAAAATCAAACTTCAGTTGCCAAACCATCCATGTAAATACTCACACTAGTTACAAAACGCCGGACTTACATACAAATCTATAGGAGACACAAGCCACACATAATCAAATGCCGCTATAAGTTTGCTATGAGCTAATCCCAGCAGAAACGTACAAGAAACAAAAATACTTAGAAGATGTTTAGCACAGACTTTACAGTATTCATTCTACCACAGCTACATTTTATCTGATTTTATGAAAGCGCAAGGAAAATGTATCGATGAAAAATAAACGAATTATGTGGATATATCCATAGTAGGCTAAATCATCTTACACATTTGATACCGTGCAAGTACAATCATATCCACTCGAACACAGATAACGGCAAAAATGAGCTCATAGAAAACCTAGATTTCGTATTTCAATCATCTCCTAATCATTTTTGCGAAAACACACAGTAAGAAGATTTATCATCGATCTTCACCACTTCAAGAAACACAAGACTGAGAACAATAAACCATCGAGCAAAGAAAAACTCGAAAAAGCGATGATGTGAGAAGCTAAACTTTAGCTTACCAGAGATTGAGCTGGTAGCTACTCAGATTTGTTACTCGGCGAGTTATTCCGGCGAACTGAATCTCGATCAAGCCAAGCGTCGATGGTTACAACGAAGAAGAAGAAGAAGAGACGTGCAGTCTGATCAGGCGATGACAGCGTTTATGCAGAAGAAGCATTTGCCGATTGTAGCCTCCTTTTGGTTTAGACTTTAGATGCTCACCTCTAATATGGCTCGAGTGTTTCAATATGGGCCTTAATGGGCTTAAGCCCATATTTATATTGGGTTTAATAGATAAAAGGGTTGGGTCCAAAACTTTAGTGAGATATAAAAGCAAAAAGAGTTTGAATCGACTTCCCCCACTTTTAAGCAAACTCTTTGTGTCTTCCCATATCTTCTTCTTCAAACTCGTTTTTTATATAATTTTATTTGCATTAGATTAAATAAGAACAATAACAGTTCATTGTATTTTACGGAAAGACCGATCATAGTCATAATGATCCTAATGAAAAAGTCCACAATAGAGTTCAATATGAACCAATTTAGATAGTAAGAAGAAAGCCCAATAAGCCCATTGCGTTTCTTCACCGAAAGGAACCGGACTAGTCTTGAAAGAGAACCAGAGTGGACCAAGAAAATCACTGGATTTCTCTGAATGAACCGATGGGAGAGGAGGAGATTTTATTTGAATTGATATGAAGCTATACTATAAAAGCATAATCACATTGCATTGTTGGTGTTGGCCAACTCTAACGGGAAGGCGGCAGCTAAAAGTCTGCAGTCAAAGAGTTTGTCATCCAATTAAATAAGCAATTAATTAATATTGATCAAAAAGTTATAGGATAACATCAGCAGCTCAAGTTTTCTTAAGCAGTTTCTAATCTACCCCCGCCAAACTACATATCGTCTAGGCATTGCCAACCACTTTTTTTCTGATCACCTTATATCTATACATTTAAATATTAAGATGTACTGTCCACATAACCAAATTAATTAAATTACAAGTAGTTAGAAAATTATATATTTTGGGCAATTTTGTCAAGGTTATTTCATTACACAAAATTGTTACAAAGGAAATTATCATTTTTTTAAAAAAAAAAATAGTTATATTTATTGGAGTAATTGCCCGGCAGAAGTATCTACTAAGATTGAGAACCTAAAAATTAGACGTTAGCGATCGGGCAATCAAACGGTAGTCATTACCATTTATGGACGTAAAATTGATATGGTCCAATTCCACATTGGTACAAGAGGAAGAGGTCCGACTATTCGGT
The DNA here is from genome assembly GCA_963667165.1 of Barbarea vulgaris. NCBI lineage: Eukaryota > Viridiplantae > Streptophyta > Magnoliopsida > Brassicales > Brassicaceae > Barbarea > Barbarea vulgaris. The sequence continues at coordinate 25,748,499 of OY763891.1, forward strand.
AATGGTACGCTGTCATCTATTTAATTCAACTTTTAACAAAAAAGGTTGATATAGTTGCGATTACATTTGACAATATATAAACTAACCAAAAAAAAAAACAAAATAATAATAATAACCACAATCCCGTAGTCATCTACTTTCAACAAAATGAATCTAAAAATGAAAACTTAAAAACATGTTTGCAATCAGTGATCACATAATTTAGGAAATACGTATTAAAAATAACTTGAAAATTAATGGAAAAAAGGTTTGAAAGTGGTGACAACCTTTTTGACTTGGTCGACAAATGACAAATACGCCACGGTTCCGTCGTTCCCTGCGAGAACTCTGTACTTATCTTTCCTCGTGAAGTTAGTACACTCAAACCCTAACGTAGCCGCCAAGATTCTCTGTACATAGTTAGCCACGTCATAAGGACTCTTCCCTGATGAACATGTGGCCTCCGCTTCGAGCTGGTTCAAGAACGTCACCTCGTAAACCGGTCTTGGGTTCATGAAAAAGAAGATCGGGTCCAGACCCTTCCAGCCTCTAGCAGTAGTCGCATGGAAGAATCCAACTCTATAATTCATTGCCACTGGCACGATATTGTCCGTTAATTCCGCGAAAAGAGCGCTAAATCTCAGCAAAAAGGGTTCCCGACAAGTGGTTCCCTCTGGATATACCACTAAGTCCCCATTAGACAACTCTTTCTTGATCATCTCGGCGTCTACATCTCGAATCCGAGTTAACCGGAAGGTTGGAATCGGTGATAGAATCTCGGATAACCGGGAAATGGAGTAGGTAACGGCTGGGATGCTACGGCCAAGCACATAGGATAATACGACCGGGTCCATTAGGGTTCTATGAGTGCATACGAATAGTACGCCTGGGCTTCCGGCGGTTGCTGGTGCCGGAGGCTTTCCTTTGACGATGAATCGAGTGCTGAATATTCGTGAGACGTAAGGTATGGCCCATAACGGGAGCATGAAACCGAGAAAGATCCGAATCGCGGCTAGGATTATTCCAAAAGGGATCCAAAGAAGGATGAGGAGTGCGGTGGCCGGTGTCGGCAGCTTCACTAGACGTCCATCGTGGAAGATAACCGGTAACGGTTGCACATGTAGCTGCCGGTTATGACCGTTATAGTTCAATGGAACCGGTGCATGAACTTGTTCCTGTAATAATTAAGATAGACAGTCATTGATATATATTATAAATTTATAACGAGATTCGGTATGAGATTTTTCTACTAGTTCGGTTTAAAAATATTTGAGATCCATGCAAAGTATAGTATTTGAGTTTCGGTTTTCATTCTTTTTAGTTCTCACCTCACATAACGTTAGGAAATTTGGAGAACCCGAGATAACCGGTCGTCTAAGACCTAGTTGAGGTCTTTGATCAACAAACAAGTTAGCCACACTGTTGAAAATAGATCGATCCACATCGGTCTCCTGAATCAAACCAGTGGCATAACCGAAACGGTTAACGATTATCTCTGTACCGATAACCTCATCGGCTCTAAGATGGTCTTTAGCGAATCTCTCCACCATAACTCGTGGCATTCTTGTCACAGTGACTCTCTTATCACACGAACCAAACGCTCTCCAAGCGTCCATGCTGACATCATCCCTGTAGAATTTGGGTAGAACGGCTCGAGCCACTGATTCAATCTCTGATACGTGCAAACCGGCGGTTGCAACGAAGATCATTAGTTTGAGGCTAACGTTACTGTAGCCTAAAACGTCAAGGAGGGCTATGATAGGCCAGAGAAACAACAGACTTGCGAAACGAATTAGACCTGATGCCTCGAAAGCCACGAGCATGAAGTAAGCGAAGGGATCTGGGTTTTTCAATAGTGTTCCTTCTAGCTCCGACACGACCGAATACGATGTTCTGGTCGATGACTCCATCACAACTTGATATTTTTTTTTTCTGAGGGGTGTGGATTCTCGAGTTTTGATTTGTTTGAATATGAAAAATATTGGGTTATAAAGTTTGTTCTTATAAGGTTTGTTGGCGTGACTTTCTAATGCAATAACACGGCAGCTTATCAGTTTCGCAACTACCTTTACCTTTTTTTTTTTTTTTTGGTATATGAACGCATTAATTGGAGTAACAAATAAGATAAAGCTATTGAACGTCTTGGGTTGCCTTATTTATTGAACTTTTTCTTTTATCGTATCTCCATTTTCATCGAAAGACTACACGTACGTATGAATTTTTTTTTTTCTCAAGTCGTAAGATTTAATTTACAATCAACAAAGACGTATATACAATTCGATGGCTTGACTTTCACCGACTTGTTTTTCCGAATTTTGGTCGGGATGCACCAATATTAGGTCACGTGTACACCTAAATATACATCGTTCATATATTATAATTAAGGTCAGTGACCTATTATGAACTTGTATATATGTATATATTTCGTAGAGTTTATTTTTAATTTGTATGGCTTTGTGTGTCCCACCCCACCCCCGTCCCTATCAATACTGTATGTGGTTTCACTTGGGCTTTTTGTAAGCCATATATATGAGCTATATGGTGGACTTTGTAAATTCTAAATATGTGTGGACCTCAATTGCTACTAAGAATAAGAATTTCTATGTATAATAGGACAAACCTTTTAGTGAAAACAAAATAAATATTAGAATGTTTTGATTAATTTCAACATTTACCGGCCAATTTTGGTTAAGAACACTTCATATTTATTTAAAAATAAATCACGATAAATATTTTTTAGTTGGCGTCTACAATCAATAATATATATATATATATATTTAAATCTCTATAGTGTTTCCACTAAATCGTTGGCATAAATATGTTTTGTTAACTTCAGATGACATATATATGATTAGACTAAATTTTGCCATATCACTGGGTGCACCAAAACGCATAATGGTCCAAAATATAATGAAAGATGTTGTTCCCTATATGACTTTTCCAAAATGTGTCACACCTTATTTTCTTGTGAAATTAGGGTTAGTTTTTAGAGTTTCCATAATTCACGAGTTCTTTGAGACAGGCTTGGTGCGAGTTTTGTTTGTTTCTTTTTATTGTTCTCTCTCTCTCTCTATATATATATATATATATATATATTTTTTTTTTTTTTTCATTAAATATTGTTGTTGTTCTCTTTCGTATTCATGCTATGTTAGCTGAAATTTGGTTGGAAAAAAACAACTAACAGGAGAAATATATTTGAATAAAGTATGTGCAGACGTAGATGTATGTATGTATGCTTAGACAGTTATATCTTATACAAAGTCAAACGATACATATGCTTTCATAAATACACATATACAATTCATTCTTCTATAATCGACGACTATACCAGTTAAATTGGTCAACTAATCGCTAGCATTTATTCAAAAAAAAAAAAAAAACTAATCGCTAGCCATATATCCCACAATTTTGAAATCTCAAAAGCATTGTGAAAAAGGAAGGGTACGTAACACCAACTTGTGTAATACTACTATCTCGCCACAAGCACAAACACATGCACATGCATAGTATTTGTATATGTATCTCTTAATTAAGTAGTAAGTGATCAGGGATACATTAGCAAACAGATTAATTTATGCATATATATATGTAATATGTGTGTGTGTCGCTAATCATTATTAATTTATGATAGATGAGATGAACAAGATTCTATATCGTTAACCATCACAAATCTATCTATATGTAGCGACATAAAGATCAATCAAACAATTGGAAGAAAGTTATGCATCAACAATGACCGAGTTAAATTAAACAAAAAAAAAAAAAAAAGAAGGAAATGACCGAATTAACGACGACCGATTTAGCAATAACTAATCCGTCAGGACTTAGCAATTCCATATCCATCACTTTTTATTTTATTTTTTGTTAAAGGCATATCCATGATCTGTCTTACTAAGACTATTAGTGGCAATTAGCGACGAATTAAACAAAATATAATCAATTGTTACAGTCTAGCTTTTTGGAATATGATGACCGTTCCAATGTTATTTTTAATTTTTAGTGTTAAACTGTGAAAAATCCAGATTTTTTTGTCTGTAATTTTTCTAGATATTTGGAATTACTCTTTCGTCCATTTCAAACTTTCCATTCTGAAAAAAAAACAAAAATTGAACATGAAACACACAAAAAAATAACCCTTTTGTATTAGCTACCACTAAGCCATCACTCTTTTGGTGCTGTTCCCTGTCTTACTAGCGACATACAAACGTAAACGACGGATGTCATTGGCCTTTGTCAACGATTTTACGTGTGAAAACAAATAAACTATCGTTTGCCAACAAAAAAAAAACAAATAAACTATCATCATATTAGCGGTTGGATACCGATGTATTTACTCACGCACGCTATTCACTTTGTGAATATTTTGACCAATTTACCAATTGTATAGGAAACTAAGGATTACTTAAGGGACACATTTTTTTTTTTTCATCTGACTTGGACAATCATCCGTTAAATTCCGGGACTATCCAAAAAAACCAACGACAAGTACAGCAGAAACTAAATTATTGATGGATATGTATTAATCACCTTATATATTTAAACCATCCATCATCAGTCACTATAGCAAAAAGAATATTTGTTGTTTTTTTCCGTCACTTACAAGTTACATTGTTACTTACATTCTTCAGAGTCTTTCTATGAGAGCATGTGCACTGGGGAGAACCTCACACAATCTTTCAAATATATTAATTTAATAATTTTTATATAATTGAATTTTTTATTTAAATTTTAAATTACAAATAAAACTCCAAGCCAATCATATTGAGACATGTGTCCTGAGAGTCTCTCATTTGAGAGACCCACTTTATTCTCTTTCATACTTTTATATTTTTTTGACTCAATGAGAGACTCCTACCCACTGCACATACTCTGAGTTTCTATGAATTTCTATGTGAGTTTCTCTCCATTAAAATAATAGAAAGTAATTAGAAAAGAGGAGAGAGAGTTAGATAGATTTCTGATTTCTCTATGGAGAAACTCTAAAAAAAAAAAAAAAAAAAAAACTCTCTGGCACTTGTAGAAGTGTTATTGGATGAAACTAATTTAATTCATTTAAATAATTAAAATAAATTAGAAATAATATTATATTATTTTTAAGAAACTCATTTCTCTAATGGAGCTGTTTCTCTTTCTTTTTCCTAAGTGTGTAAAAGTAAATAAGTATTCCAAGATACAATTATAAACCAAAAAGTTGATGATCTAGTAATAGAACAAAAAAATTGGTTTCTTTTTGTCTTTGCAGATTCAATTTTCTTTGATACAAATGATTTTTTTAAAATAGAAATATTTAAAATCTGACTCCGGCTACTGAATTAGATTATGATTGAATAGATTTGGAATTCTCACAGTTTAACCAAAAAATATATATACATATATAAAATTGTTATCATAATTGAGTCCCTTAAGTAACAAGTGGGGGACACCGGTTGGGCAATATGCTTAAGACCCACCAAAACAAAAAGATAATAGAAGGGGAATTTATGAGCGATGCTAATGACAGTGACAGGTAGAGAGGGGGTAGTAGTAGGTTCACATAAAACATTGCAAATAGATGAAGAGTTAAAAGGTTAAAGTTTTAATTAGTATTAAAATAATGCAATTACTTATATGATTGCATGCGTAATTAAAGACAAAAGTTGTAGCTAGCTCAAAAAGTACCATCCGTAAACGACTCGTTAATCCCAATCCCAATCCCAATCCCAATCCCCATGACTCAACTCTTCCCTTTTGTGTCCATCATTTTCTTCACTGCCTGACCGCATCTTCACAAGGCCGTATCCAAAATATGTTTTGCAAGGCTGTGTCCAAATACATTCTGCAGTGTTATATTAGCATTTGGGCCATATAAAATCTGCATTTCTTCATTTGGTATTTCGGGTTCCATTATTATGGAAACGTTATTATAATTGCTTTTTAATTATATTAATGACATTATTTCGTTATGAAAATGTATAGGATGAAGATTTTCACAACTGATTTTAAACATTAATTTTGTCTTACTTTTGGAAAGCAACAGTAAATGTGGTTTTTATACATTTTACTAATTGAACCACTGATATTTTGCAAAATTAGTTAATGTTGCAAAATTAACTGTTGCAAAATTAGGCAAAATTAGACAGTTGCAAAATTAACTGTTAACTTAATTAATGTTAACTTAATTAGTAAACATTAACTAATTAGTTAAATAAATATATAGCGGTTAAACATTTTGCAAAATTACTGAAAGCAACAGTTAATGTTTACTAATTAAGTTAACATTAATTTTGTCTTACTTTTGGAAAGCAACAGTAAATTTTGCAATTTTGCAAAAATCAGTGGTTCAATATTAATTTTGTCTTACTTTTGGAAAGCAACAGTAAATGTAGTTAACTGTCTAATTTGCAAAATACACAAAATATCAGTGGTTCAATTAGTAAAATTTTGCAAATTAGACAGTTAAAGAGTTTTCTAGCGAGAATATCATTAAAAGAAAGAGGTTAGAGATAACAGAAAAGATATAGCGGTTAAATAATTGGTAAACACACTGTTACAAAAAATAACAAAAGCCAATATAAAGTATAGATAAATTTTAGCTCAAGCTATGTTACAAATCAATATATAAAAATAATCGAAGTTTGTGAGCACTTACAACAGTAGGCTCTGTCCTCTATGTGATTAAGAGCATCTCCAACTATAAGAACCTGTTTTTGGGGTTCTAAGTAATATTTTTAATATATTTTGTTTATTTAATTAAATTGAATAATTAAAAAAGAAACTAAACCAATAATATTTGACCATGTGTCAAATGGAGTTCTTAAACTTCTTATTTAAGAAGTGGTTCTTAGTTTCTCTCACTTCTTCTTATTTTTTTTAATTTTTTTTAATGATTAGAAACTCACTTAAGAACCTCCATTGGAGGTGGTCTAATAGGCAATTGGATCACAGTCGCCGTCTTTATTTGGTGTCTCAGTTTTATAATTATTTGGAGTATACAGTATTGCGCTCCCAATTTTTAAGTGGCAAACAAAGAAAAGGCCATTTATAATTATAATATTCACAATCATGGATTGATTATGAAACAAAATGGTCAATGGACACTGAACTTACGTACGTTGATAATAATTGTTCATCTATCAAGACAAAGTAGATATAGGGGAGAATGATTCATGAACCCTATATCTAATCCGGACACTAATTTGGCGAAACTAGTGATTCAATTTATTCTTTTAAAAGTGCCCTAATACAGCTGGCATCTAGATGAGAGCTTAACTAGTTTCGACTGTAAACAGAGATTGATTCCAATAAGAAACCTACACATTCAATCATTCTTGTTTCTATACTGTTAAAGCTGATGTAATGTTACGAGGTCTAATAATAATTAGCAATATGTACTGCAAATAGAAGGAGCATAAACTCCTTAAACATAGATTATTTTCAATATAGAGAAAGCCATAACAACTTCTTGAAATGTATATATCTTTCTACGGATTACACTAAAGTTAACTCTATTTGCAGATGATTGCTAGTTATTATAGAATTTATAACATTAGAGTTTTCCCAAGAGCTTTCTTTGACTTGCATTGGATTTTTTTCTCTGTGTATTGTCTATATTGGTTTCAACTAGCTTTTTTTTGGATTTGATGATACTATCATCAATTTAACGATGGTAAGAAAAACTCGACTAGGCTTCAATAAGTTCAATGTACAACAAGTTGATGGGAGATTGACCTTTTCAAAATACTGTACCTTTTGTTTGTATCAGTGTCACCATGCAAAATGACTACATTTGCATCCCAACTAATAGTTTATCATTTCCATAAAGCCTAAAGATAATTTTAAAAGTGCTTTAAGCCATTAAATAATACAAGGGGAAAACAAGCATGAAAATGTAGGCCACGAGGCAGACCCCCAGAAAATAAGATAAACCCAATTTTATATTAAGAGTGGATAAAAGTGGATACAAATAGGATATTTTGGAAAATTTCAATTACGTTACATTGATAAATAAGTAATGGATTTTGTTACCCATATCCGATTCAAATACTCAGGTACCTATATATCGTAAATCTGTCAAATAAAATCTAAATACGGCGGCCATCTATCTTGCCAGAGTAATTTGCAATATATATATATATATATATATTAATAAAAACATGTATTAAGCATAATTGATGATTCAATGATTTATAAAACACATGAAAATATTTTGTTGATACAAAATGTTTGATTTTAAAGGATTTATAAACAATGTCATGAAAATTATAAATAAAAATTACATTAATATTAATCTAAATAGAAACAAGAGTAATTTTTCAGAATGAGAATCAAGAAATTTCTATTTAAGTAAATGATAAGACATTCAAATGACAAAATGCACAGCCGGAAAAATATTAGCGTGTGATTATTTTAATGTACATCCAAAAAATATTCAACTGTGTAAGTAAAAAAAAAAAAGTTTACAACAGTGATTGATGTTTAAAAGTTTAGTAATGTGGCTTATAAAAACCAACGTGAATTGTCTCAATCTAACAAAAGGTAAAAACATAAAACCTAACAAAACAGAGCAAAAGCTAAAAAAAAAAAAAGAGTTTTTTAAAAAATGGCAGGTCATGGGTCATCTTGTGGAGCATGCAAGTTCCTAAGAAGGAAGTGCAACCGCGAGTGCATCTTCTCGCCATACTTCAGCTACGACCAAGCCTCGTCCCATTTTGCAGCTGTCCACAAAGTCTTTGGCGCAAGTAATGTCTCGAAGCATTTGCTTCATTTGCCTTTGCATCAAAGAACAGCTGCTGCGATCACCATCTCTTACGAGGCTCTCTCTCGCATGGGTGATCCTGTTTATGGCTGCGTTGCTCACATCTTCGCTCTTCATCAACAGGTCTCTTAAACTTTGGAGACAATTATTATTATTTATTTTTTTGGTAAGACGTACGGTCGTTTCAAACTACGTGGAGATTTTGTCAAACAGTGAAAGTTTTTATGTTAAACGTACATTTGATGTTAAAAAATTCAGAACTATGATTTATATACATATTAAAATGAGTTAAAAAGAAAAAAAAAACGAAATGCTCTTCATGCGTTTTTGAATTTTTTTAATATAAAATTTTAACAGTTTTGATCACGTTGGTTGGTGGGCTTGTTTATTAGGTTGCGACTTTGCAAGAGGAGATTGAGTTTCTCGGGTCACAGTTGGCGAATATCTCATACTCTAGACAAAACGGATCACAACTCAACAACATGCCGGATTTTGTGAATCCGATGACAGTGGACACGACCAGTACTTTCGTTAACGAGAGTCTTTTGAACAATGACGACGGAAGAAACTGCCTTGATGGGTTCTTCTTGAACTCGGAGGAAATGCTCGTGAATCATCCATGGCTTCAGAATATGGATTATTGTTACTCCATGGCACCACAAAATTAGACGCGCGGACTAAAAATGATCGATCCATATAAATAATGCTATGTCTTTAAAAAGATAGGGAGCATCGTTTTGTGTTCTGATAATCTGATTTTTATTTGTTTACTATATCGGTCTTTTTATTTACCATATGCAACTGGATAAGGATTAAGTAGATCTTACTCTCCAATTAAAATTGGAATATTAAATATTATGTACTTAAGTTTTCAAGTGGGTCTCTCTCTATATGTAAAATGTTTTGTGTATCATTCGATTAAGTTCTAACGAATGTGATGTATTTACTTATGAGACAAATTGGGCTTCTTTAACCCTCTCTCGAATGATATTGGGCTTCTTTATTGTCAGTATTATGATTTTGTTATTGGGTGTATTATTCACTATTTAATGGGTTGATTTGTAACTGTCGGTAATTAATTGTGAGAGAAAAGGGAGAAGGGGGGGTTGGGGTTTTACTGGGCTTCATATATCTATTTCTTTTAGACCCATATAATAATGTTTAGTATATTCTTAGGAGCCCAGTGGCTTATCTAAATTGGTAACTTTAGACCACCTTTAGCCCAATATTTTTTCCCCAAGGCTCAATACTCCTCTATATTTATATTTATTTTATGTTTGTTAAATACTCCTCTATATACATCTCTTTGTTTTTCTTCAGCTCAGTACTCTTGTTTTAAACGCCATATGTATGATATATTAGCAATTTACAACACTTACATTTAGCATATGTTTGCATGTGTAGTCATAAAAATATACAGCATAAAGTTACTACGTTGCAATGTTGTGTCTCTTCCAAAACAGTGAGACGAGAAAAAAAAAAAAAAAAATCAAGGCAACAAATCATATAAAAATATATTAAATGTCTCTTTTTTTTTTTTTTGGTTTTACTTACTATTCCAAAAACAATGTGCTGTTTTCTTCACTTATTAGATAAGGTCTTGACGTCTTACCCAAACAAAACAAAAAATTAATGCAACAAATTCAATAAACAATACACAAGACGAAAAATGAAATTCATGTTTGGCGTTTTATATCACAAAATTTTATAATAATCTGATGTAGAAAAAAATATATGCATATATTTGTTTGCGTTGTAATTAAGTCACTTCAGTTTGGGTACTTTGTACTCCAATCTTATTTTTTTTTGTTTTCTACTATCTGAAAACCCGTAATATGGAGACAAATTGTAGTTAGGATCTCTTGACATATGTCATATGTGTCCTTCAATTAACATCTTTATAAAAATAATTAGTCTAAATTTCAGGGAAATATCTGCACTCTTCATCCGTAATACTGGTTACATAATCACACGATATAATATTGAACGGTAGAATTGTGTCACCCAATATTGTCTTATTAGCTAGATCACATAGTATATTAGATCATAAATTATTTTGTTGGTCCATTGTATTTATCACCTCTACAGTTACATATATCCGAAGATGGTTTGTGTTTAAACTCTATAAAAATAATTTATCGTAGCCTAATATAAATATTTACAATTAAACAATGGTTTTTTGTCACATTAGTAGGGGTTATTCGAAAACATCGACTAACACCTTATTAATTTTGTAGACTCGTGGAAAACTTAGGTTGCGTTTGGCATTAATTTAGCTACCATCGAATCGAAAGCTCGCCAACTAATTATTAATATCTAAATATTTAACATATATAGATACATAGAGTAAAGACATACGAGTAACTAAAGTAAAAGAGAACTTTCCCCATCAAAGTCTCTCCCTCTTTACTCATGGTTCTCAACGTAGCTTTCTCACATTCAATGCTTTAACCATGTAATCACACACACATATATCTATACGCGTATATCTCTTTATATATGTGTCTACGTGCGTGTAAATCTACATACTTCTCTCCCACACACAAAAAAGCTCTCTAAATCTCTTCTACTAATCAATAGTCCAATTTACAAATATTACACATATATATGCGTCCGTGTGTGTGTGTGATGGAGAGAGGAGAATGCTTGATGTCGATGAAGGTGGTGACTAAGCCATCTTCGGACGCGGCTTTGTTCTGGCCGTTTGGGGAAGAGAGAGCTTTTTCGGCGGTTGAGGAGTATGGCGGCGGAGGCGGTTGCATGTGGCCGCCGAGGTCTTACTCATGCAGCTTTTGCGGGAGAGAGTTCAAGTCGGCGCAAGCACTAGGCGGTCACATGAACGTTCATCGAAGAGACCGTGCTCGACTTAAGCAACAATCATTATCATCTTCATCAACTGACCAAGCCACGCCTCTTGATTGTGATAAAAAACAACAACAACACCAAGTTGTTGACGCGGGATCGAAGATTCTTGTCCAAGAAGAATCGAGAAAGCCTTGTGGAACTAAGAGGGAGATAAGTGATGCTGATAATAATGTTTTAGAAAGTTCTTTGAAAAGTTTTGAACGTTACAATGATGAAGTCAAGACTGACTTATCAGTCGGTCTACTGAGTTCTGAGTTCGATCCTCGGAAGAAGCAACTGATCAACGGACCATCTTCATCGTGGAAGAGGGCAAAGACAAATGCTTCAAGATTTCCAGTGATGTTAGGTTTGGTCATTGGAGTTTCCAATATCAACGGTCATCATGAGGAGTTGGATCTTGAGCTGAGGCTAGGAGCTGATCCGCCAAAGGTTATCTAGCCTAAGTAATAATAGTTAATGTAATTGCCAAAAAGAAGAAGTTAAATTGTCTCTAATTAATCTCAAGAGTGAAAAGAGAGTAGGTTCTGTAGTGTTGGCTTTGATATAGTAATATTTTCATCTTATGGGAAAAGTCAACGCGTATAGACTTTGCTCCTAATTTTAATTGGCAAATTCAATATCTTTAATTTTTTTTTTTTCTCACAACCGATGTAACTTTCTCACAATTTGGTTTTCAAAATTTATGCCAATCCTCTTCAAACTATCGTTGTTTAGTGTCCGTTATAAATAAAAAGTTGTTGATATAGGAATTTCTTTTGTTGTTGACAAACTGATACGAACCAATTAAGTGTATTTATAATAGATTAAGTGTTGTTGTTGTTTAGTGTCCGTTATAAGTGTATTTATAAGTGTATTTATAATAGGAGTTTAATGTTAGCTTAAATGGATAGAATAGATTTATTCGTTTATCCGAATCCGAGTTTTACTGTGTCTCGAAACCATACTTGCGTTCTAAATAACTTTTATTTTAGATTGAAATACAAATTTTAGGCCCAGACATGCATGACCTGAAAAACGTGAGTTTTGTACACAAAAAAGGATACATATTATTTAGAGAAGGAAATTTGTTCGTCAAAAATATATAGAAATAGAAATAATGTGAGCTTAATGTTATAAAGACTCAAATACACTTTTACATAAAAACATTAATTAAAATATAAATAATAAAGCACTGATGAGATTTTCCCCGGTTTTCCATTTGAAGTCCCAATCGCCTTAAGATAAATTAGAGACCTATTTATCAGACTGTATAATCTTCAGAGGGAAATTAAAAACAAACCCAAATTCGTTAATTATTCAACCTTACTGTAATCTAAAGACCCGATAGGTATATATATATATAGCCTATATTTGGGCTTTAATTAACTTTTACTTGTAAATAGGGGCAAAGTAATCAATGTTTACTATAATAAGCTTATAACTGGGTCGATGGATGGCCACATGACCTCAAGTCAAATCTAAATAAATTGTTTTACATCTATTGCTGTATAGTGGTTGTTGGCACATGAAAACAGTAGGATCATTGTGTTTTATATGTTTGGAAATAGTAATAACTTAAAATTATATTTCTAACTAGTTGGCTTTGTAATAATTACCTAAATCAATAAAACTGTACCAAGGAACCAATACTGAACAGTACTAAATATTTTTTTTCATTATTTGTGTATTTTTTTTTTAAAGTTCATTATTTGTCTTTGTATGCACTAAAGTATTAATGATCGAATTAAATAGAAATGAGCATATGGGGGAACAGATGATTATTATTTGTTCACACCAACTTTGCATATGAACATATTATTACACAAACATGTAAAATTATATATATATATATGTAAAATTATATATATTTTTTTTCCGGCAATTTGCTAATATGTAAAATTATATATATATATATATATCTATATGTAAAATTGCGTTTTTTGTGTAGTGCATGTGTAAATATATGGTACTATATAGTAAATCTACATGCATTCTGTTGGGACTGTAGGACTACCGGCTAGGAGGAGAAGGGTAAAATCTAATTGGGGGAAGTGAGAGTGGTCTTTTCACAATTTACAGCTCCTAATATAAGCATACGCTAACGTTTGTATATTGTACTTTAATATTACCTTTGTTTTTTTTTTCCTTGCTTTTTTTTCATCTACCTTTCTCTACATTTTTTTTTTTTTTTTTTTGTCGACAATCTACCTTTCTCTACTTATGTGTGCTATATTCGTTAGTCTTGTTAGACAACTAAATAAAATGTATAACTATATATTCCTTTTTCTGTACGTTCCAACTTCCGATTACTGTGTAATATATATGTATAAGAGAGAAAGACAATAAATCTATATACAAAATTAAAAGAAAGAAAAAAAAAAGAGAAAGAAAGAATGAGACCGATGGTTATAAAGGAAAATATGGTTTAAAAAGGGAGAGGCAACGAATTTCAACGTTGTCTAAAAGAGGAAACCTCATGAAATATGGCTTTTGACTTAATATTACGAAGCATCCAAACACAAATGAACAAAAAGTCTACCCAAATAAAAAAAAACACAGAAAATTAAAAAAGAAAACTCAGACTCTGCTCTGCAACTGCAAAAGAGAAGAAGCTAGCTCAACAAAAAAAATGTAAACCGAATATAAAAAGGGGATAAAAAGAATTTATGTCATAACTTGCAACCACCAGATGTAACATCATTTCCTCTTTTGGATATTATGCTTCTGAATATTCAATGTGCTTTTCTCATTCTCAATCCTTTTTTTTGTGTGTGTGTGTGTATAGGCAAGCTAATAACTCGAGTCTCTAATTTCTGCCCATTCGATTTTCACATTCATTTCAATAATTTAACTAGGATTTTTGCGTCAAATAGTGATTCTTAATTATGTAATTTCTAGGATGCGCGATCAATTAGAGAACACGAGGCTTCGGATCAGTTAGCAAGTAATAATATTGAATTTATCCATTGGTAAAGCCGAGTAAAACAATTGTTGATAAAAAAAAAAAGAAGAAGATCATCCCTCTTTTGAAAAGTTTGCTTCTGAATATTCAGTGTGCTCTTGTAGGCAAGCTATACTTGTAGGTTTTGATGCATTGGCAAAGAGGTCCAGTTCCTAAGAGTTTTTATTTGTTTATGGTAGTAAAAATTTCTGTTTCCCCGCACCATAACCTATTTTATATTTTTGAGTGCTCATTAACTATGTGGTCGTAATCATGATAGCACACTAATGTTGTCAAATTTTAGACATGAAATATATAAATGATTTAGCTAAAGATTTAAAAGACAAAATCAAGCGATATTTCAAGTGCATGAAGTTAGCTAGTTAATATCAATTTATTTCACTGTACTATACCACATAGTTATTTGGTGTGTTGTTATAACACGTACGTATATACACAAAACAAGTAAAGTGAAAAAGCTAAATTCTCTGCTGTCTTTGCTTTCCCATTCAAGAAACTCAACTTGAAGTTGCACCATCATTACACATCTAACGTTAAGAGGTTTTATGTATATCAAATGCATACAATATGAAAGCGAAAGGTTTTGGAGATAGCGTGGCAAATAGGTGACTTCTTTAGTGTAAATGTAAAATAAGATAAGAGAGAGACGACAGAGAGAAGTTTTAAAGGAGAGCTCAGGATGCACATGCTCATGCTTGCCCTCTCATTACTCAACAAAATTTAATTTTCTGGTTTGCTATTTTTTTATGATTTGTCCATTAGAATTAACTAATTTAGTAACCTTTTCTCTTACTCTTGTTTCAATGTACTTTCCTTTTTTGGCTCTTTTTTCGGCTTCGCATACACCTTCACAAACCGTGTGCATCAAGAATCAAGATGCATCCAAAGTCAAATGGGAGAATCACAATTTTTTTTAAAAAAAATTATACTTTCTTTTACCATTATGACATTGAAGTCATGTCTCCCTGCGTGATTCTTGAGAAATTGGCCGAGAAACCCAAAATGGGGAAACTCAAATCTACTATATCCCCTTCTAATCTACATGTCCCTTTTAAAAATGTTTTAGTGTGTGTAGACGAAAATGTCCTCAGTCAATTTTTCCATTTAAAATAAAAAAATAATTAAAAAAAAAAAAGAAGAAGAAAAAAAAAATGGCTCGAGCTGCCACCGTCATAGAGCTTGATCCACCGTCATCGAGCTTGATCCACCGTCATCGAGCTCTTTTCACCGTCGTCGTACTCTCTCTACCTCCACCGTCGAGTTCTCTCCTTCTTGAGCTTCAAAATTCAAGTTCTTTTGCTTAAATTAAGTATTTAGGTTTTAAATTTACAAATTGAGGATTTGATTATTTTGTTATGCACATTGGGTGTTTAACATATTTTATGGATCGATTAAGATTTAAATTGGTAACAAATGAAATTCAGTAGTTGAATCGTAGTATATTGTAGACTGTAACCCAAAACGATCCAATTTGAGTTTTTGAGATCTGGGTAACATAACTTGTAAAACTGGTATTACTGATCAATATAGTATAAATAGTATTACTGATTGCGTTTTTTTTTGTTTTTTTTGTCATGATACAATGAGCAACAACGTCAGCTAATATTTTAAATGACAAGGTTGTACGAATAGTTTAGTATTGAAAACATCAACATATGAGATAACTTTGTCGATGATAGAAGCTATGATATATAAGAAGCAATGGGATGTCCCAAATGTAATATTATGAAAGTTGATAATGGAAAATAATAATTATGTTACAATGTTACATTATATATTAAGAAGGAAATTATAGGTGTAAACATTAGTAATAAATGTTACAATGTGTGTTAAGACAAAAATTATAAAACTATATCATATTAAGTTGTTATGAAACAATCTACACAATATATTTCTTATACTTTTAAGATCACTTTATAAATAATAACCAACTTAGGATGAAAAATTTACATATATATAGGTTTTTAACATATTAATGCATAAAACACTAATAATTATATGTTAATCGACTTAAATCAACTGTAAAACTAAAAAAATAAATTTGAAGGGTACGTAATACTAAGTAAAATAGAAAACAGTCAAAGTATAACTACTTTGAAACTTTGGTATAACTACTATCTTATGTATAACTGTCTAAATTTTGGCGGCACACATGTGACTAAAAGGCGGCGCACCCAAAAATCAAAATTTTTCGTTAGTTATATATGTTGTTCGCGAGACATTTAAAGAAGTTCTTGATAGCTCAGATGGTTTATGTAGTGTCTATAAGTCTGGTGGACGCGGGTTCGATCCCAGTTGACATATTTTTAGGTTTATTTTCTTCAGTTATTTTTATTAAGGGTATAATAGTAATTTTCGTTTTACTTGATTTAAATGATAAAGTTGAATTTTCGGGTAAGATCTGATTTTTTTGGGGTGGGTGGGTTACCCAAGTTTTCTATGTAAATATTTAATTTTCTCTAGGGTAACATAGTAAAAGAACCATTTTTCGATTTAATATTAATTCAAAAAGAAATTCTATTTAGAACGTGGTGTTTTGAGATTTCTCAATTCAATTAAGGGGCTTCTGAGACGTTGGCTCTCTGGGTACAAAGATTGTCTCAGAAACCCATTTTGGTTGAAGACAAATCTCTTATGTCCCTATTTAATCTCTTATACCCCTTTTTAATGTGTGATGACGAAATTACCCTTCCTTCCAATCTATATTTTAAAAATCGAGTACACGTCGCACCCAGTTATACCCAGTTGTACACGTCGCACCCAGTTGTACCCAGTTGTACCACAACTAGTATATCTAGTTGTACCCAGTTGTACCCAGTTATACCCAGTTATACCCAGTTATACTCCGCTCTGCATGGTTCGAACCCTGGACGCGCATTCCGCGCGAGGACGCAAATCGAGCTCCAAACCACTGAGCTACCATATATTTCGTTGAAACATTACCGATTCAAAACTATTTAACTCTTATAATTTTTTATTAAGGGTAAATTTGTCATTTTAACCAAGTGGAGTTTTGAGATTTGAGTTTTAGATTTAGGGGCTTCTGAGCTAATGGCTCGTCTGGGTATAATACCCAGATTTGAAGAACCGATTCGAAAAAATTTATCTTAATTTAACTTGAAATTTTAAAACACCCGAATAAGTTCTAAATTTAAAAACCCAAAAATCGAACCCGACCCGAATCCGAACAGATACTTGAACATATCCAAAAAATAAGTATATAGAATAATATATTAGTAATAGTCATACTTGTAATAAGTGAAGTGTCCAAAATATTCAGAGTTTTCGAGTATTTTAGATATATTTTGGTATTTTCGGTTACTTTTGGGTTATTGGGTAGACAAAGATAATAATATTCGTGTTTTTTTTTTGGAATTTTGAATATTTTTAAATAATTTAGTATTTTTACATTAAACATTTTTTTTTTGATTTTTGGATATTTCGGTAAATCCGAACCAAACCTGAACCCGACCAAACCCGAACCAAATCCGACTCAAAATTTTAAAATATTCTAACGGATCCTAAATTTTTAAATCCGAAAAACTCGAACCCGAATAAATTTGACCATAACGTCCATGTCTCTTGTGATTTTTTTTAATGATTAAAAGTAAAATATATTTTGCAAATTAAGGTTTTTATATAAGAAAAAATCTACCCATCCCAATTTGTTGACAACGGCTTGAGAGAAAAAAATTTGAATTAACTATTGGTGGACACATGTCAAAGTATTTTAAAGTAGCCATGTAGTGGGCTTAATGGGCCTTGAGTTGAGACCCAATAGAGATACCTCCATCAGAGTTGAGCCAACCACGTCACAGCTCTCACACACGGCACACTCCAAATAAAATACGCGGACTTTGAGATTACAGGAGGAGCGGTGCGTTGTGACAATGGAAACTGACAAAAGGTGGTCCCTCGCCGGAAAAACCGCTCTGGTAACCGGCGGTACTCGTGGAATCGGGTTTGCCTCTTTTAAATTTATTAAGTTTTTATTTTCGGTCAAGACCTCTGTGTTCTGCATCTCATCATAAACAATCTGAGAATGATAAGATTTGTTAATTGATTTTGGGAGTGTTTAAAAAACCTGTTGAGCCTCCCCTCTATATTGACATTTTATAACAAGATATGAAATCGGATTTTAGGGCATAAATGTGATTGCATGAGTATTGAATCCATAATCTCTGTTTTTCTCTTTTCTTTTCTTTTCAGGCGGGCAGTAGTGGAGGAACTAGCAAGATTCGGTGCAAAAGTTCATACTTGTTCAAGGAACCAGGAAGAGCTAAATGCAAGCTTGAATGATTGGAAATCCAATGGTTTAGTGGTGTCTGGTTCGGTTTGTGATGTTTCGGTTAGGGATCAGAGGGAGAAGTTGATTCAGGATGTTTCATCTGCCTTCAGCGGCAAGCTCAACATCCTTGTAAGTTCCACTCTCTTGCATAATGCTTGTTAAAACTGGCTTCGTTTTTCTCTTACCACTGATTATAGTCTTCATTGATCTTGAAATCGTTTATTGCATTAGCTTCAATACATGTAATGCAAGACTTCCTACAGTTCTTGTTGAACAATATTGTTCGGTTGGATAGAATTTATCTTGAATATATCTCATTTATAAGTTTCCATCTGTTATATATATAACATGGTTTAATGTAACCGCATTGGATTTGAATCATTCTTTGTAATCAGATAAACAATGCTGGAACAAATGTCAGAAAACCAACAGTGGAATACTCAAGCGAGGAATATGCGAAAATCATGTCGACCAACTTAGAATCCGCTTTCCATTTATCCCAAATGGCACACCCTCTTCTGAAAGCATCTGGGGTTGGAAACATTGTGTTCATCTCCTCTGTAGCTGGCCTGGTGCATCTTCGTACTGGATCTGTCTATGGTGCAACTAAAGGTGAGTCAATTGTTGTTCATTTTTTCAGAGAAACCAAAAACAAAAGGAGAGTAGATATAATTAGGGTTGTTGGTTTCTCAGGAGCACTTAATCAGCTTACAAGAAATCTAGCTTGCGAGTGGGCAAGCGACAACATCAGAACCAATTGTGTGGCTCCGTGGTACATCAAAACCTCACTTGTGGAACCGGTATCTCTCTACTATACCCTAAAATAATGACACTTAGATTGATTAAGGTTGAAGGAGAATACAAATGGTTGTTATTTGCTTTCAGTTTTTATAAAACTGTAAACCTATATTTGAGAAGGAGCATTGGATGATGTGATGTTAATATGAGAAGATAATATTGTGTGATGCAGCTACTTGAGAAGAAAGATTTTGTGGAGGCGGTTGTCTCGCGGACTCCACTTGGGCGCGTTGGAGAAGCAGAGGAAGTGTCTTCGGTAGTTGCTTTCCTCTGTCTTCCTGCAGCCTCTTACATTACCGGACAGATAATTTCTGTTGATGGAGGATTCACCGTCAATGGTTTCAACTATGTTATGTAGCCAAAATCTGTCATCACAAACTTATAAGGCAAGAATCCATTCGTGAGATTTATGCCCGTTGGTCTTTGTTTGAGTTTTTGTGACTTTTTTAAACCTCTAGTAATAATATTTGTTAAGATACCAGTTTATATATAGCATAACAGCATTAGTGATTAATTTAGATAGTATATGGATTTAGACTACTTTTCATCTTCGACAAATATTCCAAATCAACACGTGTTGTTGATTCACATGTTCATATTACTGAATCAGATTCTAGGCTTCTCCCTCGGTAATACGGAAATATATTTCTATCTAGGAAAAGGAAAAGGAAAAGGACAAATAAACAACCTCACACTATTTATCCCAAACAGTATATATATATATCGATCGAGAGACAAGCATAGAAGTTAAAACCAAAAAACTTGTGAGAATGACGAGAATGTCAGATCTTCCAGGGGATTTGATTGGGGAGATACTACCTAGGGTTCCATTGATCCACTTGCAAAACTTGGAACGATTTATCTAAAAGTCAGGTTTTTGGTAAAGCAGGAAAAGAAGTAAGGAAGCAGTTTCTATGTT
This sequence comes from Barbarea vulgaris, assembly GCA_963667165.1. Classification (NCBI taxonomy): domain Eukaryota; kingdom Viridiplantae; phylum Streptophyta; class Magnoliopsida; order Brassicales; family Brassicaceae; genus Barbarea; species Barbarea vulgaris. Next base: position 25,769,026 of record OY763891.1, read on the forward strand.
TCATGTTGGTGGATTCTCGGATTTTTTCACTGAAATTCGATCTCCAAGGAATCCGCAACGACGACGACTTTGTTTATCCATCCATAAAGCAATTGAGTATATTTAACCAAGTCAAAAAGATATTTAGACTCTGTTACTGCCACGGTATATTTTTATGCAGCATCAAAGACGAAAGGGAAAAAAAAAAAAAAAAAAAAAAAAAAAACGAAAGGAGGTTCGTGGTGGTGTGGAATCCGTATTTGGGGCAAACCAGGTGGATCCAACCCATAGATAAATTCAACCATTTGGACGCTTATGCTCTCGGATACGATCATAACCGTAACCACAAAATTCTGAGGTTTGGGCTTAAATATGACTGGAAACCACAACGCTTTGCGTGGTTCCAAGTCTACGATTTAAACTCTAATTCATGGAGGGTTCTTGATGTCAATCCCGACTGGACAACAGCATATCATCATCGACTGTTGAAGTTTTTTTAATCTCTTTTGATTTTACAGCGGAGAGATTTGGACCGCATCTTCCTTTGCCGTTTCACTCTTTCCATTATTTAGGAGAAAGCGTAACTATATCTTGTGTTAGAGATGAGCAGCTCGCTTTGTTATATCAAACTTCCACGATTTTGGAGTTTTGGATTACAACTAAAATTGAGCCCCATGCCGCATCTTGGAGCAAGTTTTTCAATGTGGATACCACATGCCTCATTGGTTTTCCAGCTAGATTTTTTGCTGCGAGCTTCTTCATCGACGAGGACAAAAAAGTCCCTGTGGTTTTCAATCGCTTCGAAACCGCTTCTTATATCATTGGAGAAGGTGGATACTTCAAAGCTGTGATGAATTTCGGAGAAGATGTGGAACTTCCCAAATATGTAAATTGTAACGAACTTGTCTTCTCTTCTTATTATGTTCCAAGCTTAGTGCAAATCAACCAACGAGGCAAAAGGAAACACAGAGATTTTTAACTAGATCCATTTCCATTGCTTTATTTGTTTCTTGTATAGTTTTCAGTTCATGTCCTTTTGAACAAGATTACTTATTGTCAATTATTTTATAATACAAGTAGTTTATTGATATGATAGCTCGAAGCTTATATGGTAAAATCTTGTTTCTCCTAACACTTATTTGCTAGTAAGAAGAAGACCAGTGCGGCATTGCCTCTGCTGTTTGGTACAATTAGAAACTATCTGGCGTGTGATGCAATATATAGTATAAGGACATAATAAGACGCAGATCACCGTTGGTGGTTTTTGCACCATTCTTTCTTGCAATGGTAATCTACTCGTGGGCTGTGGGCTACATGAACATATTATTACATCTAATTATATATAGCATGGTTTAATGTTACCGCAGGGATTTGAATCATTCTTTACCCTTCTGAAAGTTTAACCACAAGTCTCTTCATCTTCATTGATTGATCATAACAGATGTCTCTTTGTACAGGTTTTGTTTCGTCACACACTATGACCCTCCAGAATATTCTATTTATGAAAACGTCAAGCTCTTTTTCCTTTACTCTTCCTCTTCTTCTTCTTGCTATGATGCTTATCAGACAATTCAAACCGCTTTTCGCATAAGAGAACCCTGTAGCTTGCGTGAGCTCCTTCAGCAGTTTCACGTAAGCTCGTGTGCCACCTCATTGCGTTTCCAATCTCTTGAAGCTCACTCATCACATTCATAGTGTCCCGTATGTACACACGTCCTCCAGGTCTCAAAATCCGGTCCATCTCTAACATCATCCTTGTCATGTTGCACCTGAACAACACCACCTCACCAATACAAAGTTTATATTACTCCAAACGGGCAAAGGCTTGAAGATTTTATTTACTTTGGCAAAGCAAAGTGGTTGTTGTTACCTTTTTCTTTCAATGGAAAATAGACCCGCAGCATGCAGCAAGTCGTAGGTTCTTGGGTAAGTATCAAACGGTTCACACCTGAAAATACATTCATCATATGCTACACGAAGAGTAATCTCATGTCTTTCTTGCCAATTTAATACAATGATCCTATAAGTTTGATATGGTTGTATTTTGGGAGTAAGAAGTCTGTGTACCAATCGTGCATTACTCCTAGTAGGCCACGGTCATATATAACAGGCAATGTGTTAGGACCGCTGACTGGGATAACATTGAGAACCCAGCAATCAACCTTTAGCTCAGCTAATGCAGCCGCGAATCTGCCAAGAAAAAGAAGTAGAAAATGCAGGAATTACCCATTTCGGTCAAGTCTAATAATGATAGAGCATTGAGGGAAGAATTAGTACCCGCCATATCCAGCTCTCATGTCCAAGACATTTCTGAGTCCTATCTGCTTCCAGTGTAGGGCATTTACATAGTTTGATATAATTTCTTTCCAGTACTTTGATTCAGCCACAAAGAGCTCTTTTCTGGCTATGTAAGCATCAATTTGTATGGTCTGCAGCCTATCCGGTGGGGTCTGTAAACGAGCTGGCCAAGGAGCAAGATTTGCTCCATATCCATTTTCTTCAATCCTAGTGATACATGCCTTCAGATCCACGTACCTAACTTGATAACAGAATCAGTGAGAAGTGCCAAATCCCAAGGATAGAACAAATTTTTGCTTAAGGAACAGAAGCAAGGGCCACCAAATCGAATGCTCAATGTCAAACATCGGCAACCAAAGCAGTTTCTTGATTCAAAATTTTCATTTGGCAGCTAAAAGAAGCGGAAAATTAAGGTATCAAAAATATACCAAACACTATCTGGATCATCTTCAGAGTTGCACAAAGGAGGCATGTCTCCAGCATCACGACTCAGATAACAAGTGTTATTTGTGGGCTTCTGCCAAATAGCTATATACCCTTCCTTCTTCACAAGAACCCAGCACAGCCTGGTGGTAAGGTTTAGCATCTCTGAGAAAAAGAAAAAAAAAACGATCTTACTAAATACAAGTGGTCTCCAAAAAAGAGTCACCCTGAAGTATATCCCTGCAGAGCAAATTAAATTAGCTCCAATTGTCCTTTTACAGGCACCAACTCTTTGTTCATCAGAATTATAACAAACTAAAAACTATGAACATAAGTCTAAATTAATTTGACACCGTAGTGTAGGTAAAAGTACTTAGAGTTTACTCTCAAGAAAATTCAAGATTTCCAGCCAAGAGAGGTTTGGTTGGAATGCCTTTATAACCAACCAAACAGAAACTTGCTGAAAAACTTAAAGCATAAATGGAATATTAAGCTGTATGAATGATACCTTCCCACTGTTCTTCCAAAGCCTTATCATGCATATATACAGGTTGTGCTGCCCAAACAAAATATCCTCCGGAACGAAGCATCCTATTGACTTCAAGGAGCAAGATTCCATCTTCATAAAAAAGACAATGACAATACAGGAGAGTCTGTCAGTAGAAGCGCAGAAACACTTGTTGCTACAAAATGCTTCTTAAAAAGCAAAAAAGACATGGTTGAAGTAACAGTTACTAGTTTGTGCAACTGAAGTGGAATAAGATTTATTTCTGTAACTTTGTAAAATGGCGGCACAAAAGAATTGCGTACCATCACGAGTCCAGTTGATTCTACATCTTGAACAATGTACCAAATCAAAAGCTTGGCTTGGGTACAACAAACGCCGTGTTGTGAATGCTGCCACCATAGCAGGAACACCACGTTCAAGAGCAAACTGTATCTGGTTCTCATGAACATCTTTTGGAGCTATAGACATAGTCAAGACATTTCGTGACATTAAGTAGGCACCAAAACTTGCCACACCACATCCAATGTCAAGAACAACTCGTATATGGTTACCAAAGCTAATATCAGGAATCATCTACATATAAAAATGCAGTAACCTCAGATTGAAGTGAACAACGATACAAAATAATATTCAAATAGAAGCCACAAAAATCAATTAATTAACCTTGGAGATCTGATCCAAGTACTGATCAGCTCCATGTATAAACTGAGTACCACCACCAGGAAACTTGAATTTGTCATTCTCTTTGTAAATCCAATTTTGACCACTTTTGTCTTCAACAAGTCGAGTATGTGGAACATTGTTGAACCACACCTGTAAACAAAGGCAGAACATTCATAAACAAAATCAACCAAAAGAAAATCAGAAGAGAGAGCTTCAAGATACCTCATCACGGCTTCTCGGCCACGGAATCGGAGTTTGATATCCTTTTGGAATTGGAACGGTGCAATTCAATCCCATTCCTTCTTTGGGACAATGCCGTTCGAATCGCTCACCACGCGCCGTCGAATTGAGCTTTTTGATGGCTTCTACATTATCCAAACAAGGAATGTACTCCGCCATACTCTCCGAACACATCTCGAATTGCATCACACTAACTCTAGCCGTGGTGGAGTCAGTGTCACCGTCGAATTCCGTTTGATTCCCCACCGTCTCTGCCGACTCAGCATCGTAATCCCCAATCTGGAACTGATCGGACATTGTTCCGTTCTCATTGACGATTCCAAACACCTTCAGCTCAACAGAATCTGGCGGCGGTGGCGGTGACAGAGACGGAGGCAAAATCGGGTGAGTCTCGTAGATCAAACCAGAGATGTTATAGGTTTTTCCGAAATCAGGTGAGAGAGCGACAATGGGGGATCGAGAAGACTCGACGGAGAAGAATAGGAGGCGGCGGAAACCATCGTCAGACCAATGCTTACCGAGGAAGAAACAAGCAACGGAGATCAAAACAAAGGCGGAGATCTTGAAGAAAGTAGAGTTTCTGAGCAGATGGTTACCAACGAAGATCTTCATTTAGCTTCGGATTCTCAGAAGCATTACTATTTTTGTTCGTAGTAGAAGTTTCTTTTATTTTTCCCGGGAATCCTCAGACTATGAATGTGACAGTGATGATGAAAATCTTCAACCTAAATAAACTATTAAGTTCAATTTCGAGGGCGACTGATGTCGTCTTCCTTTTTTCGCAAACTGGGCTCCTAATTGAAAGCCCCTCCTAATTATCGATTGATTTACAATTATACACCACCTCTGTATCGATTTAAATGATTTCGCAAACTGGGCTACAAAAGATTAGAAAAAAACATTTACTTGGCTTTGTAAGCCCAACAAAGCCCAATAATGAAAACGAAATAGCACTTGTCACTTGAGATGCATGTATCAAGGACTATTCCTTAAATCTCACCTTTTTCTGAGTACATGGCTGAGCTTCATTAGCTTCGGATTCTCACAAGCATTACTATTTTGGTTCCAAGTGTAAGTTTCTCTATTTTCCCGGGAATTGTCAAGACTATGAATGTGACAGTGATGAAGTTTTTTTCGCCAACTGGGCTCCAAATTATCGATTAAATGATTTTTTTTTTATCAATTAGTAATATGCAAAATCACATAACTATTGCGCTAGTTACAAGGCAGAACTATCAATTATATATTCAAGTGTCAATACCCTATGTTATTTATCTCGAGAAATTAAACAAGAATCCCTATGAACTCAGCACCTTAACAACGAAAATTATATAATTAAAGAATGAAAACAAATCTAACAGGGTCTAGGGGTGGCCTATTCAACCCTAAGGATGAGGTTATCATAACCATACCCATTCAAGTTGTTGATGGCTCGCTGTGCATCCTCCTTGCTTACAAAATTGACAAAACCAACTCCACTGCTCTGATATAACAACGGGTTACAGCACCAAACGGAGAGAACAACTCCATCAGATCCGGTTCACGGGTGTCTTCAGACAAGTTACTCACACGGACAGAGTTCTCATCGTTCCTCCTCCTCCTCCTGTCTGAACCAGTAGTGCTTCTGTCTGCGCCTTCTCTCATGCTTGGTGGGACATAAGTGGCATTTACAGTGTCAGTTCCAGCTACGGTCGATGAACAAGTTTCTGCTGTTAAAGGCTGGTCCATTAAGGATAAGAGATCCCTTTGAGGGCATCTTGCTGTCCAGTGGTCACCTCTCATGTGGCATAACCTGCAGACCATGAGGACCGTACCCGCTTTGCCCAGCTGAGACATGCTATCTCTTGATGCCGTAGCTTCTTCCGCATTGTTACCTGAATCATCCAAAAGAATAAAGACCTTAAACTTCAAAATCGAGGTATACTTAACAAAATGGTAAAAGCAAGATAATTTGCTCCATCAAAAACTTTAGACTCAAAAAAGTGTAGTTGGCGGCTAGGTAGTGAAAGCAGAAATCTACTTTCTTTCAAGGAGCCACCAACAAAACATTTGGGTGGGCATTACGGCCACCCGCATATAGACGAATGCAGCTGACTAACGTGCCCATCCATACAGACTATACAAGTGATAGGAGCTAAAGAGAAACTGGTTCATAACGAGAGTATAAATAAGAACTTTGTGTGTACAGTTAACAGCCAAGAAAGGAGAACACAAATTTTGCTCACATTCAAAAAAGGGCTACCAACTAGATACTGCTATTGGTGACATACTGACCAATCACAGTAAAAAAGCAGCCATATGACTATGACTAATATGTGATCGGCTAATTGGTCACCTATGTTATGTAACACAGTTAAAAGAAACTAGAACTAAACATATAGTTGATGATCCATAACCAAAACCGGGTTTAATCCGGTCTTAGTGTTGAAACGAATCACTAACAACATTGTTATTGGTGAGCTTACTGACCATTCACACAAACAGAAAGCCATAAGGCTAATATGTGATTGGCTAATTAGCCACCCGAAACGAAACATAAACAAGATTCATTACTAACAAAACCAAAATGCAAAGTACTAATAAGAAAATAAAGATTTACCAGGAGCTCTAATTCGTTCCAAGATGATATCTTCCTTTGAACGCACAGCGAGGCGGCTACTAGCGTCCTCATGGGCTGCGTCTCCGAACTTATGCCAGCTCTGTCGCTCCACGGCCTTTTTGTTGAGTGCTCGCTTCTGAACACAGCTCGTGGTAGACTGGTAGTGATTTGGACAATTTGGTCCTCGTCTTTGAACTTGTACTCAATCTCCTTCTTTATGCCGTTCTGATCCGCATCGATCACCTGCTTAGGCGGAAGCAGGAAATCAAAATCGTAATCCTCTTCATCTCCCCATCGGAAGTTGATTGCTTCCTCATTGCCATTTTCTTATCGTGTCGGATATGGCGGCTTAATAGCTTGAAATTGCTACAACTTAAGTAGAAGCAGGCTAGGGTTTCAGATTATGTAAACGGTCTCCTAATTTTTTTTATTATAGATGTCGTAATGGGCTAATCGGCCCGGTCTGGCCCATATATTTCTACTGGGTAATACAAATATGTATTTTGACTTACGCCTACAATAACCTTCGAAAAATAAAATCCATTAAACCCTGGAAGGAAAATAAACCCCCTCGGAAGTAATATTGTTTTCTCCCTTCCATTTTGAGCTCCAACACAAAAATGGCGACTCTTGTCCGTCGCGCAGCGTCTCGTCTTGTCGGAAATTATTGCAAAAACCGTTATTCTGTTTACTCGTTCTTGGACCAGTCCGCCCATGGCCAAGGGCGATATCTGATGCCGTCGTTTCATCGTAATGTTCCTTTTACCACATCGACGAGAAAGAGAGCTTCCCCAACCGATCCGCTTCTCCGAGTGATCGAAACTGAGATTGGATACGCCGAGCAAGCTGATGATTACGATCGAGTAAATTCTATATTCTCCCTTTCATACCATTTTTCATGTTTTTATTTCCTATCAAGATCGAATTCTGTCATAGATTAGGGTCTCATGAAGCTCTGTTCCAATACCAACAGTATGTAATCTCTCCGTTTGTCTGAATAAAAAGGTTGAAGAAACTCCAAGTGGTTTCCCTTTCAAAATGGAAGACAGACCAGGAGGAAAGACGGTGATATTGACTAGAGACTATGAAGGAGAGACTGTTAAAGTTGAAGTACACATGACTAATCTTGTGACTGGCGACAAAGAAGATGACGAAGATGACAATGAGGAGGAAGAGAATGAAGAAGACGAAGATGAGGATAAGCCAGAGAAACCGAAGCAATCCAATGTGCCTCTCTTAGTTACTCTTTCCAAGAAGACAGGACCAAGTTTGGAATTCAGATGTACTGCTTTTCCAGATAAGATTGCTATTAAGGACATGTGGGTTACATTTCCTGATGATCCATCCAAAGATGAGCTTGCCTATGAAGGCCCTTCCTTCAGGTAATTGGTGAACAAGTTTTAAGCTTTTTATGTTACAAGAACCTAAAGTCAACAAAGTCATCATCTTTGATGGTTTCTTTCTGCAGGGTTTTGGATGAAAAGCTAAGGAAGGCTTTCCATAGGTACATTGAGATTAGAGGGATAAAGCCGAGCATGATCAACTTCTTGCACGAGTATATGATCAACAAAGATAGTAAAGAGCACTTACTGTGGTTGAAAACTCTTAAGAAGTTTGTCAAGTCCTGAGAAAAAGAAAACACTTTTTTTCAGATGCTCTTTGTTTTCTTTATTTTGTACTTGAAACACCATTTAGTAACATTTAGTTCTGTTTGGATCTAATTATATAAAAGAGGAGTATTGTGAAGTCAAATCACTATCACAGTGAGAAAAGTATAAACATCACTCCAACAATTAGAAGAAACTTGGTCAAGTAGTATATCCAGTATTTCAATTCTGTCTGCGACTGAACAGCCAATAACCATCTTAGCCATGAAACTGGAGCTGTATCTTCCACATCGCACAAAACATAGGGATGTTCACTTCAGATTAAGGCCGAGATTGCTAGAATATTACTAAAAGATAAGAATCAAATGCGACCATGGTTGGGGGAAAGCATCCCCTTGAGAGTAGACAACATGATGACTCTTTTGTTTGCTTCTAGATTGGGCTGTGACCTGTGACTTAAATTTCACTGTAGTTACGCCAGACAGCTCGAAATTCTTCACGGAATGTGTTTAAGCGTGCCTTGAGATTTGGTGTTCTCACGCTTGCATGAACAATGATCACTGTGGAGAGAATGGCTCATGTCAAAAACAAAAACCCCACCAAAGGACATCTATGATCAAACAAGTGGAATGACTTACTAGCGAGGGAAGTGAGAAGTGCATAGAGGACCCACAATAAACCGCAGGAAGTAAACCACATGACAAGACTGGCTATATATTACAAGGAAATCAACACATTGATCAGTTTGATACCAATGTTACATTAACTACATAACATTAACAAGGGATTGAGACAAGTACCTGTTAGGAAAAGAGCAACGAATACCCATCGTGGTTTCCCACAAACGTACACTGTCTTTCTTGCTGCTGATCTCCCACGGATGACAGGCCTGCAAGTGCTCACATAATATATAGATGTAACTAAGTCTAAGAACCCTCTTTATATCTTCCAAGGATAATAAGTTGAAACGAAACTCACATGTGGGGAGGCCTCATTTTTGCAGCCAAGTGTGGAGAGAAATGCCTAATAGTCCTTATAAACTTCTCATTAAAAGTAGCTGCAAAACTGCAGAAGACAATGAGCTTAAACATCCAATAGATATCTCTAGGAAGTACGCATACACCACATATTACAATACTTGCGGATTTTAACATGAGCATCAAACAGCGACAACGAGAACGGAACAAACCACCTTGAAGAAATCAGATTTCAAGGATCAAAATCATATAAACTATCAACTCCAATACTGAAATTCAGTTTGGGAGCAACCATTAAAAACAAAGGAGCCTAATATCTTCCAACGCATGCGAATACAAATGAAACAAATGAAAAATCTAGTTTAAGAGCAACTATTGTATTAAAAGTAGCCTAATATCTTTTACCAATTCATTCGAAAGTAGACCCACTTCACATAACCATGAAGCCTCAAATGCATAGCAGAGCAGAGATATAAACGGAAAATTAGAAGAAGTCAGGGGAGATAATACCTATCGTTAAGAAAAGCTATGCTTAAGGCTGTAAGAGCAGCACCCACAATAGCAAGTGGTCTTGTGATAAGCGCAAGACCTGATTCAACCAAAACATCTGTAAATTCCCAAAATTCAGCTAAAAGCAAGAAGTTTATGCAAGCTTTTTACTAACCCAGAACGAAAATCACCAGGATAAAGTAATTCGTCCTGTAGCTGCAACATAGAAAAAGAACATAAGATCAAAATTAACAAAAAAGAAAAAACCCTGAAACGAACGAGAGATGCAGAGAATAATCGAGAAAGAGAGAGTAATACTAGTAGAGATTGCATTTGAGACGGCTCTTCCATTTAGAGAAAGAGCGAGGGAACGCGAATCTAGAGAAGAACTCGCCGAACGAACGAGGAGGCGTCGACCATTCAACTTCTCTCAACGCCTCAATCACATCCTCAGCAGCTACGTTGTCCCAATCCATATCCCTTCGTTTCGTATCTTCCTATTTCTCAGAAGCTAAAGCTAAAAAAAGATGAATCAGTATTCGATTCGAAAACGAATTCAAGAAGCTCCGATGAGTTTTTCTGATTCGATTCCCGGTGAGATTGTTTTTGCCTAAAGTAATGGAGATTAGTGCACACGTGTGCGCGAAGAATACAAATTCCAAAATAAGTGTCTGAGCCCGGGTTCGAACCGGGGACCTCTAGTGTGTGAGACTAGCGTGATAACCGACTACACCACCCAGACGATTTGTTATAGTCATACTGTTTATATTTAATAACGTATTTATAAAGTTTGTGCTGCTCATTCTCCATCCAATTGCCGAAAATGACTAAACAAAGCAACGAACTGTAGTGGAATGTATAGACAACTAGAATGTTTGCAGTTTCATTAGTACCTCGTACCACATCGTGCCGTTTGAGCTCTGAGTTTCTCTGCCACCTCTCGATTCCTGCCGCACGTCGGCTCCACCATCACTACCAGCAGCCACACTTTCCATCTCTCTCTTTTCAGGTCTCCTCTCTTATTCTCTTTTTCTCCGGAAAACTCGGAGTAATTCTCGTTGATATTTTCTCACTATTCGCGTTTCAGATTCGTTCGTTAAGAAAGCAGATCGACATGGCAGCTCAAGGTTTTGTTTGATCTCGTTCCTTTTATAGCTCATGTCCTCACTCGATACGATTAAACGGAGATATATATATATATATATATATGTGCTACAGTGATGGAATCGAGCTGACTTGTTCTTTTGGTAACAGGTGATTATGGAGTGGTGAAGCAAAAAGAAGGAAGAGATTCGTATGAAGAAGCGTTGGCTGCTTTGTCATCGTTGATCACGAAGCGAAGTCGTGCTGATAAGAGTAACAAAGGGGATCGCTACGACTTAATCTTTGATTATCTTAAGGTTTGTTTGTTTCTCTTTGCGATTTGATTCTCCTTTTTTTGCACTTTTTATTATATCTTCTATTGAATTTTTTGACGCTTCTTTTGAAGCTACTTGACCTGGAAGAAGACATTTTAAAGATGAAAGTTATTCATGTCGCTGGAACCAAAGGCAAGGTACAACAACAACAACTTTAATTTGGTGTTGTCATTAATGATACTAAATCATCCTTTGTTTAATTAATATTAGGAGTTGATTTTTTGGTAGTTAGGTTAGATATCTTCTGAATTTGTGAATAGAGCCTCCTATCTTAGTTCTACACTAGTTTTGTGACCGTTACGTCCTTATGACTGCTTTGCCAGAAGCCTTAAAAGGTTTTGCTCTGTGGAGATTTGAGATGGAACTGAGTCATTTTGAGCCTTTTCCAATTTGAGTCAGACCCCTGAACACACGAATGGTGCCCGGCTTGTAAAATATAGAGGTTCAGGTGCGACAAGGAGATTGGTTTGATCCTATACATGTCAGGAGATGCATATGGTTTCATTTGATAGTGTCAGTTTTGCAGAGTTGTCACTTTGCTTCCATGGTTGATTACTGTTTAATTCAAACCTTCAGTGAACTTGTTTGATTATAGTGATTAATTGTTTGCATGCTTGATTACTATCTGATCCAACAGCTAACATTATTTTTTTTCTTTTTATGTCGCCTGAAGGGATCCACATGTGCTTTTACAGAGTCTATTATACGCAACTATGGCTTCCGAACTGGACTCTTTACTTCACCTCACCTCATTGATGTCCGGGAAAGATTTCGCTTGGATGGGTTAGTTACTCCGAACTGGACTCTTTGTTGGTTTTGGCATTTGTGTTACATACTATTCTCGATCTAACAAGCAGAGATCTAAAAGTGACAAACAAGAATTTAATCTCTCCTTTGCACTCTTCTTTACTGAAAATTGATTGCTTTTCTATTGCTGATGTGCTCTATTTATTGCTGCAGTGTGGACATAAGTGAGGAGAAATTTTTGGGTTATTTCTGGTGGTGCTATAACAGGCTTAAGGTATCTTCACAACAGAAGATTCAGTCAATTGAACCACCTTTTGTGTTGCGGTCTGAGAATTTCATTATATGAACTCTAAGAAGTTATAATGGTCTGCATAGTTGCAAATGAAGATGGAACTAGCTTTAGTTTTTGACTCAAGATACAAGGTTGGTGACTTTTTGATTTGCAGGAGAGAGCTAACGAGGAGACACCAATGCCTACATATTTCCGCTTCCTTGCACTGCTAGCTTTTAAAATATTTGCTGCAGAAAAGGTTTGATACCAGTCTTCACCTTTATTGAGCATTTATCATACTCAGTGCATGATAGATGTAGAAACATCTTTTCTCCTTATTGATATAAGGGGTGCTGCTCTTTGCTTTTTATGCAGGTAGATGCTGCTATATTGGAGGTAGGATTAGGTGGGAAGTTCGATGCCACTAATGCGGTATGTTTGACCTTTTTCCTTGGCTGAAATGGCTTGTCTTCAAATAGGATATATCCCTTTACCTATCATCCACGTTTATGATTCATTAAGAAAGAGGAAACCTAAAATCTGAAAACCCTAGACTAAACACTAACGCCTATAGTTAACATCCTCAAAAGATTCCAATTAATAATATATGGATTATTTCAAGAAGGCTGTAAGTGGCTTTTCTTGTGCCTAAATAAGTTCTCATTGGGATTCACTGCTGACTCGTTACAGGTTCAGAAACCTGTGGTATGTGGTATTTCTTCACTTGGATATGACCACATGGAAATTCTAGGTTAGTAACTCAATCTTCTTATGCATGTCATACCAATGCTGCTATGAAAACATTATCATTGTCCATATCTCTTGTTGTTTCGGCTTAAAATTATAAATCATGAGGTGCATGCTTTCATAAATGTGCAAAAATAGTTTTGAGACACATTTCTTGTGTAGTTTTATATCATGATTTCTTTCTTCTCTGTCGGATGCATCACAGGTGATACACTGGGCAAAATTGCTGGTGAGAAGGCTGGCATTTTCAAGGTGGCTAGAAACTCTTGTATATCTAAAATTAAAACTGACTGTTCTCTTTTTTTTGTAACTTAACAGTACTCTTCATGGTTGCCTCATCTTCTTTGTTCATATTTCAGCTTGGAGTTCCAGCGTTCACAGTGCCCCAACCTGATGAAGCCATGCATGTCCTTGAAGAGAAAGCTTCCGAATTAGATGTACGCTCAATTTAGTTACTGAATTCTATGGCCATTAACTTTGGCAGACAATGTTTGCACATATATATAGTTTCTGTTTATGTGCTTCTTGGTTGATTGAAGTATCATTCTTTTACGGTGAAATTTGAGAAATCACTGCGTCCGCAAATTGGTGCATTAGTTCTAGTCCCCTTCTAGCTTTGTTGATCTGTGAAAGTAAGTGTGGTGCTTATCCGGAGAAGCTTTAACGTTAAATTAACAGGTGAATCTCAAATTGGTGCAACCACTAACCGCAAGACTGTTAAGTGGTCAGAAACTTGGGCTTGATGGGGAGCACCAATATCTCAATGCTGGTCTAGCAGTTTCGCTTGCCTCTACCTGGCTTCAGCAAATTGGTAAACTTGAAGTTCCGAGTCCTTCTCAGATGGTAAACTGCTCTTCTCCGTCTTTGTTTACTTCACAGGTTGTATCTTGTCCCTTCTCTCATTTGTGAATTTCATCCTATTTCCACATTCTTCTTTGTATCAGAGTATTTTGCCTGAGCAATTCATCAAAGGGTTAGCTTCAGTGAGTTTGCAAGGACGGGCACAGGTCGTCCCTGATCAATTTATTGAATCTCGGACTTCAGGAGATCTAGTATTTTATCTGGATGGAGCTCACAGTCCAGAAAGCATGGAAGCATGCGCCAAATGGTTTTCGTTTGCCGTTAAAGGAGACAACCAGTCAGAGAGTTCAAAATATTTGGTTAATGGCTCCTCAGGATCCTCTCATGATAAATGGTCTGGTGAAACCTGCCAACAAGTAAGGGTCCGAGTTTCTTTTTCTGTCTTGGATTTATAAATCATATGAGAGACTCAATGAATTTGAAGGAAAAGAATTGGGTTAAGAGTATCATTTTAAGTGTCTATACCTGTTTTTCTCTGCGGTTCTCCAAGCTTTGGAAATATCTGAACGAGAGCACCTGTCTCCTTTGTAGATATTGTTGTTCAATTGCATGTCTGTTCGGGATCCAAATATGCTGCTTCCACATCTAAGGAATACATGCGCAAACAATGGTAAGTCCTTGAGCCTCGCGTCTTAGTGTGTAATACAATGTCTTCTTTCTTTCTTTTTCTTTTGGTTAAAATACAATGTCTTCCTTGAGTAAACAAACTTTGTGAAATGGAGAAATCTTCATAAAACGAAATGTAGAAACAAAAAATACCTTGGCCGAGTTGAAACGGATAATTAGAGAAAGCTGAACAATGGTTGATGTAGGTATCCATTTCAAGAAGGCATTGTTTGTACCAAACATGTCGGTGTATCACAAGGTTGGTACAGCAGCTGATTTGCCAGAGAATCATCCACATGTTGACTTGTCATGGCAGTTCACACTCCAGAAAGTGTGGGAAAGCCTTGTCCAGAGTGAAACAGGTAATGAAAAAAAAAAATCTATACTCCTAAATCTTTCTGTTCATGGAACAAAGTAGACACAAGTCATCCATATCTCTTAGTCTTTTTTTTGTTATTGGGATTGCAGAAGGAGAAGAAGATAGAGGAAAAGATAGTGAAAGTAGTAGGAACAGTGAGGTGTTTACTTCACTGCCCATGGCAATAAACTGGCTAAGGGATAGTGTACATGAGAGTAGCTCTGTCACACGTTTCCAGGTATGACGCAAACCCTTTTCTCTCTTGAGGGGTGTTCAATTCGCGTTTTTCAGGGTTTCGGATTTTCGGGGTTAGGAAACATTCTTTCTTTCTTTTTTTGGCTCGGGTTTGGTTTCAGTTTGGGGGTTTTGGTACCTATATAAGAGTAGCATTTGACCAAATTAATTTAATTCGGTTTCTGATTCTGAGTTTTTTGGTTTGGTTTATGTTGGATTGAACACCCGCCTTACGTCTCATGATATCAAAATGGCTCAGGGACTGTTTGTGTACTGTGTGCAGGTTCTTGTAACTGGTTCGTTACATCTTGTGGGTGATGTACTGAGATTAATCAGAAAATGATGAAAAAAACATACAAACACCTCACTACTCAAATTTCAGTACACGAAAGAGAACAGCCACCAATCACCGTACTCACGGTGGAAGAGGCCTTTTATTATTAAATCTTATTTTGATTTTAGTTGCCTACTCTCAAGTATTGTACTAACAAAGAAGTCTTTTTTCTGTTTTTTTTTTTTTTTTTTTAATAATTCTAGAGCAATAGTTGACGAGAAAAATAGAAAATGTTACATGACTGCTTCCTTCAGATTAATAGAAATGTTACATGATTGCTTCCTCTAGCTTAATGGGAAACGCAATGCTTCAATGTAAACAAGGTCTCAACCAAAACCCAAACAAATCAATTCGATGGCCAAAAGGAGATAGGAGCATGACGAGTACCAAAGATAATGAATAAAATCCACACAACATTTGAACACAAAAAAAAAAAATCTCATTACGGTCTCCTCCTCTAAAGCCTTTGCCGGAGCTCTTGATTCTCTTTCCGCAACAATTTTAACTCCTTCATTTGCTCCGCTTGGTTCTCCAGAATGGTGCTTAACACCTTGGACACCTCCATCTGTTTAAATAAATAAACAGTTTTCTAAGATCATTTGAAGAAGAAGACAAAGGATGAGATCGGAGCAAGAGCAAACACTACCTCGTGCATGTGGAACTGTCTGAGGATCTCAATGTGTAGGTTCCTTATGTCGTCATGAGTTGAGTTTTGGTAAGATTCCAGAGTTCCTTCGAGCGTTCTTTGAAATAGCTGAAGCGTGAAATTGCTGCCACCCAGCACTTGCTGTTGATCCGTTTGAGATTGCTTCAACCCTCCCTGCTACAGGTTTGCACAGACTTAGTCAAAGTTACATATTATTCAAACGTCAGGAATTCAAAAAATGGCTTTTGTGAAACTTTTACATACATTCATAAGCGGAATAGATCCTGCTTCTGTTGGAACCACTGTCTCAGGTCTTGGCAACAGATTATTTAAAACTTCCTCTCTCGTTTCTGCACCTGTTTTCTTTATCTTTGGTGAACCCAGAGTGAGACAGGCCCCATCACTAAAGGAAGCAGTGGTGCTGATTCTCTCCGCGTATGTTGACCTACGAGTAAAATTTGGTGATAGCCTCAATGAATCAATGTTACCCGGCGGAGCTGCCATGCCTTTTGTAAACAACGGGCTTGAAGGCAAGTTGTTGTTTGTCAGTGTTGAGGATGTCTCGAAGGTTGAAGAGAAGTCTCTGATCCGTGGGAATTCTAAGCTAACGTTTGCGAGGTTCGTCTGACCAAGCGACAAGGGGAAATCTCGAGAGCTAGAGAACATTGATCCAGATGTGCTAGCACTTGTGCTTGAAACCGCGAGACGTGAAGGTGCATGCAGGTGGCTAAATTTATCAGAAAATTTCTCATTGGCCAAATGGTTAAACTTCTCAGATAATTTATCACCACCCCATGCTTCTGGAGGTGTCAAGGCAGAGTCTTCACTTTTGGTTGATGCTGTTGGCGTAGTAGATCCAAAAGACGAAAAAGCAGCCCTCGTGTCATCCTGCATAATCGATGGGAAAATGTTTGAACCAAGGAAACATATCAGAGAGAATAATAATTTACTAGAGAGTAAGTTAAACTGGGTCCAACCAGTGAATTCTGTACACCACAAATAAACAGAGACATTGGAGACATTATGAAAATGACTTATAAAAACAATAATAGCACAAACCTGTTTTGGTTTCCACTCGAATATCGGATGTTCTTTGTTACCATCATCTCCGAATGGAAAGCCCTTGCTGGATGAAGGATATAGCAAAGAGGAAGGCTTTTTGTCAACAACTAATTGATCCTTATTATTGAATCCTTCACTATCAGCCCACTTCTCAACAGCTGATACATCAATAATAGGTGAAAAAACACCCATATCATCATTGAAACTGTCACTGGCACGGAGTGCATGTAGTCTGCCCAGTGGTCCACCAGGCCATAAATTACTTCTATTTGGTGTTTGTTCTGCTGATGATACATTCACAGTGCTTGTGGAAACTCCTCGGGAACCCGGTGCCAACGCGGGCTGTGGAGCTGACGATGTCGTTGAGGGAAGTGGATCCGGAATGACTACTGAATCTTCCACGGTATTGCCAAAAAGAGCCATCTCAGAAGTATAGTTTTTCTCATTCACAATAACTGGTTTTGATGTTTGCCATGATAAACTTGTTACATCCTGATCGATAAAAACAAATGCTGTTACTTTGCAGTCCAAAGTAAACAAAAATATATATACAGCATGAGTCAGGTGACCCCAACACCAAAAGGAAAAAAATTCATTGCTACCGTAGGATATTTTAAATTGATAAAGAGGCAGACAAAACCAGGATCGGGACAAGAAATAAACAACTCATAGTGATAAGTGCAAAATGTAACAATCCATGGAACCAGAGTAATTAGATAGGACATGCTAGATATATTTCACTGAGTTAAAAATGTATTGACCTCTGAATTACTGAAAGCGTGCAGGACAGTAACAGGCTGAGGTTTTCCACGGACGTCGTAGAACACTACTCTACCATTACTGGTTCCAGCTGCCAGAATGTGGCCATTATCACCAAACGCCAAAGAGGAGAAAGGTGCCTCATAAGAGATGCAGGACGAAGATCTTCTGGATCCAGAATCATAAGTGTAAAGCTTTTTGTCCATCCCCACACTAGCAATTATCTGTTACAGAAGATAATCTGGATTGTAGATTACTTAAATACTATGTTTATAAACTCTATGTCAAAGAGCATTAGACATGCTTATCAAAATTGAGGGTGCACGTGCACATGTTTACAGATAAAAAATTCCAATCACATTTATCTGACTTTTTGCGTATGTGTAAGGATTCAGCTACCTTTTCGTTTGATGGAGAGAAGGAAACACCAGCAGTTGGTGCTGAATGCTGCTTCAACCAGGACATCTGTAGAAATGAAAGCAAACCATTACAGATACCAGAAAACGTTATTTCGTGAGTCTTCAGAAAAAATAAAAGCCCTTGTCTGACTTATATTTTTATGTTTGTGATATCTGCAAACACAATGCAGAGAAAAGTTTCTTGGCTTCCCCACTCCGCATCAAAATGAAAGTTTATGAAAGCTTTTTGACAATAAGAGGAGCGATAATGGAAAATACACATTCTTTTCCACATGAATTGCAATAAGTGAAAGAGCAAACCTTTGGGCTGCGGCCAGTTGTATCCCAGAGATGCACAGTGCCATCATCACCTGCAGTAAGTAGAAGGTGTCGACTGGACCTTGAATAATCAAGCATTCTCAATACCTGGTCTTGAATCGATCAGAAAGCCAATTAGTTTGATTACCAATACTCTAACTTTCGATGGAATCATATATGTATACAAACTGAACAACCTGCCCATTTGGGTCTTTGAGTTCGGTAGCCCTTGCTCCAGATGCAAGGTTGTGGACTATCAGATCCCCACCAACACTGACAGAAGCCAAATGCTCATCTTTGCAATTGTACATCACACCCGTTATTGTACTTGTATGACCCCTCAACTTCTTAATACAAACCTTTCTTTGCAGATCCCATATCTTAACAATTTGACCAGTTCCTCCAGAACAAATGTACCTGGATCCCTTTTTGCTGAAGCTAATAGCCGATAAACATTCCTGAACTCATTATGACACAATCATATAAATAAAATAGTATCATTCACAATAAACTTGGCAGTTATTCTAGAGAAAATGCAAAGACTTAAGAAAATGACCAAAAGAGTGATCTCATTGCTTATGAAGGACCCTAAATGTAACTTTTTACAATAGCGACGAAACATATTCTGGTAGAAATCTCGATTGGCATAGTAGTAAGGACAATGGACTCAGGTGTGAGTTATGATAAGCACACAAATATTTTCGTTCTCGTTGGTTCTTAAGCTCCACAAATGTTTCTGGTTCTCAAAACTTTGTATAGAATCTAAACAGATCTCCTTCTACAACCATTAATCAAGATACGTTTTATTGCTAAGAGAAAAAGGCTGTGACTGTTGAAGCTAATGACAAGAGATGCAGAAGCACGACATGGAAATTAGAATCACTGGAGAGAATAGAAAGGAATTAACCTCAGTATCGCCACCGTCCTTTCCAGTAACTGGAAATGTTGCTAAACTTTGCCCATTTTTCCGCCACAGGGATATCTTCTTATCTTCTCCCGTACTCGCCACAACTAAATCTGCATCCCAGAAAACATAACTTCAACAAAATGAAAAAGAGAGAGAACAAATCATCTCCTCCCACTAAAACCAGAAACATTAACGAATCAAATGGTATCAAAACTTCAAATACACAAGGATCTACCAAACAACCTGTTGATTTCTTCCAGACGATATTGAACTAATAACATTCCCAAATACGAATCCCTAAAGAGCACACCAATTCAACACAGAGAAACTCAATTTTGAACAGCAGATCACAGAAAATCCAGATTTATTTGTTCTACAAAAACTCGGTTCAATCATTACATATACCTAAAATCAAAAACTGGAAATGATAAATCACTACTTTGAGCTACTTTCCCAATCTCTCACCAACCAAGGAATGCGAGTAAATTGGAGATTACTTACTCGTATGATTCCACTTGACGGAATTGACAGCAGAACCAGGAGTCGGAGTATAACTCAAAACGCAGGGATCACCGGAATCGGCGGATACGTCGAAAAGCTTAACCGTATCTCCGCCGCTCGCTGCCAGAAGGCGCCACGAAGGCTCCACCAAGTTCGACATAAGAGTCAATTAATTTTCCCGAGAAAATTCAAATTACTCGATGAATCTTTAAGAATCTGGACAATGCGGGAACTCTACTTTTTTCCTCGAGAGGACAGCAGAAACCAAAATTTTGAACCCTATGAGAGGAGAGAGCTTCGAAATGCTGCTGAGTAAAAAGGAAATTTTATTTTATTTTTCGAATTAAATTTTTTTCTCGAGCGCTTCTCTAAATGATAAAAGGCCTTTTCCTCATTTGAATATAAAATCTTTTAAATATTATTGCGATGAATGCTGTATATCAATGTTATAAATTTCTTAAAATTAGCTTTTTAACGTTTTATGATTATTTTGTGGAAACTTAATCGACTAAAATCTAATATTATTTATTAGCATATTCTGATGTTCGAGAGAGAAAACAGACAAACACGAATCTATTTAAGAGATGTTTTTAAAATCAAATAACTTATGTAAAGAGTTTTGGTTTTGGAACTGATGAGTTAAAATAAGAGGGAAAAGGTTTCATTTTAACTAAGGTTTAAAGAGTGATTAGAAGAGCACACGAGTTAGCTTGGGAACGGATTATTAAATTCAAGCTCAATTTCATTTTCATTTGCTATTCACACGCGTGAGATATATAAACATATTTTAGAGTTGAATAGTGAAAATCACAAATCACTACACTTAGCACATGAATCGAGACCGATCCTTAAATCACTATGGTTTTTGATTAATTCCGATGATAGAGTAAAAGTTTGGGAGAATTAATATTATGTATAAGATAAAAACTAAAATACACATAGAATCGATTAGCTTATATAAAATGATCGAACTCTTGAAAATATTGCAGCTTAGTTCTTTTGGTGCTAATTACCTTTTAATTCCCAACTCCTAACTTTGAATGAGCTGACCATTTTTCTGATTCTTTAGCGGCCCTTCAAGTCATTTGACCCCAATATATAGGAGCCAGGCAACTAACTATGTATATCCCAATTAGCTAAATTATACCAATGTTTTTATTTATAGATCTAAAAACAAATTTGGAGCTTGTCTCGCAATAACATAGAGACAGATTAACCAGGGCCTCGTGGTCCAGTGGTAAAGGGCTTGCAGCTGTAAGTTTCGCTTCGGGGGATCGAGTCCTGGCCACTGCAGTTTTCACATGCGGGCTGCAGCGCTCCAGGAGGCAACACGTGGAGAGCCGTTGGGCCACCCACGTGCCTAGTCTGACCTCACCGGTAGTTTAATTACGAAAGTGAGGGACCCACCGGTAGTTTAATTACGAAAGTGGAGGCCACCAGTAGTTTAATTACGAAAGTGGAGATCCGGACACCTGGGTAATCAAAAAAAAAAAAAAAAAACATAGAGACAGATTAACCTGAGTATAGACACGAATTGATCTCCAATTCTTTTTAAAATACTGTTACTATATCAACAAAAGTATGATAGGATTCGTAGCCAGAGAAACTCTCGATACGTTCAATTCATATAGGATATAAATAAAAATTCATAAGATGAAAGTTTAAGCATTAATGTACGTAAAAGCATATAAGATGTTAATGTTTTGATGCAACAATTGGATAAGCAAGCCATTTCTGTTCTGTTCTTTTTTTTTTCTTTTTTCTTTTTTTGACATCACCATTTCTGTTCATTTGATGTCGGTATATATGTGTCTGTATGTCTGTGGGTGGAATATCAAATTTTATCCGCCGGAATAAAACGGCATGTGATTTTAATTCTTATATATATATATTAATATTTCCCCAATTGTTTTTTGTTATACGGCGAATCTTACTAGATTTGGGGAAGAAGATAAAATGCAATCAAAACTAAAGAGAAGATTGACATGGAATATGCTTCACTGTTTCCGCTTGCATTGCGACCTCTCTTTTTTTATTTATTTTTCTTATGGAATAAATCAATTTATCAGATCTATTTTGATATGATTATATATAGCTTAACTTCACCGTCAAAAATCTGCAAATATATACTTTGCTGAGATCAGAATTTCTGGTAAGATACATCCTTATAGTTTAATAGAGAGACCAAATGTCAATAAAATAAAGAGAGACCAAACTATTATAAAGAAATGGAATGTGCTATCAAAGTCTATGAAGAATAAATGGGAAATAGATTCCATATCTTATGAGATCATTTGTTATTTTTCTGCAAAATTAATCCCCACAAAGGTGGACTAATGAATCAATCTTTCATCTCGAATGTGATTTGATTTGATTTATCTATTGAGATCTTAGATTGACCATTAAAACAAACAAACAAAAACGTTTTGTTCACATAGCATTCTACTTTCTTGTAAACCACATCAACGGCATAACATCTGTCTCAATATCCAATCTAACATTATCCATATAATTAAATGACATTCTCCGATCCAAATAAATATATATATATATATATATATTTTTTTTTAATTTTAACCTTCAAATAAAAAATCGAACGACCCACATCTCCTAGATAATCTAAGATATTTTGTTTTTAATAATGAAAGTTTAATATTCGAAATATGAGGCTGCCTTTGAATAAACCTTTAGTCCATACTCCACAATAGTGTAATTGAAACTCAAAAATCATATAACATTAAAAGCTACATGCTCAAGAATAAGTCAATTTTGAGTCACATGATCGAATTATTTTTATTTTTCTTTTAGCGAAGCAGATAAAGATTTTAGTGTATATACATATATGCCAAAGATCAATACTAAACACACAAGTTTTCATTATTTGAAATTTCAAAGAAAAAGAAAAAAAAAGTTTTCTTTATTTGTAAAAAGGAAGAAAAGAAGCAGGTAAAGAACTTATCCAAATGACAAAACAGGGAGTGAATTAAATGAAGAGAAGAGTACAAAAGTAGAAAAAGCAAAGTTTATCCACAGCATCTATAAGAAAGGGCACGTGGCAGTGAAAAGAGAGCTGAAGACGGCGGCAGAGACACGTGGGGATCACGTGAACCCATCTCCTTCTCATCAGAAGTTGGTTATATAACAGACCGTTGGGGCGTTAGGGCAAAATACCAAACTCATCATCTTCCATTTCTCTCATTCAACAAATCAAGCCTTGCCCATTCCTCTCTCCCTCTCACTGTCGTATACTCTCTCGAAAAAAGTTATATTTTATTTTTATTTAATTAGTCATTAATTACTACATATTTCCGATCATCAATGGACATCACGAAACCCAAAGCTCCTTCATCATCGTCTTCGTCTTCATTTGATCACCTGTTTGGTCCTAAAGGATCAGCCTCTACTTCATCTGCTTCTTCTTGTTCAACTATACTCGACTCCATTTTCCCTCCTCCGGTATCTATAACTATACTTTACACTTATATATTTAGGTTTATATATGTATAAAACCCAAAAAAAAAAAAAAAAAAAAAAAAGTGTTCGTATGGATTAGCTGATGATCTTTCATTTTGTGAACACATAGAGCGCGCGGTTGTGTAACAAATTTTGTCGAATTTAATTGAAGATTGCATGTGGATTTTACATATTGATAACAACTCGAATTTATGTATTATATATATATATATATAATACATATTCTGTCTTGAGTTTTTTTGGGAACAGATAAGGCTTTTATTCAAAGTCATAAAGATTTTTTCTAATTAGCTACACGACAAGTAAGCATAGAAACTATCAGAACCATGCATGAATCTTCTTATGGGTCATTTATACACACACATGTATACATATATATACATATATATATGTGTGGTCTGTAGTTTTTTTTTTTCTTTTTGATAAAGTTTTTGTAGTTAATAATTTGAAGCCATTTCATAATGTAGGTAGCAAAGGAGAATGGAAAGCACACTGCTGCTGAAGTTCAATGCATCATCTCCCAGGCCACTGGTAATATATATGGCCCTTCTCTTTTAGGAGACATTTCTAAAATGGTTTTCGATTTTTTAAATATTAGAAACTACTTTAGGGATAAATAAGTAAACTTAGATAGTAATTTCTAATTAAAAAAAAATAAAATTAAAATTAAACTAGTCATAAATTTTATAATTTTCATTTTTGTTAAAGTATGGTATGTGTATTGAATGAAGCAAGACATTAGTTAGGTTAATAGCATCAAACGACTTTTGGAAGCCCCAAATAAGATCAATCTCATCAAGCCATTCGTCTAATGTGTTTAAATATTGATGAATTTCAACATTCCATTTATATTCAGAATAATCTAAGAATTTGATGATGACAATGTTGTGTCAGTGAGATTTTTACTATTACTTGAATATTTATTAAGAGTATAGTTTTCATCTACTAAAGATACTCATTAAAAGGACCATTAGTGGTGGTCTCTCAATAAGTCTATCAAATAATATAAAAAAAAATTAATAGTAAAATATTATATGTTTTTTGAAAAATGTGAGAATTTTATGGATGACTCTCTCATTTGAGAGATTGTTACGTGAGTTTCTCACGTTTTTCAAAAAAATCATAATATTTTATTGTTAAATTATTTTTTATATTATTTGATAGATTCATTGAGAGACTTCCACTAATGATGCTCTAAGATTTGATCTTGTTAGGAAAAAAAAAAGATATATTCCCTTTTTATTGATCTTTTCTTCATAAGTTTAGGAATACTATATGTTGATGAATTATGCTTCTTTTTTTTTTGGTGTGTTTCCAAAGATGAGAGAAGCAGCCATGAAAAGAGAGAAGCTTCCTATTTCAGCTCCTCCATTTACTACGGAGGTCAGCAACACTATTCACCTCCACGAACCGATGGCTCCTCTACTTCTCCATCTCATCAGCTCAAAGAAACCAATGATCGCACCACCGCCTCTACTTCCAGAGGAAATTGGTGGAAAGGTAC
The DNA here is from genome assembly GCA_963667165.1 of Barbarea vulgaris. NCBI lineage: Eukaryota > Viridiplantae > Streptophyta > Magnoliopsida > Brassicales > Brassicaceae > Barbarea > Barbarea vulgaris. Next base: position 25,793,954 of record OY763891.1, read on the forward strand.
TTAGTTATACTATAATTGCTTAGTAATCTTTATTCTCAATTCACTCTCAAGTCAATGCATTGTTTCACTGATGCAGGTTCGTTGTATTACTAAGATCAACCTAACTACTAGTCCACTTGATTCCCGCAATGGCCATATGTATCGACTGCATTCATATCCGTAACTTTGCAGTGTGATCTTCGGGATTTGTTTTTATGTTCTTCCATCTTTTTTCTTTTTTGTAATCCCACATTTTCGAATTTGATAGTTAAAGAGGGCAGTTAATGGACCGCATCTATGACTAATGTATCACAGACAACGGTAAATAAAAAAAATTATAACACTCATGATCTCAGTAACACGTCATCATATCATGATCAAGTATCGTTTTTTTATTGAAACCAAGTCATACAACTGTGAACATGTGACAATTTCGACTGGTTTTGAAGAACATGTCTTTTGCTCTCTGCCTCTTGCTTCAAGGCAGAGTATAAGCTGCAATATAAACAAGTAAATAATTACTTGATAAGCCAAATATTGTATCTGCAATAAAATAGAAAAGTCGATAAGCATCTTGTATTATTACCTCCACATCTGTAACCGATGGGACGATCAGCGATGTTGCAGCGTTTAGGAATGGTCATTGAGATATCCGGCTTTGCTCCAGAGCTTCTAGCTGTGGAAGAAAGCATGACAGCACAAAGGCATTTTGGGTTCTTCCCCATCTGTCTCACTCGATCACAGCAAGTTGGAGACACTTTGGCAGATTTGTCTTGTGCAGCCATTGCACAAGGAGCCAGCTTTATGGCTTCTCTATCCGGGGGGTTTCTCCCGCATTCTCCAGCTCCATAGACCATGGTTTTAAGGCTGTAGATGCAGAGAACTAGGAAGAAAATGCGAGATAAAACGTAGGTTCCCATTCTTGAAGAAGACTTGATTATGCATATACTACTTGTGGAACCTGAGATTTATAGCGATTGAAATAGCCAGAGGATATGGCTGGATCAAAGAAATTCCACACAGAAGTAGTGGAAGAAGCACTAAAGGAACATAGTAATTACTTCACCTAATCAGTAGCATTAAGGGCCTCAAAGCGCATAGTTATTATAATCTAAAGTAAGGTCAGGCTGCACTTAGTCTCTAGCTAATCATTTCAACCATTGAGAAAGCAAAGAGGTGTTTTGACATGACAAAGCAATAGCAGTAACCAAAGCAATAAACTTGAGAAGTGTGAGATATGTGAGATAGTATTACATAGGAATACACAGCACTAGAGACAACTGAAAATCTCTACTCCGATCCAAATGAGGAACATATTAAAGTTGTCTCTTTTGATGTTTGATTATTCCAAGTAGGGTAACAAAAAAAATGGTTCTTTGTACAGTAACTCTGCTTTATCAATTATCCAAGAGATCAAACCAAAGAAAGCATCAGAAAAAGCATAATCTCATCACCCATATCCTCGGATCGAATCAGTCTGAATCCACCAGTTAATATTCCTGATAACACACAATGGACTAATCCAATCTTAATTCAGAATATCATCTATCCAAAACTCAGACATTATACTAAATCTGAAAAAAAAAAACATCAAAGATTTACAAGAACACATATCAGCATAAGAATAATTCTCATTCTCATTCTCATTTCCATCATACAGACAAACATACACTAATAGCATCAAACATGGAATCAAAACCATGTCTCTAACGAGTAAAAGCATAAAGCATAAGAGAAACATAGATAAACAATGCACAAGGAACCAAAATCAAGAGCGGCGCAACAGCTGCATAAGTATGACCACTCGCACCACAACCCAAAGTCCCAAGCTTGATCTGAACAACATTAATCAAAGCCAACATAAGGAACACACACCCGCTAACCGATCCTAAACCGGAAATCACCATTCCAAATCTAAGAGCTGTCTTATTAACGTAATACACCACAGGATCAATTCGAGAAGAGAAGTGAAACGAAGCGGCTATGTTAAGCCTCATAGCTTGTTTGAGACCTAAAGCGATGAGGCTCGAGAATAGGAACGAAGCGAAGGAGTAGACATGGAAAGCGACTAGATTCTCGGCCATACGAGCTGTTGGGTTGCAATTAGGGTCGGTGACGAGGCTGTTGTCTGGATCGGTAGGGTTCCAAGCTAATCCGATGAAAACTGCGAGCGTGAAGAGAGAGTTCACGTTGACGATTCCGTCTAGAGCTGTGATGTGAATACTCGTCGTCATTTTCCTCTCCGGCAGATTCGGCTATTCTGAGAGTTTCTTCGAGAAATGAAATAAAAGAAGAGAAAAAGAAAGGGAAAAAAAAATTTAAAATGAAAAAGATTAAAAACGCCGTTGCCGGGGATCGAACCCGGGTCACCCGCGTGACAGGCGGGAATACTTACCACTATACTACAACGACTTTGTTGTTCGAAGTAACATAAAATTTATTATATATATATTACACGTTATTTGTTGGGTTGCCAATAACTTCAACTGGTACACCAACCAGAACAAATTTGATGAGAATTTTTGTTACGGCTACTTCCATTTTTAGGCTACTTTTGATCTGATTTGGTTTGCAAAAGTAGACACTTTACCATTTGGAAAAAAAGACAAAAATACAAGTAAAACGTATCAAACAAATCAAATCCATATCTTCAGAAATTATACATTCTATTAGATCTTAAGAAACAGTGTACTTTGGTGGACCCTTTTGATGGACTGATGTTGAATCTCTTTTCTTGTCTTCTTCACCTTCTTTAGTCATCTTGCTTATCACTACTGCATCTGAATTATCTGATGGATTCACGCATACTCTCAGTTTTGACTCCATGCCAAGATAATTGTTCAACACTCTTCTCACTCCAAATCCTCGAGAAGGAAGACCTTTCTCAATGGCTTTGTTCGTGTTCTTGCTGGAATAAGAAGGTGTCCTCTCTCCTTTTCTGGGGCTAATCATTGAAGGAGAGAAACCTGGTGTTGTTGAGAAGCTTGTTCTGTATGGAGTTCCTGATGCAGATATTAGATAAGGGATTGGTACTACTTTCTTATGAGCTATAACACTGACTGTTGGGTTTGACAATAGATTGTTATCATCTGATTGCTTTGTTAAGTCGTCCACGTAGAGTAAATCATCTATTCTTGCCATGATGTTTGATGCTAAGCTCTCTACTGCCCTCGAGTAGCTTTCGAGGATTGATTTCCCAATATCCTGAATATTTCAAAAGGAAGTAAGTATAAGTAAGAACAAGAAAAGCCGTTGTTGTTATTATAATGTAATGTAGACAGAGAAAATGAGTTATAATTTGGACCTTGTTCCATTGAATCTTGCTAATGTCTAGAGAAGTCTGTGTTAGAGATGGAAACCGTTGCTTCAAGCAACGTAAGAGAGTTTCCGATCTCTCCACAAGCAATCCCCTTTTGTCTCCAGCAGCCATTCGTTCTTTGACCATTTCCCATGATAACTTTGGAGTTGAGCTTGAAGTATTATTTACTGCAAGTTTTGTTTCAACTCTTCTGCGCCAAACATATATCGAAGCTTCCACTCGGTTTGCGATATCAAGCGCAATATGCTCAGAGGACAGATCAAGGCAATCAAGAAGACGCTCTGCAGAAAATTTATCAGCGGTTATGTACTTGTAGATAACATCCCCAAGACAGGATCTACCATTCTGCACCAAATGTTTAATGTCAGAACAAAGATTTTCTCAGGATGGTATTCATAAGGATGTTCTGAAATTAAAGATATAAACCTTTGGAATTGATTCAAGGAATGATTCAGGAACATCCATTTCGGTTAAAGCAACGCTGTTAATTGCCATTGCAGCTTTAAGTATCTGAGTTGCACATTCTCTCTTGTGATTCAACTCTGTCCTTGCTTCTTCAGTAAGACCATTAGGTGCTAAACGAGGAACAGGCAACCACCATTTCTCCTCTTGACGCTGAATCTTTCTGCGGAAAGAAGCTGAGCCATCGTTTTCCGAAGCTACAATCCCTTGATCAACATACCAGAACTCGGTTTTCTTGAAACTAGCCAATATATCCTATTGCAAAAGAAAATTGGATAAAGATCAGGTTTCACTTTGAGAGGATCATTGTAGGGAAGATAAGTGAAACTCACGAGAAGCATATTGTCTAGTTTACGAAGAGCTGGAAGGTTGATGAAAAGATCAAATCTTGGTCGACAAGTCATGACCTGAGAAAGATCCACAAATTTGAATCATTCAAACTCAAGTAATTGCAATTTTTAAAATCAAGAACTTACCTCAAACTTTTTTCCGTCTGGATAAGTTTGTGTTGAAGGTGTCAACTCAACGATGTGATCACTGACACTAAGAATCCACTCCATTTCCCTTCTCCACATATCCTTCTTTTCGCTTGAAAGTGGCTCTAATCTCCATAGTTGTCCAAAAATCGTAGCTAAAAAATAGAAACATTTAGTTTAAGTACTTTGAAAATATTTGGTTTTGACAAACACAAGATAAACTTTTTATATATTTACCACAGAGATTAGTGATGGCGTTGGAGATAGCTAAAGCCGTGCACACGCCTTTACCAGAACCTGACATATCTTCACCAAGCAACAACTTTGCAAATCTCTCCTTCATCATATCCACATCTAATTCAAAATCAGATTAACAACAAACAAAAGAACACATAAGATCTTAGAGAACTTTTTCAACATAATTAAAATAAAAGCTTCGATTTTTATTTTTTTCTCTAACCTGCAATATTCAGCTCTTTCCCTTTAAACCCAGAATCATCGTCAAGGGTCGATTTCTTATTATTTAATTTAACGTTTTCATTCGAATTCTTTCGGAAAGAGGCTTTTCTTATTGGCCAACCCAGAATCTGCGGCGGTGGTGGTGGAGAAGACGAAGCGGTGGCGGAGGAACTCTCGTAGCTCGATCCGCTCGTACTGCTGCTGCTTCTCTCTTTTGACTCTGTTACTATCTCTTCCACCGATTGAATCAAATTGCTTCTTTTCTTCTCGATCCCTGCGCAGCTCTTCACTAAATTCTCCATTTTCAGAAACAAAATTCGAATTTGGAAAACTGTTTTCTTTTGCAAAGACCCAAAAGAGTTTAGATAACAACACTATAAAGATAAGAACATGTCTTTTGTGAGAGCAAAAGGTAATGAATTTGAAAAAAAAATCGGCTGATATAAAGTTATGCTCTCTGTTTCTCTTCCTCTGTCACGAGTAGAGTAATGTGTGAGAATAGTATTTGACTTTTTATTTCAAAACATTATATTATCTTTTTGGCGGACAATTCTCTCTTATGGTGTGGGGATATTACGGTTCTGTCCATTGTGATAAATCAAGAATTTAGTATTTTAGTACAAATGGCATTTCGTGTTCTTATTAATCATGAGGCTATAATTAGTTACATAAATGAGACAGGTGAATTACCAAGTTGACATATTAACTAAAATCTTAGAAGATTTGTAAGTTTTTTTTTTTTTTTTTGGATAAAATTGTAAGTTTTATTGTTTAGATGGAGTAATTAAATTTCACGTTTATAGTTAAAATTTAAAACGTAGAAGATATTACATATGAATCAAGAAGATGGTCAATTTTAGAATGTTTAAATGTAACTGATAATATCTTTCTTTGTGTTGATAATTTGAGGGTTGAACAAATTCTGTTATTTAAGTACCTATGATAAGTTTGAATTTCAGTTTAAGATTTTTTTTTAAATCAAATCAACCAAAAATGAAAAAGAAATAAAAGATCACTAAATGCAGAGTAGAAAAAAAAAATTATACACAAGAAAATGTGGAGTGGAAACATTCTTCTTGAAGAGTACCAAAATTTAATGTCATAGGCCGCCAATATTAAGATTTAGGAGTTGAAGATTAAGTGATTTATGCAGAGTTTTTTTTTCTTTGTTGTCAGAAAATAATGCAAATGGTAAGTGAGTGGCATTTTCCGTTAATATGGATGTTTATGGTATGCAATATAGTAATCTGTGGATTATATTCAAACGCAGTGGTCCCATGGAAATTCGTTTTAAAGTTCGTAGCCGTTTAATGCCAAGTAGGCGTAGCTTAATGACTTTGAGCAAATGAAAATTCTTTAATTTGAAAGAGTAAAATTTGTTATATATAGAACTTAAATTATTATTTTATACTATATCATACCTAGGGCTGGGCAAAATAACCGTAACCGAAAAAACCGAACCGAACCAAACCGTAAATTAATCATTCGGTTCGGTTTTGGTTTTGCTTAAAAACCCGTTCGGTTATCATTATCAAATTATTTTGGTTTCGGTTCGGTTTTGGTTTAAAACCGTAAAACCGTTCGGGTTTTTCGGTTTTTTAAATTTACATTTTATACATGCTTAGATAGATACTTGAGTTACCTAGTTTAAATAAAGTTAACAAAAATATTTTAAATATGATTGCACAAAAAAAAAGATACAAAAACTCTAGATATATATATATTTTATATATAATCTAAGGTTTTTGGCCATTCATTCACAATTTATTAGAGTTTCATAAAATTGTTCTCGCAAGCCACATCACTAGATTTGACTTCTATTCTCTTTATTTTTTCACTATAATCGATTTTAAGTTTTGATTTTTCAATTGTTCGATTTTCATTTATATATGACTTACAAACTCAATGTTTTGATTTTAAGTTTTTAATTATTATTTTTATACAATCAAAATAATCTACAAAAACCGAAACCGAACCCAAAATAAACCGAACCGAATTAATTTCGGTTAAAACCGTTAAAACCGTAAACCGAAGAAAACCGAACCGAATCAAACCGTATTTCAATCGGTTTCTAAATGGTTTCATTTTCTATAGAACCGAAAAACCGAAAAACCGAAAAAACCGAACCGGAACCAAACCGTAAACCGGAATGCCCACCCCTAATCATACCTACTAAAAAAATGTTTGCTTGTCGAAGAATGTATAATTTAAACTAAATCAAAATGAAAGAACTAATTTTGTTTAGGGAATTAGTTTTATCGTACCGTTACCCCGAACAAAAATTCTTAAGCAGAAATCTTTACTTTGATACCAAAATAGTTAAAATGTATTTATAGGATGATTGACCATGGGTTTTTACTTTTTAACTACGATGAAGAAAAAAAACATCATAAAATAAATGAAATGTTGTACTACAATCTTTTAGTACATTACAATGTCCATCAAATCTAGCAGTTCTGAAATTTGAACTTCAACAAAGTCCATCAAATCTAGCAGTTCTGAAATTTGAACTTCAACAAAGTGACTGTGATGCTATACATTACTATTGATATAAAGTAAAAAGGTAATATACTAATATGAACCGTCTAAATTTGAATTGTTAACAGCATAAACAGTTTTGTTTATACAAAAAAAAAAAAAAAAAAAAAAAAAAAAAAAAAAAAATTCAAATGACTTGTGTATAGGTATAGTACTTTACTAAAGCGACAGTTTTGACTTTTTGGACACAGCACTCGCATAAATTTTCCTTTTCCCAAATGTTGTAAATTTTAATTTAAAGGTATCGATATCGATTTCTATTCTATTTTCTTTATTATTATCCCGCCTTCCACATTCAATCTCGGTTTTCAAACCGTTGTCTTCATACTTTTTTGTTTTGGTATATGTTGTCTTCATACTTTAATTGTTGCTGCTGTTTATGCACCTTTTACAGACTTCATGATTGAAATTTCCTTTTTACATTTTAAAAATCTCGTAAGAGGTTTGAATTAAAAGTAAAACTTGTTCTGTCAAAAACGATCGACCTACAGATTCTTTATTTAGATATAGAGAGATTATGTTTAGTCATTACTTAACATTGATAAAGATAGGACAAAATTTGGTTCCACATTGTTCAGTTCCATTCCTTGTTATTCCAGATTAAGAAAGAATTATCACTTTATATTAGGTGCAGAATGCAATCCTATAGACAAGCATTCACTTGCGTTCGGTATGACCATTGGAAAAATCTTGATGTCCCATTCAAGTTGAATCCAATATTAACTAACAATATGGTGCTTAACCGTCGATCATACGAGAAAAAAATCCACAGTAAAGAAATGTGCGAGTTTATCTAAGCTAAAATGAATAATTATGTTTGCTTGGTGTCGAGATCTAAACTAAGAAAACTAAAGAAAATTAAAAAGGAATATCAGAAGGTTTTCTATGAGTGTCAGTGGTGTTCTAATCTGTAGAATGATTCTTTTAAATGAATTGATAAATCCTTATGCTAAATTTCTAAGCTTACGGATTGAGAGCACAAAGTATTAACCTGACTTCAAGTCTAATACAGGCGTTAATATTAAAACTGTCTAATCATGGTTCAAGACACGTTTAAAAAATAGCAAAACTAAATAAACAAGGGTTAGATAATGAAGCATACGTAAAATCCACCAAACCAAATATGGTTTAACCACATGTCAACTACTCAACTTAAACCCAAATTAACATTAAAAAAAAAAAAACTTAAACCCATAAAAATATACTCACAAGACAATTAACATGGTTTTGTTGGCATGGCTAGTCTTTGAACGTTTTTTGGAAAGAGATATATCTTGACGAAACAGATCAAACAAAATTCATCATTGAACCAACTCATAAATTCTGTACTGTTTTAAAATTTTAATAGTCATGTACAATTGTTGTAAAGCATTAACTACCAAAATTTTGTTGTTGTAAGCGCTTGATTGGCATGTGAGATGAATAGTGAAATCGCAAAATATGATTATTATTATTTGAGCTCAATAGAGTTTTTTAAATAGGTTAATTATAAAATGTTGTGGTTTTTCTAAACATGTGAATTAATTTTATTTTGTTTGTAATTATAATTAAAAATAAATAATTCATTTGAGTTTCTTTTATAAATCAAAAATCATATCGAGGAAACGTGAAAACGTTAATGTGGTAAACTTTTTAATGTTATGAAACGGTGACATATTTGATAAAATCACGTTTTCAACTATTTAAGAATCACGTTCTAAGTTATCTGGAAAGTTTGTTGCTATTAAATGTCCCTTAAATGTATTAAAGGATGAATAAGAAGTAGACAACAGAAAAAAAAAAACAGATATAAATCACAAGGAACAAACAATCATCTACGAATTCGTCGGTTTCGGTAGGACAAATACCAAAAGCGTAAAGCCGCAGCTCGTCGGCTCCTTTATCCAAATCATTTGATATTTTTTATTTCCAGGAATAAGGAAGACAAATTTATCCAGAGGAGAAAGTTCTTCTTCCTTGTTTCCTTATATCTGGCTGCAGATCCCAGAATCTCTCTCTCTCTCTCTAATCCTCATTCGCTCCTTCTCTCCCTTGCATCTTAAGCAAAGGTATATATTCACTTTCTCTCTCGCTGCAATCGGTTGGTACAATCCTGAGTATATTATATATTGTATTTCTTCGTGGAATTTGATCGAATAGTTCTCGATTTAGATGTTTGGCTTTGATCGATATGAGTCGCTTATATTCGTATCTCGTTTGAATTTCAGCATCATTGATTGGCAACTGTGAGACTTTCTGATACCTCTGGAGATTAAACATAATTCATTAAGGAATCTGGTTTTTGGATTCAGATTTTTTTTTTTTTTTTTTTTTTTGGATTTGACATAGCTTCAGTCTCGAATTTCGTTTTGACTGGTAAAGGAATTTGAGTATTTCTCCAGGTTTTAGTTCGCTGTGTGAGTTTGTTCTTCTTCGTATTTTGATAACTCTCTTCCATTATGTTTGTATTATTTAGGTGTGCAGTTTTGGGAGATCCACAACAAGATCATTAGTGCTGTTTCGAATTTGGTAATTGATGTGGCCTCTTTGTTTTCTGCTTAACAAGCTTTTGAAAGTTGAAGAGACGAATCAGGAGAGATCAGATGGACATGGAGATTCCACTTCTTCAAAATACTGCCAATTCGATCTGTTCTTGAGTAATGGAAAGTTCAGAGATGCAGGGTTGCCATCCTCGTCTCGTATGGAAGTAAGAGTTTTACCTTTCGATATTCGTTTTTTCTTTGTCTCTCTATGTTTGGTCTCGATCTAGTAGGCATAGAAATTGAAAAGTCTATATTTGCTGCAACTTATCGCCCTCTTTGGCACATTGCTGGTCCTTTTTATTGCTGTTAGGTCCCTCATGTACATCAGTTAGCTTCATGGGATTGTGGTCTTGCTTGTGTTCTCATGGTTCTCAGAGCAAGTGGCATCACCAGCTGCACTATTGAGGATTTGGCTGAGATATGCTCCACAAATAGGTCTGCTTATATCTTGAGAAATGGTCATCAGCTGTGTGATCCTACTACATATATATTACATGCCCTGTCTGCTTCTTAGAGCTGATAACAGTTGGCAGGGAATGCTATCTCAGTATGGTACTTACTATCAAATTTTGACATTTCTGCAGCATTTGGACTGTAGATCTCGCATATTTACTGCACAAGTTCTGTGTGGAATTTTCCTATTTCACGATAACATTTGGAGCAAATCCGAACTATTCCATTAAGGAATTTTACAAGGTATTTAATTACAGATCGCAAAGACCTATAAATTCTTGTTTGATAGTTTCTCATGCATCATGTAATGCTGTGTGCTTCATCGAGTATGTTAGAGAAATCTTCATGCTTTTCCAAACTTCTGAGCATGCCTGATTGATTTCTTCTAAGAAGAAAATGCTCAAGATGACCTTTTTGACAATCATGATGCAGGAGCAGCTCCCTCAAGATCTGGTGCGTGTGGATTTGCTCTTCAGGAAAGCTCATGAAACTGGCATTACTATACAGGTAAAACCGTTTGGCCAAATGTTTCTACTTGAACAAAAGTTCTGGCTATTGTTTTGTTCCATTAGTGTTGTTAAAATACATGGCCAATTTTTTCTACCCAGAGATGATATCACGACTTGATTTTTTGGTGTACACACTTCCCTTTAAATCGGTACATTGTTTTAGCATTTTCTGCGGGAAGTCACATGTCATCAAATCTTCCCTTGTGTAGTCCATTTATGATTTGGAAATCAAATTCAATCAACCTCTTCATTTTTGCAGTGCAGATCAGTTAGTATCCATGAGATTTCTTGTTTGCTACTGTCGGGGAACTTTATTGCCATTGCATTAGTCGACCAGGAAAAGCTAAGGTCAGTTCTCTCTCTTTTATTGTCATATATTCCCTCTAGTCAGATCCCTTCATCAATAAAGTTTAGGTCCTTTACGAGAATATCGTTTTTCATTGGTTTAAGTATTTGTGTGCCTTTCGTGTTTGTCAAGAAGTATGATAAAGAAGTTGCATAGTGTTCATGCTCATTTCTTTTTTTACCTTTGCAGCAAGTCTTGGTTGGAGGAAGTGATTGTTGCTGGTCTTCACTCCAGCAATTCCAGCTACACCGGTGAGAATTGTCCTATAGCCTTAAACTCTGTTTTTCCAAAATTGGGAACCCTCTCTCTTATAATGATTGGAAATCCAGAAACCAAGACCAGACAAAAAGGATCATTGTTTTAATTAACACACGCTTATAACTAGAAACTCAAAAAGCAAAAACGTTATCAAGCTTCACCTATTGACCTTCTTATTAAGTTTGGCTTGGAGGCATTCATTGGATTTCCCCGTTTCTTGGTGGAGACTGCATTTACTAAATTTCTTACATCTACTTGTTTCCTTGATGTTTCCAATAGGTCACTATATCGTGGTATGTGGCTATGATGCTGTTAGGGATGAGTTCGAGATCAGAGATCCCGCCAGTTCCAAGTAATTTCTTGTTATATCTCATTGCTTTAATACTTACAAGATCAGTGCCTTCCCTGAGATATTGTTTTAGGAATGAGATCAAATCTAAACAAAGTGGAAAAATATGTCCATGGTGTTAGATTCGAGTTTTCATTACTATTTAGGAAGAGACATTATTCAAATATCGTATAGCTCAGGAACAAGAGAGAACACTTAGACATCAATTTGGAACGGCCATTACTCAAGTAAATAATTCACAAAGAAATTTCTCGCAGGATAAACGAGAGGATCTCGTCAAAATGCCTGGAGAATGCCCGGAAATCATTTGGTACAGACGAAGATCTTCTCCTGGTAATCTAAGAAACATGAATTGTTTGTTTTGGCTTGTGTAATCAATCCCCCTGTTGTTCATGTATTGTTTTATGGATTTGTGCAGATAAAACTTGGAGACTATCAGGAACCAGAACGAATATTAGATTAGTCGTCATCATCATCAAATCAATTCTGGATCATAGCGAAACTTGATCGTCTCTTCTCCCACAAGAACATAAGCTTCAAAGTATACATCTATACACTTCTTTACGTATACATAAAATGTACATGGATTATGAATTAACACAGTATAGGCTTGTATTTTTATCAGACTTTTATGTTTCGAAGCAGTTTATGATTCCTACTTCTTGTACAAACAAATTGGTTTCAAGTGAGTGTATAAAGATTTGATTGGTTCAAGTGTTTATTTTCCACTCAATGTGTTGGCCAAGCTTTGTAATCTGTATCAACAAAAAGTAATCCAGAGTCAAATATAACGTACCGAATCAAACCGACCCGACCCATACCATGGCATTTGATTCGATTTTTCTTAAACCGAGTTTAGATTCGGACCGAACCAACATTTGTCAGCAAAGATTCGTTTGAAGATGGTTCCATCTTTATTCTGTCTACTAGAACCCTAGAACCCTAGAACTCCCAAAACCTTCTTCTACACTTCTCAATCCAATAGATATCGAATTTGTTCATCGAGCAGATATGGAGGATCGTGTTTTCTCATCGGTTCACTCCACAGTTTTCAAGGAATCCGAATCGTTGGAAGGGAAGTGTGATAAAATCCAAGGATACGATTTCAATGAGGGAGTGAATTACCCTAAGCTTCTCCGATCCATGCTCACCACTGGGTTTCAAGCTTCAAATCTCGGCGAAGCTATTGATATCGTCAATCAAATGGTTTTTTATTCCCTTCCATTCTCGAATTAATCAAAAAAAAAATAAAGTTCCTTTTTTTTTCATTCGTTTTTGGTGAATTAGTAACATGGATTTGAATTGTATTGAAGCTAGACTGGAGACTGGCTGATGAAACTGTTATAGCTGAAGACTGTAGTGAAGAGGAGAAAGACCCATCGTACAGAGAGTCTGTGAAATGTAAAATCTTTCTGGGTTTCACTTCGAATCTTGTTTCATCTGGTGTTAGAGATACAATTCGATATCTCGTTCAGCATCATATGGTTAGTGAGAACACATCCATGTTTAATTATCGAGCATTGAGTTTGAATCTTTAGTTGGAAGTTGTTTTGATTCTTAATGCTTTCTGTAGGTTGATGTTATAGTCACCACAACTGGTGGTGTAGAGGAAGATCTCATCAAATGCCTTGCACCCACATTTAAAGGCGATTTCTCTTTACCTGGAGCTTATCTGCGGTCTAAGGGATTGAACCGAATTGGGAATTTGCTGGTTCCAAATGATAACTATTGCAAGTTTGAGGATTGGATCATTCCAATCTTTGACGAGATGTTGAAGGAACAGAAAGAAGAGGTGCTTCTCGATCTTTCCTTGGATTGTTTAATGAATCTTCTGTGAAAGTATACCTTGTGTTGTAGTTGTGATTCAAACATACTTCTGTTTGTGAGTTGCCAACTTTAATTAGTGGAGTTAGATTTTTGCTTCCTCTCTTGCATCATAACTTTGTTGATAATACTTCTTCCTCTGGTTTTTACTTGTAGAATGTGTTGTGGACACCTTCTAAACTGTTAGCTCGGCTGGGAAAAGAAATAAACAATGAGAGTTCATATCTTTATTGGGCATACAAGGTAAGAAAACTTTACCCTTTGTAGTATATTCGGCATACTGTTTAGGAACTCCGAGATTGAATTTTTCTCGCCTGTTGGTGGTGTTTGTAGATGAATATTCCAGTATTCTGCCCGGGCTTAACAGATGGCTCTCTTGGTGATATGCTGTATTTCCACTCCTTCCGTACCTCTGGCCTCATTATCGATGTGGTGCAAGGTACGTCTTTCATTCAATGAGGAAATGTCTTAGAGTTTTCTTACTTAGTCTAGTGCAAGAATATTGTAAGTAGCAGTGAATTGTAGCTTTTCGAGTTCAGCACCAGACTTTACGGTTAGTTGATAGCTAAAGGTGTAAACAGGAGCTAGTGGAATTCTCTTGTCAATCAAACTCTTCTATAGTAGTCTTTTGGTGAATTGAATAAAGTAGTTAATCAATTTGAATCATTTCACAATATTACTGTTTAATGCTGGATTATAAGATATGGTCATTGAACTAGTTAATGCTTTACAAACAGATATCAGAGCTATGAACAGTGAAGCAGTCCATGCAACTCCAAGAAAGACTGGGATGATAATCCTTGGAGGGGGCTTACCGAAGCACCACATATGTAATGCCAATATGATGCGTAATGGTGCAGATTATGCTGTTTTCATAAACACAGGGCAAGAATTTGATGGGAGCGACTCGGGTGCACGCCCTGATGAAGCAGTGTCTTGGGGTAAAATAAGGGGATCCGCTAAAACCGTTAAGGTCTGATTCAAACCTGCTTCACCTTTCTTCACATCCTGTACTAATTTCTCACGCAGTGGTTCTGAGTACATATTTGATATTGGGACGTTCTTGCAGGTATACTGTGATGCCACCATAGCTTTCCCGTTGTTGGTTGCGGAAACATTTGCCTCGAAGAGAGACCAAACCTGCGAGTCTAAGAAGTAAGAAATGGCTTTTGCCTTCTGATTTTTACTCTGGTGAATAATGACCAGAAAACACTCCACATTGATGTGGCTGTGACGCAAATTGTACTTTAGTTTCTCTTAACTTAAAGTGATTCAAAGTGTGTTTGATTAAAAACACAAGAGTCTTGTGGTCATTGATCCTTGGCCTTTAAACAATATTCACTATCAACAACACATTGTGGTTCTGTGATATGTATGATCATGCCCAAGATCAAAACATGTCTCTTATGTAACGAGCCAAAAATATTCAGACTAACATCATTTACAAATTTATTAAACATTTTCCGTTTTACTGCTCTACCCTATTTTTCATTGGTTAATTATTCGATCACCCAATAAGTGACCTTTTATGACTTAACGATAAAGCTACTCAAGATGATAATAAAAGAAATCAAACACAAAAATTAATATTAAAATCGAGTTTTATAATGCATTATTGATCAATGTCAATTCACCTCTATAAACAGAGCTACGACAAAGGGGACAGTCCTGCCTTTGTTCATGTGGAAACTGTGATTGCACTTTGATAAACAAACCACGACTTTATTACCACCATCATCATTATCATCATCAACCTTCTTCAAATCCTCAAGACATATTGGACAAACACAATTACACAACTATGTCTTTAGTCATCGCCTCAATCTCAACCATAACCATGCGTATTGTTTTCGGTATATGCGGGAGATGGTGATGGCGGAAGAGAATGCGTTATGGTAGATTTATATATATAATTATATACTTTCATTTTATGGTAAATATATCATAGGACTCATAATTAATGATTATATATATTTGCTCTTAAAGAATGAAAACATTGATGGGAAGATACGTACGTGATGATTGCATAATGTAGAACACATCAAAATTTGAAACATTTTTTGTTTTTCAAAAATTCATGAAGAATATTAAACACCTAATTTACGAAGAATATCAATACCGAATTTGTCATATCATATTCAACAGTTATTAAACAATACCTATTGCCCTCTTAGAACCATTGAAAAAAACTTATAAGACTTAAAAATATACATTGTATGTACTATGTAGTCTAAACCGACGTAGCCAACGTGTTTCACGTGTCCTCCAAATTATAGACTCCCTTGCACGTTTCAACCAGCGATGTATATCTTATATATATCATATTCCCTTAAATATATGAGAGTATGATACGTCCGAAATTAACGCGCTCTCACTGCGTATGCCTTTCTTAACGCTGGACACCATGTTACACGGTGAACAAGACACGCTACTTAACGCTTGATTAATTTCTTTGGCCATTGACTTAGCCACTCACTAATTTTATTTTATATTTGAATATTTTAATTAATATTTGTTTAGCTTAGCTACATAATTTCTTTTAAAAGATCGGATGGGGATTTTTCATCTTCGCCAGCATTAAAGTGATTTTCTTTTCTCATTTTTAGTAGTATCAAAATTGGAACTTAATGAGATGCGATGAGATTATTATCAAGTGAATACAAAAATTTAACCATAAATTTGCAACTTACTCCCTCATGCCACTAGTGAGATGACATTTATTTAAATTGAAAGAGTTTTATTTTTGAATAGAGGATAAATTAGGTTTTTTTGTTTTAAAATGATATTCTTAAAAAAAAAAAAAAAAACGAAGGGAGTATTACTGGCCCGATCGAGTATTACTCATTATGTGATACAAAAATGAAAGAGATTTTTAATATAATTAAATTTGTGAATTTTTTGCAATATATATATATATATATAGGAATCTAGAAGATTCATGAGATCTTAGAAGATATTGACTATCAAGTAATATTGTATTATACTATTCTACATTCATTCATTTTGCAATAATGTCTATTTTAAAATCGCCCTCGCTGGCCTCGCCGCTGCAAGTAGGCATGGAGGTTGTGCAGGCAATTATATCTGATATCCCTATAAATTAACGCCCAAACATGGCAAAGAAATCTCACTTTTCATTATTCTTATCGTCTCGATCATATTCAAAAAAGAAAAAAATGGCTCAGATGAGACTCACCGACGTCGCTGTTACAGAGTTCGTTGTAAACCAACGTAACGGAGTAAAAGGTCTCGTCGATGTTATGTCTCCAAAGACATTACCGTCACGTTACATCCAACTCCCTGAGAAGCGAGTCACCACCGAGAAACTCATCAAAGACGTAACAACGACCGGCAAAGGCGGTTTATCATCACCGGTGATTCCGGTCATCGACGTTTCAGACTGGAAAAATCCAAATGTTGCGGAGGAGATCTGTGAGGCGGCTTCAACATTAGGGTTTTTCCAGATAGTGAACCATGGAGTGTCGGTGGATGAGCTAAACGAACTGAGAGCTGCTGGTCGTGGATTTTTCGGTTTGCCCGCGGAGGAAAAGAAACGGTATTGGAAGGGAAGTTCAGTGTCGGACACAGCTTGGTACATGACAAGTTTCAATCCCTACGAGGAGGCCAAGTTGGAGTGGAGGGATTTTATCAAGTTTGAGTATCGTCCCGACCAAGTGGACTTCACTGCTTCATGGCCTTCTGTATGCAGGTATAACTCGAGACTAGACTGGAGATTGTTTGTTTTTTTACTCAAAAGTAGTATATATATAGTCTTCTAGACCTACATTCATGCATGGGATGATTTTTACTTTTTAAGGAAACATTTTCAAAAGTTACATTTTAAAATAAAGTATCATACATTATTTAGGAAACTTAAATATGTTTTTTTTGAAGTTTTCATAAATCAGTTCTATGAATATTTATCAAAAAAAAAATTGAAAGAAAGTAAATTTAAAATTATATAACAATTACAAAGAATTAAGTAAATGTAGTTGTTTCTACTATAATTAAAGAAAAATACCCTAGATTACTTTATTGCATACAATGCAAATAAAGAAAGTAAGTTTGATTTGTGTAATAGATGAAAGTTTTAACAAGGATTTGTGGCAGGGACGAAGTTGTAAATCATTCACATAGGATGAAGCCGATAGGTAAGAAGATTCTTGAAATACTAATGAACAATCTAAACGCGAGCATGGACTACTCCAAAGAACAAACTCTGATGGGAACTTTGAGGATGAACCTCAACTTTTATCCCGAGTGCCCTGAGCCGAAGCTCGCCGTAGGAACAGGCCGTCACTCCGACATAAACACCCTCACGCTTCTTCTCCAAGACGACATCATAGGCAGCCTTTATGCTCGTTACGGTGACAAGTGGCTCCATGTCCCACCAGTTATGGGAGCCATTGTGGTTAACATTGGAGACGTACTGCAGATTTTAAGCAACGATCGGTACAAGAGCGTGGAGCATGTGGTGATGGCTAATCGGTTTCTTAGCCGGATTTCGTTTGCGTTTTACTGCGGACCGAATAATGATTCTGAAATCAAGCCACTAGATGAGGTGCTCGAGAATGGTGAGAAGCCATTGTACAAGAGCACGGTGTATTCGGATTACATGAAATATTTCTTTGAAAGGCCACATACCGGTAAGAAAACTATCGAATGGATCAAGTTTCCATGAAAAGATAAAGATGATGTGCTCATGCATAGAATGGAGGTGGAAGCTTGAAGAAGTTGGATATGTGCGTGTGGACAATGTGTTCACTGATAAGATTGGTTTATGGTTTGGGGAAGGTTAAGTTAATTCCGCTACTGTATGTGCAATAATGAATGTATAAGACTAAATAAAACATATAATGTGATGCGTAAGGTTTTTTTTTTTATGTAGTATGTAGTATGTTTTATGGTTGGAATTTTTATATTTACATAAAATAATACTCCCTCCGTTTCAAAATATAAGTCGTTTTGGGTTAAAACACGCATATTAAGAAATTACTTTTACTTTTAAAAAGTATTACTTAATATATATAAAAAAACAATTCAACCAATTAAAAAGAAAAACTGCATATCATTATTGGTCACACAATATTCAATAAAGTAAAAAGCTACATAGAAATACGAAAACGTCTTATATTTTGAAACACAACAAAATTTCTAAAATGACTTATATTATGAAACAGAGGGAGTATATATATATAATTTTTTTTTCTTGTATACTTAATTATCTATACAGCAAAGGAGACTAGGAGTTATGATCGTGTGAAGTCATAGACCTTGTTCTGATGCTATGAAAGTCGAATTCAGAGAAGAAATAGTAAGAAAGTTAGTTTAACGAGATTAGAATCCAAATTGGAAATTTACAACTGGCCAGAGATCTATTCTGGAATACACTAGAATGCATCGCTATGATCCTATGAAGCCGGAAACTTGGTCTTATGGTCATAAATTAAATCCACCAGTCAATTATCAATAAAAAAAGACCAATCAATATATTTTTATTATTGATATGATGACAAAAGCATAATATCTCTAATGGTAATACATGTGTAGAATGTCTTAATAAATTATGATTTTAACTTTAAAAAAATTGATCAATCACAAAACGACACATGTATGTAGAATGTCTTAACAAATATTTTTAGGGTTTTATATAAGACACTTTTATTTTATCTCTCTTCCAAAATGTCTTAAATTTGTATTAAAAATATTAGTTAAGACATTTCATGTATAACCATTGGAGGTGTTCTTCTATCTAAATCTAACTACATGACAAAAACATGTCTTCATCATTTGATTATTTTAATGCTTTTCATATTTAAAATGAAAAAGAAAAAGGATACAAATAAATAAATGGCACCAATCATACTCACCGATGTGGATCCCACGGATTACGTACGTACGTAGTAATCAATGTAACGGAGTAGTAGATCTCGTACGTCGAAGCTATATCTCTAAAACAACTGCATTCACAAGTGTCGCGGAAGAGATCTACGAGAGAAAGAGGTTTTGGGCATGTGCAACAGGGCATGTGTACAAGATCCATAACAAATTAATAAAAAAAATTAGTGTATTTTAAGATCTAAAATAATTAAATATATATATTAGAGCCCATATTAAAATTTTGAACAAAGCCCAATTTTTTTTTTTCTATTTTTGAGCTGTCTCTGGAACTATGCATAGAGTTTAGGGGACCTAGCTAAGCCAAATGGCGAATGAAAAAAAGAAAACCAAAAAAATTAATTTACTTTTATAAATTACTGTAGAGTGTAGAATATTAGTTCTATTTTATAATCTATGAAACGGAGTTTTAAAGTCGAGAAAAATAGTACTAAGAGATATATATACCAATATAATGAATGAACTTTTGAAAATTTTAAACCCCAATATTAAAAGTTCTCAAGTTCCAATTATGGATTATTCCGTGTCAGCAAGCAGCCAAAACCCCTAGATATCTTTGTCAAAAAAAAAAAAGAAAAAAAAAAAGATAAGACTCGATAGTACAAAACTATAGTAACGTTTTTGGTACGATGTCTGATTGGACGGATCGGAGTAACCATATTAATGAGGCAAAGTATGTGTAATTTTTGTTTTCCAAGGGTCAATACTCAATCACACATTTGAATGATTTTTTTGTCTAAGTTGAATGGATATTGACATGTTATTCAAACATGAATTTTCAAAAATCTAAGAATATACAATTTGGGGATTTGTCAAAGTACATACAAATCTCTTATAATTTGTAAAAGTGCAAACATTCATCATTTATTTTTTATTTTGTTCTTAACATCCTACATCCATTCATCATTATTCATCTTACTCAACATTATTTATAAAATAAATTATTAATTATACCCATAATAGTTTCACGTCTTAGTAAAACAAGTGGCCGAATCAACCCTATTCGTTGACCCCACACCGGAGAACGGGTACAAGCCGGAGAGGATGTTTTCTTGTGACAACAAACTGAGATACCTCCTCCATGCTAAGCTTTTCTGGTTTAGAACCATCAGGCATCTTCCAGTCAAACCGATACAAGAGATTCGCGAAAATCTCTTCAAGCAACGCGATACCATAGGCCATGCCGGGGCAGTTCCTTCGACCAAACCCGAAAGGAGCGTACCCTTGGTTTCCCATGAAATCAATGTTCTTTTCCATGAATCTTTCAGGGATAAACTCATCCGGGTTCTCCCAATCCTTAGGGTCACGTTGGACCGCAAAGAGATTCACCAATACTTTGGTATTGGGAGGGATGTCGTAGCCGCCTAGTTTTATCCACTTTGGTGATGTTTGCCTTGGAACAATCCCCGGAGGATGAAGCCTCAATGTCTCCTTGATAATACATCTCAAATAATGCATTTGCTCTATTTCAGCATTGCTTATCTTAGATTTGGTCCCAACTACGCGTTGTACTTCTTCTTGCGCTTTCTTCAAAACTTCAGGATTCTTTATGAGTTCGGATAATAGCCACTCAAGCTCCAATGCTACGGATTCTATAGCCGCCACAAATGTGCCCTATAATTGGATCAAGAAAAAAAAATCATCAATATCGGACCTCTATGTATGAAAGTGTCTAGAGACATATATATATATATATATATATATATAGTATAATGAATCAACAAAACTACATGTTACACAAACCTCCATGACAGCTTTAACGTCGTAGTCAAGTTTGTCTTCGTCTCTTAGACGAATAAGAACGTCCACGAAGCTGTCCTTCTCTCTTTCATTGATGAGTTTCTCCATAAAAACGTGCAACTCCGAGTAGGTACTCTTTAGAAGAGTTGTAAAACCTGTGAATCTATCGATCCAAGCTAAGCTCGAGAACAAATCCGCAACAGATAAAAATCCCATGAGATTCTTGAACTTGAGGTCCCAATCCAAAAATTTCCTTGTAGTACTATCGTCTCTTTTGTAGCTACCAGTATACGACCTATGAAAGACATTGGTCACGACTGTGTTGAACATATCCGACATATCGATCTCTTCACCTTTTACGTTTGAAACATTAATGGTCTCCATCATATTTGAGATTTCTTCATCTCTCATCGTATGAAATCGGTTCACGGCATTTTTGTTCGAGAGATGAATAGCACCGACCTTTCTTAACTGCTTCCAATGATCTCCATAAGGATGATAGACCATGTCTTTGCCATTACCCTTTAGAGGATCAAGGCTAGCGATTGCGGGCCGGTTCGAGAATTCTACGTCGTGATTCTTTGTGATCTCTTCAAGAGCAGCAGCGGAGGACACGACGAGGTACCGAGTTGTTCCAAGGTTTACGAACATGAAAGGTCCGTGCTTGAGGGAGAGGTCGTAGAGTGATTTGTGGGGTAAGTTACCGATCTGGTGGAGGTTTCCGATGAACGGAAGCTTTGTGGGGGATGGAGGAAGGTTTAGCTTTCTTGATTTGATATTTCGCTTGATAAGTGCGAAGATGAAAAGTGGGAACAAAGCACAAATACTTAGAAGGAAAGGGTTTGAGTAGAAGGTGATTTGCTCCATGATTGTTTTCTTTTCTAATTTGTGTGATCAAATACTTTCATACAAGCCTTCTATTTATAGAAGTAAAAAAGGGTTATTAGTTTACCTTGGTAGAGAGTTGCAGTCAAAATAGGCAAGCTCCTTGATAATATATCATCAATATAATAAACAAAAACCCGCGACCAAGAAGATTGTTATTACTCAACTACATGTACTAGAGTAATTTTTCTTTTTTTTGATAAATAAAATATAATACAGTACTATAGTTAGAAGAAAAGTTACGTTGCAGAGCGAAGAGAGGAAGATTAGTTACCTCATATCTTTGTTAATTGTAACATTTAATATTTTCACTATTTGTTTATCATAAAAATAAGAATTCATGTTTATTTTGGTCAAAGTCAATGGTTGATGAAATAATTCATGTTTTATTCTTTAAATTTGAAAAAAGTTGAGGATTAAATGACTTTTCTTCCTTGTGAATATATTTTGTAGAGATGGACAAATCATATTATTTGGTTTAAAAGTTCGGTTTCTTTAGTTTTCCTGGGACTATTGTCATGTTTTTTTTTTTTTTTTTTTTTTTTATTGTCATGTTTTTGAGATGAAATATGAGGAAATAGACAACTTATTGTATTTCTCTAGTGAGTGATTCTGCTTTCTCCAACTTTTTGGATTAGAGAAAGCAGATCAGATTAACAACGTTTATCGTTCTATGATTTTTGCGCCGTTTATATTTTTAATCACTTTTTAAGAACTCTTTTTGCTGATCTTGTCTTTATAGACTTTTATGATCATCTGGATTAGACTGGAAACCCAGGAATTCCACTTTAACTTAAGCATGTGGTTGAAAGAAAAAGTGGGAAAAATAATAATCCCTCCGTTTCATATTAATTGTCGTTTTAGAAGTTAAAATTTATTTCATAATATTTGTCGTTTTGTGTTTCCAATGCAAATGTTTGGTAAAAAATCTAATTTTATCCTTATTATTTTAATGTTTGACCAATCAAATAAAACCAAATAAACATTAATTAGGGTTAAAATAGATAATTTAAATATTTTTTTAATATGTGTTAAACAACCTTAAACGACAAGTAATTTGAAACGGAGGGAGTAATAAACAAATTGACGACCTGAAAACAAAATGTGGAAGAAAAAAAAAACTAAAGTCAAAAGTCTTTGCCGTGAGAAGAGATTGGTATTTGGAAACTAGCCGGTTTGCCAAAGAATTCCGCATTACGACACTATGTAGGGTAATGAGTGGTCCTCCCTCCACGTTTATATGTTCTCAGTCAGCAAAGGAGTGTAATATTATGCATTATTTATCGTTTGAATCCTCCAATAAGTGACCAACGCGTTTCTTAGATAGTACGTAGGAATCGACGACCAAACAAAAAAAAAAAAAAAAATTTACGTAGGAGCCACTCTACCGTCCGTCTATATCGACATTTTTGGCAAAACCTAAATTCATTCATGTAGTACTACTATATCTACTTTGGGAGACTGAATCCAAAAGGATATTTAGATTTTCGAATTTAAACACTGTTGAGTTTGTATATACGAATAATCACTTCTTCACGAATCAGGGACCGTTTTACAATTAGTTTTTACTCTACAATTTATCTAAATTCGTCTAGTATATGTTGATTTCGAACACAATATTTTTAGAATTATTCGACCCAATTACATGAATTACATTCACGTAAACAATTATCAAACAACAAAATCACGTAAACTACAACTACATATCACCTAAGATTCAATAAGTTGCCGTTTCCTTGCTGTAATTTTGTCGGTAGCCGAGTGTGAACGAGATTAATGGTATATACGATCTTCATCTTGTTTGTTCACAATTGACCATTTCGTCTAAGAGCTGTCATGTACTAGTCGTTATTTATGTTAATAGGTTTTTATTATTCAGTAGATAAATCGTTTATTGACTGTTTCCTCATTTATTGATTCCCTCATTTATTTAGCGGTAACCAGCAATATATCAATTTGTAGCAACGGTCAAATAGATCCTTTTATTAAGACTGCTATACATTTTGCATTACACCATGTTTGAAAATCAATGACTTTGATAGTCATACAAAATAATTAATTATATAAATATAAATATAAATTTTAAATTTTATTTGAATGAACATGATATAGTAGTATTAGTATAAGTTATTAAGAGGGAAGGGAATTACTTAAAATGACCGTTACTATAGCTAACAGAATAACCGCTATAAGAAAGAAAAAAAAAGTTAACAAATTCATCGGTGAACAGTATTGGATGAAAAAGTCGTGGATCTTTGAAAGAGCTAGATCTTTTTTTTCTATGCCTTTTTCTCTTTCTTTTTTTTTTTAATTTTTTTTTTTAAATATAAATCTCTACGGACTATTATGTGGGGACCCCTATTATGTGTCCGTCATCTTTTTTTTATTTGCTTGTATTGGCTTCATAAATATTTATTTGAAATAAAATAGTAAATTTTCGTAATTTTAAAAGTAAACGTTATACACTCCAGGAGACAGATTTTATTTATAAAAAAAGTTGTACGGAAGCGGTTTAAATTTAGGGTAAGTAATCGTAATAATCTTAACACTTTTGTAATTCATCGTATTTGACTACACACATAAATAAAAATTAAATTTGTGAATTATAATACTGCCTACATGAGATTAAAAAAAAAAAAGCAGGAAAGAACTGATCATGCTGATAATGATATTTATGACCAGTGGACAATTCTGTGGAATTTTACAAGCACCGTATTTAGCCATTGGACTATGGTGCATGGGCTCACGTACGGTTAGAGAAACCAGTTGGAATCCCTCAAACAAGGGAGATTTGAGCGTTACATGAAATTAATCATTGCTCAAATCTATGACGTAGAGATTCCATTTAATTAGCTCCAATCATAAACATTAAAGTGATATATATTTTGCTAAGCGACAGTAACATTGAAAGAAGACGTTTTATTCCAACAAAGCCAAACACAAATTAAAGGAAGAATTTCCTGAATTGGTTGAAAATTTTAAAACACCCAAATTAGGAATAACAGATATATATATATAGAGCTAAAAAGATGATATATAATCAACCAAATGTTCTAATGATCGATATGCCGAACCGTTTTGTTTAACCGATCTTCTTACTTTATCCTTAAGAAGTTCCATCTTCTCTCGGATTGCTTCTCCTTCAGTTTCCATCAGTAATCTCCTTATCGCTCCATCAATCTCATTCCTCTCGATCCGACCTTCTAAATGTATCCCAACCATCCATACCTCAGTAACAAATCTTGCATTTAGCAACTGGTCCCATTGATTAGGCATACAGATCATAGGGATGCCTTCACATACACTCTCAACCGTCGAGTTCCAACCATTGTGTGTCAAGAATCCTCCAATGGCTCGATGCTTTAGAACCTCTTGTTGTGGGGCCCATGTCACGATCTTTCCCTTCTCGTTAAGCTTCTCGATGAACTCTTTCGGGATTGACTCAATCCATTCTGTTCCATGGACGACAGAATCAACCCGTACGACCCACAAGAAGGGTTGATCGCTGTTTCTTAGACCCCAAGCAATCTCCATTAACTCTGATTCGCTGATGGTCGCGATGCTCCCAAAACTCACGTAGATCACGGATTTGTCTTCTTGCTTGTCTAACCATGGAATGCAAGTCTCGTCCGGTGCGAGCAAGCTACTAGACGAGCCTGGGAAGTAGCTATGAGAAGGTCCTATCGTAAAGATCGGAACTTGAAAATCTTCACGTGCTTGACCCAATGAGTCTTGCTCCAACTCGTCACAGGACATGAATATAAGACCTGAAGAAGCCTTTGTTGTTTCCAAAATCATTTCCAAATACGAGTCTAGTAACTCTGTTTCTACATCAAGAATCCGTAAAAGATCTTTGTTTCGAAGCGGTGTAAACTCTTCAACTGGATCATTTTGTTTTGAATCTGTAAAACAATATATTGAGATAGAAAATCAAAAATATAGTTTTTGGATAAAATATTGTTGGAATTAACACCACCAAAGTAAATTTACAGATCTTGATTAATTATTTTTTTAATTAAAGATAATTTATCTCAAAGAAAATTTTAATTAGTAAATCTAAAAGGCTTGTACAAACTAATAGAACCAAGGTATAAAAAATCAGGTACTGTCACTTCATATTTCTATAACGACCAATAAAAAGGCCACTAGAGGTCCATGTCCTCGTTGAATGTTATTATTATTACTTAAAACCCACAAATCTGTTATTTCAAAAGACGATCGGACCAAGAAAGTCAACAATATAGGAAAAAACTGGAAATCATATAAGACAGTTATTGGTAAGTGAGAATAATACCATGTAATGTAAGATACATTTCACGACGGAGCTGAGGAATAATAAAATGGCTCCTAAAGAAGGAGACTTTATAGTTAGCAAGGACCAATCTCGGGAGATTCAAACTCTGGGCTAATGGTTGTGTGAAGACCCATCCAGAATCATCGATCAAACAGCTGATCCTCTGTTTATCTTTCTCTGTTTCTGAATCTGCAGATTGCAGCAGTTTAATCAAACAGTCACGAAACGGAGATACGCAGGTTCGGTTGAGAAGCGTTAATAGAAGTGTGACATCGTGAGTTGTTGTCTCTATTTCCGACAAGCCATCTGGGATCTCAAGGAAGGTGAAGAGAGGGTGGCTTGAAGCTTTTGGCGCGTTGAAACGCGTGTGGATGACAGTGATGGAGAAGCCTCTTGAATGGAGGATCTTAGCGAGCTGAATCATCGGGTTGATGCAGCCTTGTAATGGAAGTGGAAACAGAATCACTCGTAGGCCATTAGTCTTAGCCATTGAAGCTTTGTTCTTTTGGCTTTCTCCTAATATTTCAGTGAATGCTTTTTTCTTTGATATAAGATGTCCCTTTATATATTGTTGTTAATCACGTCTATAGTGGAGATAAAACTATACTCTTTCATATAAGATACCCATATAACACAAGACATTAATATAATTGTCATCACGTCGATCGAGAGTGGAAACAAAACTTTAATCTTCTCGATGTGCAAATAAAGAAAGACCTGATCCATTTTTCTTCTAGGGTACGTTACCCATGGTCTAATTTTTTTTTTTTTTTTTATCAGATGTCTTCAAAGGGACAACTAGTGGTCTAATTTTATTTAGTGTTACTTAAGGGAAATTGATGATAAAGAAATAAAAGATCCGTTGTATACTAGTAGAGGAGTACGTTGCAGGATAATAATAACACAAGTTGCAGCGACAAGATCCGTTGTACTCGTAGATTGCAGGATAATAACAAACCCTGGCCATATAAAATAGTCGCAAGTCTTTGGTATAGTTAATTTTGGTTTCAGTTCAGTTTGAATTTTTTTAATTAGTAACGCTACTAATCAAAATTAGACCTATGTACGTGGGGTAATAATTTTGTTTTACTTGGAAAAAATTATATATTATGACTTATATTCTGGTAGTTATTTTCTTGACAAAAAAGAAGGAAAAAACCAAACTAACAATGATTATATAATTAAACACTAATACTATTAAAACCAAACTACATTAAAGATAGATATGCCAAACCGTTGAACTCTTGTTTAACACAAAGAACAAAAAAGAAGAAGATACATATATAGCTAGAAAGATAATATATAATCAATCAAATGTTGTAAAGATCGATATGCCGAACCGTTTTGCTTAACCGACATTCCTACTTTCTCCTTAAGAAGTTCCATCCTCTCTCGGATTGCTACTCCTTCACTTTCCAACAACAATCTTCTAATCGCTCTCTCAATCTCATTCCTCTCAATCCGACCCTCTAGATGTATCCCAACCATCCATACCTCGGTAACATATCTCGCATTTAGCAATTGGTCCCAGCGAAAAGGTAAGCAGATCATAGGGACGCCTTCACAAATACTCTCAACCGTCGAGTTCCAACCATTGTGTGTCAAGAACCCTCCAATGGCTCGATGTTTCAGAACCTCTTGTTGTGGGGCCCATTTCACGATCTTGCCCTTCTCATTAAGCCTTTCGATGAGCTCTTCCGGGATTGCCTCGATCCATTCTGTGCCATGAGCAACCAAACCAACACGTACAACCCACAAGAAGGGTTGGTCGCTGTTTCTTAAACCCCAAGCAATCTCCATTAACTCTGATTTGCTGATGGTCACGATGCTCCCAAAACTCACGTAAATCACGGATTTGTCTTCTTGTTTGTCCAACCATGAAATGCTTGTCTCGTCCGGTTTCAACAAGCTACTAGACAAGGCTGGAAAGTGAATATGAGAAGGTCCTATCGTAAAGATCGGAACTTTAAAATCTTCACGTGCCTGACTCAGTGAGTCTTGGTCCAACTCTTCACAGGACATGAATATAAGGCCTGAAGACGCCTTTGTAGTTTCTAACATCATATCCAAGTATAGATCTAGTATCTCTGTTTCTACATCAAGAATCCGTAAAAGATCCTTCTTTCGAAGCGGTGGAAACTCCTCAACTAGATCTTCTTGTTCTGAATCTGTAAGAAAATTTAAACAAAAGAGTTGCTTGGTCTATCCCGAAAATGTAGGAAAGGTGAATATATTTTATTTTTTTTGTTTGGTAAATTAGGAAAGGTGAATTTCCATACCTAACTTCTTAAACTTCACCAAAGTAACTCTAGGTATATAAAAATATTATTGAAGAAGATGAGTTTTCAAGTTGAGTAGTTTTATTTAGTAGTTAGAGTCAACTACACAGGAAATTTAAACAATATAGGAAAATGTTGTTAATCATATAGTATAAGACAGTAAATGGTATAGTGAGAAATAACAATACCTAGTAATGGAAGATGCATTTCACGCCGAAGCTGAGGAAGAACAAAATGGTTCCGAAAGAAGGAGACTTTAAAGGTATTAAGAACCAATCTTGGGAGATTCAAACTCTTTGCTAAGGGTTGTGTGAAGATCCATCCAGAATCATCGATCAAACAAGTAATCCTCTGCTCTGTTCCTGAATCTGTAGAATGCAACAGTTTAGTCAAACAGTCACGAACCGGAGACTCACAGTTTCGGTTGAGTAGCGTAAGGAGAAGTTTGGTATTGTGAGTTTGTGTCTCTGTTTCAGACAAGCCATCTGGGATCTGTAAGAAGGTGAAGAGAGGGTGGTTTGAAGCTTTTGGCGCGTTGAAGCGCGTGTGAATCACAGTGATAGAGATACCTCTAGAGTGGAGGATCTTGGCAAGCTGAATCATGGGATTGATGCAGCCTTGTAATGGTAGTGGAAAAAGAACCACTCGCAGGCCAGTACTATTCTCCATTGAAGCTTTCGATACGGAGGCAAAGATCCTGAAGTTTCAGTGAAGGTATACAACTTAACAAATCAATACTATATTATTATTATTATGTTAATAATGGAGACAAAACTCTACGTTTCTCGATGTGATAATAAAGGAAGACCTGATTCGTTTTCCTTACTCTCAGCTTCACACCTAACAAAGCACCATAACATGTGGTTTAATTTTAATTAATCTGGTTTAATAAACAAAGGCCTGGTTCGTTGCACTTGTACATTTAATAGATTAAAAAAAAGTGGCTGAAAACGTGGCCGTATAAAATCGTTGCAAGTATGGTTTTAAAAAATGGTCGGTATGGTGTTTGTAACTAATACACTGCCAGCAGGTGGAGCCACAATATCCTCCTAACAAGTTATTTTAACTACTCCTATCATAAAAAAGCTGCCAATGAGTAATGACACGTTTTTTTTCATTTTTGGTGAAAAAATGATTACACAAGTTTTCAGGAAAAAAAACTTTTAAACCTAACACTAAATGACTAATCTATCACTTTCGAAATATAATTCTTCTTGCATTCTGTTCTCTAAAGTCGTTCATCAAACTTAGATGCTCCAATTTTCCAAGGGCCCATTTTCCAACCATCTCTTTTTGAAATCATACCCCAAATCAAGCCCATGATGCCCAAAGATTCCCCTAGAAAGTTCACAGGATTCACAAATCATAAAGCGGGTACAATTGATTTAAACGACAAAGCTAGCATGATAATATACGATCAACCAACTCATCTAGGGATCGAAACGACGAGCCTCCTTGTTTAACCGATCTTCTTACTTCATCTCGTAACACTTGGATTCTCTCTCGAATCTCATCTCCTTCCAATTCAGCCATTAGTCTCATCACAGCTCTCTCAATTTCTCTTTTCTCTATCCGACCTTCCAAGTGAATCCCAATCCTCCATACATCAGTGATGAATCTCGCATTTAGCAGTTGGTCCCACACAAAAGGCAAGCAGATCATAGGAACCCCTTCACATATACTCTCTAGCGTTGAGTTCCATCCATTATGAGTCATAAATCCTCCCGTAGCTCTATGCGCAAGAACATCTAGTTGAGGAGCCCATTTCACTATCTTCCCCTTACCCTCAAGACTTTCCATGAACCCTTTTGGTAACGTTTCGATCCAATCTCTGCCGTGGACAGAACCAGGCCGGACAACCCACAAGAAATATTGGTTGGTGTTTCTTAGTCCACAAGCAACCTCCAAGAATTCAGACTCGCTAAGACTCACAATGCTCCCTAAGCTTACGTAAATAACTGATCTTGTTTCGCGCTTATCTAACCATGGAATGCAACTCTGGTCCGGTTCGAATAAGCTGCTAGAGGAGGCTGGGACGTCATGGATGTGAAATGGGCCAATGGGGAATATCGGAAAGGTGAAGACTTTGTTGGACGTAGCAAGTGAATCTTGGTCAAGCTCTTCGCAGGACATTACTATGAGCCCTGAAGCTGGCTTTGTCGTTTCAAGTATCTTATGCAAGTAAGAATCGAGAGGCTCACTCTGAGCAGTAGTTCCCATTATTCGCGAAAGATCTTTCTTTCGAAGCGGTGGAAACACCGCAACTAAATCCTCTGCTTCGGAATCTGTAACAAACATGCCAAAAGTTCACGATCTACGGACAAGATTTTTCTTTTGCATCTTTGATGGATTCTGTAGTAAAAGGGTAATATCTCAAAATTTTCCTCTTTCCAGGGTTCTAGGGTTCTAGGGTTTCTCCAATTATTGGAGTAAATCTTCTTTAATTGAATAGAATTACCAAAAGAACAATGATCTATTATGAGTCGAAGCCGTACCTGGGAATGGAAGAAACCCTTCACGGCGAAACTGAGGAACAAGCAAATGTCCGAGAAAGAACGAGAACTTATATGCACAGAGGACAAATCTTGGAAGACTGAAACTTTCCGCCACGTCTTGTGTGAAAACCCACCCAGAATCATCGATCAAGCAGCTAATTCTCCTTTCCTCTGTTCCTGAATCTGAATCAGGTTTGATGAGTTTAGCCAAACACTCTCGAAATGGGTTTTCACAATTGTTGTTGAGAAGCGTGAGTTGAAGCAAAACATCCCGAGATTGAGTCTGGGTTTCGGACAAGCCGTCAGGGATCTGTAAGAAGGTGAAGAGAGGATAGTTTGAAGATTTAGGAGCGTTGAAGCGCGTGTGGATGATGGTGATTGAGAAGCCTCTTGAGAAGAGGATTTTTGCTAGCTGAAGCATAGGGTTTATGCATCCCTGTAATGGTAGAGGAAAGAGAATAACTTGTCTCTTGTTTCTCGTCTCCATTCAAAGTTGGTTGTTCTTCCTCCTCTCTTCGAAATTGATTAACCGTAGAAAGCAAAATTAGGATGATGGATAAAATTTTGAAGAAATGGGGACTATTCAATAAGACAAGTTGTTTAGTCACTGGCCCCTACCACTACCATAGACATAAACGATCAGTGACAAGTGTACATGACTATGACACGGAATGTTTTTTTCTTTTTCTTTTTTTTAGAGATAACAAAGACCAGCTGAATTTTGATTCAGTAATAAATCTAAATTGTTTTGAAAAATAAACTACGTTTTGTTTTAGCATATTTAGTACGGTACTTTTAAATACCTGAATTATTCTTATTATTATTTTTAGTTTTCTATATCCAAATTATTTGACCTTTAACTTAATCACCCATCTTGATACATCACTCATATAACGAAACCACAAGACAAATTTATGAGAATGATGTTTTTTTTTTCCGGTTAAGGAGTAAGTAACAATATGAGTTTTTTTTTTTTTGCATTTTTAGAGAAACGTTGAGGTATATTTAGCAAATATTCCCAACTTGCAACGATAGTAAATGATTAGCCAGAGTCTCTATAGATCGAAAGGACGAGCCTCCATGTTTAACCGATCTCGCAACCTCATCTTTCAGAAACTTCATCCTCTCACGAATCTTTTCTCCTCCACTTTCCACCATTAACATCTTCACAGCTTTCTCAATCTCATTTTTTTCAATCCGACCCTCCAAGTGAACTCCGACCTTCCAAATATCGCTCACAAATCTTGAATTCAGCATTTGATCCCAACCTCCAGGTAAGCAGATCATAGGAACCCCTTCGCATATACTCTCTAGCGTCGAGTTCCAACCATTGTGTGTCAAAAACCCTCCAATGGCTCGATGCGCAAGAACCTCCTGCTGTGGTGCCCATTTCACAATCTTTCCTTTCTCTTCAAGGCTTCTCATGAGACCTTCAGAGAGCGGTTCGATCCACTTTGCACCGTGTACTAAACCGGGGCGTACCACCCACAAGAAAGGCTGTTTGATGTTGCTTAAACCACAAGCAATCTCCGATAACTCTGATTCCGTTATGTTCACTACGCTTCCTAGACTCACGTAGATAACGGATTTATCTTCTTGATTATCTAGCCAGGGAATACAAGTCTCGTCCTGTGTGAGTAAACTACTTGATGAAGCAGAGAAGAAGCTGTGAAACGGGCCAATCGCAAAGACCGGAACCTTGTAAATTTCGTTAGCAAGTGTCAAGGAATCTTTCTCAAGCTCTTCGCAGGACATGAATATTAGCCCTGAAGATCTCATATTCGTTTCGACCACAATACGTAAGAACGGATCGAGTTTCTCTCCGTCTTCCCCGAAAACCCTTGAGAGATCTCTCTTTCGAAGCGGCGGAAACTCAGGAACAGAGTCCTCTGCTTCCGAATCTAAGACACAAAAGGTTCAAAACCATCTTAAATTTTTGATACCCACAATTTAACAATAGAGCATTCATCAGGTGAATAACTTTGACTTTTTTTTTTTTTTTTGTTGGACAAAGTAACTCCAAATGGCAAATGATATGATTACAAAGTTTTATACAAATAATTAATATACTATATGTCAATGATATGGGGCCATGGCAAATCAAAAAAGAAGGCAATACTATTAAATTTAGTGACCCTATTTTAATAACATGACTCGTTACTTTTAATAAAATAGCATAAATACGGGTGGGTACGAAAAGCATTTTGGTGAAACCTTGCAAATATTTTAATTGTATATAAGAATTTACCTAAATTTGTTTTGCTGTATAGCAAAATTAACCGTTAAAAACAAGAATTTGACTAAGAATTAACCTGAAACATGAAGAAATTTGGTTCGGAGAAGAGGAAGAATCGGGTAGGCGTTCAAGAAAGTAGCTTTAAAGGTACAAAGAACAAGCCTGGGAAGATTCAAACTCTCCGAAACAGATTGTGTAAAGAGCCATCCACAATCATCGATCAAACAGCTAACCTTCTCTGGTTCTTGCGATTCCAACAACAGCTTACGCAAGCACTCACGAAACGGAGACTCAGCGTTGCAGTTGATTTGCGCGAGCAGAGACATAACATTAGAAGTAGGAGCTTCGCTAATCTGTGTTTCAGACAAGCCATCAGGAATCTCTAAGAAGGTAAAGAGAGGATGGCTCGAAGCTTTTGGGGAGTTGAAGCGCGTGTGGATCACAGTGATGGAGAAACCTTTAGAGTGAAGGATGTTAGCGAGCTGAAGCATAGGGTTTATGCAACCCTGTAATGGAAGAGGGAAGAGAATCACTCGCAAACCATTTCTCTTCTTCTCCATTGAAATTGAAAAATGCTATCTCTGATCTTTTGGGTTTTCTGGAAAAGACCGAATCTCTATGTACTTTTTATCCAATCGTTTGTTTATTCAGATATGGAGAATCTATAAAGGAGACAAAAAGCTTTATGGCTATGTGTGTTTTGGTTTTGACCCATTCAACTTTCCACCGGTTTTGTTGACGTTTTCGATTATTATACTCTTGTCTGGTCTCTATCAGATATATTGAGATTTTTTACTTTTCACCCCCGACAATTTCCCAAGAAATATTATCCTTTTTTTCTTTCCTTTTCATAGTAATTACTATATTGTTTTATATAGCAATAATGTCTTATATTTTATCTAAATCATTTTTTAGTATTATGTCACATATGAAGAAAACTATCACCTTTTTAAAGTAATTGTTTTACACGTTTTTTTATATATATTTTTGATAAATGTTTTATGTAATCAATAATATTTACTGAAATATTTCTTTCTAAATATAGTTTTGATAAAATATACATCTAATATATGAAAAATATATAGTGTTATTTAACTTTTTTTAGAGGTTTTTTAGGCAACAGGATCTTTTGTCTAATAATTTTTTGTAAACATAATTTTCTTATTTTTTGAACTCATTATTTCAATTTTTATTTTTATTTTTTTTGTTGGTTTTTTTTATTTATAACTGTTTTCATCATTATATAGCATTTTAATTGTATGACTAAAGAAACATGTATCATCCGAAAATCATTGTCATTAATGTTTTGCACATATCAAATGATCTTTATGTAAGTGCAGATACATATATTACTCAAATGATCATACAGCTATATTAATTAATCGTGTTGTTCTCTCTATATCCACGTGTCATTATGGAACTTTGACTTAGTAATAGAGATGCAAATATTTCGGGAGTGAATGAGAGGACAAATCACTTGTTCCTTCCTCTTCGTCTTCCCCAGTTTCCCAAATTGTCTCTTCCTTCAAAGCTTTTCAACAATGGCAACGGAGCTCAACTCTAAGAATTTCCCTGTTCTCTCTTACGTCTTGGGTCGTCTTCCTTCCTTCACCGGCAGGTCCTCTTCCACACCAACCTCCTCTTCCGATGTCGACGCACCACCATCCAAATCGGACCCCTCTTCATCATCAAACGACTCTATCGAGATCGTCACTCAGATGCCTCACTTGGCTCATCCTGATGTTATTGCCTCCATGACAAACGCCATCGCCGACGTGTCTCAGACCCGATCTGTTCTTCGAACCCTAGGACCTAGACCCGATCACGAAACCGTCGACAAAGCTCGTGCAAGGCTCGCTGAGATCGACGCGTCTTTATCGGAATCGTTCGAGGAGATCGCTCTATCTCCGACAGATATTGACGTGGCGGAGAAGGAACAGAAGAGGAGAGAAGCTGTCGATCAAGAGAAAACTTGGTATAGCTCGATCCTTAAGCTCAACGAGCTTCATGAGTCGTACGAGAAGCTTTTGAAAGAAGCAGAGGAGAGGCTTGTGAGGATCTACGAGTCAGCCGAGAAGAATGCGGCGGCGGTGGCGGAGGAGGAAGCTGCGGAGGTTGAAGTCAATGAAGAAGTTGTGAGTATATTGCAACAAGCTTCGGTGAATCCATTGGACCGAGTTGATTTGTCTGGTCGGAAACTGAAATTGCTCCCTGAAGCATTTGGAAAGATTCAAGGTCTCCTTGTCCTTAATCTCTATAACAATCAGCTTGAGGTCAGTTCTAAATTCCAAATATTCGTAATCTCTGATATGTTATATCAAGTGTCAAAGATGTACACTTTGCTCTGGACTTTAAGTCTTTAGGGTAAATTCTGATATGTTATGTGTCAAAGATGTAAACTTTGCTATGGAATTTGAGTCTTTAGGTTAAATTCTTAGGTATTGGAATTGGATTGATTCTTGTGGTGATGCCTAGATTCATACCAGTGAGTGTTTGCTACTCTTGTTGATCAAAGGTTATGTATGTAACAACAGGCTATACCTGATTCAATAGCTGGGTTGCAAAACCTTCTCGAACTCGATGTTTCCACGAATTTTCTAGAGACATTGCCTGATTCGATTGGTTTATTGTCAAAATTGAAGATTTTGAATGTCTCTTGTAACAAACTCACAACTTTACCAGATTCCATCTGCCATTGTGGGTAAGTGTTTTTTCTTTAAAGTTTGATTTTTTTTCCTCTGTTTTACTAAGCTCTCTGTTTCTTTCTTACTATTTTTTTTTGGGTTCAATTTTCAGATCTTTGGTTGTTTTGGACGCAAGCTACAACAATCTGACCTACTTACCAACAAACATTGGATTTGAGTTAGTGAAGTTAGAGAAGCTCTTGATCCATCTCAACAAAATCAGATCTTTACCAACTTCCATTGGCGAAATGAGATCTTTACGCTACGTCGATGCACACTTCAACGAACTCAACGGTCTCCCAGATTCTTTTGGGATGCTCACTAACCTCGAGTACCTTAACCTGAGCAGTAACTTCAGTGATCTCCAAGATCTCCCTATTTCATTTGGCGATCTCATAAGCCTCCAAGAACTAGACTTGAGCAACAACCAGATCCATTCTCTTCCAGACGCTTTTGGCACGCTCGTGAATCTGACCAAACTGAATCTGGATCAGAACCCGCTTGTGGTACCGCCCGAGGAAGTCGTGAAACAAGGAGTGGATGCGGTTAAGATGTATATGGGTAAGAGATGGGTCAGTATGTTGGAAGAGGAAGAAAAGATGGCAAATATGAAGGAGGAGATAGATCAGACAAACGCTGATTGGCTCACTCGAACCACCTCGAAGCTGAAAACGTATGTTACAGAGGTCTCAGAGTATCTTGGCTCGAATTCGCCTAAAGATCCTTTCCTTGACCAGCAGCTATGAAGTGACTTTAAGCTTCAGTTAATATTTTTTTTTTGATGATGTCTGAATAAACAGTTTCCAAAGAAACTGTTTTCAGTCTTTGAGTTTTTCTTCCACAGCTGCTCTGTTTCGGTATATAGATTTTGTTTCTGGTTTAATGTTCTTCGTATCTTTCTCATAACATTTATTAATTTACCTTTTTTTTCTAAAAGAATGTATGTTCTTTCAACAATTTTGTGAAATGGAAATAGAAGTTCAGCGTAAGAAGCAACGATATTTTAATATTGTGTTTTATAAAAAACACTTCAGAATACTACTACAAGTAGACCAATTGGATTTACAAAATGTTTTAATTATTTTTACGAAGTCTTATTACAACTGAACTGATATATATTAAAAAAATTTAAAAAAATTGAAAGTATTTTAAATATTGTGTGGTGTATCTGGAAAAAGGTTAAAATGCTGTATGTTTTTTTAAATATCCCTATTATACGATCACCATAAAAAAAAAATATTTGCCTAATTGACTGCGGGAGAATCAAATTTCAAAGCAAGTGTTTGTGTAGGCTTTGAAGAGTTGAACGATGGATTCAAAAAAATTTAATATTAGACCCAACGACAAATATATTTGATTAAAAATGCATATTGTAGACAACGACAAATATATTTGAAAAAAAAACGGAAATACAGAATCGTATTAATACTGATTCTTCAGATGAACGTGCAACACACATAGGCTGTAACACAAAAAAAAAAAAAAAAAAAATCTAAAATCTAAAATCTAAAATCCTATATACGATAGGTATAATTTTTGCAAGTCCATACAAAGATTTTTAAAACCATATACGATAGCTAAAACTGAAAAAGTCCTTAATTATTCTCTAGTTAAGAAAAACAGTATATTCGACGACAGATGATTGTCGATGACTATTGGTGAAACAAGAGACTACTACTGTGATTGTGACCACCCGTTACAATAAACAGTTGAATATTGCACATATAACTTTTTTTTTTAACAACATATAATTCTAATATCCAAAAAATTGGGATATTTTGGAATTATGATTCATGAACTTAATTTTTTCTTAAGCAACTGATAGTTAATTATTATTTTTTAATGAAAAGAACTATTAATATATAAACACGAGATGGTCAATACTGAGGTTACTCTAGAAGTATATCATATCATTTTTATGTCAAAGTTTAGCGTTTTCAACTTTGAGATTTCTCAGTGGTTGATTTTGGTAGTGATTATAGTCTTGTAGGAAACGATAGTCTTACAAAGAAATAAGATTTTTCCATTTAATAGGGAGAAACATCTACGCCAAAGTATTCTTATTTAGTCATAACTCATAAATAAATTCGGTTCACATGTAACGACTCCCGCTCTGCATGCCACTAATTGATACATCACGATTCACAGCTAGTCAAAAGGTCTACTAATTTAATTATTCGGGTGTCTGAATAAATAACGTAATATATATATATATATATATATATATATATATATATAATTGTTAAAGGACTTAAAATAGTTTTCCGTCAGTTAAACAGAATTTGTTTTTTTTTTTTTTGCCAATGGAATTAATAATTTCGAATATTAACATACTAGTTAGAGAATAAATAGTTAAAAAAAAAAAAGTATTAACATTTCTTTCATATTTTAAGAAAGCCAGTTTAAAAAATCCCGGTTGCTTAAGTCCAATTTCGGTAATTAAATTTTGATTATTTTCTGATTTGTTATGTTCAAAATCCAATTCATAATTTTCAGTTCAACTAAGATTTTGTTAAATACTTAAATTATAATATGTCAAATTATCAAGAGTAATCACATACAACTTGACGCACCCGTGTGTATTACGTTTAATATTTCTATTTCAAAAATTAAAACTTATTAGTACTATTTATAGATGCAACTTTAACAATATTTAATTTCGTTACGACTGTCACAAAACTGGCAAAGCCAATGTATTTGTTCGATTCTTAATCATTTGATCATAATCCTTAATCCTTTTATTGGATTCAAAATCTAATGTTCCGATCTTTAGAGATCATTTCCATATACATCTGCTTGTAGTAATTTGGTGCACGATTATTTTGTCCAAAAATTAAATTAAACAATATGATCTTTAAGGGGTCGTCAAGCGTATTCAGTCCGGTTAGAGATTGACGTGGTCATAATTTTATTAGGAATTAAAGATTGTTTATGGACTTTAACAAAAAAAATAGATATTGCATTTAGCAAATCTTGATCCCATGTCTTGTGTATATATAAACAGACGTAAGCAGAGTGAGAGAGCGTGCAGACACGACAAAACAAAAGGCCTCCCCACGTTCCGGTCGGTTGGTGACAATGACTTATGTTTCTTTTCCGATTTCAATCTCTTTTAAGTTTTCATCAATCCAAATTTCCCACAGATAGACAGACTCCTCTCTTCACTCAACTCATTTTTTTTCCCCATCAAAACCTTTTTTTTTTTCCTTTGCTTTTTTTTTTTTTGCGGATATGAGGAAACTTTGTCCGAATTACAACCTCGAAGACGGGTTAGAGACCGTCCTCGAGGTTCCAATGCCTGAGGAGTTGTTTGCTGCGTCCAAAACAAAACCGGGATGGAACCAAATGAAGTCTTACTGGTCAAAACCAACCGCGACTACTGCAACCGCAACCACCGCCACAAACATGACAAGACTCTTTGGTGGTCGTAACGCCGAGATCCAGCTTCTTCTTGGAGTCGTTGGAGCTCCTTTGATCCCTCTCCCCGTTCAGCCTGACCATCACAACGATTACGAGAATCCCATCCACAAAGACATTAAAGACCAACCTCTCGTAAATACATCTTTCTTATATCTTTGTTTTTATTTTAGCCCAGTGCATCTGTCAATATTTCATATCAAAACCAATAAAGAATCAATGGAACGGTCGGCGTTTTTTATAAGTTATAAGCATGGATTGCTGCTAAGTTGCATTTTCTTTTGCTATAACATATTTCCAAATCATTACTACTAAAGTTTTTGATTAAAGCCTACACGGGAGAAAAAAACATGTTTGCCTTTTACATTTCACAAAAATAATACTGACGAAAAACTAAAAATAAATTTTTTTTTAATGAAAATGTAAACGTAGAGAGGTTGACTTAATAAAAAAATTGCAATATCTAGATCCTACTTTTATAGAATTCCTAAATCAGCCACGATATATAAGATAATTTTTTGTTGGCAATTTGCAGGAGATGTCGATGGCGCAATACATAGTGAAGCAGTACATAGCGGCGGTAGGAGGAGATCGGGCGTTAAACGCGGTAGAGAGCATGTACGCAATGGGGAAAGTGAGGATGACAGCATCAGAGTTCTGCACAGGAGAAGGAAGCTTGAACAGCAAAATGGTGAAGGCAAGGAGTATCAAGAGCGGAGGAGGAGAAGTGGGAGGCTTTGTGTTGTGGCAAAAGGGAATAGAACTATGGTGTCTTGAGCTCGTCGTCTCAGGCTGCAAAATCAGTGCCGGTAGTGATGCTAAAGTCGCTTGGAGACAAACTCCATGGCATCCTTCTCATGCCTCTCGTGGTCCTCCTAGACCATTGCGCCGTTTCCTCCAGGTAATTAATCCATTTTTTTCTTTTCCATAGTTTATTACTCGGTTATAACTTTTTAAAGAATAATCTTAATTTTAGGTGAAACTATTGATATATTCTACCATCTATTTATTATTTTTCCGTTTTACGATAAGTTGTCATTGACATATATATTTTTAGTTAACCATGTCGTTGAAATATATTAAGAAAATTATTAACATATCTCTTTGACCAAGTATTTGTTTATATAAACTAAACAAAGTTTTCTCTCCAGATGATAAAATGGTTAACTCATAAAACGAGAGAAAATTTATGATGTAAGTTACTTGACATACGAAAATATTTGAAAATGACTGTTAAATGTATCAGAGAACTGCTAAAAAAAAAAAAAAAAAGTTGCTAATTCTATGTTCGAGATTTTTGGTTTATTTTTTCCAATACGTGGGGTTGTTTGTTTGACAGCAAATTATAGGATTTTAGAGAAATGTTTGGAAATAAGACTATTTGGATGATTAATGTGGATATTTTTCTTGTGGTTATGCTACATTTCTAGTTTCTACTTGATTCATGAGAAGACAAAGATCCTTTATGTCTCATAAAGCATATGCATCCACTTATCATTATGACAATGAATGATTGAGCTTTCCACTTGGAGTTCATCTATACATTCTTCCTATATTCCATCCTGATGTTTGTGACTCTTCCTTGTTAGAGTTTCCTTTTCCTTGATTGTTGGCAAAAATATCTTTCAATCAGCAAACTTCCTCTCATCTTTTGTTTTCTTTTTTTTCTTTTCCACATATATTTCTTTAAAAACATTTGTCTAGCTAACCTACCTTCAACTTTGTCAAATCATAGAATTTTTCATCTTTTTTTCTTAATTAAATACGCCAGAGGAGCTTTTCTTATGCAAAATATACGAGAGAACCATACCACTTTTTGAGATTAGAATGTGTGCCATGGAATGGCTCTTATTTTCTCATTTCAACGTAGAGAAAATGCTTATTAAGTTACCAAGGTTGTTGGAACTTGAAAGTTGGAACCATCTATGGGTCCACCACTAACAGCCACCACCAAAAAGTATAATAAAAAGTTACTAATATAGATTCTCTCCAAATAGATATTTTTGTTAACAAATCAGACCTTTTTCTCATTACCAAGTATAGTTATTTACAACCTAGGATATTTTATTGTTACCAAAACAATAGCATTTGTTTGTTTTGGAAATACTGAAATAATGATGAATGAATTAAGTTTTTTTTTTAATCGTTGACTTGTTTCTAGTCTTTTTCTGTTTACTTGTTTGAGACGAGATGGAATCATAAAAGTAAGTTTCTGACATAAATCTTTGAAAACCTAAAAAACAGGGTCTTGATCCAAGATCAACGGCTAATCTATTCGCAAGATCTGTATGCATGGGGGAAAAGAAGATAAACGACGAAGACTGTTTCATACTCAAACTTGAAGCCGAGCCATCGACGCTTAAGGCAAGAAGCAGTAGCAATGTAGAGATCATACGGCACACTGTGTGGGGATGTTTCAGCCAAAGAACAGGTCTTCTCATTCAACTCGAAGATTCTCACCTTCTAAGAATCAAAGCTCAAGACGAGAACAGTATCTTCTGGGAGACAACAATGGAGTCTCTGATCCAAGATTACAGGACCATTGATGGTATCCAGGTCGCACACGCTGGTAAAAGCTCA
This sequence comes from Barbarea vulgaris, assembly GCA_963667165.1. Lineage (NCBI taxonomy): Eukaryota > Viridiplantae > Streptophyta > Magnoliopsida > Brassicales > Brassicaceae > Barbarea > Barbarea vulgaris. The sequence goes on from OY763891.1 coordinate 25,835,956, forward strand.
GTTTCTCTGTTTCGGTTTGGTGAGAACTCCGATAATCACTCAAGAACTCGGATGGAAGAGACTTGGGAGATTGAGGAAATGGATTTTAACATAAAGGGTTTGTCCATGGATTGTTTCTTGCCGCCTTCTGATCTCAAGAAGGATGATGATGAAGAAGAAGAAGAAGTTGAATGTGGTTTAGCTGCTAATAACGAGAAGCTTCCTATGAAGATCCGAAGTGCTTCTTTGAGGATTAGTTCCTCTAAGATCCTAGCCATTGTCGAAGAAGACGATGAATCAGAGGTCACAGAAGAGCCACAGGAGACATAAAAGTATGGCCCGAGTTTCGTTTTGTTTGTACATAATTCAATCTATTGCAACATCGAAACAGAGGATTTTTTTTTTTCGATTTTTGGTTTATGGATTCCTCTGTACATCACTGAACTCTTGGAATGCAAAATGCAATGCAAGTGATCAGATTTCTCATAATGCAATGAAATGAGACAAGAGACTTTCAAAAGACTACAATTGCATTAAGCTTTAGAAGTGACTAGAGCTATATACATTATCCGCAACCACGAAACAGATTTACATTTACAAAACAGAGATAAAACCCGCAAATCGCATTATGTGCTCTTCGTTCTAGGTCTTCATCTTCCTCTCTAAACTTCAATAAACTTAAAACTGGAAAAAAAAAGCATTGGCACAAGAGGGAAGTACCTTTGCGAGAGATCTCTAATGGCTTTGACCTTTGTCGTTCTGTTTTTTACCTTCACAAACTCTCTTCCTCTTTTGTATTACTATGTAGAGGGAACATTGAAGTGGAAGAGCCATGAGATCACAAATGCAAAGACCATACAAGCTAATAGGAAATTCAAGAACCGGTGACCTTGCCAAAAGCTTCTACCTTCCACCAATCGTGGACCAGATGTTCTCAAAGCTTGACTCACTCCACCATTTGTTTCATTCCCACTTTCCTCAGACTCCACCTCAACAGTTCCAACAACATTACCCGCAATCGATCCGCATACTTCACAGATTCTGCAGCAACCAAACCATGAATCAAGGAAAAAAGTTAATTTTTTTGAGAATCTGTCAAAACTGGAACTTATCAAACAATCTGTCAAAAGAAATATTTTCAAAAGCTGAAATCGAAAGTCTTTCCAAACTATCTTAAAGCTTACAACTTATTTCCTTGTTGAACTAACCAACCATCATTCTCAACGAAAACTGTCTAAATATAGAAACTTTCAGACAAGTTTTTACAAAAACTCAGAGCAAAGTCTCTAAATTTGGGAACTTTATTATTAATCTTACATGTTTCCTTTGATCTTGAACCAAGTCTCAGCACAGTGCTTGTGAGCAGCAGCGAGATCAGCTTTACAAGAACAGCCAAGCTCAATCGGAACACCAGATTCCAGATTCGCTGCATCTAAGCTCATGTGACAAATCCTACAATCCCTCTCAGATTGAGACAAATGTACGGTCTTTTCAGGTATCCCAAGCTCCAGATCTACTTCCACCGAACACACCGACGCATTGGATCTTCTCCCTTCATCCTTCACAATCTCTTCCTCTTCCTCCACCGCAACGGAGCTCCGACGAGGCTCTCTGTCGTTCTCAGAGCCATCACATCCACTAGAGGAGCCATGGATTACTTGAAGGGTATCGAGATGTGGCTGTACGGATTCCATGTTTGGTAGAGAGACCTAGATGATGAATCCTCATGTAAATTACGAAATGAGAGTTGAGAAGATCATCAATGCTTTTTGCAGCAGCTATGTAGTTGAAGAAATTGAAAACGAAAGGAGAAAGCCGACTGACAAAATTACATGTTTGCCACTGGAGGATTTGGAGTTGAGTTTTAGTAATCTTGTCGGATTCTCAGACAATTATTTTCTATATTTTAACTCTCTCATCACCTGAGACTGGGATTTGTAAAACAAGCAAATCGGGACACGCTACAGAGTACAGACCCACCTCTCAAAATTACAATTTTTAGTTATCACCGTCACCCTATTTTTAGGGATATTTGAATTATATCTTCTCAAGTATTTACCTAATTAATGGGAAATCTATTATCGTTAGAACTTTTTTTTATTGTCAACATATGTTTGACCAAACAAAAAACAAAAAAACAAAAAAACTGTCAACATATTTGAAGGACAAGAAGAAATTGACAACTTAAAATGATTAGAAAATTTTTAAATGTAACAAAAAAAAAAAAAAAGGGATGGAACAACTTAAGAAGTTATTTTGGCTACTTTTATAATATTATTATGGGTCATTTGATTTGAGCAATTTTCACTTTCTTATAAGTACACAAATATCTCTACTGATTTCATGACTACTTTTAACTTAAGTTATTCCACATAAGTTAATATGAATTATATTCTTAAGAGTGATCTCATTATATATAAATTCATAAGTGATTGAAAATGCAATATTATGACTAACAAATCGTCATGATGAATTCATTTAAAAGAAATTTCATATATATTTTTTGTTCAAAGTTTACTACATCTTCATGGTGGTATTATCTTTGATCTTTGAGAGTAATTGCAAAGTTTTGATCTCAACACCACCATTCAAGACTTCCAAGTGGAGAACCTTTATAAAGATTTTTTTTTCTTTCCGTTTTCAAATATACCTAACCCATAAGTTTAAACTTGTTCTAAATTCTAACTTACAGAAAAAAAAGAAAAATGAATGGCCGGGAACATAGTTAATCTAATAAATAGCTAAATCGTAATCTAGTTCTGGGTTTTAAGAATACTATATTATCTAAGATCTTGATGAAGTCTCTTATCCTCTATCTTTTGAAACATTGATCACCACATTTTTCAATCTCCTTTCCTCCGTCATCTCATCTCATGATCATGTTTTTATATCCCTACTACTTTTTATTTTTTATTTTTTATTTTTTGCTTTTATTGTAGTTTATAAGAAATGCACATAATTGTATCCAACTTTAATATTCGCGGACGACCACTTAATTTTATTGTTTAATTGCCAGAATCGGGAAGATGCTCTTCGCGTGTTCTTAATAATATCTTCAATAGTGTTTAACAAAAAAATAAATTGATTGGATGCTATTGTTGTTTTTATTGGTAGGTATTAAAAAAAAAACGCATTTAAAAGTAAGACGTTTAAGCGACTATTTGTCCATGTTCAAACATACTAGTATAATTTTATGTTATGTGATCAATAAGATACTACTAATCATGACAAGACTACGAAGTCGTATAACTTTGCATATTGCATTGTGAACGAAAATAAAATAATAACATTGTGCAAATCCATCTCGGATATTCGATTTTACGTAGGATTGGATAACTATTCATGTTTATGCTTTATGTTATATTGCATATAATTGATTAATAGATGTGTATATTGGTACAGAAAATGTTGATTAGAAACAATGAAAATGTTGACAAAAAATCATTGATTAAATCACACCATACTATGGCTTTAAAAGGGATTAATAGGAAATTTAAAGCCCTACTAATAGCATTTAGATTGAAATTAAAATAAATAAATAAATAAATAAAAACTTAATTATCAAAGACATATGAAATCGATTGCCTACCTTAATAAATGTATGCTTGACCGATTAACAGAACTCTATATTATATCTAACCAATTAACCAAACGCTTCGTTAATTAATTGGATTCGTGGTCGATTAGATATGCTTAAATTAATTGAAATTGAGACACAATGCCAAGGATAATATTTTAGTATGACTCACCAAACGTAAATCATACTACCAATATGAGAAAATACTCCGGCGACGGAAAAAAAAAAAAAAAAAGTACTCTTCTAATAAATTAAGCTAACTGTTATTAGATCATCTCCAATGTATTACTCTATTTTTTACTTTAAAATAGAGTAACTCCAAAATGGAGTTGGATTCTACTCCAACCCTATTCTAAAATGGAGTTGAAAATAGAGTGATGAGTAAAAAAATAGAGTAATGGGTAAAGTTACTCCATATTTGGAGTAATCTCATTTTACTCCATTTTAGAGTTGAAAATGGAGTAGGGTTAGAGCAAAATCTATTTCAAAATGGAATTTAGAGTGAAAAATGGAATGGTCTTATTATCCAAAAAAATTGAAATTATAACAAGTCAATGGCTCCTTTCCTTCATTGTTACACATCTTTCCCACTTTGATATTACAAGTAACAAAAGAAAAGTCAATAAAATAGAAAAACGAAACTACAATTAGAAGAAGAAACTGAAATTTTTGAGTGGGTTATATATACATAAATACATAACACACCAAAATCATGAAACTGAAAATAAAAACAAAAAAATAAAACAAGGAAAGAGAGAGAAGCGTTGTTGCAGGTTTAGCCAAGATCTCTCCTTTTTGCAGCTTCTCCTCTAAAAAAAATCCAAACTTTCTCTTTCCCGGTTTCTTCGTTTCCACCATTTTCTCGTGTTATGACCTAATCCTTCATACCCATCAATGGAATAAACATCATCAAGGCGTCAAAATCTGTGTCCGACAGAGATCTCCTATCCATTCCTGTCCAGATCGATTTTTTGAACCAACCAATCTCAATTTCGTGAAAATTTCCGGTAGGGTTTAAATCAGATCGGGGAAAGCGAGATGAAGATGGCGACGAATGGGCGGTTTTTCACAATCGGACTAGTGACATCATGGTACTCATCAAACATCGGAGTATTGTTGCTGAACAAGTATTTGCTTAGCAATTACGGTTTCAAGTATCCGATCTTCCTCACTATGTGTCACATGACGGCTTGTTCGCTTCTTAGCTACGTCGCCATTGCTTGGTTGAAGATGGTTCCGATGCAGACTATTCGATCCCGAGTTCAGTTCTTCAAGATCTCAGCTTTAAGTCTCGTCTTTTGTGTGTCGGTGGTCTTTGGAAACATCTCTCTTCGTTTTCTTCCTGTTTCGTTTAACCAAGCCATTGGTGCTACGACGCCGTTTTTCACTGCTGTCTTTGCTTACTTGATGACATTGAAGAGGGAGGCTTGGTTGACTTACTTCACTCTCGTCCCTGTCGTCACCGGCGTTGTTATTGCTAGTGGGGTAAAATTTCACTTCTTTCTACTCTTAAAGTTGAATCCTTTTTAAGTATATGCATTTTGATGCTGGTTCTTCTGATTCAGTTCGAACGTTGTTGATGAAATTGAGATGATTATGTATTGTTACTGGTGATGAATTCTTAGAGAGGTTGATATAGATAGATTTGAAGCAGGAGCATGAACTAGACCGGGGATTTTATAGTTTGAATTCTACAAGATATGTCCTGGTTCATTCGATTTTGCTGAGAGCTTTTATGTGATTGCTTCTAGTGGTTCAGTTTCGTATGTGGCCAATGATTTCAGCTCTTATCTTTGTAACAAGCTCAGGCTTCGTTGAATTACGTTTCACAATAGATAGTTTTGGCTCAGATTCTCCGAATTCTGTGTTTTGAACTTTATGTTTCTCAAAAAGTTCCATGTTTTTCTTTTCCTATGTTTGCTTCCTCTGGGACCTTCTTCATTTCACTGAGATTCTCGTTTTCATTTATATCTGTGTTTTGTTCTCTATTTGTTATTTATTAATTTCTTGGTGCTGTCAGGGTGAGCCAAGCTTTCACCTGTTTGGATTCCTTATGTGCATTGCAGCCACAGCTGCGAGAGCACTTAAATCAGTGCTTCAAGGAATCTTGCTTTCTTCTGAAGGGTAAGAAATGGCTGGCTGCATTGGTCCTTGTTAGAGGTTTATTTATATATATATCAATAGTTCGATTTTGTTGCTGAAAAGATTCTAAATTTTATTCAAGGGAAAAGCTCAACTCCATGAATCTGCTCCTTTACATGGCTCCAATAGCTGTGGTGTTCCTTCTGCCTGCTACTCTTATCATGGAGAAAAATGTTGTCGGCATCACAATTGCACTTGCAAGAGATGATTTCAGAATCGTCTGGTATCTTCTATTCAATTCAGCCCTCGCCTATTTCGTGAACTTGACAAATTTCTTAGTCACAAAACACACTAGCGCCCTGACCCTCCAGGTAATTTACAATTCATATTCTCGTTACACTCCTAACGGCATTCTTATTTATGGTAGAAAAATTGATATGGGTTTTGGTTGGAACAAAGTTAGTCCAAGTAAGCATAGAAGTAGTGAGAAACAATTATCTGCTTGAATCGGTTTCTTAAATTCGTGTCATGTTTCTTGGATGTTGAGTTGATATGTGTATGATTTTTGAGATGTGAGTCACATAGACTCATAAAACCCCATATTGGATTGCTCTGTGACAGGTGCTAGGAAACGCCAAAGGAGCAGTAGCAGTGGTGATTTCTATTCTAATATTCAAGAATCCAGTTTCAGTAACCGGGATGCTCGGTTACTCCCTCACTGTCTGTGGAGTTATCCTCTACAGCGAAGCCAAGAAACGAAGCAAATAAGAACGCACCACCAACACACACCAAGCTTCTTCTTCTTCTTCATTGGTTCCTCCCTATATATATATGTTTTATATTTTCTCCCCTATGGAAAACACAGGCAAGTAGTCTCTTTTGCTGTTGTTACCAAAATCTTACACAGCATAAATCTGACTCTTGTCTAAATGAAAAGCCGGGCAGAAACACGAGAAAGAAAGCCAAGCAACACAAAGATGATTGATTGATTACCAAAGGCAAGAATTTTAGAGCAATTCCTATTAATAAGTAACTTTTTTTTTTTTTTTTTTTTTGTTGGGGTTCTAAGTTGAATTAGCTTTGGTTTCTTCAATTCTTTTGCATTTTTAGTTTCATGATTGTCGACATTTACAACAACACCGATTAATTAATCAAAAGAGAGAAAGTTCCTTTATTTTTAATGCCAATTTCTTCTTAATGTTAAGAATTCGATATTATGGTATCTCAAGGTTACAGGTTCCTTGCTGAGTAGATGAGATCAGGGAGAGGTGCGTAGTAACAGTGGAATGTGGCTGAGATGCGAGGAGAATCAGAATTGGAAGTGATAACAGTTTGCAGAAGAAAGAGCTAAAAGAGAGAAAGGAGACAAGAGAGTTATTTTTAGGGACTAATGAGACACAAGAGTCTTGTCTTTGTCCTTTGTCTCTGTCACATGTCAAATCACTCTCTTCATTTCTTTATCTGGAAACGGCAGCCATTATCATATCAAGCTGTAGAGCCCAATTCACTGCAGCAGATCCGAATCCACACATTACTAACTAGGCCAAGCCAAAAGTATATACAGTCATATAAATTTTTCAGGATAATCTATTAACCATAAATTAGTAACCAAGGTCCCTAATATGATGTTTATGCATGGAACTTGAGACTTTCAATTTCCATCACAAAGAGAATTGAAACATGAGTGTGATGGAGAAGACTCCACGTAGTAGTAGTCTTGGCACCAAAAACTTGTAATGTAAGTAACAATAACTCTATATACAGGGAAAAAGCAAGAGTGAAAAAAATCAGGGAAGAAAGGAAAACCCCAAAATGGGGTCGGAGAGAAAGAGATGTTGGGGTTAATATAATACTTACTTACAAGTCAGACAAAAAAGTTGAAAAGAAACTAAGAAAAAAGATGGGAGCTTGGAGACTGTGACAGTTGAGTTGAGCCTATAAACTCTTTCAAGTACTCGAGTGGCTTTTCGTGGATAAACAGGAATAGTAAAAGGAACTCAGAGCCAAAAAGAGTTTGAAAAAGTGACTTCTCTTTTTTTTTGCAGGACGATGATGATGAGGAGTGAGGACAATGTACACTCACCTATCTATTCACTTTTATCCTTAGGACTCTCTCAATGTATTAACCAATGGATTCACTTCAGACTTTCCTAGATTTTTTCATTATGTAGCAAAGGTTAACATTTTATCAAGACTTCCAAATAATTAGTACATATTGATTATTAGATAAACTGTAAAACAAAATAATTTAATTATATATAGATGATGCCATTGTGATTCTATTCAATTATATATATAATTGACATGCATATCTAGTGACCTCTGCACTCTGCAGCTCTAAACTCTGCTCATTTCAAAGATTCTATTGTGGGCCCACATTTTCTTGACCAATGATTTGTCAGCAATTTTGGATTTTATAGTCTCTTCAGGAATTTTCCTTTTTTTCTTTTGTTAAAGACACTATTTCTTTCTTTCCCAAGAGTTTGTTTCCCCATCTTCTTATGCAACTCCATTCTTCAATTCTTCTAAAAAGGGATAGTGGTAAAAAGGACAAATCTTATAGTGTTTTCATACATTTTTTTTTGTTTTAGTTAAATATTTTTTAATTAACATTTTAAATAGATTATGTGGAAACATGCAATCAAATAATACATTCTAAACCTTTACCTTCTTAGTTATATTGAAGAACCATAGTCCACTTACGAAGTTCTTTATATTCTTGAAATTTTGTTCACTCAAAACCAGTTGGAGTTATTCCAATTTCCTTTAGTTTTAGAAACAAAATATCCTCTATTTGAATTAGGCAATGGTTTCGACTAATTCGGGCCTTAAACAAACTTGACAATTTGGAATTTGGTTATTTTGATTGTTGTCTTCTAATTGCACTCTTTTAGTCTTTCTTCTTTTGGTCATCTTCTAATTGGGCTCTTTTGTAATAAACTTTATCCCACCGAACTTTTAATAGTAGTATATATGTCTTTATAAAATTCATTAAGTGTTATTTAAGCATATAAAACACACACACAATAATTTGGCGGAGAATAGTAACGTTATGCAGATGTAACCACAGCAAGGGCTAGTAGACAAGATAAATATGTTTTATTCATTGAAAATGTCATTTTCTAAGGTTAGTAAATAAGATGGACTTTACATGAGATAACTCAGGCCAAAGGCCACATGGAATGTTCTCCTTTATGTGTCCCTGCTGGTGAGATTTTTTTAATTATTTTATCTTTCTTTCGACAAGTAATTAGCAAACTGCAAACTTATTCAACCATTTCATTATCTCTGACAGTAAGTCCAAACAAAACAATATAAAATGTAAATGACAACAAAAGTTCTGTTTAGGATAATATTTAGCAAGAGTCTCAATGTGACATGCGTTTGCCTCTATATGATGATTTTCCCTCTTTTATGGTAACTCCTGCAAATGATATGAATCCAAATTTTGATGGTGACATATGGACGACATTATCACAGAATACTATACTGTATATCACGATAATTCATGCAAATTTTAAATTAATTTTTTGATTAAAGTTTTTCTTATGAGTATAGAATCCACAGTAGTCATCTAGTTCTAATGGACAACTATGTTTACCAAACAAAAGTAGATCGTGTAGTTCTATCAATAAAACAAAACTATTACTAGATCACAACAAATTGCTTACTTTTTATGATCTTGATTCATCAATCATCGAAACTAGAGCGATTACTCTAAATGTAAAAACCATACTTGTACTACTTTATTTTGCCTTAACTATTTGTGCTGCTGCTACTACAATTGTATTTTTTTTTATTTTTTTTCAACATTTAGTTAAAATGGGAGTGGGCAACACAAGTGGTTGTTACGAACAAGGAACAAGATCAGCTGTCGAAGAACCACAAAAATGAATAATAAAACAATAAACGAAAATTTGAGAATGTTGGAACTTGGAAATGATGAGTTGTAAAGTGATGGCAAGAAACATCATTAATTCAAAACATTAAATTAAAGTAGTCAATGAAATATATCATCTTATTAATTGTATACCCAATTGGTTGTATCAATCAAAAATGACCTTGGAAGTAAATGATCTGCCACATACTTCAATTTGGATATGAGTTCTCCACTTTCACGTTATGACTTCATTGCTTTCATAATAACAGGAATACAATACTTCATAAATAGAAAAGGGTATAAAATAAAATAAATAAATAAATATATATATATATATATATATATATATATATATAAGTACGTAAAAGTAATTTAAATCGCGTCTTCCCGAAATCTCCTAGAAAGAGATGTTATATATGTCTACAAAAATCACGAGTTAAATTTTGAATTGGACATTTCTTGGTTTTTACATAAAGATACAACTACTATTACTTGGAAAGTTTTCGAAAGTATGGAACATATCGAGATAATCAAATTGTATATAAGGTTTCATGTGATTGAATTACAAAATAAACAATTATGTACAATCATAGAGGTATGTGGATGGATCATGAGTTGTGTCAGGGCATTGTCTTTTATCAAAATTTTGTATTTGGAACCTTCTTTTGAGGACCCAAAAATAAAATAAAGGCTTTCTCAATATTTGATGGTATAAAGTTTGAAAAGTATAGTCCATTTTACCATTACTCTATGTTTAACAGTGATAAACTCATTATTAAAATGACTTGCAAGCACATAATGTTTCAGTGTTATGAGTTCAATGTACAAAAAGACAATAGGATCCATTTCTTTATAATATAGTTATAGTTATTCAAGTAAAATAAACTCAGTTATCAGATCCCCAATACTCGCCCTTGATTACACCAAGACGTTAATTTAAAACTAAACCTTTCCCTTTCATTATAATTTCCACAAAATTAAAATACAACAAGAAAAGATTTGTGCTTCCTCGCACTCGTGCATCTATAATACTTAACTCCAAAAATCGTCCACGATTTTTGTTTTTAATAAATAAAAAAACAACATTCATTTTTCCCTACCTGCCATTGTTGCATTGCCTCCTCTCTGTTCTATGTCCTATCTCGAATAAACTAATTTTAGGCCAAAATGTTATAAAACAAAACTAAGACGGCCAAAAATGTTATAAAACAAAACTAAAAGTACCAAAGTATAATTTTAAACAATGCTGGAAGCGGAGGCACGGTGGGACCAAGCGAGCCACCTCGAAATCACCGCCGTGGCTTGTCGTTGTCTCGGCTCTGCTCCCCATCTCCTCCGTCTCTCAATGCTCGTTAACTCCGACACACTTCTCCCGTTAATTACATCTCTCCGATCCTCCGCCGCAGCTAATTTCCGGCTATCGCTTAGTATCATCTCCGATCGTAAGTACAAGAGATCCGACGGCCTCACCTCGCTCCATCTCTGGTCTCGATTCCCGCCGGAGATTATTATCCGGTGCTCGAATCTTCCATCGAAGCTTTCTCGATTCGGAATCAATAACAATCCGTCTTTTCTCTGTGGACGATCTAAGCAATTGACGGCGACGGACTCCGATTTCACCTCCTTGCCGTCGTTGATATTCAGAGAGCTATCGAGCGACCTCCTAAACGATATCGGATTCGATTTAGCAGACGACGATGTTCTAATCTCGTTGAGTCGACTCGCTCGCTCACCAGCTGATGAATGCCGACCGGAGATTCGACTCACACGGTCGAACCGTTTTGAACCGGTATGATTATTACTGTTTGATTCTTCTTGGAAACGGAGCTCGAACCAGGAGTTACAATCACCGATCAAAAGTATATCTTCCGGGTCGACCCGGTAACGGCAAAGCGGGCATGTGGAGTGAGCGTCAAGCCACGTGTCAACACACTCCACGTGGAAGGCGTGTTTGCATTTCGGCAATAACCTCAAAACTTCCGTCGGCTCGAACCGAGCCAAACACACGGCGCACTCAAGCCCTTCCTTCTGACCGCTCAATGCACCAAACCGGAAAACCGGTAAAGATTCAATAACAGACCGGTCTATACCGGAATTTTTCCTTCCTCCTCCTCCTCCTCCTCCACCGCCATAGTAACCTCCTCCGTACCTAGAGATTGCGAAACGCTGCGGGTGATTCACGTAAACGTTGCCGTTTCGTTGTTTACAGTGTTTGACGTAGAGAAGAAGCAAGAAAGTGAGGGAGAAGACGGCGGTAAGGACGGCGATGACGACAGCAATTCCGGGCATTAAAGATGAAGTGAAGTTATGCTGTGGCGGTGGAGAAGGCGGAGGAAGAGGTGGCGGAGTGTCTGAGTTTGTTATAACAACCGCCGTATGATTGTAACGGTCATTTTCTGCGAGTGAGACATTGAGGAATAGAGGGAGAAGAGAGAATAGAAGTAGCAAAGAAGAAGAAGAAGAAGCAGGCATGGCTAAAGGCTTCTGGCTGAAAGAGAAGGTCTTTCTACTTAAAAATGCTTTTTTTTTTTTTTTAACTTATTTTCTTCTAAGTGCCTGAAAATAAGGATGACACTTTTCTGAGTGTGAAATAGAAAGAGAAGAGATTTTAAAGGGAAAGAAAACAAAGTGAATAAGGACAAAGAGTATGCATTAAAAACATGACGCCTTAAATTGGTTTTAGGAGATTAACCAACATTTTTTATTTTTTATTTTATTTTATGTTTTTCCTTTTAAGTGAATTTATTATGGATATTAATAGGAACAAATCATTAACTCAATATAGTCTGCCTAGTAGTAACTAGGGAGGTTGATTTCATGCAGTATATTTGCAGTGACTGCATGTGCTTAATTAGCTACTTCTAATAGAGATCAAAATGTTATAAGCTATATAGAAAGTTGAAACAATTTCATGGAACACTGCAAAATTTTTTTGGAAAATTATAAAGTTATTCCTTTTTTTTTTTTTTTCTTTCTGAGTCAAGACAAATCTAATGGCTAGCACAAAGCCGATGAGAGCCTCTATTAGAATCAATGCATATCTCTTAGTTTTCCTCTTTAAACTAAAGACTATATATTCTAGGCTTCTAGCCACCGAATCATGACAACAGTCTACTTTGGATTGAGTTTTTTTTCTTCAATAATTATTGATTTTAATTTTCATACTTGTCAAGTGTTGATATCTTAATTAAGTTCACTCTTATGAATGAAAATATTAATATTTCAGTCATGTGTATTTTGCTTTCTCACAACGTACGCACTAAAGGTTTGGAGAGTGAAATCACATTTTAACCGTTCATACGATCCGCCATTTTACTTTATTCTGTAAAATCTCAACTTTTCAATCACACTTTCAAGCAAATACCTCTTCCTTTATTTCTTGTTAAAGTCATGTATTATTTATGCATCAAAATAGACAACATAACAACATTGTGAATGCAAGATTTTCAGACCAGCTGTGAAAAAAACTTGTGACATATAAGCTTTGAATGGATGCTATATTATTTTCTTGATCGGTTGCATAATTGTCACTTATCATTTCATTCACATACATAGCCACGAGTATATTTTGTATCGACTCTATTCAACTTCGCAACTAGTGCTTTATCCTCTTTTTTTTTTTTTTTTTTTAATAATGTTCTCTGGTCTTGTTATACTATATGCCTTGATCATTTTGAGGATATGATTTTCGGTTTTTGTTTTTGACTCAGGATATTGTTTTTATTTATTTTAATATAATGTCCTCCGTCCAAAATATATTACGAGTAAAAAAAAAAAAAAAAAATAGATAGTAGTAACAGAAAGAAGTAAAATAAAGAAAAATGAAAACGAGTAGAAGGGAGCTTTGTTCCCTAGAGACAACTAACCTATTGCTGTACTATTATTTCTAAACGAGGAAGTGATACTTTGGGAGCTGGAGCTAACCTATTGCTGTACTATTATTTCTAAAATTTTATGCAATCTTTTAGACCAGTTTCCATTATTTGGTATCTGGATCTATACGTTACGGCCCAATTAAAGCAAATGTTATTTATTATTTGGTCGGCACCATTTAAAGCAAATCTTATTGCTACTAGTATTAATTTGGATAATAATCATAATCATGGTCAACCTCCCCCACATATTATGATATATCTATACTCATCATACCCATACTCACCAAAATTTATTTGATTGGAACAAATATCACCTTAATGTTCTTTTCGACAAACTATATTCATTTATTCCCCACTTATATAATAAGCTAAAAAAGTTGTTGACAGAAAAAGCAAAAATATCTAAACCGAGTAAAAATTGGACAAAATCAGGACATGACCCAACACAAACCAGTCTGATATACCTCTTAAAACGAGACAAATGACTAGAAAAAAACCCGGTCTAATTGATTGGTCCATGGCCCATAGCCCATGACTAATAACTCGGCCCAGCCCAGAAATCTATAGAACCTTGCTAGTTGTAACTCCGTACAGTACGGCACAAACGCAAAAAGAAAAAAAAACAGGGACAGTGAGGCAAACTCGCGATCGGCTTCTTCTGCCACACCCGGCACAGTGTGGCCACTCAATCGCTATCGCGTTTCTATCGGATTCCTGGTAACGTTTTCCGTTTCCTTTTTCTGCAGTGTCCTCCGGTGAGATCTTAACCATTATCGTCATTATCAATCTTCCGATTACTGGAATTAGGGTTTCGTGCAAATTCCCCATTTCGGCTTTCGGTTGATGGGATTTTGAAGTGTTGTAGCAAAATCATATATTTTTTTTTCATATAATTGCGTCTGCGTTCTATATATTTGTACATCATCAGTCATCTTTGGGAGCTTTTGATCTTCTAATTGGCTTCAGTTTTTACAGTGTTTATATGATTTGTGTTCAATTTCTTGACTTGTTCAGTTAATGTTTATGCAAATTTATGGCTCTTGAGAATATGGATCTTTGTGTATTCTTAGTGGTTTTTTTTTGTTGTTAATTGTTAGGAGTTTTGAGAAAAGAAGTAAAAAAATGAGGCCAAAAGCTGTGTGGGAACCAAATTACCACAGAGTATTTCTTGATTTATGCGTTGAGCAAACAATGTTAGGGAACAAACCTGGAACACATTTTTCAAAAGAAGGTTGGAGGAATATATTGCAATCGTTTCAGGAGAAGACTGGCGCAATGTACGATAGAATGCAGCTTAAAAACCATTGGGATACAATGAGCAGGCAATGGAAAATTTGGTGTAGACTTGTTCAAAGTAGCTATATGAATTGGGACCCTGAGACCAATACGTTTGGTGCGAGTGACGATGATTGGGCAAACTATTTACAGGTTACTAATCAAAAACCACTTGTTTATATTCTTTTGAGGCAATTCTTTAAGGCTAAAAAGTGATTTGCTTTTGCTACAGGATAATCCTGATGCTGGACAGTATCGGTTGAGTGTTCCGCAAGATCTTAAGAAGCTAGAGATTATCTTTGCGGGTAGTAATGTAGAGGGTAGAGACGATGAAGTTTTGGGTGTAAGGAAGAGGCGGAGAAGTTTTCATGAAGAAGAAGAGGAGGATAACCAAAGCATGTGTAGTTCTACTAACCCTCAAACAAAAGGGTATTGGTCTCCGTCTACACATGAGCTGTTTCTTGATCTGTTGGTTCAAGAGACTTTAAAAGGAAACAGACCCGACACACATTTCAACAAAGAAGGGTGGAAGTCGATACTTGAGACGATTAATGACAAAACCGGCCTTGGTTATACAAGAGCGCAGCTGAAAAACCACTGGGATTGCACTAGGAAAGCTTGGAAGATCTGGTGTCAACTAGTTGGAGCAAGTAACATGAAATGGGATCCCGAAACTCGTAGTTTCGGTGCGACAGAAGAGGAATGGAAAATCTACATTCGGGTATGAATCGTATGATAGTGCTAGTGCTAGTTGTTTAACTTTGGTTCTTCTCCCATTGGACTTCATTTTTAAAGAAAAAGACGAAAGAACATATCTTTTCTCTTTGGTATATTGCAGGAAAACCCGAGAGCAGGACAATTCCGCCACAAAGAAGTTCCTCATGCTGATAAACTAGTAATCATTTTCAATGGAGTTATAGAACCCGGAGAGACATACACTCCTCCTTCGCGCAAGAAGCTCCTCCGCAATCATTCTGAGTGGCATGACCAAACTCCATTATCAAACCTACACATAGATGAAGCAGAAACTTCGAGGTTAAACGGTGGTTATGCAGACTCTCAGCTACAAGAAGATCGGATAGACAGCACTCAACCACTTGATGTTGGGAAGTTAATGAGTGAGGGTATGTTGCAGGAAAGTCAACTATGCGTTGGGATTGAATTGGGAAAGCTGACTTACAGCATTGGAGAATGCATTCAAAGCCTTGACGCAATGAAAAATGTGGAGGCAGGAAGTGAGCTCTACTTGTTTGCTTTGGATATGTTTCTGAAGAGAGAGTATAGAGAGATCTTCTTAGAGCTGAAGAATCCCAGTTTGAGAATCGCATGGTTGCAGAGACTTCACTCTGCTCAGCTTTCCGTTACTACAACATAAGTTCTGGTTATCTTTCTATGCCATCTTTTTTTTTGGTGTAATTTGATCTCTGCTTCTGTCTGATTTTATACCAAAAAGAACATTTCTTTGTTATTCCTGTAGATGGATTATATAGAAAACAGAGAGGTTGAGATCGTGTCGATGAACCCCTTGAATAAATTGAACCAAGTTGTATTGCCAAATTCTTAAGTGATGGGGTTATTACTTATATGTTTTTTTTTTCTTTAATAGAAACCTCCTTCAAATTTTGGGTTGTGTGACAATTGTATTATATTGCATTTGTCAACCAACTTTAAACATGTTTTTTTAGTCTAATGTAGTCAAACCCCACCACCACCTACAAAATATCTAAAGCCTAGATCTTTAGGTCTCATTTCTCACTCATTCGGAGAAGATATTTATAATTTTGTATTCTATCTTTTATGAAATTGGTTTACTTTAAAATTTAAAATGTCCATATATATTTCCTTAAAAACCTATACAAATTTCCATGATTTGTCGAATTTGATTCGTTTTCTGACAAGCGAAACTCAGACGAAGGAAGGAGCTACCGACAATGCAGTGTGAAAGTGCCTTTTGAGAGTTGATTAGTATCTTTTGAATAAAAAGCAAATAAAGCGAGTGACGACAAAAAAAAAAATACCAAAGTGGAAAAAAAAAAAAAAAAGGATTGGTCGCTTCTCAATAATTAATAACGTCTATTAGGTTTAGGTGCAGACCCACTCTTTCAAAAAGGAAAACAAAATAATCTTGCGCGCCAGGTAGGGGTCGAACCTACGACCTTCTGCTTAGGAAACAGACGCTCTATCCACTGAGCTACAGGCGCTTATATATTTAGTATTAACAAGTAATATTCTTAAAACAACAATGTCTTCTTCCCTATTAATTAAATCTAACCCTTCCGTTACTTTTCGTCTACCTTTTAGATAAAAAAATTCATACTTATTTCTATGGCGGCCGGCGGCTTATGATCTTTAACGAATTTCTTATAAATATGATAAATTGTCGTTAAGTTATAGGCTTTTAGCTTAGATGTTATCTCGAATAACCTTAATTAATTGACACATATAACAAAATTTGTAGCAGACACATTGTTTTCTTATAAATCTTTTTTTTTTTTTTTTAAGATTAGTTAAGCCTTGGAGAAAACCTACTTATCATCATCACATGTAAACTACCATTAAATACGAATAACTTTATGTGTTGTCGATTCATTTTGAATAATATTAGAGAAAAACTACCTAACAAAAAAAAAACAAGGATGAATTCTAGTGGTTATCAAGATTTTGGAAGGATATGAAATGTTGGCCTAGTAAGACATTTTTTTATTGAAGTTCATTGATAGTTTAATTATTTTGTGTGAATTTTATAGGTCATTTTGAAGAATACTCTTAGAATAAAATGAAGCCAAGTAGGGGAGTGGAGTGGTTCCATTGGCTAAAACTTTACAGACTCTCTCTTTTTCTATATCCTATAATACAAACCACAAAAACCTTCTTCTTCTTGCTCTTTGCTTCACCATCCCCTTCTAATTCTCTCTCCACCATCTGGGTTTTGCCTATTTTGTGTTCCTCTGAAGACCCACTTTTGCAGATTCTCAAGGATTCTTCAAAGTTTGAGTCTTTTTTCTTCTTCTTCTTCAGTTTATGCTTAAAATCTCTCACCAAATCAGGTTCTTAATTAGATTCCATCCCTAGACTATTCGCCTTTTTCCCCCGTTTGATTCCTGTTTATCACTAGATCCTATAAAAAGCTTCAGTCTTAGCACTAACCCACAAATCAAGCTTCAAGCTTCCAAAGATTAGAGAGAAAACAAATGCTAAGTACTTTATATAGGTGAAATTAACTTTTTCTCTCGTAGCCTTTAAACGATGGAGACTCTGCATCCACTACTCTCGCACGTGCCAACATCTGACCACCGGTTCGTAGTTCAAGAGATGATGAGCTTGCAAAGCTCGAGCTGGACTAAAGAAGAGAACAAGAAGTTCGAGCGAGCCCTTGCTATCTATGCTGATGACACCCCTGACCGCTGGTTCAAAGTTGCTGCTATGATCCCTGGAAAGACTATCTCAGATGTCATGAGGCAATACTCTAAGCTTGAAGAAGACCTCTTTGATATCGAAGCAGGACTTGTCCCGATCCCGGGTTACCGTTCAGCTACTCCATGTGGATTCGATCAGGTCGTGAGTCCCCGTGACTTTGATGAGTATCGTAAGCTGCCTAATGGAGTCAGAGGATTTGAACAAGAGCGTAGAAAAGGAGTCCCATGGACTGAGGAAGAACACAGGTAAAGAAACTCTTAGAGCTCTGTGATCCTTGTTACACAAGTCACTCTTTTCATTGGTTACTTGAGTTACAAGTCCCTCCTCTGTTTCGTGTGTTTACCGATGCTTTGTTTTCTTCTTTTTCTCGTTGTTCTCTGCAGAAGGTTTTTGTTAGGGCTTCTCAAATACGGAAAAGGAGATTGGAGAAACATATCGAGGAACTTTGTGGGATCGAAAACGCCGACTCAGGTTGCGAGTCACGCCCAAAAGTATTACCAGAGACAGCTCTCCGGCGCCAAAGACAAACGCCGGCCTAGCATTCACGACATCACCACCGTCAATCTTCTCAAAGCTGATCTCAGTCGTCCATCATCTGATAACGGCTGCTTCGTCTCACCACAGGCCGAGCCAATACTAGGGTTCACCGACAGAGATAATGCGGAGGAGAAAGTGATGTTTCTTGGTCAGAATCTTTCCTCGGTATTGTCTCCATACGATACTACCTTTAAGTTTGCCGGAGCAAATGTCTACGGTGAAGGAAGTTGCAGTAGTAACACACGATTCTCAAACTCGGCGTTCTAAATAAGCAATAAAATGTTGAATTTTGAAAAGATTGTAATTATCGCATTTAACGAAAAAATCCCAGAATTATGTTTTCTGGTTAAACTTAAAATGTTATGTTGCATGGTAAGATGAGCGTGACTATGTGAATATGTATGTTTTGTGTTTATGGAATAAACATAGATTAGGTAGTATATATGTGATATGTCCATGTCTTTTTGCCAAAATGATGATGGTGAAAAGGACCAATTAATGTTTTTTTCTTGCCTTTATTTGCAGCTTTAACGGTCAGTCATTTTCTTTGAAAATTTTGTCTCTAACCCAAAACATTTGATTAATTGTTTAACAATTTGGTCAATGAACTGACATACCACTTACAGTAATATTCATTGTTTTTTTACCTTACTGTTTTTAGTATTCATAATATTTATCAAATTTTCAAGTTTTAGATTTTTAGAAAGTGATTCATCACATTATTATACACAAAAACTGTTTTCAAAGTAAATCAAAGATGGTGATTATACTTCTTCGCTTTTCTTGTAGGCAGCAAAATATAGGGACTCACTAAATATGCTTTACACTTTTAAATCTATACGATTTTTCTTCTAACATGAGAATGTTTAGCGTTTTTAAGCCACCAAGACCTATAGTGGATTTTTTTTTTTTTTTTTTTTTTAATAAAACAGAAATTCAGCAGATTTACCAGAAATTCAGCAGATTTTCATGGCTAGAGGTTGATTTGCTTTTGTACCGTGTATTCTTGTTTCATTATAAATATATATATATATATGTATATATATATTAATTTTGCCATTTTGTGACCTTAGATATTTTTACAAAATAAACTTAGATTGTCTAGTACCCTAGGTTCCTAACCTCTACATGAAAAGTACATACATTAAGCTTCATTTAACTTTAATTTTATTGAGGTTGATATCGATTCTTATTTGGACTCTTGTGATCACTGCGGTACTTATCCCAACGTTGCCTATTTCGAAAATAATAGTATATGTTTGGAGTTCAAGATATATAACTCTTTGGTAAAATATATATATATATATATATATATATATATGTGTGTGTGTTAATATAGCTGTGCATTATAATGCAGAACACATCAACAAATGGTTTTAACTCTCGTAAAATTGCATCAAACGACGAAATGCGAAGATATTAGATTCACACGGAATTAGTTGGTCAAGAAATATTGATATACGTTTTCTAATAACAATATAAAAATTTATAATATAAGGAAAGAAGATGTATAAAATCTTGTGTAAAAAAATAAGGAATAAAAAAGTGAGGGTTGGATGTATTGTATGTGTGTGTATGGGTCGCAAAGCTGACCACTAACTCGTAAACGGTATATAATTAGAAGCTGAGTCTGCATTCCACTTTCGGCCCAAAGAATCACATTCTTTTCACCTATTATTACACCAACCCTTTGCTCCCTCAAAATAGTTATGTTTATAAAAATTAAGGGTGTCCTTAGATATATTATTATTATTGGCAAACAAATATAGCAGTTTAGTAGTACAAGTGGAACATTTGCATAAGCTCCGGTAGAAGACAAGATGGTTAATATGATATATGCTAATATAGAAGCTTTACAAGTTACAACATGATCCAACATGAGTCAAATTAAACTCAAAAATAATATAGAAGAATTACACTGAATGAACGCATCTTAGTATTTATTTTTTTTGTGAGAAAATAAAGAGAAGAACTCTTGAATCGCTTTTTTTTTTTTTGGGAACTTTAATATAGTTTTCCAATCAAAACATTTGGGAATAAAAGGAAAAATATTCTGAAGTATTTAACTTTCCGACCATGGCCAAAAGCTTCTCTCTTTCCTATCACGAACAGTACGTAATGTTAAATCATGTCCATTTATTTATTTTATTGAGTAATAGTCAATAGTATATACTATAGTCGCTTCAAGAGCATCAGTGCCCTATTTATTTTTCATGAGCGTGAGAATAAAACCCTAAGATACTACTAAATGTAGGTCGGTTGGAGTAGATAAAATTCTACCACCACATATGACATTCAAATTGGTGAATATATATTTTCTTGTAACTTATATATAGTGGCATCACACAATTCGATTTGTTTCTTTCGTGGCTCCAATTTTATTGGTGTTTGAATGAAACCCAATGAAAGGTCTATAGTCGTGTAAATTGTAATCATATAATTTGAAACAAAAAAGCAAAAAAGGCAGAAAAAAGTAGAAACAAAAAAAAGAACTTTCTCATATTATAAAAAATATCAAAATACCTTTTAAGACTGTTTTTCCTTTTATTAAATCAATAAAAAATTATGTAAATGCTAAGTCTGATTACATAGTTACATGAATTATGACGAACCTTGATTAATGATGACTTCAAATAAGTTTTCGTGCAAAATTTCGAATTAGGGAAAATGATATCGTTTTTAGCATAAATGATATTTGTTTGGTTTTGACCCCTATATATATATGTATTACACAGAATATTTTTGTAATTTTTATAGTTGATAAATTAATCACTTTCTTTAGTGTCACTTTGGATTTGGTCACCTCAATGGATATGCAACCTAACCACTAACATCTACTAATATGAAACGCCTTCTTGTATGCTTACGTCACGCATGTATATATGCATCATATTATAGTTAAACTTCTATAAATTAATATTCGATAAATTAATACCTCGATAAATTAATAATTTTTTCCAGCCCCAAATTTATAATTTCACCCAAATATCACCTCTATAAATTAATAAACATGATAAATTAATATAATTTCGTAAAATACATAGATCCCAATGTTATTAATTTATAGAAGTTTTACTATACGGCTACAAAAAATAAAAATCAACAGTGATACTTAAACTAATTAGGGGTTTGGAAATCTAAACCAAAATACATAAGCAAATTTTATACATAACTAATACTATGGGACAAACAATAATCAGTCTAAAAATACGTGAAATTAACGATAAAAAGAATCAAACAAAACAATTCTCGATGTTCAAAAGAAGCAGACTTAAAAAAAGAAGAAGCATAATGCGTATCAAAGCACGTTCTTGTTTTCGTTCATGTCATCATCCATATCATTTTCATGTAGCTTACGCCATTTATTACCTTTACTTTTACTCCAAAATCTTTTTTTCTCCCTTTAATTTTAGATGTTGTTGCTTCTTTTCAATTATAAGATTAGCTCAGCAAAAGGTCTAGTCTTCCTTCTTACATCTACCAATATGCAAATATTCACTTGTGTTATAACAACGTTTTTTTTTTTTTAATAAGAATATCCACATGGATTTGAGGAAACGAAAAACATCCAAATACTTCATTTGAAAGTTGAATCCAGATAATAAATTTGGATACGCTGAAGAAATGAATGGGGTCATGAACTCAATGACGATGTGATTGTATAAGAGAGGATTATGTAATAATAATCCAAGCTATTGTCGACCAGAAACGAGTAGATAAAGAAACACAAGCGACACATATGGCTAAATGTAAAAAAAATCTTAAGAATTTCAATGGGATATGACCCTTTGTGGAGGGAGATTTCGACACATTCACGTGAAACATTGTATCTTAAAACCCTTCAAGAAAGGCCTAAGCCTAACGAACTTGATAGATTAAATAAAAAGACTCTTTGACACATTCTGAATCATAACAATTGAGAAATCAACACTCTGAAAGTGAGTCGATATCAAACTAAACTCGTCCGTCCCTGTCCCCCCTGACTTGTCCCTTCTTTTGGGGGAAGAGAACACACAACAGCCGCTTTCATGGCGGGGCAAAGACGACTAAGTAAATCACGAGAAAACATGATCAGGGTTTAGCTGGTGGCGGGTATGGCCACAGGCTTCGAGTCCTCTGCTTTTTCATGTTCCTTGTTCAGTAACTGAAACATAGCATCCCAAGATAACGTTCACAATCAAAACTCAAGTACTTTTACATTGCTGTGTGCCATGAGAGAGTAAAGATATCTAACCTTGTTGTTGATCAAGTTGTGGAGCGCAATTACACTCCGAATGAGGGATGATAGATAGATAACGAGCATCATGTCATTTGTTTTCACTGCACATTATAAATGCAGTAAGACTAACGAAGCAAATGCTTAAAGCAACCAGCCCAATGAAAAGAAAATTAACAGTCAAAACACACCTGAGAAGGCCTTGACCAACTCGTTCACATTCAGGTTAGGAAGCAAGTTGAAAACGTCCTACGGATTTTAAGAGGAATATTTCATTAGATGAAATCCACCATTAGCAGAGGCAAAATCACATAGATTTGGAAGATGCTTATAGCCATAATTTGTAGAATTGGCACACTAAATGAAAATATGTAAGTTCTAACCTGCAGATGGTATAAAATCTCATGGTTTAGAGGGAGCTTTCCTTCGATTACAAGGTCAAGGTAATTCCGGATCTCCCGAAGACGTGCATCCAGCCCCTTCAAAGCAGTAAGTTTTGCAGTGACCTGGTGCAAAATACAATACATGTAATTTAAGTCTTCAAGCAAAATCTATTATGTTCATAAATTAACCTTGCAAGAACATCAATATAAATTCTCCAAGTCACACTCATCATGATTTCAGCAGACATTTAATTATTTAAAGGGACAATGATGAATGAAAAATTCAAGTATTGTAAAGAAAAGAACCTCAGTTGCCAGGGTACTGATTGTTGTGTCTTTCACATCCCTGAGCAAATGTTCCACGCCTGTACAAGAAACAAGCAAGTGTCAAAAGACCTTCCTCAGAAGCAATCACAAAAGACATATTTTTAGACACCAAACCAAGGTGATCAAACCATTAAAGGACTTGTTTCTCCCCTTTGGACATACCGATTTCCTCAACTTCGTGGGCTGCAATTTCTGTAGACACATGAACGAAGACTTTCTGGCTTTTCTGAGTAGCATTCTGAAGATACAAACAAGTATTTAATTAGCATGATTAAATATAAGGATACAACTGTACAAAGTGGACAACATTGTGGAAGGGTATGTATCTTACCTCCTTGACCTCCTCCACTGCATAGTAAGCTTTTGTGGGGATACCAAGTTCTTTAGGCTGGACATCAATAATGACCAACACTGGATTTGGAACATAGCTGCAGCACAAGAAGCAAAACAAAGCTTAGTTAGAAAATACAAAATGTGAAAGAAAAACGGATTTCTGCCTAAAATAAGATAAAGGTCAATAAATTGCTATCTGAATATTTAAGGTGGAAACTAACCCATTGAACAAAGCGTGAACGTCCAAATCATTCTCTCGAAGTTTAGGGCCTGTGCTGTACCAACCTACAACATGCTCCTTGGCTGAAAAGCAAACAGTTTTTTTGTTAAAAGAAGCATGGTTTCTAGATTGCCAAGTACGGTCTACGCATCAGCTTCCTGGGAAATACCATTAATTCTCTTGAACATGTGGAACATTGACTCATGGTAGTTGTGATCAAGAAACCAGATACTTGGGTCTTTGTCATCTTCCTCAAAGGGCACTACAAATCAAGTTGACAAATGTCAAACAAGTCATATGTAAGCAACATATATTTAATTAAAGAGGTTCCTAGTGAAAATGTCCAAAGATAAACATCTCTGCAAACTAAATTGTAACTAAACCTCCAACACACCAGCCTAAAATTAGCTCTTCCTCTATCATCCAAGTAGTATTGAAAGTTCAAAAAACTTAAAGAGTAATACCAAGAACTCGATTGAATCCAAAACCCTAGAGAGAAAGTGAGTTAATTGAAGTAAACTTCAGCCAGTATACCAAAATCAACTTCTAAAAGTGCACAATTCCGGAACAAAACCGCTGCAAAAACCCTAAATTGCTGCTATATTATACATCTAGCTAGAACCCAGATTCGAATAAACCCTAGAATTCCAGTAAAGCAGAGACTTCAACAGAATTTGAGATCTGAGAAGACGAAACGGTCAGATCGAATAAAGGCGAACCTGCGTAGCTGTTGGTGACATCAACGATACCACGGGAGCTGCTACCGAGCAGAACGCCAACGACACGCTTGCGAGAGTCCTTAGCGACGCGATTGTAATGGTCGACGATACTAAGCAAGACGAGTGGGTGAACCACAACTTTCTCGATCGTCCTTGCTGATATCTGCTGCGTCTTAATCACATCCATGTTTGCAGAAATCAACCTTCCGCTAAAAAGTTATCTGATTTCTTCGGGTGAAGATTTCAAAAATTCCGATCTGGTTTCTTTTTCCCGACGGAGCTCGACTTTGCTTTGCTTCTTCTCCAGGAAAAACCCCTCTCTGCTTCTATTCTCTACTACTAGTATTATTATTTTCTATAATGGGCCTGTTTTTTTGTTAAGCCCATTTACGGGCCTGTTAATGTCATCTATTGATCCATTTTTCCAGGCCAAGTTTCCAATATTCAGTTTTCGAATTTGTTTTTTTTTTTTCAATTTTCAAAATCTTGTTAGATGATAATCGGACGTTGGGATGCCGTTTACAGTGCACAGTTAGCGGATTAATTTTAGGATTTTAATTTATTCATTTTTCATTATATTATAAATCTTTTTTCCGATGACAGAAAGTAAAATAATATTAACAATTTGAAGTTGTGGATACTTTAAAAAGGGTAAATGTGATACACATAATTATTATCACTTTCATCGGAATGTTATTATTGTAAATTGTAAATACTCATTTCACGGGAAAGCCACAGAACAACCAATAAGCGAAGAGAAAAACATAATGAAGAAAAAGAATATAATAACGACTCATGTGACGACTAGCTACTAGCCTAGAGTTAATATTGTTACAAGGAGAAATTGTCCTATCCCAATTGCATGATGGGAAACTCATAATGTCACTACAACATTCCTACATTAAAAAAAAAAAAAAAAACTTTTAAAGTCCTACACCAACCAAACTAATTCCATTACTTTTCCGATCATTTTAATATTCTTTTCCGTTACTATTCTAATGATACTGATGTTAATTCCGAACACTGGGTTACGTGCAGCACAGACCAAAATCTACTTGTTCATCAATATCAAATCCATTCAAAGAAAGCTTAGTCGGAGATCCAACGGTGGATGTTCCATCTCAGCACCACATGATGAGTATGTGGAAAACGCCGTCGTATTGGCCTGCTCTCGTATGTATTCATTGTGGCTCGTAACAGTAACATTTGCTCTCATTCTCTCAACCTTCGATAATGGAAAGAGTTGCAACGTCTCTATCACTTTCTCTTCTTCTTCACAAACTTCAAATATATCTATAAGAAAACTAAAAGACATTATGAAAATGTGATATAAAAAACAATGTAGTAAGAGATCTTTATTAACCTCTAGGTGGTGGTTG
Organism: Barbarea vulgaris; assembly: GCA_963667165.1. NCBI lineage: Eukaryota > Viridiplantae > Streptophyta > Magnoliopsida > Brassicales > Brassicaceae > Barbarea > Barbarea vulgaris. The sequence continues at coordinate 25,862,155 of OY763891.1, forward strand.
ATGACGACGTTGATTGTCTCGATCAGGATGAAAGAGATCTGTTTCTTGACGATGATCAAAATCGACGGTGGAAATTTTGCGGCGCTTTTGTCTCTCCCTAGCTTTATGGTTTTGGAACCAATAGAAGACGTTTTTGCTCTCGATCTTACCGTAGAAACTTAGCTCCGAAGAGATCTTCTGAATCTGATCGGTGCTCGGTGTTCGTAGCCCCGCCTTAAACAGATCCGTCAGAACCTTCACTTGCTCCACCGTCGGGTTCCACCTTCCACACTTCGTCCCCGTTCCTCCTCCTCCTGCGTTATTGGTATTACCTAAGCCTCTAGCTTTAATGGAGAATCCTCCCGACGACATTATTCTGCTAGGTTTTTGCGTTTTAGGGTTTATAATATGTTTATATATGTGAGATTAGGTGTGTCAAGTTAGACCTGACTTCGTGATGTGAATGGACCAGGGTTTAAATATATAGATGAATAGATGGTGTGATTTTTGAATTTTTGTAGACAATATTTTTCATACTATTATACCAAGATTAAAGATAAAATAAATTAAATTAAATAAATGTTCCTGAGTTTTGAAATTTGTGTCGTTTAATTAGTGTTTTGTATGATAAAGGTAGAAGAAATAAAACAGAATCAGTGCGTTGTTTATTACGAAATGCATGCTTTTGTTTTTGGGATTTGGGAGAGACTGAAATTTTTCTGAGAATTGATCGTTTTCTTTATCCTACTTAGCTAGGGTTATGTGCTACGTATGCATATAGATATATACGTAATTTTATCAGTAACTATATACGATTTGGTTATTTGATTAAATGTGGTATGTTGTGGCCTTTGGGCTTTGGGGTTGAGTAAAGTTTTATTTCTATATATGTTGCATATTTAATTAAGCTAGAGAACACATTAGCCTGTGATCAGTTGTCGTACGATAATTCTGAAATTAGCCGCAAAAATTAAATTAGTAACTCTAGTATTGTGTGAACATAATGAAAAGCTCATGAATTAAGGGAAAATTTTCCACAAAAGCTGTGACTTAATAAAGTAGTTTGGTCGGCAGATGGTGATTAGAAAATTGAGTGGAAGACTTTAAAAAATTAATAACTAAACCTATCTATAAAATTATCCTTTAATTCCTTGTATGTTATAGTACATTAAAATAAGTGTTCTTTTATTTTAGTGTTTGATAATGAATTTATATATTCTTTTTCAATTTCAGATTCAAAATTTCGTTTTTATACAACGGTAAGCTGTCCACTGCTAGTTAATTTTTTGTGTGTGTGTGTGTGTGAATAGAACTGATTTTGTTTAGGAGGCATTCTATGTTTTGTCAAAATATAAAAATAACTATGGATTTAGTTTGGGATCCCTTGATTATCATCAAATATAAAATAAACAAGACAACTTACAATGTATGCAAGTAAGTATGCTTCCTCTTAATAACGTATGATAGTTTTAGTTACTAGCTAGGAATTTCTTAATTTAAGATGTGATTTGTTTGGCATAGATATATACATCGTTGTGAATATATGTTGTGTACGTGACGTATATTAACTGGTGATGATTTTGAGGAAGACATGCACGAGACGCTAAGCGAAGACTAAAGATACAAATAATAAAATGACAATTCGAATAAACCAAACATTGTTTTTATAAACAAAAGTCGCTCTGCTACACAACATACTAATACTTACAAATTAAACGGTATATTTTATCACTATCACTTCACAAATTCAATTGCATTTTAAAGGAAATAAAAGAAAGAAGATCGATTCGGCCTCAAAGTCAAAGTTTATGTTGGCGTTTGTAACTTGGACTCTTCCATAAATTAACTATTAGATAAGTACTACTTCTATAGTTCTATATTTAAATTATAAAATATCAGATCAATGTTCTTTGGGTGTTTTCTCAACTTCGACAATAAATTTTTTCACTAGGGCATCTTTCATCAACAAAATGTTGGTTTTTAAAAAGAACAATAATTTCTTTGATTAATCTCTCTCTTCTTTTTTGATTAAAACCGAAAAAAACAATATTTTCTTTGTTATAAGAATCGTACTTTATGTTAAAAGACCGATTTTACGAAATATGATTTTTTAATTAATGTTATTTTGTGATTTTAAAGAATGAAATTCCAAAAAGAAATACTTTGTCTATGACCTTTGAAGACGTTGGACGACGCCTATATATAATATATAATTATATAACATATCTGATTATAGGAACAAATAATAACATTATATATATTCCTTTAATTTTCAGAAACGTGAATATTTTATTCATTTAGCTGTATAGTTTATGTGTAACGGTGTAAGTAAGTAGTCCGAGAGGAAGAGTGTGTGTTGTTATCTTAGTCAAAAAAGTGGAAGGTGGTCTCACATTGTAATGCCCACTTACATGCAATTCCCAATGATGTTCCATGCACCATTAATTTAATATACATAGTAGTAATAAATTAGTAAACAAATATTTGTAGTTTTTCTATTAAGATTATAGTAGTATAAAATTTACGAGTAAAGCTTCATGCGACATAAATTTTGGCTATTAGTTATTGGCAAAGAGTTTTTGTAGCTCTAACTCCTAGGTCAATGTCGTTTATTTGATCATTAAAAGTTTCAAAACTCAAAATCTTAGAAGAAAATTAATACTACATGGGAAGCAAATGGTCTTTTTTACTTTCTATAAATATTGATTTCATATTACTAAGTTAACACTAGTGTTAGTATTTTCGTCATGTGAATCATGTCTTATCACTAGCTGCATAGTAAAATGAGACCTAGTTTATGCGCTTTATACCCGCATGTTTCTCCAATTCTCCTTATGATGTGGATGCATGAGACTACCCTTCAACACCATTGCGGAAGACTATCTTTTTAAAAATATTTTTTTAGCATGTCCTGATACCACGCATCACACTGTGAATCTGTGATGCGTAGACTGATTCATGATAACCAAACTTATAGTATTTAATAGTACATATATATTTATTAACACTGCTATTGTATATATGTATACATATACATATAGTTTGTTATATGTCAATTATAAATTAACCGTACTTTGAGTTGTGAACATAGGATGGGTGAATATCTTTGTTTAATCCCAAAAAAAAAAAATAACTTCATTTTTTAAATAATTTAATATGTCTATCCTTAATGATCTGTTTCATTTTATGATCCCAATTAGTTTAAATCGAGAAAAAAATATGTTAGTCTCTAAATGCATACACGTTAAAACGAATTGTAATGTGAATCAATACATTTATTTTTGCAAATTTTTATAAGTCAATAATTAATTCACTGACAAAACAGTTACATATTACTAACATTTTCACTAAGTAAGTAAGATACTGTTTGTAAATCATAGTAATAACATAAAAAGAAAAACTCGGGAAACAAGGGCATGAAATTGTGGCACGCTTAAGTGTAGTGTAGGGCAGAGAGAGATAGAGATATGCCCTACGCCTTACGAAGCTTGGGAAGGTTCCTTTTTTTATCTCCTTGCTTCCACGTTTGTCGCCGATCCATCCTACATTACCCCCAAAACTTTTATTCCATTCACAATATTTCCAACTTTTTAATCTCAGTTTTTTTTTAACTAATTTCTTAGTTTGCCGCTCACTATAGCCGTCAGATTAGTAAGTTAAGTAATCTGACGGCTGTTAAGATAAGCCCGATCTTGATCTTCTTACTTAACTTACTAATCTGACGGCTGTTGTGTGTCATCATAATATTGGGCTTTCAAGCCCAAAGTTAGACTGACTGCTGTTTGCTGCCTAAAACATCACGTCTTTCGATTGCCAAATTTGAAAACGGGACACGGTTCAATAAAAATAAAACAACACGATGTTCCATGTCAAAACTTAATAATGACACGTAATTTTGATCAGTTTCCTTTTCTGTTTCTCCAGTTGATAAAAATCTCTCGTTACTCTGAAATGGAGCTCACCATTTGAGATTCTGAGGATATTTATCAAGATTTTTTCCAGTTATATTGATCCAGTTCCGACCCTCCGATGGGATCAACGTTCAGGGATCGGACGGCGGAGTTTTATTCACTGTCCCAAACGTTGAGAAAGATCGGAGCGATCCCATCCGTTCATCAAGAGGAAAATGATCCGGCATCATCCAAACGGTCGCCGGCGGGATCTTCAAGATCCGAATTCAATAAGAAGGCTTCCCGGATCGGGTTAGGTATCCACGAAACGTCTCAGAAGATCGTGAGGCTCGCTAAATGTACGGTTCAGTATCAGATCTATCGTCGTCGTCTTCGTATCTATTTTTCCGCTGGAATTATGATTTCGTTCTAAATTTGATTAGCAGCAGAGAAATGTATTCGGTTAACGGAATTAGGCTTTGTGTGTTTGGGGATTGGTAATGAGATTAGGACATAGCTTCCGGTAGCTAGCTGTCTTGTAAGAAAGGCCTCAAGTAACCTCTGCTTTTAGGCATTAAGCTTGCAGTAAGAACTGTTGCTCAAAAATTGGAAAGTTTTATGTTACTTGTAGTGGAAGTAATTTGTGTGTGTTTAAATGTATTGCATATGATCTTTAATCGATTGTAGAGACATTGTTGTGGTTGCAATTGAAGACAGCCTTATTTCTTCTGACATGGTTAGTTTTTGTTTTCTGTTGGTGAATCGCAGTGGCAAAACAATCGTCGATATTCAATGACCGGACTGTGGAGATTCAGGAGTTAACTGTGTTGATCAGGAACGATATCACGGGCCTGAATATGGCTCTCTCTGATCTGCAAACCCTTCAGAACATGGAGATCGCTGATGGCAACTATTCACAGGACAAAGTTGGTCACTACACTGCTGTTTGTGATGACTTGAAAACCAGACTTATGGGAGCTACAAAGCAACTTCAAGATGTTCTAACGACCAGATCAGAGGTTAGATTTTAGATTTGTCGACTTTTTATTGATTTGCAATGTGCATATTATCCGACACCTGATGGATGCTGTCTTTGTCTTCCTGCAGAACATGAAGGCTCATGAAAATAGGAAACAACTCTTTTCCACAAAAAATGCAGCAGTAGATAGTCCCCCTCAGAATAATTCTAAATCTGTGCCTGAGCCTCCTCCTTGGTCAAATTCATCAAATCCTTCCGGAAATATACAACAACCACTGTGAGTTTTGTTCTGAAAACAATTTCCTTAGTAACAGTTACTCTCACATCTAATTATGTTTTGTTTCTTGTAACCGACCAGATTGACGCCATCAAATAGTGGAGCTGCTTCAGGTAGCCAGCTCAGGTACGTCCTAATTTCCATAACTAACAACTCTTGATTGTCTTCGTCTTCCATTATGCTTTAAGATCAAATCATGTAAATGTTCTGTTCGTGCCATGCCAAAACAGACGCAGATCCGCAATCGAGAATGCTCCTTCCCAGCAAATGGAGATGTCCATGTTACAGCAAACAGTCCCAAGGCAGGAGAATTATAGCCAAAGCCGAGCTGTTGCACTTCACAGTGTTGAATCAACCATAACAGAGCTCAGTGGAATATTCACACATCTAGCTACGATGGTCACACAACAGGGAGAGCTAGCAATCAGGTTTCTTAACTGTTTCTTACTCACAACCCTGGCATATTCTAAGATTGAGGGAACAGTGTATAACAGCTGTTTGTTTTATGAAACAGAATCGATGACAATATGGAGGAATCATTAACTAATGTAGAGGGAGCACGCAGCGCTCTTCTACAGCATCTCACTCGAATTTCGTCAAATAGATGGCTCATGATCAAGATCTTTGCTGTTATCATCTTGTTCCTCATTGTTTTCCTCTTCTTTGTGGCTTGACACAATACTATTTTATTTATTGTTCCTGGTGTAACAAATTCATAGCTAACACTTCGACTATACATACATGCTAAGCTTGTAAGCTTCGAGAGCCCTTTTCTTTTTGTGTGGATAGTTGAGTGTCAAAATGTTTCAATTTGTTTTTGCAGGATTCAATTATATTTTACCAATCTAATAAAATCTTAGTTTTTGCCAAGTAACTCATAGAAAATTCAATGCAAAAACCAAGTATTATTCCGAATAAGATATAATCACACAATATGTTTCATACTAAACATCATATGGAACAGAGTAATCAAAGTATATGAGGTTGGGACTTTAGGAATCAAACTCTCTGAAGCATCAACAAAATGCTCAGAAGTTAGTAAGTACCATATCTATGTCTCAGACCGATCAAACCAAGTTTTGTTTGGAGTAGAGAGTATACTAACTTGGTGCTTCTCTCACTTGGATTTGGTTTATGCAGCAGCTGAATCAAACCTCCTCATCATATCACAATGTGGCGTTTCTCGGACAAACCCCCATTGCTGTCTCTGAAGCTCATGCCGACAATTCTGACCCAGTATAGACAAGTAATCTCTATCAACTTGTTCTTCAACCCTCTGTCTCTCGAGGCTATTAATTGGGTACTCCTGCTCGAACTTGGCTGATTTCACAAAGTAATTAACGCCTCTATGCGTGGTGAATTTGTGCTCGTAACTGTACGATGGAGAAAGCGAGTACATTGGTTGAGGAGAAGGCAAGAAGTTGAGGAGCAGTATGAACACAACAGGAAGCAATTGGAGAAGTACACGAGGATTGAATCCCGTATCAGAAGCTTGGTTAGCTGTTCTAGTTCCAGTTCCGAAGTTGAATGATCGGAATTGTGTAGTTGCAGGATTCATTCCTCCACCGAAGAAGCTTCTGAAAATCTCATCAGCGTCAAATTCATCGTCGTAGAAACCGTTGAATCCGTTGTTTCTTCTTGCAGCTCGGCGTGGTTGATAAACAGGCTCATCGGAACCACTGACGTCGTATTTTCTCCTAGTTTCTTCGTTGCTTAGGCATTGAAAAGCTTTAGAGACGGATTTGAAAGCTTCTTCTGAACCAGGAGCTTTGTTCTTATCGGGATGAACCTTCAACGAGAGTTTCCGATAAGCTTTCCTCAAATCTTCCACTGAACAAGTGTTTTTCAATCCAAGAATCTCGTAGTAATCCTTCTTCGATTTGATTTCCTTCACAACCGCTCGTTGTTCTTCCGTGGAAGACGAAGACGATGATGAAGATCCTGTGGCGGTAGAGGAAGATCCACGTTGACGAAGAGAAGGTCGATCCGACGGCTTAGACGACTCGTTTGCGGCAGATCTAGGCGAATCCTCCGACGCTGGTTCATCCGATTGCTTATTCAGATCGGAAACGAGCTCATCGATCGGAAGACTTGGATCAAGACGACGAGCTTTCTCCAGAAATTTCAACGCGCGAGATCGATCTCCTGCATCCATCGCATCCTTGCCGATTTTGAGGCATTTCAACGCGTCGTCTTTGTTTCCATCCATTGTTCAACGGGGACAAGAAATTTCCCGATGAGACGATCGGGAAATGAAACACCTTGAGGAATTAGGGTTTCTCGCACCGATCGGAGTTCATCTGAGATGTGAGGATTTTTCCAAACGAGCGAAGATTGAAAAATATCGCTGCTCGGTCCTCTTTTCCACAGAGAAGAGAACAAGTTGGGTGTCTTAATACACGCGTGTCGTTTGAGATATTAAGAAACGGACTTCACGTCGTTCTAGTTGAAGAAAAACTACAGGGTGTTAAATTCTTGGAAAAGGCTCCTCCAACGGATAAATGAAAAGATCCCGTGTCTTCCAGCGATAAGAACCACGCCACGGGGACACACAATCTGAAACAAGTATCTGAAGAACAAAATTACAAATATCTTTACTTCGTAATAAAATGGCATCAGGGTTTTGATCGGAGAACCTAAAAGTGTCGACTTTTCGAATTTGTTGATTGCCTTGTTAGGAGATGAATCTCGCGGCTAGTTTTCGTGGCAATTTCGGCGTCTTGTCGCAATGCAGCTCATGTTGTAGTCTTCAGTTTCAGCCTTTTGTAGCTACTTCGAGTCTCGATTTTGGGAAAACAGTGACATCTTTAAGGAAGAAGGATCTGAAGCTTGAAAGGTTTTATATTGTTCATCTTCTTCTTTTGTTTATTCGTGAGCACTTTTCTACTTCTTTGTCTGCTTATTCTGGTGGATTTGAATTTAGAAGTTTCAGAAAGAGAGAGACTTTTGTTAGAGTGACGGATACACAAACGGAACCCGAAGGCAATAACGATGAGGTATTTGCTTAGATTCTATGGTTATGTAATTATGTTTTTTTTGGGGTCAAATGTTATGTAATTATGTTTATGATTGTGGATATTTGATGTAATTAGGTAACTGGGTTTTTAGATTGATCAGGAGTGTTGATACATATCCATGCCTGAGTTTATAACTTCTTCTTTGTAGGATAATGGTGAAGAAGACAAAGAGACTTCAGCAGGTGATCCTCCTACACAAATTCCTACTGAGTTGAATTCACAATCAACAGTTGTGAATGAAGCGCTGGGAAATGAGGAGGAAAACATAACTCAATTCAGTTCTCAGGTATTGTCTTCTTACTTGGAAACTAATTCATCCTTGGTAAAATTGAACCTCAATGTAAAAGTTTTGTTTCCAGACTAGCTACTAGCCTACTATCTCCATACATTTCCTTGCTTCTGTTTCTGAATTTGTTCAACTATACTGCATTTGGAATAGGACGGTGATAAAGTAGAAGTTAGCAGCGGTTCTCCTCTTCCTGGTGTGAATGTAAGTATTATTTACAATGTTATTTACAACAACGGCAGCTTAATGCTTTCTGTTTTTTATCTTTCATAAAAAGTTGTTGTGAACAGCCATTACAATTAGATGATTCCATGAGACTCCCCAAAGAAACCGTTGATATTCTCATGGGCCAAGTATTCGGGTTTGACACCTTCTTCGTAACAAGCCAAGAACCTTATGAGGTAGTCAATGAGAAATTCATTTTACTTTCCTAAGGTTTTTTATCAACTTTTATTTTAAAGATGAAATGAAAGATAAAGACGAGGGTATATGATGTTTTCGGGACAATGTTATTGGTAGGGCGGGGTGTTGTTCAAAGGAAATCTTAGAGGGCAGCCTGCTAAAAGTTACGAGAAGATAAAGACGAGGATGGAGGTAAAAATTCTGCTTTTCAGTTAGCCTTCTTAGTTAAGATGGTTAAGAAGCACATTGTTGTGACAAAGATTAATCGTAAATTGCTCATCAATCTGCAGAATAAATTTGGTGATCAGTACAAGCTTTTCCTCCTCACCAATCCCGAGGATGATAAACCTGTGGCTGTTGTTGTTCCAAGAAGGTCCTTAGAACCTGATACAACAGGTATCTTATCTTACTATGCTTCCCTGTTATAAGATCTCTCTCAGATTATTAAAGTTTTATCTGAATACTACATACAATTGCAGCTGTTCCCGAATGGTTTGCTGCTGGTTCTTTTGGATTGGTGGCATTGTTCACATTGTTTCTCCGTAATGTACCTGCCTTGCAATCCGACTTATTGTAAGAACATTTTAAATCATGTTTTCTCCAGAACATATTATGCTTCCAAATCGTGAAACTGAATAAACTTTCTCCTCCCATCCATCAATTTGATTGCAGATCGGCATTTGACAACCTTGAATTGTTGAAAGATGGCTTACCGGGAGCTCTTGTCACCGCTCTTGTCCTTGGAGTACACGAACTGGGACACATTTTAGTTGCAAATAACCTAGGGATAAAGCTTGGTGTACCATTCTTTGTTCCAAGTTGGCAGGTGAAGCTGCAATGTTCTATTTAAAAGAAAAGGAACCTCCTGTCAGATGGAATTTGGTTGTTAGACATCTGATGAACATGTTTTAGATGGCAGATAGGCTCTTTCGGTGCTATAACGAGAATCAAAAATATCGTACCCAAGCGAGAAGATCTTTTGAAGGTTGCAGCTGCAGGACCTTTGGCTGGCTTTTCTCTAGGTTTGATTCTGTTTCTTGTAGGGGTTTTCGTGCCTCCTAGTGATGGCATTGGTGTTGTAGTTGATGCATCAGTGTTTCACGAATCCTTCCTCGTTGGTGGTATTGGTAAGCTTTAGCTCATAATCTATTATGATAAGTGTTGAAGGCTGAAGCTGGAGTGTTAATTAATGTTCTCTTTTTTTGCTTTTATAGCAAAGCTCCTACTTGGCGATGTACTCAAAGAAGGAACTTCAATATCTCTAAACCCACTTGTGATATGGGCATGGGCTGGCCTTCTCATCAATGGCATAAACAGCATCCCTGCAGGGGAGCTCGATGGTGGCAAAATAGCATTCGCCATTTGGGGTAGAAAGGTAACTATAAACCGAATTTGAAAATTCCCATGGGACATTTATTGGGTAGTAGGCAGAATTATATATGTCTCCAAATGGTTTCAGACCGCAACACGGCTCACGGGTGCCTCCATAGCGCTTCTGGGGTTATCGGCGTTGTTCAGTGACGTGGCATTCTACTGGGTGGTTCTGATATTCTTCCTGCAGCGTGGACCGATTGCTCCACTGGCTGAAGAAATCACGGATCCTGAAGATAAGTATGTGTCTCTAGGAATCCTGGTTTTGTTTCTCTCATTGCTTGTGTGTTTGCCTTACCCATTTGCTTTCACTGGTAATGAAGCCATGATGATTGGCTTGTGAAGAGACTTATCATTGCACAATTCAACAACAAACAAGAGATATAGTTATAACTTTTAGTTTTGGTCTCTAAGTTATGTTCTACTTTTACGTATGGAGTTATGTTTTTGTTCTTGTTCTCTCAGTTTTACTCTCATGGAGCAGTTTTAGAAACACACCAAATTTCTCTCAAAACGTAAACTAATCTTTTGTTAAATAGTTATTACGTGTGGGATTGCCTATCTAGATTTTGAAAAAGAGACTTTCAATGGTGGGAAAAACATAACATACCAACATTGTTTATGGAAAGTAGTTGTTTTGTCAGATTTGTTAACAATTTTCCTTATGTCCAACTGTTTGTTGATATCTTCTTATAGTAAAGGAGTTAGAAATCTAATTTAGACATGTGTCAAATTTGATATTCTCTATAAAAATTATTTCAGTTTTTTTTTTTTTTTTGAGTGAAATATTATCATTATCATAATATTAAAACAATGGAAGGTGAAAAATAGAAGAAAAGCACATGCTTTTAATGTGGATGGGATTTGATTTTGGTTGGTAGCGTCTAATGCAACCTTCCTATTTATATATAGTCTATGATTGTTAATTCCAGAAAATGTCAAAGTTTCTACATCATAATATTATAAGATTGACTCAAGAAATGAAATACATCACTGTCAGGTAAAGATATATCATTGTTTTATATACTAAACTTTAAACTCCGAGATTCTGCGGATTATACCAATTAGAGTTTATATCTTTTTTGGTCTTTGTTAAAGCTCAGAAGCGCATACCTTCTAATAGCAAAAAAAAAGAAAAAGAACATGTCTTTTATTCAAATTCACTAATTTAGAACCACAAATGATAAAGCTATTTTAAAATTTCGTTGTAATTAATAAAATCATGCATATTTTTTTTTCACAATTAATTGTTAGGATTTTCTTCTTCGTTTTTTTGGTGAAAATAATAGATAGGATTTAAAAGCATAATTGAAGGAAAAAAAATCTAAAGATTTATGTCACTTTCCTAATTTGCTCCAAAACAAATCCAAAAAGGTGTGGCCTTTCCCAGCCATCCACTTCTTTACACAGTGAAAGACTTTGGGAAGATGAGAATTTACAGGTGAGGGGGTATTACAGTAAATTCAAGACCGTGCCACGCCCCCATCTTTATAAATATGCCATCTCCTGCTTATTTATTCGCCATTCGAATAGAATATTCACAATCAAATTACTCTTTTAGCCGGCGTCACCTCTGAATCTTCTCCGATCTTCAACATCCCGGCCGCCGCATCCCGAGTTTGTTTCAGTAGCCGTTACGATGTCTTCTTCCTCTATGAATGTGGCTACGATGCAACCCCTCAGTATCTCTCGCCGCCTCGTCCCCTCTGTCGCTTATCGCGGACTCTCTTCTTCTGTGACCGTTACTGGATATTCCGGTAGAAGCTCCGCTTACGCTCCTTCTTTCCGTTCGATTAAATGCGTCTCTGTCTCTCCGGAAGCTTCAATAGGTGAAGCAATGCTCTTTGGATTTTTTTGATTTCCCGATAAAATGATTTCACACCAAATTAGATCGAACTTTTAGCATTATTCAAACTACAATTTCAATGCTCTCTCTAGTTTCTAACGGTTGTTTTGAATCTTCATTTTTTTTTTTTTTTTGAAAATTTGATTGTGAATGTGTGAATCTTCATGCCTCAAATTACAGCGATTGAGCTTTAGAAACAGTGTGGAAACAACTCTGATTCATGTTTTGGATCTGTTCGTTGCAGTAAGCGATACTAGAAAGTTGGCAGATGCTTCTAAGAGTACAAACCTTGTACCAATTTACCGCTGCATATTCTCTGATCAGCTTACTCCTGTTCTTGCGTACCGTTGTCTGGTGAAAGAAGATGACCGTGAAGCTCCTAGCTTTCTTTTTGAGTCTGTTGAGCCTGGTTCTCAGATGTCTAGCGTTGTAAGAGAATCTTTCTTTGTTTACGGATTTTTGCATCCTTTTTGTCAGTTGATCTTTCTCAGTTTCTAATATTTCGCTTATTGATCTTAATAGGGTCGTTATAGTGTTGTTGGGGCTCAACCTGCAATGGAGATCGTGGCAAAAGAGAACAAAGTTATTGTAATGGATCACAAAAATGGAAGCATGACTGAGGAATATGTTGAAGATCCAATGGAGATCCCAAGAAAAATCTCTGAGTCATGGAACCCTGATCCTCAACTTGTTCAAGACCTTCCAGATGCGTTTTGTGGTAAGAGATACTTCTTGATTGCTTATAACGAATCACTTTCTTGAGTAGTTAAGCTAAAGGAATGAAGCCACTGGTTTTATAGACTGATAATAGTATGGTTGTTTTCGCGGCAAGTTGTCGCTTTTGAATGATCTTTGTAAAATTTCAATTTTTTCATGAGTTTCTATCTCAAACCCTATTAGCAATTATTGCAGTTAGCCCGTGTTCCCTATATTCCAAACCATATTAGGTCTTTTACATTTTTCGATAGTAGAGAGCAACTAACATAGTAGAAAGCTCTCTGTTCCCCTTTATTGTGCTGATCTTTATCTCAACAGTTCTGCCCCTGATGTGATCTAGTTTGCCTTCCTACCTTTTTGTCCCTAAAACAGAAGCGTCCATTTGGCATCTTTAAGTTCTTGAATATCCTTTCTTGCTCTATGAGATAAAAGAACTGAAGACTTTACTTTCCTTTTTATGCTTTATCTTTTTCCTGAAATGGCGACACTTCACAAGATTTCTTTATCATGATAGGTGGTTGGGTTGGTTTTTTCTCGTACGACACAGTTCGCTATGTCGAGAAAAGGAAACTTCCATTTTCAAAGGCCCCTGAGGATGATAGGAACTTGCCAGACATGCATCTTGGTCTTTACGATGATGTAATTGTTTTTGATCACGTGGAGAAGGTAAATATTTTTGTTACCCATCCATGTTTTTAATAAACTTGTGAAATCTCCAAATTTGGTAATTTAGATGTTCCCTTTGATTTTTACAGAAAGCATATGTTATTCACTGGATTAGACTAGATGGGAGCCTTCCTTACGAGAAGGCATACAGTAATGGAATGCAACATTTGGAGAACTTGGTGGCCAAGTTACACGATATTGAGCCGTAAGTATCTCTTTGACTCAATTTAGTTTGCAAGCTTCTTTTGGTTCCTATCCTTAATAATTGTTATTTTGGCTGTGAATCTCTACAGGCCAAAGCTGGCTGCTGGTAACGTAAATCTTCAGACACGGCAGTTTGGGCCGTCTTTGAAAAACTCAAACGTGACATGCGAAGAGTACAAGGAGGCTGTGGTCAAGGCTAAAGAACATATACTTGCAGGAGACATATTCCAGATCGTGCTGAGTCAACGTTTTGAGCGGCGAACATTTGCTGACCCCTTTGAAATTTATAGAGCACTAAGAGTTGTGAATCCAAGTCCATATATGGGCTATTTGCAGGTTGGTAGTGGAGATAACTTTTCTTCAACAACTTTGAATTTTGTACTTGTGGTGGATAAACCATTAATGCTGTTTTGTCCTCTTAATCAGGCTAGAGGATGTATTTTGGTAGCATCAAGTCCAGAAATTCTCACCAAAGTAAAGCAGGTAAAAGCTCTCTTATCTCAAAGTTGCGGTTAAAAATTACTGGTAGAGTTTGATGATATTGCGATGAAGCTAACCTTTATATCATATTTGATACAGAACAAGATAGTGAATCGACCATTAGCAGGAACCAGCAAGAGAGGGAAGACTGAAGTTGAGGATAAGAGATTGGAGAAGGAGCTGCTAGAGAATGAAAAACAATGTGCTGAGCACATCATGTTGGTCGACCTCGGTCGCAACGATGTTGGGAAGGTGGCGAAATATGGTTCTGTGAAAGTAGAGAAGCTTATGAACATCGAACGCTATTCCCATGTTATGCATATAAGCTCCACAGTAAGTGTTGATGAAATAACAATTGTTGGATCAAATGTTTAACCTCGAGCTTAGTGTGTTCCTAATCATCTTAAATTCCCTGAGTAGGTGACAGGAGAGTTACAAGATGATTTAACTTGCTGGGACACACTACGTGCGGCTTTACCAGTGGGAACAGTTAGTGGTGCACCAAAGGTTAAAGCCATGGAACTAATTGACGAGCTCGAGCCAACACGGCGTGGACCATACAGTGGCGGTTTTGGAGGAGTCTCGTTCACTGGTGACATGGACATTGCTTTATCCCTTAGAACAATTGTTTTCCCAACAGCATGTCAGTACAATACGATGTACTCTTACAAGGATGCTAACAAACGCCGTGAATGGGTGGCTTACCTTCAAGCTGGAGCCGGTGTGGTAGCTGATAGTGACCCAGAAGACGAGCACCGTGAATGCCAGAACAAAGCGGCTGGTCTTGCTCGAGCCATCGACTTAGCTGAATCTGCATTTGTTAAAAAATGAGTGTGCCCAAGAACAGAGGCTTTTTTCTTTTAAGCTTGGAATCATGTGTATAAAACAGTTAGAAGCAGAACAAAGCTTTTCATTTTCTTGGTTTTGTGGGATTTGCAATTAGACTCCATTAAATGAAAGCTCTTAAAAATTTACTTTTATTTATCTTTTAATCAATAATTTAATATTATACTATTTTAACCATTTAAAAAAACATATAACTGTCGCAGGAAGCTGACTAAATTAGTCAAAAAAACCTTGAGAAATATTTGAGTGATTATAAAAAGAACAGATTTTCCCCAAATTAAATAGCAACAAAAAAACCATCATATCTTTTATATATTAAAAATAAGCATCGCCGTTAATGTGTAGTAATTCAGCAATTTCTCTGAAACTTGATTCTTCTTTCAGCAACAAGTGTCGAGCTTTTCCTTTTCTTGGGATGAATGTTTCCTTGGGCAGCCATATACTTGGCAGCAGAACGAGCTCGGTTCGCTTCCATGCTATCGTCATCCTTGGCCCACTCGAACACCTGCAAATAGAGAGTCCATGAGGATGTCAAATGGACAAGGCTTGACTCTTGAGAGAGGCAAAGAGTACAAACGTATACATAAGACTTACCAACTTACGTCTGTATATAGGGGTGTTGGATAATTTCCTTTGAGCGTTTAAAGCTTCTTGATTTGTCATAAATTCAATAAAAGCATAACCAGCATGTTTTCCGGTATTCTTTTTTGGAATCCTAAGACTCTTGATCTGCATAACCAAGTAACAAAATTTGTGTGTGTGTGTGTGGTTTTGATGTTGTCTGAACAAAATTAATATCCAAATCCAATCATCACAACTTCTGTTTGGCTCCAATGCAAGAGAAGTGTGTACCTTTGCAAATGGACTGATAAGCCGTCTTAGCTCTTTCACGGTTGCTTCAAAAGGTACATTTTTCACATGTAACTTTTTCAAATTTTTGTCCTTGTCTGAACCTTTCCCTAACCTGTCACTTCTCTTCTTGTTTTCACTGAACCTGAAGATCAAAGCATGACCATCCACAACAGTTCCCTACCAAAAACAACAAAAATGTGTCGTCACCCTACTTCATCTAGTCCCAATCAAATTCAAGTTTTAAACTAATTAATTAATATTACCTGTCCATCTCTGTAGACACTGGTCGCTGTCTCTATAGAATCGAATGCTACAAAACCATAACCGCTTGAAAGATTCCTCCCATTTTTTTCACGTGTAACTATCTGCTTTTTTATCATGAAGAAATATTAAAACAGAGACTTATGGTCAGAAATAAACAATAACTTCTTACCTTGACACTCAGAATCTTTCCCTGCTTCATCACCAGTTCACTCAAATGCTTCTTCAAACTCTCATCACTCGTCTTGAAGCTCAGATTCTTAACATGAAGGACATTTGACTGTAATATAGGAAACATTACAAGATCTATCAGAAATCAGATATTTCAGACCAATGAACATAAAATATTCAGTTCCTAACCTGAAACTACATACAAGGATAGTTCAATACCACATAGAAAGGAAGAACATATGTGATTTCAGAACGTCCACAGCTATCATAAGTCATATAACTGGACGACATACCTCAGTTATATCCGAATCGATTTCAAACGTGTGCTCCAAGTTGACTCTTCTCACATCATAAATTTCTCCAAAATCACTCTTCTTTTCCTTGTCATCGAGAATTGCTTTTGGCTCAAGGATATCTCCAGGAGCCCACTCCAGATACAGGGGTTCACCTCTGTAAATTAATAATAGGTAAATGTGATGAAGCAGTTTGGTTAAACTAAGATAATCATTTATATATCTCCAAGAAGCACTTTAGGGAAAGAAAGAGGATTTTAGACTATACAGAAACAATCATCACTCCGTGTACTTGGTTTAATAAACATCAAAAGTTAGTGTTAAAGCTTAATTACATGTAACTCTTGTATGCCATTCTCTTCATAGCTTCAAGTGCCTCAGCCGGCTCAAGGAAAACAACCTGAAGGGTCATGTAAGGACAGGTTAGAGAACAAATCACCTATTCATAGTAGAACACAGTGAAAAGAATATCTAATACCAAGGCCAGCGCCTTGGTCCGAGGGAGAATAATTTTGTCTATGCTTCCAAATTTTCCAAACATTTGAGTCAGTTGCTTTACAGTGGCAGCAAATGGCAAATTCTTTACTAAGAGAATATGTTTGCTTCGGTTCTTCTCATCACCTTCCCCTTTAGCAAAATTTTCCAAAGAGGTGACATTTACTCCAGCTTCAGCAAGGGCTTTTTTGGTCTCCATAATCACTTTGGTTTCTCCCAAAGCAAAGCGTACTGCAGGATCTTTAGATTCACGGTCAAGTATCTCACTCTTTTTTACACCAAACATCCTTGCTATGTTTTCTGGGATCTACAACACAAAGAAGAAGAAGAAGAAGAAGAAGAAGAAGAAGAAGACATGAAGCAAAGCAAGTAGCCAGATTTAAAAATATGGATGCATTCTTGAAAGAAGAAGAAAAGGTACAGTAGAAGGTCGAATGTAGAAACTATTCCAAGCTTTTGTATTTCCACGGGCTTCAGAGGCCTTTCTTTGTTCTTCCTTCTTTTGCTTGAATGTCTTTGGCAGATTACGAGTGTCGTTTCTGTTTGGAGAAACAACGTAACTAATGAGAATTCTAGTCCACAAAAAGTATTACAAGTTTGAAATGAAGACTGAAACATAGAAGTGGGTACTGACACTTGCTTATCAGATGTTTCACGGTGCTTGGCTGGCAAAACACCCAAGAACCGCCCCTGGAAAACTTTGTTATCTAATGTCTCCATTGCCCTGCAACACCATTCAAACGATTTTAAACTTGGATTAACAGCTAATAAAGATCAACATTATTAAGGCTACTTCTTGAAAAGCATATATATATATATATATGCACTTAGACCTCACACCAGCTAAAAACAAAACCAACATAAGGCTACTTTTATGTAAGTATATATGAATTATACCTTGCTGCAGATTCCGGAATCTGGTAAAGGATGTAGGCAATTCCTTTTGACCTTTTTGTTTCCTTGTCAAGAACAATATGGACTTCTGATATTTCACCGAATTTTTTAAAATGTTCCATAATCTCTTCTTCTCTATTGCATGAGAATATTGACAGCAATCAAAGATGTATAAGATGAATAACACCAAGGATAAATAAACAAACAAAAAAAAAGAAAAAGAAAAGTCGGAAGTTAGAACAAGAAGGTGCATTACGTTGTAGAGTAAGGCAGGTTAAGGGCGAAAAGGCGACCAGTGTGAAGAACATCATCATCATCACTGTCAGCTTTTAATTTCTGAGCCATGTTACCATCGGCGTCTACCTCCATTGCATCGTCATCATCATCATCATCATCATCATCATCAACTCTGTCAGTTTCATCATCCCTAGTCTTCAAGTATTCCATGTCAGAAACATTATCAGACCAGAATTTAGGCTTAAGCAATTCTTGGAGATGATGATGATCATCATCAGCCTCTGGTTTCTTCATAATCTTTTTGTCTCGTTTAGCAATTTCACCAGAAGATTTTTCGTAAACTTTCTCCCTGGCAACCTAATAAGCCAACACAAATTAGATTCAAACTAATACACAAGTGAAACGGAGTGTACTCAAGTTTAAGTGCAAACCTCAACAAGTATTTTACAAGTACCAATATAAGTATTGTTGAAAAATTTGATAGCATCTTCAGCTTCTTTTTCACTACGATACCCAATAAAAGCACTGCAAAGCAAAAACGATATATATAGTGATTCAAAATGTAAACACACAAAATATGGTTGTGAAAACACTCGATTTTGTATACATAAGAGAACGCTTAAATAATTTCATGTCTGTGATTTCTCCTTTTAGTGAAAATTTTTCTCCAAGTTGTTTTTCTGTCACATATTTGGGAAAATTCTTTACGCATATCCTCGACCTGAAAAAAAAAAAAGATAAAAAACTTGTTGACATTGATTGTTATCTACGAAACCTCAGTTAAAAACCAATACAGAGACAAGTGTTGTGGGAAACCAATACTTACATTATTTGCCTTTGCAAGAGCTCGTTCTGGGAATTGCAGACTTAAAAAGGGATTCCCAAGTTATGGTTTCTAAAGAGAAGACGAAGACGAGAGGGGTTTTAGTTAAGGTTATTCCTAGGTCGGCTTTGTAATTTACCTACAATTACAACTTTGTTTCCTTAAACCTATTTTAAACCTAATTTTAAACAGCTAAAAGCTCTCTTATCTCACACACTTGCATTGGCTGCTAGAGAACGAAATACAATGTACAGAGCACATCAACTTGGTCGAACATTTAACATCAACATAAAACCATTTATAACAAAGCTTTTCATTTTCTTGATTTTTATGGGATTTTACATTTAATGGAATTTTACACACCAATTCTCACAAATATAACTACTAGCTTTTGGTATCGTAATCGACGATCTCTGAATCAGTGACGGATCTCGAATGCTGCACGATGCACCGTCCGATCGAATTGATCCAATCTTCTTTCTCCTTCTCCGAATCGGCGATGAAATACATGGTCCCAGCTCTCGTCGATATCTCGAACGCGTTTTGCTTATTGAGAATATCCTCCGCTCCTTTGGCGGTTAGGCACGACGCGACGGGGATAACGCCGCGAGGACGTGAGATACGCGTGACGTCGGAGTCCTTGAACCAAAAGAGTTTCCCTTGTTTCAGTACGAACCACCGGCGTCGCCAAGTCTTTATGTACTCTCCCTGTTTCGTTAGCCACCCGGTTCGTTCCGGGTTAGACCAGAACTCTACGCCTCCGTAGTCGTCGGAATTGTTGCTCTGACCGCCGATTACAGATCGCCACAGGCTAGCCATGTCATTAGGGTTTTGATTGTCCTCTCTTCTTCTATATCCTAATCGGCGATGCAATCAAAATCCGACTCGAGAGCTGGCAAAATCTGTTCGTATTGGTTTCTCTTTTTATCTTTTACCTAAAAATGTTTTGATTTTGCATTTGTTTTCCCTATATTCCATTATAATTACAAAACACCCCTTAATTTTGCCAATTGTTAGTTGGTCTTTTTATTTTATTTTCTTGTATAAAGTTTGCCTTCATATTGAAAAAAAATAAAAAGTCAAAGTGAGAGATCATTTCTTCTTCTCCCAATCGGAAAGAGGTTAGCAATTTCTCCTGATTCTCACCGATTATGTCTTTGATTAACGACGCCAGTAGTAGCCACGGCGGCGGGGAAAGCGTGGTCGATGATCATGGCCGCCGGAGAAGCACTTGCGGCTACTGTAAATCCTCAGCCCGCTCCAGTATCTCTCATGGTTCGTTTTTTGTTCCTGTCATGGAGTAGGTAGCTGAATCGAACGATTTAAAGATAGAAACTTGTTTTTATGAATGTTCAGGAATTGATGGTTTTTGTATCTTTATGAATCTGTAAGAATTGATGGTTGCACCTATATTTGAACTAAAGATTTTGTCAGTGTTGGTAAAAAACTGGTTTTTGTTTATGATCTGAAAATTCCAATGAATATGATTTACCAATCAATGTTTGCATTGTCAATGCAGGTCTATCTGCAGAGACTCTTACCGTTTATGACTACCAAGGTTTGTTCTTTGTTGCTCTTCTTGGAATCTGTGATGAACAAATTTTTGTAGACGTTATAATATAACTGTCGAAGCTATTTCTGAAAGTTATCTCTTTCAGTTGACATTCTCGTTCTTTCCTTGTATTGAGTTATATATACGTCTTCTATGTGTATTTTTTTTCTTTTGTCTATTGCGCAGCGCTTATTGACCGAGGCTGGAGACGATCTGGTTGTTATCTTTACAAACATGAGATGGATAAAACCTGTTGCCCTCCTTATACCATCCGTTTAAAAGCGACTAATTTGGTTCCTTCTAAAGAGCAGCAGCGAGTGTCTAGAAGACTTGAAAGGTGCTTATAGATTCAAATCTTCTTCACTATTTTCTCTTTCTTTGGATCAAAAGATGGAAGTTTTATTGTTTTTAGTTGTTCATGCTGTTGGCCGAGTAGGAAAGCTTTATCTGTTTCGACTTTGAAATGACTTATTTGCATATGAGGAGAGATCTATGATTCTGATGTGTAATTCTTCTTTAAACTACTTCAAAGCAGTCGCTTGTTGAAGAGCTTACTGAATTTTCTTATAACTGTTCCTCAAAATGTCTTGTCAAAGGTTCTTGGATGGCAAATTAGAAGTGCAGCCCAGGGAACAAACAGAACATGCAGGTGCTTCTTCCTCCGGTGGAGTTTCAGGTTCAGGGAGAAAAACACTGGGAACTGTTACAAGTGAAGAAAAGAATAAAGTTGAACCAGTTATGGATGCTTTGTCTAAAAGAGTCGACCAAGCAGTGCAAAGATGCATACAGAGTGGGGACTTCCCTTCTAATATGCAGATACCGAAAGCTTCAGTGAAGAAGGTTTTGTGTGCTAGAAGAAAGAAACTAGCTCAAGGACCAGAACAGCAACTCTTATATACCAGCAACATTGCTTTCCCAATAGCAGCTGCAATAAAACGCACCCAGACATCTGAGAAAGGGGATATGAATAATGCAGAAGAAAACAGATTAATATCACCTGAAACTATTTCTGAGATGTTGTTAAGTGCAATGAGTAAGGTGGGGGAAATTCCTGGTATATCTATTAAGGTCTGTAAGGGCCATATCAATTTTCTTTCAGATGCCAAAGATTCTTTCTCTGATAGAGATGTTGTTCCTAATGGTAACATCTCGAGAGGAGCCAATTCAACAAGTGAAGGGTTGGATTCAGAAAACCATCAGGCTAGAAAGCGAAAGCTGGAGATACATTTGAAACGGTCTAGTTTTGATCCTGAAGAACATGAGTTATACAAACGGTATCAGCTGAAAGTGCACAATGATAAGCCGGCACACGTAGTTGAAAGTTCGTACAGAAGGTTTTTGGTGGACTCTCCTTTAATTGATGTTCAACCTTCAGGTGATGAAAAGGTTCCCCCCTGTGGCTTCGGCTCTTTCCACCAACAATATAGAGTTGATGGCCGTCTAATAGCTGTCGGGGTTGTAGACATTCTTCCTAAATGTCTGTCAAGTGTATACCTATTCTGGGATCCAGACTATGCATTCTTATCGCTCGGGAAATATTCAGCCATGCAAGAAATTAATTGGGTAAAAGAAGACCAAGCTCACTGCCCTTCTCTAGAGTATTACTATCTTGGCTATTATATACATTCCTGCAGCAAGATGAGATATAAAGCAGCTTATCGTCCATCTGAGCTTCTGTGTCCTCTCCGTTTCGAGTAAGTTCACTCCAAACCAAGACCTATTTTTGTTACTTAATATGCCTTAGCTCATCAACTATATCATTTGAAGAAATATGCAGTATGAGGAGAGTTCTGCTACCTGTAAATAGATATATATATATATATATATGTCCTCTGCTTAGACATTGACTGGTAAATATAAGTTTTCTTAACACTCTGGAGTTGTTGTGTGTTTCAGGTGGGTTCCATTTGAAGTAGCGAGGCCGATGCTTGATAAAAAGCCATATGTAATCTTGTCCGATATCGCCATTTCACAAAATAAATCTTCTTTACAACCTCATGCTTCCGAAACTCTAGCAGAAGCTACGACAAGTGAACACGAAGACATGGAACAAGGGGAGACGAATGATAATTTTATGGGCTGCAGTGATGATGACGATGAGGAGGATGAATATGATGATGAAATGGATGAAGTTGAATCAGAAGACTCTCAGATTGATTCAGACCCTGGATCCAAAGATAAGGACATTAACAACATGGTTATTGGTCTTTACGGATCACAATATAGATACAAGGTACATCAAACTCTCTTTTTTTTTTTTTTTACTACCTTTTAGATTCTTGTTAAGGCAGCTAATTGAGTGGTTAACCATAATTAACAAAACAAATAATTGGATTTGGAAGGAGTTCCGGCAGATGATGACACCTGTAGGCCGGAAGCAACTTGAACCAATGTTACAAAGCTACCGCAAGGTCGTTGGCCCCGAGCTTTCAGAGAGAATGGTGTATGAAATCAGGTAAAGCTTTAGTAATTAGTACTACCATTGGTTGATTATCAGATTAAAACTCAAAATGGTTTGTAATAACAAAATCTGATTTATTTGTCATGTTTCAGTTTTTTGTATCTTTTATGTATGAGACTTGTACATACCTCTGATTATCATTTTGAAATTTTATTGAGAGTTATCCATAAAGTATTGGGCTCTTAAATCTAGGAAAAATTTTCTCCCACGAATTTATATAAATATAATTTCTTGAAACATTTAGCATGTATCAATATTAGTATAGTTTGTTCGTATCAGCATATATTATGGATTGATATATATTGAAATATTCCCTCCGTTTCATAATATAAGTCGTTTTAAAAGTTTTGTTGTGTTTCAAAATATAAGACGTTCTTATATTTTTAGATAGTTTTTTACTTTATTAAATATTGTGTGACCAATAATGATCTATAATTTTTTTTTTAAATTGGTTGATTTGTTTTTTTTTATTATTAAATAATATTTTTTTAAAATAAAATTAATTTTTTAATATGCTTGATTGAAAGCAAAACGATTTATATTTTGAAAAGAGGAGTAGTATTTAAGAGAAAAAAAAAAGGAATAAATAATGAAAGAAATGGATGGAGAGGAGAGAAGGCGCACGTGGGGGAGGTGTGAGAGTGAAAAAGAAAGGCCCACACGAGTGGAAGGAGGCAGGTTTCAGACTTAGGGAAGTGTAGAAGAAGAAAGAAAAAAGAGAATAATAAAAGATTTTTATTTTCACATTCTCAGAGTTTTGCAGAACTTTACCTCATCTTACACGTGTGTCCCTCCTCGTCTTCCGTAAACTCTTTTGACCCTTTTGACTCCCTACTGCTTTACTATTTCTTCCATTGAATTTTAATACTACCTTTTACATTATTCGATTTTAATTCAATTAAATACATACGTTCTATACATATCCAAGTTGTAAGTTTTAAGATTTTCTTCTGAACATTTTTCACACAAATCTACTCACCCGACACGACATCAATTATTTCATTTCGTTTTCTTTTGGTTGCTAGGTCAATTAATTGTCTGAACATAAAAAAATTAATAATTGTCGGAGAATAAATTTGACATATTTTCATCTTTTTTTCTTCTTCTTCTTTTTGTGTATTTTACATGTACAAAGATCTTTGTCGGTTATATGAATATCACACGCATATGTAGATGGTATTTTATTGATCCATAACTTACTAGAATTGTTTTCAATACTAATTTAAAAAAATATATATTTAAAGGGCATTCATACAATACTATTTTAGTTTCTTAAAATTTAGAGAAATTAGGTAAAAGAGTAGTTTTTAAATTTTTATTGGAAAATTGCGTAGTTTTAAATTTTAATTTAGAAAATTGGTAGTTTTTAGGATAGTTTTCAAAGAAATACCTCTTATTTTCCTCTAAAAACTATCCTAAAAATTATTTAATTTCCTAATTAAAACTTAAAACTATCCAATTTTTCAATAAAAACTTAAAAAAAAAAAAACTAACATATTTTCTAAATCACCCATAAAATTTTATGTTTTTCTTAATTTTAGTTATTCATACACCCAAAAAAAATTAATAAGATTGTACCCAGATAGGCTCACTTTTGAAAGGACGGTGCGAAAGAACCCTTTGCTTTGGAAAATATAGAAAAGTAAAGTAAATGATATTTGGAGGGTAAATGACAAAATAATTTGCGGATATGATACGCAAGATTTAACGTTAACAACGAAAAAATCTACCACTAATAAAAGAAGAGTTTTGGGACTTCTGAAGGTGTACACGTCACCCAAAAAACTATTCCTTAAAAAATGACACATCAGCAGCTTTCTAATACCAGAGCTCATACCAATTCTAAAGTTGCCACGTGTACATGTGCTTAGAATTCTCTCGATCTACTTTGGTGTATCGTTGCCGGGACCCGAATCGTTTCTTCTTCCTTCTTCTCATTAATTGTACAGACTACTGTATATTGATTTCTCTTCAGTTTCATCTGTTAAAAATTTGAGCGGATGTTCAAGAGTTGTAAATGTCTTCGTCACCGCAGTGTCCAAATTTATATAACGAAGGTTTCAACTGAAAACAAAACGTAGAGAGAGAGAGGGAGATCGTAAACAGAAGAGACGAAAACGGGAAAAGAGAAGCATGGTTGGGCTCTGCGATTAGAAGCGTTGTTGATGGAATATGTGAACTTCCCAATTCGGCGAGTCAACATTAGATGGGCTGATTTCCAGTATAAAGATGGCGTCGATAATGGATGAATTCAGCATAGGAGGAACGGTGTGCAGATCTTAAAGGTACCATCTCTTTCTTACTCTCTTGGCTTACAATAAAAGTTATAGATTCTGCAGATATGAATAGTTGTGTAGATATATGTTCTGAGTATTTGTTCTTTTGCTATAGGTTTACTACGATTGAGTACATCACTCTGAACAACCTTTTGATGGAATGGTGGAACAGAGAGTGGTAAGTGTAGATAACTCTCGCCCTTGATTTACATAATTTGTTCAATGTTTAAAGTTTATTGCAGTTGCGTTTATCTTTTCTTTTCTTTTTTTTTGTTTGTTATAGCTGAGGAATTTATGAAACTCTCTACGATTTGGAGTTGAATGTTTGGTTTTGATATAGGTGGCTCTTTGAGGGGATGCGGAAGAAAATATGTATATGGGTTTGCTGATGGGATTTTTCCTGTCCTGAGTCCTATTGCTCAGAAAATTCTGAGTTTTATTCAGAAACAAATTGAACCTAAGAAAGTACCAGATGTCCTTGGGATGATCTAATCTATGTTGCTGTGCAGATCCGTTTGAATAAGTAATGGGATTCCCTTATCCTGGTTAGCTTTCTTCCAACAGTTTCAGTTTTGTCCACTGGTTCAACATATTATTCTTCATTTTTAAGTAACTTTAGCAATATTTGAAACCATCATGGTTCATAAATACAAATTGTATTAGAATATAAGCTATCAATTTTAAAAAACAAATAAATTACCAAATATGAAGAGATGTACACAGTATAGATTATAGTACACCTCATAAAGAAATTCCCAAAGAAAATATAGTATGAATACACTAAAGCTGCAAAGAAAAACGAAGAAGTGATTAAGAAACTCCTTACCACCAAGATGCTGATGAGGAAAAGTATAAAGGGGATGCTTTTAATCGTTGTGCTACTAAAAAGAAAGGAAGGGAAAAGATTTTGGCTTTTTTAGTCGATTTATCATTTAGCTAAGCAACCCATAACAGATAAAATCTTTGGGACATAAAAAAAGGTATACTTTTGTTAATCTTCAAAATTTGTTTATCACATTTTTAAAAAATTTTGGCCACAAAAATTAGTAATTTTTTGAGCTTCCAATCTGAATAATTATTGGGTGATCTTTCATGCTTTTAGACTTTTAGTGGTAGATTGTATGTGTGAAGGAGGTGCAAGTAAAGGGTGATAATGGTTGTGGTGAGGATCTAAATAGTGACAATCTGGATGTTTTTTAAAGATGCTGAAAGCACTAATGACTCAAAGTCAAAAACTTAGAGACATACCCATTACTTGCTCTCCAAATTAAGCTACTGTCAATTGTATGTTATCTCATCTATTATTTTCCTTAATAAAATTCGTTGTTACTTAAACAGAATAGAAGTTCCAGTAGCCTCAAAGAATCGCCAAAGGAAAATGCTTCATATGAAAAATGTGTTTTGGTCTCGAGAAGACCATTATACCAACCCTACTTCAGTTTTTAATTGTTACGATTGTGCACTTCTCATCGGGTTCAAAACTATTATATCAAACCAAATTACTAATTCGTATTTTTGAAAATATATTTATACACACATCAAATAAGTATCTCAATGTTTGATCAAATTTTAATGTCCGCCCCGCGCATAGCGCGGGATAACCCCTAGTATATATAATGGGAGAGTTTTCTCTCCATTGAGGCTATCCACATCATCATCTTAGTCATCCAATGAAAATAAAACATGTCATCAAATAATATTTTTTATTTATATATATTTTTTTATTAAGAATTAATTACATTTATTAGCAATATTTAAATATAGTAGTTAATGAGTATTAAGATATTTAATAATAAAAGAAATGAAAGTAAAAAAAGAGTATTATAAGAAAACACACTTTATAACTATATTTTTTATATTTTTTATTAATAGAAGGTGATGCACACAAAGATAAAATAAAATAAATTAATAAAATTTATATAAACGATATTACAATATAAAGAATTGAAAGACTAAATAATGAAAAATTATAGATAGGCACAAGTCACAACCACTACAAATAAATAATTCAATATATAATGTAAATTAAAAAAAATAAAATAACAAAAATGTAATATACTTATAATATATGTAAGCAACTTTTTTTTTGAATTAAAGACAATTTAAAATATTCATTAAATACATGTTTTTTTATTGAATAAATCTAAAAAAAATTATAAAAAAATTAAATAAAATGGGTAAGAATTAAGAAAAAAACTTAAAAATAATGTTAGCTCAAAGTGTTGAATTTTTTTAACAAATTGAGTGTAAAAAAACTATAGATCAATGATAGTTAACTTTCTCCAAAGAATAAAAATATCTACATCAATATTTTTTAGAATATTGTATATGAACATAAAAGTTAGAGTTGAATATTTTGAAAACATCTAACCTTTTTTAAAAAATTGAAAGTGTTATACTCTTTTTATTTTAAGTAAAAAATTCCAAAATTTTACACTAAAAATAACAAGTATAGAATCGGTAAATAGAAACTAAAATGTTGCACAATAAAGAATCCAATTAGGGGTGATACATGACCTCTGTAGTTTATCATGAATGGAAATGTAGTTTTGTCTATTTTGTGATTAAAAAATACATGTTTGAAGATATTTTTGAATCAAATGGTTTTAACTTTAAAGTATGTTAAATTTTGTTAAAAATAATGAATTAACTTTATAATTCTGTTTATAATTAATGATTTATTTATATTTATAAATAATTTAAATTTTTTATAATAATTATTAGGCGCGGGTTACTACCCTAGTGAGATGTAATAATGGAATTATGTGTACGGGTCACAATCAAGTACAAATTATGAAAATGATAACTAAAAAACAAGACAATAGAGACAAAGAAGAGGAAGTGAGGCATCTAAATCTTTGGACAGAAGCTGAAAACTGTCACTTCACACGTGGATTTATAAGATATGGTATGTCGTGTGTCTCGTGATTTGTCAAATCACACATCTTCATCCCACTCATCTATTATCAGTTTGAATGTTTGGTGTCTTACCCTTATTTCTACAACTTACTTATTTTACATCTATTTTCTTTTTGTGTGTAATTTGAATGTTTGGTGCATCAGTCTTGTATTGTGCATCGTTTGAAATTTTTGTATACGATATATATATTTATCATCTAGGCGATCTAAAACGTTGATACCATATCACATATTAATCCCAAGCCCACAGGTTAATGCGAAAAAATTGTTTTAATTTTTAAATTATCGTACCCACTAACAAAGGAGTATTTTATAGTCTGGCTATTTAATTGTGATGAACATTATAATCATACGTGCCATATTTTCAGAAGATTAAAATAGTAATACTGCTCATAATAAAATAAGGCACATATTGGATTATGATGACTTCGCTTTCAGCACATGTTAATGAGAATATTTTGGTACAAGTAATGTTTAATCTTTGTATGCCATATATAACGGGCGGGTCCTTAGATCGTAAACATTGACTATTGTTATATATTAATTATTGTGAGTTTGACATAACTAATAGCAATTACTACCCCCCCCCCCCCAAAAAAATCAATCTTACAACAATATTATGTAAATATAGATATCTATTTTTTAAAACATAAAATTTTATCTGTTTATAAAAGTTATATATATCGGCAAAAAAATAAAAAAAATATAGTGAATTATACCAACATGAGTGCTTAAAAGGGTGCCAAATGGAGGGGATGTTTTCGGTATCCTAGTGGTAACTTCACCTCTCTACATGGAGAGAAAGTTTAGGAACTTGAGTGTGCTAGCTAAAGAATAATAAAAGAAATTCTACAAATATTTAATTTAGGATCAACTGAAAAGAACACTTGTTTAAAATCCACTGGCATTTAAATATGATACAGTATATATTTAAAAAAAAAAAACAAACAATTGGGAGAACTATTTCTGCTTTTAGCAATTTGCCTTTATCGTTTGCTTTGTTTAGGAAGGAAATAAACATGAGGATGGGGTTTAGGGTCAACAAAAACATAGGCACTGAATCATTTGAATTTAGACCCCTTTTTCTTACTACATATATATGATATCTATCCAATTATGAGGTCATCGCCACTACTTTTCACTGAGAATATTATTCGTATACTGTGATATTCATATATCCCAAGATTAATACGGATGCCAAATAGCCAAAAAAAAAAAAGCATGTTATGTAGAAAAGACTTCCTTTTTAGAGTTCGGTTTTTTTCTCTATATATACATTTGTTTTTTTTTTTTAAATACCAATGAGCCTACTAATACAGCAAAACGGGTATGTAGGTATGCATTGATGCCATGCTTTTAAATGAGATAATGATAGAACATGTGTATATGCGTCTTAGGTCGGAAGATAGTATTTTTATATCACATAGTCCCTCCCCAACTTTTTTACAAGTTTGAACCAATGAGTTTAATAGTAAAATAATTAAGTTGGGTTCCCACAAGGTTAAAAGTGTTATGGACCAAAGGTTAAACGTGATGAAAAAATGGAATCGTTATAGAATGTTAAAGCAAATTTCGTGGGGTTTCTTGCATGAAGTGTGTGGTAAACGAAAGCGTGAACGAGATCATTTCATCCTGAACATTCAAAGTTATAGGTTCTGTCTGCTTTTGAAATTTATTACACGATACTAGTTGGTGTAATTTCTGTAAGTAGGTTTTAGTAGATCTTAGTGTCGTAATTATACTAATTGCATGTGTTATAAATGATTGAAGATGTGATCTTAGGTGGGGACTCACTGAGATTCCATAGCATATAAGAAATATAAGATAAAAGGGAAATTAAACTTAGGACTAAGAGAGGCAAGTGTTGCTAATCACTACTTCTATAGCTCTCCTTTGCTTTTTTTACTCTTCTCTATGTTCTTTTTTGCATTGACCCATTTTCCTCTTCGCATTGGGTGTATAAACTATTTCAACCAATTTGGTTTTCAATATATAAACAATATATCAGTTTTTCTGAGTGGATGGGAAAGGATGACATGAAATAGTGATAAATAAACTAAAACTATAAAAGCAATATTTGATACTATCCAAAGGGTGATTAATTAAAGAAAACCCCAAATCCAACCATATTGATTAAGACTAACTCTAAAAACCTATATTATCATTCGATTCAAATGTATATATGGAACCACTTTTTCTATATCATGTCCTTAAAAAGTATAACGCGTAAAAGTCACATGTAAGTACATCAAAACTCATCATGAAGTACTAAACATAATTGGTATTATCACTAATAAATTATGAAGAGACCTAACTTTATTAGAAAAAGAAGAAATATATCTTCTAAATAAAATAGATGATGGAAAACTCATGAAATGAGGACTATGGGTGAAGGAAAGAGAGACATGTGAAGTGTTCATAGGCAATTTGTGGACCAACAATGCACATGCTACTCTTCTTTCGTCAACTTTTCTTTCTTAGTTTTGTGTGAAAGGTAATGTTTTGCGATTATCTATTTACTTCCATAACCATGTTTGATTTTAGAAGAAAACAATTGAATTTAAAATCAACTAGAAGCGGGGTTAAAGTTTGTAACAATATATATTAGTTGTATATGTGTATTTTTATTTGTTTATAATGTTAAGTATAAACATTTTATTGATTTTTATTTTGTAATTTCAAATTTTTTAAAAGTAGAGTGTAAAATGTAATAATATAGCATTTAGATGAGTTTATTTTTAGTTAGAAATGAGTTTTAGTATTATATTATTCGATCAGTTAGAAAATCGTTAAGTGAGAATAGTTGGATCAATATTAATCATATAGGTAGATATAAATTTGTGTATAATGTTAAGGGCAGCTCCAACGGCAAGTTCTTATAGGGTTTCTAAAAATTAAAAAATTAATAAAATAAGGAAAAAGCAAGAGAGAGAGGAAGAAAAAATAAGAAACCTATCTTAGATGAGATACTTTAGAAGTGGTTCTTAACATTTTAAGATATTACTCTTATACTTGTCTTATTTTTAGTGGTCAGTTTTAAAAAAAAATTAAAATAATAATATCTAAATTTTAAGAGACTCAAGTAAATCTCCTCACCGTTGGAGGTGGTCTAAGTATCAACAATTGGGTTGATTTATTTAGATTATATGAAGTAATGTTTTTTGGGCAATTCTCAAAAATAGCACAAAATAAAGTTTTTGTGACATTTTTAGCTCATATTTTTATTTAAGACACAATTACCATTTTTATTAAAGGGTAATCCTAATCCCATATTTTTAAGGTTTAGGATTTAGGGTTTAGGGTTTAGAAAACCCTAAACCCTAAGCCCTAAACCCTAAATTGTACTCCTACCCCCTAAAAACTATACCCTAAATTCTAATATAGTTAACCCAAACCAAAAAAATTAAATTATGAACTTCATAAAATGCTATTTTTGTACTAAATAAAAATATGAGCTATTTTTGGAACAAAAACTTGTTTTGGTGCTATTTGAGGGAATTTCTCATGTTTTTTGTTTATTTTTCTTAACTTTATTTTATTTTATATGATTTTTTCCTTACATGTTATATTTAATTTAAATTTGGACATATGCGTCTCATCACATGAGATATCGTTTATTAAAATAAAAAATCATATGGCTAAAAAAATTTCAGTATTTATGCATCAACAATTGATTGGGGTTATAAGGTTTCAGATATACTCATGAATTCTGAAAATTTAAATACAATCACATCAATAAGATCGAAGTCATAAACTAAAATTAAATATTAAATATAGATAGGTGCTTGGCTGTGTAAGATCAACAGCCAAACAAAAAGATGGGCCAAGATATACATTGAAAAATCAACAAGATCCAAACAAAATGTAATTATGGAACCAAAATCTGACCTATGATTCATCATTTCTTTCATTTGTTAAGATAAATTTGTCAATGAATTTTCGCATATAAAAAACCATTTTGTATGTAGTTATATATAATTTAATTATTATTGTTAGCCAATAAATAATAACAAGATAAAAAAAATAATTCTAAATATGATATGTGGTGGTCGGCAAAGCTAAGACAAGCAAAATTATGAATACTTGTCAATAGTCAGGAGATATATTTTGTGATAAATTATAAACTCTTTACAAATGATATCCTGAAAATTGGATCATTCGACGATTCATTTTAATTCGATTTAAACGGCTAAGAGTAGGAATGTGTGCCAAATTAAACTAAGAACCAAACCGATGATCAATTGATTGAAAATTAAACTAAGAACCAAACCGATGATCAATGGATTGAAATTGATTTGATTTCTTTCCACTCAAGTGTCTTTCAAACTCATAACTATAGAAGATTAGAAAATCATTAGTACATCTTACTCTACATATATACTATAATATATTGTTGTAATATATTATAATTATTATAGTATATGTAGAGTAAGATAGTATATCAATAGATTAAAAAGCTAATAATATATGATACTTTAGACACAATATATACTATCTTACTCTACATATACTATAATTAATTTCTCACATGCCAAATATGTTTCAACTATTTCATAGAAAAAAATAAAACTCTAAGACAACATAGTAAAATCATAATATGTATAGAATTAATGTTTCCTCTTCTAAATATGAAAATATCAAAGTTATATATATATATATATATAAATCTAGAAAATATAGAATGGTATCCAATAATTCTAATATATAACAAATTTTTCTTATTTAAAGAATTCATATAGTATATATTGAGCAATATTAAATGCTGTAATCCCATTTAATTTTAGGAAAAATAGAAAATGAAAGGAGAAGAATGCAAAAGAGTATAATGATGAAAGGTCCTACTTTAAGCAGAACCCCCCCGTGTGCCCACTCTCTCTTCTCCATTAATACTCTCTTTCCCTTCATCCTCTCTTCTTCTCTCATCATCATCTTCATCTTCATCTTCATCTTCAATGGCCTTCACCGCCTTACTACTCCTTCTCTCCTTCATCGCCGCCGCTTTCCACCTCCTCCGCCGCATACGTTACCGGCGGATGGGTCTTCCTCCGGGAAGTCTCGGGCTTCCTCTGATAGGAGAGACTTTGCAGCTGATCGGAGCATACAAGACCGAGAATCCTGAGCCTTTCATCGACGAGAGAGTGGCCCGGTACGGTTCGGTATTCATGACGCATCTGTTTGGTGAACCGACGGTTTTCTCAGCTGACCCGGAGACGAACCGGTTTGTTCTTCAGAACGAAGGGAAGCTATTCGAGTGCTCATATCCTGCTTCCATTTGTAACCTTTTGGGAAAACACTCTTTGCTTCTTATGAAAGGTTCTTTGCATAAACGTATGCACTCTCTCACCATGAGCTTCGCTAATTCTTCTATCATCAAAGACCATCTCATGCTTGATATTGACCGGTTAGTCCGGTTTAATCTTGATTCTTGGTCTTCTCGTGTTCTCCTCATGGAAGAAGCCAAAAAGGTTACCAAATATTCCTGATTATTTATCAAAAATATTCATTCTTTTATTATTATATACTCTCCACTAAATTATTTTTAAAATGAAATAACCGGACCGAGTTCGTGACTCAGTGAGTCACGGAACGAGTCACCGCATGCATAGTTTTGTTTTGTTTTGTTTTGTTTTTTTAAACCGCATGCATACAGATGTATGATGATGATGATGATGGTTGGTGGATGATGATGCAGATAACGTTTGAGCTGACGGTGAAGCAATTGATGAGCTTTGATCCA
This sequence comes from Barbarea vulgaris, assembly GCA_963667165.1. NCBI lineage: Eukaryota > Viridiplantae > Streptophyta > Magnoliopsida > Brassicales > Brassicaceae > Barbarea > Barbarea vulgaris. The sequence continues at coordinate 25,896,086 of OY763891.1, forward strand.
GGGGAGTGGAGTGAGAGTTTAAGGAAAGAGTATCTTCTTGTCATCGAAGGCTTCTTCTCTATTCCTGTTCCTCTCTTCTCCACCACTTACCGCAAAGCCATCCAAGTATTATTATTAACTCTTTCTTCTTAATTTCATTATATTTTAGACTACTTATATTCTAATTGATATATATGTGTGTGTGTGTGTATTTAGGCGCGGGGGAAGGTGGCGGAGGCGTTAACTGTTGTGGTGATGAAGAGGAGGGAGGAGGAAGAAGAAGGGGCGGAGAGAAAAAAAGATATGCTTGCGGCGTTGCTTGCGGCGGATGATGGATTTTCCGTTGAAGAGATTGTTGATTTCTTGGTGGCTTTACTCGTCGCCGGTTATGAAACAACCTCCACTATCATGACTCTCGCCGTTAAATTTCTCACTGAGACTCCTCTAGCTCTTGCTCAAGTCAAGGTATTTTCTCTTTTTACTTTTTTTTTTTTTTTGTTAGTAATAATATCTCTACTTTTTTTTTAATACATGTGTATGTGTTTTGGTTCGTTAAAAATAAAAATAAAAATAAAAATTAGAATATGTTTGATTGAAGGATTTTTAAAAGAATATGCATAGCGAACCAAAAACACGACACGTATCGAATGAAAATTTAGGTGTTATGTGGTTGCTTTGATTGCGAATCATCGAGATTTAGTGTTTATATTAATAATAAAAAAATTAAGATTCGATCTATTCAGTATTCACTACATTGCATCTGCATGCAAACCAATTTTTTTAGGACCACCGGCGCATGTTTATTCTGCTGCTTTATTTGGGTTTCAGGGTATGGAAAAGGGCTTGGTTTCTAAATTTAAGAAACCAAATTTCTTTTTCTTTATTTAAAAAGATTAACGAAAAGAGTGAACAAAAACGGATTAGAATAGAGAATTCTCTGTTGGGTCAACCACTATGATTTTCTTTTGGGATTATAGTTATGTTTTAAGTTTATTTATTAAAAGAGATGGGGAGAAGTAGTTGGAAAAAAAAAATGAAAAATTTAAGGTGAAAGAAAGAGATGGAAATAAAAAAGGACAGCAGACTACAAAAATGGGAGCATAATGATATGTACATGTTGGCCTCTAATTTTCTCCATCATTTACATTTCACACGGGTGTCTCTATTTGTTGTACTAATTTTTATTAAATATATTACTATTGTCTTATCATTTTCCATTTCTTTTAATAGAAAAATGAAAGTACTAGTTTACACATCAATGAACGGCTTAGATTTTTCTCTCTTTTGTTGTCTCCATTGAACTACTAGTTTACATAGCAAGTTAGCAACAGTACAATCTAGTCGGTTGGTACTAATAATTGATTTTAGAATAAAACATATAAATAATTTTTTTTTTTTGTTATAGATAATGTTTTGAATATAGCCTTCAATCTTGGTTAATTAATGATTAGGTATGAAAAAGTTAAAATACACGACATTAGCCGGGTAAGACGATCTAGTACCGCTATGAACTATTTCAAAATATTTACCGTACATATATTATATATATATATATATAATATGATTTTAAATTTTAGTTTCTTAGCTAACATTTTAGAGAGGAAAAAACAAGTCATTATCTTGATTAGTCTTAGATTGAATTAGTAAGATTTTAAATTATTTGAGTAATAGTGAAAACTATAAAGTGTAAAAAGGAAGAAGAAACAAAACCAACAAAAAAAAAAAAAAGCAGGCAAAAGGTACATTACTACAAATTACCGTAAAAGTCAAACTAGTCATTCTCGAACCTAGACAACATCATCACCTCTGTTTTAAATTTTTTTATTTATTTTAAGAAATGTAAAATGTTGTTGAAAAAAAAAGTTACAGTCTCACAGATTTGACCAGTTTGTCTCCTGAACAGCACGCATAATCACACTTTTACCAAACCTCATCTTCTTTTTATTTTTGTTTGCCAACAACTTCATTTTCTTTATCTTAATTGTCCGAATATCCTCCAATAAATATCTCTTACATTAAAGATAAAAAAGTATTATCATAAATATGTTTGTGCTGCGACCGACAAGCTCTCAAATAATTTCATTGGTTGTAATATTTTTATGTTAATAAGTTAATTACTTGTTGATGTCACTAGTTTTTGTTCCAATGATGGTTTTATATTCACTAGTTTGGCCATTAGTGCGTCGTTGCTTACTCCCAATATAATCAACCGGTTCAAAAACGGTTGGACCGGTGACCTAATTAAGTTTTAAACCTTGTTGGTTGATTTGGTATTTTGCTTGGTTGAAAAACAAACAGGAAGAGCATGAAAAGATCAGGGCAACAAAGAGTGATTCGGAGAGTCTTGAATGGAGTGATTACAAGTCAATGCCATTCACACAATGTGTAAGTGTTTTTACTTACGTAAAGCTATTAGTTCTTGTCTTTATCCTTTGTAATCATTAATCTCTCATTATGATTCAGGTGGTTAACGAGACGCTGCGTATAGCTAATATAATCGGCGGTGTTTTCAGACGGGCAATGACCGATGTTGAGATCAAAGGTAAAAATACTCTTTTAACTTAAAAAATAATGAGAAGTGAGTCAAATTACGTAACGAAAAAAATGCAAGGAAAGTGTTCTTACATTTTGAAAACCGGAAATAACCAGGTTACAAAATTCCGAAAGGGTGGAAGGTCTTCTCATCGTTTAGAGCTGTTCATTTGGACCCGAACCACTTCAAAGACGCTCGCACTTTCAACCCTTGGAGATGGCAGGTTTTGATCTTAAGCCCTTTCACGTTCTTGAGCTTGGTTTGAGTGTATCTTCTTTGCATTCTTGATTTTGAGTTATTGAACGATTATGATGATGTGAAACAGAGCAACTCGGTAACGACAAGTCCTTCAAATGTGTTCACACCATTTGGGGGAGGGCCACGGCTATGTCCTGGTTACGAGCTGGCTAGGGTTGAACTCTCTGTTTTCCTTCACCGCCTAGTGACCGGCTTCAGGTACACTAATCACATACAAGATAAATAGCCCACTCTTTTCCTTTTCAAAAGCCTAAACACTGAATTAGATTTTGGTTTGTTAATTTTTTTTGCTGAGCAGTTGGGTTCCTGCAGAGCAAGACAAACTGGTTTTCTTTCCAACTACAAGAACGCAGAAACGTTATCCGATCATCGTGAAGCGCCGTGATAGTGGCTTATCCACTACTTAAACAAGAAGAAGAAGAGACCATCAGATTTTATTTATAGAACAAGAGCATTTTCAGTATTAACTTCTTCTTTTTTGCTCCTTCTGGATCTATAGCCGGACAATAAAAGCTATCGTTACTCTATAAAGCCTTAGCTTCTGTATATAATATCAAAAACTTTTGTTTACCTTATGCTTTCAAAATCTCTTCAGCTTCAATGGTTCCAATAATATACTTAGCCTGGCCTACTTCTTAAAAAGAGCCCATTTACAGAGACAAATAGGCTAATATTTCATCTCTAAAAACTTAGGAATGGGGAAGAAAAGTGAAAATAGGGCAGCTATTGTGAATGATCCTATGATGTTGTCAATTCTCAAGCTTAATGAAATGATTAAGGACACAGTTATAAGCTAGCAAACAGCAAATCAGGAAGAAAGATGAAATCTTGAACCAGTAACAGTAATAAGTTGTACGGAAAATTCTGTCCAGGAAAAAGCTAAATTAACAAAAGAAACAATCTGAGATGTGATTCCTTTTGTCATAGACGGTAAAAATCAAAACTTTGGATAAGTTGCAAAGATTGATTAGATGGTTCAACTCAACTGGACAATAAGCCAAAATTAGAAAAGCAGTAGGTCTCCCTACTCTTTCTCCCATTGATCCCGTACCAAGAATTTAAAGCATAAAATTAAAGAAGAAGAAGAAGAAGAACAACAACAACAACATTCGATTCGATGATGTCTGGAGATACCTTATTTGATGTTCTGTTTGAAAGAGACACATCCACCAAGGATCAGGGAGATACAGACCTAGGGAATGATCAAAGATCATCTCTACCATAATTGTTCTTGATTGCGATCAAATAGCTAAACCAAACAATTGAATTAGAAATCAGAGAGATAAACCGGATTATTAATCGGTTTATTCCGAGACATATAATCTGTTAAGAAAAAAGAAAAGAAAAAAAATAAATAAATAAACAAATCCCATACCGCGAGTTCACGCCACGCTCCCAAAAAATCATGGACTATAGTGCACAGATTTTGTATTTTGAACCAACTGACCAAAAAACCAGACACTTTTTTTTTTCCTAACACTAATGTTACAAGGGTATCGTATTGAAAAAGTGGCAAAATAGCAACATTACAACTATTGCATTATAAAAACGCACCGTATTGATGATTTATTTTATTTTATTTTATACTCCCTCCGTTTCATAATATAAGACGTTTTGGTGTGAAACACGCATATTAAGAAATTACTTTTATTTTTAAAAAATATTATTTAATATATAAATACAAACAATTCAACCAATTAAAAAATAGACCGCAAACTATAATTGGTCACACAATATACAATAAAGTAAAAAGGTACATAGAAATACGAGAACGTCTTATATTTTGAAACACAACAAAACTTCTAAAAAGTCTTATATTTTGAAACGGAGGGAGTACAAAAATAAAGAAAACGCAGCGTATTAATGAATTTGATCTTATACTCTCTGCGGTTCTCGTCATCAGCCATTGGAGTAGTTATCTTCTTTTAGCTCCATTAGAAAGGTCCTGCCTTCGCTCAGCGTCCTTCACTCTTTGGGTTCCTGCAGAGCAAGACAAACTGGTTTTCTTTCCAACTACAAGAACGCAGAAACGTTATCCGAGATCATCGTGAAGCGCCGTGATAGTGGCTTATCACTGAGTGTGGACTGAAGCTGTGACATTTCTGGAGTTGGAGTTGACCTGGTTAGGGGAAAGCATGGGGAGCAAGCAATAATAATAATAATAATTTAGGGAGCTCAGCTTCTTGCTTATGAGGTGTGTTGCTCTTTCAGAAGAAGAAGAAGAAAACAGAGCTAAACCGGATTATTAATCGGTTTATACTGGTCATATAACTCGTGACAGCAACACATGTTTCCTCATTGACAAACAAACATTTCATTCATTCATGAGATCCCACAGAACAATTCATCATAATTAAATATAAATAATTAAATCAATTTTGCAGATAATCTTTGGCGCTAACCACGACACATGGGGGGACATTAACAACATATGAGCACGTCTTCGTCTCTTACTATTTCTTTCTTAATTCCAAAGACCAACAAAAAAAAAACGACTTCCTCTCTCTTTAGCTAACAATGATGTAAATGAAAATATAATCTTTGAATCAATGTGTAGGGACCTGAGACAAAGCTGATGGAAGATCCAAGTTGGTGATCCCTCTGAATCAAGAATCAAGAAAAAAGTAGAGAAGTGGAAATGGGAGGTTTCTGAGGGTTTATAAGTCTCTTTTGGATCGGCCGGTGATTTGTTTAATCAAAGAGGATCGGTTACAACTACAGGTCGTGTGATCTTCTCCTCAAGACATTTTTACCATATATATTTGCCGCGTTTCCTTATTTGTTTATTCCATATTTATTACTTATGGATCCCAAAGGTCTGTGTTTTTTTTTATTCTTCTTTAACTCCACGAGACAAGACTAGTCAATGGTAATTATGTAAGAAACTACTATAACCAAATATGGATGGAAGTTGAATGGTTTAAACCCCAAAAAACTTGTACAAGTTGTAGTTTACGACATCAAAATGATGAATTTACTTTTTTTTTTGTTCAAACTTTACATTTACAATGTGGACAATCAATCAAATTCTATTAAAATTTGTAAAAATAAAATTTAAAACAAAAATCATTATTTAAAAATAGAAATATTTTTTTACTAAAATCCGTAAGAAAAATTCAAAATCAAAATCAAAACTTTAAAATCTTAATTTAAAAAATTTAAATGCTAAAATCTACATAACAATAAGAAAACAAGTTGGATTTGTGAAATCGCTAACGATCAAATGACAATCAATTGATAGGATTCAAAGTCCGGTTAGTCTTCAAATCATTGGTAGATTTAGTATCAAATTTGAAAAATAAAACCTTTATAAAAATCCATAAAAACAAAGAAAAAAAATTATTCTAAAAATCTTTTATTTTAAAATTTGAATGCTAAATTTACAAAAAGATGAAAAAACAAGTTGAACTTGTGGAATCTCTAATGATCAACTGACTATGCCAATTGACGGGATCCAAAGTTCGGTTAGTTCTTAAATCATTTAGTAAACTTAACATCCAAATTTAAAAAAAAAAAAACAAAAATTAAAATAGAAAAAAGTAGAAAATTTAAAAACCTGAGCATTCATTTTTCGTGGGCTTTGGCATTAGTGGGCTTTCACATGGTGATGAGTATCCTTGAAAGTGACGGAGATCCTTGAAAGTAACTTCGATCGTTTTGAGACCATCGTACTCTGCATGAAATCAAAGAAAATTACATGAGAAATAATAATGATTATTATCTTATAGTTAAACATATAGAGATAGAGACAATTAATTATCTATTTTGGTTATTTTCTAATTAACAAGAAAAGAAAAATATTAACCTATTTTGGTGGTGGTGGAGGTGGAGCTTCGTCTTTCCTCTTCTCACAAGAGATTCCATGGATGATTTCCTTCAAGCTTCTTAACGACGGTGGCGTCTCCTCCCTATTTCGTAGCATCGTCATCGATCAGTTGCTTCTCTCATTTAGGTTTCGCACTACTCTTGTTTGTTGCAGGGGAAAACTAATTTGATTTCTCAGAAGAAAAAAAGAAAAGCATGAAAAAACTTTTTGAGAATGGAGAATATGAAGTAGAAAGAAAGAGTCAGGTGGTTGAGATTATATAGAGGATTCGCGCGACTCTGCTTTTCTATTTCCTTTTTCTAATGATTTCCATTTTTTTTTCACTTCCTGTGTATTATTTCCCTTTTCTGCTTTCTGATTTTTCCATTTTTTTTCAGTTGATTATCACGTGTCGTTTTTGTATTTCCATTTTTTTAAGAAAGAAAAAAGTGGAGCGTGGTTTTGACTTTTGAATTTCCATTTTTTTTTTCTAACGGTATTTAATTCTGTTTGCTAAGATTTGGTTTCTATTGCCAAGTGGCATCAGATAATTGGTTTAGCTTATACGATTACATTACCGTTTTTTTTTTTTTTTTTTTTTTTTTGCTAAAATGTATTATATTCCTTTAATCTGTTTTCCCTTACAACGATACTATTTTAATGATAGTAGCAGAGAGTGTTTACGTTTCTTCATATCTCTTTGGTCTGCTTGATGCAGATGGATTCGACAGAAACCAAATCACAGTCGAACTGACTTAGTTTCGGTTTTGAGTTTTATGAGATTTTTCAATGATAAAGAATCATATCTCTAGAGTGTGTGATATCCCATGAATTACAAAGCTGGTAGAAAAGAACATATCTGGATCTACAATCTCAACTCCAGAAATCATGAAATCTCTAGACGAATTCACATTTCTTCTACTGATTCTAATATCTTGAAAAGGATCCAATGTCTTCACTGAGGCTTTATCAGGCATTGATGCAAAATCTTTGTTGGTAAGCCGTTCAACAAGAATGTGATGTCTCACGACTTCATACAGCAACGGCGAAGCGGACGACAACGAGACCAGATTCGGTGTGGCTAGAATCGTTACACCGGTTAAGTTCTTGTGATGATCATCTTTAACAGTCCTGTTGAGAACAGAGTGCAATCCAATTGCAAATGGCACAAACCCATTTGAACTTAGCAGCTGAATAATCCGAACCCAATCTATCTTAACTGGAATGTTGTCTTCACTGGTTTTGTTTGTATCAGATTGACACAAAGATGACTGGAGAATATGATCTCTGTGAGGTTGCAGAGGAGAGAAAGGTCCAAGAACGCCGTGAATAACCAACGAATCTCCAAGAAACATGTCGGGATGTAAAATTCGGACATTGTTCACTTCTGCTGTTCTTGATTCTTTATCGACGGTGGAGATTTCGACACTCTTGTGGAGGAGAAGCGTGGGGAGACAGGTTCCTTGAGGTTTCTTGAGAAGCTCATTCATCGGAAGCATAAGAGGGAGTGTGTGATACTGAAGAAGCTGCTTCAGAAACAGAGGAGGAAGCGATGACGTGTTGAATAAGGAAGAATCGTCGATGGCAAAAAGGGTTGTGTTGGGAGAAGAAGTGATGAAGATCTCCGGGGAGATATGGAGGAGAGTGGCGATTGCTTTGAAATTGGATCTGCGTAGCGCGTTTGAGACGTTTAATGAGAGAGGTGAAGAAGAAGCAATGGGTATTGTGGTGTCGGAATCTGGAGGTGAATGCAGAGTGGTGGAGATTGCCATGAAAGCTAAAGCAACGGAGAGGACGAAGTAGACGAAGCAATCTGATGAACAACAACAACCCATCGCTTCAAAAAGATAAACCCTAATTGCTTTCTTGGAGAAGAAGAAGAAAGTTCGTAACAGAGATGTTTTCTTGGAGGGAATTTGGGTTAGCAAAAAGAGATTTTTTTTCGATTTTACCGTTTGGGTTCAGTCTCGTCCATCCTTATTAACTAACAACATTCTCCTGTTTATTTTTCTTTTTTTCTCCCTTTTTCACGACAAAAACTGTATATAAATACTATAAATGATAGGAAAAATTTGCTCTATTTATAAAGCAATAATCTAAATATTCACAATGAAGGTTCTTCGTTTGACCCAAAAAAAAAAAAAAAAAAAAACACTAGTCAAAGACAACTCTGCTTAATACCCTTTACTTTCCTCTTGACTTCTTGGATGGTCTCCGGCTTTCAATCCTTCTTTGGGCAGCTTCAAATTCTTCTTCAGTGGGCTCTGCTTCAGCATTACCACCATACCTAGATATCAGTGATGAAAACATTGAATCCACCTTCCCTTTCCTCTCATCTCTTCTCTGCGCAATCAACATGCAAAGATCTGTCTCTGAATCCTTTGCTGACCTATACAAGAGTATATGCAAATTGAAGCGAGGTGGTCACAATAAGTCAGGTTTGATTGGTGGAACTAATTTCAAACGGAGGTAGAGACTTTACTTCCTCTTCCTCGATGGACTGGTGGGCGGTTTCACTTCTGAAATTTTCTTTGACCATTTCTCATATGCCTTGTTTGATTTCACTTCTCCTGAAAAAGAAACCAGTTGTATTACACTGCATACTAATAACCAGCAACTCTCCCAAGTTTACATAGTGTTCAGATTATGGGGTTTAACTAGACTAGAACCAAACTGGAATCAATTAGGATACAAATACAAAGGGACTGAAATATCAAACACTCAGCTCTAATTGGAGAAGGCAAAACATCAATTACATTGCTTAATCAACATTTATCGATGTTCAAATAAAAGTAAAAGTTATTTTGTAACTGTAAGGCTCCCTTATATGAAAATATAATCTTGCAACATATATTCTAGTTACAGAAAGATAAACTACCTGCCGCAATGGCCTCATCAAGAATGTCTTTGAAACGGTGTGAATCAAGCTTGGGATCCGAGCAAAGCATTGAGCAGAATAGCCTGGGAAGGGAAGGACATAAAATCAACTGACAAACACAAGAGTATCAAAAACGAGGGATGATGAATTACCTGTTCATATTACCCTTAAACTTGTTGAACAGCTCAATTAAGTCTTTCTTCTCTGACTCAGATCCCCTGTAGTTTGCCTGGAACTCTCTAATATCTGCTTCAGTGACCTAAATAAGCAGCGGCATAAGAAACAACTTAGTGTAGGCAGCAGAAACAGATGTGTACAAAACCAAGAAAGGTATCAACTGCGAAAGTTGCTGCTACCTTCTTGTACATGGTCTGGAAGAAATCCCGCAAATTTTCAAATGCATCACCAGAAAGATCCTAACAAGGATGAAAAAACAACCCAACTTTAAAGAAATCTCAAACTGAAGAAACACATGAAGTAGTAAAAGAGGCTGCTGCTTTATGTGCATCAAGAAATCCAATAAAAGCATTCAAAATGGAAAATGTAAGAGGTTAATTTCTGAGAGTGAAAGCGAAATGAAGAAACAGAGACTCACAGCATCATCAACTGAGCCAGTTTGATCATAGACTGCCCTTTTCTTTTCATCCCCAAGAATTGATATCACCTTTTGCAGCTGCTGGAATTTTTCTTTAGCTTCCTGTAACATAAAAAGAGTGGCATTTTCATGTAAATTAAACTCAGCAAAGTAGAAAAGTAATCTCAAAGGTAAAGCAAGAGAAGAAGAGTGTTGAACCTCATCATCCTGATTTTTATCTGGGTGAAGCCTCAACGCCAATTTATGGTATGCTTTCCTAATTTCCTGTGGAGTAGCTCTTCTTTCAACTCCAAGAACCTTTGGGGTAAAGACAGAGATGAGTTTGTTTCATTAATTTCTGTTTTTTTTGGCTCATACTGATACCAAAATACTAATCAAATGACAAAACCTATGATTAGTGTTGCAATCTACTTAAACTCAGACAACAAAACACCATTTAGCCATCATGATTAAGACATGAAATCATGAAACTAAAAACAATTCCAAGTAATTTCTCAGAATCGTGATAATCTAAAGCGATTCCAAAATTGACAAAAAAACTGAAATCCCTAATGACGCGAGAGAAATCCAAAATTACCTGGTAAAGACTTGTCTCAGAATCATCATCCATCTCAATCTCATCTTCTGCCCTAGATTTCTTTTTCCTACCCATTTGAACCCTAATAGATCGTTGGCCTCGGGAGACAAACAAGAATAATTGGCACTGTTGATCGGAATATTATCTGACCGCCAAAACTTTCGTGTTCCAGGCCCTTGCTGGTGAAAGATTCCTTTCAGAAACTTTTCACTTAGCAAAGAGAAAATTAATAAAATGGTATAAATTAATTTTAGAATTTTTTTTTGGTCAAATTATATTTTTACATTTTATCTTTCCTTTTTCTTGCACTATATTCTACACAAACCTGTATTTTATTTATTTTTTTTTATTATTATTTAGGTTAAACTTAAAAGTATTGATGTTTATACAGTCACATATAATCTGTTAAGAAAAAAAAAAAAACAAATCACATACTGCGAGTTAACGCCACGCTCCCAAAAAATCATGGACTATAGTACACAGATTTTGTATTTTGAACCAACTGACCAAAAAACCAGACACTTTTTTTTTCCTAACACTAATGTTAGAAGGGTATCGTATTGAAAAAGTGGCAAAATAGCAACATTACAACTATTGCATTATAAAAACGCAGCGTATTGATGATTTATTTATTTTATTTAATACAAAAATAAAGAAAACGCAGCGTATTAATGAATTTGATCTTCTACTCTCTGCGGTTCTCGTCATCAGCCATTGGAGTAGTTATCTTCTTTTACCTCCATTAGAAAGGTCCTGCCTAAACTTTTGTATTAGTCACCAGAGGTCGTTTTCTTCATCCATAGGTCACATTCACTATATTCTCTCCTCGATTTCATTTTTTTCAAGCTTTTCTTAGATTGCCGATTAGAATTTATGGGTCCATGCGATTTGTTGGTTTTATATCTCATTATAGATTCCCTGTGTTGGAGTCTATAATGTTTCCATTTGTCTGTTTGTTTACCCTTGTGCTTTCAAAATCGCTTCAGCTTCAATGGTTCCAATAATATACTTAGCCTGGCTTACTTTTTGGTTGTCTTATGAGTTCCAAAGAATAGTTTGTAAAAAATATTGCCCATTTACAGAGACAAATAGGCTAATAGTATTACGTAATACTGTAGCTTCATTAACAGGCAAAACTTACAAGGAGAGTTAGAAAATCTAGTGCAGAAACTAGGATCACGTTTAAACAGAATCTAATCAGTCCAGGAAATAGCAGTTACATCAAACAATTTTCTTGAGACTTAAGTGCCGATTCTACTATCTTGACTTTTTTGGAGTTATCACTGTTCATCAAGGATAGTTTTGCCAGTGTGGACTGAAGCTGTGACATTTCTGTATCTTGAATGTAGTTTTTCTTTGAATATTGCTTTTTCTGACTACTCGTGCCTTTGGGAGACTTTTGAGCGGACTTCCTCACTCTTGCTCTCAGTGTTTCAATGGATGATTGAAGCGCATCCACCTCAACTCCCGCAAATTGATCTGCAATTTTTTCATTTGAAAACAAAAAGAAAAAAATGATGAAATGGGTTTCTGTATATATCTCTTGAGGACAAAATTTATGGGAAAGATTTGATTTACCAAGCTCCGACTTAAAATCCAGTTCTGCTCTTGTCAACGGTTTCTTGTGTGTACCAGGCAAGCTGCGGAGACCTTGCAAGCGTTGCTCAAGAGAATCATGTCTTTGAATTGCTTTGTCAATCCTTTTCTCCAGCAAGGATTGGTTCTTCTCAACTTTTGATATTTTCTGATTTGCCTCAGCAAGCCGCTGGTGTTGGTCATCAATTATTCTCTTCAGGTTAGGAGCATGATGCTGCAGCTCGAAATAGACCTGCCAAAAAGAGTGACGAAGAGATCACATTATCAGTTATTAGAAAACACAGCGACTATTTTGTCTTGGTTTTATATGACTTCTCCTTCACCTTGTGTGCGTATTCAACGTAGTTTTCATGGAATAGTTTGACATAGTGATGCAGAGTTTGTCGGCCTTCTACAGAATTGGCTGGAGTTGAACGCTGGTTAGGTAAAGCATGGGGAGCAATTCTAATTTTGGGACCTGCAAGAAGCTCCTTGCTTATGATGCACGAGGTGTCTTGCTCTTTTTTCTCCATTGCGCTTGAGGGCACCGTCTTATCTGTACCGACATGAATTGGAAGCAAGAGATCCCAAGTTTTCATCTCTGCCACAATGCATTCTCCTGAGGATAAAACTGCAATGATCCATGCATAGCCAAACGAATCCGACAGAGGCACAAAGCCCAACAGAGAAGATACGGCGGATTCTTCTTGGCATGTACTTAGCACAGTGTGAACAGATGGCGTTTTGAGAGCTTCATCTCTTCCTGTCGCCTGACTTGTGAAGGGAAGAGAATGTAAGACTGTTGAATCAATGCCACCGTCGTGGAGAGAGTATATTCGTTCTGGCAGAAGGGAGTCAGCAAATAAGGTAACAAGAGAACCACCTTCACGGTTGGTGGGTAGAGCCAAATCAACCATTGCCAGTCTTAATAGTGGTGGTGGATGCCCTAACCAAACACTGTGATCAAGAGGCACGTTTGAAGTTGCAACTGGAAGCTCACCTACATTTGACTCACAAATCATTGCAACTCCTTGAATTTTGTTGTGGGAGTTCATGCGAAGACGAGATGAGCTACCAGAGATCCAAACTGGCTGGATTTCATCAACCAGAGCATCAACCTGTAACTGTCCAGCACTCCAGGCAGTTACCAGAATCGAATCTTTGCTGACAAGATTATATAATAGACTCACTGCCCGGCCTTTACATTCTGCCTCCCGAACAGCAAAATCTTCTCCTTCACCACTAGATGCTTTATACAAAGGTCCCTGTACACAAGGAAAACAAGGGATCAGCATTCCGAGGCAAGCGGTAGACGAACAAAGAATACTTAGGGAACATGTGGATAGATGTCATCATTTTTGTTCCTTCTGTGTTCCAAATCAAGTTAAGGAGGGTATAAATCTTTGATGAAGACCACAGGCTTATAAACCACAAATCTAGAACATTGGTGAAACAACCAAAACTCTACGAGGAGCACTTCAAAAATTTCACGTAACAAACCCAAAAGAGAGGAGGAATCCTACCTGTAACGCCAATGACGCGTCAAGCAAAGCATAAGGATGAGCTTTCACCACTAATATATTTTCACTTCTAGTTCTTTGTTCAGTCAAATCTGGAAATGTAGCTTCCAACCATTCAATTGCCAGACTGGAGTTGCTAACTGCTATCGAATTGGATGACTTAACCCCATACATATTAGCATCATTGTAAATCTCCATTATTGATTCCCATTTGTAAACACTGTTGCAATATACATCCAAAGAATTATCAGCCAACCTCCAGGGCCGTTTAACACACGAGAACACAAAGTACTAAAACATCTTCCATGATTTATAAAATTTTGACATGAGGGAGGAAAGTCCAAATATTGCTAGAGAGGAATGAAAACGGGAAAGAACCATAATCTGCCTACCTTCCAAATGGCACAACTGGGCACAGGATATAGATTGAACCATCAGTGAATAATATAAAGACCTGCACAATTTAAGGATTCAGTTAAGACCTAAACAAGTAATCTTCAAAGCTCTCTTTGACAAGACAACTAAACGAAATAGTGAAACTCCACCAGTTATCAAACAAGTGGAGCGAGAATCTGCACTGAACTTACAGTAAATCTATCCCACAGATGATCTCCTCCAAAACTGAAATCAGCAGGGTAAATTGATGAAGCTGTTCTAGATCTTCCTGGTTCAACAGGCTGCAGATAATATTCTTGCTCTGGTAGCTCAGCATCTGAAGACAAATTGAAAAGCCTAGCAAAAAGTGTAACAGCGCGTCAATGCAAATTACTCTTAAATCAGGATTAAGTGGAATAATTTCGAATCCTTACAACAAGACAATGAACCAGATGGTAACATAGTATGGCACTGCATGCCATAAGTTAAGAATCTACAACCTTTGTTACTGAATCTATATCCGACTTTCTCTAAAATCGTTCCAGAACTATATTGACATGTTGCATGCCATAAGTTAAGAATCTACAACCTTTGTTACTGAATCTATATCCGACTTTCTCTAACATCTTTCCAGAACTATATTCATCAATGTATTGACATGTACATGCACCTACAATATCAGCCAGAAAAGTTGTTACCTGAAAACTGCATCCGAGGATAGAATTCCCAAATGAGTGTCACTATCAGGGTGCCACGATGCTTGTAGCAAGTGTATGACACTGTCACCACTAGAATAGATTTCTGAGCCAATAGAAACTACCCTGCACCCATATATCATGAAGTGATAACATATAAGCGGAAGGCCACCAATTTAAGGGAACATCATAATCAAGATACGCATGCATATATAGATGCATCTTATTAGGCCAAAGTTTAATCACTACCTGCAAATAACATTGTCTTCAATCACAGAGGCACGTCCAAATAGGTACATCACACATATACCATCTGAGCCAGCAAGAAGTACAGCTGATCCAGACTTATTGATGGAGATTTTGTTAACAGCAAATGTCAGCTGGAGATCTGGTTGCATCACCTATAATATCATTTATACTCTAAAACTTGGTCAAACGAAGAAGTAGCACAACCTTGGACTTTCCTTACTAGCTATGTACAGCAGAACCAAACAATCACATTATTTCCAGAAGCTCCAACCAACCATAGTCTTTCAAATCCTTACAACTACTAGAAGAAGAGTCACATATAGCTATCGGTCTCATTCAAACAAGTATCATCTTATTGCAAATACCATCAAAAAGAAACTTTCACACATTGGTTTCAGTCTCACTATCCAGAAAAAGACAATCAGATTTTATCATCCAGATTTAATATAGTTGCATGATGAGTCATTATAATGCATTAACGTAGCACCCCGCAGAGGAAAACTAAAGGTTTTTGACACTAATACATAGCAATTGGAAACGATCTTCCTATCATCATCCATCAGTAAGAAAATGTTTTAGGCCATAAGCTCATACTCAAGCTCATCCTAAACCTAATTTCTCAAACAAAGTCAGTAAAATGTCAGCAACAATCGCACTAAGAAAAATCCGTTTCCACTTCCGGTAAATCTTCTTTTAAAAATAAATTTCCTCTGAAGCGGCGAGCAGAATAAGAGCAACAGACCTTGGACGGGACTGCGGCGAGGACGGAGGTTGGTTCAGGTTCACCTAAGCGCAGAGACAGTCGGTGAAGGAGATATCGTCTAGAATCCCAGTAGTATAGTCTCGAGTCTCCGTCCCAAGCCATGAAATTCCTCGGAAACCGCTGCGACACGGCGGATTCATCCTGGGAGGAGGGAAGCGAAGCGAACACCGGATGGCTCTGGAGAGGAACCCACCGAACAGCCTCTTTAGACGTGGGAGATCGCCGTGAATCCGGCGTGTCATCTGGTTCCTGGAAGTTAAATCTCATAATCTCTATCTCACTGTATCTGTGTTGGTCGGCCGGAGATGTTGAAGAGCGGGAAGAGAAAGGAGACTGGAGCAAAGCAGCAGAAATTAGCAATGTAGCAGATACAGCTGAAACGACGTCGCGTGTAATCAATTCAAAGATCTGGGCTTTTGCTCGGCCCATTTCAATTTTTTGAAACTGAAACGAAGAACTTGTTTTAAAATAAATAATATATAAAAATTAAATCTGAACCCTAGATCATCGTCGCCGTGTTCTTCTCCGCTTCCACCGTCCTTTCCATCCTCCTCCTGATCTTCATCGTTTCGGTGCGTTTCTGTCTTTTCGATCTAATGGTTTCATTTTCTCTTGGGTAACTTTAGATCTGGGTAAATTTCAACTGAACAAGATAATGTGAGAACCCAGTATTGGTATAATGTTTGCTGTGATTAGCGAGTTTCGCATGTTTTTTTTTCTTTTTCTTTTCTAATTGGTCCAAGAGTGTGTCTTCTAGAGTGGGTATCCGATGAAACTTGTTATGTTTGTTATATATTTGTGCAATAATTATGGTAATTGTTATGTTTAAGCGGAATGAATTACATCTCTAGATTCTGGTTTTAAACAGCTTAATAGGTTGGAAGAAGAAGTGTAAATTGTGAGAAGGAAATGGAGAACTTGGAAGATGTGAAAATTCGGGCGGAGCAGTGGTTGCATCAAGGATTTGAATATCTTCAGAAGATACCACCGAGTCAACTGTATGCAGCTATTGGTGTTCTGTTGTTGACAACCATTTTGTTCTTCTTATCCAGTATGTAGTAGATAGCACCACATTCTTCGTCTTTTGATTTTTCCTTATAAATTGGAAAGCCAGAGTAGCACAGCTTGTTCGGTGTTAGATTGTTTTTGTGTATTGGATTTTGATATTTTTGTTGCTAAACTTGTGCTGGATCATGCAGTTCGCTTGGTCAAACGTACCAAATCCAACACTGTACTCCTCTCTGGGCTGAGCGGAAGTGGAAAGACTGTCCTCTTTTATCAAGTGAGTGCTTTGGCTTGACGTTCCTTCCTTCATATGGATATTGTTGATGCCTTTTTCTCTAAATGTAGTTTAGTTTTGTTAAGTTTCATTATTGTCTTAGTCAGCATGAGTGACTTGGTGATTGTTGGGCACTTATAACATGATAATTGTTTGATTGGCAGCTCCGAGATGGATCGTCGCATCAGGGAACTGTA
The DNA here is from genome assembly GCA_963667165.1 of Barbarea vulgaris. Taxonomy (NCBI): domain Eukaryota; kingdom Viridiplantae; phylum Streptophyta; class Magnoliopsida; order Brassicales; family Brassicaceae; genus Barbarea; species Barbarea vulgaris. The sequence continues at coordinate 25,913,364 of OY763891.1, forward strand.
ACATCCATGGAACCGAATGAAGGCACTTTTGTTCTTCACACTGAAAACACTAAGGTAGAGATTCTTACTTTGGCCTGTTCTAAACAACACGTTCAGTTGATTGTTTTGGATGGACTAACACATTACCAAACCACGTATCCATGTTTGCTCTATGTGACAGAAAGGAAAAATAAAGCCAGTTCATCTTGTTGATGTTCCTGGACATTCTCGGCTTCGACCCAAGCTAGAAGAATTCTTACCCCAAGCAGCTGCCATTGTGTTTGTAGTGGATGCCTTGGAGTTTCTCCCAAACTGTCGTGCAGCTTCAGAGTAAATTTCAAACTCTCTTACTCTTTCACGTGCACACACACTCAAGAGAACATGTTTGCATCTGTTGGACTCACAGTCGTAAATAATGAGGCATTGCCGTGGTTTTGTATGGTGATAGGTACCTATACGACATTCTAACAAATGCGAATGTGGTCAAGAACAAGATTCCTATCCTTCTTTGCTGTAACAAGACAGATAAACTCACTGCACACACCAAGGAGTTTATCCGGAAGCAGATGGAGAAAGAAATGTAAGATTATCAGTTTTCTCGACAAACTTATATTATACTAGCCAATCTTGCTGCGTAAAGCTAATCATCATTGGTTAAATATGTCTTTGCAGTGAGAAACTGAGGGCTTCAAGGAGTGCAGTTTCTACAGCTGATATAGCCAATGACGTCACCATTGGAATCGAAGGCCAAGTGTTCTCCTTCTCGCATTGCTACAACAAAGTCACTATCGCTGAGGCATCTGGACTCACTGGAGAAACCGTCCAGATCGAAGACTTCATTCGAGAGTACATCAAGCCCTGATCCCAAATATGCGAATCCATAGATTGAATCTTACCATAAGATCCTTATGGTTTTGGTCTGTGTGACTTTTGAGTTTAGAGAATGCTTTGTACATGAGTTCTTGTCACAGAGTTTTATTATTAGGGACGGTGTTTAAAACCGAGTAGCTGTATTTTTCTGTTAGATAATTTGTTTTGAATTCGAATAATCTAAGGAAAAAGTTAAATGACTTAATTTTGTTAAAAAAAAAAGAAAAAGAAAAAAAACTATAATCATTCTGCGGATACGTGATTGTGCGTATCTTCCTACTCCGATTACTTCGATAAGATAACGCGGGAGCCCCTCGGAGATAAGCTTGAAACTGTCTTAACTGAACCGGTACTCTGGTCATTACATTACATTGCTCACGAGAACATCACGTGACTCTCTTCCCCCACCTAATATTTTGACTTTTCCCTTTAATGTCGAAAAACACAGATCAATTGAGATACAAAACACCTTTACTGAATATCAACTAGCAATTGTTCACAAGAAACAACTACCAGATTCACCTATTGCAAAGCTCAAGCAAAGCTTCAACAATGGCGATTCAAGAAGAGAGAACCCAGAACTTTACAATGAAAATGATATGAATGAATTTACAATCTATTCTCAGCTACTTTAACAACGTAACAAACTCTCTCACGCATAGCATCCACAACGTACACGTGTCTTTATTCCAGCCGCTCAATCTTCTCCTTTACTTCAAACCCTCTACTCCACACAGAATCTTCGAAACCTCTTCTACACCCAGAGTCTTCCACCTTTACTATATCAAATCCCTCCTGCTCAGAGAAGCTTGCCCACAAGGTTCAAAGGAAGGAAATCTGTTCTGTATATCAAAGAGTAACTCCCACGTTGCCTCCTCTACTGGTTCATTATACCACTTGATTAACACCATCGTCACAGCTCGATTTTGACGTTTAACCATCTTCCTTTCTAAGACCATTTCTGGTTCTTTAATCAATGCATCTGTCAAAACAGAAGGCATGAGAGTCGAAGTCTGGACATTACCTACCAAAACCTTCAGCTGAGACACATGGAATACTGGATGTACTTGCGATCCATCTGGCAGCTCCAATCTATATGCCACTGCGCCACATTTGTCCAGAACCTTATAAGGACCATAGTATCTTGGTGACAACTTCTGATTCGACCTTGAAACCACTGACTGCTGTCTATAAGGTTGCAACTTCACATACACATAATCGCCAATGTCAAAAGCCCGCTCAGTTCGATGTTGATCAGCCAGTTGTTTCATACGATGCTGAGCCCGAAGCAGATGAAATTTCAGCATGAGAATCATCTGTTCTCTGTCTTCTAAACACTTAGCCACCACAGCTACCTTAGATTCACCCGGAAAATATGGTAAATGCAAGGGAGGAGCTTGTCCGTAGACTGCCTCAAATGGTGTCAGCCGAGTAGAAGTATGAAAGTTGGTATTATACCAATACTCCGCTAGTGGTAGCCATTTACTCCATAAATGAGGTCGATCGCTGCACATACATCTTAAGTAAGTCTCCAAACACCGATTAACAACTTCAGTCTGACCGTCACTTTGAGGATGGTAAGCGCTCGAGAAGTTCAATGAAACCCCTTGCAGAGAAAATAACTCCTTCCAAAATGAACTTAAGAACACTGAATCTCTGTCACTTATTATAGACTGTGGGCATCCATGCTGTCTGAAAACTGTATCCAAGAATGCTTGAGCGACTGTAATAGCTGTATAAGGATGATTTAACGCCATAAAATGTGCTGCCTTACTCAGTCTGTCCACCACTACAAAGATCACTGTTTTCCCTTCAGATGGAGGTAAACCATCGATAAAATCCATAGATAAGTCACTCCAAATAGCTTCTGGAATTGGCAGAGGTTGTAACAATCCTGGTGATGCTGCTGTATCATACTTGCAAGTCTGGCAGACACTACACCCACGAATATAAGCTTGTATGTCCTTAGACATCCCTTTCCAATAGAACAAGCTCTTTACCCTCTGGCTAGTAACATCTCGTCCAGAATGACCTCCACTGCTCGAACAATGCAACCATTGGAGAATTGAATTCTTGATATCACTTACAGCTGGGACCACAATCTTGCTTTTCCTTCTTAAAATCTCTTGGTTCCATGAGTAAAATCTCTTTGCATCTGGTTTCTTCTTTAACTCTTCAATGATTCCCTTAATTTCCAAGTCACTGTCATAACTCCCTTGTATCTCTTTTAACAAATCACATTCCAACACCGACATTGCCATATGCAAAATCTCAGCTCCTTCTACTCTGGATAACGCATCTGCCGCTACATTATCTTTGCCTTGTCGATATTGGATTTCATAATCAAATTCCAATAACTTGGGTAACCATTCCTGTTGAATAGGAGTATTCAAGCGCTGCTCCAACAAGTATTTGAGGCTTCTTTGATCAGTCTTTATAATGAAATGCCCTGGAAGAAGATAATGTCGCCATTTCTGGACTGCAAAAACCACCGCCAATAATTCTTTTTCATAGATGGACAAATGGATCTGTTTCCCTTTCAAATGTCGACTAATATAAGCCAAGGGATGTCCATCCTGCATTAATACCGCACCAATACCCTGACCACAAGCATCAGTTTCTACTACAAAAGGCTTATCAAATAGAGGCAAGGCCAATACCGGTGCCTGACACAAAGCTAGTTTGAGGCTGTCAAAGGATTCTTGTGCTTCTTCATTCCAACAAAAAGAATCTTTCTTAGTCAAGATCGTCAAAGGTCTTGCTATAGATCCAAAATTACGAACAAACCTTCTGTAATAACCAGCTAAGCCTAAGAAACCTCTCAGCTGTTTCAAATTCTCAGGTTTAGGCCAATCACTTACCGCTTTAATCTTGCTCGGATCTGTGGATATTCCTTTTGCTTCAATATAATGTCCCAAATACTCCACCTTCTCTGTTGCAAACTCACATTTGCTTCTCTTTGCAAAAAGGTTGTGCTCTCTCATCACTGCAAACACCTTCTGTAAGTGTCCCACATGAGCTTCCACCGACTCACTGTAAATCAGAATATCATCAAAAAATATCAATACAAACTGTCTTAGATACTCTCTAAACACCGAGTTCATCAGGCCTTGAAATGTTGCCGGTGCGTTTGTGAGCCCAAAAGGCATCACCACATATTCATAGTGGCCACTGTGAGTCTTAAAAGCTGTCTTATGAATATCTTCTGGTTCCATACGCACTTGATGATATCCAGCTCTTAGATCAATTTTGGAATAAATCTTTGACCCTCCCAACTCGTCCATCAGATCTTCTATCAATGGAATAGGGAACCTGTCCTTGATTGTCATACCATTCAAACTTCGGTAATCCACACATAAACGCCAAGAGCCATCTTTCTTCTTCACTAATACCACAGGAGATGCATAAGGACTTGAACTTGCTTGAATAGTCCCATTAACCAATAGCTCTTTCACTATTTTGTCAATCTCGTTTTTCTGGTAGAGCGCATACCTGTATGGTCGTTGATTCACCGGATTTGAACCTTCCATCAAGGGAATCTTATGATTGTGATTTTCCCTAAATGGTGGTAAAGCAGTTGGTTCTTCAAAAATATCAACATACTGCTCAATCAATTCTTGTATAACCAGAGCAACCCCTGAATCCTTGGAACCTTCCTCTACTGAATACAATTGGATTTCCTCTTCTGTTTCCACCGTGTGAACATATATCATAGACAACTGAGCCTGCTCCTCCTTTCTTTTGATCCAGTTCACTGTCTTCACTTCTCTGACTGAACCTTGTTTAATTCCTTGTAAGGCTATCCTCTGTTTCCCCAAAGTAAAACCCATCTCCAAGGTATCAAAATTCCATGTAATAGGACCTAAGGTTCTCAACCACTGTACTCCCAAAACCATATCACAGTTCCCTAGTGGAATAACCATAAAGTCAGCTTTGAATGTATAATGCTGAAAGCTCCATTGAAAATGTTCCACAATTCCACTCACTCTTAAGGTTCTGCCATCTGCTACTTCCACCTTTGTTAAACCAGCTAGCTTCGGTATGCAACCTAATTTCTCTGCCACTTTAACATCAATAAAGTTGTGAGTGGAACCAGAATCCATTAATAAGAATATCACCTTCTTTTTGTGAACTCCTTTAATTTTCATTGTCGTGTAATCTGCTACACCTTCCACAGCATTCACCGAAACTCTCGGCCTTATTTCACTTTCCTCTTCATCTTGAATAGCATCTTCAAATATTTCATCTTCATCACCCTCCACCTCCATAGAATACAATTGAGTCTTCTTATGTTTTAGGTAATGATCTGGAGTATACTTCTCATCACACTGATAACACAATCCTTTTGCTCTTCTTTCACTCATTTCCTCTTGAGACAGAAACTTCTTAGGTACCCAATTGTTCACTTTAGGGGCTATATTCTCCTTTTGAAACTCCATTTCCTTCTTATACTGATTAGATCCTCTCAGATTACCTGTATTACCACTCCTTCCCGCAGACCAATGAGAATTTGAATTATTCTTAGGATGAGCTTTTTCGTACAATCTCCCAAGCAGTAAGCAATGTCTCACCGATCTTGGTTGGAACATGCGAACATGCATCTGAGTATCCATCCGCAATCCTGCTAAATACGCACTCACCAAGTATTCCTCCGACAAGGTTACTCTTGTTTTAATCAACTCGAATCGTTCATGATATTCAACAATCCCATTAGTCTCTTGCAATTGCTTCAACTCAGCTATAGGATCATCTAATACATCCTCGAATCTTTCTTTCAATAGTACTTTATAAGCTTCCCAGTCCATAGTCAAAAGACCACCATACGATGACTGAACTAAGGATTGATGAAAGGTCGACGCATGACTATCAAAATGCAACGCAGCAACTTGAATTCTCATCTCATAAGGAGTACTATCAACAACGAAGAATTCCTCTGCTTTAAACAACCATTCTTTGTATCTATCACCATTAAAACGAGGGAAATCTACTTTACCCAAACGAGTTAGACCTGAATATGTAGATTGATTGTTCGTTCGACCATTTCTCACCGAATCTTGATTGTTGAATACAGGATCTGGTGTTCCTGAAGTCGTTGGTGAATTACGAGATTGATTCTGATTACCGATTCCAGTTGCAGGTTTCGGCACCATCAGCTTAATCGCTTCCATCAGATCGATGTTGCTTTGCGTCAATTTCTCCTCTAGTTCTTGAGTTTTCGCCAAAAACAAGGTTTCAAGCCTCTTCTCCAGTTTCGAGCTCACTGCATCTTCCAATTCGCGAATTGCTGTCTCCTTGAGTGACGCTATAGCTCTCGTTTCCGCCATTGTTGTGAATCCGAGGTTCGTCAAGCTCTGATACCTTTAATGTCGAAAAACACAGATCAATTGAGATACAAAACACCTTTACTGAATATCAACTAGCAATTGTTCACAAGAAACAACTACCAGATTCACCTATTGCAAAGCTCAAGCAAAGCTTCAACAATGGCGATTCAAGAAGAGAGAACCCAGAACTTTACAATGAAAATGATATGAATGAATTTACAATCTATTCTCAGCTACTTTAACAACGTAACAAACTCTCTCACGCATAGCATCCACAACGTACACGTGTCTTTATTCCAGCCGCTCAATCTTCTCCTTTACTTCAAACCCTCTACTCCACACAGAATCTTCGAAACCTCTTCTACACCCAGAGTCTTCCACCTTTACTATATCACCCTTTAAGGAGGAGACGAAGAAGAAGGATGTCTGATATGGCCGGAACCGCCACCACCGATTTCCGGTGGAAATCACCGCCACAGCCTCCGCCACAACATCAAACCATTTCAGAATCAGATTCAGATTCCGGATCCGATTCAGATAACCATCAGCACCGTCACAATGATCTATCTAACTCCATCTTCAAGGCTTACCTCGATTGCCACTCATCTTCGTCTCCATCCTCAATCGATCTCGCTAAGATCCAATCGTTTCTCGCCTCGTCTTCCTCTGGAGCTGTTTCGTGCCTCATCTGTCTTGAGCGCATCAAACGCACTGATCCCACCTGGTCCTGCACTTCCTCATGCTTCGCCGTCTTTCACCTTTTCTGTATCCAGTCATGGGCTCGTCAATGCTTAGATCTACAAGCCGCACGTGCTGTCACGCGACCTTCGTCAAATCCGACAGAGCCGGAAGCGGTCTGGAACTGTCCGAAATGTAGATCGTCGTATCAGAAATCGAAGATTCCAAGGCGCTACCTTTGTTACTGCGGCAAGGAAGAGGATCCTCCGGCGGATAATCCATGGATTTTGCCTCATTCTTGCGGTGAGGTCTGTGAACGACCGCTGAGTAACAATTGTGGTCACTGCTGCTTGCTACTGTGTCATCCTGGACCTTGTGCTTCTTGCCCTAAGCTCGTGAAGGCTAAATGTTTCTGTGGAGGTGTTGAAGATGTTCGTCGGTGTGGACACAAGCAATACTCTTGTGGAGACGTCTGTGACAGAGTCTTAGATTGTAATATCCATAAGTGTAGAGAGATTTGTCATGATGGTGAGTGCCCACCGTGTAGGGAGCGTGCGGTTTACAGATGTTGCTGTGGTAAGGAGAAGGAAGAGAAGGATTGCTGCGAGAGAGTGTTTAGGTGTGAGGCTTCTTGTGAGAATATGCTTAATTGTGGCAAACATGTATGTGAGAGAGGCTGTCACTCGGGAGAATGTGGATTGTGTCCATATCAGGGAAAGAGGAGTTGTCCCTGTGGCAAGAGATTCTACCAAGGCTTGTCTTGTGATGTTGCGGCGCCTTTATGTGGTGGTACCTGTGATAAAGTTCTTGGGTGTGGCTACCATAGGTGTCCAGAGAGGTGCCACCGCGGTCCGTGCCTTGAGACTTGCAGGATTGTGGTTACTAAGTCTTGCAGATGCGGAGCAGCAAAAAAACAGGTGAAAGAGAGTTTTTTTTTTTATGCTTCATCATGCTTTGTAGTCTATCATATGTTGATGAAAAGATTTTGGGAAACTTAATTTAGAGTAGGTTCCTTGCCATCAAGAGTTGGCGTGTGAGAGGAAATGCCAGAGGGTGAGAGATTGTGCACGTCATGCATGTAGACGTCGTTGTTGTGATGGTGAATGTCCACCATGCTCAGAGGTATGCTGCGTCGTTCGTTCTTGTCTCAAGTTTAGTGTCACTGCTCACACTTGGCTTCTAATTTTTTTTTTTTTTTTTTGGAATTTTCAGATTTGTGGAAAAAGACTCCGTTGCAGGAATCATAAATGCCAGTCTCCTTGTCACCAGTATGTTCTTCAGTAGCTTGCTTTGGACTTTCTTTGTCCAGTTGGTTTCAAATTTGGGACAAACGTTATGACTGATTAAACATTGTGTATTGTAAAATATCAACTCATACACGCTCGAATGACATTACTTGTTACTGTTTTCTTTGCAGAGGTCCATGTGCTCCTTGTCCAATAATGGTAACAATATCATGTGCTTGTGGTGAGACGCATTTCGAGGTGAGAATTAGAATGTGAAGGTGAATATGTCTTGTTATTATCAAGTCGTGATATATAGTCTTGTTACAACTTATTGTGATGGTGGATCTATAGAAAGTTCTTAATTTTGGCTATAAGCAACTGATGGAAGCAGTAGATGTTGCTGACATCTAACAAGAGAGACTATAAGCTTAAATTTATCTACAGAAGAAAATAATTATGTGGCTTTGTTTGGTCTAGGCCTGACAACCATATCTGATGACTTACTCCTTATTGTTGTAGATATTTGCTTTGCTTCTTCGTTTTTCGTGTCCATAGGCTTTCGAGTGTTTTATACTTATAATATTTTTCTGTATCCTTTGATAGGAAATGTGTTTCTGTATGTTAAACCTGTATTAACAACACATTTTGATGTTTTATGTGGTTCAGGTACCCTGTGGCACCGAAACAATTCAGAAACCTCCTAGATGCCGTAAGTTATGTCGCATAACCCCATTGTGCAGGCATGGGCAAAACGTAAAGGTAGCACAAGATCAGAATAAGGCTTTTATGAATATAGTTTTGTGGCTGATTCCATGTTTGAATTTTGCATAATTGATGTCATGTTTTAATGCAGCCACATAAATGCCACTATGGTGCTTGTCCTCCATGTAAACTCCAATGTGGTGAAGAATTCCCATGTGGGCACAAGTGCAATCTAAGGTTTCTCATGATGGTGTCTTTCTTATCTAATTTTCTTTCCTACTTTCCGATCTTTTCCCTTCTTATAAACATTAGTTTTTGTGTGCTTCTTATGACATAGTTGTCATGGACCTAGACCTCCACCTAACCGACAATTTATGATTAAACCAACGAAGAAGATGTTGAATATTCAGGCGGAATCTACACCTGGTTCTCCCTGCCCTCCTTGTACAGAGTTGGTCTGGAGGCCCTGTGTAGGCCACCACCTGGCAGCAGAGAGAACGGTGAGTATCCGTTCTCTTTTTTGTTAGTTATTTCATACGCATGTCCAATATCAAACTTGTTTACTGCCATTTGTGAGACTTCTTCTTTTATAGGTTTTTTCTGACAGTTGATTTATTATTTTGTTGCCTTAGAGGAACTGCTCTGACAGAACTCAATTTGCATGCGATAATTTATGTGGAAACCCTCTTCCATGTGGGAACCATTACTGTTCATTTACCTGTCATGCCCTGGAAATAAAAAGTTCATCATTGGATAAGAGAAGTGAGTCCTGTGAAAAGTGTGATCTCCGCTGTCAAAAGGTACTTCGATTATCCCATTTTATATCTCACCACTTACTCAATCATCTTTCCGTATGCTGTGGGTCTTAATTGTGGTTTGTAACCAGTTGTCACAATAACTTGAAGCTTATATTTGTTATATGTTATTGGTTTCAAAATAAGAGTTGAAACCCATGTTTCCGATAGCTTTTTATTCCCATGAAGCTGTTAAAAGCTCTCTACAGAGTCAGTTAGTTAGAGGAAAGACTTCCTTATCTTTCATTCTACTGTACAGGAGAGAACACCACAATGCAAACATCCCTGTCCTCGACGATGTCATCCTGGAGAGTGTCCACCTTGCAAGACTCTAGTAAAGAGATCATGTCACTGTGGCGCGATGGTGCATGCATTTGAGTGTATTTACTATAATACATTGTCTGAGAAAGACCAAATGAAGGCCCGCTCATGCCGTGGACCTTGTCACAGGTAAGTAATCCACTGGTGCTGAGTTTCACTTTTTAAATTTGAACGACTGCTAGTTTCCTTGTGGTTGTTCTACTTGTTCCCAAACTCTTTAAAAAAACAAACAAACTGAATAACATTATTAGAAACCGGGAGTTTTGAAACTAGAGGATATTGCTGTTGCAGAAAATTGCCAAACTGTACGCATCTGTGTCCGGAGATATGTCATCCTGGGGAGTGCCCACCGCCGGAAAAGTGTGGGAAAAAGGTAAATATTTCCAAGACTCCATGATGCAACTGCGTTCGAAAGAAGGTACTTTCTTCCATTACAAATGTGGTTCTTACTTGTCTCCTCGGTTTTTTATGCATCAAGGTGGTTGTTCGTTGCAAGTGCCTAACCTTGAAGAAGGAATGGTTATGCCAAGATGTTCAAGCATCCCACAGAGCCATAGGTTCTGATCCTAAAGATGTACCAAAGAACCAGTTTGGTGTCGGCCTCCTTCCTTGTGGTTCAGATTGTAAGAGCAAGCTACAGATGGCTGAATCGGTGTTACAACAACGCAATGTCAAAGAGATTGAGGTAAACAGAAAAACAGCTTTCAGAATTAATCTAACTCGCAAAGCAACTTGTACTAAATGATCTTCTGATAAAACATCTTAGGAGAAGGAGGAGCCTAGCGGGAAAAATGCAACAAAGCGAAGGAAAAGGCGTGAACGGGGTCAGGACATTAAGGAGACCTCAAGGCTGCAGGTAATTTCTGTCTTCTTTTTTTCAAATCTGAGAAGACACATACCTCATATGTCTTATCTTGTCCTTAAGACACAACCTGGTTTTTTGGTTTCTTCTCTGCAGAAACTTTCTGCCGCCACAAAGAAGGTACTGATGTTGGTGATGTCAATTGCTGTTCTAGTCGCTGTTTTATACTACGGTTATAAGGGACTCTTGTGGCTTTCCGATTGGATGAATGAAGTCGAAGAACAAAGACAAAAGTCTAGAAGATACCCGCGAATCTAACCGTTTTGGGAGTTCTGATACTGCGCAGTTACAACACAGTTTAGCTTTTACACATTTTGATCTTTCTTTTTGCCTTTTTGGTTTAGTCGATGAAAAAATATTTTAAAGGAGATAAGAAGATTATCAGTTTGTTTTATTGATATTTCGATAATCGAGACAGCAAAACAGCTTCCAAAAACTGTTGTACTTTTTTTTTTGTACACAAAAGACTGTTGTACTTGTTCTGCTTTTTTATTGGATTAGCTGCTTCAAGAAATCACAAGATATTGAAATAAAGAAAGTCTAAAAAGTTGAAGAAACTAAAACAGATCAAAAGAAAAAGACTCAATATACTTACGAAGGGTTAAAAACGTAAGACTAATGTATATATGATTCTTTGATTGAAAATTCTATCCCAAACTGTTTGCTATGTAAATTTGTGTATAATGCAAAACAAAGAAACCAAAAAAGGGGGAAATTTTAAAAATTCTAGTAGCGTTTAATAAGATTTATGCTCTGAGCAGTGATATCCAATGTAACACCATAAGCATCACCATCTTCGGTCCTTACTCCATCAGGTTTGGTAAGTGAGAGCTGACTGAGAACTTGACCCATCTCTTTTTCTCCACTTGCTTCAGACACGGTTGCAACACCAGCCCAATCACTACAGCCACAAGACTCACCCCTGCAACTTTCAGGTTCGAAAACGCCATAATGAAACCGATCAGTATGGTTGGAGGAATACACATGAGGATCGATCCCAATACCCCTACAGGTATCTTGAACGGCCTTGAAGCAGCCGGATATTTCATTCTTAACCTCACAAACGCTATAAACTCCAAAACCATTCCAAAACAGTATAACAAGTTCTCTGCAGCCACAATCTCTTGAAAACTTAACCATGACAAAAGAATCACACCAGAGGCCGAGAACAATATCCCGACCCATGGAGTTCCATAGCGCGATCTCTTGGCAAAGACCTCGGGAAGCATCCCGCGCTCAGCCATTCCAAGAAGCTGAAAAGAATCACTGCTCATTTCAGCTAAAAACATTCCCATGTTTGATGTTGCAGCTGCAGCTTGAATCCACCATCCCAACCAAGCTCCTCCTATAACTTTACCGATATCAGCAAAGTACCCATCTGTCCATAGCTTCTGATCAAGAGGTATAGCTCCAGTCCCGGTCAAAACAGGGAAAATGTAAGATAACACAACAAGAACCAGAGCATAAAACAGAGCTCTTGGTAACGTTTTACTCGGGTTATCAACTTCACCCGAAAGCGTACTAATCGAATCCCAATAGTTTAAATTCCAGAAGAGAGTATTGAGATACAAACTCCAGTCAACACCTTTCATCTTCTTGTTAACCACAAGCCATCTCGAAGGCTTGAGCTTTGGAATCGACATAAAAGACATCACTATAAACGGAAGAATCGAGAAAACACCAAGAAGAACAGCTGCTACACCCACAATGCTTAAACCTCTGTAGTTCAAGTAAGTCAACGCAACAGTCAAAACCAGAACCGCAGCGACTCGAGGGAAGCCACCACCAAGAATAGGGATTCCGGATTTGAGATAGTCGAGGAAGAGAATCGGATACAGAGCATTGTCGATAACGCCGCTTAGCCATTTAACCCAACCTTGTTGAAAGCCCCAATAAGGTCCTAATGCTGAAGAGACCCACACGACGTAACCACCGTTCTCAGGGAACATTGTTCCCATCTCAGCGGTGATGAGTGCTTCAGGGATACTCCATATAAAAGGGAAGATGATGAATCCAAGAATGGCTAGTAATGGTCCAGCTGCGTTTACACTGTCTTCAATCCCAAACGGGCCACCTGAGACCTCGTAGAATATCAGGAAAACTAGTGGCAGTAGAGATATTTTCCTGATTTTGTTGACGGGTCTGGCCGGAGACAGAGGAGCATCAGCGGCGGTGGTGGTGGTGACACCGATGCTTATGTGAGAAGGAGGAGGAGGAGGTGAGTTTCCGGTGGAGATTCTTGGCTTCTGCGTGGCGGAGTCAAGATTGGAAGAGCTAAGCTCAGTCATTGGAGAATTAGAAGTTAAAAGAAATGGGAAATTGCTAAGGAGGAACAGAGCTAGAAGAAACAAGAAACATGGAAAAGGTTTGATAGAATGTATGAGATTAGAAACAATACCTAGAATTGTTTTAAATACAGAAAGAAAAATGGAAACCAGGCTTCCTAACTTATCTAGGACTAGGAGACTAGGATGGTCTTACAATTACAACAACAACAAACTTATCTAGAATACACTGAGGGCTGCTTTTATGAGGGAACATGGCATCTGTCGAATTTCCAGATATGAAAAAGAGTAAATCTCTATACAAGTTTGCTGTAAGATATTTATTTGTGTTGCATCTAATAAATAATCCATTTGTATTAAAAAGAAGAAAGAAGTGATAAGTTTTAACGAATGCTTTAAACTGGGTCTAAAAGGTTCAAACTTGATCTAATCAGCAACGAGAGTTAAGAATATAGAAGAATTAATCAAAGAAGAAACTACAGTACATAATTTAGAGATTGTTCCAGAAATGGAAAAACTTGGATTGATAAAGAAAAAAGGAAATCTTGAAAAGAAAAAAAAAAAGAAAAGGAAACTGCTTTACGTTAGTCTGAGAGTTTCCTTTTTCTTTTAGTTAGTTAGAAAAAAGGAAAATAACTTTTTTTTTTTTTTTTTTTCTTTTTGGAAAATAACTTTTCACTTCCTATATATATTCTGACAACGAAACGAACGAGAGATCAAATTGTATACTCTTCACAAACATCAGAACTCGATCATCTTCTTCACCTAAAGTTTTCTTCATCTCCTTCACACTTCAATAGTCTCATTCTTTCACTCTGTAGGACTTAGCCATGGAGGTCAAAGAATAGAATCTGACGGAGAAAGCAAGCGTGAGAGAAGATGATCCCTCAAAGAGTATCTTCGTCGTCAACAATCGTGATTTCTCGTCGCCGGTTCTGCTGTGAGCGATGATAACGAGGTGGAGGAGATTCTCATCGTCGACCGTCATCTCTGTTAACATTAATAGACTCCACTTTCTTTGTCGGACAGATCTATTCTCGGGTATGAATCATATATATTATCCATCTAGAATTCAAACGGTTTCTCGTTTTTTTTTTTTTTTTTTATTGTTGCTAATCGGCGATTAGATTGTTATATTGAATTGATGATTTGTTTCTCAATTTAGTGCCAGGGGACTTGGGTTAGAGATAGTGGAAGAGAATGTTATTTTAGGGTTTTGTGGTTGGACAAGGATCTATAGAGGATGATGCACTGTATGATTAAACGTCCATTTATAAAAGTTGTTGGATAATCAAATCTCCTCCCGCCTATCCCACATACAACGCATCGTCAGGTCAATTTTTATCTCATCTTAATCTTGTTTATATTTTTGATTTTTTCGAGGATTTTGAAAAAGGTTTTCTAAAATTTTTTTTTTTTTTTTTTTTTCTAAACTTGAATACTAGATTTGCAAAATGATATAAAGACTAACAGAATTTTGGATCCTGTCAATTGACTTATCAATTGATCATTAGAGATTTCACAAGTTCAATTTGTCTTGTATTATTATGTAGATTTATCATTCAAGTTTTTGTTTTCAAATTAAAGGTTTTTAAAAATGATTTTTTTTTTTGAAAACTTGAATATTAGATTTGCAAAATGATATAAAGACTAACCGAATTTTGGATCCTGTCAATTGACTTATCAATTGATCATTAGAGATTTCACAAGTTCAATTTGTCTTGTATTATTATGTAAATGTAGCATTCAAGATTTTTTTTTTTTTCAAATTAAAGGTTTTTTAAAATGATTTTTTTTTTTGGAAACTTGAATACTAGATTTGCAAAATGATATAAAGACTAACCGAATTTTGGATCCTGTCAATTGACTTATCAATTGATCATTAGAGATTTCACAAGTTCAATTTGTCTTGTATTATTATGTAAATGTAGCATTCAAGTTTTTTTTTTTTTTTTTTCAAACTAAAGATTTTTTAAAATAATTAAAAAAAAAAAAACTTGAATACTAGATTTACAAAAATAATATAAAGATTAACCGAATTTTGGATCATGTCAATTTTGATTATCAATTGATCATTAGAGATTTCACAAGTTCAATTTGTTTTGTATTATTATGTAAATGTAGCATTCAAGTTTTTCTTTCCCTTTAAATTTAAAAGTTAAATGTTTTTAAAAATGATTTTATCTTTTTTTTTAATGAGAAATTTGAATACTAAATTTATAAAATGATATACAAATTAACCGAATTTTGAATCTTTTCATTTGACTTGTCAAATTAATCAGTGGAGATTTCACAAGTATAATTTGTTTGTATTATTATGTAGATTTAACATTCAAGTTTTTGTTTTAAAATTAAAGGTTAAAAATTTTAATTAGAAAACTTGGATACTAAATTTAAAGTTCATTGGTTTAAACTTTAAAAAGTATTACCATATATATTTTCATTGAGAATCTGAGATATACTTTTGATATGCAGCTAATAACGAATTCAATAAACATTCAAATTTACGTTTGTTTCAGTTCTCTACAAAAAAAAAAATTACATCAATTATTTACAATTTATTCATCTTATTCAGCTCATTTTTATTATTTTTATTGTTCAATTTATCATTATTGAGCTGGTTAGAAGGAATGTGACATAAACATAAACATAATTTGAATACCCCAGGGTTTTGGTTACGAGGAATGTGACATAAACATAATTTAGGATGCAGTGAGAGATGAGATGAGATGAGATGAGATGAGATGAGCACACAGCCACACACACACGCTCTTGCGATTGATCTTAAATTTACGTTTGTGTTTGGAACTTGAATTGAAATACTTCTTTTTGAATAATTGTATTATGAGGTAATTTCATTGGTTAAATTTTTTAATAAGTAAATACGTTAGGTTTATAAGTCAAACGTCAGATAGATGGGCCAGGCCCATTTAAAGTAGACCCAACCAAAGTCTTTCTCCGTTCTCTCTCTGTGTCCGTGCGCATCGGATTTTGGAAACCAACTAACCATTGATGCCGACCTCAATCCATCTCTAACACCACTGATCTACGTCTTCTTCTCCTACATCTATGGCCGGCGAGTCCTCTAACCCTCGCTCCGTCGAAGAGATTTTTAAGGATTTTAGCGGTCGTCGCTCCGGTTTTCTCCGAGCTCTCACCGTAGGTAGACCCACTCAACCTCATTTTTCTCCTTAATTTTCTCACAAATGTTTGGCCTTTCTATTTACGTTTGTTGTTCTTACCTGTTTTTTTTTTACTAGATGTTGACAAGTTCTACTCTTTATGCGATCCGGGTAAGTGATCTTTCGGATCTGTGTTTGTTTTTTTCGCATGGATAAGCTTTAGAAAAAATATACCTTTTTTGAGAGATTTAGTTCCTTTTTGGTCAATTGGGTCTTAGAAATGGAGAATCTTTGTTTGTACGGACACCCAAATGGGACTTGGGAAGTGAATCTTCCAGCAGAGGAAGTACCTCCGGAGCTTCCTGAGCCAGCTCTTGGTATCAATTTCGCAAGAGATGGTATGCAGCGTAAAGATTGGCTCTCTTTAGTTGCTGTCCACAGTGATTGTTGGTTACTCTCTGTTTCTTCTTACTTCGGTGCTCGCCTTAACCGCAATGAGAGGTACGTTTACTTATTGTTTCTTGCTTGATTTCACATTCTTCATATTTGAAACAATGATGATAAGCCTCATCTAATTGCACCTAGCAGAGTCACTTTTCTCCACAGTGACGAGAGAAAAAAAAAGCTGTCTTTGGACAGTATCATGAGCTTGTGTCTTGACCATTTCTTCTTTCTTTTACTCTACCTCTCTAGTTGTCAGTATTAGTTTTCCATGGATGCCAGTTTTCACATTTCCTTTTATCTCACGAACTTGTGCGTCATTTGGATATAGAAAATGCATACTGTTTCTATTGTTAAATTTGATCCTTTTTCACTACATGCATGTTCTCTCTGAGCTGACATGCTTGTGTAATCACTAATTTACTTATCCTAGGAGCATTGTTTGCTTTACGATTTTATAGAAGCATGTGGTTGTAGCCTCTGATTCAAAGTTAATCAACAACTGTAAATAAATGATATCCAAGACACTACTACAAATGTCTGCTATTTTCAGAGATTTGTTTGTTTGTATGTGTATAGTATTTAGGGTTTTGCTAAAGTGGAGAGCATTGGCAAAGGTTTCCTTGTAATATTCTCTTCTTGAGTCTAATTAAATTTTGCTTACTTCAATTTCTCATTGTGTGTTCTGAGTTTCTGTTCATACTGGTTAATGAAGCGTGTAACTCTGTATATACCATTCCCGCATATGAACTGATATGATGCTGTTTGTGTCTATGAACTTATATTGTGTGCTCCATTTTCAATGAGCAGGAAACGCCTATTTAGTCTGATCAACGATCTCCCAACTCTCTTTGAAGTAGTGACCGGTAGGAAGCCCAGCAAAGATAAACCAAGCATGGATCTCGGAAGCAAATCCAAAAACGGTGTAAAGGTATCAATATGAGAACTCTCTATTTTCACCATCCCAACAGCTAAGCTTCTCCCTTTTTGTTGTACTCTCTGTGGCATCAATGGAACTACAAAAAAAAAACCAAAACAGTATTTTCCACTGAAAGGTTATGTTAAGCTTCTTTCATTTTAATAGATTATTGGGTTTTGGTTTCATTGAATTGTTGCAGAGATCAATGGAAGGGCAGACAAAGAGCACGCCGAAATTAATGGAAGAGAGCTATGAAGACGAAGAAGACGAGCATGGAGATACATTCTGTGGAAGCTGTGGAGGAAACTACACAACCGATGAGTTTTGGATATGTTGTGATGTATGTGAACGTTGGTACCATGGGAAGTGTGTGAAGATAACACCAACCAAAGCAGAGAGCATCAAGCAGTACAAATGCCCATCTTGCTGCTCTAAGAAAGGAAGACAGTGAGAGTGAGTCATCTTTCTCCTTTGCATCCACATATCATCCTTTTCTTCTTTTCTTTTCTTTTAAAATTATTGCAAGACTTCTTCTTTTTTCCTTCAATTTATGAATACAAAACTATTATTGGTGTTAGATTTCCAAAAAAAGGGCGTTATAAATTAGTAAGTGAGAGAGATGGCGAGAATCAAAGAGACATCAAGCATCAAATACGCCATGTGTTTTGTATATGTATGTACTGACTCTACTTTTATCGTTTATGTGTAATCACTTTTAGGGTATAAAAAATGTTATGTAAGATTGATCTTCATAATCTCATGG
This sequence comes from Barbarea vulgaris, assembly GCA_963667165.1. Classification (NCBI taxonomy): domain Eukaryota; kingdom Viridiplantae; phylum Streptophyta; class Magnoliopsida; order Brassicales; family Brassicaceae; genus Barbarea; species Barbarea vulgaris. The sequence continues at coordinate 25,931,650 of OY763891.1, forward strand.
TAATTTTAACCAAGTGGTTGTACTTTATAAACAGTAAGTAAGAGCTGTTGTGTGTTTTTTTTTTTCCCGTTTAATGAGAATCTATATCATCTTCTAATTATATGGATATAATTTCTTCAATTTACACACTTTTGAGTTTTGACATGGAATTATTAATCTAGAGCATTATTTTAGTACCTCTATATTAAAAGTCTATAGCTTCCTTGCTTGAAACTCATCATATAGAAACTAAACTATTTAGGGAAAAGACTCGCAACAGTACATATGTGAGAAATATTATGAGTGCTAATGATTTAGTTAAGGAACTAAGCCGAACAGCCATTTATATTTTGTCGAAACCGTTCTCGTGGGACAGCAAAAAATATGCCCCTTTAGAACCATTGACTTGTTTTGTGGGGTGGGGGGGGGGGGGGGTGGGGGGGGGGCCCAAGTGTTTATAATGTACTAAAATCACTTTCAGTCTCTATCCCTATAATTGATTTGAGGCTGCTCAATCACTCCCACCAGACCGAGTTTCCAAAGGCTACCGAAAACTTATTATTGTAATAATTTGTTCTGTGTCTGAAATCATTTCTGTATTTGTATCTTCAATACTATTGCATTTCATTGGTTTCGTCCAAGTTTTACTTAAAAACAATGATATTAATTTAAGTAACCAAACAAATTATTAATGGCATTTACATCTTAATACTAAATCAAAAGTCTGATAATCTTCTGCTTTTTTTTTTTTTTTTTTTTTTAATTTATCGAAACTAGAACAAATTATATAACTGTATTAAGCAAGCATATCGGAGGCCACCGAAAGACCTTTGTCATTTTTTTATGTAATGGAAATTTGTTAATGGTGCCATATTTTGTACATTTTATTGTTTCAGTCCATCACTAATTTGTGGACACGGTTTTTGTGGTCTCTACTCTTTACTGTCGTGTTCATTACTTTTTATAATACAAAATTAGTTTGCATTTTAGTAAAATTTTAGCTAAATATAGTTGTAAGAATAGAAGACCAACAAATATTAGTGGAGATCAATATTGTAAATTATCAGTGATATTTTTTGTTAACTTTAGTTTATCGTATATGAAAATTTTACATAAATCATAGATTTGAATCCAATTCATTAGAAAGACCAACCGTCGATAGTGTGAATGAAATGCAACTTGCATTTTCTTTACTATATTTAGTATTCACTTTTCTCTAAATAATGTCTATAAATGTTATCACAATTGACCAAGTCGACACTTTGGGCCAAACCACCACTTGAAATCGCACATGCTTATTATTTGTAGTTTAATACATTATATAATCTTACATGGTGCAAATGTTTGACATAATGTATCTAATGATTAATCCAAGGAAAACCAATATGGGAATGAGAGGCTCACAATAGATCAGACGTGGCCAATTGGTGTTATAATATTATCCACACCATCTTCTTCTTCTTCTTGACTTCTAAACGTCATTCTACAGTCGCAGTAAAATCGAATCTTTCATTCAAGACCCTTTTATTATTGGGACATAAGAGATTACCAATTAGATAGAAAAATTTAATGTATGAGTCATCCATGACAAAATTGAAAAGGATCGCGGCCTCATCTCCCACGTTTGTATGGGATAGATGTTTGATTAAGCACTCCTCGATGATTATCATGTGAAGTTAGAATTCAACAATTATACATTTTCATTTTCATTTATTTTTATAAACTAACAGTACCATTATCACTATCAATCAATACCACCTTTTTCAAACATGGCGATTGGCGACACTTAACAAAATAAACAATGTGAAAATGATATCAACAGACGTTAAACTATTAATTATGAAGAAAATATTATTGTATATATATATAAATTATAGTTTATTTCTTTTATTAAATGTATAAAAATATAATTACCTGCTTGAAACTGTAAATAAAAAAGATTGTGGACATATACAAGTCAGATGTAATTCCATGAAATAACAAAACATAAATTTTTCTCTATGGGAAGAAAAAAAAAACAATCAACGAGGAGAAATGTGAGATTCAACATGGGATTTGCCTCGAGGACCTTGAGTTCTAATAAAGAGTCTATATTGATCAAAGGTCATTGGAGGATATAAAGGAGGATTATGAGTGGAAACAAGTTCTTGTAATGGCTGGATCGGAATATCGCTTTTAGGATTGTAGAAGAAGGCAAGTGAAACTCTCTCTTTCTCCGAGTTTACTATCACTCTATGCTCCACACTCTTGTATGTTGAGTTGCTTAGTATCTGCATTTTTAATCATCATCACAACCTATTAGTTCTAGTTCTCAAAGTTCGGACCGGTTTAGAAATACATTAACATTATTTCTATTTCAACATGGCTCGAACATTAATGTAAATCAATATGGTCAGTCAAAAATAACACAAGTTTATAGTACCTAATATACTTTAAGTAACAACCACAAGATGCTATCATAAGTGTTTCGTTTTGAAAAAGTATTACAATTTTTTTTAAAATAGCATTCAAGAAGGTGATTAGGAAACTCTAATTTTTTTTTTTTTTTTTTTTTTTTTTTTTTTTTTTTTTTTTTGGAAAACTTCTATATTTTGTAATTTAAATAGTAATTTTTGTAATCGGATTTAAAAAGTTGATGGACGTTACACTCGGCTAATTTGAATGTGTTAAACGCGAACAAAATAAAATTTTATTTCTTCTAAGAAAATACTAAAATTTGTGTATTTTTTATTATAATCGCTAAACAAAAATGAATTTTGTGAAAAAATATTATATTCGTTTTAAACTGACCTAAACAGTAATTTTAGATTTTTATCCGTTCGGTTCTATAATATATACTAGACTTAAAATTTCATCCTACTGAAAGTAACACAAATTTTAAAGGGACTTAAACCAAGATACTATATGAATTTTGCTCACTCACCTGAAAGTGTTAAAACTAAAAATTTAAAGTTTACTTTATGCTAAACTCAGAATTTACTCTAAATTTATGTTGCTTTGAAAAAATCTCTAGTGACGATATAGATGTGATGTTTATGTTTAAAAAATCGTGTTATACATTGTACAAATATATATTCCTTTTCCGCAACATGGCCAAACGGCCAAACACAGACATGTGCGCAATGAAGGATTATTGCTGTAGTATTTGTTTTGTTAAAGGGTTTTGTATTAAAATAGGGACACCCACAAATAATAAATACTGATAATTCCTTTATTTATAAAATTGTCGTTTTATATATAAACAATCCATAAAAACCGGTTCACACGATAGATATAAAAAGGACGTAATATCCATTGTCGGAATAATGACATAATAATTATACTAATATTTTGTAGAAAAATCAAAAAAAAGACATTTCGGCACCAAGTGGTAACTGTTTATCATACTTGCATTTTAAACATGTCGAAAACGTGGAAATATGGGTTAGATACTCTTCACTAGTTGTCAAATAACCCCACCTTGGCATTTGTCCTTTTCTTAATTGGCAAATTTTCTTCTGACACAAGAGGAACTTTTTCTTATTATTTTTTTTTCTGGGAGAAAATAAGTGTTCAGATTTTTTATACCCTAGTTTTAAAGATTAGAACCCGATCACTAATAATAGGGATGTATCAAGTAAATTAGTATTTTTAAGTTGATAATTTTTTTATATATTTATAAATTATTAGCAACTTAGAAAAGAAAAACTTTTAGTATAGCAGATATTTTTTATTTTAACTATCACGTGGGATAATGCTTACTATATATGTATCATACAAATATAGTTCACATAAATACACAAAATATATATAGAAGTTTTTTCTTTCTTTCAATTTTCTAGTATTATCTATATTTTATATCATTTACTTATAGGATATCCGTGATTCATATAAAAACTACCAGTGCAATTTTTTGTACTTTATTACTTGGGATGTCAATAATTTTTTTAATGTTGAACGTACTAGATAATTTTGAATATAAAATAGATGCACGTATTTTATATACTATATACTATGTAAAGTCTATCTCTACTTTTGTCTTAAATATTTTGATTACTATTTTATTAATTCATATGTCTAAGATAATGCCTACTACTACGTACTATGATACAAAAATATGGTATTCTCGGTATTATTATCTAACAAAGCGTAAAAAAAAAATGTAGGATATAAACATATATAATCAATATTTAGGTAGTCTAGTAGTAGTTAATATAGCCCAGATTTATAAAAGCTCTACCGTTTGAATCATGCAAGAAAAGAAATAAATATAATAGTAATATATTTTGTTTTAATATATCGGTCTAAAAAGACAAATAATTAATGTACCTGTATTTGATCACCAATATTGACGATGAAAGCATGGGGATGAGGCTTGACGGTGATCCACGTATCGTCTTTACGGACCTGGAGACCGAAGACTTGATCGTCCGGTAAGAGAATGGTCATACCGCCAGGATCGGAGTGGGAGGAGAGACCAAGAGCCAGCTCCGGTCGAGGGCATTTTGGGTAATAATTAACCCTCAAGCATGCCCCTATGTTTTCACCTCCAAATGCATCTTGAAACTTATCCTCTTTTAGTCCCAAGTTTGTCGATAATACCCTCATGATTCTCCCGCTTAGCTTCACTAGTTCCTTCCCGTAATCATCGATCACTTCTCTATTTTTTTTTTTAAAAACATGAAAAAGATTAATTAATTAATTAATTAATTTCCTATGATTGTACCTTTTTCTGTAACATTCTCAAGATTGTACTTTATCCCTCTTAACATTAAAAATCAAATAATTATCCTCGTCGAAAGAAAAAGAAAACTCTTGTTTTTGGCAACCGACTATTCTTTCTCACACTCTCCAAGAACTTAAAATACTGATTCCGTACACTTTAAGGAAAAAAACTACTAGTATTAAGTTTTTGGTAAATGGGTCTTCATCTCACATTCCCCAAAAAAAAAAAAAAAATACTATGAGAAAATGATTAAAGAAGAACCTTATGGTGGGAGGAAAAGAAGGCCACTTGTTGAAGTCTTTCAAATGACAAGGAAGAAGATGAAGAAAGTAATAATCACTCCAATCAAGAATTGCTCCTTTCTCAACACCTAATCTGCTTCCATAGCCTTCATAGGTTCTTGGTGAGTTCGAGTAACTCTCTTTGGCATTCACCGGCAAATGGAAAAACTCTCTCCAATTCTCTCTAGCCGCGTCCATCAGCTCCGGTCTAACCCCATGGTTCACCACCTGGAAAAATCCCCACTCACGGCAAGCCTCCGATATCCGAGCCATGATGACGTCATCAGCCGACTCATCACCTGAGAAAAGTCCTTCAAGGTCTATGATTGGGATGTTGGTTGCGACCGGAGGAGCGTCTTCCGTCATGTTGGGACGTTGAGACGCCGGTTTGATGTAGCGGTCTGGGAGAGATGAGAGGTTGCTCTCGGCTAAGGACTGGACTCGGACCACTGGCTCAGGCCACTCGTCTTTATCCACCGATCCTCCTCTCTTCGTCTCTATTTTAACATCCTTCTTGTTCTTGTTCATCTTCTTTGTTTAGATTTATTCTTCTTGTTCATGTGAGAAGGAAGAGTTTTGTGAGGATTAATATAAATTTTTGATTCGAGGATTGAATTTAAAAGAATGGTAAATGGTGGTGGAGGAGAATCTAGAAATCGGCTCGAGAAGATGAAAGCAACGTCTTTGTTTATTAATGAAACGTGTGAAAATTATTGTTTTTTTTTTTTTTTACTTTTGTGACACAATGACAAAAAATTTATTGTATCAACATGTGAAACTATGCATTACTTTGAGTTTGAGGCAATCCTGGTGTAATAGTTTTAACTATTTTAGAAGACTTGATGTCGACAAAGACTACATATTAATCTATTCAGATACTAATTAAATAATCTACTACGCGTGTCGAACTCGGGGCAACGGGATTAATGTGTATGAGATATGGTTTATTTTATAGAAATTATATCTGTTATAAGAATTGGAAATTGACATCTGTTTGGTTCTATAAAAGAAAATTAGGGGTATGATTCTGTTTGGTGCTATAAAAGAAAATTAGGGGTATGATTGAGATAGGTGTAATAAATATGTGTATATCTTCAAAAAATTAGTTGTGATTTAAGAACTAGATAAATCTATTACAAAATTACAATCAATTTAAAATTTATATACTATTTTTATATAATTTATAGAATGCTTTTCTGCTAATTACAAGAGTGGCTTGAACTTGACATTATCTAACAAGAAAAAGTATGAGACAATGTTTTTTTTATATTTTATATCAAATTTCTATTTGTAGTTATTTTGGGGTTGTTTCTTATTTTATTTTTTTATATGTTTGAGTTAATTTTTTTGAATCTTATCTAAAATGTTCTTTTTCTTGTTAATATGGAAAATATGAAAGAAGCATTTAGGGGCGGATGTAGTCTTTGTAAAAGGGGGGCAACTGCCCCGGTTAAAATTTTTAAATTGCATGTAAATTGTACATATTTTTAACATTGTCCCCTTTGTTATTTGTCATTCTAACCTGAATTGCTTAAGCAATTTCAATTTTGCTCCCTATAACATTTATCTCTAGATCCGTCCCTCGAAGCATTCGACTAAATCTTTATTATTATATAAAAACAATATTTGTTATTATTATATTTTTATATATTAATTTCCTCATTTTTCTATTTTAAGTTATTTTGATTTTTTTTTCCTCAGTCTCACTTTTTCATGTTTAGTTAAATATAATGTTTAGATTTTTTTTAATATTTGTTCTTCTGTTTTTATTCATTTCCTCTCCCCATATTCTTTCCTAAATTTTATTTTAACTATCATTTTCTTTTGGTAATTTGTATTTTTTCCGTATACATTTTTATTCTTTTCATTAATAATTTTCTATTTCATATTGTTCATTTTATTTTTATTATCTTAATCCTGTTCTCATTTTTACTATTTTCCCAATATTTGGATTTTATGTGAAATGTTATTTTGATTGTTTGTGTGAAAAAGAAAGGAAAGAACCATTACACTATATTTTTTTGTTATATTTTCATTTTCATAATAATTTTCCTTATTTTTCTATTTTTAGTTATGCTGGATTTGTTTCTTATTTACTTACTTATTTATTTATTTTCCAATCGTAGCTTTTTCTCTGTTTAAATTTCAATAGGTCCATTATATGTATGAATATTTTTTACAAAGTTATTAATCTTTTAGTAAGACAAAGCAAACTTTTTATTTGGTTTAAATAGTTACTACAAATTTTAGATAATTTAAACACATTTTACATATTAATATAGTAATAGAAATGTAGATTACTTAGTAAAAAAATTAAAGGAAAAGTGAAAACAAAATTTTTAAAGTTTATAATAAAAAATATGTTAGAAAAAACTCTTACCTTTCCTTTTTTTTTTATTTACGGTGTGAAATGTGAAATTTTGAAACTTTCGTCTAAACTACTTAAATCATCTAAACTTTTATTAAGCGTTCCAGATATTCAGTCATTATAGAAAAGATTCAATCGACATAACAGAGCTAAAAAAAATCTTATAAAATTGTCAATGGTTTTGATAAATGTTTCGAAGACTAATAGAAAATAAATAAAATTTTGTTTTGCTTCAATTATATAATTCTTATGTTTATGATATATATATATATATGTATATATTGTGCAACAAAAAAGTATTATTTTTAAATATCGGTACCACGTGGGATAATAAATCAGAGATTAGATGACGTCGTCAATGACGTAAAGCTTCGAAAAGAGAAAATCAGAAAACGTTGAATAAAAGTTTTATAGAATTCTTCCGAAATACAGATTTGCAGATATTACTAAATTTTTTTTGTTTAGGTCAAATGTTATCTTTCAATAGTACATGTACGCGAATGTGATAAATGATTCATCAGGATCTAAAGGTCAATGGAATGTATTATCTAGTCTTTCTAGAAATATTCTTTTTGGTATTTGCCTTAAGTTAAGCAAAAGATGCAAAACTCTACTTTTTAGGTTTTATTCTTGCGAATGAACAATAAAAAAATGTTTTATATTTGCTTTTCCAAGTTGCTCTTTAATCAAAGTCTTTTCCGATAACGCATTTTGTTTCTAACATGTTTTCTTTTTGGTGCAATGGTTTAATTAGTTGAACCAAATTCTATAAACAACTACACTGTCGATTATGTGTGCATATAGATGCTAAATTTAGATCAGTTCTAGCATCTATATATTATTCATTTTCGAAATTCTGTTTTGAATTAGAATATAATTTTGCGTTGTTCTAAATTTTTTTTCCCTAATTAGCACCGAATATTTGTTCATTAAAACTTCCAAATTTGTTTAGAATAATTAATGTAAGGTTCCAAGCAAAAATTGAACAATAAAATTTTACGTTGTTCTGTTTTTTTTTTTTTTTGGTCACTGAAACTTCTAATAAAAATAATTAGCACCGTTTTAAGTTGTAACAAGAATTATCATTATTCATTTGTATCAAAGTTGCCCATAACAGTTCGTCTTTATGTTCTTACATTTTTATCATCTAGTTTAAGTTTCCGCCACCAAATTTAGCTTTTGAATGTAACAATGTAAATTTTGGTAAATTTTTTTTTTAAAAACGATGATGATGATGGTGATATATATAATAGTAATGGTTATGTGACGATGATGGTGATATATGTAATAGTAATGGTTATGTGATGATGATGGTGATGATAATTAATTAGATGATGACATGTAGATATCATATCACAACGATGTGAATGTGATTATAATGATATGATGTTGATATTATGATGATATACGTTAGATCATAATTCCGACACAAAAATGATGATTCTATGAAGTTGCAATTTTGGCGAAGATTTGTAGCTTTAATGAGTTTTGCTCTGCATTTTCGTATGAGTTTTGCTATAATTCCAATATAACAGTTTGAAGCTCCACATCGAAACATGTGGACCTTACTTTTGTGTGACGGCTGATCAACTAGTTAAAGAACACCCCTTTTTTTTTTTTTGATAATTAGTTTTGGACTCTCGTGCTGTTTACCGATTCATACATCAGTGTAAATTTCGCTTCTATACATAAGTTATCTATTTTAAAATTCTTATAGATTCAGATTGTATATGATTAATTGTGAAGTTTTCTTATGAGAACTCTGAAAATCCTAGCCTAATTTAATATTTAATAATACAGTTAATCAAACCAAGTTTAAACTTCCTCCATATGTCTTTTTTTTTTTTTTTTTTTTTTTGTCGACCCTATTGCTCATCCTAAATTATATTATACGAGGTATTACAATTAAGTATGCATTTGTGCGTTGTTTTTTTGTTTTTTTGTTTTGTTATTAAATATATCTGGCAGACGGCAGTGTTTGTTGACAATAATTTTTAAAAAGGATATTAAATATTAATGGTTTGATTTAGTCTTATGTGTATATTAAAAAGGAATTATGAAGTTGACTGCATTTTGATGCGGCTGAATCTTCTAATTGCATTAAACGGGTTTCTGTAAATGGTGAAAATAGTTGAAGCCCACTCTGACTGTCGAGTGTCAAAAGCCATTATAACTCTTTGAGATTTCGAAATAAAATCTTAGGGTTGCTTTTAGTTGATTGAATTCGTAAATATGTACAGATGTGTGTGAATATATAGGAAAACCCACGTTAAGAATAGTGGATCAAATATTCACATGTTTCCATTAACATTAACAAGTTATTATTAAAGTAGAATTGAGGCTCTCCGTATTTGGCAAAAGTGATAAATAAATGTGTATAAATTATGCAACTAGGAATACATTCGTCAATGCATCCATAATTCATTGAGCACTTACATTAACATTTACGAATTTTGGTGGACAATCCGTACATTTGCACACAATTCGGTCACATCGAACAAGATTTTCAGTAGAGAAACATAAATGAGTTTTAAAATTTGAAAGTGGTAGAATGACCAGAACATTATCCTATTATTGATAACACAGTCTATTGTTAAGTTTTTTTTTTTATTGTGGGTCTATTGTTAAGTTTTGATTGTTATATCATACATATATAATTACATAGTATATAGTTATTGATTGGTTTATCTACATAATATATATATCCAATCGTGTAATTAGTTAAAGGATGAGAGGGAAAAGTAGAAAGCATTAGTTAAAAAATGAGGAGGAAGGAGAAGACAAAAAGAGAGTTTATGGTCTTGTCACAAAGATGAGTTAAGCGCCTAAAAAAAGAAAGTTGGAACAAAAGATAAAAGAGATAAGTTAGGAGGAGCCTAAAAAGATGGTTAAAGAGATGAGATTGCGCCTAACAAGGACGAGCGAATGGATTACGTTGGCTAATCAATAAAAAAAAAAGATATTGTAATAGAAAGAAGCTTCTGTTTTTTAGCTGTTTGGAATAAATCGGCTAAAATCGCATTTAAAAATGAATAGTTAGGTAAGTTATAGAAAAAAATCACATTCTGCACGTGCTTTAAAAAAATACAGAGGGAGACAAGACAAAATTGTGTAGGACTGGGCTCACTTTGATGTGTTAACCGCCGTGTTGCAAGAGATGTCGGCAAATGTTGTCTTGGCAATGTCATATCATGTGCCCTCGAATAACTACGCGTTCACACTTTGATATATTTTCTTTAATTATGAAATATTAGGCCTGGACGTTCGGATATTCGGGTCGGGTTCGGGTCGGATTTTTCGGGTTCGGGTTTTTCGGGTTTACAAATTCTTTACCCGTTCGGGTATTAGAAAACTTCGGGTCGGGTTCGGTTCGGAATTGGTCGGGTTCGGGTTCGGTTCGGGTTTACCCGAATATCCAAAAAACAAAAAAAATTGAATGTAAATCTACTAAATTACTTGAAAATATCCAAAATTCTAAAAAAATACAAGTATTATTACCCAAATCTACCAAAAAAATAACTAAATATACTCAAAATAAATCTAAAATATCCAAAAATCATGAATATTTAAGCATTTGTCTTATTACAAGTATAATTATTACTAATAATATATTAGTATGTACATATATTTCGGGTATGTTCGGTACATGTTCGGGTTTCGGTTCAGATCGGATTCGGGTTTGGGTTTTCGGGTTTTGAAGTTTAGTACCCGTTCGGGTATTTTAATATTTCGGGTTCGGATTCGGGTTGATTTTTTCGGGTCGGATTCGGATCGGGTACTCGAGTTCGGATATTTTGCCAGAAATATACGACCCACTCTGGCCATTGTACAAACAACATGCGCTTGTTTGTTTTCACAACTTGCTATTCGTTAATTATAATTTAAAAACTAATCAGTATAGTTAGTAGCGGTTTTGTTGAGTGGCAAAACCTTAACCTACGACAGTACATGCATTGAACATCTTCACAAAAACGATTGGACAACAATGATTTATCCGAAAATCTATCATTATATGTCTATCATTTTTTTGCACATATATATATTAAATGATCTTAATTCTTATGTACAGTACACATTGGCATATTACTATATTAACTATGTAACTATGTACAACTGTGTTCAGAAGTCATTGACAAATAATTAGAAGTTTTTTTTTTTTTTTTTTTTGGACAAATAATTACAAGTTAGGTGCCAAAGGATTTATTTAAATCGAACCGTTTATTCGGTAGACTAAAACCGAAAATAAATTCACAAATTCGGTTTGGTTCAATTTTCACCTAATCAAACAAGTTAGTTTAGTAGCTTCATTTTCTTTCTTCTTCGGCCGTACCGTACGACCTCCGTCTCTGTTGACTCTCTTCTTCTCAATTTATCGACGATAGAAAATCTGATATCTTCTGTAATTTCCGACGCTGGAATCAAAAATGTCGACAGGTACATATTTTAAAAGAAAAATTTAATTTCTGGTGTGACGAGATTGATGGGCTCGTGATGCAGCTCAGTTGTTCGATGTATTAACTCAAAGAACTTTTTTTTTTTTTTTGGTAAATCAAAGAACTTAATTTTGTCTATTAAGGTTCGTTAATGCTTATTTGCTGCCATCAATCTTATTCAGTGATGATCCATTTTTTTTTTCTCTCCATAATTGAGTGTATAAATTGTATGTTCATTATTTGCTTGTCATATTTAGTTGCTTTGATTTGCTAATTGTTTAAGCTTTATATTTAGATCAGTTGATGAGACAATCTTTCATTATTTCCCTCAGGAATATCCACAGATCTCCACGTCCATCCTAGAGCTCTGCATTTCTCCAGAACCTATAAATCCAGTTACTTTTTTTTTGACTTTTAGTTTTCTTGAGATTTCATTACTATGCAGACATTTACTGAAACTTGCCATTTCCATTGCGACATGGCATCAATCTCTTGTTGCCTACTGGATGTGCTCAGGTTTAAGCAATCGAAAGGTGTCTTTTTCGAGAGTTGGGTATGCTCAGAACAAGAAATTCAGCTGCAGTTTGTCCAACACAGAGAATGTAGCTCCCAAGGATGATGAAAGAGTAAAGGATAGACCTTTAGTTAAAATGTGCGGCATCACATCAGCTAGAGATGCTGCTATTGCTGTTGAGGCTGGTGCTGATTTCATTGGGATGATTATTTGGCCGAATTCAAAGCGATCCATTTCTCTTTCTGTTGCAAAGGATATCTCCAAAGTGGCTAGGGAAGGCGGGGCCAAACCTGTTGGCGTTTTTGTTGAGGATGATGAAAGTACTATACTGAGAGCAGCCGATGCCTCAGACCTTGAGCTTGTGCAGGTTGTCTACCATTCTTATCTATTTCTATTTTGCTCTCACCAAGGTGATTTTCTCAACTTTCTTAACTGTTGATGATTATGGTCCTTTCCAGCTTCATGGTAATGGTTCACGTGCTGCTTTCTCGGGATTAGTACGCAAAAGGAGAGTCATATATGTCCTCAATGCAAGTGAGGATGGAAAGCTCCTGAATGAAGTTCCTGAAGAGGATTGTCATCTGGCTGACTGGATTCTTGTGGATAGTGCAACTGGTGGGAGGTACGAAGAATAAAATTTCAATGTCTTTTCTCTTCTCGCATGTTGTTATGATAACATACTCCTTAGATGAATAAGTGAAACAATCACTCTAGTACGTAAAACCAATTGTCTCACAAGTTATTGAAATATCAAGAGTGTTATAGGTACATTCCTTTATTAATATCTGCTCAAACGGCTTAATAACATCTTTCTCTTGTACCTGGTCTTACTTATTATGACCATTCGCTGCAGTGGAAAAGGATTTAACTGGGCTCAGTTCAAGTTACCCTCCATCAGAAGCAGAAATGGGTGGCTCTTAGCTGGGGGAATCAATCCGTCAAACGTTTCGGAAGCCCTTTCTATACTTCAACCTGATGGAATTGATGTTAGCAGCGGTATTTGTGGTACAGACGGCATCCAGAAGGATAAGTCTAAGATAAGTTCCTTCATGACTGCAGTTCGCTCTGTACAGTACTAATCGCTAGCAACAAAGCCAAGGTAATTTTATATTGTAGCTATAGTTTCGAGCATCAACCTGTTGTTTCCTTGTCATTGTGTTTGAAATTGTTACTGGCAGATAAAACAATGCCCTTCCTTTTTATCAGTAATAGATTTAAATGAAAAGTGTTGTTTGGCTATCGTAATAAAAATGTCACTGGGCTTTAAGAATAAGATTCTGGTATGAAATATATCCATCTGATCATATATCATTCATTAAATCAAGAGTTTTACCACAGATTTCTACAAATCAACGCTTTTCAATCTCGAAAAGGCTTTGCAACAAAACAAAAGAACATAAAGAATGGGCCAAGATGAATTTTTAACTTGTCTGTTTGGTTCATCGCAGTGTGTTGTCAAGTTCTTTGTCCATTGAGTTTTGGATCTGCCTCATAGTACACGACGTCCCCTGTATCGCTTACAAAATGGTCTTGTTTCATACTTTTTATGAGGCTTCCCAGTAAGTGAATTGGCAGAGGTCCAGAGTTTTCCGGTTCTTTGTAGTACTTTCCTAGTACTGGTTTAGCTGCTTCTGTCTAGAAAAGTGGGAAAGAGAAAAAATAGATATGGAAAGTTAAGCACTTTAGCACCATATTGAAGCATTCAAATAGTCTTTACTTAACATTATCAAAAGAACCCTTACTGCTTCCACTAGATGATAATGTGGGATTTGCGGGAATAGATGATGTATAACATGAGTTCCAATGTCGTGGTGGATGTTATTGATCCATCCGTAGTCACGATCCAATGTTGTGAGCCCTCCTCTCAGGTAACTCCATGCCTGTGTTTTGGGAAAAGCACATAGAAGCATTGAGATTCTCACAACAACAGTGGCTCTTAGGTAACTCGATTAGAAAATGGTGAAGTAGATTTTGCATACCTTTCCACGGTACCAAGGGAGCTTGTCTTCATGTCCATGGTGGTGCAAGTAAGTGACGAAGTCCAACCACATTACATATATCTGCATTAATTGTATTCGAAATGTCAATAAATACCTTCACATCTGAAGTAACAAAGGAATACAAACACCGGGTTGTCTGACACGGTGAGGTACAGAAGTGGAGGATACCCAATAAGGGATGCCATATAGTTTGAGCATTTGGATTGGACCCATGACAAAGTTGAGACAAACAAGCAAAGCAGCCATTGCAGTCCAACACGCAGTTGATGTCAAAACATCATTCTTCTCTTTTGGAAGAAACAAGTCACTGTCCGGATGAAAATGAGAACCTTTTTTCCCTGGACTTCTTCCCCACTGCATCAGGAACACAGTGAATCAGATGTGAAACATGAGCTTCTTCCACTTGATATAACCAGGTGGAGTGACTATAGTAAGATGCAGAAGGATTACCAAGTAGAAAGGGTATGCTAGCATTGGGAAAGGCAGTTTAAACCTAAAAGTTTGAGCCGCTTTATCCATATTCTTGTAGATGCTTTCAGGCAACTGCAGTTACAACAACATCAGCTCAAATCTGGGTAAATGAAAGAAAAAACTGAAAACAGGTTTCAACAACATCTGTGTCTGGTTATGGAGAGTGCAACTTACAGGATGCCACGACTCGTCGTTCTCAACATGACCATGGTTCTGATGGTGAGTTCTGTGGCTAATTCTCCTAAAAGGGAAAGTCAAATATTTTCATGAAGAATGTGAGATTCTGCAATTGATTTGTTTCAGAGGGAAAAAGTTTTATATTTTTGAAGGGTCTGGAAGCAAAACTCACCAGCCATGGTAAGGGACCAAAATTGAGGAATGAAGAAGATGACCTGCCACACTGTTCAGCCTCGGATCATTGGAGAAGCTACCGTGTCCGCTGCAAGGTAATCAACATGAAGTAGAGCAAGACACTTGCAAGTCAGTGTTTATTATGTTATATCTCTGCAACTAGAAACCAATAATAAGTTGCTAATTAGGTTGGTGTAGAGTATGGTATGACAGTTTTTGGGAATCAGAATCCAATTTTTTCAAGACAACAGAATAAGGAATGGTTGTTACCAGTCATGGCCAAGGACAAAGAGAGCCCAAAACATGGTTCCTTGAGCAAACCAGTAGAGAGGCCAGAGAAGCCAATTGTTGAAGTAAGCAGCTACAGCAGCCAATCCAAAGACGATAGCGACATCTCTGACAACATAACTCATCGACCTCCATGGATTCTTAACCCAACAATGCTTAGGTATGGCTGCTCTAATGTCAGCCAAATTGAACGGTGGAGGTGCACCTGGGTCGAATCTCTCGGTGTGTTCCTCGGATGGAGACTGAAGAGTTGTCAAAGGCGTGGCCACATTTAACGCCCAGTTCCTGGTTCTAGTGAGGAACCCATTTCGGGAATTGAGAGAAGAAGAAGAAGAAGAAGAAGAAGAAGAAGAAGAAGAAGAAGGCGGTGTAATTGGTGAACTGAATTTGAAGGTGGGTGTTGGGTTAGAGATGGAAGAGGTTGTAGGTTTAGGGTAGAATCTGGGGAGAGGTCTAACACCACATTCAGATAAAACCCAGCTCGCCATTAGAGCTGTCTGACGAAGAAAAGAGGAAAAAGTCTCTTTCTTTATTTGCACTCTGTGAGTAAGTAAAGAAAGAGATAACGGAGAAAGAGAGATGAAATTTGTGTTGGTTGATCCTTGTCGTCGTGTATCTCTCTCTATCAGTCTTCTCTGTGCATTTCTAGCTCACACAGACAGAGAGATATGTATGTGTGGTGTTCTGTTCCGTCTTTTCTAACCAGAAGATGGAAAAAGCGGGATTTAGAGTTTTTAAGCAAAGCTTGTCCATTGTGGGCCTGTGACTGTTACTCTTTAAGTATATTAATATTAATGGCTAAAGATATCTTTACATAGTAAATTGAGATTTTAATGAATTATTAAGTAACTGGTGACGCAACGTCCAAATCTCATCTCATATACCAGTGAAAATTGAAAATGAGTTTATTTTATTTTAAATTTCTCAAGTGTGGTCACAGGCAGCAGCTTCTTAAAGAAGGGAAATGAAATATCAAATCAGCAACTTCTCAAGTTAAATTGGTTGCTCTCTTTGGTTTGGTCAATCTATTTTACAGATTTGATTGATTAAAAAAAATATATATGAAGAGAGATTTCACCTGCGGAAAACATAAATATAATTAATTTATGTACGGAAGAACCTGAGATTCTCACAATGACTGCAACTTTCTCATATGTTCCACCATTTTCGCTTCTCCATTTGCTTAGCAAGTTCATGTGCCATGGATGCAAAGTTCTCAGCTCCGTCTTGGAGCTCAGCTGTGCGTTGGCTGATTCTCTGGTATTATTAGCGCAGACCATATAGTTAGGATCAGTGTGTTATAATGTTAGCTTGGAAACATGTCAGTTTAAATGAAGATGAAATCTCTGCTGCATAAAATATGACCTCGAGTTTTTCTCCTCTCTCAAGCAGTTTGTCCTTTGCTTGTGAAGCTATTGCTGAGGTTTCCTGGAAAAATCACCTAACCCTGTTAGAGATAGAATATAAAAAATCTCTTTTAAGTCGATCCGATTGGTTTTCACTCACCCCTGCTTTTCTGTATTTGGCCTTTATTTCATCCACTGTTCTCGTTTTGGGCTGTGCATCACTGGATGCACCGTCAAATAGTTTTTCCTTATCTGTTCTCTTATCTGCAAAGAAACCTTAAGATTCATCTGACGCATTCACAATTGATAATAAACAGATGACTATAGAACTTGTGACAAACGGATGTGTTTTACCTTTCTTTTCTTTTTTGTCTTTCTCGATTAAAGGCAAGATGTTCACAGGTTCATCTATCTCGATGTCATCTACAGAAAACCATTTTTAGTCATAGGCAAAAATCGAGAAGGAATAAACTTAGTACAGATAGTACAAACCTATGTTTAGCTCGATAATCTTTTCATCCTCGGCACCGGTAGCAGAAGGCTTTAAGTATGGTGGATTAGAAAAGATGTTTCCCAGGTGGGAGAAATCTTGTACTTGGTCCACCTTCTGTTCAGTGCTTGATCTGAAGCCTTTAATAATGCCACCTAGGAATCTGGGAGCACCATCCTGTGGTCACAGACACTTTATAGTAAAATCATGGAGGTTGCGAAAAAAGGGTTCACAGGTGAAAATAAACATACATGGTTTTTCTTATGTGCAGGGAAATGGCTAAAGGTAGCATCAGCAGCAGCTGCAAGCACTTTGTCATGAAGCAAAGGTAAAGACTCCGGAATCCTGAGATGAGTGCAGAGTTAGGGATTCGTAACTTAAATGCTCTTTTGTAGTCACTGAGAAACAAAGTATGGAACAGCAAATAGTAAGCCACTACCTGAAGCCGTTTGCGTGGGCCAAAAACGAAAGGATGGCAACCTCACAACCATTTACCTGTATTTAGTTTTAATTAGTCCTAGACACCTGAGATAATAAATATTCTCTCATAATGTTATACAACTCATAAATCAAGATCTAACTTGGCATACTTATTACATCTCATCCAAGAAACAAACCAAGTAAACAACAAAACCCATAATGTTGGTAAACATCCAGTGGTCTCATGGTTTTATTTGATTCATAAATTATTGTGACAGTAACGTATAAAAGCTCTCTTCTAAGAAGTCTCACCACGACGACATGGCCGAAATCATCTGAACATACTGTCTTTTCCATGTTAGGCTTGAAGTTCCACCTAAGAAGTGACAACAAAGAGCTCTCTCCCACAACTTCAAGATCCGGGAAAGATCTGTCCATTTAAACAAACCATTCTTTTAAAGCTCTATCAAAGGTTCATCTATAGTGGGCCTTCAGACTAATTAGTCACAAGATTGAATTTGGTAAGTATTATCAGGCATATATATCATACTTGTAATAGCCAATTAGAAAGTCACCTTATTTCAATATGCCCTGTTCGGTAAAGCAGGAGTACAGCACATTCCTTGTTATCTTTTTTTAGGATTCCCATCCAGCAACACGGCCTTGGAAGATTTACCTCCATAATGCTCTCAAGACTTCCCTAGGTATTGAAAGCAAGTCCTTGTTATCAGAAAAAAGGCAGAAAGATATTCCAGGAATCATAAACAAAGGTAGATCCTGTAATATACCTGAGATAAAGACTGTAAAGAATATAAACGCAGTGCATCCTCAGAACACATGAGAAATAATGAGTTCACAAATTTCTGATCAACGAGTTTTGTTTCTGTGACAGCATTCTGTTCATTATCTGGTGAATGACTATCACTAGCATTGATTATATGAGATTTGTGCTCATGTTTCTCCTTTCCCGATGGATTTTCAGCTGGTATTTTACTGGGCGTTTCAGAGTTTTCATAGCAGTCCTCTGCAAAATAGAATGATTTTATGAATACTAGATGCATAAGAAAACACACCGTTCATGTTAGTATCAGAAAAACTACCTATAATGTGCATACAAATTGCATTTGGGTTCTTCAGAGGTCTCAAGCATGAGGCGAGTATTTTCCCAGTATTGCCATCCAAAAGAATGGTCTCTCCATCATTGGTCATTGCACACAAGATTAAATCTTTGGTAGCTTCAGACTTTATGGAGTTGTGATCCGTTGGATCACTTTTTGAGCCAGTTGGAGGTGAAGAGGATTTCACATAGAGTGACTTGATCGGGGAACCTGCATCAGATAAGCTATTTGTAACGAACATTACTGATGGTGCACCAATGTCGAGCATTGCAACCTGAAATATGAAATAAAAAGTAGAAATGGTTGACACTTTAATTTGTTTACTTTCAACAAGAAAAAGCGACTGTATGCCGACACTTAGAAACATATGTTAAGTCCCTACCCTGCCACATTTAAACCCCACAGCAAGCCTTCTAGTAGACTGTACAAATCGCAAGGTGCACACTGGGGAACTCAGGAAGGAATACGCAGCCAACCATTGAGGACCATCTTCTTGATGCAAATGGTGAGCTACAAGTAATGAACCTACAACATGAGATAAAGCAGAAAAAATCTACAGAGTCAACATTGCGATGCATTGTAGCAATAACCAAACCTTTCTTGTCCGTGTTGGTAACAACTTCCAAAGTTCCTACACTTTTATGGCTAACCAGCTTGAATAGGCGAACCTACAGAGTCAGCAAAAGCGAGAGAGAATCAGATGCACATTAAAATCTAAGCTGGAATCAAGAAGGTAGCAACAGAAACAGGTCTTCTTACCATACCACAATCATTACCAACAGCCAAACAAGAAGTCTCAGAGCAGAAGCAAAATGCCGTTACTGATGCATCTACTCCAGTTATGTCAATAACATTTGCCTGATCATCGGTGAAGGATGAAATTATTAATTGCAGGAAAAAATGCTCATCAAAATATTAAGATGAAGCTCAAACGAAAGAAAGTTAAAGCATTAATACCTTTGGTTCCAAAACATAAATAAGAGACAGACATGGATAGGTTGCATCCCATATTCGCATAGACCCATCTTGATATCCTGCCATGTACAGTCTCTCAAGCTTGTAATCATCAAGGTGGCTTGGAACACCACCTGTCAGAGGCCATTGTGCACTTTCTCCAGACGGAGTACGTGGGGTTCGAGCTTTTGCAGCTAAGACTATCTATCAGGAATAAGATAAAAATTAATAGCCTCACAATAGGAAGCACAACTTGGAAAATTTTGTGGAGGGACTACCTCAGAAAGAGCTAGTGATGTTTTATCATTCACATTTAATGCAGCAAACATTGCCACTGTCATATGTGGATCCATCGTCGGTACAACCATCGGATATGGTAGCGGGGAAACAGAAATCTTATTTTCTTTTTGAGACATCAGAGAAGCCAGAGAGGTATCGTCATATGCTTGCAATTGTCCTGGATTTGTCAACAGAAATAAGAACGTCCCACTTTGCCTTGAACTAGCGATTGGAGACAAGACCATATCAGCAAATGAACCGCTAAGGGTCAGGTCAGCACGGCCAACACATTTCAGACCTCCCATACCAGAAGACCAATCAAGACCTAACATCTGCACATGATGATCAGTAAAAGAATTTCATATTAGGCTATACTTTTGCATAAACAAGACAAGAATTCATGTTTGCGTTTCCTTTGTACCATGAAAATAAAACATGTTTAGAAGAAAATTTCTGACTCTTTTTAGAATGTCTTTATTTAAAAAGAAACTCGGTTTACATTTGGCCCGAGATCACCAATATGTGCTATGAACGTTTTGATTTGAGCTGAGGTCTTACCGTAAGTACTTCATCAGATCCAATGATATCACCACCATAGATGAATAGTTTTCCACCACTACTCTTGCGGGATACATCCAAACACCAATGCATAACAATGACAGGAAGTCTTTTCTCAGCCGAAGACAACTGTAACTTAACAACGTGATTAGATGGCTTTCCCTTTTGCCCATCAGAAAAGTCCCAAAACAATATATCCCCATCCACATAACCGACAGCAAGAATTGAACCATCAGTTGATGCCCAACACAAGGAACTGATCTCTTTTCCATCTAGTTCAAGATCAGAAAGCTCATCACGTGAGGCTTCCAGAGAATCACCGACTGTTTTACCCTCCACAGGAAGGTCTTTGTTCCCTCGAACTAACACGACACGATCTTCTGATGCATCCCAAAGAAAAAGTAATCCGTTCGAAAATGCAATCAACAATCTGCAGGATAATTCCTTGAAAATCGTTATGAAAATTAATCAAAAGAAATATCATATTCTTGCTTATAATACACTGTAATAGCATAGCAAAATGAAGACTCTATCTCTTTTGGCAGGACTAGAAACACAAAGTCCAGAATATGAAACAATATCTCTCAAGTTAGACATGAAGATCCGAAAATGCTTTACTATTTCCAGCTACTATATCTTCAGATGGTGTATAAATTTCAAACTTATCAGTAGGGAATATAGGAGCACAACTATAGAATTATAGAGGCAGTGAAAAACGTGAAGTAGGAAAAGTCCAGCTTAATTAATAGGTCTTGAATATTTGATTTCACCCAGATGCTATGACAAGCTCAGATAGCAGTTTCAGCCGTACACAATCTCTTCTGATATAAAGAGGCACTTGGTTCAATGAGAAGATTAAATTTGAATTAATGAACTTATCTAGCAATGCTTTCCATCTACAGGTCAAAGAAGAAGCATACAAATCAGAATAAATCTAGTCTTACCTAGTTCCCCTAGAACAAGGCTGTGAAAGAATTCCAACCACCGGATAATCAATAGGAGATGAAAGCCCTGCTGCTTCTGCAAATAGAGGCAAATGGGAGAAAATATGTTTGAAGGAGTAACTTAAATGCAACACTGGTGGTTTTTATGTTTGAATTTAATCTGAAGTACCAAGAGGGAATGGTTCCCTGCCAAGCACAATATTCTGGTGAAGGTAGATAGACATTCACTAAGAAACAAAGTAATAACTCAACACTGAAAACTAAGACTTTCTAAACTTAGTAACGCTTTTAAACACATTTGATCATCACAATGAAAGAGGAACCCATACCAGCTAAAGCATCAGTTGGAACATAATAAGGAAGCTGCATTAGTTTCCCTTCGTCAGCATTGTACTTTAGAACAGACACCATACCGTACTCATCACCAACATACCTGTGAATGAGATAATAGATACATTTAATGACGCCATAGTCATTGTCAATGGAATAACATTGCTCCAAATTTTCATCTTAACAAGCTCAATACATGTAATCGGTGCCATGAAGGATTGAAAATGCAGTAATGTTTGACTCCCAGCGTAAGCTCGAGGCTGTCTGCCTAAGATCCAAGTCCCAAACCTAGTAAAAAGTGAAAATTTATTGATGTAGTTAATCAAATACGTTAGTTGAAAAAAAAAAGAGTTAATCAAATACGTTGTTGAGCCAAATGAAGGAGTAGATGGTAACAAGATGAGAGTCAAGAAGGTCAAACAAAAGTGAAGATATCAGCTTGATAATACAGAAATTTCAAACATCTCACTGAACTGGTACCTGAATCTCGTTGTCATTTGAGATGCTGACTAGAAAGCCTTGATTTTCAATGAACTGTAAAAAAAACACAGATAAAATGTAAAGTGGAGTTGTAGATGCTTGGGATCACAAAGCAGGACGACCGTAATAGATACCCTAACTTCACAACATAAGCTGATTTCTCCAGAAAGAGGTAGCCTAGAGAAATACCATCGTAATCTCAATACAGCACTCAAATAAGAACGACTCGACGGATATTTGAACATGAAAGTTAGTTTACTATGTGATTGAACTTCTTGTAAACCAGTCTTAGAAAGGAAATTAAGCAAGCAAGCACGTCATGAAATAGAAAAGGAACTACACATAAGCTATAATTAGGCACTAATATCTTGAAACTAAAAGTGATTATAGCCTCTTAAGAAATCAAGAGGTGAACAGAATACCACAAACCTGTAAGTTTTTGAAAGGTAACTGCTTAGGAGATGCAAGAACAGCCTCAATGTTATCGCCACCAATCACTTTTATCCTTCCATCTCTACGGTGGGATAGCAAAAATAAAATTAGCTTTTAATTCGAATAAATAGAAACCAAGGAGGTGGTTGTCTGTCTCATCATAGGTATCGTAGTAACTAAAAGACTAAGAAAAAATTCAATTAGTCAAACTTCTTATACAGTTTCCCCCTTCATCTAAACCATAATTACCTTCACATACACCAATATTCTTTTTGGAATGAGTAGCATTGGTTATTCAAGTAAGGATGTTGAATAAAATAAACTGTATTAGCAATGGCCAGGCGACAGAAAGAACTTACAGTGTTCCCACAGCCAAGAGGCATTGAATAGGATCAAAGGCAAGAAGAGATGCTGTCGAAGGTATCCCACAGTGGGTGACAATATGGGGATTCAAGTCTTCGTTTATCAAACATCCCTTCAAAGATTCATACAAACCATATTTAAAGACTTGGTGTGAACCAATGTATTCGTAGTGCATCTAATACCGATCCTAAACGAGACATCTCTCCCAACCCATCTCAATGATCGATTTTTTTTTTTTTTTTTTTTTTTTGAAAACACATTTGTTTTTCTGAAATTTCTCGTCTCAGTCCTAAATTGGTGGCCAAATATGGATTACATAGACTACATTTAATATAGAAGAAACTACTCATTGCAAAGAAAATATTTGAAAATTTATGAAATTTGGTAATAGATATATAGACATCGAATGCCAGAAAACAATACAGATGAGCCCAGAACGCAAAAAAAGCCTAAGCTAGCAGTGTATACTGAGTGAAAGTTGAAGCGGAAAAATGATATAGAAACATCAAAATGAAAGTTTAATCCTTCAAGGATAGTATAATAAAAGAGACGAGGAATACCCGAGGAGGAGGAGCTGTAGGAGGAGGTTTCTGACCGCCGGAGGATTTCTGCAGAAATTTTCTGGCGAACATCGAGCCAAATCGAGAAAGATGAGCTGATGATTGCTCACTGCTTCCGGTGATCAGCTTGTCGTTTAAACGAGGCTAGAACTCTCAATCGAGACGATGCATTGAACGGAGAAAACGGGGGAAGAGGAATTTGTTCGTCGGAATTTGATCGCAGAATAAAAAAAAAAAAAAAAAAACTTCAGATTCAATTTGAGAGAGTCAGAGAGGATGACCGATGATTTGAATTTCACTGATGCCGTCTCTCTTTTGTTTCTTTTCTTAAACCGGTTTCGGATTTGATCAGTAAAATTCGGTTCGATGAATGGGTCAGTGTAATTGGAAATTAGGAACCGGACCACTTATTTTACATTTTACTTTTTTGACTTTGACCGGTCCAATTTTACTTGTTCAAATACACTCTATGCCAATTCTTTTTGCGAATTTGTATACTTTTACTATACACATTGATTATAGATTTGTAATTGAAATTGACCACAACTTTGGTTCTCTTTGATCAAACATTAATCTACAAACAAACTAAATAAAAGCATAAAAATAAGAATCGAATCATGTCTTCACAATGCACTTGTTTCGTTTGAGGAAAAAAAGACCCTACCAATTTCGCTAATTGCACTAATATGCGTACTTGGTAACAACAATCGCAACAAAGGTATAGCCGAAGTTGAAATCTTGGACTTGGATTTGATCTTTTCCACAGCAGCTTTGATGATCGATGGAGATGGTACACTCAACCATTTTAAATACCATGACAGAATAATTTTATCTTTATAATCGTCAGGCCATGCTTCTAAGCTCAAATAATTCCTCAAATTAATCTTCAGCTCTGTTGAGCATTTCAATATCTCTTCACATCGCTTTCTCAGTGATGCTAAGAAGATCGATTGTACAAAGCCACCTGAAGAGGCCAATCTTCCACTTGATACCGCCTCGTTGTAGGCAAGAGCAACCTGTGATCACAAGATTAGACATCGAAGCAGACTACAAAATGTGAATCAAACTTTCTGTGTTTCAGTTTTTCTACCTTGAGGCTTGAGATGGAAAGTGAATCACATACGGTACTATCACTTTTGACAAGCAGATCAGCCATTGAACCAATTGTTGTATACAAAGATAGATAAACCTACAAAAATCATGTAACATATACTCAAAAGATTAGGCTGCAACAAGAATATTCCATGCTGTAATAATAGGGGTTAGGTGGCTCTAAGTTGCAATCACCTGCAATAGAGCTGGTCTATCCTTGCTTATGCAATCAAACAACACTTGTAGACAGAACTCCTTGAAATCAGAATCAGATCTGCACATATGGGATTGTTTGAAATTTTCCTTTTGAGTATTTAATGGAAACAATGAGCTATTTACCTGTTATTCCAAGATTTGTCACAGCACAACTGTGCAAAGGCTATTAAGCTTGGATCCGATGAGAAAGTGCTCACCAAGTGATCAACACTATCAGAATCCAGTTCTCTATGACTATTACCAAGCATATTAGATTCTCCCAGAGTTCTTAAACCAAAAACCTGTATCACCAAAAGCATACAAACCTTTATCAGAACTAGTTTTCTATGACTGAAATTTTATATATCTGACCTGAGAATGTATGATATACAACCTTATGCATTGCCCGTGAAAGCAGTGACTGACACCCAACTGGATCATCAACATACGAACAAGCTCCTACCTTCCTTTTCACATATATAACACCAGAATTGAAGGGATCACTCTTGTCTCCTAAGCTCCACCAGTTTTTTTCTGTGTTTCGTTGGTCAAAATTAAAACCAGTTAGATAAAATGACCAAGGACGGAAAAAAAAAAAAAAAAAAAATGGGGAAAATATAAGCAAATGCATCAACCACCTTCTGGAACTAGCTCAACTTGTTGGGGCCAGTATCGGGGACCACAGACACAAATTTTCTTAAGCTGCAGGATAAAAATACATTTTTAGGTGAAGGTGGACAAAACAATCAGATAGAATCGGTGAAGCAGGTATTTCATGAAAAAACTTAAAGCATAATTGAGCCATAATGGTATATGGCCCTCGTTTTGTGATGTTCAATTTGCAGTAGCAGCAAATGTGCCTCTCCCAGAAAAACTAACAAGATTTCCATATCTTGCATAAAGCAGTGTGAGCATGCAAATCAAGAAAACTTCTGTAGTCTTTTTCTGTTCATTAAAATATGCAGGGGAAGTGAGGGCAAGATGTTGAACTTTTCTTACAATAGCACGCTCTGGCAGAATGCACGGGGTAACCTCGCAAAGCCTTGTTTCTGAATAAAGTTGTGTCTCTTTTACTGTGACTTCTAGAGGAGCATAGACAGGCAGACCGGAATCAACATCAATAGTCTGCAGCCAACGAGCCTCTGTTGCGAGGACATATAAATGCCTGAATGCCTATACAAAAGTAAAAATTGCCTTGTCAGATGTATTCTGGCAAAAGCATGGATATCACAACAAAATTTAGAAACCAACTTCCAAGCTTGGCATGTCTTTTAATATCACAATCCACAAAGTGATTGGTGTTTGGGTAACTGTTTATATAGAAAAGAAATTCTTGTTTCTATAGAACTCACATCAGACAGCAACTAAACCAAACACAAAAAAGGATGCAGGGAATATATAAGAGATTTAAACTTGCCTGGAGGTGACAACGATTGTCATTTGGTCCAGAAGGCAACCGTGGATAGAGAGTGATGAGTAACATGGCAAGTGAGCCATTATTCGTTGAAAATGTTCGCATACCACCTCCAAGAAACAAAAAACCCGTGGCTAAGCTTACCTGAAGGAAAGAACACTATGCTGTCACATATTTCCAAAAAAAAGGATAGAAAGAATTCGCTCAGCAAGAATGATTTGCAAATTCATTATACTCTGGGCTAAGAGACTTCTAACAAATATACAACCCTAAGCATGCTATAGAAAGTCTCAAATTTCGTGATCGCATTGCTAAACAAATATCAGCAGCTTTTAAAATACTTTACACAGTGCAAGCAGTTCGCAGGTACATTAGAGATTAATTGTTTTGGCCATAGTATCAGATTAATGCAAGAAAGAACTAGAACTTCCTTATATTTGTTGGGTGCTCAGCGACTTAATTGTTTACAAGATTGCCAACCACTTCAAGAGGATATAGATAACTGCTCCATAAAGTACATTATAACAGCCCAACTTCAGAAATAAAATGCAAGGCACTTGAATTACATGAAACAGGCGAACATTAATTTTGCACAAGAGTGCTTACCGCCATTTGAGTGCCATAGTTAGCATGTCCATCAGCAGAGTTCCGGCTGCGAAGAAATCTCAACAACCGAAACACCTGCAAGTCTCCTGATCCCGCCATGACCTACACAAGTGAGTCCTTCGAAATAAAGCTACCGACTTGAAAAGCGAAAATTGTTGGACAGGAGACTTCTAAAGAAGCATTACCACTGATAGCGAAAGAATAATAAGATATAGACACATTTCAAGCGTTCCCCGATCAACATATTTAGATATTCCCCTGGGAAATGCATTTCCTGGTGTAGCAGAAAGAGGCTTGATCTACATACATCAAAACGTGTAAGCTCACAGAGAGATGATTAGAAGGAAACCCAGAGAATAGTTAGCATTTGAGGGAGAAAAAAAGGAGTAACCAATATAACATTTTCAAGGATGATATACCTCATTCAACATATAGAGAGCATAGTTGTTAAGTAAGTCACGAGCATTTCCATCCCTTGTACCAGCAAATCTCAGCCCTATCAGAAACAACAATACATGTTACAGTTATCATGAGACATTAGAGACTGACGTCTCATAAGAACTATATTATATACCAAGTGAAATGCAGGCCCCCGCCACTATATTGATGTATGCCTGCACAAGGGCTTCAACATCCACCTCATACATATCATCCATGTCATCTTGGAGGTGGCTGATACCATTTTTGACAACTTCAGGAACTTGAGACTGAATCCAATCACAAGTAGGACAGATCCTATATTACGAAATCTATTAGACTTACCATCTTAGAAGCATAAATAATAGTACTCATAATTAGCCTAGATAATATATACCTGCTCCACATTATCAAGTTCCGAGCAATGACACGGAGCATTATGAAATCAGGCCTTATGCACTCCAAATCATAATGTGTTTGTGGAATAGAGAGCTTTGAGAAGATGACCTCTGATTCTGTCTGCAAAAAACATTATATAAAGATTTTTGAAGTGTCCATACTCCACACAAAAACACACACAAAAAGGGAAAACCGTAAAGGCTGAAGTTCAAATCAGTTATCTAGTAAAACCAGCCTCAAGAGTCAAGACCCACCTTAAGATACATTAATGTGAGAGCAATTATCGCTCCAGGTGCAGTTATATCAACATTGGAAGTGCTTCCGTCTGTTATCTGAGACAGAAATAATGATACCCACACAACTAGAATTCATTAAGTATGTAAGGTACATGTTTATATACAATACAAGCTTCACATAGGGATATTTGAAGAATAGATAAGCAGGAAAACCTGTGCAGCACTTCGGTGATCTTCATTTGATGGTGCAAGGATAGATCTTTCCTGTATGGAATTCAAAGAATTGTTCAGTACAACAATAGACACCGTTTACAAATCCAATGTGATATGATTCAGTTCCTATCAACAAAGAAACTAAGAGCAATACACTGAATGTTTAATTAAGAGCAATTAACCTCTTTTGCTCCTAAATACTGGAGTAAGCGATTGACAAAGAAGTCCATGGAACCGAGTGAATCACCTCCACGGCCTTGAGCCAAAAAGAAATCAAGTCAGCTTAATCAGAAGAGAAAAGTTTCAGTAGCCAAAAACAAAAAAAGACATACCCAAAGCAACAAGACCAAGTGAGAATCCTGCAGATACAGCATAACCCTCCCTTTCAAGGACATTGTCCCCTGCACTTCTGCGGCCAATTTCACCCTGAGAACAGGTACGAAGTGGGATCTGGAAGATAAGGGACAATCTACCGGAAGTGCAAAGAACTAATCTAAAAGATATACATGAACTTATTAACTCACTGGAATGGATCCACTACTAAAAAAAGTTAGCTTTTAACGTGAACATTATCAAATTACAAGAATTTTATACACCAACTGTAATTGTATCAAAGATGCACCACTGAAAAAACTTGAAATTTAAGAAGAAACTAAATTTGCTGAGAAAAGTAAAATTGTATGGATACAGTTGTATCATGTATCCCACCTAAAAACATCAAAACATTTACAAAGAATGTGCTGATGATAAGAAATAAGGGAAAAAAATTCCAAGCCAATTGATATCTATAATTCCTCACGAAACATCCTTTACACTAATTGCTTTGACCAACAAAAACTAGAGATACATGTTTTTAATTAGTCCTGCAACCATCAAAAGATACTCGACAAACAACAATTCATTGACAAGTGTGCTTAAAACATGATCCTCACATGTCATAACGCTGTAACAATGAGAATGACATTTGATGACAGGAAGATTGCTATATCAAATCTCAAGCATAAGTGAAAAAAATAAACACGCAGGAGACATTACCAATAGTAATTGCATTGTCTGCAGGTGTGCTGATCCTTCAAATAGAATGCCGACAGAGACTAAAGCTGCAGACTGGAAAATAGTTGAAGATAGAATGTTATGAACTAAAATCCCTTTCAATAACTAAAACATCACAGAAATCTGTACCTGTAGAAGTGTTGGTATCTCAAACTCAGCATATGAAGCTTGGTACCGAGCGGGAACATGGAAAAAGAGAGCCTGTTACACAAAGAAAAATAAGTTCTTAGGGAAAGGATAAGACACAGGCGAACCAAATACATCTAGATCTTCCAGTGGTAGAACTGAAAAACAGTTCACATCAACACAGTATTATGCTAGTAAGAAGTATTAGCATTTTTCAGTGCATAAAGAAAAGTTCACATTTTCAGAAGACGTTGATCATCCACCATTTTATGTAATCTGGATCTAAACTGACAAGAAAGCATAGGTAGATCCCAAAGTAGTGTTTATTTGATATTCTAAGCAAAAAGTTGTTTTTGGTTGACACGCTATCAACAAAAGAATACTTAGAGAGGCCAATTCAAGATATGAGCCTACAACCACCAAATAGTCAAGAAAATAAAGCAGCTGCACCTCTACCTTTGCAATATCAGGTTGCATCGTTCTCCTGTATGAAGCTGCCAGACCAAGCATCAAACCCACCGTGGTGCTCTCATGGTCCTAAAAGACAAATGAAAAGGACGGAAGCAATTAAAGTAAATAGGAAGCAGTCAAGAACAAATTTGTGTTTGAACATATCAAAAAGAAAAAAATCACTTTAGTATAAGTATATTAAAGAAGTGATTCCATCTATTTGTGGATGCACCCGGGTACAACGCTTCTATATGTGATAATTAAGGCTGATAATGAAACGACCAATATCAAACGAGGCAGACATGGAAAATTAGTCTCCATAAATTATAGTAGCAGTTAATGTTGCACTCATATCTTCTCACTAGGCCACATATATGGTCACATTACAGATGACATATGCTAATCCAAAAAAATTCGGTAAACGAGTAATTATCTAATCAAGAGCTAAAGTATCTTCATGCAAAATTTAGCAGGCATCCACATATATATCCGTCAAAGAATGAGGTACGTATTAGGCCTCAGTTAGCACGTCTTACTAGTTACTATTAACCAGCCGCAAGTAAGGAAAATAAATAACTAAATGGAAAAAGGAGCCAATAGAAACAAACCTGAGTGAAATATTGGTATATGTCACTAAGGTTTAACACATGCAAATATCCCTGTAATCCCAGCCCAAACAGAAGTCCAGCATGAACAGCATTTGGCTCTCCAGGTTTGTTGTATTTAATCCACGTTCTGGAGACCTTGCCCTGTACCAAAATGTAAAGAGAAACATAACTGAATTAATTGGGCTGTGTCTATGAGTTGTGGTCAGGATGAAGAAAAGGTACTCGCTACATGACAAACATACATTGTGAGATCGTGTATCATAATTTGGTCACATACTCTTATAGCATCTCATAGATCCAACAATAGAAAAGATACATTAAAATGTCCTGACACTATAGAACACAAACCTGAAGTGGCGCCAATCGTAACCCAGCAGCAACAGCGTTATGAAATTCCGGCCAGGTCTTAAGTTCTTGGATATTCCTTATGTTTGGATCTAGATTGACCTGTAAGAAAAACATGCAGCCTTAACTTCAAGTGTGACAAAAAGGGTTATACTAACAAATTGCTTTGGGAAAAAAAAAATGCAGCTAAAATTCTTTATTATATTTATTTCTTGAAACTGCCACTTTGGGCAAACTGTAACTTCCATCTTCACAATAATAGCACAATCCATTTGCAAAAACATCATTTCACTTAAACTAGAGCAAATAACATGACTCAAATGTGTAATACCACCCCCCCCTCCCCCACTAAATCATAACCGCAATTTAACGTACGATGGCATCTTGTTGGGCAGGCAGTCGACCAGCTAAAACAAGCTTTGGTACAGTAAACGCCTGCAAAAAATCAGAGAAGGTATACATCTTCAAGTAGTAATTATAAGTGATAAGAAGCAATACTAGCTTTTATAGATAGAAAATTACCTCAGTTAAAAGAGTGTGTATCGTTGATAATGTGAATGCTCCACGCCCAAGGGGAAGCACAGCAGTCCTCTGTGCTATCCGCCACAGCTGGTCCTACCCCAACCAAAAAATAAAACATTATAAACATTAAGAAACAACTGGCTTCTACCATGTCAAGAAATACAAGTGCAGCTGCATCTAAATTCAGTTTCTATATAAGTAATTAAGAATTAACTAACTTTTGGAAACGTACTTACAAATGTGATGTGAGTGAAAGTATATACTTTTGGATCATAAATAGTAATGTTCTCCCCCAGTATTTCTTTTCATAGTACCAAAGCTTTTTGTAAATAGGATAATAAAAAGAATTCAGCATAACAAATGATAAAAATGACATGTAGTGATTTTACTGGAGTCTACTAACTCTGCTTTAGTAGTATTAAGATTTACAAAGTAACAATATTATCTAGTAATCAACATATCTAGATTTGTACCTGTTGCTGCTCTTGGTCAGATATAGTAGGGTTAGCAGACGTTTGAATTACTACAGGTCTTGCAGAGCACAAAAGACGTCGAACCTAACATGAAAAGAAAATAATGAAAAAAAAGAAAAAGAGAGCATCAAGAGAAATAATATGGGTTTATGGTTAATTCAAGTGCCTAAAAGTTATAGAAGGTTAAGGGGTGAGTAGATGGTAGCATTTGAATAGCCAATCAGCAACGCATAACAGAATGAGGATGATTAAATAATATGAAACTTGTAATCATTCAATCATACAGATAATCAAAGTAATGCAACAAACACAAAATCGAATAGCGGACACAGGCGTAAGTCAATGTCTTCTGATATATAGTCAGCGAGATGAGGTACAGAGTGCATTACAAGTTACCTTGTGAAAAAATTGAGAACAATGCAACATGCTCAAGTATGTTAAAGTCTATATGGTAAACTACAGAAACCATTTTCAGCATTAAAAATTATTATCATTACGCTAACGAATTTTTAAATTGGGTGTGGGGGGGGGGGGATATACCTCATTTAGCCGTAGATCCCGGCCATACCGTAACTGTGTATAGGAGTTGAAGATATGCTCCATTCCATCTATGACAGAACCATCCACAGAATTTGTATCCTCAATCTTAGTATTTTCCAAGCCAATCGACTCAGATAAAGAGGATGGAACAATTACTGGATGCAAATGCAGCATGTAAGGTATGGACATCGATATCAAACTCGTATTTGACTGCATCTCAAATTCCTTAGATGAACTCAGATTTCTGAAGACGGATAGGGCCATATCTTCTCGACCAAGAAGCACATAAGCAATTGCTGGCCAGTCAGCTGGAGGAGATTCCCGACAGCTATCCAGTGCCTACAAAATATTATGCAAAAGATAAAACAAGTCAGCAACAGTAAAATAACAAACCAGCATATTAACTGGATAATGAAAGCAATTGGGGCTGACCCAGGAAAGCCACATGAAAATCATCACATTGATATAGTAGTTATCAACTGTTTACCATTCCCCCCTGCATATCCCTCAGATTTACAAGTCTCTATAAGTTCCGACTTACATGTCTCAGCGGGAGAGATACACCAGAAGGTAGCAAATCTAGTTGGTGAAGCCCAAATCTCTCTCCAGCCATAGCTAAGATAGCGAGCTCCTCATTACTGGAGTATGATCCTGGCGCAATATTACAGGGGACACCTGAAGAAAGTGTCCGTCCTTCTGGCTTATCACCAAATAACACACTGTAGAAAGAAACAATTTTCCTTGCCCAGCTTATAATGGAGCACCCATCTCTACGGATCAAATCTGGGAGGTCATCAAGGTTTGTTGATAAACATCCGCGTCTTAAACAGTTCTCAAGCCATCTAAATAAATTTGGAGGTTTTCTGCTAGAAGAAAGAGTTGTGCCTGCCCCAATAGTTTTGGAAAGAAGAGGAAAATCACGTATGTAGTGATCTAAGTAACACTTCTCATCCAGAAACTTGGCAATATTGCACAACAAAACAGCCAAGTGATGTAAATCCCTACACATAGATGTCAAAAGTTAAAAAGAGCAAGTTATATACATATCAAGTCTTAATTCTTCTTCTGATCTATAAAACTACAGTTTTCTGTGACAAACCATACAGAGGAATGTAGGCAAAAATTCTAGCATGAAACTACTGTTGTCAGTGCAAGATTGGCCTTTTTGTCAGGAAACTGTCTATGGCTAGATCAACCTTCGCGCCGAAACAAAACATATGCTACATAACATGAAAAAGATTTACGTGGCAAAATTTCATACTTTCATGCAACAAGAGAGAACTGATTAAGAAAGAGTGACGTGGAAAAACAGCTCTTTTTGTAGGTACCAATCCAAGGTAGCTAAGCAGTTTTTAGGTAAAAATGGCAAGGTGGAGGAAAGAAAGCTTTGTGAGATCAGTGTGCTTACTGTTTACGTAGATTATCCATCTTCAAGCTCTCATAAACTGCATGGAGACAATCTAAACTCTGGACCAATAATTCAAATGAGGGGCCCGGTATTTCTCCACCACCACTCTTAGAACCAAATGGGACAATTCCTTCCAGATCCAAAGGATTTACTGACGTAATACCACTCTGAAACCTAGAATAGGTCTTATGAAACTTGCTACCGAGAAGAAACTCCCAGGACGACTCTGATGATGCTTTGGGTTGCTCTAGATGCACAACAGTAGGCTTTCGACAGATTCCCAGAAATATGTTGCATAACGCTTCCCATTCAAAATAAATACTGGAACCTTGCTGGTCGGAATAACCATCTCCCCAAAGAAGAGAGAGAAACAAATTGTACAAATCGGATCGTAATCCCTCAGCTATGGCTGCTATGCAATCATTTGTAAGTGAAGATGAAGGTTTACCGATTAAGGCACACCGAAAGATCTGCAAGAGAATAGTATAAACAGTAATTTAATACAGAAGACAACTTCAAATAACTAAATAAACAAGTACAAAAGTTCGAATCAGTATATCCATCTGCAACAATCACGTGAGTTGAGTTCATAAGGATCGAATGACTATGGTAGTTTAACAAAACTAATCATTTTGAATTTCAAAAGGATTGATATCTGAGTGGTATACCTGTGAATGATTAACTGATAGATTGACACATCCCAACACAGCATCAGACAATCCTGTGATTTTCAGGTCCCGGAAACCTGAATCTGTTTTTGCAGACTCTCCATCCCCAAAACCAATACTTTCTCCCAGCCAAGAAGGCAATACATATCTACAGAGACATTGTCTCCCTGACTACAAATAATATAGATAAATGAATTAAACACACTACATTAGAAAGATATTTAACAAAGAAAACGGTATGGTATATAACAAGAACCTACATAGAGAAAGAGGTCATTTTCTGGAGATAAAACAATGATATCCAAATGCGGAAGCAGTCCTGTTTTCATTCTGCAAGGAAATGGAAAAAAGCATTGTACAAACTCATCAGATGACAACAGAAATAGTCTCAGTGACAGAGAAGCCCAAAAAATTGCAGATAGGAATTTACTGAGAACGTGTCACACGAACAGGTGCAGCAGCAATCGCAGAGACATTCCAGCTTATATCAGGCTTGACATCAAACAGAATTTCGTTATTGACTTCAACAGTTTGGAGTCCCACCGATAACAGCTTTTTTTGTTCTAGAAACAGAAAGCAAATTACTGGGACTGCATCATCAGTTGCCAAAAAGACCTGAAATATAATTTGAAACACTTGTGAAAAGCAAAATGGACAGTAAAGACTTCAGTAGCAGAACCCACAAATCTTTCTCCCATTCACAGTCAACAAACAACAACGAAAGTGCAAAAGTACAACATTCATAAATTCGAAATAAACACATTCCGCAAAACGAACTAGAAAATACAAAGAGCAAACTCGGAATTGGAAACACAAGCGGTCAAGGTCGAGGGCCTTCTAGGGGGAGGCTTACAGGTCTCGATTTCGAGCACCACAATGGGGAAGGGATTTAGCTGTGGCTCCAAGTCCCGAATTAACAAAACATGGTAAATAAGAAGAATATCAAGAAATATATCTACAGTACGACAGGAAGCCCTAGCAAAAATGCTTTATGAAGGTGGTGTCTTAGAATGTTCAGAATACATGAATAATGAGAAAGCTATCCTATTTAAGATAACTGAGAGGTCTCTTTTTTATTTGTGCATCCATCGAGCATCACTTAGGTAGAGGCCCCCAAAACATTTAAGTTATGTAACCATGACTCACCCCATGGTAGAAAAAGAGATCCTAAACTTGCCCAGCAGCCTAGCAGATACATAAACAATCTTCCTCAAATAAAGATAGCACGACCAACAACAAGAACTCATATATAATTGTTACCTTAGATGCAGCTTTCTTAGCACCTTTGGCTTGCCATATTCTGCGGAAAGAAACCCGCTTCGGGAGAACAGCATCAGGAACAACGCCACTTGAACATGACGCAGAAGCTTCAACGTTAGACTCAATAAATTCGGCCGCCCACACAGAATGCTGCATCTTGCCTGAAAACCCCAAGATAAAGTACTTCAATGAAAAATAAGAAGAGCATCTGTCAAGCTCGGCCTGATCAGAGAAGAAATTGACTAACCTTTGTTATATGACGTCATAAGAGGTAGACGGTCACTTGTCCAAATTGTTTTCTCATCGTAGTCCTTCATTACATTCAGCTTCCCTCTCTCTTCTAGATAGGTTGGCTGAAAAGTAAGTTTATGAGTTACCAGATGCAAAGTATAACTAAATATTGCACAACCGAAAAGCATTTATGTGCTGTTGAAATAACAACAAAGAAATAATTCAGGTCCCTATATAAAATCAGCCTGGCATGACGTAGGAATAAAGTAAACAAGGAATATCTACACGAATAAGTTTATTTACCCCAGGTTCCTCTAATGGATCTCTTAAAATCAGATGGGAAGACATGTATGGCATATCTCTTTTGCTGATAAGGTCATGCGCAACTGGGGAATGGAAGTTTTGTGGTGAACTATTCCCAACTTCTTTTCTTTGGCGCGTGTGGATAACAGAAGAAAATGGAACATGTGAGGATGGATTCACTTCAGCAGCTTGCTGAAGAAGTAAACCAAATGGTAGAGGCCATATTGATATAACAGTACGCGGAAGTGGAACAGATACAACTTCACCTGTTGCCAACAAATGCCAAAGATCAAAAGGTAATTAATTACCTCAGCACATGCAACCTCACAAAAGAATCAAATAGCACTGATTAAATAGAACTAGCTGACAAGTGAAAAGGAACAAGCAATATATTTCCAAGAGTCAAAGGAAAGGAAGAGAGAAATAAGTAACGCCTAAATGATAATCAAGCAATTTACTTGAATGTTCAAAAATTGAGTAATGAAAAGAAAGCTCCATGAAATCTATTTCACTTGATCAAACTCTATAAATTTTCATTTGTAATTAACACAATTTCAGACGTACTAGCCACAATTACCTGACGTGTTGTATATTGTTAAACAGCCAATTTGTAAGACACATAGAAAAGCTTCTGTCCCTCGACCAAGGTGGCTCCAGCATGCCTATGGCATAAATAGCTATAAGTTAAAACAGTCATTCTCGCACATCAAACAAATGGAAAATAATATTTTCTTCAATTTTTAAGGCATAGTTAGTTTTATTAAATCAAGAATGGTCCCAAACAAGAATCCACGGATTTTCAAACCGAAAAGAATCGGAGAGAAAGAGTCAAAATTCTACCTTGATGACAGCAGAAGACAAGGTAAACCGCTTGAGCAGGCGTGACCCGCTTGTCCAGATTATGCTGTCATAAAATCAAAACAATGACGATCAGAAATTCAACTTATGAAGAAAAGAAAAAAAACACATTCTAAATGTAAATGGTGAATAATTTGCGTTATAAATGAAAAATTCATGCGTAATTACAGAGTAATCAGCAAATTGTATACACAGCTTAAACTCAACATTCGTTGAAACATAATAATTTGGACAATTGTTTACAATATAGCCTTGTTACCAGTTGTCACGGATGAAGAGCTCATGCTCTCTCTGCCGCGAGAAGTTAGCTTCATTGCCATCAGCATCATCTCGCTCGCCAGTGAGCTCAGCATCGAAGAGTATATACTGATAGGAGGAATCGGTTGAATTCTCGTCGGGTGATTTACCGTCGGTAGCTTCGGCGATTAGACCGAAAGGTTTGAACTTTCCGAGGACGGTAAGTTGGCGAACCCCTGGAGGCATTTTGCTCCGAAGAGTGAATGGAGATTGGTGATGTTAATTTGCACTCTCCCGCTCTTTCTCAGTTGTCTTGGCGCTTAAACCCTAGTCTTTTTTATATTTTCAAATGAAATTTTTAATACTCTTAAACCTGCGGGTCGAAATCGTGAGCATGGAAGAAGAACTGAGTAAGAAGAATTCAACACTTACTAGTCATTTTTGAAACTGGTGTGACGAAAGGGTTTCAGACTACTTCAGAGAATACAGGAGGCACTGAAGTGAGCGGTAGAAAGAGAAGTCAAAGCACAGTCATGCGAGCTGACTTCCATATAAGCATCGAAACTTGGACGATTTCGCCTAGTGAAAGGGCGATGCTCTCTCAGAGGAATTTAATCAAACACCTTCTGTGCAGGATGCAAGGAAATCAGCTCTCGGTTAAAAAAAAAAAAAAGTTTTAAAATAGGAAAGAAGCAAAACTGAAGGCCCAAAATGAAATAAAATTAAAATATAGAGTTTGAAATGAAATAACTGGGCCCATAGGCCAGTAAAGAGACGTGTAACATTAATGTAATCTTTTAGTTTAGAGCTTCTTTTGAGATAAATGAAAAGTTATAAGGTTCTTTTTTATAGTTTTCCATAAGTATTAACGAGTTAAAGAGAACATGAGATCTGGTTCGGTTTTAACGGAGAACAAAAAAAAAAAAAAAAAAATAGAAAGATAAGAGAATCGCCGTTGGGACCAACTAAAACTCTCACAATACGGTCGCTCGGCTGACGTCACCGCCGGTCATCAATGTCAGGCCTCACATATCCCTTTTTCCCGTTTCTCTCCTTCTCTCTCTCTTTCCCCCCATTCCGGTTCTTCTTTGTTTGTGTCTGTTTCGGTCTTATCCTACGCCGTATTCTCCTCCGGTGCGCACGTTAGCAGCACTCCTCACGAATGGAGAAGACGTCAACAACAACACCTCCTCCGGCGACGCTGTCAAAGCCTCAACAGCTGAGTGGGTCTCACCGTCCGCCGGTGGGACGAGAAGACTGGTGGAGCGAGGAAGCGACGGCGACGCTGATCGAGGCTTGGGGGAATCGTTACGTCAAGCTCAACCATGGAAATCTCCGGCAGAACGACTGGAAAGAAGTCTCCGACGCCGTGAACTCGAGACACAGTAAGAACAACCGTCCGAAGACAGACGTCCAGTGTAAGAACCGGATCGATACCTTGAAGAAGAAGTTCAAAACAGAGAAAGCCAAACTCTCGCCGTCGGCTTGGCGCTTCTTTGACCGCCTCGACGTCTTAATCGGTCCCGTTTTGAAGAAACCAACAGGCGGAGTTGTCAAATCAGCGTCTGCGAACCCTAATTATCTCAATCTAACCGGATCCAAGTCTACTGGAAGCTCTCTTGACGACGACGACGACGATGATGATGACGACGACGATGACGAAGCTGGTGATTGGGGATTCGTTGCGAGGAAGCATCCTCGTGTGGAAGAGGTAGATCTGAGCGAAGGATCGACGTGTAGGGAATTAGCTAGTGCAATTCTCAAGTTTGGGGAAGTTTACGAGAGAATCGAAGGTAAGAAGCAACAGATGATGATTGAGTTGGAGAAGCAAAGAATGGAAGTTACAAAGGAGGTAGAGTTACAAAGAATGAACATGTTGATGGAGATGCAATTAGAGCTGGCGAAATCAAAGCACCGCAAACATGGTTCAGGTAAAGAACTCCATTGTTTCTCATCAGTTGCTGAAACTCACATTACGTTTTTGTCTTGGATTGTCCTGCATTTGTTTGTGTGCAAATGTCATGATCTTAGGTAGTAAGTCAGTGTCTTTCGCGAGCAAGTGCCTTGTTTTGATTAGATCTCAAGCTCATTAATAGATCTTGAACAATGTCATACATTTTTGAAGATATACAACTTAGTTGAGCTTTTGTGCTTTTGATGTTCGTTCGGGCAAGAAAAAGTTTAGCTATCATTTAGTTTGGTGGAATGTTGAAATGGGTAGAGACAACTGGAATGAAAGTGGGCATCTAGGCTTACAATTGAGACAATGAAGCAATGTTCCTAATATACGATCTTACTCAAAGTTTGACCTGCCCTAATTGTGCAGGTAGGTAAGAGATTGTAGAAATAGATTGGTGGAGCAAGTAGCATGGTGAAGCATGAAAAAGCGAAAAGCAAGGAGGAAAGACTTGGGACCTTAAAGCTCATCAGCACCGTGCTACTTTTTTTCTAATCAGTAGAGGACTCATTAGGATAACTTTTTTTACTTCTAATTTCTAGCCATTGTAATGGTTGCAATCTTCCTCAAGAACTCTCTTTAGTTTCTGACAGTTACCATGTACTTTTGTTCGAGTGTCAATGTATGAATTCTGATGATGGGGCCTGTGACCTTGCGAAATCTAACAAAAATTACAAATCAAAATGTGATTCAGTGATCCAATCAATTG
This sequence comes from Barbarea vulgaris, assembly GCA_963667165.1. Classification (NCBI taxonomy): domain Eukaryota; kingdom Viridiplantae; phylum Streptophyta; class Magnoliopsida; order Brassicales; family Brassicaceae; genus Barbarea; species Barbarea vulgaris. Next base: position 25,971,634 of record OY763891.1, read on the forward strand.
GCTAAAAATATATAATCCAAGGGCCAAGTCTAGCGCGTGCTCCATAACTGATCTTTCTGGATAATAATATATTCAAATTTTAGTTTACATTTACACAAAAAGAATATTAAAGAAAAAGAAAAAGAAAAACTAAAATTTGGGTCTAGCATATATAGGATGGCGACAAAGAGGACGAGCTTTTGGTCCGAATCCAGCGCCAAAGACAGAGTTTATGAAAAGCATGAGAGCAATCATGTGTCTCTATAGATTCCTCGTTCTCGCATAATTCCTCAAGGCAGATACTACACTCGTGGACTGGAATAGATTTCGGGATACAAGTTGTCCAGCCTTTGCTTTCTTCCATCAAGTGATACTCAACATCTTCCGCATCAGCTTTGAGCTCAAAAGCTCTTCTTAGACTTTCTCCGTTGAGTTGTATGGCATACAAAACCAAAGTCTCCCGAATCCTTGGCTCAACATCCGCCAAAACAAAAGACACGTGTCGACGGCATGCCTCTATGGAGGCTAGAAACTCTGAAGGGATCTCGAATTTGAGTTGAAGTGGAGGACCTAGCGATGTCTGTCCGAAAAGTCGTTCTTTTCCAGTGATCGGACGGTAAATATCTCGTCGGAAAATCTCTAGTGTTATAAAAAAACGGCTTGGGGAATTTGAATGGAAGCGCGGTGAGAAAATGATCGGGAAGAAAAATACTCGCCGGCTGTTTTGGATTTGCATTACTTTTTTCGGAATCAAAGTCTATTGTTAGGTAAGGGCTTATATTTTATAGAGATAATAGTCTTCGATCCTAATACAAATCAATTTATTTCCATCCAGATTTAAGCGCGTTATCTTTATGACTTTTCCCTATTATATTCATGACAAATGAAAAAGTGTTATAAATCATATGTGGATTTGTCACACTCTAGTTGTGTCCGCCTGGCCCATGGAGGTTCCGGTCCAAGACTTAAGTTAGGCGGTTTGTACTTTTCCTATTCCTATTAGGTTTTCCTTTTTATCTCTTATGTACTCATCCTTATATAAAGGAACCGATGTAACCTCATTCATTATCAGATCAGAACAATATAATACAATATGAATTCCCCTTATTCTTCTCTCTAGTTTACAACACGTTATCAGCACGATTGTTCTAAAACCCTAGCTAGAAACCGGCGAACCTAAAACCCTAATCTCGCCGCCGAACAAAACAAAGTTCATACAGCCTACCAAGGTTACGGCGAACTAGGAGAAGACAAGCACCATTCATCAATCAGATTTCTAAAGGTAAGATCTATAAACCCTAAAACTTTAAAACCCTGAAATCGGTAAACCCTAGTCAAACTAGGAAACCCTAAAACCCTGAAATCGGATATTCAATACTCGGACATATGATCCGGCTATTGATAAAACCAAATTCTAAATATTATTGCATGTTTGCTGGAGGGTCATGAGACCCGGATATTCTTGATTGAAATTTGATTGATATTTGTTTGATGTTTTCAAAATAAAATCTTAAATCTGGTTAAATAATTATGAAACCCTAACCTGGAAATTGCGCATAAACCCTAACTCTAATTCCGCATGAAATTTTGATTTCATTGATTGATGTTTTATGATGCATAAATATTGAATCCGAGCATGCACATAGGTTGATAGAATCCGCATGAGAAAATATTACTGATTGAAATTTGATAGCATGAGAATTGTCACCAAACTAAAATCCGATCAACATATATATATTTTTAGGTTGCATATCATTAATCATGTAACTCGATTTTGCTAAGTTGCTAGAAATATTTTATGATCGCATAAATTGTTTTACACCATGCATGAACATTGAAGTTTTTGTGATTATTAAGAGAATGTGATGAATAAATTTCAGATGTCGAACATCCAAAGTTTAGAATATGCTGCCCTCACTCTTTCGGGAGAAAATTACTTACAGTGGGCGTTGGATACAAAGATAACCCTAAAGTCTAAGGGACTTGGCGATTGTATCATTGATGATAACAATGAGAATGAAAAAAATAGATACAAGGCAATTTCTATAATTCGCCATCATCTTGCTGAGGGTCTCAAGGATCAGTACTTGACTATCGAAAATCCTCTAGCACTTGACAAACGAGCTATTGCTGAGAAATAGTGAGTTGAGACCTCCCGGATCAACCCCATTACCTGAAGCCCATGTGGCCGCTGAGGAAAAGAAAGAAACACACCACGTCCAACAAGGTTTTAATAGCCGAGGAAGAGGCCGAGGCAATGGACGTGGGAGATGGCAAGGAGGACGTGGCCGCAGCTACAGTCCATACGGCCGAGGACAAGGTAGGGGCCGTGGGTATCAACCCGAATCTAACCGAGGCCGAGGAAGAGGCCGTGGCAATTTTCCACAGCCACAAAATTCAAACAATAAATCTGGATGCCATCGATGTGGAATGGGGAACCATTGGGCAAAGATGTGTAGAACGCCCAAGTATTTATGTGATCTCTATCAAGAGAGCCTCAAAGGAAAGAATCCGGAAGCTAACTTAGTCCATCAGGACCATGACGATGATTTCGATCACGAGCAAGATGACTTAATGGAATACGAGACTTCTGATTGTCTCAAAGAATAGAATGATTTCGACATTTGAGTTTTATGTTTTGATTTGGTGTTTTATTTTCTTTATGTTTTACGGATTGCATGTTATCTTTGGATTTATGTTTTGAATTTATTTGATATTATTTCGATTTGAATAAGAGAATATTATACTCAAAAGTGCCAATATATGTACCATAGCCAGTGTGGCAAATCTAATAGAAGGATATGGTCAAGCAAATATATTATTACCTAAGGGTACACATCTAGAAATTTCTGATGCACTATACTCACCGAGCTCAAAGAGGAGCCTATTGAGTTTTAAAGACATTCGTATGAATGGTCTACATATTGAGACAAAAGGCGATGTGAATAGAGAATTCCTAATGATATATGAACTCGCCAATGACCATAAAAAAATCCTTGAAACCATACCGGCCATATCTACAGGCATTTACTGTGCTAAGATTAATATGATAGAAGCAAATGCCTCGGTAAACAAGGAGTTTTCCGAAAATCTCACTTTATGGCATAACCGGCTTGGCCATCCCGGTACAAACATGATGCGAAAATTATTACTAAATACTTATGGGCACACATTGAAAGAAAGAAGAGTTATCCCAAAGAATCTCACGTGTGAAGCATGTTCACTAGGGAAACTCATAGTAAGGCCATCACCAGCAAAAGTAAACAAAGAAACTTTGAACTTTCTGGAAAGAATACAAGGTGACATCTGTGGACCAATTCACCCACCATGTGGGACATTCAGATGTTTTATGGTACTTATTGATGCATCCACGAGATGGTCACACGTTTGTTTATTATCCACACGGAATTTAGCATTCGCAAGATTGCTTGCACAAATAATCCGTCTAAAGGCACACTTTCCAGATTTTCCACTAAAGACTATACGTCTAGATAATGCTGGTGAATTCACGTCCCAAGCTTTTAATGATTACTGTATGTCCATGGGGGTAAGTGTTGAACATTTTGTGGCACATGTACATACACAAAACGGTCTAGCAGAATCATTTATAAAACGTATTCAGCTAATAGCTAGACCATTACTAATGAGATCAAAACTCCCGATCTCAGCTTGGGGACATGCAGTTTTACATGCAGCAGAACTAATTCGCATCAGGCCATCTAGTGAACACAAATATTCCCCATCACAATTACTAACGGGTCATGAGCCAGACATATCCCATCTCAAAACATTTGGATGTGCCGTTTATATACCAATTGCACCACCACAGAGAACAAAGATGGGACCTCAAAGGAGGATGGGGATATATGTTGGATATGATTCTCCCACAATAATTAAGTACCGCGAGCCAACCACGGGTGATCTATTTAAGGCCAGGTATGCAGATTGTCATTTTGACGAATGTAACTATCCAACATTAGGGGAGAACCGGCTGGTAAAAGAAAATGCATGGAACCAAAAGGAAATTATATGGAATCAAACATCCTTAACATGGCAAGATCCTCGGACCAGAGAATGTGATATTGAAGTCCAAAAGATTACACATTTACAAAAGCTAGCTAATCAATTGCCAGATTCCTTTGCTGACCCGAAAAGAGTGACTAAGTCATATATACCAGCCGCTAATGCACCTATAAGAATCGATGTTCACGAGGGACACGATCAAGTTGCTACAGAATCTAAAACGCGTTTAAAGAGAGGTAGACCAGTAGGTTCCAAAGATAAAAACCCTCGAAAATCAAAGAAAGGTGCATTAGATGAACCCGTGGTACCAGACATGAGTGAACCAAAGGAGCCAAACAATGATGCTCGGTACGCTGAGCCTCATGGTCCTGAAGTTCTTGACAATAATGAGATCTCAACGAATTATGTCATGTCTGGAAAACAATGGAACAGAAAAAATGTCGACATCAATGAAATATTTGCATATAAGGTAGCACTTGAAATAATGGACACATGCGAGGATCTAGAACCCACGTCAATATATGAGTGCACTCAAAGAGAAAATTGGCCTAAATGGAAAGAAGCTATAAACGTGGAGTTAAACTCTTTAAAGAAGAGGAATGTGTTTGGTCCGATCATAAGGACACCATTCGATATTAAACCAGTTGGACACAAATGGGTCTTTGTGAGGAAAAGAAATGAACATAATGAAATCGTGAGACATAAAGCACGGCTTGTAGCACAAGGATTCACGCAAAGACCAGGAATAGATTATGAGGAGACATACTCCCCTGTGGTGGATGCAACGACTTTTAGATTCCTAATAAGTCTGGCTATAAAAGAAAATTTGGATATGCGGTTAATGGATGTTGTAACCGCATACTTATATGGTTCACTGGATAATGAGATTTATATGAAAATTCCAGAAGGTATTGAGCTCAAAGACAAAGAAGGTTCTCGAGAATAACATTGTATAAAATTGAACAAAAGTCTTTATGGATTGAAACAATCAGGTCGTATGTGGTATAATAGACTGAGTGAATATCTCGTCAAAGAGGGCTATAAGCACAACCCCATAAATCCGTGTGTATTCATAAAGAAATGGCAAAAGGGGTTTGTAATCATCGCGGTGTATGTAGACGACATGAATATGATAGGAACATCTGGAGAGATTACCCAAACAGTCGAATATCTAAAGAAAGAATTCGAGATGAAAGACTTAGGACAGACGAAATTCTGTTTGGGATTACAGCTTGAGTACATGTCTAATGGAATCCTTGTGCATCAAATGGCATATACAGAAAAGGTACTCAAGAGATTTAATATGGACCAATCTCACCCGTTATCTAGCCCCATGGTTGTGAGATCATTAGATTTGGATAAAGATCCATTTCGTCCAAAGAAGGACGATGAAGAAGTCCTTGGTCCCGAAATGCCATATCTAAGTGCCATAGGAGCTTTAATGTATCTAGCGAGCCACACTAGACCAGACATATGTTTTGCCGTGAACTTACTATCTAGATTTAGCTCATGTCCAACCCAAAGGCACTGGAACGGGATAAAGCATATACTTCGTTACCTACAAGGAACGAAAGATTTAGGTTTATTTTATACTAACCAAAACAAAGATAGTTTGATTGGTTTTGCTGATGCAGGTTATCTTTCAGATCCACATAATGCTAAATCACAGACAGGTTATGTTTTTACACATGGTGGCACGGCTATATCTTGGCGATCAATGAAGCAAACTCTTGTTGCTACATCGTCCAATCATGCAGAGATTTTGGCAATACATGAAGCCAGCCGTGAATGTGTTTGGTTGAGGTCGATGACCCAACACATTAGAACAGATTGTGGATTGACCGAAGGCAAAGAGGAACCAACCATATTATACGAGGACAATGCCGCATGCATCGCTCAACTCAAAGACGGTTATATAAAAGGAGACAGGACGAAGCACATTTTACCAAAGTTCTTTTTCACGCATGACTTACAGAAAGATGGAGAAGTGCAAGTCCAGCAAGTCCGTTCAAGTGAGAATTCCGCGGACTTATTTACCAAGTCTCTACCGACCTCGACATTCAAGAAGCTCATACATCAGATTGGAATGCGAAGATTGAAAGACATTCAGTGAGGTTCAGAACAGGGGGAGTAATGCGTGTTGTACTCTTTTTCCTTATCTCGGGTTTTGTCCCATTGGGTTTTTCTCGGGAAAGGTTTTAACGAGGCAACATCCAAAGCGCATTACGAGCTCTTAGAGTTGTGGCATCCAAGGGGGAGTGTTATAAATCATGTGGATTTGCCACACTCTAGTTCTGTCCGCCTGGCCCATGGAGGTTCCGGCCCAAGACTTAAGTTAGGCGGTTTGTACTTTTCCTATTCCTATTAGGTTTTCCTTTTATCTCTTATGTACTCATCCTTATATAAAGGAACCGATGTAACCTCATTCATTATCAGATCAGAACAATACAATAGAATTCCCCTTATTCTTCTCTCTAGTTTACAACAAAAAGACTATTATTTCTTAATTTAATTTAAAACAAAATAGTTATTTTTTTCCTTTCTTTTTTATCTACTTCCCTCTCAAGAACAGAACTTCTCAAATGTACCCGCAAATCACAAAATCACTCTCTAAAATTTTCCCAGTTTCAACTGCAAACATCAAACTAATCAATGAAGCTTCTGGAAAACAAAATAAGGTTCGGCCAATACACTGCGAGTGCAAGCCACAGTTAAGTAATCATCAAAGATACCATTGAGATCATGACGTTGAGAATGTCATGAAAAAACCAGATTTTGCTCGGTCGTGTTCTTGTTTCTTCAGTATGTGGCAGTAATTGAGCTGGCATAAGAAAGTCACATAACAAAAGAAAAATCAATCTCCGTTGAGAGGGGGTTGCAAAAATTATATATATGATTAATGGTGAGAAGAGAGAAGCAAAGGGAAACTAACTAACCTCCATACGAAATAGACTAGTTGGTACCACGATTCCTGCGCCTACTGAGCTTCTGAATGTCTCCAAGAACTTTGGAGCAGAGAAGTTCCTATACTTGTTCTCTGATAATTCCGCCATATTCCCGGCACATGCAAACACATGACCATGGATTCCTCTGTCTCTGAACCATCTCAAGGGGAAATCAAAAGAAAGGTCTGCAAATGCAGTGACCGCAACATCCCCTCCCACAAAATCCCGTTCATATGTGCCACCATTCTCATCGTCTTGTCCTTCCCTCCTTGCCTCGTTAGGACCCAGTCCCCTGGTCTTGAATCCCCATAACGCAGAAGGTCCTCCCAAAGAACACACAGGTGATATGTTCCCACCTAAGAAGAACCTCTCCGGCACACAAGAAGCTCTGCTCTTGTATCCGCTTCCCCATGGAAATGTGATTCCCCCAGATACACCAAAGTTCAAAGCAGCACGGTAAAACCCAAGTGGAACAGCATATCGGAGATCAATTTCCTGACAAGGCGCAAAAAATGCTCATCATGAACATGAAGTATGTTTAAGTAAAAGAACCACAGATGTTATCAAAGAGCTAACCAATCTTTTCATTTACTGTCACAATAAGTAAAAAGTTCCAGAGGTCCTTTGGAAGTTATTGGATGAATGGTGCAAAAGCCTAAACGAGAAACTATGTGCCATGGAAGTTTTCTGAGTAAAATATATGTGCTACAACTTTCCACATTTTAAAATAAGAACATTAAATGTTGGCAAATAAGAATGAAGAATCCCAAACCTGGCGCAAGAACCGAAGTGTTCGACTATCTGGTGCAAGACCACCAATCTGAGAAGTCGAGATGAAAGAGTATCCTCGTGTTGGCCTCAAGGATGAGTTTCTCTGGTCAAATTTGAAAGTGTACTTCAGAGCAGAAACCAAATTATGACCCAGCTGTCTCCTTATTGATCTTGACGCCATTTGTGATGGGTCAATCAGATTACGCCATGCAACATTGTAGACCAGCTCATGATACTTGCTTGAGAGAAGACCGAGGGAAAGGCCAAGAGCTCGTTCGTTATAAGACGAAAACTTAAGCCAATCTTGCGTAGAAAGGTAAACACGTGATGTAAATGGAGTAGGACGTCCTCTGAACCTTGGCAAATACATCCCCAAGCCAACCTCTGCAGAATGGTCACAGCCATAAGCAAGAGACCCGTCCCAGATATCTCCATAACCAAAAATGTTCTTGAACTTCAAAGAGCCTTCGACGCTTGATGATCTAGCCTACAAGAGCCACAAGAAGAGTTAATACAGAATCCCCTAAACAAGAGACATACACAAGTGTATATATATATGTCATCCAGATGATCAGTTCCAGAATCAGAAACATCTACATGAAGCAACAAATCCAACTCTATTCATCAAACAATGGATTCACTTAATTCTTCCAGGCCAATACCCTCAATAATATGAATGCACTGAAACAAGAAAATGAAAGTGATACCTCTGATTTAGTGAAGCTTCCGATTTGGCCGGTGATACGGCTTCTGCTCTCAACAACATCGATTACCACACTGCTGGTACCAGGAAGCTCGGGAGGACCAGAATCAAGCGTAATGTTGACTGAATCGAAGATATCAAGAGCTTGAAGATTGAAATTGGCAACTTTGGAGGCTTCGAGAAGCTCCTGCAATGTAGTCGCTTGCCGCAAAACTTCCACCTCCGCCTCGATGACGTGATCCTTTGTCTTCTCGTTTCCCTTGATGATCACGTTGTGAACACGCACAGGAACCGGAGCCGCTCGCATACGACGGAACAGAGACTCAGCTCTGATCCTATTCGCGATTACGTCCTCTCGCGATTGAGGTTTCGCGTCGCCATCGTCTTCTCCCTCATACTCTTCCTCCTCTTCTTCATCGCCGTTAATGTCCTCTAATTCTTCTCGTTCATCTTCAGGCTCGATTTTGGGGTATGAAGGATTCGGGTCGGGTTGCTCCGCCGGATTCGCCATGAGAAAGAGAAAGCCACTGAGAAATGAGCAAATCGGCGGATCAATTTGACGGCTCCTCTCCTCCAAAAGCATACATTCCTGACAAGCCCTTGCTTAGCCGCTTAACCGGTTCGCCGATTAGCCAACTGGAACCGGTTAACTAATAATCCGGTTAGATTGTTACCCGTTTGGGACTCGAGAAAGCCTCTTTGCGTAACAGAGGTTTTAAAATGAAAAGGTGGAATCTTTTCAAAATCATATAATCCCTCTCTCGCCTGGTTCTTTTTTGCTTTCTTCAAATCGGAGAAGTAAAAATGGCGAAGAAGAACGACAACGGCTACGAGAACTTGTTGGCTTCACTGATAGTCGACATCAAATCGTATTCCGGGAAAGACCATCTGCTTCCCTGGATCCGGTAATTTTGTCTATCTGTGTCTTACTCTGTGCCACCATTTATGTCGATGGGTCTGAAGCATTGATGCATTAAGTTCATCATAGAAACCTAATTAAATAGATGCTTGTATTGATTTATGTGTCTTTGATTCTTGGGCTCAATCTGAAAAAAGAGGTGTTAAGAAGATGAAAGACAGCTTGCCCACTCAGATATTGAACGAGAAGCTGCCGCGCTTTTTGCAGAAATGTGCAGAATCATTTGAATCTGATCAGAGATATAAGAACGATTCGCGGTATATTCGAGTTTGGCTGCAGCTGGTAAGAACACATTTACCACTCAGATTTGGTTGAAATTGAATTTGTTTTGTGGGTTTTTTTTATTAAATCTGTGTCCGAGCTTTGAATTGTTTGTACTGTTTTTGAGAACCGTAAAGATCATTCCTTGGATAAAGCATATGGCTTAGATGACCTTATTTACTAATCCGGCTTGTTAAGATTGAATATTTAAAAGAGATTTGAACCGAGCAATATTTTTGGATTCAGTTTTTGTGCATACGTGATTTGTTGATAGCAGATATTGGTTAACGAACTTGTGGGTCTTAATGGGTGATGATGAATTGTTTGGCTAGATGGACTTTGTTGACGATCCAAAAGCTCTCTTAAGAACCATGGAAGCAAAAAGTATAGGGACAAAGAGGTCACTGTTTTACCAGGCATATGCTCTCTATTATGAGAAGATGAAGAGATTCGAGGAGGCTGAGAAAATGTACCGTCTTGGGGTGCAAAAGTAAGTATTCTTAGAAATTCTAGAAAATGTTATTGATGGATGCTTAATTTTTGTTTTCTTTTAGGTGAACATGTATATGCAACACAAACACATCAATCAACACATCTTCTCTTGATGAGTTCTTGTCATGATCATTCCATTATGCTACAAAATCTTCTACAGTCAGTCCATTATGTGCATATGAGGAATGTAATAGTGACAGTTTGAGCTAGCATAAGTGATATGTTCAAGACTTCAATTGATTGACTATTACCCTCTTATCCCAGCCTTGCAGAACCAGTGGATGAGTTACAGAAATCATACTTGCAATTCCTTGGTCGCGTGGAGAGGCACAAAAAGAAAAAGACACAAGTTAGTCTCTTTCCATAGTTTGATTGTTCCGCTTTTATATATTCTTTACAAGTTCTGCAGATGTCTGTATTTATGTTTACTCTTGCAGCGTCAGGAACAAAAAATGTCGGAAAAGCACCAGAAGGTTGAGAGGCGACAACATGAGCCAGTATTGAATTTTGTTGATAAAGCCATTGTAGGAAAGCCTGAAGCAGAAAATGCTTGCCATCATGGTTTGGTGGATCCCACAATAAACATGAAGGAAGCCATGAATGCAATCAACAACATGTTCAAAGAGCCTATAGAAACTGCTCCACTTCAGAGAAGATCACAACAGAGAAGTCAGAACAAAGAAAATGAAGGATGCAACAATAGCTTTAAAGTTTTTGTGGACGAGAATCTCGAAAGTGAAATAGGGACAAGTGTAGAAGTAAAGACTGGTACTACTCAGGGATCCTTTGAGATATTCGTTGATGATGAAAATTGTGATGAAACTACGGATGAAAATGATGAGGCCGGAAAAGCTTTTGTCTTTCTCCAGCCAAGAGACCATTCACCTGAAAGCTCTGGTGAAGCACATAGAAACAGTCCTCCTCGGACTAGATTCAGAGAAGATACAGTTGTTCGTAGGTTTGTTGGTTCAACCATCTCCGATGAGCCAGGAGCAGTTGAAAACGCCTGCCACCATGGCCTTGTTGACCCTACAGTCAACCTGAAGGAAGCTATGGAGGACATAAACAACATGTTTGGCGAACCAATAGACTTTGTTAGACCAAAACGCTCTAAAAGCAGAGGAAAGGCAGTAGAAGAGACGAAACCAATTGCTGCTGCAGGTTTCTCAATTCTTGAGGATGATGATGATGAAGAAGCTGAGCAAGAACATCAAGGGATGAGGATGCCGACTCAGATATCGTCTTCAAAATCAGATGAGCGCGATTTATTTGAGCCAACGGTGTGCACAAAAGTAGCCTTGGATGAGATCAACAAATTGTTCGCAATGCCAATGGACTTCTAAGGAATGTTATGCTTAGAAGCAGGCAATGTTTCTGGTCGATCTTCCTGCTCTGTTGTGCTGATTTGTGAGAAGTTCTTGTTTTAACTTGCAGACATATTTGTGTTGTAAGGTTTGAAATTTTAAAAATGTTCTGGTTATATTGTTGGTATGATCGATGATTTTGCCGATCATAAATGAGTAAACTCGATACAAACGAGTCACAGTACTCCAATTACAATGTTACTCAGCATCTTACAAACAATTGACAAACAATAAAACCAAAAGAAACAAAACAAAAGCAAATCAATTACATTGTCTTATATGATTAGTATATGATGCTCATCAAAATCAAAACCCGAATTAGTAAGTGGGCGGTGCAGTCGCAGGGCAGTGGTCAGGACGGAAAGCCAATGGACCAGCGGCGTAAACCACAGCCTCATAGTTGGTCCACTTGAGCCTCTTCTCTTCATACCGGAGGGAAGCTCCATCGAGAGCATTGTTAATGTTGGAAAAGAGATTGCAATCTTCACGAGGAGAAGAGACGAGCTTGGCTCGGCAAGAGTGAAGAGGATGGTCCAAGAAATGTGGAGTCATCTTGAAACCTTTGAGCTCACCGTAGAAATGGCCGGAGGAATCAGTTTGAAAGACTTTGTAGAAGCTCACTTGTTGTCTATGGTTCTTGCAGATAATGCTGATTTTAGCTCCGGCTATGGCTTCTGCTCCGGCCAACGACCATGATCCGTAATTGTCGCAGGATTGGCAGTACACCATTCCTTCCACCACCGCTTCCACGGTTTTCACGGCGGGGTATGCGGTGGTTGGAGGTGGAGGAGAAGTGTAACCGTTAGCCAACGCTGCCGTTGCGAGGAGGATGACGAGAACGGAGAAGGGTAAGGCTCGTGGGTCCATGTTTCTTGTTATGCACTCTGTTTCTTGAACTTCTTCTTCTTCTTCGTAATGTGTGATTCAGGGGAGGGAAATATGCATATATATATATAGAAACATGTAAAGGCTTGGTACTTTATGATATATGTTTTATTAGTTTAATATTTATGAGAAAATTGACAAATCGTATGAAACGTGAGTGCGACTAATTATGGAGATTACATGTCTTGAATGAAATGGCGGCTTATTACGTGACTGCCACATTTTTTATGTCAACGGAGTAAATATTAAACTATTGTCTTCTTCTCTATCTTTTAAGAAGACAATGAATAAATGCAAGTTAAAAAAAGAAAACTAAGTAATAGAATATGTAAAAAGAGATCTTTAAAAAATTAATTACATATGTTTCCGACGAAGCTACGATGATAACGTATGAAGTAGAAATAGCCAAAAACAAATGGACCAAGTAGAGGAATTTAGGGAAAGAAGGGTTGTTCAGAAACGCAGTATTTATAACTTTAAATGTCTATGGACTCTCTCTGCCTAACTATGAAGAACCTTTTTTTTAATTTAGAAATCAAATCTTACATGTTGGGTCCTCTTGCAATGAGAATGTCCCCATAAGGCTGAGTTTGGTTCACCTTTATGATTCCCCGAGTGGCTAACACTGTATATATAAACCATATTTATAGTCAGATTTTGGATGACTGAGAGACTAATTTGAAAGTAGAAAAGAAGTTAATTAGTACCACAGGACTGATAGAAGAGTTTAGCTGCAGCGTTTCTTTCCATTCCAGCAGAGAGCTTGTTAAGAGATTCCACTTGAGCAGCTCCAGGTGTTTCAAAGTGTGTCTTGAGCTGACTGTGTTTTCGTTTCACAAACATAGACTCATTACTGTTTCTGTATATATATATATTATGTTTTTCAGAATAATATTGATACTCTTACCTTTTGATACTATCTGTTATCTTCTCTTCTGATTGATTGTACACTGGATTTTGAGTCTGTGTAGGTCCAGTTTCAAGTAGTACTTCTATGAAAAGAAAAGAAAAAAGAAGCCAAGTTAAGGTTTGTACGATGATGTTTTCGAAGGTTGTAGCTTGTAGGATCAAGAGAAAATGAGAAACTTTTACCGTTATCGGCTGTGAAGCCCTTTTCAGGTAAAATTGAAGACTCAAAGTCATAATCACGGTACTCCCACGGTCTCTCTTCCGCTACTGGTTCGAGTCCTCTTCTTGGTGAGGAGTTTGGCCATTTTCTGTTGGACCTGCGACTGTTTTAGTAACCAGAAGAACAATTAATTATCCTCCTCCTATGCAAACTTTTTTGTGGATTTAGTATTAGAGAAACTTAGATGTTGGTCTTAACCTTTTAGAGCTGATCTCTATGTTGTTAATTGAAGCTGCTCCACGTGCAGATGGTGTGCTAGGCATCGATCTCACGTCGTCTCCTGGGATTTCCATGAAAAACCAAATAATTAAAGACACATTTTCTACTAAACTAAGCTACTATTGATTGATTGAATCAGAAAAGAGAAGCTGTTAACCAGAATAGAACGGTGTAACGTTAATATCAGCAGCCTGGCCGTTATTATTTTCAGGGCTTGCTCGAGATCCAGCCATCATGCTTTCTACTGAAGTATCTTTCCCTGTACGAATTGTCCGGAGTCTTTCTGCGGGACTAACAAGATTTTTGGAGCTTATCTCACTGCCCGGATGCTGCATACATCCACATTCAGTAAGAGAGAAAACGAAATTTGGCCTTTCTCCTTGATACTAAAACCTTTTAGGAGATAATATGCTTCTGCGCCTTACATGGTTTGTTTGATGATGGTTTTCCATTCCCTCCTGAACAAATCCTGGAGATTGTTCTGCTTTTTGAGTTTCTGCATTGGCATTTCCAAATGTCAGATTTGTTTCAATAAGGAGAAAAAACAATAGAGCAACAGTGATGGATAGAGAGAGATACCAGATGTTGAGGTTTGAGGAAGTTGAATGCTCTTTGACCAAAGCTCATAAAGCTGAGGCGGGTAAGAACTGTCCGCATGCCTTTCAAAGAGTTGTGTAGGTGGCATATTCACACGTTTAAAAAATTTCATTCCTGGCGAAATGGTTCCCCGAACCTACAAAAAATTTCCAGATGCTAAGCCAACATGAGCATCAGTTTTACATTAAAGGCCAAGGTGTTCACTGCTTTGAACCTTTCTCTTTTCTCCCCTACAGAGAATGTGAGAAGCATCCTGGAGCCATGACTGGTAATCATGACCAGCGATTATAGTCTGCTCATAATCCATCACTGAAGTAGCTGTCTTTCTTGCTCTCTTTTTTGCTGGCTGAGGTCTATCGTGTTCCTGCATGCAGAACAAAACCCAATTCAATGTCTTTTCTAGCTAGATGGGAAGTGAGTGCAAATACCTCTCTGTCCTGTATGTTTTGTTCCTCCATCTGCTCAGCAAATACATTCCTATCATGCTCCTGTTGTTCCTGGCGCTGAGGGCTTGTGGGGTTTCCTCCTGCAGATGGCTACAGGTTAGTAAATTTGTTCTGCTCTATTCATGAAGCTATAAATCAATGATCTATTGTCAAGGCTTCTACAGAAGTACATTCCCTGATCAGATTCACTATTATTATACTAGAGGTTCGCTCAAGCCATTGTTATTGGCTTCATAAACTTAGTACAATCTAAAAATAGAACACAATATCATCATTAGCTCAAAACTTCATATCACCAAAAAGTAACCAGATGTCACCATTATAGAATTAAAGAGTGACATAACTATTTTACCTTGTGGAATGTCATGATGACGAGGTGGTGATGGGATGAGGGTTGGAGGTATTTCAGTGCCTTCTCTTGGATTGTTCATCTGAGTTTCATCATCTCCTTCTATGTCAAACCTGAATTGCCAGTTAGAAAGTTATAAAAAATGCAGAAACGAATGAACACTACAAACTCTTCAACAATTTCTGGAAATGGTTTGAAATCTGGGAACTAAAGACAGAAGGTAGACAGTGGGACTGAAAGCTAACCTTTCAAAACGATCGTATGTCTCATTGTTAGTCTGGTATGAACCATGATACTCAAAAAGTGTGATATTGTCGGCATCAGCTGAGAAAGTTAAGAAATTGACAAGCAGTTTTACTTAAGTTATTAACATGTTGTATATTCACAAAGGCTATGTCTCACGATAGAAACCTTGATGGAACTGCTGTCCAAGATCTTCTTGCACGGGGTTATTGTTAACATCGGGTTCATCTAATCGCTGCAAAGAGATAGAGCATGCAATGAATTAGTTCAACTGAAGATAGACACAAATATTCATAGGTTTACAAGGAGATGAACACTACTATGATCAATTCACATTAACAGTTGCATCTTTTGTGAATTGTCCTTTCCCAAAACCCATAGGACACACGTTAAATCATTAAGCGATGTTCAAATGATTTTGGTATGTGTTCATATGCTTCAAGTTCCAACAAGATTTTTACTTTGAAATATTCATAAGTAGACTAATAAACCACATGCTTGAGTTAGACCAAGTCTTAGATGCTGTTTATGCGCCAACTTATTTCCTCCACATTATATCCTATTAACTATTTTAATTTGTAAAATTTAGCCATCTCATTCTCATCTAACTATATGGTGAATTGATGACTATTGAGACGTAAAAGCAAATTATATACCCAATCAAATCTGGGAAACACAGAGAATCGAGTTGGTTACCATGGAAATATAAGCCTGCTGAAAATCCACGGAAAAATTAGGAATATTACGAGTCTGTTCAAAATCTCCAAAATCAGCTTCTTCGTTCTCAGGCAACGTAACAGCCTCTTTCCTGTAAACAAAAATCCAACACGCCAATCAATTCTACTGTTATTCACGCAATGTTCTATTGTTTTGGATTTTCCTTCAATGGCAAACAAAAACCAAACATGCCAATCATTTTCACTTTCATATACGACACTGTTCATATGTTTATGGATTTTCCTTCAGAATCCTTCAATGGCGTTACGACAGGGGAAGGCAAAGGAAGAAGACGAAATCGAAGTGAAATGTTAATACCTTGCATGGGTTCTTCCTTTAGGTAGTAAAGTGGGATCCGGAATAATTTTTGTGCGCCAAGCTCCATTAATTTCAACCTGAGGAAATAAACACATGTGAGAACCCAGAAATCGAGTTACGGGAATATGATTTCGACGAAAAACAAAAACAAATATAGGATCGGAGAAACTTTGATTACCAGAAGGCGATTTACATCATCTGAATATTAAAGGAAAAAAACCCAGAAAAAGAGCAATGTCTCATCAGTTTCCAAAAGAGGAGAGTAGAAATTGAAATCCCGAAATTCAAAAATTTACCAAATAGGAGCTTCACTTTCCTCTCATACACAATCACAACTCCACCTAACGAAGAAGCAAAGTAGCAAACACACTGAGATCAATCAAACCCAGAATCAGAAAAATGGAGGGGAAAACCCCGATAAGCTAAGCATACCCATAAGAATCCCGGAGAGTCTAAGAGCCATTGGAACTGACGGATTCAAAATTTCTTCGCTGCAAGAGAGTAAAAATTAACAAACAAAAAATGGAAAATCAACGTTGGTTTCATGGCAGGACGATCCAAAAAATAAAAACAGAGTTTTAAAAAATAAAATAAAAGGGTGAACACGATTCTCCTCTCCTCTCACCAGATTTGAATGATATCGAGTTTATCCAGTTTCTTCCGATTGATCTTCGCGTGCAACGTAGCAGCCATCCTTGAAGAGACGTACAACATAAACAAATCAGAGAAGGAAAACAAAATAAAAACAGAGGTTGGAGATTACACTCATGTATCCACTAAATGCATAGAGAGATCAAAAATGGAAACCCATAATGACGATTTGAAGCAGTAAAAAGTGCTTGATCGAGACGAGGAAGTTCCCATGCCGAATTCAAAAATAGATACAAAAAAAGCTTGCGTAATCATGAAAATCGGAAAACCGTTTAACTCATAGTATTCGACTCACCATATCTGCCCCAACGGAGCTTTTCGAGCTAGAAGCTGATGAGAATAAAACATGCTTCAACTTTTTAAAAAAAAATTCCAAACCCAGGAAGAGAAAAGGAGAAGCGAGTCGTTGTGTCTATGAGGTCACGGAGAAGAAGCTGAATCTGATTAAATAATTTGTTTTACGCGTTTTTTCAATGTATAGGCCTGTCTGTATACTTTTATGAACCCGCCATGAGAGCTTAAGAAGGGAAACTTGCAGTGATCGGAGGGAGAGGGAGCATGTCAGGAAAATTGCTAAACGTACATGACGGTGACGAATGTGTCACTGGATGACCTCTCATAGTTTGACACGTACGCAGCGTATAATTAACCAGAGGTGACGCTAGAGTAACTTTCGAATTCCGTTAGCGGAGCTGGGCCCCATACTGTCACTCTCAAGCTCTCCAGTCTCAACTTTTCCTTTCCACTGCCTACCATTTTCAATCACACAAACGACGCGTTGTTGATTCTTGGAAAAATGAAACGCTCTGATGTTTGTGTACGGCCCTTTTTCTGTCCAGTCACACTTGAATCGGTGAGCTCGGATGATCAAAAACACAGAAGATATCATGCCGGAGATAAAGCAAAACGACGCCGTTAAATTCTTCTTCATACTTGCTTTTCTCACTGCTACCACTGTTTCTCTTCCTTCTTCGCCGGATCGATTCCTCAGATCGGCTTCGACCTATCTCCGGTCGCCTGATGAGCCTCAGGAGTACGAGGAACTCAGGCGGCCCCTACCGTCCGATCAGCTAAAGCCGTCGTGCTCTCATGTCCTTCTCCGCCACTCATTCGCCAACACCATCAACGGACCTCCCTTTACCACTCCATACACTCCACCTTCCGGCTGTACATCGCCGACGTGGTCTTATGTTGTGCTTGACCTACGCGCCTCCTCGAAAGGCGATCAGTACGACCGTATTTCCGGCTTGTGGCTCGGCGGGGTGGAGCTACTCCGCACCAGTACGGCGGAGCCTAATCCTTCCGGAATCTTCTGGGATGTTCGGAAGGACGTCACGAGATATTCCTCGCTCTTTATGAGAGCTGATTTAAATGTCACAATGATGCTCGAAAACATCGTTAACGATGTATACACAGGCATCTATCATATCAATGTCACTCTCATTTTCTACGAATTCAATCCTACTGCGTCAAATTCGAAGATCAATAGCAGATTAGGGTTTGTGGAATCCCAGAGAAGAGATCAAACCCCTGCAGATATGATAATTCCGTTATGTGACGGAGGGAACAAAGGGTTCTGGTTCATGATCGAGAACCCTACAGAAACTTACTCAAAAAGAATTCAAATTCCGTCCAACACTCGTCGGATTTTACTGGAACTATATGTCTCGTTCCATGGAGACGACGAGTTCTGGTATTCAAACCCACCAAACTCCTACATCAGAACGAACAATCTAGCAACAGGGCGCGGAAATGGCGCATACCGGGAGGTTGTTGTTAAGATAGACGGGAGATATGTGGGATCCGAGGTGCCATTCCCGGTGATCTTTACCGGTGGAATCAATCCCTTGTTCTGGGAACCAGTTGTTGCAATCGGTGCATTCAATTTACCTTCCTACGACATGGACTTGACACCATTTCTTGGGTTGCTTTTAGATGGAAAGTCTCATGAGTTTGCGCTTGGGGTCAACGATGGGATATCCTACTGGCTTGTGGACGCCAATTTGCACCTTTGGCTGGATCATGGGTCTTCAAATGTTGAAGCCGGATCTAGAGCTCACGATAGCCCGAACCGTCACATGGTAAGACAGGAAGAGTTTGTACAGCTTGATGGGTCGTTCATGGTTGAAGCAGAGGTACATAGTGAGTATGATGGCTGGGTTAGATCAAGTAAAGGTAACCTGACTACCATGGTCAAAAGCATGTTCAAAGTTGGCAGCTTGGTTAGATTCGAGAAAAACGGAACATACAAGAGGGTTGAGCAGAGGGTGAGGACCAAAAGGACCGTGGAAGTGACTTCTGAATCAGGCAAACCGGTGAATCGAGCTGTTCACCAGCGGACATATCCACTCACAGTGATCACTGCTACTCTTAGAGGGTTAACCAATGACAAGGATACGTATCTGCTCGTGACGAATGTTTCACATGCCTTGAACGAGCGACGTTCAGCTGGAGAAGCTTTGGCCCAAGTTTACAACAGACAGGACTCAGACGGTTGGATGGAGGTTCAAGATCATGATGTATTGGCCGGTGAAGCGAGCACAAGACAGAGTCTCAGCCATATCGATGAGTTCAGCTGTTATTCCCGCACCATCGTTGCAGTTGATGGCGAGGTTACCCAGGACAGTTCATCTGATTCTTGCACTTTGTCTTCGTCCTCATCACTCAACACATTGCGCAGCTAATCATAACCAATATGAAATCAAGATGAAAGACTTGTCTTGTATAAGAGATGCTTGTACTACTTGTTCAGGGTCAAACGAGAAAAAAATGTTTTTACTCAAAGGGAAACAAAAACTGTAGGATCTAAAGCAGAAGCAGTGGTTACAACAATGCTTTCGCTTTTGTTCATTCAATTATCCCGCTACCTCCATCGATATCAACTTCTCCCATTCCAGTGTCTTCTTCTTCATCATCACTTCCCTCATCTCCACTAATTTCTTCATTATCCATTCTGAGCTTCGCCATGTGCTCAGCGAGCAATTTGTCATCACGTTCACTCACCTACAAATGTTGTAGCACATTAAAGTTGTGGACTGAAGAAAATAAATGATTGATGAAGTAAATTCAGTCGACTTGTCACAGAAAAAAAAGGATACAAGACTTACCGCACGAGCGCCTTCTTTAACGACAAGTTTCCCCTTTTGTTTCTCTATTGCAGTAATGCATGCTTCAATTGCTTTGTTCAGAGTCAATATTCCTTTGTCCTACTCGGTCAGATAAGAAAAGTGTCAGATTGACCAATAGTATTCCTGGAACATTAGGTTGTTAAACTCATATCGAACAAACTCATTTAAACATAAACATACCTTGTCAAGGGTTTGCGTTGTGAGTACATAAAGTGGCGGAGCAACAAGCTTGATTTTGACCGGACAATCATCACTACCTTCAGCCTCTGCCTTCTTCATGGCTTCCTGCAAATTCATTATATTATTAGAGGCAGCCATCAGACATAGTTTTTGAAACAAACACTAGACGTAGAAAACAAACATAGAGAAAGAAAATTCATCTATATAAAACAGAAGAAAACAGAAAAGAAATAGGATAAGACTGACCTTGATGTGGAGAACTCCATCAAACTGAAAACATTTCAATTCAATATCAGCTCGAATCTTCATTGGCTGTGGTGTCATTCTCCTCCTAATGTTCCTCACAAATGCATCTTTCAATTCTTCAGACACAGCCGGAACAACTTTGGTCACCTGTACAAAAGATATGATAAGTCTTCATGGATCAAACTAAGACAATGATAGAGAATGCAGCTTAAGGCGCAGAGTGTTACCTCCACACCATCAGGTCCTGTTTCTTTAACTTCTCGGGTAAGAGCACTGAAAACTGAATCAGGATCAGTGACAACAATTTTGAAAGCCTGAAAACACAGTCCAAAGTATACACCATCAGAATAGTTCGAATAAGAGGTGATGAGCCAATTAGTAAGAAAAAGCTTTGGAACTGTTACCTCAAAAGCATGGCCATGCTTCTTATACAATGGCCAGCCAATGTTTACGTATAGCTCCTACATCAAAACAAAAGAAGAGTATTCCTTAAAAATTGGAAATCTAAAGAGAAAAGTGGAAAATGTAAAAGTGGACCTTATTTTAGTTCAAGAAGCTTCTACATTATCACATTATGTTGGCTAGACGAAACTTATCTTAAACGCAATATCAGTAGAAACAATCCAAAAATTATTTGGAAACACCATTTCCTAAAATCTTTATCATCATCAAACTTACCCTAACTAAAACTAACGAATGCAGCTTATCATTCCAATCAAGGTAAACGAAATCGAAACTCAGAAAAATCTCAGTATACCTCCAAATCGACACCAACAGTCTCGGCCACATGGCGCATGATTGAGTGAACGAGCTTGCTCTTGTTATACCTCTCCTCGCAAGCCTGTATGTCCTCATCGCTAACCCTACGCTTACTGAGATCGATGTAACCTTTATCTTTATCGACACGAAGGACCATAACAGGCTCGATCCGACCGACCTTGATGAGGCTACTGATACTACGAATCCGACGGCGAGAGAGCTCGGAGAAAAGGATCATTCCTTCGATGTTGTTGTACTCGAGGAGAGAGACGTAAGCTCCCATGTCGGCGATGTTCTTCACCTGAATCATCACCGCCATGTCCACCTCAGGGTATCTGGATTCGTACATACGACATTCCAGATTCGGTGCGGGATTCGCCATGGTTTGAGATTCTTGAGAAAAGCTTGGCAAGTTACGAATTACAGAGAAGGGAAGAGTGAGTTTTCTTAGCAGTGTCGCAAGATTGAGTTTTAGGGTTTTCAAATTTGGGACGATTCTGTTGTAAACTATAGTAGTTGCCACTTGCCGTCGTAATCTTCAATCTCCCTCACATTTCCTCGGTCCGACCGAAGACGACACCGTTTTATATGTGGCTCGCCAACGACGTCGTTTAATGTGGAAAGATCCAAAACCCGGTTATTGATTAACCCACCAAAAGATGAAAATAATTACCAAACAGAGTTGATATTCATCTTTTCATAGCTTAGTTAATTTTTATCCACATCTCTTCATTCTTTTTTTTTTTATCATTACTACTGATCTAACAAACATAAAGTCACGTCGAAACCAACTTGATGCTCAAACTAGCTGATTTAAATATCAACGTTATTATTATGATATTCTCAACCTCATAATCATTATAGTATGGTTCATATGAGTCATATCCTTGACGCTGGCAAAACCATCAATGATCTTATTATGACAGGAATTACAAGTTCGGAAAATGGACCATAGATCAAATCAATCCACAACAACAAAGCTTCGATACGAAACGTTCTACTTCAACCAGAAGGTTAGGAGAAGCATCCAGCTCCTGCCATGTACCATCTTCACCACATGTTTGAACCACGAACCTGACTCCCTTCACATCTGCTCCAACGACTAGATCAGAGACATAATAAGCATCAACATGAGCTGTTCCGAGAAACACTTTCTCGTTGCTCGGTTCTTCCATAACCTTCCTTGGCCTGTAATTACTTGAATTCAGATTCTCTGCATACACATTGTACCTTGTAAAGGCAGAATCTTCTTCAGGGTGCTTCAATCTCCATTCTAGCTTACAACTTAAGGTCCTGGAACCAGAATCACCCGGTACAACCTTTACGTGATGTGCCTCGATAACCCATGAAGACGCCGGAGGATAAAGCTTTGTTTTTTGCTGGCATTTGATGGAGATATGTCCGAGCAATGCAAAATATTCTAGTGTGTTTGTTTCTTCTGTGAGACCATCTGGTCTGGAGCAGAAGGCAGAGATCTCAGTTAAAGTGTGTCCATCCAAAACAAGGTTTGTTTCATGCACTATCCAGTCGGATGAGGTCTGTCTTGATGTGAGGTGACATGGCAAGAACATGTCCCCGAATTTGCAGATGGATTCGTTTGGCGCCATAAGAAAGGACTTTGTCTCATGTGAACTAGATGAAAAATGGAGCAGAATGCTTAGCTCGGATCTTTTATCTGATTTCACCTGCACCAGTTCGAAGACTTACATGAGTAAACTTAAAAGATTGAAACTTATATAGTCTTAATTGAAATGTGACGCATCCCTGAGTTTGGTATGAGGAGAAGAAACATACAGAAAATGAGATTGAGATGGGTGAAGCAGAAAGCTGAAGCTGAGGTTTGAAGAGTCTAGCTGTGAAATGTGCATTTCTCTTTAGTTTTCCTCTGAAACTTACGTTCCCTCCTCCGTTATAAGATGCTTCTCGACCACTATATACCATATTTGTGTGCTTTTATTGTTAGATGTCAAAATAATTTCTTCTTAGGCTTCTTGAAAATCAAATATAAGACTAGCTAGTATTAGGGTCAGAACTCACTCAACAGCGACCTGCATGATCTCTGAATTCTTTCCTTCATTGAATTCCAGGAGTGGCTGTCACAAAGAACACAACAGATGACAAGGTTAGATTGGGATATAGACAACAAAAAGAAAAGAGTTATATCGCTCTTGTACATATTAATATCTAAGACAAAGGAGTGACCCTTGAACCTGCAGATTTTGGCATGAAATGTTGTACCAGGGAGCGTCTGACAATTTCCGACCTCCGAGAGAAACATGAGAACCAAGGCCCTAAAAAATAAACAAGAAAAGAAAGTTCCAAAACTTAGCAGAACATAGAATAACCATAGTCATTTGCTTCTATTCACTGGAAACAGAGTCGTGAGTTTCACTTCACCTGGTTAAAATCTGAGTAGAAAGGTAGAACCTGCGGATATGTTTGAACTATTCCCCATGACTTCTCAACAAGTGACCACCATCTAAAACAAAAAAACATAACATATGATGATAAGATTGCACAAATTCTTTCTTTTGTTACCATCACATTAGCGAGTATTACTTCTTTTGTGCCGTGCGAAAATCAGGTGGTTGCTCTGTTTCATAGACCCATCCAGGAGCAAATATCGCAGCTGATACATTGTTTTTCTTCAGCAAATCAAGTGCAACATTTGCCTACAAATGCAAAAGAATTAAACATTGCAGATTACTGGTTATTTAACACTGTATCACCCCAAGAAAAAGGTAAGTAAGTATGAATGAGTTTGTAAGAATTGAGATACATACAGTCCATTGCCCACCACCGTAAGTGCCCCGACCAAAAACATCTATTCCCATGTAGACATCATATTTTCTATCACCAGCAATTGCAGCTGATGCTTTGGGATAGTTCTCCTGAAAAGAGAAGCCTACTTACATCACAATCAAAACATATACAAGGAAAGAGGATGAAGAGGGTGAACGAGAGCAAACCTTCCATGTATAGTTCATGAATATTCCATCGCATACATCAAAGAAAGCTTTATTCTTCTCAGTCAACTGGTTTTGCCAAGCAAGACGACCGTAAATAGTGACACTATCATACCTGCATAAAAAGAAGTATAATTAAAAAGGATCAGAGTATTTTAGAAACAGAACACACACAAAAAAAAAAAGAAGAAGTGATCTTGAGAAAGAAAGGCTTGTCAACACACAGACCATATAACTAAACCTCCAGGTACAGATGAATGCATGACTTTTGTTAGATGGCTTACAAATTCCTTCAAATTTGGAATTTGAAATACATCAATCTCGTTCTCTATATTTATCTGCAAGTAACAGATTATATAAGGTCAACATATATGCTTTCGATGCTGCTTCACATGGTTAAATCATTCACCACAATATCGATTAATATGGAAAAGAACAGACAAAGCTATATATAGCAAAAAGCTCACAAGCCACCCATCAAAGCCAAGAGCAGCAGCAAGTTCAGCTAAACGCTCTGCATACATCTGCGCAGACTCCTTTGTCGCCAACAACTCTTTACACGTAGCTTTACCTTCGTCCCATTCTGTGATGAAAGTCCCCAATACCTTAAGATTTCAATAAAACACACACAAGAAAATGAGTCATTCGTCCTTATAAAACCATGATTGTATACAACTTGCAATCAAACTTTGAAAAGTCAACGACCTTGACGCCATGTCTGTGAGCAGTGTTGGTCCAGCAAGGAGGAGGAAGGGTGACGAGAGAGTGTGAGAAGTAAACGAAAACGTCCATCAAATACCAATCCCAGATCGCGTAACCAGCGTTGTTTCCACATCCTTGTACCCACTTATCGTCTACGTAGCCTCCTTTCATGTCGTGGCAAACCAAGAGTCTAGATCGATCCGGCAAGCTTCCGATGTTACGACGGAGAGGGACGGAGGAGCGGTTAAAGGAGAAGTGAAAAGAATCCAAGTAAGAGCGAGACTTCAAGTCTTCAAGTGTTTTGATAGGGAAAGAGATAGGTGTCGATGGCTTAGTCGGATCGAAAACTGGAGGTGGAGGTGCCACTACTAACATGGCTTCTTCGTTGGGATTAGGCATCACGAGAGGAAATGAGTTTAGAAAAGATTGCAGAGAAATTCAAACGAGTCAACGGCAAAAGGAGGAAGACGATGATGATAGCTTGAGTGGAGTGAGTCCCTGACATAGATATTGTCATTATTTTAGTTTTGTTTTCTTGGAAATATTACTATTATATTTATGGAAGGCATTTATTAAGCATGTGCAAAGATGCACATTGCACGAGGGGTGTGTGCAGTACTGCAACTGCAAGTGGGTAAATTATCTGATTGAGGATTCGATTTTACTCGTTTCAAAAATACAACCAAAAAGACAAAACATGATCAAACAAAAAATCAGAATCACAACAATGACAGTAGAATCTATTCTTCTACAATATTAAAGGTTTTGTTTCTTCTCATCATTTATAAATCATCTTCTTTTGTAAGTTTTTCGTATTCGTCTTCTGTAATTAACCCTTTCTTCCGTTTTAGCATTAACCGATACGATAGATTCATATTTTCTTCATCTTCAGCTGTTTGAATAGTTTGTCTTTGCTTTCCCGTTAACTTTCTCGACGCTTTGTTCAAACTGGCAGCAGAAGCATCAACTGCTCTTTTTCTCTTCCCTTTCTCTCTTTTCTCTTCTTCCCGTTTCGCTTTCTTTACTTGTAAGTTTTGCTGTCTTTGTTTCTCCCGAGATTTGTCCCTGCGTTCATTCAAAACATTCAGATTTTTGTTATGATTCCTGAAAACAAAGACTTAAGACTACAAAAGCTCGTTTCTTCCAAATCTAAACCTGGTCATGTCATTGTACTTGTAGTGAGATATGTAAAAGACTATCACTTTACCGAGTTTTAGTTTTTTCGGGAGAAGACATATATATATATTTATCATTAGTGTTTAGGGATTTTGAAAGAAAAGCCTACTTGAATTTTATCTCTTCAAACTTGACACCTTCAACGGGCGTGAAACCCTCACCGGAAAGTCTGTGTTGTTTAACTTCAGACATTGAAGGAAGATACAAGAGGCCATATCCCATGGCTAGCTTTCCGATTTCAAGCTCTTTCCATCTGTAAGTTAGGCCCACCAAAAAAAAAAAAATATCAACTTTTCAATTACACAAGTTACAGAGCAAGAACGAATTCGGGGAAACAGCAAAAGATGACTGAGCCTCATAAATGAACCTGAAAATGAAAGAGCAGTGATGCTCCTTATAAGCGCGGACAAACGAAACAAATGCCTTTAATCCCTTCTCCAACACTGCCCGATCCTTCATAGCAGCTGAACGTATCTGAATACATTGTACCAATTATTTAACACTATGACCAACAGAGAGCAGAGAGGCATGGAGGTTTTCTTACAATTGGGATGACATCGGCTGCGTCCTCAGAGCATTCTCTCTTTTCCAGAGGAACTCTTCTTATGCGCATAAACTCTACATAGGCTTCCTCCTACACACATATGCAAGTGGTCTTTTCAGCTTATCATGCTCTGCGATCTAACTATGGAAAAAAAGTAAAAAGTGCTAAAAGCTAAACCTTGGGCATTAAAAACACAATGGCCCTCCCTTGTCTTCCCAATCTTGCAGTTCTGCCAGCCCTATGGTTGAACATATTTGGGTCTTGTGGGGGATCATACTGCATGAACATGTTCCAACCTTTGAATCCTAAATTTTGCAACAAAGATGGCATAATAATGGAAACAAACATTAAAAAGTCTACCTGAACTACGTAATCAATGCCTGCAATATCAAGTCCACGTGCAGCAACATCTGTGCACAGAAGGGCACCGCTTGATGCTTTAGTAAACGAAGCTAAAGCCTTGTCTCTTGCATTCTGATGTGTTAAGTATATTTCATCAAATCCTTTAATAAAACAACAGGCAATGAGATTATATGGAAAATTAAAATTCATCACAGGTAGCTTACCTGCTTCATATCCCCATGGATAGGAATTAAAGATATGGACTTCAGGGAAGGAATTTTTGACAGCACGAGTCCCCAGTAATCAACAGAAGCACAGGTCATGAAGAATCTGCAGAGTTATTTAGACTATGTATAAGGATGATTCATTTTTTAAGTCTGTGGGGAATGTTTTAAACTTACACTATCAGCTTTTTATCTTTGTTCTTGATAAGGAAATCCACTAGTTGTGATGATTTCTTATCTGCTTCGCATTCCAAATACTGCAGAGACAAGGAGAAATAAACCTCTAAGTAATGCATAAGGTAGGAAATGTAAATAAGAATTATGTACATAAGCAACACATATTATTGATATGTATTTTCAATACAGCAAACATGCACTCGTTGCAAAAATCAATAATTTGGAGTACAGTAGAACTAGAGGAGATTTATTACAAGTAGGAGAAAATTCTTCATAAATCAGGTCACAATAATGCTACTTGCAGGAAAACTTACTACTAAAAAACATATAAATATTAATATATCAGACGTTATAATACCTGAAGATGAAGACCAGAAGGTGTTTTCGAATTTGTCAATTGCTGGGATAGTTCCGACTTAGACTCAGCTCGAACTTCAACCCTCACAGGGTTCCTAAGCCCAGCCTTGGCGAGCTCTTCAACGCCCTCTGTTTGTGTAGCTGAAAAGAGGCCAGTCCTCCGCTGCTTTGGCAAGCGTGATATAATGTAATTCACCTGCTTCTGGAACCCCATCTCCAAAAGTCTATCTGCCTCATCTAAAATAAGAATCTACACACGCAAAAAAAAAAAGATGGATTCACCTAAATAAAAAAAAACAAAACTTTAAACTTGTATAGAAACCATCTTAAAAAACTACCTCGAGATTTCGGAAATCAAGAATCTCCAGTCGTTCCATTATATCTGAAAGCCTTCCAGGCGTACCAATCAAGAGATTGCAACCTTCTTCTTCAATAATCTTCACATCAGCTTTCACTTCTCGGCCTCCAACAAGTAACACAGAGTTCACATTTGTCAAAGTTGAAACAAATGGTTGTGCCACATTATATATCTGCGTTGATAGCTCTCTTGTTGGAGATATAATCACCCCCATAACCTGAAATTTAATCTCCACCAGCTCAAAAATCGAAAAAAAAAAAAAAAACAAAGCTTGAACTTGCAACATACAAATCCTAATTTCTGCTAATAATCTTACCTGGTGACGCTTGGGAGGATAGGAGGTGGATCGACGGAGGATTTCAACGAGAGGGACGAGGAAAGCTAGGGTTTTTCCAGAACCGGTGGCAGCGTCGACGGCAACATCCTTGTAACTGCAGAGTAAAGGGATCGTCGCGGCCTGAACTGGAGTGCATAACTCGAAACCAGACTGATCAAGCGCCTCGATGATATCTCCAGATAGCGATGGTTCGAGGTCGGAGAAACGTGTCCCTGTTAAAGCTTTGTTTGTGTTCGGCGAAGAATCCATGACGGCCGCCGCTGCTTTCTCGTCGCTCACTCCCGCTTTTAGCTTTGGAGTGACCTTCTTATAACCGAAAACAAAAACGCAGCGTATTGATCAATTAGGTTCGGTTTGTATTGGAATTTTACGATTCAGACTTAAAATACTGAACCGGTAACCAAACGGTAGTTTATAGGTCCGGTTTATTCTGAAAATTAAAAAAAAAAAAAACATTAATGGAAGAAATGTCTTTCTCGGCCCATTTGGAAAATTTACAGTGGCATATTTTACTCGAATGTTCAATGGTTATTTGGGGAATCAAAACTTACATCAATCCCACGATTTTTGGTCTTTGCTCTCCAACAGAGTAAATTAGCCAAAAAGTTGTAAACCTCAAGACAAGCTGCAACAATAAGACATGACACAAAGAATAAAGACATCGAAAAGGTTAGGGTTTGAATGGTTTTGTTACTTGTCAATTTTGTATAGGGTATTTATGTAAATACGGTTCGGTTTTAACATAATTCAAATAAAGTTAAACCGGAGATCGAATCGAACCAAGAAGTTTTGCACGAGAATGTTGTTGTTGTGGGAAGGAAAGTTACCTCTTATACGTCCCCACGTAGCATATGCGAGTTGCATACGGTAGAAAATATACAGTCAGTTTTTTGACAACATTATGATCATTTGTTTTTATCCTTCTAGGTATTAATTATCATAAGAAAATTGAATTAAAAAGAAATATAAACTCTTAAAGACCGGCGTAGGGTTCATTGTATCAATTTCCCACTAGGGGCAGAAACACAAGCAAGTTGCAACGCGTTTCCAGCTCAATTTTAATTGCATGTCCTTTTTTGGACTTCTTACTTAAATAAGATTTTGAATCAAACGAATTTAAATAACCCACCAACAAAAAAAATAGTAGACCGAAAACTTAAATTTGAATTAAATATTAACCACTAGGTTAGTTATAATTAATTAACAAAACAAACCATAGTAAAATATTAAATAATCCCCACTTGACCAAACAAGTAGCCAATCAAACACAAGTTGGTAATAGTTTAAGCACGTCTGCTTTCGCTTTAGGTCTAATAAATAAATTTAAGTAAATGCACATGCTAATCAGGTTTAATTTCAATTCCTTGGTCTATAGTTTTCTTCTGCGATTGTATTAATCTTAAATACAGTTCATCTACATATAAATATATAAATGTTTTTTTTACGGCTAACATAACCTAGACCTTTAATAAATTGTTACTACGATGCTTGTTTGCTACTGAAACGGAATATATAATAATATTGATTTTTCTAATGTTGAGGTGTCAATATAAAACTTGAATAGATGATAGAAGAAAATAGTTTAATTCATAAAAACCAAAAAAAAACTGGAATATGATAAATAACATGAACTTTAACTCTCCTTATTACATATGATTTGAAACACTGATCATCGGCTTGATCCTAATTGATTCCTAGTTCAGATTATCCGCTTACACATATTGGTCACAAGGGCCAACAAAATAGTACTTAGTAGTAATATGATCATCAACTCTATCGCCAACAATATAATAGATGCAATGAATTCAAATTCATTTACAAACCACCAAAACGGTTAAGTACATTGAAAGAAACGAAGAAACTAAACACAAGTAAACAAACTACGACTCCACATACAAAACAACAAAGGGGTTAGTTCATTTTAACAGATTCAATGTTATTATTATGTACCAGACTACCCACCCGCCAAATCCATCTTAAACGATATCTCGGTATTCCCAACATAAATCTCCAAAAGAAATCCCCATTAATTCCCAATTCTGTCTATACCAAAATATCTATTTTAAAAAGAAAAAAAAAAAGGTAATCGAAATGTCCGTCCTTCTGAATGATCGAACGAACATCCAAAGAAAATAGAGAAAATAAAAAGAAAAAATAAATACATAATTGCAAATATTAAAATGATGAGATTAATTATTGCCGATTGGTACTTCTAGCGAGAGACTGGAGGTTGCACCTGACGATAGTATCGACGAAGCTTAGCGTTTCCTCCTCCGTATTCCCCGGCGGCACATCCACGATGTAAGACTCTACAACGACGGTCCCTTCATCGTCCGCCGCGTGAAGAGTCGTCACCGATCGGTAGTTCTTGAGCCTGTGGTCCCCACCCACGACGCTAAAGCTTATAACGTGACGCTCCTCATCCAAGATCTCTAGCCTCTCGGTGCTCGACACCGCTGGAAGTCCGGAGACCACCATGACCTCCCGGAGATCACCGGCGTGGAGTCCATCGCCTTGGACGATATGGCACTGTCTGATGAAGTTCTTGTATACCTTCGGGTTATCGAAACGTCGCACGAGAGCCCACACAGACTCCGGTGGCGCGTGGATCATCTGCACCACCGAAGAGCAGCACTGTTCCGGACCTACGTCGTGCGTGTGGTGCATCGCCACATGCTCAGGGACGTGCATACCGCGCGTGAGACACACTCGCCTGATCATTCCATCGGTTTGATCGTGAGGCTGTAGCGTGTGGAAGCCGTTGGTGGCGTCCGAGCCGTGATGGAGTTGCACCGATGACCTCATCTCTCTTTTTTCTCTTTCTTTAATTTGTCTCTCTGAAAATCTCTGATTTTGGTTTGGGAGGAAAATTATGGATTCGTATATATTGCGAGAGAAGTTTGATGAGAAAAGAAGAGAGCTTTTTGATCTTGTTCGCTGTCGGTTTTCAAGTTGGTTTTGTTTGAGAAATTTAAAAAAGTATGATCATCCTTTATTTTATAATAAAAACAATAAGATATGAACATATTGTGTGTTTTTTTTTAGTATATTTTGTAGATAGATAGATAGAGATAGCTGGGGATGTGAAGGCTTTTGTGTTTGTATGTATATAGACGCAGTTTTGTGTGTATATGTGGCCATGCATGTATGATACACTGTACCATCTTATGTCCCATGATTTTTTTCCTCTGACGCCTCCTTCATTTTCTTTTCTATACTAGCTACATAAATTACATTCTGTAGATTCTTCATTCCCATCTTAAGCAAATTTATATTTTAGAATCTACATGGTTTAACTCCACATATTCTTCATTATGTAAATATATACTGTATTCTGTAGATATATATGACTCCAGGAATACATTGTTTCTAGAAAAAAATATTACAAATTATCAAAATTTTAAATAAAAATAATTAGTTATAGTAAAATATTTCACTGTCCACCTAAGCACTTAGGAGACGCACAAGTTCAATTTTTAGGAATAAATAATTTATTGAAAGCCTGTTCCAGTTCTAAGAAATGTATGGGCCTTAACCTTAAACTTTCAGATTATTAAAAAATTAAAATGTTTTACAGTTATTTTATGAATTAAAATGTTTTACAGTTATTAGATGAATATACTTTTATACATATTTTGGTGTTAATATTACTAGAGTCCCATATTACTAAGATAGACGTTATGAGAAAATTAACATGCACGATATTACCGTTCAATTTTTTGACCAACTTAGATCAAATCATGTGTCCAACATTTAACTATGCCTGTAAAATAATTTCAATACAAATGACGAGACATATATAGTCAAAATAATTAAAAGTTAAATGATGTAATGAAAAACTTACATTTGCGTTAAACAAGGACTTTTAAGAAAATTTATTTCAAAGAGTCAAGTTATAAAATAAAATGCTTTATATAACAAAAGAACAGTCGTGATTTTTATAGTATTTTAAATCAAATATTAACAATAAAAAAATATTTGAAATCACACTAGTTATAAATATTCAAATATTGTATTTACAGAAAAAAAAAAAAAAAACAGACCGTATGAGTATTACATTTTTTTTTTTTTGTCACTCAACTTACTTCATTAAACTTAATCAAAGATTACATCAGACCGTATGAGTATTACTATCACACGACTATAACGGGCATGTGAAATGTGATGTCATTAATTGATTGTGTTAATCATAATTAAAGATAGGCATGGCCATGGCCCATGGCTAAGTTGAAACTTAAACTACATACATGCATGAGCACACGTGCATGCACAGATGTTGATGGGTTTGTCATATACGTTATATCATGTATGTATATGTGAGATATATGGTGAGAGAAAGTGGGAGGAAACTAGGAAGGTGAGAGACCTTATCAAACAGCTTACGCCGGACGAAGCAAGTGGATGCTGCAACTTGCAAACTTCTTTGGACTCAGTTTAGGTGGAAGATTATCCTTTCCCTTTTTTTTTTTTTCCTTTTTTTTCATTTCTTTTGTTCTTGTTGCCATTTTAATAATATAGTCTCATATAGTACAAAGGTTGTTGCATCGCGACTTTGTAATTTTTTTTCTTTAAATATATCAGCCACATGGGTATGATACTCTGCATCATCAAGTTTCATGTATATATAATATACTCGAATTTGTATATGCTTAATTACTATTACTTTAACAGGATATTAATTGTGTAAGTTGAGTGTTAATATATATATGCTTAATTAATATATATATGAATAATTGATATAATTTGTTTTTTTATTGTTCTTGATATGAATATTTCCAAGGAACGACCTTACTTATAAATATAATTTTGTTAAAAAATTTGACCAAAAAAAGATAAAACCATTGAACAATTTTATCTTGCGTAATGATATTTTAGACTTGGTTCATGTACGATGAATGAAACCATTAATTAGTTAAAAAAAAAAAAAAAAAAGAAGTCTTGAAATAGTTAGTTAATAACAGTCGACATATAATTAATACTAAAATGTGTGTGTAGTATTTGTCAATTATAAACAAGTTTTCTCACAGGTCTACTAAATGATTCGATTTCTCACTATTATTCCTTTGAAAGTTTCAAAAGAAGAGGCTATTTGAGAAACTTCTCTTGCAGATAATAACTACAACAAACTTCACTGACCACTTTGGCTCTGTTCTGTTACCATTTTGCTCTTTTAATAGTTGCTTAATATTTTATCGTAGTAATCTCAAAATATCAACACAATACTTTTTGGTAGTGCAAATATTTTTCCAAAAATTCCCATACTTATCCACCTCCATAGACCATAGTCCATTATATAGTGTTTAACGATTTCATGAATTTATTCAATTCTACTGTTAAGCACATTATGCGGTGTAGTTTTTATACTGATCAACTGCGAAGTAATAGCTGAATTCAATTAGTAAACCCATGGATCAAATTCAAAGGCATAGATTAACTTTTCATCGTGAGCTTAAAAACTGAGAGATCCGGGGAAAGATTGATAATAATTTTCCCTTTCAACAATTTCAAATATAAGCGCATTACGGCCCATCGTGAGACACATCAAGGCCCATAAAGCTTCACAGATGTGTATTCTTCTTCTTGTATTAATCAATCACATAAGAAAAATTAAAGAACAAACGATGTATATTCCTCTTGTGGTAAAATAATATATCACATAAAAACCTAAAGAACAAAGAGAAGAAGAGTAACAAACTAAAAGTATTATCTTATTGTGTATCAGTTTCTCAATATATACAGTTCACCGTTTAGAAAAAGATGGGAGTATCATTGTCTTCTGAGATTCTCTATAGCACTAAAACTCAAATAGAAAATCAACAGTCATGATGGGATTAAGGCAAATAACAAACCCAAAAGGCTTCAAATTGTCTTAGTTCTCCAGATCCAAGAAAGACAAGTCGAAAAACTCATGACCATCCTGTGCCTCCAGCTGAAGCGGAGATAATCCGTAACCAGAGTCAAGGCTTTCCAGTGGATAGAACCCACCTTGTTTCCTCTCAGGCTCGGACAATCCATTGGCAGCATTGTTTCCCAGATACTGGTCCTGGTTCAAGCCTGTAAACAGATCCCCATTTGTGTCATTTAGTAGTAGCTCATCAACATTGATCCAGTCAGAAGAATCCCAGTTACTAGTATCCAGATCATTGGGCCAACCATAGTCAGAAACAGAGAGCGAATCCGGACAGGTTTCTACAATGTATTGCTCTTTTTGTTTCTCTTTCTCTTTCATAATATCATTCAAGTAGCTCTCTTCAAACTCGCTTAGCCAATCTTTCTCTTCCTTAACATCATTCTTCATCTCTTCCACACCGTTCTCCAACCGGTACATTGGCTTAGCTTCATCGAGAAAGGGTTTAGATTCGCAATCCGCATCCTCTGTTTTCACATGAACACCACCAGGAGTCTCAACCGTACACACCTCAGACTGACTCGATGTACTTGTCAAATCAGACCCATCAGAGCGAGGGAAATTAAGACGAGCCAAAGGACCATACATAGCTGTAGCAGCCTCATCATAAGCAGAAGCAGCTTCTTCAGCAGTAGGGAAAGTACCAAGCCAAAGCCTGCTACCACGATTGGGCTCTCTAATCTCAGCAACCCATTTACCCCAAATCCTTTGCCTAACTCCTCTAAAACTACATCGACTATTCTCAGGTCCTCCTTTACCTTTCATACAACCCTTCTTTGACCCTTTCGCTGGTACTTTACGTTTCTTTGTAGAAGCTTCTTCTACATTCTCATTGTACTCTTTCCATCTCTTTAACCTCTCGGCCACTGTACTACCATCACGCCTACTTCTAGATTTCCTCTTTTTAGATGTATCCAGTTGGATTTGGTTTAGGTCTCCACTCTGATCATAAACTGCCATCTTTTCCCAGTAACAACACAATCTACAAAAAAAATAACACTTTTGCATCAGAACACACAATTCTAACTGTATATATGAGTCAAGTTACCAAATTCCTTGCTACCCAGAAAGTTCTTCAATGTCTTCAATTAAGAATTTATACAATTTACTACCAATTTAAGCTTTCCAGTAATAGGAGAAATGGAAAAACTAACAAGTACGAAAAAATTTCCAATTTTGCGGAAAAACAAAATAGAAACCCTAGAATTACCAATTGACCTCACAGAAAAAAGCCCTCTTTGAAATCAGAAAAGGAAAAAAAATCAAAGAAATCGATCATAAGTTTGAAAAGAACATACCTACTGGAGACGCGATTTCAGAACTCAATGTTTTGATTAAAATCAAATTCTCTTCCTCTGTTGTGATAAATTGCTTTTGTGTTTGATGAACTTGAGCTTCTTCTTCTGGGTAGCTTTTTTTTGTTTCGCGTATTCTCTAGTGCTCTCGTTTTCTCTTTTATCAGAAAGCTTTAGCTGAAACCAAAATATCTAAGGAAGACAAGTATCTATGAACATATATATAGCCTTCTCTGGATAATTCTAATATTATTTTATTTTTCTGCGCGAGATATACGTGACGTGTCAGTTTTTTATTGCATATAAGGGCTTAGACGCTCGTCTCCAATTGACGAGTGTCCCGAATCTTCTCGAACCACCCGAAACGCGCTGTTGATACGGAAAAGTAAATTTTAAACCCTTTTTTAAAAAGAGTTGTAGATAAGATCATAAGAACTGCATTATTTTTATTATTAAATTTTGTAAATATCTTTATTTTTTATTATTAAATACTGACGACACCAGAGTATTTTCGCATCTGCTCTCCTCCTTACTTGGCTCTGCTCTTCTTGATTTTTCTCATTTTTGCCACCTCGATAAACTTATTTTTCAAATTTTTCGGTGTTAAATTTTTATTAACATTAGAATTAGGCATAACATTATTTTTAAATTATTAAACCGGTAACTGGATGCTGTAGTCCGCATTTTTCAATTGCTTTTACTATTAACAGTTGCCTGTTGCTTTCTCGAGTTTTTACAATTATTTTCCATAACATTTTTTATGAAAAGTTTTATCTATGATGGTTTCTTTAAAAGATACTCCCAAGTTTTTTTTTTTTTTTTTTAAATCAACGGTTTCCAGTCTACATAGAATAGCGGCTGTCAGAAATAAAGTTTGGTGCTAATTGTTAATACAAGTTGCATTAGTTAGTCTATCAAAAAGTCACTAAACATAGAATATTATTGGCGAAAGAGAAGAGCATTAAGTATTGTTGTACAAGAGACGTGTCAATTGGTGAAGCTCAAACTTGGGTGGCTTAACATCGACCAGAGAGGATGATGGTCCATAATATAATATAGTTGCAAGTTGTAAGCAGGCACCTAGCAACATTAGCCTTTGCATGTGCCTCATGTGTCCTTTCGATACCGTGGCCACTTCACGGGCTACGTGTCTTTTACGCCATCGCTAACGTAAGACTACGCATTTGCCTACGTAATATAAGCCTGTGGGCCTTATAATCACTCGTCATGCATTTTTCAAACTCCATTTTAAGGCCCATTATTTCGTTTCTCATGATATCTAAGTGATTTCGTCTCTTGAAGCCGGTTAAGCTGAAAAAACCCATTAATGTATCATCAAGCTGATTTTTTTTGTGTTGCATTAAGCTCAAAATCAATTAATAAAATTTTGAATTTTCTTATAACTCCAAGAATCGGTAAGACAGAAACAATATGGACTCTATGGTCGACATTGAACACATACATCCATTTTTATCTACGCAAACGGAAACGACATTTATCTTCCACGAATAGATTTAACCCAATACAATACCAAAATCTGAATTATTCTTCTATTGAAACTAGCAAACAGGTAGATCGTGAGGAGGAGCTTCAAGAGTCTCCAAAACTCCGACACCATTATCAACCAAGAACGCCATAGCCAGACCCCACTTGATATGAACATCTAAGTGACAATGCATCAACCAAACCCCTGTTTCATCACCAAAAATATTAAAACATTATTTTCCCAAATCAAATGTAAACTATTAATACATATATATTCGATAATGGATTTTATTTGTTAAGTACCTGGATTATCCGCCACGAATCTGATAACAGCCCATCCATTAACAGGAACAGCCACAGTGTTTCTAAGGGGAGGATCAACAAGGTTAAACTTAGAAGTATGTTTCTTGGGATCAAAGTTACCAAACCCTTCACCAACTATGTAGAAATCGTAACCGTGAAGATGAATCGGGTGATTCTCAGACGTTACAATGTTGGTGTCCTGTAAAACAACCTGAACTCTCGATCCATACTCTAGTTTATACAGTTTAGTACCTTTAACCGGCTGAAACAGAGCCCTGCTTATGTTATTTCCGGTATAATCGAATTTAACCGGCGGTTTAGCTGGAAAGTCAGTGGTGAAAACGCCGGGAATACCATTTGAATGTGCTTGCAATAGCGAGAAATTTGACGGCAGAACAAACGAAACGTTGTTCATCGAGGCGGTAAACCGGGTTCCGTTTAAGCCTTGGCACCGGCTTTTAGGGAATCTCTTGGGACAATTATCGAGACCTAAACCGATGGTGAAGAACAAATCATCATCGATTGTTTTTGGTACGACGACGTTACGGAGAGATTTGAACTTTCTGGAGAATGACGTCACGGTGTTGGTGTCGTTGTATGCAGGCAAAGACGGCATGACTGGTGGAGAAGTTGTTGTCGTTTTTTTGTATTGGAGAATGGCTGTTGTTGTGGTGTTATCAAACGGTGCGTTTTGGGCGCTTTGGTAAGCTCTTGCTGCTATGTAATAGCGTTTGGGCGGTTGGTCGGCGGTTAGAAGTACGTCAGTGGTTTGGCCCGGACCTAACATAAGGACCTTTGTGGTGAATGGTTTGAGGTAAGATGCGTCGGCTCCAACCACTGTGAGCTTGTGATTAGCCACCGTAAAAAACAGCGGTTGGTTTAAAGCTGCGTTGATCACTCGTAGGAGACTTGTTCCCCCTGAATTTATCGGTACTACAACAGTCTCTGCATTTTACAAAATATTTCTAAACTTTAATATATCAAATACGTAATAAAATTAAAGTTATATTATATAGTTTGTTTTTGTTTACCTTTGGTTGAGCAATTATAGAGATCACCCGGCTGACCATTGATGGTATAAGCGTCGGATATATTCGGAGCAGCTCCGGTTCGAGTCGCTTGGTTCATTACATCAACTGGATTTGCATTCCACCATTCCCCTGATAAAAAAGAAAATAGCCAATCAAAATCTCGGAACTTTTTTAAAAAATTTTGATTAAATTTGTAGATAAAGTAGGGAAAATATTCCGGTATGGTGTAATACCGAGCACGAGGGCGGTTTGGCGATCCGGTTTAGGGAAAGGAAAAGAGGAACCAGGGGATGGGTGGATGATGAGTGCCCCGTAGACGGTGGCTCGTAGCCAGGAGCTGTGAGCGTGCCACCACAATGTCCCTTCTTGGCCTTGGATAGTGAAACGGTACGTGTAGCTATTTCCGGGTCGGATCGGGCATTGGGTCACGAATTCAGGCCCATCTGCCCATCCAGTTCTTATCTGCCTCACTCCATGCCTGTTATACATTAATTTGATATGCAGACACAAAATGCTTAATAATTTGATTTATTCTGTTTAATTTTTTTTATTCGTATATATCGATTTTTATTACGACTCATTTTATATCTTTTCGATTTGGAAATTTTTGGAGTTGATTAAAATCTGTGTTATGTTTCAAAAAGTAATTTGATGTATAGTTTTGGATGTAATGTAATGTACCAATGAATGGTGATATTGTAACGGGCACGGTTATGGACTTTGACTTCAAGAGTATCGCCGTTGTTGACTTCGAGTGTGGGGCCCGGAAACATTCCGTTGACCGTGATGGCGTTACGGGTCTTGCACAGCCTCTTCACCGGCGTCTCTTGTATCTAAATGATTACACACACACACACAAATATAAGTCAATTAAATGTTATGGATGTAATTATGTGTTAATGAATATGGACATGCAATTTTTTTATTGAGGACGTACGACGAAATCATGGTGTTGGACTTTGGCGATAATCGATGAAGCCGAGAGAAGGGAACAAAAAAACAGTAAGAAAGAGAATGTGTGAACGGTCGTCATCGTGTGTGTTTAAGCTTTGAGCTTTTAAATTGAGATTAATGTCTATGAGGTGATTAAGAGAAATATGAGAGGAGGGTTTGAGAGATTTATGAAGACTTGAAGAGGGAAAGATCCCTTTTATAGTGAAATTAAATGGGAGTTGTTTACTAGATAATTTAGGGTTTGGAAGAATTAGGTGGTGATTATTCAGAAGAAAATTAAAATTACCGGTCACCAACATATTTAAGTGTCTTTATCAGTTCGTTGGCTATGTTTTCTTTTGCCTCCTTTCACACTTCTCATCGAAAACCATGGTTTAGTTTTCTTCTATTTTAAGAGTTATTCAACCTCAAAAGTGTTGGCAGAAAATATATGTTAATTAACATAGGATCATGATTCATGATAACATTTTCCAAAAAATATGATGTAAGTTCAGAAATAAATTATACACTTAACCTTCAAATGACTCGAGCGCCAAATAATATCCCTCCTCTAAGGTTTATTTTAGTTTATATTTTATTTTTTAAATTAACCCTTGAAAACATAATTAGTTTTTTGGATACTTTATATATTGCGTAATCATGTTTTGCAAACTTAATATTTTAACGCCAAAGTTTTAATTTTAAACATGAAAGAGGGTTAAGTAAACTTTTTTGCTCCCTAAGAAATTGAGAAGAAAAATTGAGACATTGAAAGGGAGCAAAGACTTAGTTGAGGTAAGTAGTTGCACCGAACACTTAGCATAATTTCAACAAAGTTTAGTTGAATAGAACTCAAGTCATTTCATCTCACGTCTGGTGCTTGTGTCTCAAGCTTCTTCCTTAAATCCCAAGTTTCTCTGTCACCAAATAAAAATATCACTAATCACCAATTTGGCAATTTGATACCAAGGTCACATGTATATTAATCATTTAATTGTGTATAACCAGATTAATCATTTAGTTTATTATTTCTTCTATTGGCAGTCCAAACTCCAAAATGGGATAAATAATTTGTATATTCGTGTTAGACAAATGACAAAATAATTTAACAAATATTAGTTGTTTATAAGAAAATTAGTATATATATAGGCCTAAAAAACACCATTGATTTCTTTTAATAGGATTGTTGAGTCAAGACTCAGATCTCAACGCTAAAATTGATATTCGAATACGAACAAAAACTGGATGCTAATGTCAAAATTGAACATTGAACTCAAATGGCATATTCAGATAAACGAATGAATGGTTCATATGAGTCTAACAATCTCATGATTTCCTTTGTTTGTATCTTAACAAACATAGCATATGCACTCCATTAGAGTGTAACGTTCAAACAATAAACTAACTGTCAATAATAAAGTAACCTTTTTCTCTTGAAGTAATTCGCATCTTTCATCATGCAATTTAACTAACATTCACGATAAAACTTCTGTGCTACGTTACTCTTTTGTGTCGATATTATCATCCCACTTGTCATTTTCCATAACTATAAAACAATGTATTTACCCGAGATTGGTGATAATAGCCGGTGTGACACTGACATTTTTGGTCGGACACTTGAGAAACACAACTTATTGGAGAAGAATTCTGATGTAAAGTTAATTCGTTTGTCTAAGCTCAAAATTAAATTCAGAAACCAACTTATCAACATTTCATAACGGAATCTCAGAAAAACCACTTGAATCACCTCTGTTTTTGTTTATAGTAAAAGCAAGGTAAGTAATCTCAAAGCTAATAGTAATCTGACATTCGATGATTTTGTCACACACCTAACGCCATCGAAAGCCAAATCTATGGATGTCACAAGCAAAAGAGTGAAGATCAGAGAGTAATAATGTGACAACTGTTGAATCAATTACATGTTTGAATCATTTCTAACAATGTAGGTCAAAAAAATCATAATCTTAATTCCTCAACTTAAAACCAACAAAGATCAAATCTATATATTCCCTTCGATTAATTTCCAGAAAAAAAGATAATAAGCAATCATTTAAATTGCGTTTGGTTGCGTTAGCGAAATCAGACACGACCTGACACAGGAGTCGAGGCGGCGGCAACTGCGGCGGAGGTGGCGGCTCCGCTGAGGAAAGACAGTAATCCGGTGTTGGCAGGTTCCTGATCGTCCAAGAAAAGATCCTCCGGAACTCTAAAGGCGCCGTGTAAGCATACGATTCCGAAACCGATCATCAAAGCAGAGGTCATTAAAGATCCGACGCTGGTCAAGAAGACAACGACGATTGTCAAGAGAACCAAAATTACAAGCGTCTCGAGATCTGAGAACGTACGGCCGAGAATGACAAGCGGCTGATCGGACTGACGGAAAAGGTAGAGGAAGATCCACGCGCAGAAGAGGCATAGGAGAACGAGAAGAGTTAAAGGATGGGAGAGGAGCGAGAGCGCGAGCACCAAGGAGACGATCGTCACGTAGTTTACCTTGAAGTAAGGGATATTTCTCCGGATCCGAGAATACGCATCGGATAGAGAATCCGGCCGAGAAATCGCGCTCCGATCTACGAGCTCTAACCACGGCCGTCGCTGCGATAGGCTTTGGCGGATCGACGCTGAGAGACGAGAGAGGAATGTGCGAAACGGCGATGTAGCGACGGTTTGTTGAGATTGGGAACCACCGGGATGGTCTGAGATCGGTAACGTTGGAGGATTAGCCATCGCACGGCTGCGCGTGGGGAACGAAGAAGGCGCGTATGATTTACGGGTTAATTGATTTCTTCTGAAGCAACTCGTGTCCGTGTTAACGTCAGGATATGATGTAAGCACCCTCCAAATGCAGCAATCTACACCGTCCACGTGGACTAATTCGATAGTTTAAAGATAAGGGCCCATCGACTATTTAGTGGGCTTACATGGGGTTGAACTTATAAGCCTGCGTAAATAAGAAATACTTATTGAAAGGAATTTAAAAATTTAAACGGCGGCGTTTTTGTGGCTGATACGCTGTAAATTATATAGCCCGGCTTGAAAGGTCTTCTTCTCCGAATAGAAAATTGATCGAGGAAGAAGAAGAAGAAGAAAATGGGAAAGCAGCCGGTGAAATTGAAGGCGGTGGTTTACGCGTTGTCGCCGTTTCAGCAGAAGATCATGCCAGGTCTATGGAAGGATCTGCCGGAGAAGATCCACCACAAGGTCTCTGAGAATTGGATCAGTACTATTCTTCTCCTCGCTCCCGTCGTCGGAACCTACTCGTACGCTATCTCTTTCCTCATATCTAGTCAATTAGCGATCCGATTTGATGGATGTATCGTGTGGAAACTTTCGATCTGATGATTGTGATGTTCTTCAATCTGATTGTTAGGCAATATGTGTAGATTCTATTGGTTCGTTGTAGTTTAATGGGATATGACGACACAGTTGGTTTTAGAGTTATTGACTCGTGACATTGAACAAATAATCTTGGAATCGAAGATTCGAATTGATAGAAATAGATAGCTTTGACTGATGATAATAGCAATAGGTTCATTCAATATACAAAACCCTTTTTTTGTTACTTGTGAGTTCGGATTGTTGAATCAAGTGTTGAGCTTGTTGAAACAGATGAGTTTATGTGATGAACCAAAATGGTTCTTGGAATTTAGATATTGGTTTTAAGGGATTGAATGGTGCTTAGTTGCTTGATATCTTTGGTTATCAATACTCTCATAGAAATTAGCCATGATATTTTTTTCAGTAAACAATCAATTACTATTGTGGAAAGAAACTTTGTTTGTGTGATATGCATATTGTAACGTTGGCACTCAGTTTATATACTCTCTCAATCATTATTCAGGTATGCTCAATACTACAGAGAACAAGAGAAGCTGGAGCACAGGTTCTAAAAGCATGGAGATATCCTGATTCGACATGAATCCAATTCTTTCTTCATTTTTCATTCTTCAAAGTGTGGCCAATAGATAGTTTGTTA
Organism: Barbarea vulgaris; assembly: GCA_963667165.1. Taxonomy (NCBI): domain Eukaryota; kingdom Viridiplantae; phylum Streptophyta; class Magnoliopsida; order Brassicales; family Brassicaceae; genus Barbarea; species Barbarea vulgaris. The sequence goes on from OY763891.1 coordinate 26,015,072, forward strand.
TTGTTCACTCGAAATAGAAGCGGAAATTTTGCTTCCTTTTTTCTTTTGTTGAATAAATTTTTGGATTTGATGAATAACAACACCCTGAAGGTTTGATATCTATATCCAGAATGCAAATGGTGAAGAACGATTTATAGTCTAAATCGGATTTTATTATCGAGCATTCGAAATCCTCATGAATTCTGTACCAAACCCCAAATGCATAAGAACAATGGCCAAAACTGAGCATGCATACTTAATAACAGGAACTACCAATCTGAAGAAAGTAGGAAAACCCTAGTTCGCAAAGAGGGTTTGATTGTCTTGGTCCCATTTAACAGCAGCTTTCCTCACCTTCTGAAGAACCTTGACCACCTGTTCCTCTGTTACATTCCCTGTGACTATCACTTTGTTGAGCTTTGGGTCCACATCGTATGTCTCTATGTCTGTAATTTTCATCATGTATTATTATTTCTTAACCATAACAGTACAAGGTATACTTGATTTTAAAAGAACAAAGTTTTTAGGAAAAAGATTACACAACTGTCTGTTACCTTCTATTTTCTTAATGGCTTTCAGTATTTTTCTGATACATTCGTCGCAATGCAAATTCACTTTCAGCTCCACAACCTGTCGATCGAGAATCTTATGTCATTTTGGTTATTATTAATTCTTAATACAGTGAGGCATAATTTGAAACAACAATCTTAATTTTGTTGTTTATTTTCTTGCTAACGGTGCAATTGTAAAAGCTAGATGAAAAAAAGCAAATCAGTGTACAAGATCTCTCACTTACATTAGCCATCACGGAAACTCTTGTGGAATAAGAGCGACTTTGTTTCTTTTAATATCTTGGTAACTCGCTTCTTCGTGACACTATTGATATTGTAGAGAGGCAGAGAGAAAACAGAGTATGTGTAAAAAGGTGTAGCTGTGGAGAAACTAGAAGGTGATTCAACATATATATATATATATATAAATATATGATTTAGTGTTATGAAACGACAAAAAGAGAAGAAGAAGAAGAATGGGATGCTTTGCGTAAAGGATGGAAAATTTGTTAATAAAAAAATCTCACTGGCCTCCACTCACAAGAAAGTGGTTTGAGCTTGCCGCGTTTGATAATAGGACCGAAGTAATTTTCTTTTCCTTCATTTTCTACAACCGTTCGTTTAATATATTCACCTTATTCAATCTCCTTTTGCTAAAGACTGAAAAGGACATTTATATTACCATATTCAAACCATCTGTGTCAGACGTACCTATTGCTATTGGCTATTTGGTTACACCCTATTCCAGATTTTGCCAATTTACAATCATACTTTTTTTTGTTTTGGCTTCCGTTCAGACTATCATGATCAAACCAGTTTATTTCCACGAGTTAAAGGCAGTGCTGCGGCTTTATTTTGTATTATTAACTAGTGAGATCATGTTAATGGAGTGACAAAAAAAAAGAGATCATGTTAATTACAGATGGCGATCAAATGTAGTAAACACATCAAACGCAAACTTAAATGAATGATATATCTGCCTTTTAGAGATTTTTCCTTTTTTTTTCCTCGTAAGAAAGATGATATAACAAGTCATTTTTCCCAAAAAAAAATGCATACCTTAATGGTAGAAATTACAGCGTTCGAAGCATGGATCCATCCTACGTTTTTCTTTATACAGTAGAATATTATGTGAATCTTGGAAAATACAATTAGTGTTTTCAATGAATATGATTCATCTCTCTCCATAGAGAGATGCAAACATTTGTCCCAATTTTAATTTAACTTTTTCATTCCATTCAGACACATAAATCAACTGCACATGATCCTAGAAACAGGAGTGTAGATTCCTTGGGGGAAGAAATATGGAGTGATCTAATTGATTCTTTGCAAACAAGAAACTTAACATTGATTCTACTTTTATTGACAAAGAACTACTAGGAAATGCAATAATTTGAGCCACAGTTAAATAAATTCACTGCGTGGTAATAACTTGATCCATTTTTTTGACCATTGGAATGTTACAAAAGCTTCAAATTTTGAATATAGCAAGTAGATTAACCAAAGGAGTGAGAAACTAACAAATCAAAGTCACCTTAAGACAATTCCCCGATACAAACATTCAACAGGTCATCCATCATTCTTTCTTATCATTGGAATCTGAATCGCTTGCATTATAACCTGAAACTCGAACAACCCCAAATAAACACACAATGAATAAAGATTCAATTAGAGATGCCAACAAGTCTATTACCTGGAGGCTTATCGCTCACTTGCCAAGCTGATGATCGAGTTCTTGAAGCTTTGTTAATCCAAGCACGACCCTTTACGGATCAAAATCACCACACAAACATAAATTCTAAATCAGAGCCAACCACACATTTCAAGATTCCTAATTAACTACCAATCCCAAAGAAGCCATCTTATAATCACATCAAACCCTAATACAATGTACATAAGGATATGAAACACACAAATCTTTAATATCAACTCTAGTAGATAAATTAGCCACCAAGAACCAAGGAATCGCTGAGAATTGCAAGAAACCCACAAAAATTTGACAGAAACTGAATCGGAAATTTCAAGAAAAAGTGAACCTTGTGTTCGTCTTTGGGGATTCCATAGCCGCTGCAATACATCTGGCCAACCAAAACCTGCATACCAACGTCGCCGGATTTGGCCTCTTTGAGCGTATCCTGGAACCAGCGTCTCACGCAATCTTCAACGACCTGAGCAAGCGGAACCCGATTAGGATCCGAACCCGGAGCGGGATTCGAACCCGAGTGCGATCCCGCTTTCTCCAGCTTAACCAAATGAGAGTAATCGACCTGTGTCTCTCTCGTCTTCTTGATGAAGACTTTGTTTCGAGGAGTGGGTCTGTGGGGTCTGCTTGGATTCTCGGAAGAGAGTTTTATGGCGAATTCTGCGAATCTGACCGTACTTACGATCGATTTTCCCATTCAACAAAGTAGGGTTTGCAATTTTTGGTTAGACAAAGTAGCAATTATTTAATTTCTTTTTTTTTTCTTTCTTTTTTTTTCTCTTCTCTATTCTTTTTAAAATATTTAGCAAAATAAAATAAAAATTACCTACTTATGGCGACAAATTTGGAGAACTAATATTTCTTTTATTCAATAATTATTTTGATCATTTTTTTTGAACTATTAATTTTGATAATCGTTTGATTATCATATTAAATTAATCATTAATACAAAAAAATTTCATCATTAAGAAAATATTAGCATAAAGATAAACTTTTGTTGAAAGAAATTTTTTTAAAAAAAAATCAAAACACAACGCTCTCTAAACCAACCTCAGATGGTGCCGAGAGCCATCTTATTCGAGATCATGTGGATTAGAGGAAGAATGAAAAATCAATGACTTTTATGAAATCGATGAGAGCATATCGTCGACAAAGGTGATATCTGGTTTGAAGACGGTTCAAGATCTATGGTAAAAAATGCTCTTGAAAATCTTGATATGTTTTGGTTTTGTTTTCAAAATTTTCGTTGGAATTCAAAGTTATTCATTTTTCATTCCACAATTAATGATGACAAAAGGAGATAGAGACAAATAAAATAAAACGAAGCAAAGAGCCGTTTTAGTATAAACATTTCTATTAATTTGGAGATGAAAAAATTACATACGCAAACATTTATAGAGATGTTCAAGTATTAGAGAATCGTCGAAGAATAACTCATATAATTGAAATTGATCATAAATGTTATTGTTAATAAGTTTAGTATCAAATCAATCTCAGATCAACTCAAATGATAAATCTAATACTTTTTCTCGTATTTTAAGCAACAGTCGCATCCGACTTAACAACTGTTTTTTCAAGTGCCTTTATGATCTTATAATATACTCGAGAGAATGATGCAAAAGAGAACCACTAGTATGCCACAAAGCAGCAGAAGATCTATATGATTCCCAGTCATAACCAACAGAGTGATTAGTCCTATAATGACACACCGCAACTGATATGATCAAAAGTTGTTTTTTCTTAAAGAAACAAAGTAAAATTCAATTAGAAAATTGTATTATAAGAAATATTCAATGAGCACGTTTATTCTAATCGTGCCACGTTTATTCCGAGTAATAAAACTAATAATTTCTTGGGCAATTCTCAAAAATAGCACAAAATGAAGTTTTTGTGACATTTTTAGCTCAAATTTTTTTTTAAGACATAATTAGCATTTTTATTAAAGGGTAATCCTAACCTCATATTTTTAAGGTTTAGGATTTAGGGTTTAGGGTTTTCTAAACCCTAAACCCTAAACCCTAAACCCTAAATTGTACCCCCTACCCCCTAAAAACTATACCCTAAATTCTAATATAGTCAACCCAAACCAAAAAAATTAAATTATGAACTTCATAAAATGCTATTTTTGTACTAAATAAAAATGTGAGCTATTTTTGGAACAAAAACTTGTTTTGGTGCTATTTGAGGGAATTTCTCTAATTTCTTCTTGGATAATGCCACGCTTATCACAACCAAATCAAAAACACTAATACAATCTGTTTTATTATTGAAAACCATTTATCTTTTATTTTCTCATCGTTTTTCAAGTTAGTTAACTTGCATAAACTCCAAAACAAAACAAAAAACGAATTTAAACTTTAATTCCATTTAAATGTAGATGTACCTGAACAGTATAAACGGATGCACAGTAGATATGGTTTTACATTGTTTAATATCTTTCTAAACCCAAAAAAATCAAAACAAAACTTTGATTTAAAACTGTTAGTTGTAAGTTCTAACTAGCTTCTCTGTGTATGAATGGAGGAGAAGGTGCACTTAGAGCTTCATCACTTTTATCTCCCAAGCAAGTTTCATCTTTCAGTCTGCTCGGGCTAAGGGAAGAGCTAGCTATTGCCGTGGTCATCTTGTTAGGCGAACAACTCGGATCAAACACATCGTCTTCACGAGGCAATGAAGATACCAAAACATCATCATCAACCTTACTATTTTCTTCTCTTCTTTTGCAGAATTTATCCTCCACTATTTCATAAGAATTTGCAGTCCGGACTTCTTGAGCTAAAGAGCACCAACAACAAAATAACCATAGTGTACAATCAGCAATAGCGGGTCTCCCACAACAGAAGTTATAACTCGGCAACTTGAATCTTTTCCTCATCTGTATTCTCCAAAAACCACCGTAGAGCAAACCAAATAAGCAAAGCACAATCCCGGTGAATCCAAGTGCTTCCCTTACCATCTCGTTATCTATGTTTATAGCAGCCAAGTTGAATATAAAGAAAGGAGCCAAACAGAAGAGAATAAAAGTTGCAATGTGCACATACATGTTCCCAAACCCAATCCTCTCCATGTTCCAACCAAACACACAGAAAGTGCAGAACAGAGAGAGATAAGCCAATGAGATATCTTCCCATATATCAAGAACTCCACCACTCCATTCAGGATTACTCACAGGAACCTTGTCTACATCTGTAGAAGCAAATGAATATCTCCTTTCGAGAGATGACTTGCGATTATTAACCGATCCTTCTTCCACGGGCTGCACTTGATTCTCCTCATCTCCTTGAGGATCATAATCTTTCCCAAGTGGGCTAAGAATAGTGTACAAACCCGCAGCCGCAGGAGCTGCTATTGCAATAGATATGCATATAGCTACACCAATGGCGGGTCTCTCGGATCTTCTATACCCTAAGTTAAGACCGCAAAGCCCATACTGAGCAAAACAGTTCAAGTGAAGCAAAAGAACAACAACCATCATGTGGATCCATTCGTTTGGCTTGTAAGTCCCCTTCTCGCAGTAGATCTTCCTAAGCGTAGTAATATCATCTTGCTTCCATCTACAGAGAAGCACAAGGTGATAAAACCGTTTCGGATGTTGATACAGACACATCAGAGTAAACAACGCGTTGAGGATTTGATTGTTAACTTCAAACCAGACATCTCTCTGTGATTTCTTGGGCAAAAGACTATTCAACATACCTGTCATAACCATGAATAGAATCGCACCAGAGACAGCAACCACAAAGATCCACAAGAAAAGAGCCATGTTAAACGGGTTTCTAAGCCATTCCTTACCCATTTTCATCAAGCAAGCCCATTCGATTTTCCGGGAAAACATCACACTGATTCTTTCCCGGAAATTGTGGTTGCTTGAGCTGTTAACTGACCGTGAAACCTCATCTCTTTCCTCAGTCATTCTCTTGAATCTAGCAGAAGCAGAACCGAATTTCAAAAGCTTGAGCTTACTAGAAGCATCAGGCAACGAACTCTCAGACTTATGAGATGTAGAGAGACCAGGAGGACATGAAACTGAATCCCTAGCTTTTTCACAACTACCATTAGATGATCCCTCAATCTTACCATTTGAAGCCATTTTGTCTTGCCAGGAAAAAGAAAAGTAAAAGCAAATCCTTTGCCGAGAAAAAGCTAGTCAAAGACATGTGCTTGGAAGCTTAGACATTGCTGGCGAAAGTATGAAAACCCGTAAAGCAGAGAAATATGAAAACGATTCATATGAGAAGATTCCACTTGCGAACATATTCAAAACGAACAAAGTCTTCAACTTTGACAAAAGAAGATTGAAAAAAAGGGGGTAAAACCTTGATTTTGACGAACTTGAATTCGAAACTTTCTGGAGCGAATTACATGCCCAGGATTGGAATTGGCTACAATTACAGAGAAACCCAGAACGAAAGAGACGACCTTGGGTCGAATTTAAAGGAGAATCTCACAGGGACATAGATATCAGATATGGGTTTGAAGAAGGATCAATCAAAGCAAGAGATGGTGCTGTGACATCGAAAATATAAAAATTCAGGATCCAAGGTTTTAGGGGTGAAGAGCGTTTCCCACTCGGGCCACTCCTGCATCCTCAAAACAGTTAATACACACCACTAGGTCAGGCCACGTCACCACCATATTATTAAAATATCTGTCATATAAAAATTATTTTTCTATTTTGTCATAAAAATTGATGACTACAAGTTATCTGACAAATGGATATATACGTTTGTTCGTTTGTCCAAAAAAAAAAAAAAAGGATATACGTTAGTTCGTTTATTGTCGGTACCACGTTATAAGTTATGTTTTTTGTTTTGTTTGATAAAACGTTATAGGTTATGTTTGAATAATATACGTGTTTGAAGTGTCGGTACCACGTTATAAGTTATGTTTTTGTTTTTTTTTTTTGTGATAAAACGTTATAAGTTATGTTTGAATAATATACGTGTTTGAAGCAAATATTAAAACATTTCAAAATAGTTAGATGTGTTTTCAAAACGTAAAAGTTAAAATTCCGGAAAATAGCTCAATTCGCACAAAACAGTTATAAAGTCAAAGATCTATCTCCTTTCCATTTGGTTTCGAGACTTTGTTCCTCTGTCCAAGTTTATTAGTAGATTATCACTAACTTGTGCATGTTGTTGGCAAAATGGCAATTCCTTAAACGTACATAAGTGTAGTTTTAATTGTATGTTTCTTTATACTTCAAACCAAGACAGGTAAATAAACTTGTAAAAATTGAAACAGTTTTTTTTTTTTTTTTTTTTTTGTCACTCTAAATTGAAACTGTTTTCATTTGTTCATTTTATGGAAGAGTTTAGTCCACAAGACATAAAAAAAAAGGAGACCCATATTAATTAGGCCCAGAGGTTCAAAAATTAGACCCGACCCATTATTGAATGATTCGAAAGTTCAGCAAGGAGATTAGGAGAAGCGTCTTGATTTTTGTTAAGGAAACTCCAGTTTCAAACCTCCCTCCCACAGTAATGTTGTACACGAGTCAGTAATAACAATGTTAAATTTTCTTTAGGAATATCAAGAATGAATTCTTTTTTACAATTCACACTCAGACAATTCTCAGTAGTATTTAGTCGTTGCATCTTATATGGTTTTTTTTTGTTATTGTTGTCAATAACATTAACATGCATTTATATTTATAAATGTTTGAATTCCACACAATACCAACTAGCACAAACCATTCTTAAGTACACGTTTTGATCACATTTTTTTGTATTGTTTGATTGTGTAAAAAGTTATAACAACTTGGTAACACCATTTTTGATATACTTCCAACAGCTGTAGCGACGAAAAATGTCCATTTTTCATAAATATCATATCTCAAAATCCTTGAAAATAGCTAGTAAAATATTTCTTAGTGGCCACTTGGTTAATTTTGGTAGAGCATACTTCTAATTTTGAAATCGACCAGTAAAAGGTTTACAACTCTTTTGTGGCATTCACACTTTGATTTGGCCCCACACAATATGTATTTGACTAATACAATGTGGTTGCTATTAATAGATAAGATCATAAGAATAACCATCAATACTCTCTGTCAGTAACACCAGCTTTTGGGGAAGTTTCATATTTTACTCTACCCACCCCACCAAAAGTGTTTTATCTTGGATCGTCCCACCGAAGTGTTTAATTATGGTAAAGTTATATAAAAATAATATGTATGTACCAAAGAATCTGCAGCATCTTGGTTCCACAGTCAAATATTCATATCCAAAGCATTATATAATCTCAATATGATGTCACATAGTTTAGTTGCTTTTTCCCTTTTGGACTAAAATAATGGAAGACGGCATATATGGTTGACTTGGTCCGGTTTTGAAAAATGATAGTAAATAATTGTAAAACTTAGGCATGCGTTATCCCGCTTAGGAATCTTAAGACTTGAGATACCTTACACATAGAAGCTATTGAAGCCAACCCACTTTCAGAATTATCATATTACAGTCGTGATCATTTATTTATTTTAATTAAAGATGAGCGCGCTTGTGTTGTGTTTGTATTGTTGATTTTTTATTTACGAATGTTAATTTACTGTTATACTAAATTGATGCTTGTAAATGTATACTTTAATATAAATATTTTACATGTAAATGCAGAATTGTAATTCAAATAGACGAAACAGATATACGTTTGATATTTTTGTCAGTTTCTGTATGTCAGTTAATTTGTTTTGTTTCCTCTGACGCTAACAAACGCTGCAGTGATCATACATGACACAACAGTCAAACTCACATGTATCATTTATATTTGTATATTTCATTTAAGTCATATTGTTTCCCACAGGGTAGAATTATATACAAACATTTTACCCTTGCACCTGCCTTCTCTGTATAACTCGTGCTTAGCGGCCTTGAAAAACCATTCTTCAAACACAACACATATCCCCTCAAAGCAATTTAAACTTCTTATCAAAAATATATATATCAAGCGATTTTTAACCTAAACTGCTATGTAAACACTTCGAGGGGTATATTGAAGTGAATATTTGGTGAGAATTGATTTTTAATGAATTATGAGAGGATTTGATTAATTTTTGGTGAATTAGAAATTTTGTTATTAAATTCTCTGAAATCTCAGCTAAAACCATGAGAATTGAGACTTTGTATTTTTAACTAAGAATTCCTCTCAAATCTCAGCTGAAACTTTTAAATGAAATCCTAATAACGTTTTCAACAACAGTGGATTTGATTGTATATTTTAAAATCATTAATCCAATAACAGTGGAATTTAAAAGATATTTTGAAATTCATGTTTCAATAACACATGATTTGCCATTAAAACTCAATTCTCACCAAATACTCACTCCAATATACCCCTCTTCATTTCGGTATCTCCCTAATCAGACTCAAACCTAGAAATTTGAAGGGACCTTCATTTTAAATCAATCGTATCATTCGCCTTTGTATCGAGATTAAGATACGTGGAATATTGCTTAACTATGTTCACGATATATATCCATTTTTATCATTTTGTTTGTGATTATTAGTTTTCTTGCATTGTTGGTAATGTTATATATATTATTAACATTATTATATAAACTATGATTAATATATAATTTGCCATCATTCATGCACGGAATGACTAAATCAATCTCCTTTAGCTATTTTGGCAGTATCTATGTAATTGACGATTCAAATCATAACAATCTTCAATATATGCTGCAAAGAGTGTTTAAAATTTCTTTGTAGCAATTACTCACTCTAACAACCTTTTCCACTTCTTGACTCTAACAAGGAGGTTCATATCTTTTCGTAGTTTCGAAGATGTTAACCAGTGGAGGTGATCTTTAATTCATAAATCAATAAATATGATTTCGAATCATGCATGTATTCTCTTTTTCCTTGTATATATTAGTATTTTTAAATAGTGGTATATATTGAAAATAAGGATTACCAAATATATTATATAAATATGATGCTTAGCAATTAACCTTAACTGAAAAAAAAAAATGCGCGCGAGAGATTTCACGAGTTACAATTCAACTTAAATAAGCATAGCCTAGTGGTTAATCTTCTTAAAACTCAACATCTAATGAACATTTCTGTAACTGAAAGTTTTAAAGTAACTTAGATCAAGTATCTAGAAGGGTTTTCTTTTCTAGATTATTAAAGAGGGTTTTGATTTACTTTACCTTATAGAAGTTTTTTTAGGTCGGTGTGAAAATGAGACCGGAGAAGGTATCTAAATAGATATATATTCCACTTACTTTCTTTTTTTTTAATAAATAAAACGCATATAGTAATCTGGAAAGTGACAGGCGTGCCTCCTTTGTAAAGTAATCCTGTAAAAGTAACAGCCGCGTAATGTAAAAGTATATGACTTCTTCTTCTCTTAATTATTGTTTTATAGTTAAGTCGTTAACCCGAGTATTTAAACATATAATTCATCACATGATTTATTTTGCTTTAAATCTATCAAGATTAGAAAAATCGTTAGGGCATAAATGTATAACAAAAGGCCTGTGTCAGAATTAATAATATTTCTTCCCTGGAACTATATATCTATACTTGTTAAGTTTTTTTCTCTTAATTTAATTAATTTATAGTATTATATTACTTGATTATTTCTTATGATCTTTTATTCAAATATTTTAGCTTTCTATATATACGAATGTACTGTTCACCGAAGTTTTTATACCCGCAGATGAAAAATCCAATCTGCAGCATGAAAGAGTACTTAATTAACAATTTATAAATCAAACTACTCGTTTAAAAGTATCGTATATTAGTGTGAGCAAAAAAAATAAAAAGAATAAAATCTACACGGTGTAAATTTGATAGTAAATATGTAATGTTAAGTTTCTGCAAATAAAATCCAAGTATCGTAGGGAGTCTAGGGACTTGTAGCTGGGAAATGGAAAAGAAATATATTTTTTAACAAATCTAGTACTGCTGTGATATCTCTTTATATAAAGGGAAACAAATGTTTGGTCCAAAGTATTAATTAAATAGTTATCTAAGCCACTATTCTTGACAACACTCTCTAACAAACTCTTCTTTACATTTTGTTCATGGTCTGCTGAAGAAATATGTCTAATCCATAATATATAACTGTTTAAGGCGACTTTGATACATGATTATTTATTGTGACTTCTAACCTAGAAACTAACAAACATTAGTTATGGCATCAAAATCAATGTGGAAAAGCTTGCAATATCATGGTTTATCCGATGATGGTAGCTCAGCCAATGTACTAATTATTACTCAAATAGGAAGAGCTTCCAAAATTCACGAATTTGAGTATCGGTGACGGGAAAGAGACTTATTTAACTTTTTGGTCTTTAGCACGAGAAGTTTATAACCATATAAAGGAGGAGAGTTTTCAAGATCACTAATTGGAACACCAACAAAAAAAAAAAAAAAAAAAAATTAAAGAGAAAACGAAAACAAAAAAAAACAAAACAAAAAAGAGACTGATATAAAATGTTATGGTCCAGTGTAACAAGATTATGGACGTAAGTTTGAAATTTCTTGATTACTGGAAAATAAACCCGTGGCTTATCTATATGCGTTAAAGTTATTCAAAACTTAAGAAACAAATACAGTTATTTTCAGTAATAGTATAAAGTAAATTTTTATAAACATTGATTGTATGTTCATACAATTCTAGATACTAATGATCTTGTCAATGGTTATTGCCTGGATAATTTTTCTTGTGTTGTACTTCCATCAGCGTCACTGCGTCAGTTATTTATTTGTGGCACATTTTAGGATTCAAATTCGGTTCCGGTAGGGCTGTAAAATAGCACTCTTCTAGCCTATTTAACAGTCACCCTTAGTTACAGAACCTTTTAAAAGTTCTGGAATTTTCTTTTTGATAATATAAATAGTCAATCAATGATTTTCACGTTCCCTTATGCCTCAACAATTTCAAATATTGGTATTACCATATGCCATGACTATCTCCGTCCATTGCTCTCTTCGCTCGTCAGTTTCACCTTTGTCCAACATCAGTTTCAGTTTGCTACTCGAAAATCTAAGGAAAACAAAACAATTAGCCATATATATCATCACACGAAAAATTTGTTGTGTTTTGTTTTCACTACCAAAGTAGCCAAAAATGTTTACAAACAAGTTATCTTCAATTAGTATACTATGAGTTAAGCACGATTAACCGCATATATATATCCATATAGTTAAATTAATGACTTAAAAAAATAAAACTTTCAAATGCTGTCATTTCATAATCCGTAGTCCAAATTAAGTGTTACAGCAGAAAGTCAGCTACATATATTTATATCTTTTTTTTCCCCAAAGATTAATCGTGTATTTGATTTGATGTTGCTATTAATTTTCTTAAATCGTTTCTAGATATTTTTCTTACTTTTTAATGTTTTTAAAAAGAGATTTCCACAGACAACGTCGTAAAAAGAGATTCGACAAATGTATTAGGCCTTTATTTCAACGAAGACGCGTTTCCAAATTGTTACCTTTTTATATGATAGTAAAGGAAAATGTATTAATATGTATGTCGAATCATCAATCAAACAATTGTTTGATATTGGCATGAAAAAAAAAACCCCAATAAAAGTAGTTTTCAAAAAATCGCACAATAAAAAAAATAAAAAATATATCTTAAAGCCCTGTTGGAAAGAAATTTATATTTTTCCCTGCTCAATTAGTTATATTTATAAATAAAACACAATCTCATCGAGTCATCGTTTACAAATTACAACCAGCTGTGAACCTTCACAGAATGAATATTCATCCATGTAATATGTATATCCAGTAAATATATAAGTAAGTATATATCCTCCATACAAAGTAAAATTAGTTTCGGTTCCGAGTAATAAAACTAACAATTTCTTCTTAAATAGTGTCACGCTTATCACGACCGAAGCATAAACACTACTATCTGTTTTATTATTTAAACCCAATCATCTTTTATTTTCTCACCATTTCCCAAAGTCAACTATACGAAGACTTAAGCCTTTTATCCAAAAAAAAAAAAAAAAAAAAAAAACGAAGACTTCGGCCTTCAAAATATGATGGCTATATTATTTACTTGACATTTGGAAAATAATATTATCGCTGACAAATGTTGTTTTTTACTTCTCTCTCCAACGAAGATAGTTTACAAAATGAATTCCATGCAAAAGCTATGATTAGACCTAAAAATCAAAGTACATTTTTTCAACGCGTTAGGTCACCTATCTAGCACTTTAGAACATCCTTCACGTCTCTATATAAACCTCGATTCTGTTATGCATTGTTCTTCAAGTACAATAATCAACTCCAAGTCTATCCAAAGTCTTTGTTTAACCTAACCATGGCTTCAAATCAACTTATTTCCATTCTAGTTCTCGTAGTTACTCTTTTAGTGCAAGGTAATTACAATAACGTCGTCGAAGCTCAACTCACGGCCAATTTCTACTCAACCTCTTGCCCTAACCTCCTCTCCACCGTCCAATCCGCCGTTAAGTCTGCCGTTAACAGCGAGGCTCGAATGGGTGCATCTATCGTACGCCTTTTCTTCCACGATTGCTTCGTCAACGTAAGTTCTTTTTACTTTTTTTTTTTTTTTTTTTTTTAAATTATTCTTAGTATTCCTTGCATTCCAAGAAACTTAGCGTAATGGTTTTTCTAATCATTTTCATAACTTACAAATATTTAGGGATGTGACGGTTCGATTCTACTAGATGACACGTCAGGCTTCACCGGAGAACAAAACGCGAACCCAAACCGTAATTCCGCTCGCGGGTTTAATGTGATCGACAACATTAAGTCAGCGGTTGAGAAAGCATGTCCCGGGGTCGTGTCTTGTGCTGATATCTTAGCCATCGCAGCTAGAGACTCCGTCGTAACCGTAAGCTCCCTATATCCTCCTCTCTTAGTCCGGTTTTGCAAATTTAAAAGATTAATTAAAGGGGTCTAAAATAATCGTCTTTGTTCTCGTTGAAGCTTGGAGGGCCTAACTGGACTGTGAAAGTAGGAAGAAGAGATGCGAGAACAGCGAGTCAAGCGGCGGCCAATAGCAACATTCCGGCGCCCACTTCTAGTCTGAGCCAACTCATTAGTAGTTTCAGTGCCGTTGGACTCTCCACCAGAGATATGGTTGCTCTCTCCGGTCCGTTTCATTTCTATTCTTATGCCAATTTTTTTAAATCATATATGCAACTATATATTTTTCATAGATTTACTAATATTTACATTACTAAAAATTGGTGAAAAGAAAATTCTTTTGCTAATGTGTGATTGCTTTTACCAATTCAATTTACAAAAAAAAAAGTAAAAACAAAATCACAAAATTAAATATTCAAAGGACTAATATAAGAGTCAACAGATTCGACATAAAAATAAAAATAATTTGATTGTGTCGTTTGATTTTTGTCGAGTCTTTTATGTTTTTGTTTCTTTGTGATTATTTTTCAACACATTTTTTTAACGCACCACCGACTTTTCTGTTTCTTTGCCAAAGCTACGTAATCATCATATAATATAGATTACTGTTACGCGATACCGACAAGACAATTGACTGATACTTTTAATCAACAAATAATTAAGTCAATTAAGTCAATTATTAAACTAATCATTATATATATATATATATATATATATATTTTCAGGCGCGCACACGATCGGGCAAGCCCGTTGCACGAACTTCCGAACAAGAATCTACAACGAGACAAACATCAACGCCGCATTCGCCACCACACGTCAACGAACTTGCCCTAGAACCTCCGGCGATGGAAACCTAGCTCCACTCGACGTCACCACCGCGGCTTCTTTCGACAACAACTACTTCAAGAATCTCATGACTCAAAGAGGTCTTCTCCATTCCGACCAAGAGCTCTTCAACGGTGGCTCCACTGACTCCATAGTCCGTGGATACAGCAACAATCCGTCGAGCTTTAGCTCCGATTTTGCGGCGGCGATGATAAAAATGGGTGATATTAGCCCCTTAACCGGTAGTAGCGGTGAGATCCGGAAGGTTTGCGGGAGGACCAACTGATTCAATCTACTCCACGTGTCTTTTCCCTATTGGAATTTTCCTTTTGTTATTTGAGTTGGTGAGAATAAGATTTGATCTTCATAAAAAAAAATCGAAGATCCTTTTTTTAATGTTTGTTTTCCCATTCCTTGTTTTATGTTTGAAGTGTGTATTTTCGCATTAAAATCTAATGAAATTAGCTATGATTTCCCTTTATGAGTTTTGTTTTCTATTCGCATTTTTAATTAGTGAATACGTCAAAAAAAAAAAAAAAGTGAATACGTGTCTATATTCTATTGGTTGTTATAAATAACTAATTTTTTGAAGCGGGAGATTTCCTCTGTTTAAGTACGCGCGAAATGTGTCCCGCGCGTAATTTGTTCAGCGCACGTTAACAGTAAATTTACTAATGCTAAAATGCACTAATTGACACGTAAGCGATCCGATGCTTAGCTCTCGTGCACACAAGACAGTAAAGTTATCAACTTTAAAGGTTAAAACTTTTTTCCGTCTGTCAGAAATAGAAAAATCGCAGATGCTCGCTCATTAATGGCGATTCGGCCGAGAATTCGTAAAAGAGTTCAAGCTGTTCGTCGTGCTGCCGATGGTAGCGCTTTTCAGAAATGGTACTTCTCTTTTGAGTTTTTTTTGGATCCGTCGATTCAGTTTTCTTAAGTGTTCATCTAGATTCGTGATACTCTGTTTTGGGCTTTATTTATAGTGAAGAATGTGGTGTTATGATCGCAATTGCTTTGTTTGATATGCACGAGTGCGGAGAGAAAAGAAGAGAAGTGAAGAGATTCAAGTACATTCCGAGTGGCAAAATCGATAATATCCCGAAACTAATTGGGAGCATTGAAGATGAACCCAGATCACCATTCGTCTTCTTCTTGTACAGTAACATAAGACTCTTACTCTGTTACTCAATAATATTTTTGTTACAATTTTAGATAAAGGTGAAAAGTAGAATTTTTGAATTCTTAGCTCTAAACAGGGAAGTGATTATGTTAATTCATAAGGTCAATGTCTTTGCTTTAAAGTGAAATGTTGGTAGGACCCTTTTGTTGGTTGTTGGTGGTGTGATGCAAAAAACGTGGGGGAAAATGAAGCTGGAAAGTGAGATCTGAGTAGTGAGTGTTTTAACTCTCCGGTAACTATTTTTGTTTCTTTAGAGAGGATTTTAGGGAAAATTACGGTGGGAACTTGGTGGATGCAAGCAGAATATGTTTCAATGCGTGGAAGAACATGTCATCAGAGGTATCATTTTATTCGAAAATACTCAAAACAATTATATCTTATCTCTGCTGCTAACCATATTGTCTGTTGTTCAGGAACAAAAACCCTTCAACGCCCGTGCTATGGAGGTTGATTTGGCCCACAGCCGTAAATTAAATGAAGAAGCTAGAACTATTTATAAGGTATATTATAATATCTCTGGATCATAAATTGATGCATTGGAAGAGTCCTGCCCTTATAGGGTATTATTATAACAAGATGTGGAGGATTTTCATGAGACCAGCAACATTTATATCTATATCAAATTGTTAGCCACACTTGAGGTAGCTGTAGAGTTTAACTAATTAGGCTTTGGTTCTATAAAGTATTTGCTAAAGGGTTGAGACATTTGCATATTTTCCTTTGAAATACTACTTTGCTAAGTTTGAAGCTTGCAGAGGTTGTTGACCATTGTGATGATCAATTTACCAGGTTGATGATGAGGCAGATTCGAAATCTGTTGGGAAATTTGATAAGGTCAGAGTCATGTTTTTTTCCTTACATAACCAAGAAGCCTTGTATGTGTTTGCACCTTTGCATTACAATTGTCACTATGTTTCAATTTGTTTTCTGACTACTTTACTTCTGACTACTTTACAGTTCTATGAGAGCTACTACGTTCATCATGAAGAGGAGGACTCTGATTCCTCTGATCATTTCAGACATGAGTTTTGGTATTAACACACAAGCTTTGAACAATACAACATCATACCATATCCCTTGTTCTTGGCTCTTGTTTTCTCACTTTTACTTTCAATGAAACAGGGACGACGAGGATACTCTGCTGGACTACTGAGAAACCAGGTCTAGTGGAGAGGGTTTTGGCTGTTGGTTGTGTACAGGTTTCAACCACTATTGTAGAGAACCAGAGTATTTTGGGAGTATTTTTGAAAGAAAAAAAACTAATATTTTCATTTTGAAACTATTATATATAATATATGTTTAGCTACCAGTATCATCACTACAGAAGCAATTTTTGGGGCACTTAATCCGTCTTGTGATCTTTCATAAGGGTCGGGTTTAAGTTGCTTTCACATGATTCCTACATATGATGAAGTCGAAGCCTCTCAATCTCATCTTGTGCATGATCCTATTCATCAATGTGATTCTTTAAAGGATTTGTTCCTAAGAAGATGAACCCACCTGGAATTTTGCCAGTTGTTCTTGTCGCCGGCCCAAAAAAAATGCCGTGACTATCCATGTTAAACACACCTGTTAAAACAATGGAGACTTGTCAAAGGTCTCTCCAAGGAGAATAATTTACCATACAAGAAGAATTGTCTTTAAGTAGGAAGCTTTTTATTATACTGGCAAGGCGTAGAGTGAAGCAGTTGATGTTTGACCACCAAGAGCAATGGTGAGGACTTCAAATAGTCCTGCTGCTGCAGCATCTCCAAGCCGTTGAACTATCACATCTATGCACACCTGAAACCACAGCGCATGGAATGAGAATAAACACAACAGAAACAACCTTAACTTTTCATTTTAGCAAAACTGTTTGAGAAAAGAGAAGAAGAAGAAGATTCAGTGCCTTAGCTTTGTATTTCTCGTCTTGCGAGACAACGGTGAACAAGAGTTCCCTTCCAGGTCTAGTTACAACATAAGTTGTCACCTACCAAGTTATTAAATGTGCAAGTGTAATTAATCAAAAAGTATGGAAACATGAAACAGATATGATATAAACCACAAACCTTTCTCACGGTTTCAGATACAGCAACTGTAACCCAAGTTGGCCATATGGCAATAGCAACCAAATTCCCAAGTGCAACAAATGGAGACGCAGATATTGCAACCGTGACACCAGCTATAGTCAAGATCCGACCCTGTAAGATTTAGAATACCAACTGATATGTGTGGACATGATAAAAAAAATTCCATGTATGGTGAATCAATATGTGACTTTTGTCTTGCATATGGCATACCGTTAGAGTCAGTTGTCCAATGAGTATGAAAACTGCAACAAAGCTGTTTATCTGGGCAAACAGTCTTCTTCGACCAATGGATGATTTAATTGTCGTGGCAATTATATTCACTTTCTGCAGTAAACTTTATTTTATCAGTGAGACCTTAACAAGTCCAGCTTCCAGAAATTCCGAGAAAACAAAGTAAGTTTAAAGCAACAACATATATCAGAAGCTATAGTTTGTAAGCACTCGTAACAAAGAGATCTTTTATGTTGTGAAATATTTTTCAAAGGAGTCTTGGTTCTAATTATAATAGTTCCTTAAAAGGCAGGGAAATGAATAGTATAACAGAGTAGAGATGGTTCACATGACAGGGTAGAGATGGTTCACATTGCTTAGGTAATCTTATATCTTGAAATCATTTAAAATATAAAGATTTTTCTTACTTGGAAATAGAAGAATGAGGAGATGACCGCACCGAGCCAAAGGAACAAAGACACGAGCAAAAGATAAGGCGATGCTATTATAAGTCTCATTCCGTCTAAGATGGCCCAAAATTGAGGTCTGGTTGTGGAGATAGGTGATTTAGGAGAAGCAACTTTTGGAGAAGAAGCTTCCTGTTTTCTCTCACTAACAAAAACGACAACAAAGATCAACTTCTCGACTAACCATGAGCATAATTGAGTCAAATTCACACCAGAAATTTAAGACTATCCCAGAGCCTAAATTGAGTAGGTACACATCTCGTTTGTCTGGTGAAAATTCAAACTTGAGCATTACCAAGACCAACCTCTACTTCTAAATAAATCATTTCAATTTTTTGTACCATAAATAAAAAAAATCAAAAAAAGAAAATTGTAGGAAAAAAAGGATCGGTTTGAAAATCAAATTCATCTTACATATATATATGGAGGAAAATTGTAGCTTAGCTAACCTTAGAGGAGACAATTCCTCAGAGGACTGGGAAATATCATTGGTGATCCCTTTTGAAGACTGTGCAGCAAATTCCATCAAAAGAGCAGCAAAGAGAAGTAGATCTGTAACAAACATCAAAATGATTTTCGAGTGAATTCAAAATGGCAAACATGAAACAGCAAAAGCAGAAGAAGATATTTCTATCTAGGTAACAACAATCATGAGAAAAATGCGATGCTTACATGGACCCATCCAAGCAGCCGCAGCAGCAAACACTGATCCAAACAGCTGTCCAAGGGTAGCACCGGCACCAACAAAACCGAACAATCTTGCACCTGACTGGATTGAAGAATTTTGTAGGCTTGGAAACAATATATCCAATTCTTCTAAGAAAAAAGTGAAGGGCAGCAGAAACTACCTCACTATCCATAACGTCTATAATTCTAGCCCATGTTGAAGAAATAGCGACGAGATTAAGCAAGGCAACCTAGGAAATAGCAAAAATATTATGTATCCAGCTACATTAGGACCAAAAATAAACAGGGAGGGAGTTAGTCATACCCAAAGGAAAAATCCAACTCGAACAGAAATGTAAAACCAGCCATGATTGTCCCATCCACTAGCTCCAGCGATACCAACTTTAGGGTCTTCTGTTGGATCGGATGCCGCATCAACTGCATCCTTCGAAGTAGTAGTATGTGTTAAACCATAAGACATGACTGATTACCATGAGACAGCTTATGTAGGATAACAAGCTCCTATCTTACCTTTGAATTAGATGAGAAAGACTCTGTTGGAGAGGCCCGCCAAAGAAGAAAGCATAGAAGAAGCGATAGACTAAAGAATCTATGTATTATAACCAAAGCCTGGAAATTCAAAAAGCGCATGAGTAAGAAAATCCGGTAGAAACTAATCTCATTTGGTATTAACTGTCCAAAATCAAACGGCACAGAAGCAGCAGCTAAGTAATCGTAAAGTTCAGTGATTATTTGCATTGATAGAGACTAAAAAGCAAAACCCAATTCAATATTCAATATAATTGCCGGAAAAAAAAAAGAAAAAAAAAAACTTGGAAACAGAGAGAGAGAGATAAATAAGGTAAAATAACAAGATAACCTTGGATTTGGACAAATTGGGCAAAGAGAAGATGAAGGTGGAAAGAGGAGCAGCAATAAGAGTGAGAAAGAGGGATCCGACGAACAGGCTCGGGAGCTTTGATAACCCAAGCGATATTGCTCCTTCATCGCGGAGTGGAAGAACTACGAAATACGCGCTCAATATCTGAAATTCAATAAGAAAACCTACTTATTAAGGGAAACTCGAAATCAATGATTGAAATGAACCAAAATGGAGAGATATAGAGATCGGTACGAAGAAGAAGCAGGAAGAGGAGTGGAGCAACGCCGGAATCTCGTGCGGGTGTACCGTCACTATCGTCGAAACAACCGCAACTAATCGCAATCTGCTTCCCATTTACACGAGAGAAGTAGATAGATTTCGGAACCCTCTCGGGTGTGTTACGAGCTTTGAAGGTCAACGTCTCCGATGACCGATGATAGGCAAATCGGAGAAGTAAGAGACAAAGGAGCGATATGTGCTATCCAATTACAGATGACTGGAAACCTCTGACTTATTCAGAAGTTTCACGTAATAAGTACAAAGTAAGGCTTGCCATTGCTTTCAAATAAGCCCAATAAAGCCCATTTTCATATCCCTATGGGACTGATTTTGTTTTGATAAAAGAAATCATGTGTACTTATTAGTGCTAAATCATGTGTACTTTTGAGTCCAACACTTTTGTTTGTTTTTTTTTCAAGAGTTTTGAGTCCAACACTTGCCGCGTTTATATCTGCAACTGTCATTGACTGACCTCTGCCTCTGACCGCGTTATATATATACATGGGATGCATTTTCACGGATCTTCACCAAATAACACAGTGACGAATAAGGTGAAAAATAAAAAACATAGCATTCACTCATAAACAGAGAGATTACGCACACACAAAAATGGCTACAAATGGAGTTTTGCTTCTTATTATCTTCGTCTTCGTCTCTCAGCTTGAATCATTCTCAACAGCTAGGAAATTCCCAGGAGGAATTCCTTCGTTAATCGATAACGTCATCTTCTCCGGAGAGATCCCTGTTGTATCCAAGACGGAGACGCTAGTAGGCTGCCAATGCGAGGATGATCACTTCACGACGTATCTTACTTCTCCGGGAGTCTATGTCACCGGAAAATACGGGTCGTTGGTGTTGAACGCTCTTCCCAAAGGGTCAGTTCCGGCTTCTGGGCCCAGCAAGAAAATTAACGACGTCAACACTTAACAAAACTGCATGTTACTACCTTTCTCATTCCGATGACTAGAAGTCACGTATGACTTTTTTTAAAATATAAATTTTGTATTTTGTAAATATCAAATACAGACTATACTTGTATTACTATTGTTATTAAGAAGTCTGACTTACTTCACTTTTTTTTTTTTTTTTGGTCGTGAAAGTCTTTCTTTTGGTTCTTCGGAGTTGAAAGAATCAAGAAATTTTATTTGTGCTTTGTGCTCTTTTAATTTTAAGGCTTAATTTGCGAGTCAATAAATCAATAATATGGTTGAATCATATGAAAACCTTACAAAATACAAATTATAAAAATGACGTTACTTTTATTTTTATAAGATTTTATAGTATATTTCACAAACCAATAACTTTTCTCTTTTAAGTGTTTTTTTTCTTTTCCTTTTTCTTGTGTACTAAACGAGGATATTCTAGGAATAGAAAATGCCTTTTTCAACTAAATTAATTGTCTGAGTGTCTTTTATGACTGACTAGAGTAGATATAACTATAGAAGGATCCATTAGGGTCCTGAGAAGCAGAGTCTTTGTCTTGAACACAATCATTGACTCGATCTCCTATATTTATTAATTGATACAGAATCTAGAATTGTTCGCCTTCGAAAGTTTGACCGAACTGCCAATCCTGAGGCACCACATCATAGCTCACAACAGTCCGACCATCGCTAGCAGTGACCTGAAAGGAGAGGCTTTGACCTCTAAGGTAAGTGTTGCTTTGCCAATTCTGTCCCCAGTTTCTTGACATGGATTGCCATTGATTAGTCTTTGAGCCTTTCAAAGAGACGGCCCTAACATCTCCAGCACCACCCACGTTTGTGATCAGGACGAGGTCAAAGTACGCATTCCCATTTAACGTAAACCTTATCCCTCCACTTTTATCACATGGAACCCTGTCAATTATCCCAGCATAAAAATGGTACGTAAAGTTATTTCTAAAAGACCTAACTTAAAACTGAAAAAAACATACAAAACCAAATGGTCCACTTCCATTTTTTTGCTATGTACCTTCTGAATGCGACAGGAACGATCCCAGCTCGGTACTTAGCTATCTGGAGGAAGGCAGGCTGAGCCAAGTCAAAGTGCTGAAGGGGAGGATTACACCAACCACCGTTATCATTGGCTAAGGCAAAGTTTGGAGGGCAGAAGTTTGTAGCTGAGACGATGATAGAACCAGGGAGGCACCATTGAGGATCATCCACACACCACAGCTGAAAGCAGGCCCCACATCTCTGCCCATTGTTGAACAAAGCCGTGCTCAGCGCTGCGGTTTGTAGCCCATAGCCTTGGCTGTATAAGTTACCGTACCCACACGCACCACCTGCAAAACCTCAACACTTCATCGGTTTAATATAGTATCCATTTGTGATGATGTGTGTGCGAATGGAAAAAAGTATGTGGTATGTACCCATTGTGCCGGATGCATCAGCTCCGCCGTAGAAGGTGGCGTGGCCTCTTTCCCAGCCTCCGTTGTCGTCGGAGTTTATGACGTAGAAGCAGAAGTTTAGGGTACATAATGAAAGAAATAAAATCTGGGAATATCTTGTAAGATTCATGATTTTGCTGGGCCTAATTAAATAGGAAGGAATAAGTGGAGTAAAAGGGAGATGAGTGTGAAGTTTGAGATGAGTGTGAAGTTATCTTAAGACAATTCACACTTATATATAGGGAGTTCACTACCGCCTATCTCACTTATCTTATGATCCGTTCTACTGCTTTTATTTATTTATAATGTATATATATTTTTCACAAACGTAAAATCGAAGAATCTGACATAATCGCCGCCAAAAAGAAAAAAAAAAAAGGAGGGAAGCTGACATAATCGCATCGGTCTGCAAGTCTCACATGCAATTCCGTTTGGCGCTTAACCAGCCTAACGGCTATACCGCATAGACCCCTGATTCTATGCCACGTGGACACGTCACAGGTCTTCCTTTTTTTTTTTTTTTTCTTGTCCATCCAACGTCACATTTATATTATACATCTAATTATTATTGGCTTAACCCATATATGATGGGATTTTTGGGGTTAATTTAATTATACATATATGTGTATCAGTGTATGTGATGTTCCATCTATAACACAGGATCTTTTGTTAAAGCGATAATGATCACTAAATTCTAAATAGGTTACGTTTTCTTCTTATACAACAAACATATAGTTCTTCTGGCAAAGAGTTTTTACAAATCATTATTCATTGGTTTAACATCATTCTTAATTTAGTCTCTACTTTCGAAAATAAGAGAGCTATAATGAGTAAAGGAATAAAAGAAACGTGACGTTCGGTCTAACTAACTACTTTAGAGGTGACCGCCGCATAAGTCTGATCAAACACTTCTGAAAAGTTTGTATATTCGCATTATTGTTTGAGCTGAGAAAAACTAAAATCAGATAACCCATTCTTTAGATTTGCTTCATCAATCTATATTCAGCTTATTTTCTTTTTTTTTTTTTTTTTTTTTTTATAATCGAGGAGTTTTGGTCAATCGGTTCACAGTTGTTTTCGTACCAAAGATCAGAGGAAAGTAAATTAACTCTCCCCCAGGACTTGCTCATGTTTCCAAAGAGATCCTTAAAATTGAGCTCTAACTACTCACTGGATAATTCACCATTTAACTTACATTTTCGTTTTATCACTTTAACCAAATTTTCTACATTTATGTACCGCATTATTTTAATCGATGTAGTTAATCATAGTTTTAAAATATATAATTAGCCTTTTAATCTATATACGGTCTTTCCTAATTACCTCATTATCTTGTCTTCTTTTCTCTAAACAGATTATTTTTTAAATTAGTAATTAGGAAAAATAAATGAAGTTTCTTAAATCGCCCACATTTTAATAATTCCCTAATTCTTATATACTATAATCATTAAAATGTGGGCGATTTAATTAATACTTCAGCTAGAAATTAGTAAAGAAGAAAGAGACATACGACATGAGATAAATCAAAAACATGACGTACTCGGCGTATGAAACTGAACAAAGAGATATATAGGAACATGAGATCGTCCGTTGTTTCCGGTAACAGACTTTCTTTCGATCAATTATCAGTTTATCATCACCATCGTCATCTATGCTTATATATTTAATGTACATATACAAGACCGGTAAAACTTGAAGCGAGAATTAAAAAATCGTGGTTTTTATTTTTCATAAGTCAAATTAATTTAGGATCTTACCATAATTATATATGTTAATTTGTTAAGTAAGAAAATAATTAATACATTCTAAACTAAACAATACCGAAATTAGAGTTTAAAACATCAAAAACAAATTTCTATTTGACAATCGAATAAAACAAAGGAAAACAAAAAAAAAGGAGGACCCATAGCAGGGAAAAAAAAACTCAAACTATTGATAGTTCGAGTCCCACCGGATGTGAGTGTTTACTTATTTGATGATGTTTCGTTTAGACCCGGGTTCGATTCCCCGCTGGTGCATAATTCTAAAACAGTTTAAGGGGTACATGGTTTTTGAATTTATTTATGGACCAAAACCACTATACTCCAAAAAAGTCATATATATTCAAAAAGCTCGAACCACCGGTTATGTACGTGGGAAGATTTGAGAAGTGAGAACGAGGGACAGATAACAGCGTACACAGCCACCTCTTTAATTCAGGCCCATCAAGGGCGCACAACCCAAGGCCGAAATGTCAAAACCGCTTTTAGTTAGTAGTAGCAACGAAATATTCACCAACATTGTGAGAAGAGTCAAACAGTACTAGACTATACTATTTGTTTTTTCTTTTTCTTTTTTCATATGGATATGGTTCCAAGATCAACCGACCTAGATCGAAATCTAACCTAACAAAACTAGCATTAGTCATAGTTTGCTTTCTAGTAGTATGTTCAAATTCACATACGAGTGTGATATATATTACACGTATAGGTTGATGGGTCTATCGCCAATATGGCGTAATAATGTGAAATATAATAGCGGAGGTAGCGAATCTAATTAAGAGAGACAAGTGTTTGTGTCTCTTGCGTGAACTTGCGCCTGTTTGATTTGTACACCAGTATGTGTTAAATTGGATTGCATACATGTGGACCAAAGAGCCCAACCAGATGCTTCTTGTTTCCTTTATCTAGACCACTCAATTCAAATCCAACTAATACTTTAAACAGTTTTGGTAACATTAAACTATGATTCAGTGTACCCCGGCCTGGATATAGTAAAATACTGATAAATCATAAATGGATAACTACTTAATAAACTATATATGATATAATACTATGCATTATGTTTGAATAATCATGCTTAGTTGGGAATCTGATACCCTATAACATACATGTTTATACAAGAAAAAGCTCGAGATTTTCTTTTATTAATTCCTCGCGTTTGTCACTAATTTCTTTCTATAGGAGAGTGGAATTCATCTATCTGGCTTGATTCCAAAGTTCTTAAGACCACTGATTAAAAATCTGTTATACGTCAATTTTAATATCTACTCAAAATATTCTGCATTATTATTGGTTGTCTTTTTGGCTATGTCCTTTTATGTTTGTCCCAATTACTAATTATTCAAATCCAACAAGATTATATACCATATTATCTCTCTCTCTCTATCTTAATATATCAGCAAATCTAACCAAATATTTCTTGGACCGACCATCTCATCATCATCCCCCTCTCTAGCCTCTACCCATTTACGACTCTTATAGTAGTACTGCTTCCATTTCATCAAAGAAGAAACCAACCATGCATAAAGAAACAGATCATAAAGCTTTTGAGCTTTGATATCTCCATGGATTTATCAACAAAGGACTTCTGATTGGTCTTTGAGTTTCAGATTGGAATCAAAGGTCATCAAGCTTCAGAAACAAAACAGAGAAAAGAAGCCTCTCTCAAGAGCATGAAGAAACTAAAATTTATCCTCTCGATCTCTTTCGTAGTCCGATTCTAACACAAAGTTTAGCAATAAGAAGAAGAAGGAAGAACCTTGAAGGTGATTCAAAAAAAAGATTCCTGCATCCGTTTCCGAGGCGTTTACAGATGGCCAGATTCTTACTTGAGACTCAAGCAACCCCGACGATTTCAGCTTCCGATGCAAACCCTAAAGCGTTAGGAGGCTCTGTCAGCAACGACAAGAATATAGTTAAATTGGATACAAACATGGTGATCATACTAGCCGCTCTTCTGTGCGCCTTGATCTGTGCCCTTGGCCTCAACTCGGTCTTGCGCTATGTCGTACGCTGCACAAGAAGGTCCAACGAAGAGCCAATTGAAACCAACAACGCAAATACAAACGTAACAAAGGGGATCAAGAAACAGGTTTTGAAGCTGATTCCCGTTGATTCGTACAGCCCGGAGCTTAAGATGAAAGCGACAGAGTGTTTGATCTGTCTAGGAGAGTTTGTAGAAGGAGAGACAGTTAGGGTTTTGCCCAAATGCAACCATGGCTTCCATATGAGGTGCATAGACACTTGGTTGATGTTGCATTCCTCTTGCCCCACTTGCAGACAAACACTCGTTGAAAATCAGACTCCGGTGGATGGTGCGCGATGATGACGTGACAACGTAACACAGCATCACAAGGATGAACGGACTCAACCATCAGAGAGCAAACCGAGACTCAACCATCAGAGAGCAAACCGAGACTCTAACCATCACGGAGAATTTTGTTAATAGAGAGCACAAACAGGTTGCTTTGGGTGTTGTTTATTTTGTTTATATAATAATAAACTCGTCATTTAACAACGACATAATACAAACATAAAAGAAACAAACATACACACAAATGTTGATATAAGAGGTTTTAAGTTAAAACTGCGGATAAGGAATCAGCGAGGGAGACGATGATGGAAGGTGAGACTCCTCGACTTCCAGATAAATACCATCTTTGCATCATCCCCACCACATTTGCATTCCCCACCTTCACTTTCTCCTCTTCTTTACCTTCCGTTTCAAACCCAATCTGTCACACAATAAACAAACTAAATTATTGTTTCGGGCCTCGATTGTTAATTATACACGCCTAGTAGCAATAGCGTTAAACATGTGTTCTTTCTTTTCAAAAGAAATTAACTCGAATTTTATACCTGGCAAATGCCATCTTTGGCGGAGAAATGGTAAGTGATGATGGAGTTAGCTTTGAAGTACTTAGACTGGAAAAAGCCAACGACCTTCTCGAGCTCAGTTTCTTCTTCTTCCTCGTACTTATCCTCTGCAGCCAAACGATCTCTCACCGTATTCTCTAGCTGTACTCCGTACTGAGATCCTTTGATTTCCTTTATCACCACCACTCTTATAACCTTCTCCATCTCAGCTGCAAGAAAACAAAAACAAAACTGAACCGGTTCAATTTCGTTTGACTCGTACTAAACCAAATAAATTAAGTAAACCGGATTTTAATGAGTAGAGGAGCCATTTGTATCACTTCCAACTTCCAAGTACAGCCCATTTGTAATTGTATCATCACAAAGCCCCCTAAACTAAATATTTAACCAAAGAGTTTATGAAAGTTTCTAAACCAAAAACATAACAATCGGAGAACTCTTAATCCAAATCAATTTGAATAAGGGATCTCCGGTTTTGATGTTATCTTTCACACAAAAGAAAAAAAAAGGTATTCGAAAATTGATTTGGAACTCAAGATGGATCAATGAATGGGGTTTACCGGAGGCAAGGGCGTCGAAGAAGTCGTCATCGCCGGCGAGATCTTTTCCGGTCTTGCCTTTCCAATTTGCAAGATGAATTTTAACATCTGAAGGATCCAAGTAAACTCCAATCGCCGTGAACTTCACTTGAAGAAAGTGGATCTCGATGTCTGTGATCCCTATAAATATACCCACAGAAAACTTATTATTAATTACCTGAGACTTTATTGAATTATTAAGGTATGGGGAAAAAAAAAGAAAACCTTGGCCCAGAAGAGAGACTGGCTTGGAAGTGAGGATCTGTGGAGGAAAAGGAACGTCGTGAATCATTACCATCTCTGTTCCCACTGTTTGATACACAAATTTTAAGATACGGTTTAAAACAATATTCAATTGAAGTAACTAGGAAATTTTTGATTAAATCTTACTTTAGTAGATAAAATCTTACAATGCAAAGAGTTTATACTTACTTTCTATTAATTTGAAACTGAGAGTGAAGAAGTTTTTGTAAAGAGCTTGGTGTATACACTATATGTGTGATATTAGAGAAATAATTTGTATAATGTTAATGTGGATATCTCTATATATTAAGCCAGGGACTCTGGTGGTAGGTAACAAAATGTTGCTAACGTTCAAAGCTTGTGATCAAAAAGACGACGACGCATTCTTTTAATGAATTGAATTATTTTTGTTACCCAACCCTTTTTTTCCATTACCTATGAAAATATGTTTAGCGACCCACCAGGAAGCCACGTGTGTAGATCAAGCAGTCAGTCCACAGCCACTCGTTCTACCTAACAAATGTAAATTCATAAGTAGATTTTCAGAAATTCTGTTACCAAAGGATTCAAATTTTCAGAAATTTCAATTTTTAGTAAACCGTTCATCGTGCTACATGTTATTAGATTCGTTTGTTGAAACGGTAAGTCTTATTTATAATAGGATAGTATCAAAAGATCTGAAATAATGATAAAACGCGTGACCTTGAAAATAAATATTTTTCTTAATTCACTTTTGAATGTACAGTATAAAACAAAATCTTAGATATACAAAATAAAAGAGTTTCAAAATCTCCTTAGGAGAGAGCAGCTAATTGATACAGCAGATTCTGGATTGGATTTCCAAAAGTTGTACCCAAGCCAAGTCGTTTTTTCTTGTCTCGATCAAACATGGTTGATCTTACAAATAACGTGGGACAGCTACTTACAAATTCCCCGGCCCAATTTTCAAGTTCATTGCGGATTTGTACGGACCCTCTATTCTATAGTTTGGTTCTCCCCAAGTCTCAATGTCGGACAAATTATTCAAACACATTCCGTTCTCAACGTAATTGGGTTTCAATATTTGATCTGGTTCAGTTTGGTTCTTTCTTTATTATATGCTGTATGGGGCTGTTTAGAAACTGGGCTTGAAAGGCCTCATATTTTTTTTGTAACTTTTCTACATCGGGTAAATCGCAAAAAGTAGTATTCTAAACGTGGCGATGACGTGCCACCTACAACAAGAAAAGGAAGCATAAAATCCAGAAGATTTTTTTGAGAAGAAAAAAAAAAAAAGAGATTCAGAAGATCTAAGAGTCATTGATGATGGAATGGAATCAAATCCAGCACTCCAAAGTTTGTTTTTTTTTTTTTGTCGCCACAGCACTCAAAAGTTTATATGCACTTGGAAAACAGTAATAAGCCCAAGGACTGACAACAGTACGAGGCACTGACAAGTGACAACGTACGAGAGACAATGACTCTTGTTTTTTCTTTCTTTTTTTCATATTACCAAATTTTTTAATCTGATTGATTCTCATATTTTATGGAAATTTCGAATGTTCTTGAAATTTAAGATGTTTACAGTACTCATGATTAAATTCGCTAAGGATTGACAATAGTTCATATATATTTGATAAGCATATATATATATATATATCATTTTAAACATTGGATCATTTGAAATACATAAAATTGAATGCAAACTTCTATTGAAATGTTTATAAGATTTGTGATGGTGAAATTTATAACTTTTCGGATGAAATTAATAAATATAACAAACTATTACCATATCTGATTTTCCTTATGTAACAATAACTTTATCATTAATGATAAGATATTAAGTCATTAATACAATATTCCTGATCATTAAAATTGAAACTAGGTTTTGACATTAATGATAATGATAAAGTTGAAAGAATACGGGATTCTTTGCCGTGCCTTGTCTTCCAACATTTAATGCATTGTTTAGTGGCTCTCTATAAATAGGGGAACTTTGTTCCTCATCACAAACAACACTCTTTACCCAAACAAAAAAACAAAACTTCTTCATACTCCAGTAATTTCCACAAATTGAGAATAAAAATTCTCGACTCCACCCCAATGCTTGCGTTTATTCTATGTTTTATGACTTTTATCTTCCTTGCGTTAACTATGAAGCGTAAGGAGACGAAGAAGACTATGTCAGTGACTTCATACACAAAAAACCTCTCTCTTCCTCCCGGGCCAAAACTTTGGCCTATAATCGGAAACCTACCGGAACTAGTACCGAGGAACAAGCCAGTGTTCCGGTGGATACACTCTCTCATGAAAGAACTCGACACTGAAATTGCATGTATCCGTTTTGTGAATACTCACGTGATTCCTGTGACCTCTCCAAGAATTGCACAAGAGATTCTGAAGAAGCAAGACTCTATTTTCGCCACTAGACCACTAACAATGGGCACGGAATACTGCAGCCGTGGGTATTTGACCATTGCCGTTGAGCCACAAGGAGAGCAATGGAAGAAGATGAGGAGAGTGGTCGCATCTCACGTGACGAATCAGAAGAGCTTCATATGGACACTCGAAAAGAGAACCGAAGAGGCCAATAACCTCGTCGGCTACATCAACCGTTGTGTCAAAAACTTCGCTAATGGTAGTGGCTTTGCAAGTATTGATATAAGGCTTGCTGCAAGACAATACAGCGGGAATGTAGTTCGGAAGATGATGTTTGGTGTAAGACATTTTGGCAAAGGAAGTGATGATGGATGGGGACCAGGATTCGAAGAGATCGAGCATGTAGAATCTTTGTTTACGGTTTTAATCCATCTTGATGCCTTTGCATTGTCGGATTATGTCCCTTGGCTAAGGGTCTTGGACTTGGAAGGACATGAGAAGGTCGTGAGTGGTGCAATGAAGAATGTAAGTAAGTATAACGATTCTTTTGTCGATGAAAGACTCATGCAATGGCGAAGTGGGAAGAAGACAGAGCCTCAAGATTTTCTTGACATGTTAATATTGGCGAAAGACACTAACGGAAAGCCTACTCTGTCGGACGAAGAGATCAAAGCACAAGTGACGGTAAGCATATTTATCGATGATGACTTATATCTTATATTTGGTATATGTCTGTTAATTTTTGTGGTTAATTGTTGGATTATAAAGAAATTAATATTTTTTTTAAAATGTGAAGGAACTAATGTTGGCGACGGTGGATAATCCGTCTAATGCGGCGGAGTTGGCCATGGCGGAGATGATTAACGAGCCGAGCATCATGCAAAAAGCCGTGGAGGAGATCGACATGGTAGTTGGAAAAGACCGTTTTGTCCTAGAGTCGGATCTCCCAAATCTTAACTACGTGAAGGCTTGTGTGAAAGAATCATTCCGGTTACACCCCGTGGCGCCGTTCAACCTCCCTCACATGTCGACCGCCGATACAGTGGTGGAAGGTTACTTCATCCCTAAGGGAAGCCATGTGCTGATAAGTCGTATGGGAATTGGAAGAAATCCTGATGTGTGGGACAACCCGCTTAAGTTCGATCCTGAGAGACATTTAGGCGATAATATAGACGTAGAGCTAAATGGGTCAGACCTCAATCTAATATCGTTCAGCACGGGACGAAGAGGGTGCATGGGCTCGAACATTGGGTCGGCCATGACGTACATGTTGCTGGCTCGGTTGATTCAAGGGTTTACGTGGTCACCAGTGCCTGGTGAAGGTAAAATTGACATTTTGGAAAGTAAGAATGACCTTTTCTTGGCAAAACCTTTACATGCGGTTGCAACACCTCGTTTGGCTCCACAAGTTTATCCTGCCTAACTGAGAAAGTAAAGATTATTACAAAAAACATAGTAGAAATTTCATGTAATATAATATCTATCTAGGAAAGAAATTAAGGGCTGAAAAAACGAAGAAAAATATACTTATATATTAAGCATACGGTTGATGTAGTTCCGCAATTTTCAGGTCCAGTTTGATTGCTATTTTTATTTATCTAGCTTCTCTGTTATTTTCTTCTCAAATGTCTAAGATTTTTATTGTTCCGGGTGAAAGGAGATTATGGATGGAACCTCCATAATTTATTTGCTGACACAACAAACTATTATTATACGAGAAAGAGGCAAACAATGTAAATTAAATGAAAAACTAGTTATAATAAATAATTTGTAAAGAAATATTTTTTTGGCTTTATGCCTCTAAAATATCATAGATTCTCATTCAACACAATCAATAAAATGTGTAGATCTATTACCTTAATGGGATTGTTTGTTTATTCTTGAATGAATTTGTACTTAAACTGGGTAGGTTGTATCTATTTTTGATGGATTTTTTTTCTGAACTAATAAAACAAAATTAAAAAAACTTCGAAAGCAAATATGGAAAAGAAAAAGAGGAAGTATAGTTGACTCCTACGTGGACATTTATCTGACATGTCAAACACGTGGTAAGCACGGAATCCACTTAATCAAGAAGACGAGTGTCGCGTGTTACTCCGAGATCCCCACACACTGAAACCAGATTCCCACGTGCCTATCTATTTTTTACTTCTCACGGGAACCGTTCGATCCGGCTTCTCTAAGGCACTAGATTATGATCCTACGGCTGAGACCAAACAACAACCGCCAGTAGAAAACGCCGTTATTTCGTTAAAGGTCTTTTCATTATTGATCTCGTTCCATTGTGTCCCACAGAGCAACAATCCAACACGGCGTTCGTATAGTGCAACCATGTTTCCTTTACTACTCCGCCAGTAACTACCACTTAAAGCACAGGGAAACATATACTTAACTACGGTCTACTGAGACTTATCATGGATTGAGGTACAGACGATAATAGCTCGTCAAACAGTTTTAGACTAGAGTGACGTCAGAATATTGAGGAACCTGGCGTTATATAAAGTCACCTTCGTACGTTAGAATTCTTCCTTCTCATCCGACCGCTGGATATTTCTCCGCCTCAATCCTCGCCGTCATTTTATTTCGTTAATATAAAAATAATTCGAATCTGAGGAGGTTTTGATCTCCTGTTTTGTGATTAAGATATTTTCATTGGACGTGAAAATCTCATCACCGAAGAAAAAAATGGCTTACACAAAAATAGGTTACGGCGGGAGTTATCTGGTGCAACGCGGCGTATTGGAGCATAATTGTGGATCCGATCACAATGCGAGATTGCTTCCATCGTCGTTCCCGACTAATCTCCGATCTAGCGTCAGAACGATCTCGGCGTCGATAGCGGAGGCCGTAACGGAGATAGAGAAACAGAGAGGAAGACGAAGAAGCGGAGGAGGGGGAGATCGTAGAGCGGTGGAGGCGGCGCGTGAGAAGCTTGATAGGTGGATGAAGGAATCGGTGACGGAGATCGTAAAGAATTTAAGCGAAGCGCCGTTGTTAGTCCACTTGTACACTGGAGATAAGGAGGAGGGAACGGTGGTGGTGATGAAAGCTGAGGAATGGGCGACGGTGAAGGGGAGATGGGAGAGAGGAGAGGCGGAGATGCCGGAGGGAATTGTATTCGTGGAACAGTTAGGAGCGGCGGAGGAGAACTGCGGTTGTGGTTATGACGGTGGAGATGGCACATGTGCGTGGGGGTTGGTGGTGCAAGGGAAAGGAGTTGAGTGTGGGCCGGTTTGTTATCTGCTGAAGACGACACGAGTCCGGTCAGGGTCAGGGTCGGGTCTGGGCATTCGGTCTACGCATTTCTGCTTAGCTAAGGTGTCGAGTTTCAGGGAGACTAGTGAATCTCAGCTTCGAAATTGTTGGCTTGTGGGAAATTAACTTTTTACTGTTGTAAAACTATATTCAGTAAATATTTTAAAATAATTCTTAAGTTTTTTTTGGTTTTAAATAATTCTTAAGTTATTTCATTGAAAATTAAAGACATACTTTTTTAGTCATTTGAATACCCCTAGGTAGCATAATATATCTACTAAACCAACCCAAATCAACCTACAAGTATTCAAATCCGTCTATTCTAAATCTTTTGTTTGTCCCAGATAAAAAAAATAAAAAACATGCTTAGAAGTTATGGATTTGGCTAAATCCATATGTCTTTAACCTGTATTAACATCCATAATTCAGAGATTATTCAATCTGACACTCCGTCTAATAATACTTCCTTCTGGAGTTTTGGTCACCACTGATGGAGTTTTGGTTCGACCGTCTAATTAGGAAGCATACTTTGTTCCATTGGTTGAGATCCTTCAAGCCTAGTCCACTTGTCTTTTTTCTACTATAAGTAATTGTATCTCATTCTACTCTGGCTCTAAATTCATGTTTTCTTCTACATAGAGAACTATTTTCGTTAACGGGGTTTTAGTATCAAAATATTTATTTATCTATGTTGTTAATCATTCTATGAAATATATTTGCATTTATAGTAAAATATTTTTATAGTAAATCACCTTTAAAAATAATTATAGTTTTAATTAACGATTCAGCTTAATATTTATTTTAAAGATTTTTAAAGATAATTTAATATTAAAATTCTACACCACGCACTGAAGTAATAATCTAATGCAATAAACATTTCAGAAGGAGAAGAAAGATATGTGGTGTCCAAGTTCATAAAAAAAATTAAAGAGAAAACGAGAAAAACTGTGAGGATAAACCATTTGTTTGCTTTGAAATCTCAATTCACACATGTTTTGTTTAGAGAATCAAATTAATTAAAAAAATCTAACAAATTAAGTGGTCAATCCAATAACATTTAATTTATTTTTAAAAATATTTTTGTATTTTAGATTATTCAAACAAATGGTCAATCCAATAACATTAAATTTTAATGTATTTTACAAACAAATACAGTAATTGAATGACACTAGATTTCACTGTATACTGTATTTAAAGAAATCAATTGCAATATTTAATACAAACCTTTAAAACTGAATAATTAGTTTTAAGATCTTACTCCATTTGAATTGAACAAAATTCAAATGGCAGGAAGAGGCGGTCTCCGCTCTCGTAATAAATAAAAATATTTATTTTTCTAAAACCTTTGGTAAATTTATGGGAAAAAGGCCTTTGCGAAAGAATAAAACTTGGGTTCACTCCTAGGGGTGAACCCCTTCATACACCTCCTATTATTTTAACCAATGAAATTATGCCAAATAGAAACAGAATTAATAAATTAAAATTAAAATTAAAATTAAAGTAACTAAATAAATTTTAAAAAAACAATGTTTACGTCCTTAATAAAAAAATTAAAACCAATTTGCATCCTCTTCATCTTTTCCATTGAAGATTTGCAATCAAACAACAACAAAAAAATAAATACAATTGGTCAAAATTCGAGATGGATGTAGAGCTAAAATCTTCTTGACACGCTGCTAAAATCCTCCCTCTAGTATGGATTATCTTGTTGAGAAGCAAGAGACTTTGCTAGTTCGGGCTTTCCATTTACGTCAAACCTTTGGTCCAACTGACATTCTCAAGGAGTTGCATACTAACAAGTTGAGATACAAATGCTATGTGACATTCCTTGTGCTTTTAGTCCTCTTCCTTGTTGGTACAATATCCGTTGTAATGGTTGAGAAATAGTCGGTTATCGAAGCTTTTTACTGCGTTTGTTCCTCGGTTACTACATTGGGTTATGGGGTTAAGAGCTTTAGCTCGGGAACGGACGCCCTTTTGCTGTGTTTTGGATCTTGACGAGCACTATATGTTTGGCTCAGTTTTTCCTTTATGTAGCTGATCTGAATGCAGAAACGAAACAGAGGGCGTTAGTGGGTTGTAACTCGGAGAATCACAAACAATGATCTCGAGGCAGCTGATCTCGATGAAGATGGAGTCGTCGGGTGAGACATTTGACATTCTCACTTTTGTTTTCTTCTTATTCTTCTTCTTATCTTTGTCTTTTGTGTGCTGCAGAGCTGCAGAGTTTATTCTATATAAACTGAAAGAAATGGGGAAGATTGATGAGAAAGATATATCTGGGATAATGGAAGAGTTCGAGCAACTCGATTACGATGAATCGGAAACTCTAACGACTTTTGACATCGTTCTAGCTCAGACATCTCAGAAGGCCTCATTACCATCATCATCTTTTGAACACGAATCAGAATATTTGTTAAGTTTATACCTGCACACAGCAAAAAAAAACAGAGAAAGTGAACATTTTTTTTTTTGGAAATTTTGTTTGTTCTTGTTTTGTGTTTTGTAATGTGATGCCACAGTCAAGTCTTTGCTTGTTTCTTGAAGCCCGAGTGTATAATTTACATGCATCTTTATATATGGGATTACACGACTCTTTTGTCTTCACAAACTAAATCTTGCTATTGCTCTGCTATAAAGCTCTGGTGTTACCCAAAACTAAGAGTCCAAGCAATGTTCTTGATTTCATGTTTGATTGTTGATGTACATCTTCTTTTAGTAAAAAACTAACATTGTTGATTTTTTTTTTTTGTTGTTTGATTGCAAATCTTCAATGGAGAAGATGATGAGGATGCAAATTGGTTTTAATTTTTTTAATTAACAATGTAAACATTGTTTTTTTAATTTATTTAGTTACTTTAATTTTAATTTTAATTTATTAATTCTGTGTCTAGTTGGCATAATTTCATTGGTTAAAATAATAGGAGGTGAATGAAGGGGTTCACCCCTAGGAGTGAACCCAAGTATTATTCTTTGCGAAATTGGTAATGAAATGAGCTGACCAAAATACAAAAGATTCGTTTATAAAGGCCCCGAACCACTATTCCCTCCAAATCGTGAAGGCGTCTTGTTTGAATTTGAAAAAAAACCACAAAGATCCCCCAGAAAAAAAAGAAAAAAGAAAAAAAAAAGAATACATTTGCTGTTGTCAGAAATTATTAAACTACGCCCACATCGCGCGCTCTTCTTCTTCTTCGAGAGTCCTCCTCTCTAATTCTAGGGTCAAATCCAACATTTGTATCTCTACGAATTGACCATCAGATCTTAAACCCTAGATTGAATCACTCCAACCCTCGATCTCCTTTTTGGGGATTTTCCCCTTTTGGTTTCAAGGAATCTGTTGTCACTATTTTATGGGCTTCCCTCCAATTTTCTCGAAATTTTATGGTTTTTTTATAAGAAATCTCTGAGGGTATTTTTCTCTAGGTTCGTCTCGACGTGTTAATTGACTCGCCATGGACGAACACGACCATGTTTCTGGAGGGTTTTCTTCGATTCCCAGATCCGACGTAAAGGTAGTTTCTTTACAACTTCTTCTTTACTGTTTTCCTTGAACTGATCTGGTTCGTTTGGTGATATACTTTGTTTTTCTAATTTTCGATCTAATTAT
This sequence comes from Barbarea vulgaris, assembly GCA_963667165.1. Taxonomy (NCBI): domain Eukaryota; kingdom Viridiplantae; phylum Streptophyta; class Magnoliopsida; order Brassicales; family Brassicaceae; genus Barbarea; species Barbarea vulgaris. Next base: position 26,052,793 of record OY763891.1, read on the forward strand.
ACTTTGCTTTTACTTTTTTGGGGTTTCTGGTATTTAGATCGGAGGCGACGAAAGACAGGATTTGAGTAAAATTCGACGTGTTAACCCTATTCCATATTCAGGTAAATTACTATTACTAGTCGAGCCAATTTTATTCACTTGTTCATCGGTTAGTTTTATGTTTCCATACATCATTCCCTTTATAATATGGTTTCAGTTGAGGTTTTAGTTTAAGAAATGCATATTATAGAACCTAAGCTCTGATTATTTTTTACCCCTTGCAATGTAATTTGAACATTCCTTGACTATAGGTAACACTGGTCATGCTTCTAAAGACATTAAACTGTTGAGTCAAAAGGTCAAGCCTTGTTCAAGTAAGCTTGTTGATAGTGAAAAGCTAGCTTTGCTTAAGAAATGTGTAGCACAGAGAGGAAGTGTATTAGACCTGAAGGCGGATTCTGTTTCCAGCTGCTTGAATGATGATTTATCATCCGTTTGCTCGTCCAGGAGAGGCGATAAATCTAGTTCTACGGATGTTTATTCAGAATGTGGGAGTTCCAATGTTCCTGTTGAGGAAAGAGATCCAATGAAGTTGTGGAAAGCAATGAAACAAAACGGGTTTCTTTCTAATCCGCACGGTGGGATCTCAACAACATCAAGCAGCTGTCTTGTCTCATCTTCTCATGGAGGGATACCCGCTCCAAGGAAACGTGGTCGCAAAAGCAAGAATAATAATGACGCTGCAGCGGTGCAGAAGAGAAAGATAGAGATTGCAAGGAAGGAAGAAAGTGATAAATTTGCTAGGCTAGCTGCTCCTAGTGGACTGCTCAATGATTTGAACCCTGGAATTATTAATCATGTGAGAAACAAAAAGCAAGTACTTTCCATCATTGAAAACATTGTCAAGTCTGAAAGAGATGCTGGAAACTTCCATCACCCCTCGATGAGGCATAGTAGTCACAATGGGAGTTCCAGGAAGAACTTGGATGGTGGGAACTCTGGTGCCTCTAGGTCTGATTTTAACCAAGGTTTCAAGTATGCTATGCCAGAAGATAACTACTCTATGCGCTATTACAACGAGAACTGTGCAGATGGTGAGTTCAGTGAAGAAAACAGTACAGTTGGGTCGAGGTTTCAGGTGGGAGGTACCTTCTCGGAAAATGCCAGTTCCTTGTCGAGCAATGACGCAGCAGATCTTAACTGTGCTAGTGTACTCACTGTTAAAGGTATGTTTTTATTTCATTTCCCAATGTGCACGATTTTGTACTATCATATGTGGCTTAGCATTATATTCATTTTGATTTGCAGCGGCTACAGTAGCTTCCCAATGGTTGGAATTGCTTCAACAGGACATCAAAGGCCGTCTTACCGGTAACCAAAACTCATTTATGATCATTGACAAATCGAAAACTTCAGTACTTGGTTGTTCTTGAAATTCCCTTTTTGTACTTTTCAGCTCTTCGGCGTAGCAAGAAGAGGGTTCGTGCAGTTGTAACGACAGAGCTACCTTGCATAATAAGGAAAGAATTCCCAGCTGATCAAGAGAATGACCCAAATTTACTCCTCGACGAGGCTTCAAGGGGTTCAACTGTCAATATCCACAATACCAGATGGATGCCTCTGTTTAAACAACTCGAACAAACGCTATCAGAAGAAGAAAGACAATTGGTAAAGAAGTTGGAATATATCTTGACCACACATCTTTCCTTTGTTTTTTGCTGGCATCTGATTTGAGTTTGTGAACTTTGAAATTCAGGATAACTGGTTAAGCCAAGTGAGAGGAATGCAATCACTTTGTGATCAAGGTCTGCAACACTTGAGCTTGAGCTCTGGTCAGAATTTCTTACAATTAGGAATGCCACTGGACTCTAGGTATGACCATTTCACTTCTTGTTCATCTCATTACACAGTTGAATCTGTTTCCCCAATCCAGATTTTTAGTTTCCCGCTGTCCAATTTGTGATGCAGAGCTGCGGATGCGCTGAGCTCAGATAAGGATTTAGTCGTTAGAGCAGCTGCAGCCGCCATATTCTCTACCTGCAGTTTCCTAGCATCAAAGGAGAACATAACCTGTACCTGAACTCCTTCAAAATTCTTCTGACTAGCATCTGATTTAAGCTTTTTGGTTAAAGGCTTTTTTCTCAGTTACTTTAGTGTAAACTTTTATAGCAGAGTTTTTCTTTTTAATGCTCATCTGTAACACTAGGAGCCATTCTCATCAGCTTTATCTTTTCCTTTGATAGATTCATTTTTCAAGCCATTTTGTTCTACAATAAGAACCTAATTATGCTGATTTAGACAAGACCCAAAAAGTTATAAACATCTCGTGTATTGATACGTGGAACAATCTCAATAACTATGTACCGTATTACGATATTATGATCCATATATGTTCCAGCTATTACAAGTCTTGATCTTGCCCTAAGCCTAATTCTCTTAAACCTCATGGAGAAAGTACTACAATTTACAATATGTAACAGTCGTCTGTGATCTGAAGATAAGTTTTCCAGTTCTTACATAGAGAACATCCGAGCAGAAACTGGTCTCAGTCTCATCAAGCTGTAAGCAAGGTGGGTTCGTTTAGAGCCAGTTAGAGACCATCTTGTTAGGAGTTGCCTTGGCTGATGTATCTTCTGGAGCTTTAGCCAATGAACGATATTGAAGCTTCACACTCTCTGCATTGTCCAGCGTTTTCACCACATACCTGTATTAGAGTTTTATGCAGTAAATGAGGCCCAACTCACAAAAACATTAATACAAAAGTCGGTATAAGTTTTAGCTCAATGATTGTAATATATGAAAGTTTGCGGCCATAAAGTCATAAGCAAAGAAAGAAATGAGACTTTACCAGCCATTTAAGCATTGAGTGGTCACAACAGCTTCCCGACCAACAAAACGAGGTGGTGTCCTCTTATTTCCCTGATTCATGTTTTACTCCAACGGTTAACATCTCCCGCAATCTTCCATTAGAAGAAACACCTACGATAGAAAGAACAAGAAATGCAGGGGGGAAAAGAAAGGATTGACCTTAATTATAACTCGATCTGCCACAGCAAATGGGAAATGATTATTTTTGTTCTTTGAACGACCTGAATGATTCGTGGCACCAAATGGGCGTCTCTCCTGTATAGATGGAAAAGAAATCTCTTGTTTGGGACAGAAATAAATGAGAAAGATCATTATGATTAGTAGTATTGAGTTACTTGATCAAATCCTTCTCGTTTTCTCTTAGATGAATGGTTTGAATGTGAACTCTCTTCTCGGCAGAATGCTTGTACTGCTATTCGTAGAGCTGCGGAAATTCCAGTGAATGACAAGGAATCCTATGAGACAACCAAATGCCAAAATCATGAAGACAAAATGATTAACTCACTGAGATTTGGGGTTATCGAGTCTTCTGAGACTGGCTGTGAACATGTGCAGCAAGCTTTCTAGAGAACATGAGGGAAAATAGATTTCGTAAGCAAAAGAAATCAAATAACAGAGAGCAAAACAAGAGACTGTGCCGGAACAGAACTCTGTACCATCTGTTTAACTTGTTCTATCCCTCCAGCTCCAAAAGTGTGTCCACAAGGCAAAATCATAGCATCAGCCATCAAAGCCCCTCTACAGTTGTGCAAATAGAATTATATTTAACACAGAAAAAGGCTATATAGATTAAACAGAAGCACGATCGATCCTACTCCAATGGTCACCCTTACTTTTTGGCAGAGGTAACACTAATTCCAGAACCATAGATATAAGAGAGATCACTAGACCAAGATTCAAAAAGAGCTAAATATTCTTGTCCATTATTGGAGATTTCAAAAGCTTCCGAATTTCACGAGCTAAGAACTATCTATATACCGACTTTTAAGACCCCACGACGAATTGTAGAAACCAAACGAGAACAACAAAGAACAAACGTACGTTGTAGGATCAGACAAAATGGTCCTCAAAGACTCAATTGAATTGCTCGAAGAAGAAGAAGGGTCTCTTCTGCCGCTAAAATCACAACCGTTTTCTACAGCAACTGGTGATTCCTCATGTCTAGAAGCAAAACTCGTTTCCATTGTCTTAAAATGCTGTGAGTAGTAAGCTGCGTTATCTTGTCCAACCACGATCACTGCATTACCATTTTCAAAAGAAAAAATAAAGTCCACTGCCTCAAATATCTCAAAAGTACGAAACTTTTCTCACTACACAAAAAAAAAAAAAACTTTCCGCAATAAAAAAATTAAAACACTTGTGGGATTCTCTTACTAGCTCCAGCTGATACACCATCTTCACCGGCGTTTTTGTTCATGACGTCACATTCGTTTCCGTCTATTTCATCATCCTCGTCTTCTTCATCAACGTCAACGTCATCTTCACCGTCGGATCCTCCACTGTCGTTAGGGTTTCCGCTAACAGGTTTTTCCGAGTAGTAATTCTGCCGGAACTCAAGATGAGGGTGAGGGTTAGCTGCGGCGGCGGCGGCTGCTGCTGCTGCGAAATACCGGTGGTGGTCGCCGATATAAGCAGCGAATTCACGGGTTTTAGGGTCCTGTTCGCCGACCCGGAAACGTAACGGGTCAGCATCTTGGACAATCATCGGTGGCGCGTTGAACGGCGCCGGAGATAGCCCTTTTCCGGACATGGAATTGAACGATCGAAAATTTACTGAAACCCTAAGATTAAACAGATAAATAAGCACGTAAGAATGATTATTTAGGGTTTGATTTGGTTTGATGAAACAAAGAAGGAATCTTGGAGAAGAGAAATGAGTGATGAGGGGAAAAATTCTCTGAGAGATCAAATGAAAAGACTAAAGAGGAGAAAGAAGAAGAAGTGGAAACCAGAAACGACGTCGTTAAGAGAGAAGGTAACGAAATAAAAAAACGGTGACGTTTCAACCGCAACAGACGTCAAGGGGCCTATGGACCCAAAAAGAAAGTGTGCGGAACTTAGATTTAGATATAAAGAGAAGTCAACGGAATATTTCTTTACTGTCTTCTTGTTATTGTTGTGTGTCTGAAAATAATTTATAGATTAGTTTACTATGTTTTGTACAAAGGGTAGATAATAGATATGGTTTCTAGAAGAATACTACTATACAACTGCTATAGTAAAGTCTAATAGATATAACTATTGGGTTAGATTGGTACTTGTAGGCAACAAGATTCTCTTTAAAAAAAAAAAAAAAAAAACAAGATTCTCATATATTTTTTTTTGTGTATAAAGATTATCTTCTATTCCGTATTGTATACATTTTACTATCACCGCTGTGTACTGTAAACTATTTGATTCCTTCTGAGTTGTGACACCAAAATGTGTTGAATACAAAATTGGTACCATTGCTATATATTACCATATTTGTTTCATTTATATATAGTTTGTTGCTAATTGATCCAGCTTTGTATTTATGTTTTTTTCTTTGTTAATAGATTCTTGGAGTAGTTGTTTGGTCCCAGAGACATTTGGTTCTAGCATTAGCTATGGCTTGTTGCTAATGTGTCATTTTTTTTTTTTCCATGTTCAGAAGAAAATGTCCATTATTAAGTTCGTGTTACAATGAGAGGATCCCTGTAAACGTTAAGAAAATAGTGCAGGTACAAGGAATCAAACACTTATTCTGGAGACTGATCTCTCTGTTCTTTAATGTTCTTGAAGGTCTTAGAACTCTTGTCAAAAATCTTTGCTCTTCTGTTGTAATCTTCAGGGTCTATCCCATCATCATCCCCCATGATAGCTTCCTTCTCAAGGCACTCCACCGGAGATTGATCTCTCTGTTCTTTGATGTTCTTGAAGATCTTAGAGCTCTTGTCAAATATCTTTGCTCTTCTGCTGTAATCTGTAGGGTCTCTTCCATCGTCATCCCCCATTATAGCTTCTTTTTCAAGGCACTCCAAGAGCTCCCATACTCTTCTATTGGCTTCTCCGCCACATATCCCTCTTCTCTGAGTCAGCTCCTCCTCTTCCTCCGGCGTAATTGGCGCTATTGCCGCTGCATAACCCGATCCTGAAGCCACGCATCTAGCTGCAGCAACCCACCTCTCCTTCTTGGCGTTAAGACTCAGCTTGGTCTGTGGGATTGCCTTAACCGAGGCTAGAGTTTGATGAGTTCTCGGAGATGTGTTGGTGATGATCTTTGTGCAAGTTTGGGAAAGAGCTTCCATTGTTTTTTTTGTTCTGATGGAGTTTTGAGTTGAAAAGTAAAGGTTAGTCTCTTGGTGGTTTATATAAGGTTTGGATCATGTGACGCATTAACACACGTCATTTGTTACACGTGTGGGAGTGGCGATGAGTAAGAGAGTTTTCGAGATTCCCCAAGCTTGTTCTTGTGGCACGTGTCTCGAGATTCTTTTGCCGACCTTTCTTTGACTCTCTTATAGGCTTTTATCCAATTCTTTCTTTAGAATAAAACTTGCTGTTCGAGATCAGACACGTTTGTTTTAGTTCTAGAACTTACACCTAAAGATCATCCTTTTGTAATTAAATATGAGCCAGACCAAACCGAGTTTGACTGAATCCAACTAAAGTTTAATATTCAATTCGACCCGGTTTAATTTGATTTCTCATTGATTTCAGCCTTTCAGGTCACACAACCAAATCAAGAACACCACAACTAACATTGAGACTTTTAGCTTGAACGTATCTGGCATTCAAATCTTGCTCATTTCGGTGACAAGATTGTCAACAACCTGTAAATTCCATTTAGTTTTAAAACCTTATAAGACATTTCACTGTAAGGAACACACTGAGTAGCAAAATGTAACACATCTGATAAGTCTACAAACTGCAAAACAAAACGAACTAAAAGATAACAAATACTTGCTAGGGAGTAGAGTAGATGAAAAATTCCCCAAATGACAAAAGATGTTTTTGTATTTCAGATGTGCCAACTATCTTCACAGCCTTTGTGATGATCACATCTTTGAACTGTTGGAAGATTTGAATTTTACTTTCCACCTTCATTGATAAACCCTTCTTTGCGGCCTTCAAAGCCAGGACGCAGAAGCTTTTTCTCCCTCTTGGCGATTTTCCGCATCTTGTTCTGTTCAATCCTATCCGCAATGTTCCCTGATCTCTTTTGCTGCTTCTCCACCCTAACCTTTTGTTGTCCTTCAACTCTTTCTTTCCACTTCTCAGCGTTCTTCTCATGCCTTTTCTTTTCTTTGTGGATGCTTTGCTTCAATAGCTTTGGGTCATCATGAACTTTGAAACCAGCTGCTCTGCTTGTAGCTGCCTTCCATGAGTGATTTTTTACAACTACTTCACCTTTTTCTGGATCCTTCTTCGCAGCCTCTAACTTCATAGCCCTTTCAAGTTCTTTTGCCTTTGAAAGCCTCCGTTTCTTTTTCTCTTTTCCGTGTTCTTCATCGTCATCAATCTTGACATAACCAAATGTAAGGTCCTTAGCAGCCTCTTCCACATCCAGCTTACCCTTACCTTTATCAGCTGACTTAGTCTCCTCCACAGACTTCTCCTCAGAAACTGAATCCCTCTTTCTCTTATTAGGCAGAATCTTCTTTTTTCTTTCATGGCTTCTTGGTCTATCTGAACCTCCACGACCACCTTTGAGCTCATCAATTTTACGGTGGAGACGTTGCCTCAGCTCCTCGTACGAAACAGATTGATCATCCTTTTTCTTGTTGTTGTCTGTTTCCTTCTCTAGCTTTCGCTTCAGCAAATCAAGAGTTGTCAAAGAAGACTTATCTGGGTCCAATCTATCTCTCCTCGCCTTCTTTAGGTTGTCGTTTGTTTTTTTCTTGGCTCTGGCTTTCTGAGCCTTGCTAAGACCTGGAAACCATTTCCTTTCAGTCTCATCAGGTAAGTAGAATCTTGCAGGGATGAGCTCTATCAACTTATCAAAAAACTCAGCATGCTGATGAGTGTTGAAATCTGGTTCAGGAACAAGTTTATCCTTTTTCTTTGCCATCTATAACAATTGCCAAAACCATACACAATTAAAAAAAAATCTCCTTCAAGAAAACAACAAATAATAAACTAACAAAGGACTCATAGTCAAGTTCAGAAGCTAATTAACACATCAAAACTGAGGAATCAAGACTTAGAATGGCAGAATAACTAAATACTAGATAATAAAAGTTACAGTGGGATATTACTCGAATGTTCAATGGTTACTGGGGAGATCAAAACTTACATCAGTCCCACGAGTTTTAGTCATTGCTCTGCCACAGAGGAGATTAGCTAAAAAGTTGTAAACCTCAAGACAAGCTGCAACAATAAGACAGGAAAATATCAATCATTGTCAAAGAATAAAGACATTATCAAACATATATTTCTGATATACATTATACATTATACATAGCTATAAGCCATAGACTATAACTAAGCATATCAAAATGGTTTTTTTTTTATTCAAATTAATCGATGGAACTTATAAACAAAAAGTAAAACTTTCCACAGTATGACTTTGCAGACACCATTCACTGAAAAAATCAAATGTCAACGTTGTGTTCTTAATGGAGAAAAAATCAAAACTAAAAGAAAGACGTGATTCTTGAGCAGAAACCCTAAATATTACACATAGAGCAAGGCTAACTAATGTAGGATGAATAAAGAGAATAAGCAGCACGGAAGACCAAAATTACAGAGCGTAAGAAACAAAACTTGGCCTGAAGACTGTAGAAGAAAACTAATCCAACAGCTACGAATCTTGTAAACAAATACAAGTTCAAAGTTTCAAGTAAATTCAATTCAGGATTTCATTATAACTCATAACTCGTTATCTTGAATTCTAAACGATTCTGACTTCAGAGTCAGATTCCTTAAACAATAAGAAGAAACCCATATGGAAGAAGACACGAACTGGTGGAAGAAAGCTGAGAAAACAGAAGAGAAAGCTCACCGGTAGCGACGATGGCGAAGCAACGGCCACAGAGAGAGAAGAATACAGAGAAGAGGTTCCGTGGAAAAGGTTAGGGTTTGAATGGTTTTGTTATTTCTCAATTTTGATAAGGGTATTTATGTAAATACGTCATCTCAACTTCTCATCTAGCGTCCGAATAACGGTTCGGTTTAACGGAACTCAAATAAGGTTAAACCGGAGATCGAATCGAACCAAGAAGTATTTGCACGAATATGTTGTGACTTGTGGGAAGGAAAACAACCTCTCATACGTCCCCACGTGGCATATTTACCTTCACTCCGCTACAGATATTTCAATTTTCGAAAACGTTAAAAACGTCATCGTTTTGTTTGTGCAAGCTTGATCTGAATTTGTTGGTCCTCTGCTCCAGTCTCCGGCTAGCGATGGCGGTCTTAGCTTTCCGTGGCACGAGGTTACCGTTCTTTCACCAAAATTGTCAGGTATGCTTGTTCTTTTTTTCTGTCCTTGAGTAAATTTGTCTACTTTATCTGCTCTTCAGGGCTTAGCTACCAAAATTGGTAAAACTCCATTACTCTCTGCTAAATCTCGATAGCTTCATTTTTGCAGTTTCCCGTCACGAGAAATGTATCAGGAATATCTAAGAAGATGATCGGTGGTAGAAACTCGAAGGGTTTTGTTCTCTTAGCGCAGTATTCACAAACCCAAGACCTTTTCACGAGTACGAAAATTTCCTGCTTTTGAAACTCAATCTGAGAGTACACTGGTTCGATGTCCCGTTAGGGTGTTTCTGTCGCTAATTTAGTTTGGTTAAATCTGAATATGTTTGATGCAGGCCGAATAGAGAATTTACCCAAACTGGTGGAGGATATAGTTCAGACATCAATAAACACAGGTCCACGCGGTGCGATTCGCCTTGTTCAAGGCGTTCAAGCCTTTGTAGGGGTTGGAGGAGAATGGCTGAATGATTTATCTAAGGTGGCTGTTGTTCGTTTTTATAGGTTCCACATATGTTTCAAGTAAAAAAGTTCATAAATTTTGTTCATATGAGCAAGACACTTGACGGTTCTTGTCTAGTGGTTTCAAACTATCTCTGATCCAACCTCTCATTTTCTGCAGTCTACAAGCGTGTCTGGTGGATTACCAAGTGAATTGCAGCTTGGTCTACTGTCTCCTCTGTATTTGAGGAAACTATTTGAACGTATGGGAGCTACATACATTAAGCTGGGCCAGGTAATTCATGTTGTATCCTTTGTGATGTCATGTGTATAGGTAGAAGCATATGAAGTGAATATCTATATTAAGCTTAGCTATCATATTGTTCTTTCTCAATTTGTTTCCCATTTAACAATATGTTTTTTAATATATCTTTTGAATTTATAGTTTATAGCATCTGCACCAACATTGTTCCCACCAGAATATGTCAAAGAATTTCAGAACTGCTTCGACAAAGCTCCTCCTGTGCCGTTTGAAAAAATTCGTAAAATCTTGCAAGAGGAGCTTGGGAGACCCATAGATAGTGTATATGAATATGTTGACCCTACACCAATTGCATCAGCCTCAATAGCACAAGTGCGTTCTTCTGCTTCTGTTTAGTTGATCAAAATTCATTTTGTTCATGTACTCTTCTTCTGCTTAAGTTAATCATCATGACCAGGTCCATGCTGCAAGGCTTAGAGGCTCCCAAGAGGATGTCGTGATTAAGGTCTTAAAGCCTGGAATTGAAGATTTCTTAGTGGCAGATTTGAACTTTATCTACGTTGTTGCTCGTATATTTGAGTTCCTTAGTCCTGAGTTTAGCCGTACTTCGCTGGTAACTCTCAAACAACTTCTCTGTACTTAATTTTTAGTTGCTGTTAAGTTACTCTAAACAATATATACTGTATCGATAGGTTGGTATAGTCAAAGACATTCGTGAGTCAATGCTTGAAGAAGTAGATTTCAATAAGGAGGCTCTAAACATTGAGTCATTTAAGAGATATCTTGAAACCATGGGGATGACAGGGCAAGCTACTGCTCCAAGAGTGTATAAGCACTGCAGCAGCCGGCGAGTACTTACAATGGAGAGGCTATATGGAGTACCTCTTACTGATCTAGATTCCATAAGATCACTTGTTTCCAGTCCAGAAAACAGCCTTATTACAGCACTTAATGTGTGGTAAGATCTTTGAAATTCAACATTCAATATTGAAATTAAAATTACTCGTCCTCCTAAGTGTAGCATATAGTAAAATGATCTTCATGTGAATGTAACCTGCAGGTTTGGAAGTTTACTTGCTTGTGAAAGCTTCCATGCTGATGTACATGCAGGAAACTTATGGCTGTTGCGTGATGGCCGGATTGGGTTTCTTGATTTTGGTAAATCATACTCTCTCAAGCCTAATTGGTGCAACATTTCTTACATGCTGATTCGAGTAAGTATCAACATTTTTTATTTCAGGCATTGTTGGTCGGATATCCCCCAAAACATGGGCTGCTATGGAAGTATTTTTAGCTTCTATTGCAACTGAAGAATATGAATCCATGGCCTCAGCTTTGATTCAAATGGGTGCCACAAACACAGATGTTAATGCCAAAGCTTTTGCAAGAGACTTGGAAAAGATGTTCTCATCTATCCAGGCAAGTTACATCTGTTCATAGGAACCAATGTGATTTGCTTTCAGAACTGTATTTCAAAACAAATACGACCATTAATCTTATGGAGATAAGTGAATCTCTTCTTGCAGGAACTAGATACAGAGATAGTAGTGGCTACAGCTCGTGGAACAAATTCAGACACAACTGCTGTTGCTGCTAACGTAGTTGTGGATGAGAGACAGATGAATGCTCTTTTCCTCGACCTGGTAAGCACTAATTAGACGTAGTGGTTTAAATGTAAGTTAAGAGGATAAACATCGGTTAGAGCTTTAAGGTGTGCATACAGACGAAAACAAGTATTGTTTCTTGTGTAGGTACGTGTTAGCGAATCATATGGGCTGAAGTTCCCGAGAGAGTTTGCACTTCTAATGAAACAGCTTCTGTATTTTGATCGGTACACCAGACTATTAGCCCCGAACCTGAACATGCTGCAGGACCAGCGGATCTCTGTTGTGTCCAACAGAAGAAGGAATCAATATAGGGACAGCTTCAACTAAGTTCATACAGATATATACTTCACTAAACCATTGCAAACTTTTTAAAGTTATAGTAGATTGATAAAGCTAGAAAGGATGATGAATTCAATCGTGTTACAACCATAATAAAATCATTCATGATAATACATACATAAGCAATATCTCCTTTGAAATATTTTCCACAAGTGTCGTAAAAAATTGGAAACTGCAGAAATATAAAGAGAAATAAAGACTACTATAAATGTATGGGTCATATACAATCTTTAAGCGTTACACAAGGAATTAAGGATTCTATTCTATTAACACCATATTCTCTTTATCAAGTCTCACCAAACACATATATAATATCTCAAAATCCATCTTTTCCAACAAATCATGGTTTTCAATACTGTTGATGACGAATCCTACAGCTTCGTCTCAGTCAATCCAATCTAATCTACAACAACAACGGCGATATCCACCAACACCAAATCTTGTTATTTGATTTTTAAATGGATTACATTTGTATCTCTTAAGAGATTCAGACGGAGATGAGAATCCTAAAAATCTTGATGTATCGAGATTTTCAAGATCTTCATGTCCGTCTGAATTTATTTCAGGGAAATGAGTGTAGTCCACATAGAAATTGAACAACAAGTTTTAATATTGGTGGAAATCGTTGTCGTTGTTGTAGATCAGATAGGCTTGACGGAGATGAAGCTGTCAGGTTCGTCATCGACAATATAGAAAACCATTATTTGTTAGAAAAAAGATGGATTTTGAAATATTTTGTGTTATGGTTCTAATGTTTGGTGATCCGAGTATCAGATACAAGCCACCGTCTGTCTATCACGTGTTTCATAACACGTGCGAAGACGAGTGGGTTAGGAACAGTGGGGACTTGTCGCGCTGTGTTTCCGTCTCAAATCCTAACAGCCCTCTTCTTTGGCTCTTTCAGCGATTTGTGTTCATTTCTTTTGTTGCGTTTGGTTTTTGCAGGTTGTTAATATGAACATTACTTTAACATGATCCATCAATTTAAATTTCATACTTTTATCCGTTTGAATGTTCAGTACATTACGTTTCACCTAGTTCAATGCTATTTTTGTTATAACATTTTCTTTCTTATTTTCAAAAATAAAAATTCTTTCCTATTTTCAAAGAAGTATATTCGGTAATCTAGTGATGGTACAAAGATAGGCAACTGAATTTTTATATCAAACATTTTTTTTGTACAAACAGATAAGTAAGTTTTTATATCTTTTTGTATAATTTTGCAAAGTGTCATGTTTTTTCTCTACTCAAACACAAGTGCAGAAACAAATCTTGTAACCTATACACAGATGTGAGAAAAATAATAATTTGATAAACCAATGGCAAAACTTTCCATCTCATAAGCACATAACTTCTCTTTTGCTTGATCAAAAGCAGAGAAGATCTACACAGAAGGAGGACGCTGTGAAGCTTTAAACACTTGGCTTACAGTTGAATATCCCATTAACCGGTGAAGCGGAGAGCCTCTAGCCACAGGCAGCTCCTCATCTTGAACAGAGGAGCTCTGCTTTTCAGGTTTGTCTCTAGGAGACTCTGATGTTGAATTGCTACTCCTATTAGCATCATGAGTTACTTCAGGAACTAAATGAGTTCTTGACTGAAGTGAGAATCTGAGAACAGTAGTGCAAGTGCCACATCTGAGAAGATGATGCTTCCTCTTGAAGATGAGAAAGTCTACAGGAAGCTGTAAGTTTTCTGAGCAACGGTAACAGCTAACGAAAGGTGCTCCACCGGCTGTTGGACGGATATGACGCTTAGCCACACGTTGTCTCTCTTTTAGCCGACGGTTCTGTAACTCTAACTCGTGGCGGTGACCATGATGTCTTCTAATATTACGGTGATGATGATCCTCCACATCAGAGACTATCTCGTGGCTGTATCTTGGATAATACTCAGGTTGTTCCATTGGTCTCTGTGGACTTGCAGAATATGAACTGTAAGTATTATGATGAAGCTGACCTGAATACCAACCGCCTTGGTTTCTTCTGTCACTAGCCATCTCTCCTGAGAATCTATCCACTTGGCCACGACCTCTTGCCCTTGTGTTGTTGTGATACATATAGTCAACATATTCTTGGTTCATGCCACCAGCGTATGGAGGCATTTGAAGCGAGTGTGCACGAGAATAGCGATCAAACTCATCGTGATATGAAGGACTTACGCGTGTGTATGGTGGTTCTCTTGGATAGAAAGGCACATCAGGCCGAAGTTGTTCTGTTCCATGTCTCCTTCCTTGTCTGCCAAGTTGCCCTCCTGGTCCCTCTAGTTGTAAAGACCTGCTCTGATGCCATTCACTGTTTGTGATCATCCCATTGCGCCTTTGCTCAAAGAAAGTGGATGAGGAACTAGCTCCTTGCTCCTTATAGTTCCCAGGGTACCTCAGCATCTCAAATTTGTCTGATCGTATTTTCTGAAGAGCGTTCCATTGTTCGGTATCATCGAGAAGTTGGTCTTCTCTTTCGTCAGAGGAAGACTCACTCCCATCATAAGCAGAAGAAGTCTTGTTTGCAGGATAATCGATTTGGCTTTGCTTCTCTTCATCAAGGGAAGCATCAGGAGAGATCTCAGCATTACCAGATGAATTACTCGCTCTTGCCGCCACCATATCATAAGCAGAAGGAGTCTTGTTTGCAGTATAATCAGGTTGGCTTTGCTTCTCTTCATCAGGTGAGATCTCAGCATTACCTGATGAATTACTCACTCTTGCAGCCACCACATGATCAACACTGAAGCTGCCAGAGCTAGCACCAGATCCTACAGCTTCTACCATGGTGTTGATCATATCAGACTTCAATCTGGAGTTGTCTTCACCTTCAAGTGAACGTTCCTGCTGTTGAATTTCATCTGCTTTAGACAAGTCTAAAGCACCAAGATCCTTCTCCATAGACTCCATGGATTCACTCTTACACTTTTCATACTCGTAGTCGGAGGAACGCCTTGGGGATGACGGAAGAACCTTGTCTTTCCCTGAAGTGCTGGACACATTGTTGGTTTCAGACTCACTGGCTTGAGCCCTCTCTGCTTCTCCTGCACTAGGAGTACTGTTTGGAGCAATGTTTCGCTTTTTAGCTGGAATCAAAGAAACAATAAACTGATAAGAGATCATGCCATAAAAACACAACTGGTTTGAGCTCAGACAGAAGAAAGAATAAATTAGGATAAAAGCCAGATTCAGAATCAGAGTTAACAGAGCAAAATCGTAAAATGGAAAGTTGCAGAATTGGGGAAAAAACAAAAACCTTGAAGAATGGCGGAACAACCACCACACTGATAAACAGGAACATCTTCGTCTTCCTGAAGAATCTTGAAGCATTTGGGGCATTTCACCAATCGGATTTTCTGACCCGTCTGGCTCGCCATTGTTGATACCAGATTCGATCACTTAACTCTACCTTCTTATTCAGAACAACATCCTCATAAACAGAACCCAATAAACAGAGAGGAACCAAACCAAAAAAAATAAAAGATCAAAACTTTGTCAAGTTCTACAGAAAATTGAAGCGGAGACCATAAGAAGAAGGTCAACGCGGTGTGATTTCAAATTTCTGTTGAATGGGAAAATAATAAAAAGCTTAAATTTATTATCAGTGGTGGTGGTTTAAGAAATCTGAGAATTGGTATAGGTAACCGGGTCTGAAAAGCTGGTTACGGATCCGGGTCGGAATGAAAACAAAAAGGGAGAGAAGACAAAACGGAAGCAAGATTACATCATTCAAGAAGCCATACAAAAGATATGAGATTGTAAGATCTCCTCCACAGAAGAATCAAGAATCAAAGTTTAACTCTTTGCAGAGTCTTGTTTACTCGTTAAAGAAGCAAACCCAGAAGATTATTGAGATTGAGAGAAAGGTTTAAGATTATATATATAGAGAGAGAGGTGGAATGAGATAGAAATGGAGAGAAGAGAGATATGAGAATTTCTTGTCGTGGGGGCGAAGTAGAAGAAGAAGAGGAATTGAGAGAACAGAGACAAAATAAAAATAAGCCAAATCGTTTGAACATTTTTTTTTTTTTTACTTCTGATGGTTATGTTTCTCTCCTTCCCTTTTTTCCTTTCTGAGAAAAGTCTCTCTTTTTCCGTGTCTAAAAAGTTTTTTTTCTTAAAAAACTATTTTTAGGGGAATTATTTTCATATCTAAGTCAATTAGACCCACAAAAACAAAACACCAACGACTCGTTCATCATAAATCATAAAACAAAACCCATTTGTTGATCTTTTCAAATATTGGCCCAAACTTGTTTTTTTTTTTTTTTTTTAAGGAAAAGGTTAAAGGTATATGCAACCGAGCTTGGTTAGAAACAGAGTAGAAGAGAGAAGAGAAGAGGATAAGAAAAGAGTAAATAGTTCACCTAATTAAAAAACTGGATAAGCGATAAATGGAATGGCATTGTTTAATGTCGGCGCCTGTTTCATTTATTTTGGAAAGAGATTTTTAGCCTTACTCCTTCCTCCATTCTTCATTTCTTGGTCCCATTTCTTTTTTTAACATTTACCATTAAAAAGATCATTTGTCCTGTCCATTTATCTTTACCATATTCTTAAATTGAAGATTTTGATTTGTTTTTGTTTCTTTTAGCTAGGAAATTTAGATATTTTGGTTTATAGTCCGTCCTTTTAGGTCCAAGGCTAGTTTTCAATCATTTATCAAGTATAACATTAATACCTACATATTATTCGAATTCGAATAAATGAACACAAGTATGTAGACATTTGTTCATTTATTATTATAACGATATTTAAACCAAAAAAAAAAAAAAAACTAAGGTAATGGTAGACAGACTTGGTCTTTTATCGTTTTGTGCTGGCTAGTTTCTTTACTTTCTAGAAAATCGTTTTGGCTTTGTGATTCCGAAAAGGTCAACCTTTGTTGTGAGGTGTCCTATTTACCGTAGACTTCAACATTTGTTTTATCTGCACAATCCAATGACTACGGGATACGGATTCTCAAATCAAATCAAGTTCATTAATACTACCAAGTCTTTACAAATTTAAAAAATTCGATTATGTATTGAGTCTTTTATAGAGTTGGGATATCCATACTTTGGACCACTACATTTCTTTTAAACGTTTTGTCTATCTGGCAAATTGCTTTTACATCAACTCCAGGACATGAACAAAAACTATCTCACTAAAAAAAGTCAAAACTAATGTTTAATATATATTAAAAAAAAAAAGATAGTTGACAAAAAAAAACTGTATAAAAAGCTATTATGGGAGAGTCAACTCTCGTTTGAAAACATTCATATATATATATATATATATATATATATATATACTTTAATAATTTTTTGTTTCCTATTTTAGGTGTTCCCATTATATTTCGTAACTATTTGAAAATTTGGTATTGAATAAAGTTTGTTTTTTTTTCGTTAAAGGAATTACTTTTTGTTTTTATGACTTTTAAAATCCATTCTATCATATACTGAAACTGAAGGATTACTTCAATAGATATATAAAAATAAAATTTACAAACTAACTCAAAGCCAAAAGTTCGAATATCCACACAACAGTTTCAATTATAATTGGTGTGTACGATTTAAATGGTAAAAGTTCCTGATTCTTCTATATATTCCGGAAACTAGTTTAAACTTAGCTCAAGATTCTCTTGATGTATAGAAAAAATCAAACAAAAATTCATTAAATATTTCTTATACATCCGAAAAAGAAAAGAAAATGGAATTCTTTATATTAAAATAAAAACCATGCATAAATTAAGAATACATTCCATATGAAACCTTAAGTAGAATAAAGGGCCCATCTAACCTTTTCTTGAGCTATCTTGATAGATTAGTATTTGATTTGTTTGTTTTTTTATTATCTGTTGAAGCTAACTAATAAAGTTCGTAGCCAGCGGTCTTGCGAAGTCGTTTCACACACACATGCAATCACATTTACAACTTAATACTCCGAAGAATAAAGTCATTAACTAATACAATCGCGTACGATTACATAAATTTATTTGCATGCGCGTACATAATTACGCGCTCGAGATATACATATGGAGAAAAAAATTACCTAATGTACCTTATCAAAATAGACCTTAAATTTTTTATTCGGTTATAAGTTATGAAACAAAGTCATGATGAACATGTCCAATCCTGATATATTCAGATCTTATTATAGTTTTTTATTAATCATATAAAAAATTGTTTGACCAAAATGCAAAATTTCAACACGAAATATAATAGAATTGGAACTGGGAGAATATGCAGAGAGTACAACACCAGACTCGTTCAACTTTGATTTGTCATAATTAGTTCATTTGGTCTATATTTAGTTTTAGTTCTTATTTTCGTATTTTCACTGTTTTGGTAACGAAGAAAAGAAGTTGATCTCTAGGTGTTCATTAATTTTTTTATTTCGACAAAACATATAATAAATGTCCATAATAATTCAGTCTTTATCAATATATATTCAATACCGTTATTAGTATTTTCACATTAACTCAACACTTGCATTTGAGAGAGTCAACCAAATTGAGATATTGGAGGATTAGGTTTGTGTTTGGCTTTTGACTTTGTCTTCCTTGGCTTTTGCTTTTATTTAGTTACCTGAGGCTTAACGTCACTATTACATAAGCTTAAAAGAAAACTCCACACGAATACACCTGTAGAAGATGCCCTTTGTTCAATAATACTTAAATAATCACACACACACACACATATATATATAAACATTTTCGAGCTGAGATTTTAAATAGTTCGCATTTCTTATTAGAGAATCTAAAGATCAATGTTTGAGACAGAAGATAACACATAATGACTCGAGCATGATGGGACAAAGAAAGAAATTAGACTGTAACGACTAAACAAAGGAGAGAGTCTTCAATCCAAATCACACGATCATGATTGCTTCTTGTTGCTTGTTATTGCTTGAAAGAAACCGCAAAAGCTGTCTATATCCGCTTTTGTAATGATCCAGAGAGAAACAAAGCTGTCTTATCGCCTCTCGTTTCTCTTCTTCTCCTGATGTTATCACATGTCTCTGCAACTCTGCTTGCTTCTCCAGTTCTTTAACTATGACTCTCAGTTCTTCCACAGTGTTCTCGGCTGTTCCTGATTCAGACTCAAGCTCGGTCTGCTTACAGCGCAGCTGGTTAAGTTGCTCCTTCATTTGCTCGATTTGGATGTCTCTTGATCTCATCTCTGCTTTTAAGTTGTCTAATTGCGCATAGACTCCATCTTTCTCTGCCATTAACATGTCGTATCCCAGCTTGTGCTTGTCGAAATCTTTGTTCAACGCATCAATATGCTCACCTCGGGAGGACAAGTCTGTCTTCAATGCATGGATTTCAGCTTCCAACTTGAACTCTTTTCTCTGCATCTCCCTATTCTCTGCATCAGAATGCCTAATATAAGCTTCCAGTACATCAGTGCATGATTCGATTTCTTTGACCCGAGCTTCCAAGAAAGTCTGTTTCGCTAACAAACCAGCAATATCAGTGTGCAGTTTAGTTTTTTCAGTAGAGAAAGTTTGCTGACAATCACACAACATTTCCCTTAGCTTTGAGATTTCAGCATCTGACACTTCCAAACATTCCCTACTCACCTCGAGCTCATTCATTAGATTCTCAAATCTGAAACTTGAGTCTGAGAGCTTAGTTTCCAAATCAATCACCTGTCTTTGCAGCTCAAGGATTTGGCTTTTCTCAGTCTCGATTGCTATGTCCCTAGTCTCAATTTCTCTCAGTGCAGTTTCAAGCTCAACGCGTAGACTCTCGGCAAGCAGAACAGCAGACTCTCTCTTCTCAGCCTCACCCTTAAGTTTCTCAATTTCTTGCTCAGATTCTTGGAGTATTGAAGTTGTAGTCTTTAGCTCTTCCTCGCACTGGACATACTTCTTCATCAATTCTCCATAACTCAATGGTTTCTCATTTGTATCATCCATTGCCCCAGGTGAGACCAGGTGGTGGTTAAGAGATGAGTAAAAGGCCTCAGCTTCCGAGTCTAACTCGGAATAAGAAGAGTCAGAATCATGATTGGGAGAAACATCGGAACTGCCATGATCAAAGTTGAAAGCTACAGGGGAAGAGGCATTATGGTCTGAAACATGACAGATGATATGAATATATAAGACTTGTGTTTGAACGGTAACAAAAACACAACCAAATAACAAATGAATGAATTAAGAACATATATCTATACATACCTGTTGAGATTTCCTCAAACGAGTTAGAATTCTGTGGCCATCCACATGAATCATCAGAGTTCTCTACTGTTGTGAAATCCATCTGAAGTTAAGCAAAAGAAAGCGAATCACTGACTGATCAAGTGAAATTCAAATCAACGAGGACAACAATCGTCAGATAGAAACCATCCTGGAGAACTGTAAATCTCGCCAACATAGAAAAAAGTGACAAAAAGGCAAGACAAGAGTTACTGTTACTTCAATCACGAAATCCCAGGAAATAAAAACTAGGGTTTGTAGAATTTTCAAACTTTCCTCTTCCTTTGTCTCAAAATTCTAACTTTTGGAGTATAATTTACAACGGGGGAAAAGAAAGTTTTTTGAACAATTATGATCAGAGAAATAACCACAACAGAGAAACAGAGTAAGTGATTAAGATGATAAGATCTATAAAACCCATCAATAAGAACAAGTGACGATCTGAGCCCATAGCAGCAAATAAAAATGAAAATTTCACTGACCTGAAGCTGATCTGACTGGAGGGGGGGGGGGGGAACGCAGATTACAAGATAAAGAAATGGGGAAAAAAGGGGAAGCTTTATGTAGACGTTTCTAGGGTTTGCGAGTTACGAAACGGAAGGTGGAAAGGGTTTTGGGGGGGGGACAAAGAGGAGGGAAGATTTGTCGGATAGCGAATAGAAAGTGGCGCTCTTTGGGATTCAAATGTTTGCCATTTTCTCCATTTGTCAATTTTACAGTCTGTCGTCTATCTTCTTCCTAGTGGCCACAAATCTCCACATGCAAAATGACCTACCCCTTTTTATAAGATAAACCCAAATTTCGGTTTTCTCCTAAACCGAACTTAAACCAATCGCCTCTTTTCGTCAGGGGCTTTGTCAATTATGTTGGGCTTCTGATGTTTGGGCCAGATATTGTCGGTGGTGATGGTGGTTGTAACCAAATTTAAACCAATCGCCTCTTATCGTCAAGCGCTTTGTCAATTGGGCTTCTGATTCTTGGGCCTAATCATTATGGGCCAGATATTGTTGTCTTCAACCTGCAGTAACTTCCTAAAGCTTTTTATTTTATTTTCACTCAAAGTCTGTATGTAACTAAGGAAAAAAACACTGGGAGAGGTGTCGGTGGTGATGGTGGTTGTTGCTTGGTTGGATATGATTTGACACATTACTAAAATATTAAAATTATTTAAAAAAATCAGAGAGAGTGACGGAGCAGAGACAAATAGCTTCTTGCATCTTGTAAGCCATCCAAAGATTCCTCCCTTCTCCTTACTTACATTACTTATAATCTTCAGACTTTAGAGAAGAAAGCGCGGATCCTCAGAGATTCAGAGAGTCACATCACCACTCCATCTTCAGATCTCATGGTAACCTTTCAACTCTTTCACTCCCTGATCCTTTCTCAGATTTGACTTCCTTTACTTGGATCTCGTTAGATCTAATCGTATTTATTGTTTTTGATTCTTCCGAGCAGATTTGAGCTATACCGACGTTTCGGTGTTCGAAGATAGTAAGTGACGATGGAATCTGAAGGAGAAACCGCGGTATGTTTTGATTCTTACTTCATCATCATTCGTCATTAATCCCCCAGGAATTTAGGAATCTTAGATACTGGAATTGATTGATTTCGGTGTTTACTTGTGTATTGGAGAGATCTGATTTCGGCGCCTTTTTTTATGTTTTAAGTTTCTAATTTTGGCTTGTGTTAAATCTTGATTCGAATTATTGTAGGGGAAGCCGATGAAGAACGTCGGTGGGCAGATTTGTCAGATCTGTAGTGACAATGTTGGGAAGACTGTTGATGGAGATCCTTTTGTGGCCTGTGATTTTTGTTCTTTCCCAGTTTGTAGGCCTTGCTATGAGTATGAGAGGAAAGATGGGAATCAATCTTGTCCTCAGTGCAAAACCAGATACAAGAAGCATAAGGGTATACTTTACTCTTGATCTGACTTTGATCCATCTGAATTTTAACTGTCTTCTTTGATCCATTGTTTGTATGTTTTGAATTTTTGGATCAGATTAGTATTTATGACAATTTGCTAATTTCTTGGGTCTAGGTAGTCCCGCTATTCCTGGTGATAAAGATGAGGATGGCTTAGCTGATGAAACTACCGTTGAGTTCAACTATCCGCAGAAGGAGAAGATATCAGAGCGGATGCTTGGATGGCATCTTACTCGTGGGAAAGGAGAGGAAATGGGGGAACCACAGTATGATAAAGAAGTCTCTCACAATCATCTTCCTCGTCTCACGAGTAGACAAGATGTAAGGCATTTCCATTCATTCTTCCCTCTTAAGCATTTACATCCCCACGCAATTGAGTTTTGGAATCTGATTTTGTCATTTCCTTATTTACAGACTTCAGGAGAGTTTTCTGCTGCCTCACCTGAACGCCTCTCTGTATCTTCTACTATAGCTGGTGGAAAGCGCCTTCCCTATTCATCAGATATTAATCAATCACGTAAATATCCTTATTTACTTACTATCTCGCCAGCAAATGTACTTGTATCTAGCTAGGCTTTGCGTTCATGTGAAAATTCTTAACAGTAAACTCTGTTGTTATTCACGCTGCAGCAAATAGAAGGATTGTGGATCCTGTTGGACTAGGGAATGTAGCCTGGAAGGAGAGAGTTGATGGCTGGAAAATGAAGCAGGAGAAAAACACTGGTCCTGTGAGCACGCAGGCTGCTTCTGAAAGAGGTGGAGGAGATATTGATGCCAGCACAGATATCCTCGCAGATGAGGCTTTACTGTGAGTTCTTGTTTTGTTATCTCGTTTGGTCCATCGTGGTATCCTGTTCTGCTTCAGGATTATGTCATTGCACAATCTGAGTATCTTACTTAATAAACAATTTCCTGATACTCATTTCCCATTTTATTTATTGTACAGGAATGACGAAGCAAGGCAGCCTCTGTCAAGGAAAGTTTCGATTCCTTCTTCCCGAATCAATCCTTACAGAATGGTTATTATGTTGCGGCTTGTTATCCTTTGTCTCTTCTTGCATTACCGTATAACAAATCCAGTGCCAAATGCCTTTGCTCTGTGGCTGGTCTCAGTGATATGTGAGATCTGGTTTGCCATATCCTGGATTTTGGATCAGTTTCCCAAGTGGTTTCCTGTGAACCGTGAAACGTACCTCGACAGGCTTGCTTTAAGGTAACTTTTATTTCCAATTCTTCTGAAGCAGTTACTCAAATGATCGACTGCCTATAATATTTCCCATTTTAATCTGATCACGCTCTACTTTTGGACAGATATGATCGCGAAGGTGAGCCATCACAGTTAGCCGCTGTTGACATTTTCGTGAGTACTGTTGATCCCTTGAAGGAGCCACCCCTTGTGACAGCCAACACAGTGCTCTCTATTTTGGCTGTTGACTACCCAGTTGACAAGGTGTCCTGTTATGTTTCTGATGATGGTGCTGCTATGTTATCATTTGAAGCACTTGCAGAAACATCCGAGTTTGCTCGTAAATGGGTACCATTTTGCAAGAAATATAGCATTGAGCCTCGCGCACCAGAATGGTACTTTGCTGCGAAAATAGACTACTTGAAGGATAAAGTTCAGACATCATTTGTCAAAGATCGTAGAGCTATGAAGGTGAGTTTATAGTTTTAGTCATGTAGTCACCCCCACTTTCGTTTTAGTTATATTGACCTTTTATTTTCTTGCAGAGGGAATATGAGGAATTTAAGATTCGAATCAATGCACTTGTTTCCAAGGCACTAAAATGTCCTGAAGAAGGGTGGGTTATGCAAGATGGTACACCGTGGCCTGGAAATAATACTAGGGACCATCCAGGAATGATCCAGGTAAGAGAAATCGGTTTTAAGTGTGGAAATCGTGTATGCTCTCTCTTTCTCGCTCGTTCTCTCTAGAAGTTCATTGTTGAAGTAGCATTTGTTGAATGCAGGTTTTCTTAGGGCAAAATGGTGGACTTGATGCAGAGGGCAATGAGCTTCCACGTTTGGTGTATGTTTCTCGAGAAAAGCGACCAGGATTCCAGCACCACAAGAAGGCTGGTGCTATGAATGCACTTGTAGGTTTCTGATCTCGGAATTTTGACTTCTTCTTTCTCTGAACAATTTCTGTTAGTTTAATCTGGGTACTTTTCAAATGCACAGGTTAGAGTTTCAGCAGTCCTTACCAATGGACCTTTCATATTGAATCTTGATTGTGATCATTACATAAATAACAGCAAAGCCTTAAGAGAAGCAATGTGCTTCCTGATGGACCCGAACCTGGGGAAGCAAGTTTGTTATGTTCAGTTCCCACAAAGATTTGATGGTATTGATAAGAACGATAGATATGCTAATCGTAATACTGTGTTCTTTGATGTAAGTCACACTTGCCTATACTAATCTACTTTTTCTTGTTCTTTTAAAATGCTTGTAGACATGCATATAAAACATTCTGTTTCTTGAGTTTTGTTGTAATATTTCCATGATATGTTTTTCAGATTAACTTGAGAGGTTTAGATGGGATTCAAGGACCTGTATATGTGGGAACTGGGTGTGTTTTCAACAGAACGGCATTATATGGTTATGAACCTCCAATAAAAGTAAAACACAAGAAGCCAAGTGTTTTATCTAAGCTCTGTGGTGGATCAAGAAAGAAAAATTCCAAATCTAAGAAAGAGTCGGACAAAAAGAAATCAGGCAGGCATACTGACTCAACTGTTCCTGTATTCAACCTTGATGACATAGAAGAGGGAGTTGAAGGTACAACTGTTTTTAATTTCTTTGGTTTTCAAATGTTTAAAAGTAAAATGTTTGCGTTGTCTAAATAGTTTATAGATTAGGTGTCTCATCATGTCCTAACTATTTGACATTTGGAAAACTCAGGTGCTGGTTTTGACGACGAAAAGGCGCTCTTGATGTCGCAAATGAGCTTGGAGAAGCGATTTGGACAGTCTGCTGTTTTTGTTGCTTCTACCCTAATGGAAAATGGGGGTGTTCCTCCTTCGGCAACTCCAGAAAACCTTCTCAAAGAGGCAATCCATGTCATCAGTTGTGGTTACGAGGATAAGTCAGATTGGGGAATGGAGGTATTTTTTTCTTATTTTTACTCCCTACATAAAACTGCATGTTCTGACATTTCCACTTTGGCACTCACTTTGTTTATATTTTCTGCTGTCTTTCTTCAGATTGGATGGATCTATGGTTCTGTGACAGAAGATATTCTGACTGGGTTCAAAATGCATGCCCGTGGATGGCGATCCATTTACTGTATGCCAAAGCTTCCAGCGTTCAAGGGGTCTGCTCCTATCAATCTTTCAGATCGTCTCAACCAAGTGCTGAGGTGGGCTCTTGGTTCAGTTGAGATTCTCTTCAGTCGGCATTGTCCTATATGGTATGGTTACAATGGGAGGTTGAAATTTCTTGAGAGGTTTGCATATGTGAACACCACCATCTACCCAATCACCTCCATCCCTCTTCTGATGTACTGTACATTGCCCGCCGTGTGTCTCTTCACCAACCAGTTTATCATTCCTCAGGTTTGACACCTCTCTCTCTATCTTTAGAACAAACCCTAATTACTCTCTGCTTCATGTGAAACCATGTTGTGTTTCAAAACCTGATCAGCTGGTTCTATTGTTCCCCTTTTGCAGATTAGTAACATTGCAAGTATATGGTTTCTGTCTCTCTTTCTCTCCATTTTCGCCACGGGTATACTAGAAATGAGGTGGAGTGGCGTAGGGATAGACGAATGGTGGAGAAACGAGCAGTTTTGGGTCATTGGTGGAGTATCCGCTCACTTGTTCGCGGTGTTTCAAGGTATCCTCAAAGTCCTTGCCGGTATTGACACAAACTTCACAGTCACCTCAAAAGCTTCAGACGAAGATGGAGACTTTGCTGAGCTCTACTTGTTCAAATGGACAACACTTCTGATTCCGCCAACGACGCTGCTCATTGTAAACCTGGTGGGAGTTGTTGCAGGAGTCTCTTATGCTATCAACAGTGGATACCAATCATGGGGACCACTCTTTGGTAAGTTGTTCTTCGCCTTTTGGGTGATTGTTCACTTGTACCCTTTCCTTAAGGGTTTGATGGGTCGGCAGAACCGGACTCCTACTATTGTTGTGGTCTGGTCTGTTCTATTGGCTTCCATCTTCTCGTTGTTGTGGGTTAGGATTGATCCCTTCACTAGCCGAGTCACCGGTCCGGACGTGCTCGAATGTGGAATCAACTGTTGAGAAGTGAGCAAATATATTATTATTACATGTTTTGGGTTAAGAAAAAAAAACACGGAATTTTAATTATATTTAATTGTTTTATTTGTTCACTTTTTGTTTTTGTTGTGTGTATTGTCTGTTCTTCTGTCATGGTGGTGGGGTCATATTTTTATGTGTAGAATATTTTTTCCTATAGTTACCTTGAAAAGTTTATAATTAAAGTCAAAGCGAATATTTTTTTTGTTTCTGTGAAAGACAATGCAACAAGTTGTTTATAATTTTTCTATCTTCATGTTAACATAATGTCAAAATTTCATTGGATTTTGACATTGTCTGGATTAAGAGAACACGAAATGAAATGAAAACGAAGTGTAAATTCAGTTCCGTTTGATCTTTCGCACTGGAGGACTACGATGCAAAGGGGAATTATTTTTCAAAAATATCAAAGAGAAACAAATTCACTGGAGGAGAATTTGATCAGACGTACTAAAACTACGATACAAAGTAACAACACCATTCAATAAGACAAAAGTAAAATTGATCAAAGCAAGAAACATTAATCTCACCACAGCCACAGAACATAATCTTTTGGTCAGAATGAGAAATCATTCGGAGACATTCGAAGTAGCCTCTGAGGATGTTCTGTTCGACTGTAACTGCTGCAACGGCTCACATCTCCTCACATCTTCAATCATCCTCGCAACCTCTTCCATCTTTGGCCTCGACTCGGGGTTCCTTGCCACACAAGCCAACGCAAGCTGAAGCATCTGAACCATCTCCTCTTCAATGTTCTGATATTTCAAGAGCTCGACATCGAAAACCTCTGCAGTCCACTCCTCTCTCACGACAGATCGAACCCATCTCGGAAGATCAATAACCACTCGCTCATCCTCAAGACCAGGCTGAGTTAAAGGTGTCTTCCCTGTTAGCATTTCAAGAATCACCACACCAAAGCTATAAACGTCTGATCTTTGACTGACCCTCTTCGTCTCAATCACCTCAGGAGCATTGTAGCCGATGGTTCGGGGTGTGTAAGTTGGGAGGTTAAAGAGTGTGACTAGTGATGTGTCGGAGAGACATGGCTCAAGGTCTTGAGTGAGAAGTATGTTGGACGATTTGATGTCTCCGTGAACAAATTTCAAAGAGTGAAGATAAGAGATTGCTTTTGAAGTCCCTGTAGCGATCTTCATCCGCGTTTCCCAGTCTATTCCCCTGTCTCCTCTGTTTCCTGTCAAGAAAATACAAAAAGTAACAATCTTTTTCGTGACCCACAAGCTTTAGATTACAAAAACAAGTTAGGGTTTGGTCTCATTATGACTCACCGTGCAAGATCCCGAACAAGCTTCCTTTCGTCATGTACTTGTAGACCAATAGCTTCTCGTCTTTCGAATAGTAATAAGCGAGAAGTGGTACGAAATTTGGATGCTGGTTAATCTTCCCGACAATCTCCATTTGCTGTTCAAACTCTTTCTTGCTCGCCATGACTTCTCTTAAACGTTTCACCACGACCGCAGTTGTATCTTCAAGCACGGCTTTATAGGCCGTTCCAAAACTACCTTTACCAAGTACTTCAGCAGAAGCTTTCAAGAGATCCTCGAGGTCGAAATTGTGATTGCATCTTTCGAAGAAGAAGAGCTTGTTCTTCTCTGGATCTTGAACTCCGCTTCCAAAATCCTGAGGTTTCTTGCCATTCACTCCACCCATCTGCCCTTCTTCGCCACCTTTACCTTCTTTCTTTGTCTTCTTCATCAGACAAACCAAGAAAACAATCCCAAGGAAAAGAACGGCTACCGAGCATCCGACTACAATGGCGATTATATAAGCTTTACTCTGTCTCTTCCGAACAGGATGGAGATTCTCTGTCAACGGTCTTGGAAAATTTGAAGATGGAGACATGGCTCCTCCTGAACATGGATTCAGGGGTGGACCACATAGTAATGAGTTTCCGATGAAAGAATATTCCGGTGAGTTCTTGAGATTCTCAGGGATGGGTCCACTCAAGTTGTTATAGCTCAAATTTACAACCTTGACACTCGGGAGATCAAGAGAATCAATAGGACCATCAAAAGAGTTGTTTTGAAGGTACAATACAGTGATCTGAGACAGGTTCCGGAGACCAGAAGGAATGTTACCGGAGAAAGAGTTATAAGACAAGTCCAAGACAACAAGCTGCGTGGAGATGGACGGCAAAGAAGTAGTGAGTTCGCCGGAGAAGTTGTTGTGTTGGAGATAAAGGTATTGAAGAGAAGGGAGTGAGAGAATATCAGAAGGGAAAGTTCCAAAGAGAGAGTTAGATCTGAGGCTAAGGACTTTGAGAGCGTCTAGTTTGCCTAATGTAGCAGGAGGGATTGAGCCGTAGAGACCAACTCCGGGAAGACGAACGGCTACAACACGGCTGGTGCGGTTGGAGTCATCACAGGTAATACCGATCCATGAGGAACAGAGAGGGAGGTTCTTGTTCCAGTTGAGCTTTGGTGGGTGTGGGACTGATGCTGCAAAGTTGAGAAGGGCTTGTTCGTCTGATGCTAAATCGACTGAAACCGTAAGTTTGGTTGCGGCGAGCAAGAGGAAGAAGAAGAAGGAAGTGGCCAAGGCGGTATGAGAAGAAATCATGGTTGAACTCTTTTGGCTATACTCACTCCATGAGATGATATGAGAAAGATAGAGGATTGTGTGTTTTTTTTTTTTGAAAGTTTTGTATTTTCTTAACAATGGGGTAGAGAGAGTTAAAAGAAAAAGTAGTTCAAATAAGATAAAAATTAATGATTAGTTGGTTTGAAGACATTGTTAAGTAAACATTATGGGTGTTTTTTAATATAAGAAAAAGCAGATTCAAATTCAAATGAATATGTAAAAGAAAAATAAAAGCAATTAAAGACACCGCAAAGAAAGGAGGGAATGAAAAGCAAAAGCATCCCATTTTTTGCTTCTTTCATTTGTTCTTTAAGAGACAAAAGACACTACCAAATTTAAAGAATATAATGCTTTTTCTTTTCTTTTCTTTGCATTATACAGCATGCAAATCAAGAAAAAAAAAGGTAGGGATCGATCTATCTCATAAGATAATTCAACAATTTTATCAAAATAAAACCAGATGATCTGTCTCGTGTTCTAAATTTATTGGTCGTTGACAGAATACTATTCTGTTATGATATGCATGTATTTGGCCAATACAAAAAAATTGATATAAAATCTTTTACCAAAAAGGTAGGTTAATTGTGTTGAGTTTAACCATTAAAAAGAGTAAAGGGTGAATTTTGTATGGAGAGATTATTCACCAAACCAACTACTGCAAGTGGGGTCTTTGTTTTAATCTCATAAATTGCATTTAACAGAAATTAGGTGCATATAAAGTCGAAGAACACGAAGAGAATCAAAATATTGACTTTCGAGAATATATAGCACTGTGTGGCTGTACAATGAGTTCTGCTTTTCAAGTCCCTCCAATTCATTAGGTTGGTTTGGTCTAACTAAGTGAATAATGAATAATGATGGATTATTAATCCATGAAGATTGACTACGAAGTGACATTAGTAGTATGATTTTTGATGATTTTTTTCACCTGTGCCTCAATGACCCATGCCATTATTTGTTACTGTTAACTCTAATGATTTTGCAGCAACCACCAATGCCAAAACCTGTCTCCCCTCAAAATTTCTGGATTTATGACAAAATCACATCTTCTGTTCCTGAAATTTGAGGACTTGCTTAATGACGTCTCATCATGGAGTAATAAATACAATATAATTTTTCAGAAAAGTATTAATTATTCAATAAGATTTTATTTGGTTTGGGATCTCTTCCTATTCCTAATTCATTTAGAAATCTTTTACTCCCTTGTGTATAAATTACCGAACAATAAAGAAAGGTTTTGTGGTTTTCCCAACTATTCATGAGACGCGTTTGATATTCTAAAGCCTCGTCTCTTCGCTTCTTCTTCTGCGATATTTTTGGTTGGAGCAAAAGAGCATGAATTCGATGGTCTCCAGAGTCCGTGGAATGTTAACGTTTTCTAAATCGGAAACTTCCGATCATTCACCAAGTGATGAAACCAATCATGACTCGAAAGTCTTATCAGTAGCTTGGAACCAGAATTGGAGTGGTTTCATCGTTGGAACAAATCGTGGGTTCAACGTATATAGCTGCAACCATATAATCAAGAAAAGCATCAGACGTGATCCGCACGAAACAGGCTTCAAAATCGTTGAGATGCTCTTCCTTTCTAACCTATTCGCTCTTGTTGGCAATGGTCATAACAATTCCGAGTACCCTCCTAACAAAGTCTTCATCTGGGACGATCACAGAAACAGCTGTTTCTGCGAGCTCGCATTTAAATCAGAAGTTATCGCCGTGAAACTAACGAGAGAACACATTGTGGTTGTCCTGAAACAAAACATCTATTTGTACAGTTTCAACAACCTCAAGGTTCACTGTCTGATCGATACCTTCATGAACCCGAAAGGATTGTGTTGCGTCTCTCACGTTGAGACAAAAGCAGTGTTGGCTTGTCCAGGGTTTCGCATGGGACAAGTTCAGGTCCATGACTTGAGACGAAATATAATAAAACTCATCAAAGCACATGATTCTGATATTGCTTGTATGACTTTGACTCTCGATGGAAGTTTGCTCGCAACTGCTAGCACCAAAGGAACTCTGATTAGGGTTTTTAACGTCCTTGATGGTACTCTCTTACAAGAGGTATCTAAATTAACCCTAAATTTCTAGTATTTTTATTATTATTATTATTATGGTTTGTTAATTAGTTTGATATGTTTGGTTTCCGATTGTGAAGTTGCGAAGAGGAATGGAAAAAGCAGAGATCTATAGCATTGCAGTCTCGTGGAATCTGAAATGGGTCGCTGTGTCAAGTGAAAAAGAGACTCTCCATGTGTTTCGTTTGAGACCTAACATTCTTAGTTTTAATCCTGTTCCATCGTCATCATTCATAAGAGGTAAAATTTAAAAATGGTGATCAAGCTAGAGTACTCGTTTGAAACTATATATAGAAGATGCCTATTTGTGACATTTTAAGGGTTTTTTTCTGAAACATATTGGCAGGGATCTTACCAAATTATTTGAGCGACAAGGAACGGTCGTTTGCTCAATTCTTGTTGCCAGTTTCAACAAAGTTCATTGTAGGTTTTGGATCGGAGCAGACAGTTCTTCTCGTAGGCATCGATGGAAGGTAAGACCTTTTTCTTTGGTTTCTATGGGGTTTGGCTCTTATTATTGTAGTATAATTATTTATTTGTTCATATCTTATTGTCGGAAAACTGTAAAGTTTCCGAAGATGCAGATTTGATCAAGTAGAAGGAGGGCAGATGGTGGAATTGGAACATAAAAGCTTATTCTCCTTACAACAGACAGACGACACAATGGTTGTCATGTGACCAACACAACGCTTTCTTCTTATAGTTAGTTACTTTTTGCTGTTCTAAACTCAAAACTTACAATTTTGTACAATTCCCTTATTTCCTTCTTGATTTTGGAATTTTAGTCTTACGGAAAATTATATATTTTTTAGTATATCAATTTCGTAAATTGATACAGTATTTTTTTTTTTTTTGTAGTTATATATTGATGGTTTTGGTTGATCTTAAATACTTTTGAACAAATTATATATGAAAATAATTGGCCTATTAAAACCTAGTCCAATCGTTACTCAAATCCCTGGTCGAGTTGGGTTTCTAAATAAAACCCAAACGAGTTGAGTTTGGGTATGCCTAGTGTCTAATGAAAAGAAAATAGTGGAATACTGGCGTGATCAAATAACCGAAAACATTGTACCTCAATAGAATTTCCGTAGATATCAAAAAAAAAAAAAAAAAAAAAAAAAAAAAAATCCGTAAAATAATCGGAAAATTTAACGCTAGAAAATTATCTTTAGTACATTTCTGAAGTTTTAATTTAATACGTATGTCCATAATATAAGATAACTATTTTATAACGTGAAAATTTGACCAATGTACTAAATAATATAAAAAAAAATAGCGTAATAATCTTTTCTAATTAATTTAAAAACCTAAAAGAGTGACATATGGTAAAAACGAAAAATCGTATTTTCTGTTTTAAGTGCCACAACAATGAAAATCATGAGATTTGACACACTAGAATTATTAACTGTAAAATATTTAAAAATGTTTCAAACGCAATGCATGTTGTTGGATCAGACTCTTTTGGCCTAGCGATTCCATCACCTATCCGTCAGTACTTGAATTCGAATCCCAAAGTGGCGAAATATATATGTATAT
This sequence comes from Barbarea vulgaris, assembly GCA_963667165.1. NCBI lineage: Eukaryota > Viridiplantae > Streptophyta > Magnoliopsida > Brassicales > Brassicaceae > Barbarea > Barbarea vulgaris. The sequence continues at coordinate 26,085,303 of OY763891.1, forward strand.
AAGAGCTGTTAAATGTTCTTGGCATCTTGCATTTGCAATCAGTCAATAACCCTTAAATCCCGCGGTATAGAAGATAAGAATATACTCTCGAGTATTTTTTTGTTCCAATTATTTCATTCGTCAACTCTTATTTCTTTATCTCATCATTGATTACGACGCAAGGAATTGTATTACGATTAGCTGTCTATTTATCTGAAATTGCATCTATACTATTAAAAGGGAAGGACATTTGGATAGAAACCTTTGTTTTGTAAAAAATTACATGTATTGCCATTGGAATAAAATCAAATTAAGAGGAAACAAAAAAAACATGATTTGGGCAATTTGGGGAAGCTAAAAGTTGAGAAACACGCGGATCTTCTTCTCGATGGGCATGGATCTTTTGGGTGATTGGGCGTGGATCTTCTTTTGGGTGTCGGATCCATACCTAAACATTGGCCTCTTAAATACGAAAAACAAAAAAAACCAACAGAATCTGATTGTATTAGCCGAATATGCTCCAAATCTTAAAAGTAAATATTCATTTGATTTAACATAATTATAGCTCAAATCTCGCAAAAATATTTACCTCCCATATCAGTTGACAAACTGAAAGTAAATCTCCTATAAATCTGCAAATGAATTCAAACAAAAACAAAATCAGAATACTATAATTTTATACGAATCTATTCTATAGCAAATCAAAAACCAAATCATTCTTACCATTTTAAGAATATCCACACATCATTTAGATTTAATCTTCAATACAATTCAATTAATGACAATAAACAAGAAATTTTTTCGCCAACTCTAACCTATCTATAAATATAACACAAACATATTCACAATCATAACAGCAAAAAAAACGATTTATCACTTTTTAGCTTTCAATCAAAAAACAATGGCTGCAAACAAAGTTTTTGCAAATCTTAGTGAGATAAAATCATTCAAAACGACTTGGACAATGACAAGTCAACAAAGAAACTCGAGTTTTAACTTAGAACACGAAGTATTTTTTTAACATACGATCAATTTTCACTTATAATAAGTAATCTATACTAATAAGTTTACTGTTTTGTAGTGATCAACGTGTAGGATGAACTTTCTGGGAAAGATTTGCTGATACTATGTGGGCTGCATGAAATGAGATTGGCATATGTTTGATTCAGTTTGCTAAGATCAATACATTCCAAGGTATTTTTAATCCCTTTTTATTATAAATGTTAAATAATAGTTGTATTTTCTGATTTCTTAGCTCTTCTAATTCTTGATAATGTAAAACAGGTGACAGATCAATATCAAATTCCTTTGATACATCTTTTTCCGGACCAATCCCATCTATTCAACGGTGGAAGATTTTGTGGCCAAGTATGTATATGAAAATTAAACTCTCATATTCTAATGTTTGTACAATTAGTTATTGCTTATGTTTCATTATCAGACTCAATACACAATCTACACCGGAGAAACTTTGGAAATGATTCTCACTGATGCATCTGTAAGCTTAAATAACCTTATTTTTCTTTATATGTTTATAAAAATTTTAAATCGTGTGTTAACAAGTTAATATTTAAACCTAAAATATTGAACCAACAAGCTATCAAGTTTCAATCGTGTTTTAACTAAGCTTAATAATGATATGCTTTTAAATCATATGTTCGGATTGACACTACTTAGTTTACTTATTCTTTTAAAATATCCGTCGGGTTTTACTTTAACCTTGGGCAGGAGGCACTTGTGCTGACTAATGGTAGTTAGATGTCACATGCTTTGGGTTCTGCTTCAACTACTCCTTGAAGTAAGGATGATTGCTCTGAATATACATCTGAGCAACCTTCATCTTCCAAAAAATCATGGGCATCTTCAATCAATGGTGATTTTGAAAATGATTTTTTTTGTTTTCTATTTAGTCATGAGCTTTATGTTAGTTTTATATTTTGAGTGTTTTTTAGGACCAACAATAATGCCTACTTTGGCAAGGTTTTTAGTTCGGAATTTTTAATAATTTATGTTATCCTATGTTCTTTCTTTCTAAAATATTAATAAAGTTTTCATTCATATATAACTGTACACTAACTTGGAATCCAAAATTGTCAATTTCATAGCATTGCGTTGAGGGAAATATCTTACCTGGATATCTTCATTGAAGATAAGATGACTGGATTGTGCATTGACAAAGAATCTAATGCATTGTGGTTTGCAAAATCTTCAAACTGAAAAGAGGAGTGTGTATGATACTATTCTGTCACATCTTTAATCATAGTTATTAAGAGAGTTGATCCTATGGCTCACATGTACCAACACTTTCTCTCCATAAACTTCGTGTAGGAACTCTGCATATTCATGAATCACAAAAGCAAACCGACTTATCATTTTCTGAAATATGAAAAAGATTAGTTAGCCTGGCCAATTGCCCTTCGATGTATAAGTCTCATGTAGATTGCATCATTCAGCAACTTCTCATTGTTTGTACCAACATCAATGGTGACTGGAAGGCACTGTGTTAGAAACAAAATTTATCTGTGCAACATCCATAATTGGTCGATTTCAAACATCACACGATTATAATGGAGAACTTCGATCTCAACAACAACATAAACCCCCTAAAATCAAAGCAAATGAAATTTAAAAACCCAAATTAGAATCTGAAATCTCAAATACGCAAAATGCTATGAATCAATAATACTCCGGATTCTTTCTAGAGAGTGCCATTATCAAGCACCGAACTCAAAACAAAAAAAATTGCAGTTAAGCTTCACAAAAGAAGAACGCTTAGCTATTGCATATTGGGACCTAAAGGTGAGTTCTCTTGGTGTTTGAAGATAAAAAGCTTAGTAAGTCGGCTGACTCGATTATCTCAGAAGCTGACTGTTTAATCCGTAATAAGATCGCGGGTTGACAGCGACTCAATCCGGCAAAAGCTTCTTCGGCTACGCTCCAGTTGTGGCTCTCACTGTAACAGCTGTACTCTGTCCCTGCTCCTCTCTCTCAAAAGTCACTGCCACGAAGAAAGTCGATCTGATTTTGGGAACTCTAATCGGCGCTTCTTCTTGGACTTCTTTTACTAATTCTCTTTTGCTTGGCCCATCCTGGTTTTTTGGTTAGATTTCGAAATTTGAATAATATGATGGCCCAAATTATTAATTAGATTAGATTTTATTTATAATTTGGCCCAATTATTAATTAAGTATTGTTAAATTTGAAAATAATTATTTGTTAAGATATAAAATAATGTAAAAATTAATTTTAAAAAATATTTATAAAACTTATAAATTTCTAAGAAATATATAATTTTTAAAAGTTTTGATTTAAAAAAAAAAGACAAGAACTTCGAGTGACAGTAATAAAGATCTAAAAATTGGGTACCTAAATATTCAATTATCAAATTTTTACTAATTTAGATAAGGGTTGAATATGGGACGGATACGGATCCACTCCGAAAACATAAATTTTAAAATTTTTGGGTAATTGTTTAAAATATTTATAGAAATATGGGACGGGTAAAGATCCATTTCGAGATGGGTATTTTTGAAATTTCGGGTAATTGTTTCAAATATTTAGAGAATTATTAAAAATTTAGATAATTTCATTAATTTTATAAAAATTAAATATTCAAACAGGAATACATGCATTCTATCTAAAAAATTACTAAATCTTATGATAAAAATTGACAAACATGTAATTATTTAAAAGGAAACTGTTATGGGACACAAATTTTTTGATGAATACGGGACGAGACGGTTTCGGTAGGGATGAGACGGTTTTTCGTTCTAAAATATACCTAGGTAATATAATATACTGAAATAACTTAAACTAAAAACTGAATCCAAATTCGATTTAGCACTACTAATCATACTGTTAGAAATGTTTTGATTAATTTATAAAATATACATGTAACATCATTTAACATTTATAATTATATTATATCTTAAATATAAATATCAAATAAATTTGTTTATAAATATATCTCCGCACGTACGTGCGGGACGGAAAATAGCACGTACATGACGGGAAGAGAAAATTTTGGAAATAAAAGACATTATCCAAACTATTTCCGATAAAATACGGGAGGGGAATTTGTTTTGTAAGGGGACAAGATCGGAAATTAGGATATGTAAATTCAATTTCCAAACTCTCACTAATTTGGGTAAAGGTTGTCTTCACATATATTTTAGAAAATTCGTATATTTTGAAAAAGTTTAGAAATTTTTTTAAGAATATAAAAATATGTACTTTTCATTATAAACGGGAAATACAATTATCGAATATGATTTCTTTACCTTATCTCTTACCCAAAATAAATATTTTCAAAAATGTAATTAACTTAAAAACAGTTATTAATGAAAAATTCTCAATAGATACGAGATTAGACGGGTTTTCTGTTATGAAATGAACATGCTTATTTTTCCATACATGATACACCTAATCACACATAATTATTTCTAAATTTTAACCAAATTTGATTTATGGCTCTAAATTTTATAATAACTAAGATTAAAATACAATGCATATCAAATAAGTTTTCTTTACAAATATAATCATGCACGTACGTAAACGGAAATGGGACGGAAATTCACGAATAGAAAAGATGTCTCATATAAAATTTGGAATGGGAACGGCATGGGACGGGATAAGTCCAGATTATAAATAATATACCGATTAAAAAATATATTTTTACAATTATAAATCCGCATGTACGTGCGGGTCCGATTCATTGTAAAAATGTTTATTTTCGTCCAACGGATAAGAGATTGGGTAAGGGAATCGGACGTGATACCCATATTTGCATTTGAATTTCCGATTGATGAGGATGAAACTAGCCCTTTCAATTTAAATCATTACATGCGGGTCCTGCCCCGTTAGAACCTGGTGCGGGTCAGAAGATTTTTTGGTAGAGCGGGTGTGGATCATCATTTTTATGCGTGTTTGCGGGTACCCACATTTAAAAAAAAAGATAATTATAATTATTTTATAAATTTTAGTAGGTAAATTTTAAAAATATAATATATATATATATATATATATATTTATCCAAAAAATTATTTAGAAAAATTATGTTTTTTATACTAACTTTTTAGTTATAAATATTGTTTTTACTAAAACTATAAATAATTATTTTAATATTTGCGGATTACCCGCGGGTACCCGCAAATTTAAGCGGGACGGATGCGGACTTACTATTTTTATTTGGTGAGTCGCGGGTTGATGCGGGTCAAAAATTTTGATAACCCGCTGCAGAGCGGATTGCGGATCTTCGGTTTGACCCGCTTGACAGATCTAGATGAAAATGGGTTTCTGTCTCGAAATTGACATGTCTATTATTAAATATTAAAAAAATTTGTAGAAGTTTTCGATAACGTTACGAAAAGTATGTTCAAAAATTTAGGAAAAATTAATTATTGGAGTGGAATCGAACCTATTCGTTTAGGTCATCAGGTTTACAAAATTTTAATCCTTTTTAGCGGTTTATATCAGGTTTTCTACTTTACAAGTTTAATTGAAATGGAATCAACCACTTATCCAGTTCAAAGTCGATCCGAGTCCAACCGCCGGATCAGTCTGACTGGTGAAACTATTATTATTTTAAACATTTATAAACAAGACTAAAAACGAATCGAATACCAAACTGGTATGAGTTTAAGTTATGAATACTATACCAATATATATGTATACAAATATAATCTCAGACACCCAAAAGTATATATATAATTTTGTAAACATTTCTCCGCACGTATGTGCGGGTCCGAATCTAGTAACATATAAAATGGTAAACCAAAATACTGATGCGATTTCTTTTTTTCTTTTCTTTCCAAATGTCGACTTCTGTCTAAAACATATATATCTACTTCTGCATGAAATAAATGTTTTTTTTTTTCTTTATGGTCAGTTCATGAAATAGTCAAACTCTCTGTTTCTTAGTAATTTTTTTCACATGCTTCATTATTTTATGTCTTCCATATATTAATGACCGGGAACCAAATGACATTAATTAAGAGCACATTATATTGACTCATTAATCCTTGTTTATTTTTTAAATCTCATTAGTATTAATTAAAATGGTATATAGTATGACTGTATGAGAGTAACTGGTATTGCTAGCCTACCAGTCAACTTACCCTCAAATAATTTGCAAATATTGATATTTCAAAAGGGGATTTATATATAGTTTTGTACTCAATACTAATTTTAGATTTCTTTCACTCATTTGTTGTAGATTTAATTAGTCTGTTTCAAATTAAATGCCAGTTTAGGATTGTATTTCTGTTTGTTGTATTTATTTCGAAAGTAGTACATAACAAAGTTTTTTTTGTTGGGGATAAATTTTGTTGATACATAACAAAGTTAAGGAAGTTTTTAAACACTTTATGTTATTACGGATGAATTAAGTATCACGCTTAACTATTTAATTATCTGTGGTTCACTACTTTTGCGCGTATTGACATGCTTACCTTGACAAATAACCAACACATTATATTGATATATATACCATCGCGTATTCGCGTTAAATCCTTACGTTTGTCTTTCCCCCCAAAATAGTAGTGTTTGTATTACCTTGTAGATCAAACTATAAAGTTCATTTCCTTTTCATAAATAAAAATTGTGAACATGAATTAGATAATTTATCTACCCGCAACTGTTTTCTAGTAAGAAATTGAAAGAGTGGAAGATTAGAAGTTGTGGAAGTCCACGTGGTACATGTGGTAAAATGCGTGAACGCGTAACGCCGATTTATATAAAATAATAGTATGAATAAAATATAAAAAAATATGGTAAGTCATAACACGCACAAAGGCCACAATGCAACATTCCTATCCATCCACGTTAACTCCCACCACCACTACCTTCTCTTCTTTTCTTATCCACCCACCTTCCTTATTTAAGCCTTTCAATGCGTCTATTTCTTGATTTTTTTTTTTATATAAAATAATAAATACCACCATTTTTGTCACATTCACAATCATAACGACAGATATCATTTAAATATATTTATTTATATGGAAAAAAATCTGATCATCTCTCTATTGTTTGTGTCCCAAACCATTTCACGTTACTATACAATGTTAGGTAAAGAGCCGGTCAATTCGAAAAAAGCTTTTCTATTCTCTTTTACAATTATAAATTATGATTATATGTAAAGGGGACCCTCTCTTTCTCTCAATGTGATTCCCAAAACCGAACATGACCCGACTAAACCAGATTAAACTAAACCGGGACTGTACTGAAAGTCTCAAGAATGTAGTAGAACACAGAAAGTAACAATAATTGTGATCCCTATCTGCAGCAATTGGTGAATCCAAGATAGAACAACAAAACAGAGGAGAAAACAGTTTGTTCAAAGTAGAGTTAAGTTGGAATCTGTTCCTTCTCCTCTGCTTGTTTTCTTGTCTCCACCTTGTGGGAAACTAGAATCTGTTTACCTTATTCCACCAGAGATTGCGGACATTTGTGGTATCATGTATGTAATAGTGTCTTGCGTCGAGAGTTATTCACCATATTAACAAAGAAGAAGAAGTTATTTTCTCCCGTTTGCCCAATTCCTGTTGCTCATTCCTGGTCTCTTGTGTTGCGGTTTGTATGCACTACCTTGCTTTGGGATCGTCTCAAGTACTTGTATTGTTCGCTGCTTCTTGGCTGTGGCAAGATCACAAAAATTTGCTTCTTCATCAGTTTATTGTTTTCAAGAATATATTCAAAAACTCAAAAACAAATCAAAAAGGCACAGAAACAAACCGTTCTCATGATGTTGGTAGCTCTCTTGAAGTTTCCTCTTTGCAAACTCAAACTTTGCGTCTGCGTCGAGACCTTTGAGTTTCTGCCAAGGACAAAAACAAGAAAAACGTCAATTCCATGTCGAAGAACATGATAAGAAAAACAAGAGCATTTAGCTTTATTGCCACACTCACTTCTTGTTGAGGTCCGGGAGCTTTCCGCTTCTGTTCTGGAACAAGTGGTTTCCTTTGGATGATAGGTTTTTCAGACTTGTGAGCAGATACGTTTTCATTCTTCATCCTTTGCTCTGTACTTTGCTTTAGAGGTCTCCTAGTCCCATCGAAATCAGTAGCTGATGATGGCTTATTAGATCTAAAAGGAGCATCTTGTCTCCTCATTTGTGTACCCTCGGGTCTTCTCTTGGCGATATTTTGTGGTCCTCTTTCGTGTTCTTGGCTTGTGTTGTGTTCTCCAGAGTTACGAGGATCTGAAACAAACATCCCCGGGAAAATTAATCAACCAAACATATATACCTAAATTGTTGGTATCAAACAAACAAGAGAATAGTTTAACTCACTTCCATCAAAGTCCAAGGAATCAAAGAAATGTGAGAATTCATATCCGTTTGGTTCTGGTGTAAAGATATCAACATCATATGGAAGCGATGGAAATGCTTCTTCTTCATCAAGAACAGACGGGTTTGCAGACTCTGGTGTACCTTCAGCACCTGTTTTTAAACACAAAATTAGAACCAAAGACTATGGATCTAATTCAAGAAACGAAACTGTAAGAAGCAAATCCTATAAGACACAAAGGATCGAAAAAAAGCAAGACACAGAGAGAGCAATTTACCAGTGATTTCCTTTGTGGTATTCACCCATTGATCCACCAGCTCCTTCCACTCTCTGCATTTAAGAAAAACTCAATGTCAGCTTCCAAAAGTGCAAAGGAGTAGCAAGTGCCAAAGTTTTATCTTGATGAAAGATCAAACTCGTACGCGATAAGAGTCTTTGCAAGTTGTCGAATGTTATCAGAACCATGTTTCCTCAGGCCATTAACAGCCTTTCCGATCTCAGTACTCTGCGAGAATAACCTCAAAAACCTTAAAACCAATCACTCCAAACAAAACTAAGGGATCAATTCCACTCAGAAACCAACCTTAAGAATATCCACATTCAAAGACATCAACTTAAGCCTTCTCAAGGAGTCAAGCAACACCGAGTTTGGCTGCAAGAGAACAAAGAAACAATCAGAAACAAAGCTTTCACATTGATGAAATTATTGTAAATTCAACAAGTTTAGGATCAAAACCTCGTCTTCTTTGTTCAGCAAGACCTCTTTGATCCTACAAACCTCCTTAGAAATCATAGTAAACTCTTCAATCTCATCACTCAAGGCCTCAGCTTCATCAAAAGTATAATTACTAACAATCTGATTACTATTCAAATTCGTCTCATCGATGTGATTATTATCTCCTCTGCTACTATTAGCTTTGCTCTCTTTAAAATTATCGTCATCGCCATCAACCGCCGTAACTCCACCGTCATCAGCTCCTGTTCCGGTGGTTCCACGGCCGCGATTAGCTTCGTCATCATCGTCTCCGGGGACAGAAAGCTCGAGATGATCGCATCCGGTACAGCGACTAACTCTACAGGAGAACAAAAGCTCGGCGATTTTGTCTCTTCTGGATTTGAATTTGTTAGGACAATCTGTAGCGGCCACCATGATCGCGTGATCGATGATCCCGAATATATCGGAATCTCCTCGCCGGAAATACTCCCTCCAGCTATCTAACGTAGCTGATGCTTTCATCGTTAAAAAATTAATCGATTTCGAATCCGATTTTTTTCCCTCGATCCACAAATATCAGATTCAACTCGATTGTTTCCAGCTGAGTATATAGCCTCTCAATTGAATTGATTTTTTTTTTTTTTCCCAAGAAAAGGAAGAAGAAGAAGGTTGGGATCGTTTCGATTGAATTCCAAAAGAGAAGATCAGAGAAGAGAGCCAAAGCAAATTACAGAATCTACCCAAAGGATTTTTTTTGCTTCTTTTCAATGTATTACTTACCAAAAACAAATTCCAAAGATTTGGAAATAATTCCCAAATGATCAAACGAAATAAAGATTTGTGATCAAAAGAATCTATGAGGATAAACACAAAATCTGTTTGATAGTTCTGTGGATTTTGTTATTTTCTTTACCCCTTTTACTTTCTTTTTCCGAATCTGGCCAAAAACTTTCCCGGAAAGCCCACAAAGGATTTTCCCGAGAAAAATGCACCGCTAACAAAGAAAAGATGAGAAAGGAAAAAAAAACCAAGAGAATACAAAACAGACAAACATGAAACAGTTTTGGTTACGTTGTCTATCTAAAACCCAAGTGCTACTACGTTAAACCAGCTACAATTTAATTCAACAAGAAAGCTTTCTTTTTTTTTTTTATTATTATTGAGAAATAATTTTTATTTTATTTTTTTGCTCTCAATCTTTGAGGAAAGAGAGAGGCAAAAAAAAAAAAAAAAAAAATTTGCCTATACCCTTTCTCCGAAGTCTCTGTATCTGTTTGGTAAAAGGGAATTTTTTTAAGTTGGATTTTCTTTACGGCTTTCTTTTGACCTGATCGGTCTTATTTGGCTTTTCATTATTTTTAAAGAATAACTAAAAATATTCATTTTCTGTTTTTTTTTTTACACATACTTGAACGACGACACAAGTTAGTGAACAAGGTCAAACTCTTTTGTTGCTCAATGCTCACACATCATTTATTAATGGAGTTTATTACGTTGGAAAATTCAAAAGGTCAATTTTTATGAAGAGACTTATTTACGGTAAGGTAAAGAAAACATTTGAAGATATTATAACGATAAAGCTACTGACTAAACTCGCTTATTATATGATTATGTATTTCACTAGCAATCTGTATATTCAAATTTATACCTAATCCACTTACCAGTTCTGTTCGGGGTTTGCAAGATATATATATATATATATATATAAGTGTTTTTTTTTACAATTTTTCTTTTCAATATTTTCATAAAATAAATCATATTTTGGAAACTGGGAATGGTTCCCATTAAGCTCATTCTCTTTGCCCTGTTGGAAAAGCTTTTTTAAAAAATATATATAAATTAAGCTCATCATCTTCATAACTGTTTTCATTAACTCATACGGACATTTCCGAAATCATAGTTGTAAGGCTATAAGATGTGTAGAGTTTGTTAACAACAGAAAAAAAGATAGAAGCAACAACCTTAAATCTAAAGTCATATATAGAACTATAGTAGAATCCAACCCTGGAAAATTTAATTTTAGAGAATTTACTAACAAAAATTACTATATATAACATCTACTATAATATGAGATCAACAGTCTTTATAAAATGAAAATGTTTTAAATGTGTGAAAATAATAATACACAATGTCAATTAAACCCAGAAATTTGCGACTCATATACTGTTTTAAATATATTTTTTATAGATGATATTTGAACTACATTTTAGATATTTATTTGTGATAATCAATCATAGAAAATCATAGAACTAAACCCATGATTCCATGACGTATTAATAAACAGCTAGTTTTGTTGGAACAAGAAAAAAAAAAAAAAAAAAAAGCTTAAGTAAAGTGGAAGTTCAAGCATTTCATTTATGTTGGTCAACAAAATCAACCAAGAAAATATTAATAAGTATTTGATTTTATGTAATACGTGACAAAACGAAGTTGTACGGGACTTGGGGCGGTGATTACACAACCAATCAGAATTTAGATGTAGAGACAGTCGCGTCCTTCACCGTCAAACGCGTGAAAACGCTGCGACTTGTGTGAATGCTAACCTCACAGGCCTGTTACAGCCTCCTTTAAGTGACAGACGTTGATTAGCCAACACGTCAGCAGATATAGTGGCTGCTTTACGGGATTTCGGTGGACCCGCCGAAGCTGGTGCGTGTTTTTTGTGTGGATAAATAATCCATCTACCACGAACGGCCTCGCTTCAATAACCATAATACCATATATAAATACAAAAAACTAAACATGTAAATATGCAATCATAATTGACACTTTTAGCTGACTCAACGAAAAAAAACAAAGGATTATATGCCAGAAGTTTTGGTTTTTTAAAATTAATACCTCAAATGATTCAGTTCTAGAACAGACATATGTTAAATAAAAGACATGTTCTAGAACAGATCATATGTTAAAAGATATGAATTTTTTGTATAATAGTGATCAGTTTCTTGTATAATAGTAAAATATATGAATTTCTTGTATAATAGTGATCAAATTCTTGTTAAAACATATGTTAAAAGATAGTGAATTTCTTGGATGAATTTGATCAGCTTTTATATTCTTTACTGATATCGTCACAGCTAGTGCAAAGCTGAGGTGAGATATATTTTATGTTGTGAAGAAAGCAGAATTTTTTTAAACAAAGGGGTCCCTGATGCAAAAAAATTACTACTTGGTACCTTACGCTAATATTAGTGTAATGATCGAATCATTATATATTGGATGAAAAATAATATCACACAATTATTAAGAAGAAGAAAAAACAAAAGATAGAAAAATGTCTGGGGTCAAAGAAAAAGAAGAGAGTCAACTCAAAACACAGAGATGGGAAGAACAAATTGTTTTATAGCGTTCCATATAAACCGAATACTATATGTAGTTTTGTAATCATCAAATTTGGATACGAAATTGTGATATTGTTTTCTATTGGTCCAAATATCAAATATAAGAACTAAAGTTACAACAAAATTTATCCATCAAAAGTTAAAACTGCATTTACTAAATACTCCATTTTTGAATCATTCGGAAATTTCAACCGGTAACACCAACCGTAAGTCGCATAATCAATTTGGATTGGTAGGTTTTCTTATGTTTGTACCGTTGACTATTACTACTTTCATAGTAATATATTTTGGTGTTGTGTTGTGACTTTTACGATATCGAAAAGAGTAAATGCCCCTTTCGTATTTGACGCCGTTAGATTCTTGCTAAGATAGACAAATTGAAAAGTCTTTTTTTTTTTTTTTTTTTATCATCGGTTTCGACTTGACTTTTTTGAAGATAGAAACGAGAATTGTGTTGACGTCAAGTAAAACATGTTAGGTGAAGGCTTATCATTAAGTATCTAACACCCAACTAAATTTCAGCTAATTACATACTACGAGTAAATGATTATACTGTAAGTTGCCGTAAATTCCTATTACACGAACCCACATATACAGAACCGAAAGCATTGTCACCTTCGCTTAACCTTAAATCAAATTTTAAAATAAACCGGACTGAAACCAGAAAACGTACATGCTAACCCTTAAATTCCTTACCTAAAACTAACCGAGACAGGAACATCGGTTAACGATATGTGCCGTAAGCAATCCGGTTAATGCATCTTAAAAAGAACAGAAAAAAAAAAACAAAAACAAAAAAACAAAAAGAGTAAAACGGAGGCATGATACAGAGTTCAGAGAGACATGAGAGCAATCACGTCTTCAGCGTTAACCTCTCTTTGATCTTTCTTATGCTTTCTTTTAAAAGCTTCGTTCGCAAGATTCTTCTTCTTCTGCTGAAGCTCAAGGACTCTCTCTTCGATACTGTTTCTTGCAATCATCCTTATCATTTTAACCTTCTGTTTCTGTCCAATCCTATGTATCCTGTCCATGGCCTGTTCTTCAACTGCAGGGTTCCACCACGGATCGAACAAGTAAACCCTTGAGGCTGCAGTTAGGTTTATGCCAGTACCAGAGGCCTTGAGGCTCGCAAGCAACACCACAGGTCCCGTTAACTCTGGATTCCCAAATTCTCCAATCACTTGCGTCCGTTTCTTCACAGTCATTGTCCCATCCAAGCGTAAGATGGTGAAACCCGCAGCTTTTAGCGGGGTTTCTAGTAAAGGTAGCATCTTCCTGAACTGAGAGAACACAACAGACTTTGTGTTGGGGTTTTCTTGTCTCGATGCGATGAGAAGCGATAGTAACGCTGAGACCTTTGAGGATTTGGTTGAAGCTTTGTTGTCTCCTCCATCGGTACTGGAAGCATCCGGAGGAGGAGGCGGAGCATTGTAGAGATCATATTCGGTAAGAGAGCCACGACAAAGAGGGCACAACGGTTTAGATTTCTGAAGGGTTTGAAGAATACAAGCTCTGCAAAAGATGTGAGCACATCGTGTGATGATGATGTTTGTTGGTGGCGAAATGCAAATTGGACAGTCAAAATCTTCGCCATCTTGCAATACTGCAACCAGCTTTTGCAGTAGCTCTGGCTTATCAGTCACATCTGTTTCACAAAAAAAAAAAAAAAAAAGATTTAAGCTTTTAAACCAAAAATAAGAATATGTAACTGTTTTGTTTTTACCTTCGACAGAAGTAGAAGAGGTAAAAGATCTTAATTCTGGAGGGCATAGAGTGATGTCATCACAAAGCTGTCTAAGCCGTAGGATTATACTCAAAACTGTTGAGTAATTGCGCATCAAGCTTCCACTATTTATAAGATTCCGCACAAATCCTTTACCTTCTCCTTCCATGTGATCATATACCTGACGTTCTTCCGGAGAAAGTTCAACATAACAAGTTTCAATAGTCTTAGGTGGCAAACCAATCGAACTCATTTCTTTTGTTCTCCGTAACGAAATAGTCGCCATTAAAACCTGAAAAAGCTTGTTACTGAATAACTTTTCACCATAGAATATAACATATAAAAGACATAAATGTGAACATTGTCTTTACCTGTAAACGTGAAAGCCCCTTCCTGTTCCCTTGACCAAGCGGGCGTTGTATCAAACTTTGCCAATAAATCTTAATCGAAAATGGCTCAAACCGGAGAAACGCCATCAAAGAGTACAAATCAAATGAACCATTCTGAATAGGAGTTCCTGTGACGGCCCATCTGCATCGAGCCTTGAGATTACTAACTGCTATGCTCTGTTGAGCTTTTGCATTCTTGATCATGTGTGCCTCATCAAGAATTATTCTCAGCCACTCCATCTTCTTGACAGGAGAATCTTCCCACGATTCCTCAACAGCCAAAGTGTTGTAAGTAGTCAGCACTATATCATACTTCATAAGCTCATTAACATCATCTGTCCTTTGGCCACCATGATACATATACATCTTCAAGCTTCCCGGTACAGTATGCTCCTCTAGCTGTGTAATCCATGCTGAAAACACAGAAGGCGGACACACAACCAACGTTGTCTTTTGAGACACATTCATGCCAACAACATCATCAGATTTAAGCTTCTTTCGAGTTCCACTTACACTACTCTTGCCTCTTCCCCTCTTCTTACCCTTCTTTTCAATCTTATCTCCTTCTACATCCAATGGTTCTTCGGTTGGCGTACTGGTGGATGCATTACCATATCTATCAAAAGCTATCAGTGAAAGCAACGTAAGGGTCTTACCCAATCCCATATCATCAGCAAACAGTCCTCCACGCAAAGGTTCAGGCCGCTTATCCGAGCGGTAATTCGTCAAAAAATTAAGGAATTCACCATCTTTCTCCTCCCAAAACGGAGGCAACTCTGCAGATTTCTCCCTGTGGAGTAACCAGCCCAATCCTTGCTTCTGATGAGCAAAAAGTTCAGACTTTATCACTTCCTTAGGAGGCTCAGCCTCAACCATTGTCCCCTTAAGCCTCACATTCTCATCAACTAATTTGAAAATCTTGTTAACACTCTTCTTATCTCCATTACCCATATGTTCCTTAACCACAAGAGCCTCTGATAACCCAAACGATGGATCTGAATCCGAAATCAACACTAACCCAGCTCTAGAAATCTCAGATTTCACAGCAGAGGAAGCTTCTAGCTTTGCAAAAACGTGAATTTGACAGGGGATATTAAACCTTTGGGTCTTAGAACGAGTATTGGGTACGATACCTTCGACGACGATCATGTTAGAGTCAATCAACGGCGAGAGAACAGCGGCTACAGTACGCTCGATGTGACCCACTTGATCGGATCGCATATTGAATACTCTAATTGCGTTATTGTCGAATTGGTTGGAGGGTTCTCGAACCAGACCTACCATCTCTCGACCATTGATTCGGCCAGAGTAATACCGTAACCCTACTATTTTCGCAATGACGAAACCTACCAAGTACGACTCGGAAATATTATCCTGAGACTGTTGCGATGGTTCCACGGGAGATTGAAACTCATCTTCGTCCGCCATGTTTCTTCAACTAAGGAACTCGAAAGTTTCAAAAAACGCCTCCTTTCAAAACTGTTTGTTTCTTCTTCTCTTATTTATTTATTTATTTATTAATGTCATATATCTACTATATAAGTCACAAAGTTTCTTAAATTGAGATTGCAGCTCAAATAGAATTTTACACCCTAGAGTCAGAATAAAACAAAGTTTTAATTTTATTATGAAAATTCAAATGCAGCCAATAACCAAGTTTATTACATATAATGTTTTAAGTTTATTACATCAGCAAGTTTTCATCACTAGCATTCTTACAAACATTTTCATATTAGGACTTTGGAGTGTGGAGATGAGAAAACTACAAAAACCAACGCATAAACTAAATTTGATTATTTTTAAGTCATATAGTCTAATCCAGTATATAACAGACTAATGGGCATAATAATGGGCAGTCCATAAACTCAACTAAAATGGGCTTGAAAGCCAATTTGTTGGGCCATGAAATCTTTTGCTTCTCTTAAACGAAACCCGGCGAAGGAAAAATTCAATCGGAGTTTAGATCGAAAATTGGGGAATCAAAGAAGATGAAGATGAGACGAACATCGGTGTGGATGATGTTGATTTGCGTATCGTTTGTTCTCTTTTCTGGATTTGGTCAATTTGTGATCTGCAGTGAAGAAAAAGTAACGTTTAACGACAACAAGAACGTCGTCGTAAAGATGAAGCATGGTGGATTTATCGATTCCACGAATAATGCGGCTGAGATTGATGATATTGCACTCTTTGCTGTTCAAGAGCACAACAAGCGAGAGGTTTAGTTTCCTCCAACCTAATTTCCCTTTTTGTATTGTATGTTCCCTGGAATTAGGGTTAGGATTGTTCTGTGTTGCAGTAAGATTACATTACCATGATGATTTCTCTTTGCATCGATTCGCTATTTCATCCTTGTAGAAATTCAGGGTTTCGTTCGTTGTTCGATGAGAATCAAAATTTGGTAATACTTTCGGAATTTATGTTTTTTCAAGTGTATTTTTTGTGAATTACATTGTTTATTTATTTATTTAGAGACTGAAGATTAAGATTAAAGGGTTGATTTTTTCTTAGTAGTGATGAATTTTTTATCACTTGGGTTCATTCTTATAGGATAAATGAGCTTGTGTTTTTATATATTTTTTCTAATGGTTTTTGGGTTTAATGCGTAGAATGCTGTTCTTGAGCTTGCTCGAGTATTAAAGGCAACAGAGCAGGTGGTTGCTGGCAAGCTTTACCATCTTACTCTTCAAGTTACTGAAGCTGGTGAAAAGAAGATTTATGAAGCTAAAGTTTGGGTCAAGCCATGGATGAACTTTAAACAGCTTCAAGAGTTCAAATATGTTATCCCCTCCTTCACTATTTCCGACCTTGGCTTGAAACCAGGTAAATCAACTGTGAAGTGAACAATCTGCTTCTCATTTTTTTGATCAGACAGTCATACATGATGTTTCACTGTGAAAGTCAATGAACTGTGTAGTTTAGTCTTTATATATGTGTTGGTGGAGGTTGCATATAACTGTTTTCATTTCGATTTTTGATAATAGTGAGATTTTACGTTTCTGATCTCATTAGTCATTACTCTGTTTTGAGGCAGATGGCAATGGATTTGAGTGGAGATCAGTATCAACAACTGACTTTGAAGTCCAAGAGGCAGCAAAGCATGCCATGAAATCTATTCAACAGAAATCAAATTCGCTGTTTCCCTATAAACTCATAGATATAATCCTAGCCAGGGCAAAGGTTGAGTTGTTTCTTATGTTCATTACTAGTTTCTCAATGAATGAACGCATCTAATCAAGTAAATGTATGATATATTTACACTCAGGTGATTGAAGACCGTGTGAAATTTGAACTGCTCTGAAGCTAGAGAGAGGCAACAAACTAGAGAAGTTCATGGTTGAAGTGATGAAGTATGAAAACGGCAAGTTTCAGTAGAGTTGTGGATAGCTCTTGGGTTGTGTGACATATATGTGTGAATGGAGTTTTAATACTAAAACCTGATGTGTAATGAAATAATGATACTGCTTGTTTGTCCTGTAAAAAAGGTTTCTTGTAATTACACGACTTCATATGTAAATAAAAATTCCACCAAACATTGGACAAAAAGGGGATAATTAATCTGTTTGAACATTTGAAATCTCGAGTCAGAGAACCGACCACACCAAATCCCTCATTACATTAGAAAAAGTAGGAAAGACCCAAATGATGATGATGTCTTCTTTTTTCTTTCTTTTTTCCCTCAAAAGGAAAAGTTATCTTCTTTAGTTTTTGGCCCCAAAGACGACAACTTTGGAAACTGGGAAAACGTTTTGGGTTTTAAAACAAACTCGACGACGAAAAAATAAAGAAAAAAAAAATCAAAGCTTGCAAATTTTATTATATTCTCCGCACTAAAAGAGATAAAGGTCGATAAGGTACTTGACCCTCCCTTTGATTTGGATTTTGTCATCTCACCGATTTGCTTCTTTAATCTCCTAAAAATTCTTCTCAGGAAATTTCAAAACTTTATCGTCTCCTTGTTTTGTTGTTCTTGGTGATCCCCTTGTTTTATTTATACGGGGAGAGAAATCAAACTAAGATCGAGAAAGAGGAATCTTTAGAGAGAAACCTCATACATGGCCTCTATCAGCGACAAGGAAGCTATGGCGGATCCTTTTTTGGTCGAGGCTCTTCAGAACCCTCGCCATCGTCTCACCAGTAAGTCAATTTCAAAGTTTGATTGATCTGATTATGCCTTACATCTTTAGCGCTAGTGTCTAGGGTTCGTTCTTGACTTATGCAATTGTGGGTTTCTGGAAGGCTAGGGTTTTGGTTGATTTATAATTTCTCTTTTTTAAGGAATTAGGGTTAGGCTTTGGTACTTGATGATTAGATCCATAGCGATTGCTTCAGGAATCTCAGAATCACGTTCCCCCCCCCCCCCCTCTTTAGCTCAATCAAGCTAAATTGATATTGCAATGGCTAATGATTAGAATACTCTTTACGTTCTTTTGTTTTATTGCATTTTCAATTTGCTGTATTCGAAATTTCAAAACTTTCTTCTTACCCATTGAAGATGATTCTTCCAATTTGGCCAGTTTTACGTATGGAGCTCGATATACAGAAGTTCTTTCAAAGTCCAGAGCAGCAACAGTTTGAGTTCCAGCCTTTACCAACATCTTATCTTCGTCTTGCTGCACACCGTGTTGCCCAGCATTACGGGCTTTTTACCACAGCTTTAGACAGTGGTGCTGTAGATGGCTCGGGGAATAGAATCCTTGCTACGAAAACGGTGGAAAGCAGATACCCCTATGTCTGTTTGTCTGAGATTCCTGTAAAGCAACCTGAGATTAGTGGTAGGCCTGAAGGTTTCAAAATCGCCATCAAGCCTAGACCCAACAGAGGATCTGGTGGGATTGGTAGTGGATCAGGAGTTGAAAGGAATCTCTTGAGAAGTGTTGAGGAGAGAAAAGAGGAGTATGATAGAGCTCGGGCTCGCATCTTCAACAGCCCTAGCAGTTCAGACTCTGAAGATTCTTCAACACGAGCTCCTCCTCCTCCTTGTGTTGACATGAAACATAATAATTCACGTCCGGCTAGAAATGAGGCCGAAGTGGTGATTAATAATAATAACAGTAATCCTGTTGATGTGGAGAGGAATAGTGTTATCAGAGACTCAGGACGGACTTCTCGGGTTGCCATTATTAGAGATAGAGAGAAAGATCGTTATGATCCTGATTATGACCGCAACAGGTTAAACAAACCCCTCTTCCATTGCCTCTAATGATAATAACCTTTATGCCATGGTTTCTTCATCAAAATTAACAGGCTTGCGGTGTTGCAGGTACGTGAGGGTTACGCCACCGGTACAAAACTTCAATCCGATTCCAATTCAGCTTCCGTTCCATGATGGAGTTTTCCCGCAGATGCCAAGAACTCAAGGCAGCCTAAACTATGGACATCCCTTAAACCCGGCAATGAGCAATTTCTGTACCCAATCACTAAATCAACCTTCTACTATTGCACCTGCTTATACAGAGTGGCCTAGTGCCACCATGACTTATGCACAGACATTGAATGCTTCAGACACACATCTTTTCAGGTTAACTTCACTCTTAAAAACGTTCTTCATGATTCTCTGTTGAACGCTTACTCTTCTCTTGCATTGACCATTGTGCTCCATCTTTTTGTTGTTGTTGCAGGCACCCCAATCCTTGACATTTCAATCGTGTTCAGTCCATGCCTTTGTATTCAAACATGTTCTATAGAATAGCTTTAGATTCTCTCTTCTTGTTGCAAACATTGGCTGCTTTTCTTTCTACAAGACATCTCTTCTCTTTTGTTATAATTGTTAAAAAATCAAAGCTTTTGCCTCAAAATCCAAAATCTGCGATTTATGGCGAGATTGCTCAAAATGGGCCGGCCTGTAAAGCTTGTGGTCCATTTATGAAGGAGTTTTATGGGTCAATGATAAAGAGTCGACGTATTTCCAAAGTTAAGAAAAAAAAAAAATCATTATCATCAATTCTTTTGATTGAATGCAAACCTATCATCAAGAATATTCATTGTTCAATATCTCATCTAATGTCTACAAAAGGTTCAATTATTAATGTCTGGAATTCAGGTTCAGGTTCATTGTTTGGCCAACAGTTAAATGAATATTTATCCAACCATTTTCTTGATTTATAATTTGAAATGCGCCTTGTTATTAAGGCATTCATAATTATTTTACCAA
This sequence comes from Barbarea vulgaris, assembly GCA_963667165.1. NCBI lineage: Eukaryota > Viridiplantae > Streptophyta > Magnoliopsida > Brassicales > Brassicaceae > Barbarea > Barbarea vulgaris. Next base: position 26,105,886 of record OY763891.1, read on the forward strand.
AAATAAAGTAATAATTAGAAAGACTTTGTGTAGGGGTACGACTTTAATAGAAGCAAATCAGAACATGCCAGCTAATGAACCCACCATCATTGCTTTTTTAATTGAATCCCACCCGACCCAATTAATAAACAATAATTTTCCTTTATCCAGATTATGATAAATTATAAATAAGTAGTAATAGAAAAATATTGATTGGGTTTGGTCCCATAACTGATACTACGTACGCAGATAATTAAATAAATAAGGTATGATTAAGGATATAAGAGAGCATCAGATCCTGTGATTTCAGATTCTGACTGGCACTGTCGAGTCTTTGCTTTTTGGCTGTTTCATGTTCTATGTACACTGTACTACTGAACCATTGGTTGATCAATATTTATGTATATTCAACTTCCACACACACAAATATATTATTCTTCTATATGTATTTAGCCCTGGGCAAAAAAATCGAATCCGAAAATCCAAACCGGAACCGATCTGAAAAAACCGGTTCGGGTAGGATATGGATATTATCAAATTACTTTATTGGGTAATAGATTGTGTTACCCGTAGGTAACGGATAATACCCGACCCGACCCGATACCCATACGAGTATCTGCTCAACCCGAAACTAACACTAATGTCTATGATTTTTTAGGTTTTTTACTAGGGTTTCCAAATTTAAAGTTTAACTCATGAAGTTGACATTTGTTTTATCCTTTTTAATTGTATTTCGGGAGTGATCAATAGTCAAAACAAAGTCCCTATTCATCTGTGTATTTCCAGTTTTAACTTCTACCTCTATGTTTTAGTTTCACATCGACTTCTATTTAAATTTGGTTTTGGATATTTTCTATTTTTTGTGAGTGTTGTCATTTGTGTATGTTATATTGCAAGTGTTTTCGGATAAATAGGTATATTATCGATTATACTAGGGTTTTGGATATTTTAATATACTTTTCGTAAAAATCATGTGTGATCTATCATTTATAAAAATATTAATTTTATATAAGAGATGATAATAATATATATTAACTTTTTGAAAACAAATTTTAGTGACTTTAAACCCTAAATTTTTAAAGTATAATTAAGTCTACTATTTGCATTTAAAATTACATAATTTGAAAAACTATAGTTATGTATATATAAAAAAATAAATTGATTATAATAGTCAATTATTAAAATTTGGTATAATATTATGTTTTTTTTATATAATTTATTATATGTTTTTAATGTGTAAGTTTTAAAGAAATAAATCATTTTTGTAATATTATATATATATATATATTATATATATATATATATAGTTGATCATATTCCAATTATAAACATGATTTTGAGCATACATATTGTGTCATATTTTTGACGATTTTTTCATATTTCTTTCCTAAATTTTATTATAGGAATTATGTATATAATATCTTTTGCATTCAATATATTTATCATGCAATATTTTATTTTTCCTTCTTGTTTTCTATTTTATAGGATTTTTTTTTTTGTCATCTTTTGACTTTACTTTCTTTTTTTCTGTTTTTTTTAATTCTAAACTTATTCAAATATGATTTTTATTTCATATTTGTATTTAGTTTCCCTTTTATTTTTTAATTCAAATCTATTTACATAGGCGAAATGTTTTCTTCATTTATATATATATATATATATATATATATATATATATCGTTCGCTTGATTTTTAAAGTTACACTAAAAATTATGTTTCTTTTAATTTTTATTTATTTTGAAAATTTTCTACATTGTTTTCTTTTTTTTTCCATTTTCAAGTTTCAACTACAAATAGATATGTACTTAATATATTTTATTATTTTTTTGCCCGTGATATCTTTTTCTTAAGCATGAGTTATTCCTATAACACTTTTATTATCTCTTTCTTTCTTAAACGTTTTTGGATTTATCATATTGTTTTTCCTTTTTACTTTTTGGGGTTTCTATCATTCTTCTTCTTCCTAATTTTCCGAGATTTTCTCTAAGATTTATTCTTTCTTTCTTTTTTCTCCTTTATCTATATACAATATACTATTTAAGATTAAAATAAGGATTCAAAACTATTATGCGACCAATTGTCTTTATTTTAAAAGCACATATTTATTTTTCTTCTTTAGTATTTTCATATTAAATAATTTTTATATTAATTATCAGGAAAATATAAAGTTATGAAAAAATATTATTCTTAAGTATTCATTAATAAAAAATTAAGGAAACTTATTATTTTGAGTAGTTTCTTTTATTTTGTTGTTTAAAAAGAAATTAAGGCATAATTTTCTTATATACTAAATTTAATATTTTGAGTAATTTCTATTATTTTGTTTTCTATTTTGGCGATGATTTTTCTTTTTGAGTTTTTGGCAGATATCGGTTTTTTTTTTTTAGATTTTGTTAAGTTACCTCGAGAATTTATGTTAAACATTGACGTGGACCAATAGCATCACGTTTTTAAATCTTATGTGGACGCCTTCAGAACACTATAGCTTCAACTTTTATATAGTATAGATTTCAAGTTTTTGGGTATATTCGGGTATTTTATACCCGAACCGATGGTATATCCATTTTTTTCGGGTATTTATAGGTTCCTCAATCTGAAACCCGAACCGACCCGAACTCGACAAGACCCGAACCAAAACCGAACCGATTTTTTATAAATACCCTATTGGATAGTAAATACAGAAACCCGATAAACCCGAATCCGGATCCGTTACCCATATGCCCAGGCCTATATGTATGCATAATGTATCTTTAGATTCTTGAATTTTATGAAGATGACTAGTGCAAAGCTGCAAGCAACTTTAAGAACAAATCTGAAACCACAGTAAAGTACTTTCTGTAATAAAATCTTAAAAAGTTTTCTTTTTTTTTTCAAGGCATTCAGGATTTTACAAGAGAGAAGTAAACTCGATTTAAGGAGGCCAATGTTACTGACGATTTATAGAGTAGAATACTTTTAAACATATTACAAGAATCATCAAAGATCTGATCACAGAACAAAAGACCCCCAAAAAAAAAAACACAAGTCGGATGATTCAATCGTTCCGAGTTGGAAACAGAGTCAAAACCGTCTTAGCTCCTGATTCCAAATCCTCTGTGTAATTAGTGACTTGACTATGTAAATGTCTGACAACTGTTTGCTGTTGACTCTGCCTAGCCAAGAACACCGACTGGTCCGTCGCTTTATTGAAATTCACGGCGGAGATTTGCCGGTGGATGAACTGAGACGGTGGTTGAAGATGTGCAGCTGTGATTTGCTGATGATGGTGATGATGATGCTGAGTCGAAATTGGGACAAACGTCGGTATGAAATGATTCTCCGAGGTTTGTCTAAGGAAATGTGAAGGAACAGGTGAGCTCGCAAAGAGATGATCAGAGCCACCGACGTTTCCTCCTCCGCCGCCTCCGGATTGCATCCTACTTAGGTAAAGTCGATACTTTTGCAAATGGCTTGCCACGTTTTCTCTCGTTAAACCATCGACGCTCATAAGCTGCATGATGGTTTTAGGAACTGCGTTTTTGATCCCGAGATGAGCCACCGCGTCTACGAAACGCTTGTGTAGCTGCGGCGTCCACACTAAACGCGGCCGTTTCAGAGTTCGAGCTTGTTCGTCTCCGGATGAATTGGGTTGTGGCGGTGTGGTTTGAGGCAGAGGTTGACCGGAATTTACACTTTGAAGATCGAAGGCGATGGCTAGATCGGGAGTGATTAAGGACTGAGATATTGGTATGAGTTCCTCCGGCGACGGAAGCTCTTCTTCCCATTTAGCAAACCAATTGGAATCTTCCTCTCTCATCCTCAACACTTCAAAAAAAAGTTGTCAAATTTACACTCTTGATCTCATATAAAGATCTATTCTTTCTTTTTTCACGGAAGCATTGAATCGGAATTACAGAGACTGAGAGAATAATAATCAAAGAGGAAACGCAAATCAGAGAAAGTGATGATGAGAGAGATTTTATTGATTTTGAGGCAAAAGACTTGTCAAGAGACTTGAGAAGATTCTTTTATTTTATTGTTATCTGTTTTTTTTTTCTCCGTTGAGAGTCATCATTAGATTCCACCGACGCATACTTCGGCGCGTGGCCTCCACTTGTTGACCATTTTCACTGTCTTTTTATTTACTTTCTGCAATTACGTAAATACGTATATACGAGAACAATTTTACATTTTGAAATTTGGGAAGTGTATTTTTTTGTTTTTTTTTTAACTTGGTTTTGTTTGTTTTCTCTGATGGTATTTTCGGCTCATTGTAAATTTGTAATGCCTGCCACTGCATTTATATGTGCAATAAACCTGGGACCTATATGAGTAGTACTAGAGTTACTAGATTAGAAGTTTATAATCATTTGATTAGTTCCTCTTATTGTTTAGTTTATCTTTCACATACTAGCTAGTGTAAAGGAAACTTTGGAGTTTGGACAATTTGGAGATTAATTAAAAGATTATGTACCTAACTTAATTTAGGATATATGGCACTTAATTATTGGTTGTTAAGGAGTTGTTTAACCCTAGTGGGAACAGAGAAGCTTGTACTTAGGTATGTCAACATAATTAGTTAACTATAATTAAAATAGTTTGGAGCTTAGGACAAACTAGACAGACCCTACCTTGGTTTATAAACATAACATTATATCTTTTAGTTTTACTTATATAAATACTCCATATAACATGAAATAAAATCATATTTTTACATAAAACATGAAAACATAATTTAATACATATTAGGCAGCAAAAATAAAAGATTATTAACGATGATATTGTCAAAAATAAAAAAAAAAATGTTACAAAAAAAATACAATTAAAACATTTTATATATCAACTATAAAAGAAAAGAACATCAATTATATAACTTAGCTATTTATATCAAAATACAACATCACAAATAATTCTATAGTATTTTTTTTTTTGGTTTCGTAAATATGGTTCTTATTGCCCTATCTGCAGCAGACCACCAATTTTATATTTTTGGTTGGGATGAACAAACAAATGCAGCGAAGGACCATTTTGGCTTATGACGAGCACTGAAAATCAAGTTACGAATTTGAAAAGGCCAACCGACGAAAAGTAGAAAGTAGAAACTTCTGAGTCTTTGAGTCTTTGAGTCTTTGAGTATGGTTCTCTTTTCGGAAAGTGTTTTCCACGCGCCATCAGGATCACATAATATAATCTTTTATATCTTAAAAAATTGGAAAATTTTTCTTTTTAAGATCATATAAAAAGGGGAAAAAAATGAACAAATTAGTTCATGCTTCTAAGTTTTGACCCTTTATTTTTTTAACCACATAAATAAATAAAACGAAGAAATTAGACACACAACGTTTTGTAACCTCTGCTTTATGCAATGCATTCTGTTTTAGCTAAAGTTTTTGTCTCTTAAGAACGCATGGCACCACCAAAATGGTAGAGAACAATCTAAATTGCAACATAATTTAAATTCAGATAACTTAAGAAATAAAGATATACAAATTGATTGAACACAAAACAATCATACCAAAATGCAAACAATCATACGAGGAAAATAGTAAACACACCCCAAAAAAATGAATAATATCACTAGTTAGTAGTCAAGTTTAATTAAGGATCGATCCTGATTGTCCATGACTAATGACGTTTGTATACAAACAAAGTTGAATCCTAATCTGGAAAATAAATATATATGAACTTGTATGGAGAATATCCCAGTTCTAAGAAAAGCAGTTTGAGATATAGTTGGTCCACATAATACAACTTCGTTTGTCTTTTTATATATCCTTTCATGTTTTAAATTATGAAATTGGAATTGATATTGGGTCCATGAGGTTCAGATGATTTTGTCTTTATTTGATTGAAATCTATTAGATAAGTCTCATAATACAAAGATTCCAAAAGATAATCACAACACCTTCCAATCTCCTTTGTCGAACAAGTGCTGCAACGTACACATCCACATCAAAAACATGTGCATGAATGATGATGATTTATAAAGACTAACTTCTATATTTCCGGGTCCATGTAAATGAATCCATTTTATATTCTGTTTATATATAAAACTTGTATGAAAAATATAAAAAAAATTGCCATGCATAAAGTTTCTCATAAAATTATGAATTTACTTTTGAAAATAAATTTGATTCTAATATAGGTCAGTTTTCTCATGACCCGAAATCGAACCATGCTCAAGGTTTCGTTCAATTAAATATATAATTATGTGTAAGCATGTGATGTGACCAAGAAAACAACAAATATGTGGAAACAAAACAGTTTCTTTATTGGTAAACTAAAAGTCCAATGCTAATTGCTAAACATAGCGAATACCCTGAATAAGTGAATATCCAAAGAGAACAAACAAGTTGTAGATAGAAAGAGGATCACTGTGTAATTGAGTTGGGCCTTTATACTTGGGCTCAAATGCTATAGTCTCTGCATTTTTTGTTTCCTCTTAATTGACCAAAGATCTTGAACGGTAGGCCATATTAAATGTACAAGATTCTTAACTGCCATATTAAATTTGCAATCTTCAAAGTCACAAAATGTACCACGTGAAAATTGATTAATTACCTCAAACAACAAATAAATAAATACTCTTCCCAAGGAGAAAAGAAAAACTCACAAACACATGAGTATTTTCAATTGAACCTAACTTGATATTATATTTATATATGATTAATAATAACAAGATTTGATTTGATCACTGAACTAAATGCAATCAGGATTGATATGAGCACTTAAATTCTAACATCTAAATTTAATAATCATTCATTAAATTTGAAGGGTTGAGAAACGAATCAGCAAAATTAAAAGAACACCTGACACAAGTAACGGCTAGTTAGCAGTTTAGCGGGTGCGAAGAAGAAGACATCCTAACGGTCAATTCCAGGCTGGCAATTAAATGACAAAATTACCCTCAACTTTTTTTTATTTTTCCTTTTTCTGATACGCTCCTTTTAATTAATTAAAGAAAAACATTTGTCTCTTTCTCTCTTATAAAATTTCAATAATTGAACCTCTATCATCTCTCTCTTCTCGATTTCGACTTGGATCATCATTTACTTGGAGAGGCATTGAGAGAAAGGGATCGCCTTTTCTCAGTCTCTGCGTATTTTTCAATCTTGGGGAAGAAGGTACGTTGATCTCTCATCATCAATTCATCGGTTTTTTTTTCATCTCTTCCTTTGTTCAATGAGTCTGTTTCTTTCTTCGAAATGTTCGAACGTGGGATGTGATTCCTTGTTTTGTCTCTGTGATTTCTTCGAATTAGCCTCAATTAGGTCTTATGAGTTAATCTTTGAAACCCTAGAGTCTCTATCTTCGTTTGATTGCGCGAGATCCCAAATTGATTCGTTTTAGGGTTTCCTTTAATTACTCAATTCGTTGGCTTCTTCTTGTATCTTGGATGCGTTTCGTTCTTATTAAGATCTGATTTCGTTTATTCCGCTTTACTCTCAGTTAATTCGTGTGTTCACTCTTCTCCGCGAGTTTCAAGTTCAGATTTTTGTTCATCGATCTTCCTGAAGATCCTTACTTTCATTACTGATTGGATATTGTTGCATAGACCACTTTAATTTACTCAAATCTTTTGGGGACTTTACATTCAGTTGGCACATTTGAGTCTTGAAGTCTATAAAAGGATTATATCACATTGGTGCTTCTGCCTGTTTATATCTGAGACTGAGGAGAAGAACTTCTGTGGAGGGGTCCTTTCACGCTTATTATTCTCCATGGTAACCTCTTCCTTCTCTGTATTTCTTTCTTTGAATTGTGCTTACTTGGAATCTTATTAATAGCTTTCGAAGTGTACCTCTTCTGATTTTGTCTTCACTGATGATGTTTGTAATGCTCAGGCAAGTAATGAGAATCTACCGCCCAATGTTATCAAGCAGCTTGCCAAGGAACTGAAGAGTCTTGACGAATCCCCTCCAGATGGCATCAAGGTTGTGGTCAACGATGAGGATTTCTCAACTATATGTGCTGATATTGAAGGACCAGGTGCACTATTATTTCCCTATCAGTTTCATTGTTGTGGGATATTATAAATGTTCAATGAAATGTATAAACTTAGGTGTTTTTTTCTACTTTGATTGCATACAGTTGGTACTCCTTATGAGAACGGGCTTTTCCGTATGAAGTTAGCATTGTCGCGTGATTTTCCACATTCGCCGCCTAAAGGTATATGCATGTTAATGAAATAGATTGACCACTGAGATGATAAGCCAGAGACACATGGAAGTTTTTCTATTGGTTTCTAATTTCTTGTGGTTTGCCATTGTAGGCTACTTCATGACAAAGATTTTCCATCCTAATGTTGCTTCTAATGGAGAGATCTGCGTTAATACACTTAAAAAAGATTGGAATCCTAGTCTTGGATTAAGACATGTTCTCTGTGTAAGATGCTTGACCTTTATGTATTCATAGCTTTGGTAGGTGTCTGAAAACTGGAGACTGAGGGTCTGTGTGTAACTGTTAACAGGTTGTGAGGTGCTTATTAATCGAGCCATTTCCAGAATCCGCATTAAATGAACAGGCCGGCAAGATGCTACTTGAAAACTATGAAGAGTATGCGAGGCATGCTAGGTGAGCCCATCTACTTTAGTCTCAAATGCTCTTGAACCTTATGCTTTTGTTGGCCAAAAATGAAATGCTTAAATACTGGACTATTACGGCATACAGGCTTTACACAGGTATCCATGCTAAACCAAAACCGAAGTTCAAGACGGGAGCTATCTCAGAGTCAACAACAGCTCTGAATGTTGATCAGACTAACAACGAGACGCCTGGTGCTGCTACTGCAATACCCTCTTCATTGGCAGACATCAAGAGAGTAACGAGTGCCCAAGACCAACAACAAGTGGCTAATGTCGTTGTATCAGGCACTGCAGGATCTGCAAGTGTGGTCACTACGACGCAAAAAAGGGAAGCAGGTTTAGCCAAAGTTCAGGCAGATAAGAAGAAGGTAGACGCCAGAAAGAAAAGCTTGAAGAGACTATGATGATGCTATCTTTCTGTGTCTTAAGCTCCTCGAACCTAAACTGTTGTTTCTATTTTTACTTGTAAGAGATCTATATTGTCTGAAGATTCCGAATTTTGGGAAATAATAATGTTTGCCAATGAAGCCGAATGTTAAACATTATGGTGTTCTAACCTACAACATCTTCTATTGGATAATACAATAGACACATGGACCTCTGGAACCAGTCGTCTGTAATTCTTGATATACAGATTTCATCAGAATGTTCGAGAGAACATAGAAAAAGATGATACAACACAGAGAGATTCTTCATTGCAATCACTTGGGCAAGTCTAGTTGAGAGGAGAAGAACGAAGGATCACGCGCAGAAGCATCATCTCTAGTTGTCTTAGATCTGTCGTAGTCATCACTAATGTCATTGATATCTAAGTTTTGTGTTGGCAAAGGAAGCTTCTTCGGGCTCTCCCTTTTAGTGAGCTTACCACCCATTTCTGTACCTATCTCACAGAGGAGCTATACTCAGACTCATACCCAGATCCAATAGATGCTATTGTCATGTCATCTTCTTCCGGGACCATTGCTCTGAGATCTAGTTGCGAAGGCGGGATCTTGGCAAATAATACTTCTTTAACATTCTTCAGTAACCCTCTCTTATAAGGATTTTCTTTCTTATCATAACGGTACCGGAAGTTCTCATATGTTGTCTGCAAAAACAGACACAACACAAGAAAGCTCTCAAGGCTAAGGCAAGCTAACCAGATTTATATATGCACTTATATGATAAAGTTGAGGAAATTTACCTGATTTGTAGACATGAGATAGAAGTGGAAAATGGTAAGGCCACCGACGAACCAGACAGCGACAAATGAATAGACGATAAGAATGACAGACACTATATCATAAGACATTGTCCTCCATAGTTTCCCAGGCTGTCGAATCAGATTGATCCAGGAGAACACAAAGACATATATGCATAATAATGTTGAAGATGAGATGAAGCAGATGAAGAACGGGTAGTTTCTCTGCAAACAATTCACATACATGGATCAAGAAGTGTGCAAATCTATGAAGTACGAGTTCAAGTTTGTGAGGAAGAACTTACTCGGGCAATGCACTGTCCAACCCATGGACAATGGTGATCAAAACGTTGGACACAGTTGTTACATATGGAGCAATGTGATGCTCGAGGTGGACGATAGAGCAAGCAAGTATCACAGAACTTGACTTTGATAGTGTAACCGTTAACGAAAACATCCTTTGTTCTTGGAATCTTGAGATGAGGAGTTTTGTTGTTGACCCATTCCATAGATTGTGTCAAGGAACTATCTGAATCATCTTCAAGATGCATGGATGCTTTATTCCTTGGGATGATTCCTGGATCCCTAGCTGATGTCAACAATAGAAACGTAAAATCCTGCAAAGACCCGGATGCGAAGATTTTAGCTTTAAGGAAAGCAAAACTGAACAACTTAAAGAGAGGAGACAAACCAAGAGGGTGAGGATAAATCCTGAAGTAAGAACGGTATAGTTGAAGAAAGGATCGCCCTTTTTGATCCACACGAGCATCCTTATGCAGAAAGTAAGAGCAGGAGCTCCAATCAAGAACGAGGTTAGGAACAGAGATGATACATCAGGACCAAAGATTAGTCTACCACCACAGCAAAATCTCTGATTCAACAAAAGCAAAATCAAAACCTCATAATCACATTCTGGTTCAACAACATCTATATTGTGGCATATTAAGAGAACCGACCACACCAAATCCCTCATTACATTAGAAAAAGTAGGAAAGACCCAAATGATGATGATGTCTTCTTTTTTCTTTCTTTTTTCCCTCTAAAAGGAAAAGTTATCTTCTTTAGTTTTTGTCCCCAAAGACGACAACTTTGGAAACTGCGAAAACGTTTTGGGTTTTAAAACAAACTCGACGACGAAAAAAAAAGAAAAAAAAAATCAAAGCTTGCAAATTTTATTTTACTAGAATAGTAATCCGCGCGTTGCGCGGGATTCTAATATTATAAAAAATTTAAATTATTTATAAATATAAATAAATCATTAATTATAAATATAATAATAACGTCAATTCATTATTTTTACAAAACTTAGCATATTTTAAAGTTAAAACCATTCGATTCAAAAATATCCTCAAACATATTTTTTTTTTATCACAACATATAATCAAAACCATATTGCCACTCATGATAAACTACAAAGATTATGTATCACTCCTAATTGAATGCTTTATTGTGTAACATTTGAGTTTGTATTTACCGACTCTATATTTGTTATATTTAGTGTAAAATTTTAGAATTTTTTACTTAAAATACGAAGAATATAATACTTTCAAAATTTTAAAAAAGTTTAGATGTTTTCATAAAATCAAACTGTAACTTTTATGTTCATATACAGTATTCCAAAAAATATTGGTGTAGATATTTCTATTCTTTAGAGAAAATTAACTATCATTGCTCTATATTTCTATTCTTTGGAGAAAATTGAATATCATTGCTCTATAGTTTTTTCACACTCAATTTGTTAAATCCTTTCAACTTTGATTACTAACATTATCTTTAAGTTTTTCAATTTTTACCCATTTTATTTAATTTTTTTTAATAAATATTTTCAGTTTTATTTAATAAATATAAATAAACATGTATTAAGTGAATATTGTAAATTTTTTTTAATTCAAAAAAAAAAGTTGCTTACATATATTATAAATATTTACATTTTTGTTATTATTGTTTTACTTTACATTATATATTGAATCATTTAGTTGTAGTGGTTGTGGCTACTATAAATTTTCATTATTTGGTCTTTTATTTCTTTATATTGTAATATCGGTTATATAAATTTTAATTTATTTTATATATCTTATTTTTGTGTTTATCCCCCCATTATATTATGTTCATAAAAATATAAAAAATATAGTTACAAAGTATTTTTTTTATAACCATTTTAATACTCTTTTTTGTTTTTACTTTTACTTCTTTTATTGTTTTTATTGTTAAATCTCTTAATATTCATTAACTACTATATTTAAGTAATGTTAATGAAAAATTATTTTAACAATGTAATTAATTCTTAATAAAAGCAAAAAAAATTAAAAAAATTATTTGATGACATGTTTTATTCTTATTGGATGACTAAGATGATGATGTGGACACCCTAGATGGAGAGAGAACTCTCCCATTATATATATGATTCTCCGCACTAAAAGAGATAAAGGTCGATAAGGTACTTGACCCTCCTTTGATTTGGATTTTGTCATCTCACCGATTTGCTTCTTTAATCTCCTAAAAATTCTTCTCAGGAAATTTCAAAACTTTATCGTCTCCTTGTTTTGTTGTTCTTGGTGATCCCCTTGTTTTATTTATACGGGGAGAGAAATCAAACTAAGATCGAGAAAGAGGAATCTTTAGAGAGAAACCTCATACATGGCCTCTATCAGCGACAAGGAAGCTATGGCGGATCCTTTTTTGGTCGAGGCTCTTCAGAACCCTCGCCATCGTCTCACCAGTAAGTCAATTTCAAAGTTTGATTGATCTGATTATGCCTTACATCTTTAGCGCTAGTGTCTAGGGTTCGTTCTTGACTTATGCAATTGTGGGTTTCTGGAAGGCTAGGGTTTTGGTTGATTTATAATTTCTCTTTTTTAAGGAATTAGGGTTAGGCTTTGGTACTTGATGATTAGATCCATAGCGATTGCTTCAGGAATCTCAGAATCACTTCCCCCCCCCCTCCCCCTCTTTAGCTCAATCAAGCTATGATATTGCAATTGCTATGATTAGAATACTCTTTACGTTCTTTTGTTTTTATTGCATTTTCGATTTGCTGTATTCGAAATTTCAAAACTTTCTTCTTACCCATTGAAGATGATTCTTCCAATTTGGCCAGTTTTACGTATGGAGCTCGATATACAGAAGTTCTTTCAAAGTCCAGAGTCGATAGTGCAGCTGTGATTTGCTGATGATGGTGATGATGATGCTGAGTCGAAATTGGGACAAACGTCGGTATGAAATGATTCTCCGAGGTTTGTCTAAGGAACAGGTGAGCTCGCAAAGAGATGATCAGAGCCACCGACGTTTCCTCCTCCGCCGCCTCCGGATTGCATCCTACTTAGGTAAAGTCGATACTTTTGCAAATGGCTTGCCACGTTTTCTCTCGTTAAACCATCGACGCTCATAAGCTGCATGATGGTTTTAGGAACTGCGTTTTTGATCCCGAGATGAGCCACCGCGTCTACGAAACGCTTGTGTAGCTGCGGCGTCCACACTAAACGCGGCCGTTTCAGAGTTCGAGCTTGTTCGTCTCCGGATGAATTGGGTTGTGGCGGTGTGGTTTGAGGCAGAGGTTGACCGGAATTTACACTTTGAAGATCGAAGGCGATGGCTAGATCGGGAGTGATTAAGGACTGAGATATTGGTATGAGTTCCTCCGGCGACGGAAGCTCTTCTTCCCATTTAGCAAACCAATTGGAATCTTCCTCTCTCATCCTCAACACTTCAAAAAAAAGTTGTCAAATTTACACTCTTGATCTCATATAAAGATCTATTCTTTCTTTTTTCACGGAAGCATTGAATCGGAATTACAGAGACTGAGAGAATAATAATCAAAGAGGAAACGCAAATCAGAGAAAGTGATGATGAGAGAGATTTTATTGATTTTGAGGCAAAAGACTTGTCAAGAGACTTGAGAAGATTCTTTTATTTTATTGTTATCTGTTTTTTTTTTCTCCGTTGAGAGTCATCATTAGATTCCACCGACGCATACTTCGGCGCGTGGCCTCCACTTGTTGACCATTTTCACTGTCTTTTTATTTACTTTCTGCAATTACGTAAATACGTATATACGAGAACAATTTTACATTTTGAAATTTGGGAAGTGTATTTTTTTGTTTTTTTTTTAACTTGGTTTTGTTTGTTTTCTCTGATGGTATTTTCGGCTCATTGTAAATTTGTAATGCCTGCCACTGCATTTATATGTGCAATAAACCTGGGACCTATATGAGTAGTACTAGAGTTACTAGATTAGAAGTTTATAATCATTTGATTAGTTCCTCTTATTGTTTAGTTTATCTTTCACATACTAGCTAGTGTAAAGGAAACTTTGGAGTTTGGACAATTTGGAGATTAATTAAAAGATTATGTACCTAACTTAATTTAGGATATATGGCACTTAATTATTGGTTGTTAAGGAGTTGTTTAACCCTAGTGGGAACAGAGAAGCTTGTACTTAGGTATGTCAACATAATTAGTTAACTATAATTAAAATAGTTTGGAGCTTAGGACAAACTAGACAGACCCTACCTTGGTTTATAAACATAACATTATATCTTTTAGTTTTACTTATATAAATACTCCATATAACATGAAATAAAATCATATTTTTACATAAAACATGAAAACATAATTTAATACATATTAGGCAGCAAAAATAAAAGATTATTAACGATGATATTGTCAAAAATAAAAAAAAAAATGTTACAAAAAAAATACAATTAAAACATTTTATATATCAACTATAAAAGAAAAGAACATCAATTATATAACTTAGCTATTTATATCAAAATACAACATCACAAATAATTCTATAGTATTTTTTTTTTTGGTTTCGTAAATATGGTTCTTATTGCCCTATCTGCAGCAGACCACCAATTTTATATTTTTGGTTGGGATGAACAAACAAATGCAGCGAAGGACCATTTTGGCTTATGACGAGCACTGAAAATCAAGTTACGAATTTGAAAAGGCCAACCGACGAAAAGTAGAAAGTAGAAACTTCTGAGTCTTTGAGTCTTTGAGTCTTTGAGTATGGTTCTCTTTTCGGAAAGTGTTTTCCACGCGCCATCAGGATCACATAATATAATCTTTTATATCTTAAAAAATTGGAAAATTTTTCTTTTTAAGATCATATAAAAAGGGGAAAAAAATGAACAAATTAGTTCATGCTTCTAAGTTTTGACCCTTTATTTTTTTAACCACATAAATAAATAAAACGAAGAAATTAGACACACAACGTTTTGTAACCTCTGCTTTATGCAATGCATTCTGTTTTAGCTAAAGTTTTTGTCTCTTAAGAACGCATGGCACCACCAAAATGGTAGAGAACAATCTAAATTGCAACATAATTTAAATTCAGATAACTTAAGAAATAAAGATATACAAATTGATTGAACACAAAACAATCATACCAAAATGCAAACAATCATACGAGGAAAATAGTAAACACACCCCAAAAAAATGAATAATATCACTAGTTAGTAGTCAAGTTTAATTAAGGATCGATCCTGATTGTCCATGACTAATGACGTTTGTATACAAACAAAGTTGAATCCTAATCTGGAAAATAAATATATATGAACTTGTATGGAGAATATCCCAGTTCTAAGAAAAGCAGTTTGAGATATAGTTGGTCCACATAATACAACTTCGTTTGTCTTTTTATATATCCTTTCATGTTTTAAATTATGAAATTGGAATTGATATTGGGTCCATGAGGTTCAGATGATTTTGTCTTTATTTGATTGAAATCTATTAGATAAGTCTCATAATACAAAGATTCCAAAAGATAATCACAACACCTTCCAATCTCCTTTGTCGAACAAGTGCTGCAACGTACACATCCACATCAAAAACATGTGCATGAATGATGATGATTTATAAAGACTAACTTCTATATTTCCGGGTCCATGTAAATGAATCCATTTTATATTCTGTTTATATATAAAACTTGTATGAAAAATATAAAAAAAATTGCCATGCATAAAGTTTCTCATAAAATTATGAATTTACTTTTGAAAATAAATTTGATTCTAATATAGGTCAGTTTTCTCATGACCCGAAATCGAACCATGCTCAAGGTTTCGTTCAATTAAATATATAATTATGTGTAAGCATGTGATGTGACCAAGAAAACAACAAATATGTGGAAACAAAACAGTTTCTTTATTGGTAAACTAAAAGTCCAATGCTAATTGCTAAACATAGCGAATACCCTGAATAAGTGAATATCCAAAGAGAACAAACAAGTTGTAGATAGAAAGAGGATCACTGTGTAATTGAGTTGGGCCTTTATACTTGGGCTCAAATGCTATAGTCTCTGCATTTTTTGTTTCCTCTTAATTGACCAAAGATCTTGAACGGTAGGCCATATTAAATGTACAAGATTCTTAACTGCCATATTAAATTTGCAATCTTCAAAGTCACAAAATGTACCACGTGAAAATTGATTAATTACCTCAAACAACAAATAAATAAATACTCTTCCCAAGGAGAAAAGAAAAACTCACAAACACATGAGTATTTTCAATTGAACCTAACTTGATATTATATTTATATATGATTAATAATAACAAGATTTGATTTGATCACTGAACTAAATGCAATCAGGATTGATATGAGCACTTAAATTCTAACATCTAAATTTAATAATCATTCATTAAATTTGAAGGGTTGAGAAACGAATCAGCAAAATTAAAAGAACACCTGACACAAGTAACGGCTAGTTAGCAGTTTAGCGGGTGCGAAGAAGAAGACATCCTAACGGTCAATTCCAGGCTGGCAATTAAATGACAAAATTACCCTCAACTTTTTTTTATTTTTCCTTTTTCTGATACGCTCCTTTTAATTAATTAAAGAAAAACATTTGTCTCTTTCTCTCTTATAAAATTTCAATAATTGAACCTCTATCATCTCTCTCTTCTCGATTTCGACTTGGATCATCATTTACTTGGAGAGGCATTGAGAGAAAGGGATCGCCTTTTCTCAGTCTCTGCGTATTTTTCAATCTTGGGGAAGAAGGTACGTTGATCTCTCATCATCAATTCATCGGTTTTTTTTTCATCTCTTCCTTTGTTCAATGAGTCTGTTTCTTTCTTCGAAATGTTCGAACGTGGGATGTGATTCCTTGTTTTGTCTCTGTGATTTCTTCGAATTAGCCTCAATTAGGTCTTATGAGTTAATCTTTGAAACCCTAGAGTCTCTATCTTCGTTTGATTGCGCGAGATCCCAAATTGATTCGTTTTAGGGTTTCCTTTAATTACTCAATTCGTTGGCTTCTTCTTGTATCTTGGATGCGTTTCGTTCTTATTAAGATCTGAGATTAACAAATGTGAGATTTCTCTTGTTTGAGAATTGCCCAAAATTTATTGGTTTGAGCCAGTGTCATTGATGTATCACCAAATCTGAATAGTATTTATTAACAAAAATAAAAATTAAACAAAAGCACTAAGTATAAGTTTACATTCTGAACATGCAGGATAAAATTGGTGTGTGTTTTTGCCAAAAAATATTAGTACTTGATGATGTAATTTGAAAATAATCGGGTTTTGTGGAAAATACATCGACTAAACCGGAGAATAGAAGATATCTTTGGGTAAACCGAGAAGTGTACCAAATCCTAAACCAAGAATTTAAAGCCTGTCTGAAATCGAGAAGAGGCGTCGGTAAACTCAAGTGGCTCCGGTAAACTTGAAAGATGAAGGTGAAGGTGAAGGTGGTGTATCGTAAGGTTTCCGATTACATCCGTTACGATCTCAAAGAAATCGTCTTACCTTCATCACTTCCCGATCCTCCTCACGTCGTCAAACGCCGCAATTTGACTTGGCACGAGCGATTTCTCGTGAGATTCCGTCACTCTCTTTCCGCTTTCTTCTTTTATCTTTTCCAGCTCTCTGATTTAGAGCTAATCAATCCTTCAATTAGTTATGAGATGATTATAAAATCTGGATTAACAAATGTGAGATTTCTCTTGTTTGAGCAAAAAGGTTCTTCCTTTCTGATATCAGATTCGTGTCACTATTTTCAGAGTAATCGTTGCTTTTTCTTGTAGATGAGTTAATGCTAGCCACTGGGTGTTTGTGTTTAGGTTCTGAAGGAAGCTTCAAGGCTTTATGCTGCAAGCTGGGTGCGAGATATAGGTCCTGAACTTCGTCCTAATGATTACAAGAAGCAAGGGGATGCTGAACCTATAAAGAAAGCTCAAGAGACAGAGAACGAGCCCTCTGTTTTGGAAGATCTTGGTAAGGCACTCGTTTTATGCTATTTGCCTACTTCACTTGCATTTCCCTTATGTATAAAAGATTATGATTTAAGTTGATCATTCCAAATTCTAATCCGGCCACCATTTTTTATCCATCATAGCTTGTTCTTCATTCCTTTTCTGGTACTCTTCTATACAGCGGTAGCTGCAAGAGGTGGCATGGAGACGTTAAGACCTGCTTTACACCGTCTGTACATGACACGAGCTTCTCATTATAAAGATGCTCTTTCAAGCTTTATAAAAGGTTACCATGAGGGTTTGCAGCAAGTTATGCAGAATAAAGACGACCCAGCAGATGAACCTGACAACTCTAAAAAGACTACCTGACCTTTATTTTGCTCCAAAATCAGGATTCATTATGTGAATTCGAGTTTGTACTTGGCTAGATTTTTTGTTCTTTGATTGTGCCTCAACATTCCAAGATTTCTATCAACTCTACATAGTCTTTCATGCACAATGTAGAAGACAAAAACAATTATCTTGATACATGTTCTTCATAGATCTAAGTTCCAATTTTAGCACCCTCTTCACTGTAATAAACCAGATGATATATATTGTGATGGTTTTGATTCCCTTTACAGCTTATTTAAATTTCATTTCTCCAGGACCTTTGTTGAGCACAAAGCTGGCTCATCACAGGTATATCTTTGATCTGTGAAGTACTCAGGTGATTGTTTGAACCTGCTGAAACAATAGTAAGCAACTCTTTGTAGTTGATGTCTCCTCTTTTTTCAGAGTAAAGACTTTCAATTTTTTTTGGCATTCCCTATACACTTTTTTTCTTACCATGTTAAAAGCATTGTTAGTGGATTTTAATCCAGCTATCTGTAACAGTCTCCCATAATGCTGTTGCTGTGTTGTAGAAAAAGTTGGCTGGCCTTTAGAAGTTGTTAAAAAAGCATAGATATCAGATATATTTCAGGGGAAAAGTTGAGCAGTCGATTCAGAACTGTACTTTAAGTCTTGTTATGATCAAACTTTATTGCAGGACAAACCTCTAATGCAGGAGGAGGCCACTGAACATCTTAACTATGCTTTTAACAAGACTGTTACAGACTTATTAATAGCTTTCGAAGTGTACCTCTTCTGATTTTGTCTTCACTGATGATGTTTGTAATGCTCAGGCAAGTAATGAGAATCTACCGCCCAATGTTATCAAGCAGCTTGCCAAGGAACTGAAGAGTCTTGACGAATCCCCTCCAGATGGCATCAAGGTTGTGGTCAACGATGAGGATTTCTCAACTATATGTGCTGATATTGAAGGACCAGGTGCACTACTATTTCCCTATCAGTTTCATTGTTGTGCGAGATTATAAATGTTCAATGAATTGTATAAACTAAGGTGTTTTTTCTACTTTGATTGCATACAGTTGGTACTCCTTATGAGAACGGGCTTTTCCGTATGAAGTTAGCATTGTCGCGTGATTTTCCACATTCGCCGCCTAAAGGTATGCATGTTAATGAAATAGATTGACCACTGAGATGATAAGCCAGAGACACATGGAAGTTTTCTATTGGTTTCTAATTTCTTGTGGTTTGCCATTGTAGGCTACTTCATGACAAAGATTTTCCATCCTAATGTTGCTTCTAATGGAGAGATCTGCGTTAATACACTTAAAAAAGATTGGAATCCTAGTCTTGGATTAAGACATGTTCTCTGTGTAAGATGCTTGACCTTTATGTATTCATAGCTTTGGTAAGTGTCTTAAAACTGGAGACTGAGGGTCTGTGTGTAAATGTTAACAGGTTGTGAGGTGCTTATTAATCGAGCCATTTCCAGAATCCGCATTAAATGAACAGGCCGGCAAGATGCTACTTGAAAACTATGAAGAGTATGCGAGGCATGCTAGGTGAGCCATCTACTTTAGTCTCAAATGCTCTTGAACCTTATGCTTTTTTTTGGCCAAAAATGAAATGCTTAAATACTGGACTATTACGGCATACAGGCTTTACACAGGTATCCATGCTAAACCAAAACCGAAGTTCAAGACGGGAGCTATCTCAGAGTCAACAACAGCTCTGAATGTTGATCAGACTAACAACGAGACGCCTGGTGCTGCTACTGCAATACCCTCTTCATTGGCAGACATCAAGAGAGTAACGAGTGCCCAAGACCAACAACAAGTGGCTAATGTCGTTGTATCAGGCACTGCAGGATCTGCAAGTGTGGTCACTACGACGCAAAAAAGGGAAGCAGGTTTAGCCAAAGTTCAGGCAGATAAGAAGAAGGTAGACGCCAGAAAGAAAAGCTTGAAGAGACTATGATGATGCTATCTTTCTGTGTCTTAAGCTCCTCGAACCTAAACTGTTGTTTCTATTTTTACTTGTAAGAGATCTATATTGTCTGAAGATTCCGAATTTTGGGAAATAATAATGTTTGCCAATGAAGCCGAATGTTAAACATTATGGTGTTCTAACCTACAACATCTTCTATTGGATAATACAATAGACACATGGACCTCTGGAACCAGTCGTCTGTAATTCTTGATATACAGATTTCATCAGAATGTTCGAGAGAACATAGAAAAAGATGATACAACACAGAGAGATTCTTCATTGCAATCACTTGGGCAAGTCTAGTTGAGAGGAGAAGAACGAAGGATCACGCGCAGAAGCATCATCTCTAGTTGTCTTAGATCTGTCGTAGTCATCACTAATGTCATTGATATCTAAGTTTTGTGTTGGCAAAGGAAGCTTCTTCGGGCTCTCCCTTTTAGTGAGCTTACCACCCATTTCTGTACCTATCTCACAGAGGAGCTATACTCAGACTCATACCCAGATCCAATAGATGCTATTGTCATGTCATCTTCTTCCGGGACCATTGCTCTGAGATCTAGTTGCGAAGGCGGGATCTTGGCAAATAATACTTCTTTAACATTCTTCAGTAACCCTCTCTTATAAGGATTTTCTTTCTTATCATAACGGTACCGGAAGTTCTCATATGTTGTCTGCAAAAACAGACACAACACAAGAAAGCTCTCAAGGCTAAGGCAAGCTAACCAGATTTATATATGCACTTATATGATAAAGTTGAGGAAATTTACCTGATTTGTAGACATGAGATAGAAGTGGAAAATGGTAAGGCCACCGACGAACCAGACAGCGACAAATGAATAGACGATAAGAATGACAGACACTATATCATAAGACATTGTCCTCCATAGTTTCCCAGGCTGTCGAATCAGATTGATCCAGGAGAACACAAAGACATATATGCATAATAATGTTGAAGATGAGATGAAGCAGATGAAGAACGGGTAGTTTCTCTGCAAACAATTCACATACATGGATCAAGAAGTGTGCAAATCTATGAAGTACGAGTTCAAGTTTGTGAGGAAGAACTTACTCGGGCAATGCACTGTCCAACCCATGGACAATGGTGATCAAAACGTTGGACACAGTTGTTACATATGGAGCAATGTGATGCTCGAGGTGGACGATAGAGCAAGCAAGTATCACAGAACTTGACTTTGATAGTGTAACCGTTAACGAAAACATCCTTTGTTCTTGGAATCTTGAGATGAGGAGTTTTGTTGTTGACCCATTCCATAGATTGTGTCAAGGAACTATCTGAATCATCTTCAAGATGCATGGATGCTTTATTCCTTGGGATGATTCCTGGATCCCTAGCTGATGTCAACAATAGAAACGTAAAATCCTGCAAAGACCCGGATGCGAAGATTTTAGCTTTAAGGAAAGCAAAACTGAACAACTTAAAGAGAGGAGACAAACCAAGAGGGTGAGGATAAATCCTGAAGTAAGAACGGTATAGTTGAAGAAAGGATCGCCCTTTTTGATCCACACGAGCATCCTTATGCAGAAAGTAAGAGCAGGAGCTCCAATCAAGAACGAGGTTAGGAACAGAGATGATACATCAGGACCAAAGATTAGTCTACCACCACAGCAAAATCTCTGATTCAACAAAAGCAAAATCAAAACCTCATAATCACATTCTGGTTCAACAACATCTATATTGTGGCATATTAAGAGAACCGACCACACCAAATCCCTCATTACATTAGAAAAAGTAGGAAAGACCCAAATGATGATGATGTCTTCTTTTTTCTTTCTTTTTTCCCTCTAAAAGGAAAAGTTATCTTCTTTAGTTTTTGTCCCCAAAGACGACAACTTTGGAAACTGCGAAAACGTTTTGGGTTTTAAAACAAACTCGACGACGAAAAAAAAAGAAAAAAAAAATCAAAGCTTGCAAATTTTATTTTACTAGAATAGTAATCCGCGCGTTGCGCGGGATTCTAATATTATAAAAAATTTAAATTATTTATAAATATAAATAAATCATTAATTATAAATATAATAATAACGTCAATTCATTATTTTTACAAAACTTAGCATATTTTAAAGTTAAAACCATTCGATTCAAAAATATCCTCAAACATATTTTTTTTTTATCACAACATATAATCAAAACCATATTGCCACTCATGATAAACTACAAAGATTATGTATCACTCCTAATTGAATGCTTTATTGTGTAACATTTGAGTTTGTATTTACCGACTCTATATTTGTTATATTTAGTGTAAAATTTTAGAATTTTTTACTTAAAATACGAAGAATATAATACTTTCAAAATTTTAAAAAAGTTTAGATGTTTTCATAAAATCAAACTGTAACTTTTATGTTCATATACAGTATTCCAAAAAATATTGGTGTAGATATTTCTATTCTTTAGAGAAAATTAACTATCATTGCTCTATATTTCTATTCTTTGGAGAAAATTGAATATCATTGCTCTATAGTTTTTTCACACTCAATTTGTTAAATCCTTTCAACTTTGATTACTAACATTATCTTTAAGTTTTTCAATTTTTACCCATTTTATTTAATTTTTTTTAATAAATATTTTCAGTTTTATTTAATAAATATAAATAAACATGTATTAAGTGAATATTGTAAATTTTTTTTAATTCAAAAAAAAAAGTTGCTTACATATATTATAAATATTTACATTTTTGTTATTATTGTTTTACTTTACATTATATATTGAATCATTTAGTTGTAGTGGTTGTGGCTACTATAAATTTTCATTATTTGGTCTTTTATTTCTTTATATTGTAATATCGGTTATATAAATTTTAATTTATTTTATATATCTTATTTTTGTGTTTATCCCCCCATTATATTATGTTCATAAAAATATAAAAAATATAGTTACAAAGTATTTTTTTTATAACCATTTTAATACTCTTTTTTGTTTTTACTTTTACTTCTTTTATTGTTTTTATTGTTAAATCTCTTAATATTCATTAACTACTATATTTAAGTAATGTTAATGAAAAATTATTTTAACAATGTAATTAATTCTTAATAAAAGCAAAAAAAATTAAAAAAATTATTTGATGACATGTTTTATTCTTATTGGATGACTAAGATGATGATGTGGACACCCTAGATGGAGAGAGAACTCTCCCATTATATATATGATTCTCCGCACTAAAAGAGATAAAGGTCGATAAGGTACTTGACCCTCCTTTGATTTGGATTTTGTCATCTCACCGATTTGCTTCTTTAATCTCCTAAAAATTCTTCTCAGGAAATTTCAAAACTTTATCGTCTCCTTGTTTTGTTGTTCTTGGTGATCCCCTTGTTTTATTTATACGGGGAGAGAAATCAAACTAAGATCGAGAAAGAGGAATCTTTAGAGAGAAACCTCATACATGGCCTCTATCAGCGACAAGGAAGCTATGGCGGATCCTTTTTTGGTCGAGGCTCTTCAGAACCCTCGCCATCGTCTCACCAGTAAGTCAATTTCAAAGTTTGATTGATCTGATTATGCCTTACATCTTTAGCGCTAGTGTCTAGGGTTCGTTCTTGACTTATGCAATTGTGGGTTTCTGGAAGGCTAGGGTTTTGGTTGATTTATAATTTCTCTTTTTTAAGGAATTAGGGTTAGGCTTTGGTACTTGATGATTAGATCCATAGCGATTGCTTCAGGAATCTCAGAATCACTTCCCCCCCCCCTCCCCCTCTTTAGCTCAATCAAGCTATGATATTGCAATTGCTATGATTAGAATACTCTTTACGTTCTTTTGTTTTTATTGCATTTTCGATTTGCTGTATTCGAAATTTCAAAACTTTCTTCTTACCCATTGAAGATGATTCTTCCAATTTGGCCAGTTTTACGTATGGAGCTCGATATACAGAAGTTCTTTCAAAGTCCAGAGTCGATAGTGCAGCTGTGATTTGCTGATGATGGTGATGATGATGCTGAGTCGAAATTGGGACAAACGTCGGTATGAAATGATTCTCCGAGGTTTGTCTAAGGAACAGGTGAGCTCGCAAAGAGATGATCAGAGCCACCGACGTTTCC
Source organism: Barbarea vulgaris (assembly GCA_963667165.1). Classification (NCBI taxonomy): domain Eukaryota; kingdom Viridiplantae; phylum Streptophyta; class Magnoliopsida; order Brassicales; family Brassicaceae; genus Barbarea; species Barbarea vulgaris. The sequence goes on from OY763891.1 coordinate 26,130,182, forward strand.
TCCTCCGCCGCCTCCGGATTGCATCCTACTTAGGTAAAGTCGATACTTTTGCAAATGGCTTGCCACGTTTTCTCTCGTTAAACCATCGACGCTCATAAGCTGCATGATGGTTTTAGGAACTGCGTTTTTGATCCCGAGATGAGCCACCGCGTCTACGAAACGCTTGTGTAGCTGCGGCGTCCACACTAAACGCGGCCGTTTCAGAGTTCGAGCTTGTTCGTCTCCGGATGAATTGGGTTGTGGCGGTGTGGTTTGAGGCAGAGGTTGACCGGAATTTACACTTTGAAGATCGAAGGCGATGGCTAGATCGGGAGTGATTAAGGACTGAGATATTGGTATGAGTTCCTCCGGCGACGGAAGCTCTTCTTCCCATTTAGCAAACCAATTGGAATCTTCCTCTCTCATCCTCAACACTTCAAAAAAAAGTTGTCAAATTTACACTCTTGATCTCATATAAAGATCTATTCTTTCTTTTTTCACGGAAGCATTGAATCGGAATTACAGAGACTGAGAGAATAATAATCAAAGAGGAAACGCAAATCAGAGAAAGTGATGATGAGAGAGATTTTATTGATTTTGAGGCAAAAGACTTGTCAAGAGACTTGAGAAGATTCTTTTATTTTATTGTTATCTGTTTTTTTTTTCTCCGTTGAGAGTCATCATTAGATTCCACCGACGCATACTTCGGCGCGTGGCCTCCACTTGTTGACCATTTTCACTGTCTTTTTATTTACTTTCTGCAATTACGTAAATACGTATATACGAGAACAATTTTACATTTTGAAATTTGGGAAGTGTATTTTTTTGTTTTTTTTTTAACTTGGTTTTGTTTGTTTTCTCTGATGGTATTTTCGGCTCATTGTAAATTTGTAATGCCTGCCACTGCATTTATATGTGCAATAAACCTGGGACCTATATGAGTAGTACTAGAGTTACTAGATTAGAAGTTTATAATCATTTGATTAGTTCCTCTTATTGTTTAGTTTATCTTTCACATACTAGCTAGTGTAAAGGAAACTTTGGAGTTTGGACAATTTGGAGATTAATTAAAAGATTATGTACCTAACTTAATTTAGGATATATGGCACTTAATTATTGGTTGTTAAGGAGTTGTTTAACCCTAGTGGGAACAGAGAAGCTTGTACTTAGGTATGTCAACATAATTAGTTAACTATAATTAAAATAGTTTGGAGCTTAGGACAAACTAGACAGACCCTACCTTGGTTTATAAACATAACATTATATCTTTTAGTTTTACTTATATAAATACTCCATATAACATGAAATAAAATCATATTTTTACATAAAACATGAAAACATAATTTAATACATATTAGGCAGCAAAAATAAAAGATTATTAACGATGATATTGTCAAAAATAAAAAAAAAAATGTTACAAAAAAAATACAATTAAAACATTTTATATATCAACTATAAAAGAAAAGAACATCAATTATATAACTTAGCTATTTATATCAAAATACAACATCACAAATAATTCTATAGTATTTTTTTTTTTGGTTTCGTAAATATGGTTCTTATTGCCCTATCTGCAGCAGACCACCAATTTTATATTTTTGGTTGGGATGAACAAACAAATGCAGCGAAGGACCATTTTGGCTTATGACGAGCACTGAAAATCAAGTTACGAATTTGAAAAGGCCAACCGACGAAAAGTAGAAAGTAGAAACTTCTGAGTCTTTGAGTCTTTGAGTCTTTGAGTATGGTTCTCTTTTCGGAAAGTGTTTTCCACGCGCCATCAGGATCACATAATATAATCTTTTATATCTTAAAAAATTGGAAAATTTTTCTTTTTAAGATCATATAAAAAGGGGAAAAAAATGAACAAATTAGTTCATGCTTCTAAGTTTTGACCCTTTATTTTTTTAACCACATAAATAAATAAAACGAAGAAATTAGACACACAACGTTTTGTAACCTCTGCTTTATGCAATGCATTCTGTTTTAGCTAAAGTTTTTGTCTCTTAAGAACGCATGGCACCACCAAAATGGTAGAGAACAATCTAAATTGCAACATAATTTAAATTCAGATAACTTAAGAAATAAAGATATACAAATTGATTGAACACAAAACAATCATACCAAAATGCAAACAATCATACGAGGAAAATAGTAAACACACCCCAAAAAAATGAATAATATCACTAGTTAGTAGTCAAGTTTAATTAAGGATCGATCCTGATTGTCCATGACTAATGACGTTTGTATACAAACAAAGTTGAATCCTAATCTGGAAAATAAATATATATGAACTTGTATGGAGAATATCCCAGTTCTAAGAAAAGCAGTTTGAGATATAGTTGGTCCACATAATACAACTTCGTTTGTCTTTTTATATATCCTTTCATGTTTTAAATTATGAAATTGGAATTGATATTGGGTCCATGAGGTTCAGATGATTTTGTCTTTATTTGATTGAAATCTATTAGATAAGTCTCATAATACAAAGATTCCAAAAGATAATCACAACACCTTCCAATCTCCTTTGTCGAACAAGTGCTGCAACGTACACATCCACATCAAAAACATGTGCATGAATGATGATGATTTATAAAGACTAACTTCTATATTTCCGGGTCCATGTAAATGAATCCATTTTATATTCTGTTTATATATAAAACTTGTATGAAAAATATAAAAAAAATTGCCATGCATAAAGTTTCTCATAAAATTATGAATTTACTTTTGAAAATAAATTTGATTCTAATATAGGTCAGTTTTCTCATGACCCGAAATCGAACCATGCTCAAGGTTTCGTTCAATTAAATATATAATTATGTGTAAGCATGTGATGTGACCAAGAAAACAACAAATATGTGGAAACAAAACAGTTTCTTTATTGGTAAACTAAAAGTCCAATGCTAATTGCTAAACATAGCGAATACCCTGAATAAGTGAATATCCAAAGAGAACAAACAAGTTGTAGATAGAAAGAGGATCACTGTGTAATTGAGTTGGGCCTTTATACTTGGGCTCAAATGCTATAGTCTCTGCATTTTTTGTTTCCTCTTAATTGACCAAAGATCTTGAACGGTAGGCCATATTAAATGTACAAGATTCTTAACTGCCATATTAAATTTGCAATCTTCAAAGTCACAAAATGTACCACGTGAAAATTGATTAATTACCTCAAACAACAAATAAATAAATACTCTTCCCAAGGAGAAAAGAAAAACTCACAAACACATGAGTATTTTCAATTGAACCTAACTTGATATTATATTTATATATGATTAATAATAACAAGATTTGATTTGATCACTGAACTAAATGCAATCAGGATTGATATGAGCACTTAAATTCTAACATCTAAATTTAATAATCATTCATTAAATTTGAAGGGTTGAGAAACGAATCAGCAAAATTAAAAGAACACCTGACACAAGTAACGGCTAGTTAGCAGTTTAGCGGGTGCGAAGAAGAAGACATCCTAACGGTCAATTCCAGGCTGGCAATTAAATGACAAAATTACCCTCAACTTTTTTTTATTTTTCCTTTTTCTGATACGCTCCTTTTAATTAATTAAAGAAAAACATTTGTCTCTTTCTCTCTTATAAAATTTCAATAATTGAACCTCTATCATCTCTCTCTTCTCGATTTCGACTTGGATCATCATTTACTTGGAGAGGCATTGAGAGAAAGGGATCGCCTTTTCTCAGTCTCTGCGTATTTTTCAATCTTGGGGAAGAAGGTACGTTGATCTCTCATCATCAATTCATCGGTTTTTTTTTCATCTCTTCCTTTGTTCAATGAGTCTGTTTCTTTCTTCGAAATGTTCGAACGTGGGATGTGATTCCTTGTTTTGTCTCTGTGATTTCTTCGAATTAGCCTCAATTAGGTCTTATGAGTTAATCTTTGAAACCCTAGAGTCTCTATCTTCGTTTGATTGCGCGAGATCCCAAATTGATTCGTTTTAGGGTTTCCTTTAATTACTCAATTCGTTGGCTTCTTCTTGTATCTTGGATGCGTTTCGTTCTTATTAAGATCTGAGATTAACAAATGTGAGATTTCTCTTGTTTGAGAATTGCCCAAAATTTATTGGTTTGAGCCAGTGTCATTGATGTATCACCAAATCTGAATAGTATTTATTAACAAAAATAAAAATTAAACAAAAGCACTAAGTATAAGTTTACATTCTGAACATGCAGGATAAAATTGGTGTGTGTTTTTGCCAAAAAATATTAGTACTTGATGATGTAATTTGAAAATAATCGGGTTTTGTGGAAAATACATCGACTAAACCGGAGAATAGAAGATATCTTTGGGTAAACCGAGAAGTGTACCAAATCCTAAACCAAGAATTTAAAGCCTGTCTGAAATCGAGAAGAGGCGTCGGTAAACTCAAGTGGCTCCGGTAAACTTGAAAGATGAAGGTGAAGGTGAAGGTGGTGTATCGTAAGGTTTCCGATTACATCCGTTACGATCTCAAAGAAATCGTCTTACCTTCATCACTTCCCGATCCTCCTCACGTCGTCAAACGCCGCAATTTGACTTGGCACGAGCGATTTCTCGTGAGATTCCGTCACTCTCTTTCCGCTTTCTTCTTTTATCTTTTCCAGCTCTCTGATTTAGAGCTAATCAATCCTTCAATTAGTTATGAGATGATTATAAAATCTGGATTAACAAATGTGAGATTTCTCTTGTTTGAGCAAAAAGGTTCTTCCTTTCTGATATCAGATTCGTGTCACTATTTTCAGAGTAATCGTTGCTTTTTCTTGTAGATGAGTTAATGCTAGCCACTGGGTGTTTGTGTTTAGGTTCTGAAGGAAGCTTCAAGGCTTTATGCTGCAAGCTGGGTGCGAGATATAGGTCCTGAACTTCGTCCTAATGATTACAAGAAGCAAGGGGATGCTGAACCTATAAAGAAAGCTCAAGAGACAGAGAACGAGCCCTCTGTTTTGGAAGATCTTGGTAAGGCACTCGTTTTATGCTATTTGCCTACTTCACTTGCATTTCCCTTATGTATAAAAGATTATGATTTAAGTTGATCATTCCAAATTCTAATCCGGCCACCATTTTTTATCCATCATAGCTTGTTCTTCATTCCTTTTCTGGTACTCTTCTATACAGCGGTAGCTGCAAGAGGTGGCATGGAGACGTTAAGACCTGCTTTACACCGTCTGTACATGACACGAGCTTCTCATTATAAAGATGCTCTTTCAAGCTTTATAAAAGGTTACCATGAGGGTTTGCAGCAAGTTATGCAGAATAAAGACGACCCAGCAGATGAACCTGACAACTCTAAAAAGACTACCTGACCTTTATTTTGCTCCAAAATCAGGATTCATTATGTGAATTCGAGTTTGTACTTGGCTAGATTTTTTGTTCTTTGATTGTGCCTCAACATTCCAAGATTTCTATCAACTCTACATAGTCTTTCATGCACAATGTAGAAGACAAAAACAATTATCTTGATACATGTTCTTCATAGATCTAAGTTCCAATTTTAGCACCCTCTTCACTGTAATAAACCAGATGATATATATTGTGATGGTTTTGATTCCCTTTACAGCTTATTTAAATTTCATTTCTCCAGGACCTTTGTTGAGCACAAAGCTGGCTCATCACAGGTATATCTTTGATCTGTGAAGTACTCAGGTGATTGTTTGAACCTGCTGAAACAATAGTAAGCAACTCTTTGTAGTTGATGTCTCCTCTTTTTTCAGAGTAAAGACTTTCAATTTTTTTTGGCATTCCCTATACACTTTTTTTCTTACCATGTTAAAAGCATTGTTAGTGGATTTTAATCCAGCTATCTGTAACAGTCTCCCATAATGCTGTTGCTGTGTTGTAGAAAAAGTTGGCTGGCCTTTAGAAGTTGTTAAAAAAGCATAGATATCAGATATATTTCAGGGGAAAAGTTGAGCAGTCGATTCAGAACTGTACTTTAAGTCTTGTTATGATCAAACTTTATTGCAGGACAAACCTCTAATGCAGGAGGAGGCCACTGAACATCTTAACTATGCTTTTAACAAGACTGTTACAGACTTATTAATAGCTTTCGAAGTGTACCTCTTCTGATTTTGTCTTCACTGATGATGTTTGTAATGCTCAGGCAAGTAATGAGAATCTACCGCCCAATGTTATCAAGCAGCTTGCCAAGGAACTGAAGAGTCTTGACGAATCCCCTCCAGATGGCATCAAGGTTGTGGTCAACGATGAGGATTTCTCAACTATATGTGCTGATATTGAAGGACCAGGTGCACTACTATTTCCCTATCAGTTTCATTGTTGTGCGAGATTATAAATGTTCAATGAATTGTATAAACTAAGGTGTTTTTTCTACTTTGATTGCATACAGTTGGTACTCCTTATGAGAACGGGCTTTTCCGTATGAAGTTAGCATTGTCGCGTGATTTTCCACATTCGCCGCCTAAAGGTATGCATGTTAATGAAATAGATTGACCACTGAGATGATAAGCCAGAGACACATGGAAGTTTTCTATTGGTTTCTAATTTCTTGTGGTTTGCCATTGTAGGCTACTTCATGACAAAGATTTTCCATCCTAATGTTGCTTCTAATGGAGAGATCTGCGTTAATACACTTAAAAAAGATTGGAATCCTAGTCTTGGATTAAGACATGTTCTCTGTGTAAGATGCTTGACCTTTATGTATTCATAGCTTTGGTAAGTGTCTTAAAACTGGAGACTGAGGGTCTGTGTGTAAATGTTAACAGGTTGTGAGGTGCTTATTAATCGAGCCATTTCCAGAATCCGCATTAAATGAACAGGCCGGCAAGATGCTACTTGAAAACTATGAAGAGTATGCGAGGCATGCTAGGTGAGCCATCTACTTTAGTCTCAAATGCTCTTGAACCTTATGCTTTTTTTTGGCCAAAAATGAAATGCTTAAATACTGGACTATTACGGCATACAGGCTTTACACAGGTATCCATGCTAAACCAAAACCGAAGTTCAAGACGGGAGCTATCTCAGAGTCAACAACAGCTCTGAATGTTGATCAGACTAACAACGAGACGCCTGGTGCTGCTACTGCAATACCCTCTTCATTGGCAGACATCAAGAGAGTAACGAGTGCCCAAGACCAACAACAAGTGGCTAATGTCGTTGTATCAGGCACTGCAGGATCTGCAAGTGTGGTCACTACGACGCAAAAAAGGGAAGCAGGTTTAGCCAAAGTTCAGGCAGATAAGAAGAAGGTAGACGCCAGAAAGAAAAGCTTGAAGAGACTATGATGATGCTATCTTTCTGTGTCTTAAGCTCCTCGAACCTAAACTGTTGTTTCTATTTTTACTTGTAAGAGATCTATATTGTCTGAAGATTCCGAATTTTGGGAAATAATAATGTTTGCCAATGAAGCCGAATGTTAAACATTATGGTGTTCTAACCTACAACATCTTCTATTGGATAATACAATAGACACATGGACCTCTGGAACCAGTCGTCTGTAATTCTTGATATACAGATTTCATCAGAATGTTCGAGAGAACATAGAAAAAGATGATACAACACAGAGAGATTCTTCATTGCAATCACTTGGGCAAGTCTAGTTGAGAGGAGAAGAACGAAGGATCACGCGCAGAAGCATCATCTCTAGTTGTCTTAGATCTGTCGTAGTCATCACTAATGTCATTGATATCTAAGTTTTGTGTTGGCAAAGGAAGCTTCTTCGGGCTCTCCCTTTTAGTGAGCTTACCACCCATTTCTGTACCTATCTCACAGAGGAGCTATACTCAGACTCATACCCAGATCCAATAGATGCTATTGTCATGTCATCTTCTTCCGGGACCATTGCTCTGAGATCTAGTTGCGAAGGCGGGATCTTGGCAAATAATACTTCTTTAACATTCTTCAGTAACCCTCTCTTATAAGGATTTTCTTTCTTATCATAACGGTACCGGAAGTTCTCATATGTTGTCTGCAAAAACAGACACAACACAAGAAAGCTCTCAAGGCTAAGGCAAGCTAACCAGATTTATATATGCACTTATATGATAAAGTTGAGGAAATTTACCTGATTTGTAGACATGAGATAGAAGTGGAAAATGGTAAGGCCACCGACGAACCAGACAGCGACAAATGAATAGACGATAAGAATGACAGACACTATATCATAAGACATTGTCCTCCATAGTTTCCCAGGCTGTCGAATCAGATTGATCCAGGAGAACACAAAGACATATATGCATAATAATGTTGAAGATGAGATGAAGCAGATGAAGAACGGGTAGTTTCTCTGCAAACAATTCACATACATGGATCAAGAAGTGTGCAAATCTATGAAGTACGAGTTCAAGTTTGTGAGGAAGAACTTACTCGGGCAATGCACTGTCCAACCCATGGACAATGGTGATCAAAACGTTGGACACAGTTGTTACATATGGAGCAATGTGATGCTCGAGGTGGACGATAGAGCAAGCAAGTATCACAGAACTTGACTTTGATAGTGTAACCGTTAACGAAAACATCCTTTGTTCTTGGAATCTTGAGATGAGGAGTTTTGTTGTTGACCCATTCCATAGATTGTGTCAAGGAACTATCTGAATCATCTTCAAGATGCATGGATGCTTTATTCCTTGGGATGATTCCTGGATCCCTAGCTGATGTCAACAATAGAAACGTAAAATCCTGCAAAGACCCGGATGCGAAGATTTTAGCTTTAAGGAAAGCAAAACTGAACAACTTAAAGAGAGGAGACAAACCAAGAGGGTGAGGATAAATCCTGAAGTAAGAACGGTATAGTTGAAGAAAGGATCGCCCTTTTTGATCCACACGAGCATCCTTATGCAGAAAGTAAGAGCAGGAGCTCCAATCAAGAACGAGGTTAGGAACAGAGATGATACATCAGGACCAAAGATTAGTCTACCACCACAGCAAAATCTCTGATTCAACAAAAGCAAAATCAAAACCTCATAATCACATTCTGGTTCAACAACATCTATATTGTGGCATATTAAGAGACAGTTTCAGGTAAAACCCATAAGAAGAAGAATCATGAATAGTTTTGTAAAGAACATTGAAGAAAAAAGGAAGAAAGAAAATATTATTCTTACGTTGTTACCCTTCCAGGATTTGTATAATCTGATATGAGAAATGTGTTTAGAAGTTGAAGCCGTCATGAGAATATGATCACCAGAGGGAATACAATGAACCTGACTACTCTTCTTCTTGCTCATTCTCTCCCTCTGCATTTTCTGTTTTCCCTTTGTCTCGAAAACCCACTCATTAAGCCTGTCTTTTAATTAAAGATTCTTAATTTTCAACTGTGTTTTCATAAATTCTCAAATCTTTTCTTTTATTTGGAATCAACCAAGAAAAAGAAAAGGAAAAAAAATAGATATGGGTTTTGGGGATTTCTGTGTATTCTTTTTTCTTTTTCTTTTTCTTTGTTTCTTCGTGTTCTTCTTTCCTTAATGATTCATTGTAAGCCAATCCTCTGCACTCTTGTTTTGTCTCTCTCTAACAAAATTTTTTTTGTCCTCAAATAGTTTCCAAAATTTTCGGTAATGTTTTACTGAAAATAAATTTAGGATCAAACAATAATAGATAAAAGAAGAGGAAGTGCCGGAAAAGATAAAATTGTATTTTGATGTCTCTCTGATGTGAACATCATCTAAAGATTCTTAGCTTTATTTTCTTTGTTTTGTTGGTCTTTCTGATATAAAATTTGGTTATTGATCTTTTGTCTATGTTAGCAGTCGTACTTAAAATCCGAAGGTGCATGTATACCTAAAACCCGATTGTTTGTTTTACCATTTTGTTATAAAATAATAAATATATATAATTAGAAATTACAGCCCAAAAAAAAACAAAAAAAATCTTTTGGCCGCTCTTGGGGAAGCAGCGTTCCTCCTTGGTTTGGAAAAGAAGAGGTCTTTCTTATAACTTTTAAATTCTTCTCTGCTTTGGAATAAAAGAAAAGAAGTAAAAACAGTGACTGTCTTGTTTTTGTTGCAGTGACATTGTAGGAATGGTTAGCTATGCACCTCTCTTTGTCAACACAAAACGATAGAAGGTATCTCTCACTTTAGTTTTTATCGGTTTCTTGAATGTGTTCATCAGAAACAAACAAGACGGTTGCTTTCGTTTTCAGGTGGATGCCTGATGCAATAGTTTTCAACTCCTCTCATCCATATGGAACTCCTAGCTATTGGCTGTAAACTTTGGTGAAAAATCAGTGAATATGAAGGTAGAAGTGACAAAATTGTATGCATCCAAGAAGAAAGTTCTTACATCTAGTGTGATGGTCTGATGGATGAAAAGTCTTTCTCAAACCCAAAGATGGTAAAACGGATGAAGAATCAACCACACATGACTTAGGCTTATTCTTGTTCTGAATCTTAAAAATGTTGCTTAGTCGTTTTCTCTGTTCCATTTCTGTAGATTTTGTGCCACACGAAAGCATTCCTTCTCCTCCTTTGATTTTTTGAAAGAATCTGCAAATAGCAAGATGCCAATATCTGATTCCAACCAGAAAACTTCAACAATGTGAAGAGACGCAACGTGTTGCAGACTTCATATCCTATATCTTTACTCCTCAGGGGTTCGACCACATAACTAAAAAGAAATAAAATTATGTTCGTGAATGATTTAGCCAACTTAGTTTATTAGAATCACCTTATACGCTTGGATAACTTGATTAGAATCGTTTGGTGTTGTTGTGTAAAGTTGATTTATCATCATCATTTTTCATTAGTTACTAGTGCATTAGTTAAGTATATAATTATTATTTCGACGAAGTATTACAATAGTAATTACATAATTAGTAGATCATTTAACAAATGGCGATGAATTTTATGGGTTACCTGAGAATGAAGTCAAAAGCGAGATTCTGGGGTATATATAAATCCTTAAGATTGACAAATCAAGTTTGCAGAAACAAAAGATATGAATATGTATAATGTCGTCGAAGTAAGTTGATAAAGAAACTAGCAAAATCCCCGAAAATACTCAAGACCAGATAGTATAGAGAAGCAATTAAAAAAAAAAAAAAAAAAAAAGACAGAGGCTCCAAAAGGAGAAACTCAAAGAGCCTTCTCATATGACTTGGTAATTCTGTGCAATTAGCTGCGTCCTCTGCACAAACCTTGGAGTCGCACCACCACCGTCTCTCAAAGGAATCATTCCAGTCACCTGCACCGTTATGAACAAGCCTCTCATTTATAATCCAACACACAAGTTTTAATTCTCAGGTATGGAATTTGGATATTTTTTGTTTTCTTTATTCCATAGGACCAAGATTCATACCTTTAAGCCACTGTAGGTACTTGTGGCTGCAAACTGAACAGAGATGGGGAAGAACACCGATGAATCAACTGGTGGCACAACAAACTCCATTGACCCACTGCACAAGATTTTCATGTATTATACCATTATACATGACAAACACAATTCTCTACAGTGGTTTTAAACATATGATGTCATCATTATTTACCTGCGGTTAGAGTTGTCGATAAGAAGTATAGACCATTCCAGGACAGAATTTCTTGAGTCGTACCTGATATTATTCACAAAGATACGGTTGATTCTTAAGGATGGATCAAACAATTATGAGTTTCATCTCAGAACAAAAATAGAGATGACAAGAGTGAAAACAAAAAGTCAGTTAAATTTAAGACCTCCAGTCCCCATCGCATTGTCTAACGCTTGGTGCATCTCTCAGAGCAGGAAGTGGCACGGAGATGATGACATTAGTCAGATCAAACATGGATGAGGCTTCATACTCAATGCTGACATATGTCTCGTTTCCAGAGACTGAAGGCCAGCAGTTGACTGCACCATACAAACGATTTGCATGAATGGGAGAAACATTTACATGTAAATTTGTCAAAAAAAAACAGATACTCCAAGTCTCCAAAGCCTTACTTGTTAGTGGCACCATCGACTCGTCTGCTCTTTGCATTCTCCACCTCAGAAGACCAACACCATCTCCACCTTGACCAGTGGGAAATGGCTGATCAGGTCTCTTCAGCCCTAGAATATTCTCATTATTAAACATATCTCGGTTGATGTTGGGATGGGTCTTGAAAAGAATTTCAGGATTTCCACCGGTTTCAATCTGAAGACAAAGTAAAACATAGATAAAGAAATATATACAGAAAGTGATGTATCCAAGAAAACTGTAAACTGCCTAGGAGACTCTTGGAAATAAGTAAAAAAAAAAAAAAAAAAAAAAAAAAAGTTGGAATATAGTACCTGAACTTGGACAAATCCATCTTCTTGGTTAAGAATTTGAAGAGACAGGGTTCCCTGCATATCAAAGCTACTGAGTCCACCATCTCGTCTCAATGCAACATTGAGCTTCTCTTCGACAGTTAATGTGAAAGGATCAGTTGGAGGTGGGGCAGCTGTTCTGGACAGGCTAGTAGGCTTAACATCTTCAATGATGTCTTCACCTTCTGCTTTAAGGGACTCCATTAACTGGTTCTTGCCCGACTTGCCAAGTTTCATGCCAGAACTCTTAGGAGGAGCAGTAACGGAAGACCGTGATCGATCTGTGAAATTAAGCACGGCGAAAACGAATTTCAAAGCAAATATATTTTGTTCTCGAAATGAAGTATATTAGGAGATAAAGGCGCTTAACAAAACATAGATGCAATTGGGGCATTTTGATTTAATAGTTAATAATACTTGGGTTTGAAGGGCCAGCTCTAAAAGATCCATTAATTAAAAGCACACTAACCTTTCGGTCTGGTATTGATAGGCTCAACATCTGAAATCATGCCAAACCCAGAGCCACTTCCAAAACCACCGCCACCACCACTGGATATGCTCATGTCATTGAAACCACTTTCAAGTCTTCCAGATCCCATTGAACTCATGGACGAAAATCCTGGCTTATTCTTTTCAATCTGGGAATTGCATAAAAAATTTAATAGGAGTTACAAAAAGAATAGCAAAAAACAGCAAGGTGTGGTCCTGTCATGTACCTTGCTTTTGTCAATCTCATTAGCCTTACGCTTCATCACATCTTTAGTGTCATTGATCTTGCTCTGCATTACCAGTTTATGCAACTTCTCTTCATGACTTTCCATTTCACAATACTGCTTCACCTGGGCAACTGTCACACTTTCCTTGTGCCCAAGAGATATGACTTCATCAAAAGCAAATATCAGCTCAAAAGCAGCCCTGCCAATCCCTTCTTCATCTAAAGACATGGAATACTCAGGTACCTAGAAACAGTCAAACGATCAAACTAGTATTCGTCAGTAGGCAAATTTTTTTGAAATGAAAATTTCAGTTCTCCATTACTAGGATACTAGAATTGAGGAAAATAAGAGCTGTCAGAGTTCAATAAAGATAAAGTGCTAAACAGCAGTAGGCACACTAAATTTCCGAAATAACTAAGAACCAGTACACATCCAGACTCAAGGAAATAAACGCCTCCAAAAAACGTAGCAAAACTAAAAAACAAAAGAAGGAAGAAGCATACAAGTTTGGAGAGCATAGTGAGGGTGCCCAGATCTTCTAAAATGTTACTCTGCTTAGTTGTAACAAGAAGCAGGAACAGAGATTCAATAGGCTGATATACATATCGCACATTCTCAGTCTCAATATAGGTATGCTGCTTTCCCATTCCAACCAGCTTAGGAAAAGCTGCAAGCAGACCTTCGATTCTAATACGGGACATCTCCACATATTGTCTGGAAACAAGCACTATAAAAAAATATCAAAGTTAGGGAAAACACAAAAAATATTGGGAAAAAAAAATGTAAAATTTGAAGACAAAGTAAAAGATAAACGAAGCATCCACCTTTTCCAGACTTGCTCACAACGGAAGCAGCAAGAACGACCTATAAACCACAGGTAACAAATTAAGCAATGTGCCAATAATCAGACCAGAAACATCATCAAACACTAAAGTTAACACAAAATTCTGAAGCTGCACTAAAAATTATAAATAAAAAACTATAGAAAAGAACTCAAATACCATTTTGATTTGCTTTCCAGGTTCCAACAATCCCAGCGGCTATAAGAAAGGAAATGTGAATCTGCAATACAAAGAACCAAAGGTAGAGTAAATCCAGTTAGAGTTAGTGCGACATCATAAAGAGAGAACAAGATTTGATCTAAAGGATCATAAATCACGTAAAAAGGGAAGAGATCTCGCATCTGGTATCGAATGAATACACGAATCCAAACTAAACCTATTGAAAGAATCGACTAGCGAATCAAAAAAGAAAAAAAAAACGAAAAGAATTCAGATGAACTCCACAGATCCAACGGATCTAAGAGCACCAGAGGCATATAATCGAAAAACATAGCTGTAGAATCAAAATCAACACAAGCGGGTCAAATTCAGGAAACAGGATCCGCGAAATTTCGAAAGAAGGAGAAAAACTCCTAAATTAGAGATCGATCCAATAAACTTCCACAACAATGCAGACAGAAAGAACATTCATAGAATCAGCACCAGAAATGAAGGCGAAGAGCGAGGGAAGAAGACGGTACCAGACAGTGATCAAAGGCGATGAATCACCACTTCTTCAGATGCTCTCCGAGCAAAATGATGAAACGAGTTCAGATTAAATCTAGTGTTAGAGAAGCCGAGGACTACAAGTATTTTGGGCCGTTTCAGGACCTTTATTGGGCTAAAAGCCCATCGCACCCTTGAAACGTATACAAGCCCATCGCACCCTTGAAACGTAGACGAGCCAAACGTTCCCTTAAACGTGTACAGCATGGGTGCAATTCGACATTCGGTTTTCTGCGGTCGACATTCGGTTTAGTCCGGTTGAAATTTGAAAGGAATGTACACTTTATTCTGTAGCAATCAATCATCTTCAAAAGTCAATTTCATTTCTAGGGTTTTAATTTGATACGAGGTCAGCGAATCCGGCGACGAATATCTCCGACTGATAACTCAAAAGCTCAGGTAGGTTACCCTCTGTCTCCTTATCTGTGTCGCTCTCTCCGGTTTTCACTTTCTTCACTTGGAAGTATGCTCATTTGATCTAAAGTATACTCACTTGACCACTTCAGGACTTTGGATTCTGATTATCTCTCAATACTTGATTAGTGAATCTTAATTAGTGTTATTAGTTCTCCGTGTATGCCCACTGACGCCATGTTCGTTTCTAAAGCAATGAGATTGCTTTTATATAAAGATCTGGAGAAGTTTGCTGGAGACAACGACAAATCAAGATTGAAGTTTTAGGGGTTTTTTACTTTTAGTAAAGAGTTTCTCTTCTTTTTGGTTTCCAGAGACTTTACTTGATAGAAATTCATAGGATTTATTCAGATAGTGGAATCAGACCACTTTTACTTGTATGTGCGATTATGCATTTTGTTCTTTGGTGATCAAATTTGTTTTTTTGGTTTTCTGATATGTTTATAGATTTTTTGGTGATCCTTTTGCTTTCCTTGTAATGTAGGACAGGGATCTGTGTCCATGGCATCTTTGCAAATGTCTCGTGAATGGATAGGTATCCAACAGTTCCCACCTGCTACTCAATCTAAATTGCTCGAGATCCTTGGGAAGTATAAAGAAGAGGTTCTTATTCTTTTTTCTAGCTTCATACACTTTCTGTTTGTTTATTGTTTCATTTCTCTCTGGTTTTAGTTTCTAATGTGTAAGGATAAAAAAAATATAAACTGCCATAGGATGTAAGCTCATTAACGGTACTTGTAATGGGGAAAGGCGGTGTTGGAAAGTCATCAACTGTGAATTCAGTTATAGGCGAGAAAGCTGCTGCAGTTAGTACTTTCCAGGTGCCAAGTTTAATGCTCTTCTCATGGCTTTACATAACTATTGCCTCACTTTCTTGTATATTTTCTCATATAAAGTGTTTGGTTTTCCTCTTTATAGTCTGAAGGACTGAGACCAACCTTTGTCTCTCGCTCAAGGTCTGGATTTACATTAAATATTATCGACACTCCTGGTCTTATTGAGGGAGGATATGTGAATGATCAAGCCATCAACCTTATAAAAAAGTATGTTAAACTATTTCCACGTCTTAGAAGTTCATCTCCTAATTTGGGTCTCATTTGTGTTGTGTATAATAATTTGGATTGGTGGGCATTGAATTTGAGCAGATTTCTCCTCAACACGACTATAGATGTGCTACTATATGTAGACCGTTTGGATGTATATCGGGTGGATGACTTGGATAGGCAAGTTATCAGTGCTATAACTGATGCATTTGGTAAAGAGATATGGAAGAAATCGGCTCTTGTTCTCACCCATGCCCAGTTCTCTCCACCAGACGGGTTAAACTATGATCTCTTTGTCTCCAGGAGATCCGATGCTCTTCTAAAAGTTATCCGTACAGGCGCTCAACTGAAGAAACAAGATTTGCAGGTATCTTGGGTTCCTCCTTTCGGTATATTACACCCACACGTAATTCTCTGTAACTACTTCAATAGTAGGTCAGGTTGATAGATTCGTTAACATATATAGGGTTCATCTATTCCCGTCATTCTTGTTGAGAACAGCGGAAGATGTCATAAGAATGAAAGCGATGAAAAGGTCAGTTGATTGGTTTCTTCCATGATATCTATGTCTTGCTTATTGTAGTTGGACCAACCTTGTGTTCTGATTTTCCAAACCTGTGACAGATTCTTCCAGATGGGACTAGTTGGATTCCCAGTCTGGTGAAGACAATCACGGAGATCTCTTTTAATGGAAACAAGGCGATTCACGTTGACAAGAAACTGGTTGAAGGACCAAACCCAAACGAAAGAGGAAAACGACTGATTCCTTTAATCTTTGCATTCCAAGTAAGCCTCTGAACCATTCAGTAACAATACTTTTTGTTTATATAGCATTTTTGTATCATGATTCATCTATTTTGGATGGTTTGAAATGCAGTACTTGTTGGTCATGAAGCAATTGGTTCGAGCTATCAAGTCGGATGTTTCTAGAGAGAGTAAACCAGCGTGGGAGCTGAGGGACTCTGGTTTAGCAAGTCGAAGGTCTTGAATTGACACGAGTTCTGTTTGGTTTGTTTGTTTGTCACTTGTCAGAGAGATTTTTCTGTAGTTTTAAATTTGTGATAACTGGAGAAATGTGGTTAACAGATTTTACTGTCGGATAGTTTACTTTACCTTAATTACCTTCTTCAACCTCGTAATTAAGAGAAGAATGATTTACGATGAAGAGATAAAGTAACCGCAGCAGTTACTTTTGACGCGATGCAAATTTTGAAAAATATATTATGATTTAAAATTTAAAAAAGGTAAATTTGGAAAAAAAAAAAAAAAAAAAATAACAGAGAGGAGCCAAGAAACGACGTTAAAAAGAAATTGGGCAAACGGAGAAGACGGTTCAGAGTTTTTCGAAATTGATTTTGCAGAAACATTCATTGTTGTTTGTTACTCTTTCTAAATTTCAAACAAGATTTCGAATTTCCAACTCTCTGTACTGAAATTAGGGTTTTGATATCCACATTTGGGACGCGATTGTGTAGTCAAACCAGATCAAATGTCGGCATCAACGGTGTCGATCACCGCTAATACGGCGGCGGCTACTAGGCGGACGCCGGTTCTTGCCGGAGAGAAGAAATCCAACTTTGATTACCCACAAAGCGAATCGCTTGCGAACGGTGGTGTTGGGGAAGCCGGTGGTACGAGCAGAGATCTACGCGGCGAGGCCATTGTTGATCGATCTCACGGTCAAGACTTGGGTCCTGTGACAAGGAGGTCAGGTGGTTCCGCCGCGACGGGGACTAACACAACCGCCACGCAGCGCCGGACGCGGAAGGTTGCGACTCCTAAACCTGAGAAAGCGCGATGGAAGAGAGTTGTGAGGATATTTGCGAAGCAGCTTGGGGCACTTTTGATCATTGTTGGGTTAATTCAGTTAGCGAGGAAGATGATTTTAAAGACTGCGTCTCCGTCTTCTCCGATTTCTTCATTTGAAACGGATATGGCGTTTTCGGGATTGGAAAGTCGAATTGCTGAAGTAGATGGTCTTGTAAAGGCCACGACAAAGACTATGCAGGTTCAAGTTGAATTACTTGACAAGAAAATGGAGAGGGAAGCAAAAGCGCTGAGGCAAGAATTCGAAGCAAAAACTTCTGCATTTCATAGTGAGTTGAAGAAGATTGAGTCGAGGACTGAGTCACTAGAGAAGTCAGTAGATGAAGTAAATGCTAAACCTTGGGTATCTAGAGATGAGTTAGAGAGGGTTTATGAGGAATTGAAGAAGGGTAAGGTTGATGATTCTGCTTTTAATGAAATTAGCATTGATGAAATGAGAGCTTATGCTCGTGATGTGATGGAGAAAGAGATTGAAAAGCATGCTGCAGATGGCCTTGGCCGAGTAGACTATGCATTGGCGTCCGGTGGTGCTTTTGTGATGCAGCATTCTGATCCTTATCTTCTTGGAAAAGGGATTAACTGGTTTGCCACTACCAGTCGACGTGCTCATACCAATGCGGTTAAGATGTTATCTCCAAGTTTCGGGGAGCCTGGACAGTGTTTTGCTCTGAAGGGTAGTACTGGCTATGTTCAAATTAGACTGAGAGGACCAATCGTACCAGCGGCTTTCACATTGGAGCATGTAGCTAAGGTAATGCTCTACTTGCACTGCAAAACATCTATTTCTTAGCTTAATCTTTCTTCTTGCGTGCTTGTACGACCTTTGGTGTTTGCATTTCCAAAGGACATTAGTTTGCATACAGGAGTGTCTTTATAGAATGGTTTGGTATTTAGATACCTGGTAAAAATGATGGAATTTTCTTTGTGACATAGAGGCAAGGTTCAAATTTTATGAAATCCTTTGGATTAGATTTGAGGTTTAGTTTAGGTTGGTAGCCGAAAACATATGCATTGTAGAGCACTCATACTTCTCCAGTTCTCTGCGCGCCACTTACCTTTTAGGTGTTTCTTTAAGACCTTTTTGCCTATTTTTTCGTGCGCTTTATTTTTTTTCTTCAAAATTCAGTACTTAGTGCCACTCTATTAAAGGATCTCACATCTTGTTCAATGAGTTCAAATTCAACCTATGCATAAATGGATCTTTTGAGGTCTTTGCGTTTTCTATTTTGCAAACTGTGACTATGCTATTTGTAGTCTGGGATTACTTCGGTGAAAGTATCAGAGGGAAATGAAAATAGAAGATAATTGGATAATCCCATTACTTACTGTTTTTCACTGTTTAAAAGTCAGATCTCTGATCATTTTAGGATCTAATTTTTGAGAATGTATACTGACCTGATGTATTCACCATTGTGTAAATAAACAGAGTGTAGCTTACGACAGATCGAGTGCTCCGAAAGATTGCCGAGTATCAGGATGGCTGCAAGGACAAGGTCAGGAATCCTCAGTCGAGGCAGAGAATATGCAACTTCTAACAGAGTTCAGTTACGACCTAGACAGGTCGAATGCACAGACATTCAACATCTTAGACTCATCAAGCTCTGGTCTGGTCGATACTGTCAGGCTAGACTTCACCTCCAACCACGGAAGCAACTCACACACTTGCATCTACCGGTTCAGGGTTCATGGGCGTGCAGCAGACCCAGTCTCTGTTGTGGAGACCCACTTTTGATCAGGACTCTTCACCTGGAACTGGATAAACCTCTCCTGTTTTGTAATATTCCTTCACCCACATCTCTTTTGTTGTCTGTTTTTTTTTGGAAAGAAAAAGAAAGCATCAGATTCTGTGATTAGACTTGTAGAGTGTTGTTTGGTTTGATTTGTCTTCTTTGTGTTACCTTTTGGTTCATTTGGTTTCAGAATACATAAATTTATGAATTGGAAATAGTAACGTAAAAGAATCTGAGAGTACATTTGGGTCTTCAATGCTTGTTTAAGAAAATCCAATTGATTTGTTAATTTTTTTACTTTTTTTTTTTTGGTCGAATTGATTTTGTTAATCTATAGAAAGTATTTTAACCTATCTTCTTGGCTCGATATGATAATAACATCAAATCTTAAAAGAATATCTCCAACTTGGTTTTGTTTGTGCAGAATATACACCTCTGCTTAAGTGTCCTATTCACTTAAATCACATATAATTCGCCAACAAATCCCTTAAATCATCTGGAAAATGATAACCAAAGTCCAAAAGAAAATTGCCCAATCAAATAAGTAGTTAATATTTTTTGTTTTAAAATCGTCGTATTAATAATACATTTTATTGTAAGACCAAGATTATGCCAAACTAAAGTAGATTTTTTTGGAGAGCTCTAGGCACTTCATAATTCATATACTCGCACACACATATGCACTAAAAACGTCGCTTTCTAATTGAAGTAATAAAAGTTCGGTCAAAGGACGCATCATAGATGATTGGATTCTTCATATATATTGTATAATCTAGGTCTATACACCACATAAAAGAAAAAAAAAAAAAAAAAACAAAAAAAAAAAGATTAAAAGGAAGTATAGAAGATTTGTATAATGTAAAAAACAAATAGACAGGGGCATATAAGTATCAAAGAAAGGGAACAGTGTTCTTGATTTCAGACTTTTCAGAATATATTCTTTCCATTATTTTAATTCTTTCTTATCTTAGCTTCCTAAACTGATAAAGATCTCTTCTTTTTAAAAATATATAAAAAATATACGGAAAAACGGAATGAAGACCGAAGCTTTGCACAAGATAAAAATTCTAAAGTTAATGTATTACTAAAAAGCTCCTTTTGCATTTGAATTCTTCCTTCTGCTATTTTTTTTTCTTTTTTTTTTTAAATCTTTTGTGTTCGGAGACCAAACTTGAAGAAGAAAGCTCTTGAATTCTCCCTCATACCATGAGAACCCTCCAAAGAAAGTCCCTTTAATCCTTGAAAAGAAAACATGTCGGATCCACTCTATATATTTAATAGTATGTACCTCTGTGTATGTATTTATATATGTGTGTATATATATCTTAAGAAGTTTGTCGTCTCTGTCTCATATTTTGCAGCTATTTTTTTGTCTGTTTTTGACTTTTGAAGGGTCTCAATCCGAGATCGTAGTTGAATCTTTGTTAGCTTCAAGCAATTTCAGATCTTCAATGCCCACTCAGCAACTCCAATCCTTAAGGTATATTATACATCTCAGTTGTTTTTATTTCTTTGGATATAGATTCTTGATTTGTTCTGTAATAACAAGCTTTTTTTCTTTGTTATATCTCTCGAAACAGAGCTGCTCTGTTTTTATTTCTAACCTTTTTGTTTTGTAACTATATGAAGAGTTTTTGTGGCGACATGGAACGTTGGAGGAAAATCTCCACACTCTGGTCTTGATCTTGATTCTTTGCTTCACGTCCACAGCGAATTTGATATATACGTTTTAGGGTACAAAATCCCAAAATATCTTGAGCTTTTCATCTATCTATGGCTTGGGGTTATTGATTTGATCTTATCGTATAGTTTTCAGGAGATTGTTCCATTGAATGCTGGAAATGTCCTTGTTCTTGGAGACAATGAGCCTGCTGCAAAGTGGTTAGCTATGATTAACCAATCCTTGAACAAATCATCATCTTCTGGAGGAAGAGTTGGCCCAAAAACACCGTCTTTTGGCGCTGGATCGATGTTCTTTGCGAAACCTTCTTTGAAGAAGATAAGTGAGAGTTTCAGAACAGAGTGCAGGAGAAAGCTGAAGATCTGTAACTGCAGCACCTTCTCTGAAGAGATTGTAAAAAGGTACGGGAGAGAGTCTTGTTTCAGGTGTCCGGAAGGTCTAGTTAACCAATCCGGTGTACTTTCTGATGACGAAGATGACGATGATGATGATGATGATGATGATGATGATGATGTTGATGAAGACGAGGATGAAGGAGGTGGAAAGGTTTCTTCTCTTGTAAGTAACCAGATGACGATGAAGTATGGCTTAGTGTCATCAAAGCAAATGGTGGGAATATTCCTGACTGTGTGGATGAGAAAGGAACTTATTCAACACGTTTCTCATCTCAGAATCTCCTGCGTCACCCGAGGAATCATGGGTTGCTTAGGAAACAAGGTACAGTGCTTTACCACTTAATACCAAAACAAGAAAAGAAAAAAACCTCTGTTTCTAATATTCTCTTCTTTCTTCTTCTACATCTTAGGGATGCATAGCTGTGAGTTTGCAGCTTTACAAGACGAGCTTCTGCTTCATCTGTAGTCATTTAGCTTCCGGCGAGAGAGAAGGAGATGAACGTCGCAGAAACTCAGATGTGATCGAGATTCTCAAGAACACAACTTTCCCTAGAATATGCAGAACTTCTTTTACCCGTGTCCCCGATCGAATCACCAAGCACGAGTAAGATTTAAGAACACAAATATCAACTTTTTCCAACTCAAACTCGTAGATTATTAAGTTCATACCTTTTATATATCGGCTTTCAAATTATTGACATTTTACGCTCAGTCGAGTCATCTGGCTCGGAGATTTGAACTACAGAATAGCTTTGAGTTACTCAGAAACAAAGACGCTCTTGGATAAAAACGCTTGGGACACTCTTCTCAACAAAGATCAGGTTTCACTAATAAATCCTTGCCATCCAAGAAAATCTAAGTTTTGAGTCTTGACACTAAATGCTTAACCGGTTTATAATGTTATTACAGCTCAAGATTGAAAGAGACGCAGGTCGAGTGTTCAAAGGATGGCACGAAGGCAAAATCTTCTTTGCACCAACTTATAAGTACTCTTATAACTCAGATGCTTATGCCGGAGACACTACCAAAGAGAAGAAGAAGAAGAGACGAACTCCGGCCTGGTACAGTGAACCGGATAAATTCTATTTTGATTTGGATTGGTCCGGTTAAGCTGAATCGGGTTTTCTCATATTATCTTCAGGTGCGATAGGATTCTTTGGCACGGGGATGGAATCCGGCAGCTCTCTTACGTTCGCGGCGAGTCACGATTCTCCGATCACCGGCCGGTCTGCGCCGTGTTTGTCGTCGACGTTGACGTTTGCGAGGGTAAAACCGGAACTAGAAGATAATAACTGTTAAAAGACAAACTGTTTAAATCTATTACGATAATGCCACTAGTGGACCTTTGGACTCTTTTAGAGTATTTGTTTTACGTTGTGTTGTGAAAAAGGCGAACACAACACTCGACCCATTTTCGCAAGTAATATTTGACCGACCAAATAAAAAAATTTCGGCAAGTCTTCCGGTTTGTATCACAATGCCAACGAAACAAAATAAAAAATTCCAGCTCTTTAATTTGCCAACTAAGAGATGTTATACAGTATATGGATAATTTCTTACAAAATAATATTATCTGCGTATTATGATAAATTAAAAAAAAAAAATCAAATAATAACGTTTAATTTAGTTATTTTTCAAAGCAACTGAGGTTATGTGAATGATGTACATCCATCATAATATAATTGTGTGTATTTGAGACACGCATGTGTCATAATATGTTGTAGTTTGACTTATCACGTTGTTTTTTTCTTTAAACAGAAATTCAATTCTTAGTAACCAACGTTAGGAAAGAGTATAATTAATTGGAGCCTAACTTTTTTTTTCTTTTGTTAAGCATTGGAGCCTAACTTGTAAGTGTAACAAACAAAGTGATGATTTTTAAGATTTCAAAAACTTATAAACCGGTCTTGTCTTGCCCCCGAAGTTCCGCAACACCTCACATGTATTCATTTTAACTTCATTCTGATTAATCATTACGTATTTGGTTTGTCAATTACAGACATTATTACTGGTTTTTATTTTGTTAGTATTTTCGATATCGAATTTTAACCTAATTTTATCTAATTTAGGATTATAAACAGTGATTGTGGACTTTTACCATTTAAGAAGATGATATTCTAGGATCAAGGGATCGGATTGCTAACCTTAATTTATAATTGTTTATATGGTAAGATAGCAATGATAAAAAATTTGTAAAATATTTTTTAAAAACTTGTATAACCTAATTTAGTTTTTGAAAAACTCGCTCAAAAGCTGTTTACTAACGTAGGTTCGACTCTAGACTCATTAACTAATCACCAGTCTATATCGAAGTTTGAACTATATCATATATTAATATTAGTAATTTGCCCGTGCTAAGCGCGGGAGTGTTATTCATATATGATTAAGATTTGTTCTTTTTGTTTAATTTTTTTTTAGTTTCTCATTTATCATCTTTTGCTTTGTTGTTCCGGTGAATTCGTTTAATTTAGTTTATTGTTGGTTTTATCATTATTATGTATGATAAGTTAGTTGTAGTTAATATTACAATTGTTTAAGAGTGTTTATGTAGGTAGTGAGGATTCATATATGATTAAATGTTTATTTTTTCTTCTTTAGATTATCTTTTTTTTTTTCCTTAGTAATTCTCATGATTTCCTTAAATTAATTTATTTGTCAGTTTTAGAATTTTGTGATTGATTAATTAATTTTAATTAATATATTGATGGCTTATGAGTATTTTTGTGGTTTATTAAGATTCAGTTATGTATTTTTTTTATACAGGTGTATGATGGGTTAGTTATAGTTAATATTACAATTGTTTATGTAGGTAGTGAAGATTCATATATGATTAACTGTTTTTATTTTTTTCTTTAGATGATCTTTTGTTTTTCTTTGGTTAGTTGTTCTCATGATTTTTTTTTAAATTAATTTATTTGTCGATTTTAGAATTTTATGTTTGATGAATTAGTTTTAATTAATATATTGATGGTTTATGAGTTTTTTGGTGGCTTGCTTATTAAGATACGGTTATGTGGTTCTTTTTTTTTATATAGTTTTTGAAAATCTTTCTTTGTTTTGTTATACCCATGAATTCTTTTAATTTATTTATTTGTTGGAATTGTCATATTTGTGTTTGGCGAATTACTTGTAATTAATATAATGATTATTTATGACTACATAGATAGTTAGTGAATATTCATATATGATTAATTGTTGTTATTTTTGCTTTTATTTTAATAAATTTTATTTTAATATTATTTGTGGTGTTGTTCTCATAGTTTCTTTTAAATTATTTATGTGTTGACTTTATAAATTTTAGGTGTTTGATGAATAAGTTGTAATTAATATTATGATTTCATTAGTATTTAGGTGGCTGATGATTTTTCATATATAATTAAGTGTTGTGCTTTTTTTTTTCATTTTTATCTTTTTTTTTTTGTACTTCATCCGGTTTCTTTTAATTTATTTTTTGTTGGTATTGTCATATTTATAGGTTTGATGAATTAGTTTCTATTAATCTATATAATTTATTATTATATTTTTTTATGTTTGATGAATTAATTGTAGTTAATATTATGATTTATGAGTGATTAAATGAAATAAAATTTTAGTTTTGATGATGATGTGGACGCTGATTGTTTATGAGTACTTAGTGTAATATAATGATTTTATTAGTTTTAATTAATATAATGATTTCATATATGATTAAGTTTTTTTTCTTTAGATTTTTTTTTTTATTTTTCTTTGCTTTGTTGTTTCCATGATTTATTTTAATTTATTAATTTATTAGTTTTATTATTTTTATGTTTGATGAATTAATTGTAGTTAGTATCATGATTTATGAGTGATTAAATGAAATAAAAAATTAGTTTTGATGATGATGTGGGTGCTGAGGTGGCGGAATGAGAAGAGAGAAAAAGTCTACTTTATATATATTTGTCGGTTTATTTGTCGGTTTTAGAATTTTATGTTTGATGAATTAGTTTTAATTAATATATTGATGGTTTATGAGTTTTTTGGTGGCTTGTTTATTAAGATACGGTTATGTGGTTCTTTTTTTTTATATAGTTTTTTTAAATCTTTCTTTGTTTTGTTATACCCATGAATTCTTTTAATTTATTTATTTGTTGGAATTGTCATATTTGTGTTTGACGAATTACTTGTAATTAATATAATGATTATTTATGACTACATAGATAGTTAGTGAATATTCATATATGATTAATTGTTGTTATTTTTGTTTTTATTTTAATAAATTTTCTTTTAATATTATTTGTGGTGTTGTTCTCAAAGTTTCTTTTAAATTATTTATGTGTTGACTTTATAAATTTTATGTGTTTGATGAATAAGTTGTAATTAATATTATGATTTCATTAGTATTTAGGTGGCTGATGATTTTTCATATATAATTAAGTGTTGTGCTTTTTTTTTCATTTTTATCTTTTTTTATTTGTAATTCATCCGGTTTCTTTTAATTTATTTTTTGTTGGTATTGTCATATTTATAGGTTTGATGAATTAGTTTCTATTAATCTATATAATTTATTATTATATTTTTTTATGTTTGATGAATTAATTGTAGTTAATATTATGATTTATGAGTGATTAAATGAAATAAAATTTTAGTTTTGATGATGATGTGGACGCTGATTGTTTATGAGTACTTAGTGTAATATAATGATTTTTATTAGTTTTAATTAATATAATGATTTCATATATGATTAAGTTTTTTTTTCTTTAGATTTTTTTTTATTTTTCTTTGCTTTGTTGTTTCCATGATTTATTTTAATTTATTAATTTGTTAGTTTTATTATTTTTATGTTTGATGAATTAATTGTAGTTAGTATCATGATTTATGAGTGATTAAATGAAATAAAAAATTAGTTTTGATGATGATGTGGGTGCTGAGGTGGCGGAAGGAGAAGAGAGAAAAAGTCTACTTTATATATATAGATCCATTTAGTTTTGGTCAATGTACGACTCGACCACCTCTTGCAATCCATTGGATCTTGCGGTTACTTATAATTAGGAAGAACATTAAAAATGCTATTATTTGATATATCATCAAAAGGAATGATATATACGCGGCTATATAATTTTATAAAAAAGGGTATAATTTTCTTCCGACTAATAATTCCACAAGGCAACATGCATTACATTATTCATGAATTTCTTTTTACAAAATGCATAGCATATACACCTATATATCTCTCCTACCATGCATACATGAAGTAGGACAAGCTCTTATTAGATAACACGAAGGGGGAAAAAAAACTTAGAAAAAAATGCAAACAAAACATTTCTCTTCATCTCTAGTACTGTTCTTCACTCTTCTCTGCCTTTCATGGGCTTTGCTAATCTCATCCACGGCACAGCCTCCATCTCAGCCTACATCACAGCCTCCATCACAGCCTCCAACACAGCCTCCGTCACAGCCTCCAACACAGCCTCCGTCACAAGCTCCTTCACAAGAACCAAACGTCGCTTGTAAATCCACTCCTTATCCAAAGCTCTGCCGCACAATCCTCTCTGCTTTTAAATCATCACCGTCTGATCCTTACCGTTACGGAAAGTTCACAGTCAAGCAATGCCTCAAGCAAGCTCGTCGCCTCTCCAAAGTCATTAACCGATTTTCCCAGCGCGTGGAGGCTGATCCCGGTGCGTCGACGGCAGAAGAGGTCAGTGCGGTGTCGGACTGCGGCGAGCTAGCGGCGCTTAACGTTGAGTACCTTGAAATGATTTCGGAGGAGCTGAAAGTGGCGGAGGTGATGACGAATGAGCTCGTTGAACGTGTGAACAGTCTTCTCAGCGGCGTTGTGACGAACCAGCAAACGTGCCTCGACGGTCTTGTGGATGCTAAAAGCGGGTTTGCGACGGCGATTGGAACGCCGTTGGGAAATCTCACGCGCCTCTATAGTGTGTCGTTAGGGCTTGTGAGTCACGCGCTTAACCGTAATTTGAAGAGGTATAAAGGATCCAAGGGGAAAATCTTTGGTGGTGGTAACAAAGCAGTTCGCGAACCGCTTGAGACTTTGATTAAGGTAATAATTTCGTTTTAACTCTATCTCTTTTGTTTTCGTAGGTTTCTAAATAAACTATTTTTTGTGATTAACCTAAACTATACATGAGCTAACGGAAAAAGCCTAGATAGTAGATTACCCCATCATGTCGGAATTTTTAGAAATATAAAGAAATTCCGGAGTACATATATAAAGTATTGTTTTGAAAAGCTAGCTTATTGGGATTTTTAAATTCTGTGAGATTATTATTACTGAATGATATCCTCCGATATTAATTCGATCTGTTTTAAAATAAAATAAAAACCAACTAAAACTAATGAAATCGTATGTGGCAATACTTATTATATTCACTAGGTCTAAGCATCCAGCTATAGTCGTACAGAAATATTTCACAATATAAGTATTACGTACGTAACATTCATACTTTACATGTTTATTATTATATAAAAAGAATTACGATTTAATTAAGTATGTGAAACATTGACAAAAATAAATAATCAAAATACATGCGAATAAAATCACATGGGTCCACATGATTTTTCCGGACCAATCAATACTCTCACGTGGATTCCCTTATTGACATCATTTTTAGAAGTATGATGAACATGATCGTTAGTGTACGAAAATGTCATTATTTACTATCAATGTACGCATTTGAAATTAACGATAAAGTAACTCATTTGTAGGTTTTACGCAAAACATGCGACAAGAGCAAGGATTGTCGGAAAGCTAACAGAAATTTAGGAGAGCTAGGAGAGACGAGCGGTGGCTCGATCCTCGTAAGAGAAGCAGTGACCGTCGGACCATATGAAACCGATAATTTCACCACCATAACTGATGCCGTGGCTGCCGCACCGAACCACACATTACCGGAGCAAGGCTACTTCGTAATCTATGCAAGGGCAGGTCTATACGAAGAATATATTGTCATTGCAAATAATAAAAGAAACATAATGCTTATTGGAGATGGGATAAATAAAACGATCATTTCTGGAAACCACAGTTTTATCGATGGCTGGACTACTTATCATTCTTCGACCTTTGGTAACTATTTTACGTATTTGTTTCTTTCTACTCCTAATTGTTTTCTTAGAATCTAGCTATAACTATAAATTTTTGGTGGGATTTTGCAGCGGTGGTCGGGGACCGATTTGTAGCAGTTGATGTGACATTCCGAAACACAGCTGGGCCGGAGAAGCATCAGGCCGTGGCCGTGAGAAACAATGCCGATGGATCCACATTTTATCGGTGTAGTTTTGAAGGCTATCAAGATACTCTATACGTCCATTCTTTGAGACAGTTTTATCGTGAATGCGATATATACGGTAGGATAGAATATATTAAACTTCAATAAATAATTATGTTAGTGTATATGATTAAGTTTGTTACATCTCAACACATTCATTTACTTGATATTTTACAGGTACAATAGATTTTATATTCGGAAATGCAGCGGCGGTTTTTCAAAACTGCAATATATATGCCCGTAAACCAATGGTCAATCAGAAGAATGCTGTGACAGCCCAAGGAAGAACCGATCCAAATCAGAAAACCGGAATCTCCTTTATTAATTGTACTATTGCAGCTGCTCCGGACCTCGCGGCTGACCCCAACTCAACCATGACATTCCTTGGACGGCCATGGAAGCCTTACTCGAGGACGGTATACATACAATCATACATCGGTGATGTTGTCCAACCTGTTGGGTGGCTAGAATGGAATGGTACAACCGGGCTAGACACGATATCCTATGGCGAATATGGCAACTTTGGACCGGGGGCTGATACAAGCAAGAGGGTTCAGTGGTCAGGTTATAGCCTACTGAACTTGGCACAAGCTATGAACTTCACCGTATATAATTTCACTTTGGGAGATACTTGGTTGCCTCAGACAGATATCCCCTTCTACGGCGGTTTGCTTCACACCGAATGAAAATTTCCTACCATATTATATAGATAATTGGTCTTTTCTCATTTAAATAAAATAATAAAAAATTATTCATTTTTGTTATTCGAAATTAGGGGGTATATCGATGTTAAAACTATTTATTTGATATCAATGATTTCTTTAAATAATTTAATATCAGCTTTCAAGTTTTGTACAGAGAAAACGAACAAAACTAGCTAGGAACTCCATTTCATCAGTTGACGCATAGGACTTTGCCTCTGAGATGGATACCTGAAGTTGATCCAGTATCCTTCGGTATTCTTCAGCAACTGCTCGGTCAGCTATGAGAACTATTAAAAAAAACCTCGAAAGTTATATGATATGTATCGTATGTGTGAAATTTCTTAAAAGAAAATAAATTAAATTTTCTGATTACATTTGCATGATGGTAAGTAAGAAACAGATTCAGAAACTTTGAAAGACACACATTACATGAAAAAATTAGGAAGGTAAAAATGTATGTTCGTTAGAAAACCAATTAAGGAAAACTACTAGCGATTAATTTTTCCGACCAGCCTTTTCTGGCATGAAGACTTAAAAATCAGATTTGAACGGAACTTTGGTCGCCGGCAACCAGTTATTGCCGTCAATAAAAGGTTTCACGGTAAACATATTCGCTTCCTTATTGGTTAAAAACGTCTTCAACCCCTTCCACTTAACCCGGTTCTTGGTCGAGGCTCCTGGCCCGAAATTCAAGTGCTCGGCGTAGAAGATCGTGTCCGGTGCCGTATCTCCTGTCCACGGTAACCACCCTTTAGGATTGATAAATCCATCCATGAACGACTTCATGATCACCGTTGTAGAGAACTCCTTCCAAGGCCGGCCTAAGAACGTTTGGATATCGGTTAGGTTATCCAAAGGAAAGATGGTACAATTATGGATAGAAATTCCTGTGTTTTGGTTCGGATCGGTCCGGCCCTGAGCGGTTATGGTATTCTGCTGGCCTTTCATTGGACGACGAGGCAAGATCTCGCAATTTTGGAACACAACCGCAGCGTTGCCAAATATAAAATCAACGGTTCCGAAGATGACACAATCACGGTAAAACTGACGTTGTGCATGAGCGTAGAGCGTGTCTTGGAAAGCGTCCATGGTACACTTGTAGAACACAACTAAGTCTGCGCTTGCCATTAGAGCTACGGCTTGATGCTTGGTTGGACCAGCACTGTTGCGGAAGCCCATGTCCCTAGCCATGAACCCCTTTCCAAACACAGCTATACAATATACAAATAAATTAATAAATAAACGATCGTATGATATTAGCCACTAAACACACATTATGTTCACATAGTATCTTCTAAACAAGTCCAACATGTTATCAATACTCCAGCTCTAGTTATTTAGCTTCCAATTTGAGAAATATACTTGTATTTTTGGATGTAACGCAGACGCAAAACTATACGTTAGAACTAAACAAATCAATTGTATATGTACTTACCAAATGTGGCGGTTTGAAAGGTGGGGGTTCCATCGATGAAGTTGAGTCCGGCAGAGACAATAGTCTTACTCTGTCCATCTCCAACCATCACAACATTCCATTTCTTCTTCTCAACCCTAACATTCTCCAAGTAAACTCCTTTCTTCACATATATAATCGTAGGTTTATCATTTTTCTCCTCCACTTCCGCTAATGCCTCACCTATCGTCCTATACTTCCCCGACCCATCTTTCGCCACCACGATCGTCGCTCTCTTCCTCAAATCACCACTCTCCAAAAGCCTCCGACCTTTCATCATCGCCAAGTCAACGTAGCTGACGTCACCAGTCGCCATCAAACGACGTCGTCTCAGCTTAACGGAGTCAGCGATCTTGCCTAGCCACGTTATGATCGCTAACGCATTGCTAGTCATCTCCGTCGAGTTTTTCAAATGGGATTCAGCGAAAGTCGTCAAACTCGGTTTGTTCGCTTCCACTATAGCTTCCATACACGTTTCTTGGTACGTTTCCACGGAGCTAAGCCACGTCCTGAGATCATCGGTGCTCTTCAAGGACGACGTCGTTTTGTCTTTGATTGACGTCATCGTGTCGTTGAGTTGGTCAACGGCTAGTCCAATAAGCACCACGCAAGCTCCCATTGCTGCTGACGTGGCGTTATCCATGTGTTCGCCGTTGGAGAATCCGCTGAGAACTTTGGACAGCTCAATGACGGTGATTTTGACGGCGTAATTGAAAAGCTCCTCCGGGTTTAATCGGCTCGCGTTTGGAGCCGATCCAACGGTCTCAATACATTTGTCTTTGTGCAATGTCACGTCGCACACGGCTTTCACCGAGACGGAGACTGAATCTCCGTTACTCTCCTTCGACGGTTTCTTGCCGTCAGCATTAACTGTGGTTCCCACGACGGCTCCGACGACAATGCAGACGAGAACGATGGAAGATATAGCGATAATGGCTATTCTCTTTTTGGTCCTCCGACTTGCCTCAAGTTTGGCTTGCTCATACTCGTCGAGTTTGTCGTAGGAGGACATTTTGATAATTTCCTCCTATCCGGCCTCTTCGAATATATGATATTGATAGTTTGTTTGAATTATCAAATGTTTTGAGTAATTACTTCGTTTTCTCTTTTGCATAGACGATATATATATATAGAGTCGTTTAATTATATTTTTAATTGAAACTAATGACGAAATTTGGATGTACGCGGCACAAATATATTTTGCGTGCGAGGCACTAATATGAATCGTTTGATTGTATACTGCTGAGAACATTACTAGTGCTTCTCATGTTTTTTTTTATATGTTTTCTGCTATAATCTTGCTGGTTTTATTTCTTTACTTTAAAATCGATCCGGCTGTTTATAATATGCATATTTAATTATAATTGAAAACCGATTTCGATTAATATTAGTTGTTGTTACTCTTTTAAATTCTTGTCATTGAGCCACCCTTTTTCTGCAACATTCCTTCGTACAATACTCAGCAATGTTGTTTTCATTTTTAAAAAAATCTTACAATTTGACTTGTAAGATCATCCTATTTATTTTATATCTTACACATACATCATTGCACTCTTAAACTCAAATGATACATTTATTAGTTGAGATCTTCATCACAATGAATTATTATTATTATTATATATATCCATCCCTATGTGGGATCCAAATTAATCATATATGTATGTCCACTTATAGTATATTCTGTCAATAAAAAATTGGTTTATATATATGAACTTTATAATGAAAGTAATGAAGAGCACAATGTAAATTATTGGTGGGACGTCTTTTATAGACAATCTCCAAACGTCTCCTTATGTAGAATACTATATATATGATAAATGATCAGATGGCCTAGCTAAAGAAGTTAAGAACTTTTACATAAAACAACAGTCCAACCCATAGTCAAGATTCAAACCATGTAAATCAATAATGCATTAGAAAAACTCAGCTAACTTACCGTCCTCAAAAAGATTGTTTTATAAAACATAAAACAGATGACTACAGACTCTGAAGAATATAACTGTATTTGCCTTCAATCTACCTCATGAACTGAGTTTAGAAATGGCAAAATATGCCACATATATCATTATGTTTTTAACTCACGTACGTAGCTTTAAACATATCATTTTTGGCATTGTTACAATTTTGCTTTTTAATATATATTGACGTGTTGGTAGACGCTTTAATTAGTGGATGCAAATCTTTGTTCTGTTGACCACTTATTATTACACCATATTAAAAGTTTAAAACATTATTACTCACTCATTTTAATTTTGGGATTTCTGTTGTCTTTATGGGTCTTGATATTGCTATAAATAGACAAATCATGTATGTTTGTCTAGTTATGAAATTAAATAGCTACATGATGGATGTTGACATTTTGTCCAACCAACTTATCTTCATATATACAGAAACTTTTTATACTCTTGAAGGTTATAATTTGTTGAAGATTAAGGTGAAAAGACTGGTTGGGTTGATTTTTTTTAAGTCACTTCAGCCTTTTTGTGTTGATTTTGCTCAGCTTGATTGTTTCAAACTTGAATATTGTGTTTGGCAGCCTAATGCAAACGTAATTGGTTTTAAAATTCTAAAATTATGATTAAGTTGGTTTTTTACAAAACTATGATCATACATGATTTGTACTATCAACATATGGTTTTTAACTAATATATTTTGGCAAACGAAACAATCAAGATCATGAAAAGCATTATAACAAAAAGGTTACTGTATAGCACGCTTGATTTGAAGTCTGAAAACAAAATGCGATTTTGTTTTTAGGATGATATATGCCAACGTAAATTGAGAAGGACGTTAAATTGGCCATTCATTTTAAGCAAGAGACACTGATATAAATGTATCAATGTATTTAACATCAATATATTTTAATTGTAAAAGAGTTTTGTCCTATTTTTAAAAGAACTATTTTTATTTAGTTAGTTCGAAGTAATTCAGTATTAAAACATATATGTTTGATGAAGGTCTGAAATTCAGAAACCATGCATGCGATGCGAGTGAACGGAATTGAGATTTATTCCCAACAAACCATATTGGGAGTGAACAGAATCTAATATATACGAGTGTTCGCAATTCAACGCTATATAATATGATATCGAACTAGGTCATATTTTTATAGATAGTAGTATTTTAAATATGATACGTTTTCGCGGTGACTTGTCAATGTTCTGAGACATGCCTTAATTAATTACCATTTTTACCAACTACTGTATACAATAAGTTATACCGTACATATGAATGATAATATTAAAAATCAAACAAACGATTATATATGCGAACTTGGACCGTATACATATATTTATTTGTACAACTCTCAGTATTTCCTATTTTTATTCAATTCACACTATAACAATGATATTAATTATATTTACATATGTACACATGATTTATGCAGTTTTTACACTTCAGTGTAAGATTTTGGCAAATCAACAATTCTTTTAGGATGTCGAAATTAAAAAAAAAAAAAAGGCGAATCCCTAGTAATACAATACACGGATGGATTTTGATGTATTCTAAATTTTCCACTTTCCACCAGTTAAGCAAAAATCGAGTACTAATTTATCGAAGGCCCGACTGGAGAATGTAGGAGAGATATAGCTAGCTACGGCTCTAAGAGAGTCTTTGAGGCCTATCCATAGGACCTTTGTCTACTTCTCAGCCGCAATATGGGACTGTTCACGATTCGGGAAGGGTTAATCCCTACGTTACCCATAGATAACCTATACATTTTATAAACATTGTGTCTATTGTACGATACCTTGTTACAAGAAGCTTATACATTACTACAAGAAAAAAACTCTTATTCCGA
This sequence comes from Barbarea vulgaris, assembly GCA_963667165.1. NCBI lineage: Eukaryota > Viridiplantae > Streptophyta > Magnoliopsida > Brassicales > Brassicaceae > Barbarea > Barbarea vulgaris. Next base: position 26,164,936 of record OY763891.1, read on the forward strand.
TTAACTTTTCTGATCAATATTATATGGTTGGAATCTTCCGACAACGTCATTCCAATGGTTTTCCGACAACGTCTTTTCGACTATATTCCGACTACCACTTTTTGACCACTCTCGGATTAAATTTTTCTGACCAAATTCTGACTGATATTTTCCGACCAATTTTCGATCGTTTTAATTTTTCAACTAGCATATTCCGACCGATTTGTTTTGGTCGAAAATCGGTCAAAAACTTAGAATTCCGACCGATTCGATGGTCATAATAGAGGTTGTTTCTTGTAGTAAGCATATACATACCGTTCATGATCATATAATAGTGACCAATATAACTGGGAAAAGTTGTATGCAGATCTATAGAAAAAAAAAAAAAATTCGTAAAACCATACTTAACATTAACAAATATGGTTATTGAAGTTGTGGGTCATGCCATGTGCGGTTAGGCTTTAGTCCGGAATGGTTAGTGCCGTACTTTTATTTTGCTAAAAATAAATGATGATTATGCAGATAGATACTTCAAAATACAGATAAATACTCAGTTTATTACTTGGTTAATTATATATATAAAAAAAACTATATATAAACCATATAGTATAGTAATACTACATTATGTGACTCTGTCTTACCATTTTCCTTGTGATCTAAACTAAGTATTAAATTTAATAGAATTATGTGTGTACCATCTTCCCAATATCGATTTGAAATAATGTCATCACAAACGCAATCGACCACATATCAGTTATAACGTATATGAATCGAATCATTGATAGATAAATAATTTCAGCCAAGAATGGACCCCACGAGTGCCAATAAATAACGACCCTTTGCGAGGGTTAAAGCCACAACACAAATTTGCTCCAAGTCTAAAAAAAGATAATTTAAGAAATCTTATTACTTATCTTCTCTCCTGAATAACCTCATAGTGTCGAAATGGCTTGCCGAAACAATCTCGTTGTGAAGCAAATCATCGACTTATACGACCAAATCTCAAAGCTTGAGAGCTTAAAACCTTCCAAAAATGTCGACACATTGTTTGGTCAACTCGTGTCCACGTGCTTACCCACAGACACAAACATCGATGTCACAAATATGTCTGAAGAAGTCAAAGACATGAGATCTAATCTCATCAAGCTTTGTGGTGAAGCCGAAGGTTATTTAGAGCAACACTTCTCAACAATTTTGGGATCTTTACAAGAAGACCAAAACCCTCTTGACCATTTACACATCTTTCCTTACTACAACAACTACCTCAAGCTAGGCAAGCTCGAGTTTGATCTCCTGAGCCAACACGCGAGCCATGTCCCCGCCAAGATCGCCTTCGTGGGTTCAGGTCCGATGCCTCTCACATCCATCGTCTTGGCCAAGTTTCACCTCCCGAATACGACGTTTCACAACTTCGACATCGACTCACACGCAAACACACTCGCTTCAAGCCTCGTCTCTCGCGACCCGGACCTCTCAAAACGCATGATCTTCCACACAACAGATGTTCTAAACGCTAACGAAGGACTTGACCAGTACGACGTCGTTTTCTTGGCGGCCCTTGTTGGGATGGACAAAGAGTCAAAGGTGAAAGCCATTGAACACTTGGAGAAACACATGGCTCCTGGAGCTGTTCTCATGCTAAGGAGTGCTCATGCTCTTAGAGCTTTCTTATATCCCATCGTTGACTCTTCTGACCTCAAAGGTTTTCAGCTCTTGACCATCTATCATCCAACCGATGACGTGGTTAACTCGGTTGTGATCGCACGAAAGCTCGGTGGTTCGACAACGACCGGGGTTAATGGTACTCGTGGCTGCATGTTTATGCCTTGTAACTGCTCCAAGGTTCACGCGATTATGAATAATCGTGGTATGAAGAAGAATATGATCGAGGAGTTTAGTGCCATCGAGTAAGCAAATAATGAATTAACACATATCTTTTCTTAAGATCATGAGTTAATAATTTTGTCTTATATATATATATTAACTGCTCTTTTCATCATTTTGATGTATTGTGTGTTTTGTGACATGTGTGGTTAAGTTTCCGAACTTTTGAGTTCTGTGATCTTCATTATGCAGAACCTGTTGTTTGTTGTTTTTATTATCAATAAAAGTTAAATAAAAAACATATCTTGAGAATCCACATCCGTATATTAATATTATCATATTTTGGTTTTGTTTGTGATTTGTGTTAGTTGCAATATTCGAAAATTCACTTTATAAAAAAAAAAAAAAAATTCGGAAATTCAGCTCGGTTATAGAGCCAGTCTATGATACAAAAAAGAAAAAAGAAAAAACAATCTTCACACCGATAACACATCTGGACCAAATACGGCATTAGTAAGGCACAAAATATATGTGAGAGAACAAAAAAAAAAAAAAAAAAAAATATAAAAGTGAGAGAGTAAAATTAAAATTTGCCAAATTGAGGAAAGGAAAAACGACAAAAGCTAACGCACGGGTGAAACCGGCAACCTACAAAAGTTGGAAAAGTCATTACATCACTCACTGACAAAATACACAAAGCAGGCCTCTTACGCAGGTACCAAGTCACTATTAGATCTTTGTACGGTCAATGATTCAATGATTTAGATCCAACGGCTAATCTAAGCTTCTGTAACAGTTACAGATGTCAATAAACACCAAAACAATGTTGATAAAATCAAGCCAAAGTTGGACAATTTGTTCGCGATTTGTTTCCCTCTCATTCTCTTTATCTCTGTCTCTCAATTTCTCGGGAACCCTAATTTGGCGAACGAGTCCGAAAGGGGTTAGGTAATCTCCAAGTTTTAATCTTTTTTTTTTTTGGGTTTTGCTTGTGAACGAACATTCGTTGTTGTTGTTGTAATCTCTGAATCTGCGATGATGGTTTCTATATGCATGCGTCTAGCTCGGATTTTGATGATGGCTCTGAATCTCTGAATCTCAAATTCTGGACTTTTTGCTTTCTCAGATCTTCCATTTGAGTTACAACAATGGCAGGAAATGCTGGTAACTACACTGATAAGATGAGAGTGTTGGATATTAAACCATTGCGTACTCTAAGACCTGTTTTTCCCAGCGGGAATCAAGCTCCACCATTTGTGTGTGCACCTCCCTTTGGACCATTTCCACCTGGGTTCTCACCCTTTTATCCGTTTAGCTCGTCTCAACCGAATCAACACACACCAGATCTCAATCAAGCTCAGTATCCACCCCAACATCACCAGCCTCAGAATCATCCCCATTTTCAGCAGCCTCAGGAGCCTTCTTTGGTTACTCCTCTGAGGTCATTCAGATCTCCTGATTTGTCTTATGGCGACACGGAACCTGAGGGCTCATCTGTGAAAAGAAAGATCCCTAAAAGGCGTCCTCGCCCTGAGAATATGGATTTGGAGAGTGGGATTAGTGTGGCTGATAGAGAGAATGGCAATAGGGAGTTGGTGGTGAGTGTTCTTATGCGGTTTGATGCCCTGAGAAGAAGGTTATCCCAACTGGAAGATGCAAAGGAAGCAGTTGCCGGGATTATCAAACGCGCTGATTTGAAATCAGGATCTACTTGTATGACTGGAGGGGTCCGGACAAACGCCAAGAAAAGACATGGTATTGTTCCTGGTGTTGAGATTGGGGACATATTCTTCTTTAGGTTTGAGATGTGTTTGGTGGGGTTACATTCTCCATCAATGGCTGGGATTGACTATCTGGTTGTCAAGGGAGAAACAGAAGAAGAACCTATCGCCACTAGCATTGTGTCATCTGGATATTATGATAATGACGAAGGTAATCCCGATGTTTTGATTTATACTGGTCAAGGTGGTAATGCTGATAAAGATAAACAAACATCTGACCAAAAGCTCGAAAGGGGTAATCTTGCCTTGGAGAAGAGCTTGCGTAGAAATAGTGCAGTTAGGGTAATACGGGGCTTGAAAGAGACTTCTCATAATGCTAAGATCTATATGTATGATGGACTCTATGAGATCAAAGAATCATGGGTAGAGAAAGGAAAATCTGGACACAACACCTTCAAGTATAAACTAGTGAGAGCTCCTGGTCAACCTCCTGCATTTGCTACATGGACTGCAATCCAGAAGTGGAAGACGGGTTTGCCTTCAAGGCAAGGACTCATTCTTCCCGATATGACTTCCGGGGTTGAAAGCTTACCTGTTTCACTTGTAAATGAAGTTGATGCCGAGAATGGGCCTGCTTATTTTACATACTCCACAACGGTGAAATACTCGGAGTCGTTTAAGCTGACGCAGCCTTCTTTTGGATGTGATTGTGGGAACTTATGCAAACCAGGGAACTTGAACTGTCACTGTATAAGGAAAAATGGAGGTGATTTCCCCTACACCAGCAATGGAGTTCTAGTTAGCCGCAAGCCTATGATATATGAGTGCAGCCCATCTTGCCCATGCTCGACTTGCAAAAACAAGGTGACTCAAACAGGACTAAAAGTGAGGCTGGAAGTTTTCAAGACAGCGAATAGAGGATGGGGCTTGCGCTCATGGGATCCTATTCGAGCTGGTTCGTTTATTTGTGTATATGCAGGTGAGGCCAAAGACAAATCGAAGGTCCAGCAAACTATGGCTAATGATGATTATACTTTTGATACAACCCGCGTCTATAACTCTTTCAAGTGGAACTATGAGCCTGGCTTAGCAGACGAAGTTGCTTCTGAGGAGATGTCGGAAGAATTTGAAATCCCTCTGCCTCTGATAATCAGTGCTAAGAATGTTGGGAACGTTGCCCGATTCATGAATCACAGTTGCACCCCTAATGTTTTCTGGCAGCCGGTTACTTATGAGAATAACAGTCAACTTTTTGTGCATGTCGCCTTCTTTGCCATTTCTCACATCCCACCTATGACTGAGCTAACATATGACTATGGAGTAACACAACCAAGCGGAACTCAAAATGGCAATCCTTTATATGGCAAAAAGAAGTGCTTTTGTGGATCAGTGAATTGCCGTGGCTCATTTGGTTGATGATGGCGAGAAAAGCGACCTCTTGTGAACAACTGGAGTCTGATGATTTTGTTTGCAAAAGGTTTGTATCTCTGTGTAATTTTGGTATCTATCTACTGATTCTGATCACAAAATAGAAACTCTAAATTCGTTTATCTGGCAGCTGGAGTGTTTCGAGTCCTCATCAGTGGAATGGAGTGCTTTTTGGTGGCTACTAAAGTGTAAGTCTCCCTTTGATCTTCTCTTCAACAGCATAAGACGGAAGCTGTGAAGGATTTTTACTCGGATTGTGGAAAATGTGTCCTCGTGTTTTTCTCCTGTTGGAATATGTAATCTTATTAATTAGTGTTTAGATCGTTTTTGGACAAATCTCTGGAAACTCTAGGCCTGTTTTGGTTTAAGATTGTATGAATGTTATAAAGGGTACCAGTTAATCGGTTTTATCAGAAGAAACCGACAACCACAATGAACAAAAACCAAACTTAGTAGACAACTGAAGTGGGAACCCAATTGATTTAACCAGGAAATAAAATCAAATGTGGATGTTCTCTTTACAAAGGAAAAACTTTTGCGTATGTTACAACAAAGTGAAAAATACAGCCGAGATTACGTAATCTTCTTATACTACAACCCAACAAACTCTCTCTAATCGTGAAATATTACGCAAGGGGGGAAAAAATGGAATAATATATATTTTATATTTACTTTCGTTGAAGGGTATAAAGAATGTTGATATGAGAATGTGTTGCATCACCACCATATCATCTCCTTGGAGGATCCTGAATCTGGTTCATTTCAATTCCCAGAGGTTGCGATTCTCTGAAAGTTCCAAGCTTCTCAGCCTCCCTAGCAATCCGAACATCTGAAGGTCTGTAATACTCAACAAGAAACTTGATTGCGAATCTAGGAAGCAATGATGTCACAACAATGGCAAGCAAGCAAAACCAGAACATCCATGTCTTGGCCACTTGAAAAATTGCCCTGTCACAGCAAAAAAAAATGCAGAAGAGTTGAGACTCTGTATTCAGAATTTGCTTTGACAGAAAGATATGTAGAGAGAAAGAACTTTACCAGTAACCAGGGAGTGTGGGTATAACATCGATCACAATGACACATATACAAGCTGCAACAATGGATCCCCATATGGCGGCGTGTGTGATCCAGTTCCATCTGATTACATCCATGGCCAAGTGAAGGTTAACCACCACAACTGCAGCAATCGTCCATAGGTCTCCTAGGCTCGACGTGTCAATGGTACTGCCCCAATAAGCAAAGAGAGGAATGAAGAAGATAGCTGCACTTTGCCAGATTGTGTCAATCATCGTATACCAGAATAGCGTAGTGGAATATCCCTCTCCCCTCTGGCCAACACCGTAGAGCTGAGGATGATTGAGAAGAGTCCTCCTTCCGAGGTCTTTGTCAAGAATACCTATCATTATTGTAGGGAATGATGTGTATATGACTGAGTACAACACACTGCTCCATTCTGTGATGGCGGTTGTCAAGGTGTAGCAAGTAAACAAAACATACCTGCATGAAATTGGTGAGCGTTAGTCTGTTCTGTTTGCTTTAAGACGGATAAGTACATAAGGCAGTAAGACGGTACTCACCAAAATAAAATTAGAACGAAGACTGCATTTCTATAGAAATTGTATAGTATCATGTAGCCCATCCTTTGGTAATTCCAATGTCCATGGACGAGCAATAGCGGAACTAAGAATCTGAACTGTCCCATTGCGAAATCAGATGCCATCACAGCTTGGCGACCTTCTTGGCCACTGATCCCTACCCCAACATCAGCCATTTGGATCATCGAAACATCATTGGCACCTGTCAAAACCCAAAGCAAATGAGAAGATGAAAAAAAAAAAAAGAACTAGGTTGCTATTTAGACAGGATCAGGCAGGCTAGTTTTTTGAAATAAGAGTGGAGTCATTACCATCGCCAATGGCAAGAGTCATGTCGGAAGTCCGGTTCTTTACAAGTGCAACGATTCCAGCTTTCTGGAAAGGAGCAACACGGCAGCAGAGTATCGCAGAGCATTTACATGCCACCTGGAAGAGCTGCATTGCAAAAAATGAGCAATTAGATCACCATGAAAGACAATCATAAGCAAGTAATCTTCATCAAAATTTCACTTACCACATCTTCAAGATCATTGTCGAGTACATATATGAGACTGGTACCATCAATAATTAAGGCCACGTTTTCACTTTCGTCATCACCTTCAATACTGGCATTTGCTTCTTCTAAGCTCCTCCGACATGAATCCAACGAGTTGCTATTTATTACAATTTGCCTCATGTTTCTTGTCAGAAGCCTCGATGAGAAGCCAATGGATATGGCAGTTTCTTGCTTGTCACCAGTCAAGACCCATACTTTTATCCCAGCGATTCTGAGAGATTCTATTGCTTCTGGGACACCACGCTGCAACTTGTCTTCAATTGCAGTGGCTCCTACTATCCTAAGGCTAGTCTCAATGTTTCCAGCAACCTTTCTAAGCAATCCAGCCCTACCAATCAAGGCGGTGCTTGCCGCCTCAAAGGAAGAATGCCATTGCTCAAACTCTGAATCGTTCAGCTCTCTCATCCCAACAACAAGAGTTCTCAAACCATCAGATGAGTAAGCATGAAGCTGATTCTTGGTCGCTTGTATAACATCACCATAGGATTCATCCATGACATTAAACATGGCTGAGTCTGCACCTTTTACAAAAAGTTTCACCGACATGTCGGGGCATCCCAGTATCACTGACATTCTTTTTCGGTCACTATCAAACTCATGCAATCCCAAAACATTAAACCTGCACTGGGCAAAGACAAAAGAAATAAATGCTATAGGCCATCTGCTATGAGATGCGATGTCAATATAAAAATTAATGGCAAAAAAGTAGCCATCACATGTCTAAATTACCTTTGCATTTCTCCTCGCACATTAATAACTATATGACCAGAGGTTCTCTCTATAAGCAAGAAACCATATGCAGCTGCTGCATAGACTAATGCTTGTTCATCAGGTGACTCCCCTTGATAATCTACCAGCTTTACATTTGGATCAGATGTACTGGTAACAATTGGCACAATTGTATTGCAAGCTGCCAGTGAGAGGAAAAACTCATTCGCACGTTTTGCCTCTTCTGTTGCCTTGCCAGTTTTGGTCAACTGAAGAAGCACAGGATCAACTCTCACCCTCATCTTTGGCTTCAAAATATTTCCATCAACTGTATCATGACAAATTCAGGCATCACCAAAAGTGTCAGTCAGATAGCAGAAAAACATACTACTCTTAACATCAGAAGAATTATTAAGAAACTAGTTTTCTTTACCTTCAATGGAGTATCCTGGATGCTCGCTGTCAGCAGGTTCCCTGGCAGAGTAATCTACACCTCCTATGCAGGCACATTGAAATTCCATCTTATTGTCCGTGAGAGTACCCGTCTTATCAGAGAATAAATACTTAATCTGCCCTAAATCTTCATTAATGTTCAAAGCCCTGCATTGAAAACTTGAATTTGAAGACTCGTCATACATCTGATCATCCCGGGTCATGAAGTATGCTTGACCAATACGGACAAGCTCCATCGATATGTAGAGAGAAATGGGTATCATGATCTGGTACACGATGACTGCCATAAAGAAGGTGAAGAATATCTCCCACCCCCAACCATAGTAATTATGATTCTTCCCTCCTGGCTTCTCGGCATAGTCCTTTCTCCTGTAAAAGAGAATAATGTCCAAGTCATCCCTGTGTTGTCTCAACCACACAGCAGCAGTCGCGGCTGCGGTTGTACACAAGACGATCAAAAACAAAGAGAGTAGAATGATCTCCAAATTCATCCGAGTTTCTAGCCTACTCCTCTTTGATGGTGCCCCAGAGTTGTTCAGCATAGCTTTTGTCTCACCACCAGCATACACAACAACCCCTAATGCCCAAGCAGTGTTCTTAAGCTCACATCCTCTAAGAATAATATTAGAAGGTCCAAGGGAAAGCCTTCTACCATCAATCTCCATGTTGGCTTGAAACCCATATATGTTCCTATTAGGTTTCTCACACTTGATAAATCCATTAAACGACTCCATATCAGTAGCTTTGAGAAGAGTCTCCTGCTTGGCATACCTTGTCTTCAAATTCGACTCTCCATCCAAATTAGTCGTCTGCACATAGACAACCCCAGTAGGATCACTTGTAGCCAACAGCACCATGTCACAAGGAAGAGTCTGATTAGATTGGACTTTAATAACTTCCCCAACCCGAATATGCTTCCACTTCTTCTCTTGAAACTGATTATCCTCAAACACTAAAGCCAACCTATTGTTCTCAACTCTATCTGATCTATGTCTCCTGAAATCCTCATAAGCATCTTTGATAGCTGAGACCAAGAGAACAAAGGCAAGGGGCATGATGGATGCACCTCTGCCAAAAACTGCAAGCTGAGGAAGCTGATTGAGCACTGCTATAACAAGGAAGTAAATGTAAGCAACTCTATGGAACTGTTCGAACAAGTTCCTGGGCAAGAAGGTGAAAACAGAATACTTGGCAGTCTTGATAGAATTCCCAGTGAACTCAAACCTTTCGTTAGTTCTGTCAGGATCGTTAATATAAATCAAACGAGCATCTTCGTCTTTGATCTCTTTCTGAGACATGCTTAACATCTCAGAATCAGCTCCAGCTGAACCATGGCGAATACGCTTTGATCCCAAATCACCAAAAGTAACTTCTCTGACGGAATTGTCTTTAGAAGAAACGCTCCATCTTGAAGATACACCCAAAATGGGATCGTGATGAGTAGCCGGTTTATCTATTGATTTCCTCTGTTCCATTTGAGAGGATCTCTCGCAAGGACAATGAAATAGCAGAAATTTCAGAAATTTGTGGGATCAAATGGAAAATTCATTGAAAACCTCCGGAAGAAGATGATTTCGAGTTTTACCCAGAAAACCCCCTCCAGAGCTCGGAATCAGCTATACCCTCCCAACGAAAATTGAATTGATTCAGCAATTGTGCAAATGAGTAGATCCAGATCCTAAACCCTCATTCGACACGGACAAATCGAATTGATCCAGCAAAATTGACCTAAGCAATTTTCCAAAAATGCGTAGATCCCGGATCTTGACGAATTTCCACTTTTGCGCGCTAAAATAAATCTCCAAGAGAAATGGAATGAAGAGAAAGAGATGAATAAGAGATTCAGGTGACGCAAGCCAATACGTCAATACGAAGAAGAATTAAAATAAAAAAAATAAAAAAAGAGAGAGGAGGAATAATTAACGAGAAGCGAGAAAGAGAAAGGCTAATAAATGGAGTTTCGTATATCTTCTGCGAAGAAGGTAAACGAAGACGAAGAATGAGAACGAAGACTTGAGAGAGAAAGAGAGATCTGGAGACAATGAACAGAAGGAGAAGGTCGGAGGAAGAAGAAGAAGAAGTCGCCAATGGCTGGCGACGTCGAAGAATCTTTTTTTTATTATTATTATATAATTAATTTCATTTTAGGCACGAAAATAAAAAACAGAGATATGAGAAAGTGAGGAAAAGTCATGTCGTGTTGGTCCAGAGAAGCACTCCAAATTCATTTGCCTTCTAGAACTTTAAGACCGCCGTATACATATATTATTTTCTTTCCTTCTAATATGGTTTTGCTATATTATATTTATATTTTTTCTTTCATTTGATTGAGGTTTATAATAGAAGAGGTGATTTCTATTTATTTTTTTCCTTATTTCTTCATTAACTAATCAAAAATATTTTCTATAAACAAATCGGAACAGAAAGTGCAAATAAAAGAAAACAACAAATTGTTACTTTAAAAAAGACAAGATTGTTATGTAAATTTTACGTGATAGTGTGATTAGTGGTTATCAATCTTTTCTGATAGTTTATGATTAGAAATATACGATTTAATCATTTAACTTTTCTTTTCGTTGATTTAGTGGCTGATCTAGATATTCAAATGTTATATATGTGAATTTAGTTGACGTCAAAAAAAAATAAAAGTGAGAGGTGTTTTTTTTTTTTTAATTAACTTTAGTATATGATACTAAGTTACTAACACACAAAATCATAAGCAAATGTCTTTTTTTTTTTTTTGACAGAGTTCCAATGTTCATTATGGTATCAATTATTTATATGGATGTTGGACTGGCATTCATCGGTTAGCAAAACAAATTAATGGATGAAACAGAATTTTTTTTTTTTTTTTTTTTTTTTTTTTTTTTTTTTGGTTGGGGCTAAAAACAGGAAAGAATTATGAGTTAATTAAAAAAAAACCACAGATTTGGGAATGGCTTTCGAAAAAAACCATTTGTTGGTCAAACTTCGAAAAAAGCCACGTTGACTGCTTTTTGGATCGGTAAAATGACCACTTTGTCCTTCTGAGCAGTTATATTTTTTATTTTCAAATCTGTATTTATTTTGTCCATGAGTTTTCGTAGACAAAAATTTGTTATGTGTTTTGTCCACGGATAAAATATGTTTGGATAACTAAAATTTATGTTTGAGATTCTACTTATAATTTAGAGTTTAGGGTTTTATGGTTTATAGTTTATGGTTAAGAGTTTATGATTTAAATTTTACGATTTAGGGTTTAGTGTTTAGGGTTTAGAAATTAGTGTTTAGCGTTAGGGTTTATGATTTAGGGTTTAGTGTTTAGAATTTAACGTTTAGGGTTTAGAATTTAACGTTTAGGGTTGAAGGTTTAGATTTTAGGGTTTAGTGTTTAGCGTTTAGAATTTATTGTTTAGGATTTAGTGTTTAGAATTTAACGTTAAGGGTTTAGAGTTTAGGGTTTAAGGTTTAGAGTTTAGGGTTTATAGTTTAGCGTTTAGAATTTATGATTTAGGGTTTAGGGTTTAGTGTTTAGAATTTATGGGTTAGGGTTTAGTATTTAGAATTTAACGTTAAGAATTTAGGGTTTCAAATTTAGGGTTTAGCATTTAGAATTTATGGTTTAGTGTTTAGAATTTGACGTTTAGGATTTAACATTTAAGATTTAGGAGTTATGTTTTGTCCATGAAAAAATTATGATTCCGTGTACCAAATAATGTGTTCGTGTACCAAATTAAGTGTTTGTGTACCAACTTTTTTCTTCATGAGATGAGGGTAAATTCGTCATAAAAATTTCACTGTAGCTACACTGTTCATAGATACTGTAGCAAATGGCATATTTCGAATCTCTCTCATAAAAAATGGTGATTTTCGTAAATTTCCCAAGAATTATTGCATACGAAATTATTCTCAGGGCTGCCATGAAATGGCATGAATTATCCAATGGGGTACTATCAAATGGTCCACATCATATATTTGTTCTGAATACGACGCATGAGTATATACGATGTATATTAACCAATATAGACTATATAGCCAATCTAAACGTTTTTAAAATAAAATTAAATAGTCTAAACTACGTACGTAAATTTCGTAATCAAAATGGTAAAAATTACGTAGATTTATATTGTTAGCATAAAACACAAAATAATACAATCAGCTTAAAACTACATGAAAGCATTGAAACAACACGTAGAAGAAAACCATACAAATTCATAGATATTGACGGGGCTAATATAAAATTAAATCGTCTTTGAATTTTAAGGCATTTGATAGAGCCTTCTATTTGAAAAACAGTGATTGAACTTTAGACTATAATAAAATTCAACCTTACAATTTTAAAACTAGTTTTACGTTTGGAAGAGTCAACTCTGTTTGTCATAAAGTGGTTTACGCGATTTTTTTTTTTTTTTTTTGATAACCCAGGTATCCTAACGCTCCCCGACTAATCGGTATGCTCAGACTAGCCACGTGGACGGCCAAATGACACTCCACGTGTCGGCTCTTGGGACGCTGCAGCCCGCATGTGAATACTGCAGTGGCCGGGGCTCGAACTCGTGATGACGGGTACCCGGTAATATGGTTTCCAGTCTGTCATATCAGATCAGTTGTGTAATTTATAAACAAAGAACAAAAAAAAGAGACAAATATGTCAAAACGAAAGAACCCAACATCGGTAGCTAAATGCATGGGTTCGTACACTAGTTGGCCATCTAAAGAAGAGTCTTCTAAATTTCGAGGCTCACAAATCACATGGCCAACCCATACAGACGTACAAAATTCGGAAAACACGATTTCCACGCCCTTGTTGTATATATTTTTCTTGATTATATTAATATTAACAACTTTAAAGCTATATGTATATATATGTATTCTAATAACAAAAGCAAAAAATATTTAAATAATTGCAAACTGATCACTACCGATCGAGTATTGATTTTAATATTTCTTTTAATACTGTCAAACGTCGTTACATACTATAACATGATTTGAACCAAGTTGTATGTATGATGGATGATTAAACAATTTTCTGTACACAAGTATTCACCTAACGTCATCGTTTAGTTAGAATCTTTAAACAGGACCACAACAAAACAAATAGACAATAGGTTTGTTGTAATGCTACAAGGTTTCCAAAGAAAATTTAACGTCACATAGTTGTAAATCAACCTTGGTTTAGTAAAACTACATTTCAGTCCTTATTATCTTCAACAATTTTTCTCTAAGGAGGAAAGATGAGCCATGGAGGAAGATACGGTTGAATGTCTTCACAAACTATAACCTCAGTTTTAATTCTTCTATATCTGGACACAAAAAGCAAAATTGAAAAGTTTGAGCTAATTTTGTAATATGTTTTCCTAATAAGGACCGAGATGTAATACTACTAAAGCAAGGTTGATTCTAGACCTGTTACTAAACGATCTTCTTTCGATTCTTCCGTTAAAACTCCCTTGACTTTTTTTAACGCCGTACCTTTATCGTCGCCGGGAAATTCACCGGAGCTAAATTGAATTGCATCAGGCTGTGATTGGTCCTCCACCGATCTATTCATTGGACTAGAGAGAAACGCAGCTAAAAAGCTGTATGATCTGCTTCCGAATTGAGTCTCCATGGCCACTGGAAGCAGCAACATCGGAGTCGGTGGTTTGTTTGAGAACGCGGAGGTGACAACGAGTGGTAGACCAGTGCTTCGCCGCAATGAGGTTGAGTGTTTTCTCCTCTCCTCCGTCGATTTAGATTCAGAAGACGATCCGCCGCGATTCGCCGCTTTGAAGTCCGGAAACCTCATCCTTACCACTCATCGTCTCATATGGATCCCTTCTCAGTCAAACGCATCCGTTCCTTCTTCGATTCCTCTCGCCGCCATTACTCACATCTTTTCACATAAGAAATCAATCAAGGCTATGTTCCATTCGCCGAGAATCCGATTTCAAGTGGATCCGGGTTCGGTTGTGGTGACTATTGTGTTCAGGGGAAAAGGAGATTTCGATGGATTTTTGACGAAATTTTGGGAATGTTGGAGAGGCAGAGCATGGGAAGAGGAGGAGAAGAGCGAGAGTGAGACTTCTCGGTCAGGATCTGGAACTGTTGCGCAAGGTTTATACGGAAATGATGGAACAGTGAGGATGGTGGGATTGGCTGGGATATTGAGGAAAGAGCAAGAACAGTGGGAGAGCACAGACAAGAGCTTGCAAGATGCTTTTCAGGATTTGAATGCTCTTATGGTACTACCCTTCTTCTTCCTTCTCAGCCTTATATGGATAGATGATAAGTCTGGAATATGTTTTTCAAATTCTTAACTTTCCGGTGTGTTGATTTATTCTTTGTGATGCGTGATCTTGAAGAGTTTATCTGCAGCTGTTTTAGGATTACTCTCAGTCTATAGAAGAAACGGCTTGTTATTTGATTATGGGTTTAGTATTCAAGAAAATTTGTGTTTTTAATTCTAGTACTCTTATTGGGGTTACAGAGTAAGGCTAAGGAGATGGTGAGTCTGGCAGAAAAAATGCGGCAAAAACTCTTGTCTGCTCCTAGTAGTCAAAACGGTTCAACTGATGATGAAGAAATGGGGTCCAAAGAAGAAATGCAACAATGGATGTTGAGCGTTGGAATTATCTCCCCAGTTACAAAGGAGTCTGCTGGTGCCTTGTACCACCAAGAATTATCCCGCCAGGTTCTCTTCCTTTTATTTTGCAACAGAGATATTTGTGTTTATTAACTTATGCTGTTCGTGAGAACTTCGAAAGATATGTTTCCAAATCAATGGAATCTGATTGGATATTGATATGAAGGGAATTTGTTAGGAATATGATTATTTTCGTTCAATGTTTCTAAAAACCTATGACTGTCTCTACCTTCAACTGTTTAGCTTGTAATATTATGGCAACAGAAAATCTGTTGGAACCTTGGGAATTCTTGTTCTTTAAACTACATGAATTTGAGGTGGAAATCTTTATTTTTCATACCTGCA
The DNA here is from genome assembly GCA_963667165.1 of Barbarea vulgaris. Classification (NCBI taxonomy): domain Eukaryota; kingdom Viridiplantae; phylum Streptophyta; class Magnoliopsida; order Brassicales; family Brassicaceae; genus Barbarea; species Barbarea vulgaris. The sequence goes on from OY763891.1 coordinate 26,180,149, forward strand.
GTTGGCAGATTTTGTCAGAATCCCATTAGAACAAGCTGGGGGGATGATCAGCCTTACTGATATGTATTACCACTTTAATCGTGCTCGTGGGACAGGTTAAAGAGTTTCATAAGCTATAACATTTTGATTCTGAGTACTTTATTCTGGCTTTTCGCTTCAGCATGTAAATCCGAAATCTTTCTTTGCACAGAGTTGATTTCTCCAGACGATTTGTGGCAAGCTTGTACCCTCTGGGAGAAATTTGATGTGTATGTATATCTAAAACTTTTTCTCAAATATTCTTTTTCATGTTAAAATTTTAAGCTTGATCATCCAATATGTAAAAATTGATCTATTATGTATTTTTGATTGGTAGTCCAGTAATGCTGCGGAAGTTTGATAGCGGTGTGATGGTCATCCAAAACAAGTCCCATAGTGATGAGGAGGTATTCTTAAATCTCATAATCTTATGATTATTATCTATCCCACAATTACTGCTTTGATTCCTCTTATGAAAGTTCTCACTTTTTGTACTACGGATGTGTCATATCCACCTGATGAAATATATTTCTGGCCATTTAGGTTATGAGTAGAATCAGAATGCTTGTGACCAAAGCAGAAACTCTAAGAACGGGAGTCACCGCTAGTGACGCAGCTTTGACACTGAAGATTGCACCAGCCATGGCTAAGGAACATCTACTAACTGCAGAGACCAAAGGTACAAAATCCAACTCCAATCAAAGCCTGCTCGTAGAAACATGTATCTATCAGATGTATGCGATGCTCACGCTCCCATTTGTTTTGAGAACAGGTTTGCTGTGTAGAGATATGAGCCCAGATGGTCTTCGATTCTATTTCAACCTTTTTCCTGAGTTCGATCCCACCAATCTCCATATGTAAGTCATTTGTAACAACACCCTTCATGAATTTTCTGTTGTGTTGCTCTTTGAGAAACTAATAAACCTTTCTACTTGCGTTCTTATCATCTGGCAGAGTCAAGGACTTTGGGACGTACGGTGAATGGGTCAAAGCGACCAGTTTGTTGACCGTATGACAAGTTTTTGATGTAAACTATTTGTAATAACAAATACAAAAATGTACAAACACATCTTATGCATTTTGACCCAAAAATGCCAACAACTTATATAATTTTTTGTGGGGAAATGTGGGTAGAATTTGTTTTCTTGTTCAGGTGTGTGAAATTCATACAACAAAACACAAGAACTGAAAAATAAAACGGTCCATTTTGTAAAATTATGGCTCCTCTTTAAAGAAACTGAGAAAATTTAGTTTGCAGCAGTTTTGAAGATTTGTTATTGTAGGCTTGTACACTAACCACTTGAAAAATGAGAAACAAATTCCATTTTCACATACCAATTTCTAAATATCTTATACATTAATAAGCCAATTAACACTGCAAGTTTTCTGTAAAAAGATAAAGAAGTGATGGATTTGGAATTAGTCAGCTTCAAGGGCATCAATCTCGTACCTAATATCTTCCAAATACTCATTGATGCAAGTCACAGCGTCTTGCACTCCTCTAATGGCTTCCTTTAAAGCGTTATCATACTCTGCATCCGCCTCTGCTTCCTCTGTTCCTGCAGCTTCTGTAATCTCATGAAGATGCACACATTCGTGCTGCATCGGCTTCTTGAATTTGCAGTTCTCGTGTGTCAGCATTCGTTCCGAGGGTCTCCCTGCCTTCTTCAGTACCTGTATTGTGACAGTCTGCGGAAAAAGAGGAAACTTTGTTCAGCAATTTCAAACTTAGTTCAACACATGAGATATGGAGATTTGAGTAAATGGGGGGAATGAAACCAGATGCAATTTCTGCTTCTCTTGAGTTTGAATGTCGCTGAGCAGTTGAGCAAGATCAGCTCTTCCAACTTCTGGATTCAGAAACAGAGACTCTATCTCACGCACCTGCATTGCATTGTCATCAAAGTCTCAATCTTGAACACATCGAACTTTTAACACCATTATGAAGCTAATCAATTTAAAAAAAAAAAAAAAAAAAACTCAGATAAGATACAGACTTGTTTAGAACATTCATTGAACTCCGCAGTAATCTCGCTACACAGCTTCTGATAAAGTGCTTCAGCACCAGATTCCACATACTCTGAGAATCCACTGGTAATTGAAAATTTGGAAATCATAGACAGGTTAATGGAGGAAGATAGTAATATATGAAGTAAGCAAACATGTAAATCTACTAATATGCATTTTTTTTTTTTTTAAAACATCTCTTTCCTATAATCATTCTTCACCTAATTTGTCTCAATTTCAAAATTCACTAAATAAGTGAAACCAAGGACACAGGATCATAGGAGCTGGAACTCAACATAACCGCAACGAAAAGGATTAACTACCAAATACCATAACTTTGCCAGAGATTTCGAATAATCAATCGAACCTTTTGAGGTTGGCGTAAGCCTGGGCTCGACGCTGCTGAATCTCCAGCAGATTCCGAAGCAGAACCAAGGTTTCCGGGGAACTAGTAGACCCGACGCCGGAAACGCTGCATTTGATTTCGATATCTCCGGTGAGGGAATCACTGATTGAAACTTTCTTCTGGAAATCTTCGGCACTCATCCTTGCGATCTTTCGTCTTCTCAAACACGAGAGAGAGAGAGAAGAATGAAACAAAAGAAAGTTCCTGGATTACTCGGTTTAACCGATCTGACTAAGTTGAACCGTATATTGATTTCTTAATGCTTTGAAATTGATTCCGGTTTTTAATTAAATTGGGCTGTGGCGGTTCTCTGGTTTCGAATCGTATTTTTACTGTATTCTATTTTCTCTGTTAAAAAGGAAAAAAGGAAAAGACGAAATTTAGAAAAAGGAAAAAAGGAAAAAACTGCAAAGGAAAAAGGAAAAAACAAAAGGAAACTATATGAAAAAATTAGAGAGGGAAAAAAAGGAAACTGAGAACGAAAACAGAGTTTATAAATACAGAGGTAGGGATAATCAGAGTATCATCCATAACATTATTCAAGTTATTCTTGAAAAGAAAAGATCCAAACTATCTGATTCTCTCTTTAGTTACCATTCTTCTTCTTCTCCTTCGTTTGCTCTTCTTCTTCTTTAGTTACTCAATCAGATTCTCTCGTTGACCATCTTATTAGTTAATCTGTTTCTATCTCTCTTGACAAAGACACAAGAAACCCATCGATATCGCATATGCGAAAAAAGCTTCGGAGATGGTGAGATCATCATTGTCGTCGAGTACTCGTCGTCATGAAACTTTGTTGAGCTTAGAGTAGAGTAGGTGGAAAGTGCCTTGGGACAGAAGATAGGACCGCGAACGGACTTGTGATCTTCACCGAACATGTAGATGAGGTTGTGATCACCGAAGCCATGTCCGACGAAGTGGAAGGCACCGGGACGAGCGTTGCAGAAGATTTGATGGGAAAGCTCTGTTTCTCTGTTGTAGACGATGAATTTTCCGATGAGGTAGTTGGCGGAGAGACCAGAGTCACCCGCCGTCTCGGCTTGCTTGTCTCGTAAGGTCAGTTTTTCTTTTTTTTCCTTTGTTTTTACAACCCTTTACAAGTATAACCATCCAAAACCTAAACCACTTCACAATTTTATATTTGCTAGATTAATTAAAGGAGTGTGATTGATTTATATAGTTGTGAAGACTAACAGAATGTTGACTCTTGTCATTTGATTAATCATTTGATCGTTAGCGATGTTATATATTTAAATTGTTTTTACATCTAATATACATTAGTCACACTTCTTTAATTAGTTTAACAATATATAAATGCGTTTAATAAAAACTTGAATAACTGACTAATAACACTTCAAAAATTATTTCATCCACAACCTAAACCACTTCACAATTTTATTTTTGTTATATTAATTAAAGGAGTGTGAATGATTTATATAGTTGTGAAGACTAACGGAATGTTGACTCCTATCATTTGATTAGTCATTTGATCGTTAGCGATGTCATATATTCAAATTGTTTTTACATGTAATATACATTAGTCGCGCTTCTTTAATTAGTTTAACAATGTATAAATGCGTTTAATAAAACTTGAATAATTTACTAAAATATTTTAAAAAATTATTTCATCCAAAACCCAAACCAAATAAAGCAAACACAAATGATTTATACAATTGTGAAAACTAAAGGAATGTAGACTCCTGTCATTTGATCGTTAGCGATGTCATACATCTCAATATCTCATCGAAGACTTCTAATATACACCAAAAACATCTTAATCAACTAGTATCTCAGCAGAAAACATTTTGATCTTAAAAAAAAAAGATGCGATCATCCAAAAGACACAAGTTCATAGTCTATTATTATATCACTAATTAAGAAATCTTTAACATGTTTGCAAATGAACTTAAATCGAAATAACAAAATGTTGAGGTATTTAGTCTAGTCTTCAGTCACATACCTATTCTTCCTTGCTCCCAATGCAACTCTCTAAAACAAATCCCCAAATTTAACAAAGAAAAAACAAAACGGTTAAGTGTTTGGCTAATTGCAGAAATAATTTAACAAAGAAAAAAACAAAATGGTTAAGTATTTGGCTATTTGCAGAAATAGTTCACATGCTTTGATCTACATTTTATGTGACTATTTATCGTCTTAACTGAGAATATTTTGGTATATGCTTTGATTCCGGTTAGGAAACGGATGTAAGTCGGCTTCATAGATCCACTAGCTGGTATTGCCCTTATGTTCGGGACAAGATACTCAGCCACCTGAAGCACGTGTAACCACAAATTATGATTCATGGAACTAGAGATTAGAGATCATGTTTTAGCTTGTGTTATTGGTTTATGATGGAAAAAGAAAAAGAGACTTTGGTTTCTTACCACTTCGGATGGCTCAGCCAAAACATTGATAAAGAACTTGGCCTGCAATGGAGAAGAAGATATTAGGGGAATCTCTTGGAAAGGAATCTAAATGTTGCCTCGTCTAAAGTCACCGAACTTGTTTTGTTGTTGCTCCAGACATGAGCAGATCAGTTGTGACCATTCCAGGCTGCAACAATAACCCAGAGAAACATATTACAACCTTGACCATGTTTAGATCTTGAATATTGTATGATTGTTCAAATACCAATAATAAAATCCACTCTATTGATCTCTGTGCGCATATCTTTGTACCACAAACTTTGTTAACAAGATTTAACCAACTCTAGTCGAAAAAAGAAGCAACAAAACTTATGGAAAAAAAGCTCAGAAATTGTATCTATGAGAAGAAAAAACTTCGAGAACTTCATGGGAAAGGTAAAAAATAACCAAAAGAAAATGAAAATAGATATCTTGAATATACCGATAAATTGTGCACGACGACATTTTTGACATCTTGCATCTGCAACTCTGCCTATAAAAGACAGAAACAAGTCATATAAGGAGAAGGGAAATTGAAGAAAAGTTTTACAGATATTTCTTTTGCATTACCTGTAATGACTTTGTCAAGTGAACAACACTCCGTTTAGTTGCGCCATATGCAGCAAACCTGTCAAACGTTAGTCAAGAAAATGGTATTAGACATTAAAGACAAGGGAGCCTATAAAGCATATTCCCAAGAAACATGAATGAATCTACGAACCTGGGTGTTGGTCTCCCATCTGAACCAGCTCCATCAATATTGAAGATATGACCACCTCGAGATTGGGTCAACATCATGTTTATTGCCTAGGAACCATGAACACATGTCAGTCCTTCAAACTGATAGACATAGTAGCCTAAGACATTCTGAATTAATCTCCTTATATGTTGTCTATCCACTACCTCTCGGCAACATAACATCAGACCAAGAGTGTTGGTTTTCACAACTTCACTGCATAAAGATTAAAAAAAGTAAATGACTGAAAACCAAAACAGAGAAATTAGATTTAAAAAAAAAAAAGGGATCAAGCTTAACACAAAGACTTACATAAGGTCCTCATCCGAGGCCTCTGACAAAGGTTTAAAGCTATAAGCGTTAGATCCCGCATTATTTATCTGTATCATCTCAAGACCGTATTAAGACATCTATGCTTGCCATAAGCTTAAACAGAGAAAGAAAAAAGAAGTATACCCAAATGTCAATGTATTTCAAATGCTTCTGACTATAAGCGACGAGTGCCTTGACATCCTTCCCTTCCCTAACATCACACTTAGTCCCCTACAAAGAGAAAACGGTTTAAGCATAACTCAAAGCAAAAACCTTAGAAGAAGAAGACAAGCGAATGGAAAAGAGCAGTAAAAGAAGGCAGTACGGTACCCACACATGCTCCCCAAATTCTTCTTTAAGACTTTGAACAGCAGAATCAACTCGTTCTGCTGCAGGACAGCAACAACTTGTTTGATTGTTTCTTAATGACACAAAAAAAAGGTCTTCAAGACAACAATGGGGACTGGTTCTATAGTTTACTACCTGATCTAGAGCAAATCACAACATTGTCGCCTGCTTTAAGAAACTCTTTAGCTAATGCATATCCTATACCTGAGCCAATCAATCATCATTTAGAGACACTATGAGTTTCCTTCAGAAATAAACGAATTCGTGAAGATGAACACATCCGAGGGAATTGAATGAACCTTTGGTTGAACCAGTGATCAATACGTTATAGGGAGGCGTCATAGGTTCTCTTTGCCCTGAGATGCGAGCTTCCACCACCGCAGACGGCGGAGAAACCGAGAGGTTCTGGCGCGAAAGAAGGATAGTTGCGACACCGAATCGTTCCGCCAGACCGTTACGACGAGAGGGAAAAGGAAGTTGAGTGACATTTGCGACGGAGTAATAGCGAAGCCTAAGCAACGGTGAAGAAGAGACATGGAAACCACTCCAAGTAGCCATTACAGAAAAGCTCAGAGAGAGAAGATTGCGTAAGCAAGTAAGCTCCTCGAGAGAGAAAGACACGTGGCGAAATATAAGATGATAAAAACAACTCCAATTAATTGTTTAAAATACACCAAGGTTTTGGGATTTTATGTTTCTAAACCCTATACTATTGATTACTGTAAGTATAAATATTCTTTGTATCAAAGCACAAATACATACACAATTTACCAATTCCGCCGGCGACTAAACCTATTCAATTACTTCCCCTTGGACCGCCTACGCCGTGTTCCAAGGAGTTTAAGCATGTTATCAGTAACATCAGGTGCAGAATCTGCATCCTCATTGTGCTGGCCACTACTATTATCAGAGGTATGAGTCAACCAAGCCAATGCCTCAACAGCTGCGTCTTTCTCAGCGAGCGTTTTGTTCCTTTGTGGTTTTCCAACGAACTGCATTCCTTTGAACTCCACAAGTGCTCTAAACTCGTTCGTCTTGAGATGTTTTGTCTTGTACTTTGGAGGTGAGTGTCCAGCTCTCATCAGAAGTGTCTGAAGAAGACTCTTCGGGTTTGTCCCGTCTTTGGATAGTTTGTTCTCTCCTATTTGCGGTTGGCTTGGCCTCTTTGTGTCACGGCCAAAGACGAATCTGCCTTCGCATTGGTCTCCAGCCACGAGTTCTTGAACTGCAAGCATGAGGTACTTGCCTTCTTTATGGATGTCCATGCTTGGATCTTCAAGCTGCACATTGTTAAATACATTAAAGGTTTTAAGAGCTGCTCTACATACTTTTTTATCTTTCTAACGTTGAGAAAAAACTCGCCTTCTTTTGAAGAAGCTTATCGAGTTCTTCCTTCAGCTTTACGTAGGAATCAGCCAAATTTGGATCCATGAAGAAATCGATGTACCCATCGAGCATTTTAAGATGTCCCACCTGGAAACAACACAAGATTCAACCCATCCAATCCCGCAATATTCCATAATCTGACTCATGTAAAAGTTAAAGAGAGGAAAACGAAAGAAATCACCTGTACTCCAGAGCTCAGTGCACCACCAAAAAGGATCAAACTGGAATCAGGGACACCAGTGGAGTCCCGTATGAGCACTGCATTGACCTTTACTTTCTCTCCAAACACTAGCCAAGGGTATGGAATCGTCGGGAACCGCGAATTAACAGAATTCTGAAACATAGAAACCATAAAAAAAAACCATTTAAATAAACAATGTCGGTATGCCGGTATCGAGAAACTCAGTTATGTTCTTGGGAAATATGATTGAAGAGGCTCACCGCATATAGTGATACTTGGCCATCATCCATTGTCTTGAATGACATGGAAGTCTCTCTGTGCTGTGCAAAGAATAAGGACAAAGTGGTAATTCATTGAACCTGTGACAGGAGAAAGGAGACAAGACTGAGCCAGAGACATAGGTGCTTAGACTTACCACAACAGATGCTATTCCGGGGAATAGGCCAGAGCAAATGATAGCACGAACCAGAGACTGGTTGTGACTTAGCTTGTTGTTGAGAGCTGAATCATCATGTACTAAGCCAGCTTCTTTCAGAATATAGTTGAACTGCTTTCTCAGAGAATGTATCGCCTGAAGCGTCTGAGCTGACAGGAAATTCCTCCAACAGTACTCATAAGCCGATCCTTCTCTTTCAGCATTTTTCCACCCTTCAAAGGCACGGACAAGTGCCATATGGTCACTGTAGTCTTTTGCTGAGAATCTCAACTTGGCTGATAAAGCTAACTAAAATAAAACAAGGAATCATCAGATGTTCTCTCAGTTTGCGAGATTAAAATCCAAAGAATTCTCCATACAAAGCTATATCCATCTATCTATCTGTGGCTTATAACCCACTACAAAATAAAATCCAAAAACACGAAAGATTTATGTTTCAAGATCAATTATTTCCCGAGTAATCAACCAATCACTATACATTCATGATTAAAAAACGAAATGTTCATCTATAAGTCCTTATACTTACGTCCTTTTTCTCTTGAGGTAGAAGGAAAGGATCTCTGACACTGAGCCCTGATACAATTGTCAGAATTGGATCAAAGCAGCGGAAGATGGCACCCATTATCAGCATTTTCCCCAGCTTGGGATCAACTGGGAGAATCGATAAGAGTTTTCCTAATTGGAACAGGTCAAAAGAAAGCAAGCAAGAAAATCAGTCATGATATATGTAGGTATAAGAAAAAGTTGGAACATGTTTTGTATAGAACTCAGAACACAAACCAAGATCCGTCAGATTTTCCTTTTCATCCAGTGCTCCAATCATTTTCAGGAATCCAATAGCATTTTGAACCTGTCATGATATTTACAGTTATTTGGACTAGTCTCGATCCATAAGGGCACCGGACAAGTAAAATAATATTTTCCATATACAAAGATTCTGATAATGAATCAAAGGACAGTTGGTGAAATACCCATAAAAGTATTTATCTGTCACTTACGGCCAAAGGCTCTGGAGCCTGAAGTGCAGCTGACAAGAATTCTGCAATGCTATCAACCTGAAGACTTTTAATTTGCAGGCAGAGAGAGTTTAAAGGAGTTCTCAGAAGTTCAGGAAGTTGATACTCCGCAAAAGCTTCATACACGCATTTGGGGTACAGGTGATAGCATTCTCCCGGAAGCAGACGCCCAGCTCTTCCCTTTCTCTGAAGACCAAATAAGGAGGAAATGTTGAGCATATCAAATGATGTTTCTGAAATTTCAACAACAGTAACTATGCAACAAAATTAAAAAGAGTCAGAGTTTTTAGCATAACGAATTCACCTGTCGAGCAGAAGCTTGAGATATCCAGGAGGGTAGCAAACAAGGTGTATTGTTCAAAGCATCATAGGTGGTCTCTTTTGCCTTCCCACAGTCAACCACAAAAACTACATCGTTTATTGTAATACTAGCTTCTGCCATGTTTGTAGCAAGAACAATTTTGCGAATATTAGGAGGTGCTCTCTCAAAAATGAGTCTCTGCGGAAACATTAAAGAAATATGTAAAGAGGGGAATCATGAAACAGAGGGACACATGTTAAATAAGTTACATTCTTCAGAGTCACAATTAAGGAAACAAAGTAACACATGAGGAGATATATGGACCTGCTCAGCAGTTGCCATTGAACCGTGGCACATCAATAGCAAGACCCTATTGGGATCCCCTAAGAGAGGATGGGCTTTAATTTGGTCGCTCAGGGATCTGATATCATCCCATCCTGTCAAAAACACTAATACAGCACCTGGACGTTCTTTGCGGCATATGTGACAGAGAACAGCCTCAATGAGATTAAATCCTATGCAGTCAGGCATCCAAGACGAAAGTGAATCACGTGTCCTAGAGTTATAGCTTTCAAAATTTGACTTGCTGAGAGCTTCCTGCAATTTGGAGAAAGGTTGGTGAACACAACAAAATGTTAGGGTGAACATGTGAGCTAATGTTATTGGAAGATTTGGTCTGCTCAGAGAACACACTTCATCAACAGAAACATAGATTAGTAAAACTTACAAAAGCAGAATACTCTTGACCTGTCATCTGAAAATTAATTCTAAGAAGTTTCCACTGTGTAAATTTTTTTGCTAAGTACCTCAACAAGAGTAGTGATCTGGTTTTTTCTTTTGCGAGGCATCAACTGTTTTTGCGTTTTCCACGTCTTTTCTTGGCCATAATCATCAACTTGGTTAAAAGAGGTCAGCTTATATCCCGTTATTTCCAGTACATCCTCCAAAAAATGTGCCTTCACTGGATGTGTGAAGCCCTGAAAATATATAAATATATGTTTCACGCTTCACAGAGAAATAAATCGAAGCACGGAAAGCCTACTGAACATCCAGAGTGTCAACACTAATTAAGGAAGAACATTGACTTACAGGAATGTGAATGGTAGGTGCCCCTCCATAATAATTAGAAAAGAGTTCAGCATTCAAAGTGGCACTCATGAGAATCAATCTCAGATCTGGACGCCGTGGAAGAAGCTCCTTTAACACTATAATTAAGAAATCTGCAACCAAGAAGCGAGGGGCATAAACAATTATGAGACTCGATTTGCAGACACCTAAACATACATTATATATATAGAATATGTACCTTCGTTCATGCCCCTTTCATGAATCTCATCAACAAAAACATGTGTCACGCCATTCAAATTTCGATCACTAAGCAGCCGTCTGAGTAGGATACCACTTGTACAAAATAGAAGATGGGTATTCTTTCCTCTCATTCCTTCTAGCCGAACTTTAAACCCAACCTATCAAAATTATTTGTTGGTTATGAATTCATTAATAAACAAGCATCTTTAAACAACTTTTAGTGTTAACTGAAGTAGACAACTTTGAACAGGTGCTCAAATGAATCTTAAGCATCTTGCCTCACCGTTTCACCAAGAGGTTCTCCTCTCTCAGCTGACACTCTTTCTGAAACTGCCATGGCAGATATTCTCCTAGGTTGTGTACAAATGATGTTGCAGAATGCTCCTCGACCAGACTCTATCTCTGATTCTAAAATGTATTGCGGAAGCTGAGTTGTCTTACCACATCCAGTCTCCCCAGATACAACTATTACCTGAGAATTTTGACGGTCGAAGACAAACAATAAAATTAATTTCCATGCATCGCAATGGCAAGGCAAAGATTATCATCTCTAAAATTTCACCTGATTCCGAGCAATAGCTTGAAGAAGTCTTTCTTTGTCCTTAAACGAAGGCAAAGATTTCCGGAATTCCAGCATCGTCCGTCCCTCAGGGGATTCCTTTTATTCAACCAAACAGCTACTGCTTTAGTAAATAGTCTTTGTTGAAAAGATAAGAGGGCCACGGCAACGATAATTCAGTAATACCTGCCAGGCTCTCTGCATATTGCGCATCCGCATACTTCTCCTCTGAAGTACCTTCTCCATAACAGAACCATCAAGAAACGAATCAGAGCTTTCATCGGGAAGTTCCTCAGTCTGTTTAGGAGATAGAGAATCATCTACACCTTCATTAGCCTTTCCTGAACTTAGCTGCTGTCTATCAAGATGTTCCTGGAGGAGTCCCTCTACCCTTCTTTGCAAACTCAAAGGAAGTACCACCTGCACGATGAGATGCATTACAATTTTAGGATAAAACTACAAACAAACTGTGGCTTATATGGTTTTGATAAATCAAGGGAGGCACTGTTACCTCCCGTTGTGGTCGCTTGTCATCCAAATCTGGCCGGTAGTTGGGAAGAGGAACCTTGCTAGCAACAACCACTTTTCCATAAATTTCACTGTTAAGTTGGAACCAAGAAACAACAATCAGGTATGCACATAATAAGAAATAGGTTACTGATACAATAAAGGTCTGGTTTCTAAACCTGTACAATCCCATTCTCTTGGCAAGATTTGAGATCTGCTCATAATCCCTTCGATCCCTTTTGTCTCTGGAAACAATTTCTTGTTCGCTATCATTGGCCAACAGAATGCCTAACTTCCACTTCCACTCATCAACATTGGCCACAGAAGATGAAGCCTATAACCCAATTCATGCCATGTATCAAACCACTTCCCGTTATTAATAAAAAAGTAAACAATTGTTAGACAAAGCTATGTATCTAGCGTTTCATCCTCACAAACACCTAAAGTTCCCATTTTGATCCGAGTAATCTAATTGTGTGAACCAAATGTTTAAACAGCTCCAACATTTTCCAAAAAACACAAGGCTGATTGATTCCATTTTATCTCAACAATTTACCAACTTGAACAAAACACGAACCTTATGTTCCTCGAATTCACACTCGTACTCATCATCCGAGAACTGTTCCGCAGTATGCCCGATGAAACGACGACGTATAGAGTAGGACAATCCCGTGACACTATCACCATTACAGCTCGAAATCAGAAACGCCGGCGAACTAGAAGAGACCGGCCCAACGATATAAGACCTGCATAAAGGTGGGTTTCCCAGTAGAGAGCGACTTATCTTGGTCGTCTGCTCCAACAAGAGACTTATTCGTTTTGTGAAACGCATTCTATATAACGAAATGGACGATCAGGCATAGTTATCAATGTCGCCGTCTTCACCCTCTACTTCTCTTTCTCCGGCAAAGGAGGTTACTTTCTGGTTTGCTCAGTGCCCAATTCAACTGGGTTCTCTCCCACTCACAGATTATTTGGTCGGTTAGACCAAATCGATTTCAGGGGTCTCTCTGTCTTCGAATCTCAAGGGTTTAGGGTTTATGGCTTTTGTGATCTGGTTTAATGTTTTGGACCGGGCTATTTTTGTTTAGGCTTATTAAGTGTTTTTTTTTTCTTGTCTCAAGAAAAAATAAAATAATGAGGAATGTAAAATATAACTTTCTATAAAATAAACGAATTTATAAACATTGGAAATAAAAAGAGAAAAACATTACGTTTGAAGTATACCAAAAAAAAATCTTAACATGTTCATTATCTTAATAAATGTCAAATTCCAATTGAACAAGAATTGGTGTAAATTGGCATGTGGTCTTATAAATCAACACAATTTCGGAGAAACATTGTTGTAGCATAAATTAGTGCTAATATGTCTTATATATGGCATCACCAAACTTTATTAGATTTCAGAATATATTACAGTTTACACCTTTTGATTCGTACGCGCTTCTTGCATCATTCAGGTTTGGTAGAAGATGATGAAGGAGACGAACAAGATGAAGAGGAAGAAGAAGAAGAGCAAAAGGCATAAGAAACATAAGCTCCAAGAGCAAAGATAACAAGAGCAGCCACTCCCACATTCACCATCAACTTCTTCTCTTCACTTGTTATCTCTTTTCTCCTTATTTTCTCCATTATCCCTTTCCCCATTTTCTTTTCCTTCTCCACCAAGTAACCTATTTTTTCTTCTGCTGATTTCACCACCTTGCCTACTCCTCCAGATCCGGATTTTGTATTGACTACTTCTGGAAGCTTCCTCTCTTCTGGCTTTAGTATCTTCTCTTTTCCTCCAGATTCACTCACTGACTTTTTCTCCTGGATCTTTGCTAGTGTAGCTTCTTCTTGAAGCTTCTTTGCCTCAGCCATCACCTTTGCTTTAGCTTCTTCTTGAAGCTTCCTCATTTCAGCCATCTCCTTTGCTTTAGCTTCTTCTTGAAGCTTCCTCGCCTCAGCCATCTCCTTTGCTGCAGCTTCTTCTTGAAGCTTCAACATTTCAGCCATCTTTTTTGCTTTAGCTTCTTCTTGTAGCTTCCTCATTTCAGCCATCTCCTTCGCTTTAGCGTCTTCTTGCAGCTTCCTAATTAGTTCCTCTTTCTCTTCTAGAAGCTGCTTCTTCTTCTGCTCAGCCTCTTGTTCTTCCTTGTCTTTCCTTCTATATTCTTCTAACAACCTCTTCTCCTCTAGCTTCTTAGACGCTTCTGGAAGATTAGCCATCTTTGTGATCGTCTCCTTAGGCATGGTGATGGTGAGGACACTGTTCTTGAAGCCCCCATGGATCTTATCCACTAGACAATTCTGTGGAACAGTGAATACCTCGTTGAAACGGCTCCATCTCCGATCAGCCAGGGGACGTTCTCCGGTGACTCTTATCATCTTCGAGCTGTGAACATACGTTACCTTTATTTGCTCCTTTGTAAAACCTTTAAAAACCAATTCAAATCAGAGTTTAATTAAACCACCATAACTAGTCCAAATGTCCATTATTATTGTATACCAACCTGGAAGATCAATGGTGAGAAGAGTGGCTTCAGGTTGATCTTTCCATTCGGATTTAGGGACAAGATCCTCGTACTGTTGCTGTCTCGCTGCCATTATTAATTACTTTCTTTCTTATTTCTGATGATCTCTTCGGAATTGGTTATATAATTTTTGCCTTGATGATATATTATCAGGTCTAGTGCTGTGCATATAAATAAGACTTGAACTTCTGCAATACCAAAACTTAGCCATTTTCTCATCTGTTATGCAATGGATATTCCTAGTTTTGCGGCTATGTCTTATGTTCGTCAAAATCTCTTCTTTAGTCTCAGGTCATCATATGATTTCTTCTCTTACATAGAAAGCATAAAGAATGCTTTCTTCACAAGTTTATGCCCTTTGTCCCCAGTTTGACGTCAGCTTAATCAGTTGAGATTTACCATTTACCCACAAATGTTAATTTGTTTTTGTTTCAAGAATGATAGATTTTAAAAAGAGCAGAATATCAAGAACCTAATTAGAAGAATGTTCCAGTTTAAATATCAAAGAATGTTTCAGGTTGCAATAACTCTGAACATAACATGACACAGATTCATGATCTCTTTTGCTAGGCTAGAAGAACAACTACGCTGCGAAAAATACTCCCGGGATAAAATCAGATAACCGAAAGAATTTATCTACTCCAAGCTTTTGTAGCTTTTCATCTTCTGAAAACTCGGCTTAAGCTACAAAAAAAAAAGTTGCCAGAAATGTCAGATTCCCACCAGTTTCCGTAGAGAACATCAGAACGGAAGTTGAGCAGGTGATGATACCTTGGGAGGAGAAACAAAGAAAATGTTGCAGAAACAAGGACTGTGATTAAACAGGGCTTTGTGCCCGTTGCAGAAGCTGAGGTTGACCTGTTTGCATTCAAAAATAAGGAGTTAAGAATCTTAATCTTGTCAGAGAATACTGCAGCAGATGGAACAGGAAGCTGTGTGAAGCATTTACCTAGCAACAATGGTCGCAACAGACTCAGTTTCAAGACCAGACCCATAAGCAAAGAGCGGGTCATAATGTGGATCTCCATAGCTCATAGGTAACTGCTCTGTGTTTCTGAACCATGTAACAGGAAGTTTTCCACTGAAGCCATGGTCCCCAAAGAGAGCATCAGTGATACCTTGGCCTTCTGTTCCCGGTAGCCACGCTGCAACCAGTGCCTCAATCGAGGCAACGAAAGGTTCCATCACAAGTGGTCTGCCTGAAATGACCACAACCACACATTTGACAGCTTGACAAGTGGAGCTAATAATGGCTGGACCAGGGTCCAACATGGTTAGCTTGTCGCTATCTCCAGCCGTCTCTGCATATGGAGGTTCACCAACAGCAATGATTGCATAAGCAAAGTTGTTCGATTTGATGAATTCAGCATCTGGGTTTTCGCGGAAGACAACTTCAGTGTTTTGATCAACAGCAGATTTGACGGCGCCAAGAAGCGTAGTCCCTGAATAAATAAATAAATGTATAAATTATTGCTGAAATGATCATCAACTATGTCTTTCATCATTGCTCAATACTTGTTTCACAGTATTAACAGTCACATACAAGTTGCATAAACTGCAATAAGAGTTGCAAAACATACCTCTCGTGTTCTTGTTACCGCTAAATCCTTGCCAAGTTATGGTCCAACCACCACACTGATAACCTAAATTATCAGCGTGAGTGCCAGCGACTAGAATCTTTGAAGTCTTTCTGGGAAGTGGGAGCATAGGATTGGTTTTGTTCCCATTTTTCAGCAACACAAGGGATTTCCTAACAGCCTCCCTTGCCAAGTCTCTGTGTGCCTAATAGAAATTGAGAACATTCCATCAAGATTTTGTAATACTAGCAACGTACTCTAGTTCAGGAATACTAAGCAACTGACCTGGCTTCCCAGTTCATTGGAAAAACTGTAATCAGCCAAAGGGTTCTCAAAAAGACCCACGGTGAACTTGACAAGCAGGATTCTTCTGACAGCATCATCAATCCGGGCGATAGGTATTGCTTTGTTCTTCACCAAGGACATAAGATCATTGACAAACTCGGTAAAGTTGAAGGGGACCATGACCTGCATATTATTTCATTAGCTAACACAGACATGAGTAACATTTTCTTATATCTGTCCAGGAATGTCTGTGAAGTTTTAAATACAAACCATATCAATTCCAGCTTGAATTGCAGCTCGAACAGAAGCTGTGAAGTTCGTATGCGGTGGTGAGGAAATCTTATCAACACCTTGCCAATCCGAAATAACAAAACCCTGCACATATCATCGAGTAGATAAGTATGAATCAGCACTCAAAATCAACTCCTTGATCTAAGAATTCACACATGCTCTATACAAGGTCTATTTAAGACTCTGCACAGTACATGGAGAAAGCGCAAAATTCATTCAGAAAGACTACTGCAAGAACACAAAGTAAGCAGACCTTAAACTTAAGGGTACCCTTGAGATACCCTGTGATAAGCTCAGTATTTGCATGCATCTTCTCACCATTCCAGCTCGAATATGAAACCATCACTGTGGAAACACCTTTGTACACTGCATCAGCATACGCAGGCATGTGAATGCTGAGAAGCCCGTGTAAATCAGTCACCGTGTTGTTCTCATTTATTCCTCTGGTTGTCCCACCATCTCCCACGTAATGCTTGGCACATGCTGCAACTTTATCCCTATCAAAATAACATGAATGAAAGAATGAACATACTTTTGTATGGCTCATATAACACAAACAAACTACAAGAAGCCTTACTTGCCACCAACAAATGGAACTCCGTGCTTATAGTTGGAAGGAGGCTCTCCTTGTAAACCAAGAATGACATCCGTCATGTCTTCCACCACTTTGTGGTCCTCGCCGTAGCTCTCATAACACCTACCCCATCTGGGATCTCTACAAACCTACAAAAAGAGAGTGAGAAACAAACTTTAGCAAATATCCAAAGCACCAAAGATATGCAAAAAGTGCCAGATTTATAAAATTTTGGCAGAGGGTGAAAACTTGTAAGATCCTGAATACAGAAAATTTACTGCAATGCAAGGAGCAAACGTGTATGGGATTCCAGTGGCTCTGACTTCGATGGCAGTTGCTGCTCCAATCCTCTTAACCAGATCAGGATCCCTGTGAAACTCAAATCTATTAGCAAATTGACTCTGAACGGCTCAGCAGAATCAAATAATAAAAAACTTGCCTGGTGGCTCCAAGACCAACATTGTGAGGGAAGATAGTAGCGTTATAGACATTGTTATGGCCGTGAACGGCATCAATGCCATATATCATAGGAATGCCCAAACGACTCACTAGAGCTCCCTTCTGATACTCATTTATCATATCAACCCAATTCTGAGCAGTTGCCTCAGGGAGTGGAGCACTACCACCACCACTTAATACACTGCCTGTACAAAACAAAAAAAAAGACATCTTCGATTTTCAAGTTTCACAGATACAGACGCTCAAATGAAGCCAAAAATTGAATGAAACCCTCAATTCACGTACAAACTCTGAACAATAAAAGTTGAGCCGTTCAAAGAACACATCCAAGATGCCCAAAATGAGAGAAATTAGAGAGGCAAAAAGTAGTTTAACCATGAATCATTCCACGTTGTGACCATAAAGTAAGAAGATTAAAATGAGGCATACATATCAAAACAGAAGAAATGGCATGCGGTTCTATAAGCAAACAAGCTAGAGTGTTGAAGAGAAGAGCATAAGAAATAATGAACCAACTAAATTAGCCAACCAAATTATCAGATTTCAGGATATTTCCAAAAAAGTTTAGTTTTTTTTGCATACCAATGAAGTAATCTCTCATAATGTTGACAGTGGCAACACTTCTATCAATCTGAACCATTTGACCAATCTTCTCTTCAAGAGTCATTCTACCAAATAAATCCGCAACTCGATCTGACACCTTCTGTTTCGGGTCCTTGTACAGCACATACTCTCCATCCCCATTACAACAAACCCACACACACATCCATAGAAGAATCCCTACGATTCTTACCGAAACTCTGCTCATGTTCGTAACAGGGGCACTTCTGGAAGTAAAAACAAAAGACAGAAACTCAAGATAAGAATGAGTTCTCACTTCACAGCTTGAAATGTCACTTTACCAACAACAAAAAAAAAAAAAACCCCCAAATTTCTTATATCTTTATGCTTCTCAGCTGCCAAAGAAGAAACAAATAAAGCAACCTTTTTTCATCAGTGAAAAGAGAGAAGAAAAAGCAGAAGAAAAAGAAAAGAAAAAAACAAACTTTTGAGATTTACTGTTGGAGTTTCAACAAAGATGAAGAAAGCCACGACTCCGTAAGGAATCTTATGTCATCAGAAAGAGTATACATTGGAGAAGGAAAACAAAAGATCCCAAAGTAGAAGAATAGAGGAAGAAAGGAGAACTTACATACAGGTGAACACCAGCAAATATCTCTGCGTCTTCTTCTCTGAGATTTTTCCAGTTATTAGAAAATATATAAAAGAGTAGTTAATAAACGCTTTTAAGCAGATTGATGAGAGTGTAAAAGACGTTGATGCAGTTTTTTTTTCTTTTTCTTTTTTTTTCTTTCTTGAGACGTGGGTTGGCTCACGTTTTTCCACAAAACATCTGTACCAGACATGACTACTAAACGACGACCAAACCGGCGTCGCTTCTTTGTTAAAGTTTCCCTTTTTTTTTGTTGTTGTTGTAGATATTTGTTTTTATTATGATGCTTTAACCGAAAATATCGCACCTCTCTTTGGACACGTGTCATCAGGGAGGAGGATCAGATTCCTCGACTCTAATCTCACGCTAAACCGGAGATACTCCCGCCTCCGGCCGGCGTAAACCCTACACCGCCGTCATATACAGTACACTGTACTGCTCAATACGCCTTTACTGTTACTTCTCCTAATCTCTCGCGAGGTCGGATTTGTTGTTTCGCTCCCGCGTGTTATCTTCTGCAATCTCGTAGCTACTCCAGTCGCCGCTCTGTGTATCCCCGCCGTTCAAAAACTTTCCTTTTACCTCTCCGATGGATTTATTTCTCCATCCTCGGCTTCGTTGTTGGAGGATTATGATGACGTAGATAGGAGGCATTGCAATTTGCTTGAGGTTAGGGATTTGATAGATGTGATTGTGGAATTGGAACAGAAAGAAGAGGTGAGAGTATCCATAGCCGAACTTTCATCTGCAAAGTTCACTACTTTTATATCTCTAAAGTACTGAAATTGATTATGGACATGCTCTATAGATTGTTGTTTTCTGTTTTTGGTAACGAACAGAGTCAGTGATGAGAAAGAATGGCTCGGGAAAGAAGAGATTTTTACAAGTTAAAAATATCTCAATTTTCATGTTGCTTAAACATTTGTGATGTGCATCCCTTTATGTTTCACAATCTATTGGACACTCTTACCGAATTGTCGAATGGTGTATCTTAGATCTGATATCGAATTGTACTCATGCACTTCTTTGTCAAAGCTTGAACTGGTTAATATGAAGGCTCATGATTTTCTCAACAGGAATGTCAATGAAGGATTTAGTGGTGCCGAAAAGATGCACACAGAGATTCTTCAGCTACAACACATGATAAGAATAAGATGTTTATGGAAACACTGGAATACCTTCATTTCCACTATTATTCCATACTAATGTCATACACAGAAGACTAGGTAGGTTGATTTCCATTTTATAGTCAAGAGTAGGATATATTGTTCCTTACAGGAATAATTTAATTTCCACAGCAATAGATCAATCAAGGAACAAGTATGGGAAATCTTTGAGAATCTCTGTAACAAGGATCCTTTGTTCTTGCAGGTCCTTGGAGCAGAGTTGGCTATACTGGCTCCAGTGTTGGATGCTGACTTTATCTACTTCAAAACGTGGCAGAGGCCGTGAACAAAGTTTTGACTCCAAAAATGATAACCCAGTATCAACACTTACTGAAACTACATCAAACCAACTCTCTTACACCATATAGTGAGTGTCTTTGCCACAAACCCTATCTTCTTGAATACTGATTCAAACAATAGAGCTCCTTTCTTTTTTCGGGCAAACCAGGTTTTCTTTCTTTCCAAATCGATGAATAACACAGTGTCCAGAGACTCATGTTTACTCTGAAATTGATTCTATATGTACTCTTCTATTGCAGGAGGAGGATGAAAGATTAGTCAAAGTTGGGGACATCTCATTGTCTAAACTACTGGAAAAGGAAGGGTGCTTGAGTGTTCCAATACAACCATTTAAAAGAAAGCTGAAAGTAAGGATCAGGATGTTTAGAACATCAAACTCGTCTTTACCACAATTTAGTTGCAGGGTTCAAGATTAGTCTTAGACTGGGTTTTGATCTATGAGGTATATTGTTTTTTTTTTCCCCTTAATGTTGCCATAATCTTTGATCGGTAGGTATTTTCTGACTTTATTTTAGAATGAGAAACATTGATATTTATTTTGTTTCTACGCCTCACCATAAAAACATCTGTTATAGTCGCTAACCAATAATAGGTCAGAGTGAAATTGAAGTCTCTATGACCAAAGTGATCGGCAATAATAATAGTACACGTGCAGTGTGCCTAACAAGTAACTGGTTTTTTTTTGCAAATAACTATTTTAGGAATGAAGTTTGCGAAATACCAAATTTTAGTAGTGAAAAGGAAAATATTTGTGGAAAGATATTTGATTTTCTTTTCTTTTTTTGTTAATTTTGAGGATCCGAAATTTACAATAAAGCTGCGGTCGGCTGGATTGATTAGGGTTCAACATAAGGAGGAAGACAAGAATGTGAAGGTCATGTGATTTGTTAAAACTTTTTAACATGTGAATGTTTTTAAGTTTAATGCCCTGCTCTTTAGAACATAGTGGGTTTTGCTGGCATAGTTATTTATTTGCGGGTTTTATTTTCCAAAAATAAAAAATGATGGGTCCATTATGAAAAAAATTTAGGAGTCAAGAAAGAAACATGATATTTTTATGGTATCAAGTATCAACCTTTTTAACCTCAAATCATAATATTAAAAAAAAAACCTTTGGAAAGAGTTATAATGAGACAGACGCCCGAGAGGCTGCGGTGTTAGAAGTTGCCAAGATTGATAAGAGTGGACTTGTCGAAATAAATAAAATTAAACAAACAATTAAATTAAGACAAATCGCAGCGGAAAACTCGGCGGCGATAGATAATCAAAAACAAAGAAAAGAAAAGAAACGCGTTATTTAAACTGGTTCAATCTTCTTCTTCATCGTCTTCTTCTTCTCTCCATCTTGACTCTCTCATTTAATTAACAATGTCCCCACGGTTTATGCAACTGTAGTGCTATTAAACTATCCTTCATTTTCCCACCCAACACTTCTTTATCTTTCTTTACTCCTCAGATCTCTCTGTTTTTATTTGTTTTTGTCTCAAGGAGGTGATTTCTACTCTCTGTGTTTGGTTCATTGGGTCCTTGTCTTTTCTGGGTTCGTTTCAATTCACGATTTTTCCTATACCCTTTTGATCTTTCTTGCTATTTCTCACCTCTGTATAAGCTCTCAGAGCTTCTTCTTTTTTTTCCTTGGTTTTATCGACCAAAGTAGGGGTTTATCAGTTCAGCTGTGTAGAGATTGAATGATCCAGGAAGTCCGAGGTTTGTTGTCTGATGGTTTTAAGATAGAAAGGATTTGACTTTCACCACATTAGGAATGAGATTAGATTGTTTTTGAGGGTATTGTGATCAGATCTTGTTGCTATTTCTGGTGAAAGAGATTTAGACAAGTTTAAAGGTATTTGGATGGGTAATACTTGTGTTGGACCAAGCAGAAATGGGGGTTTCTTGCAATCTGTCTCTGCTGCTATGTGGCGGCCAAGAGATGGAGACGATACGGCTTCTCAGAGCAATGGTGATATTGCAAGTGAAGCTGTTTCAGGAGAGCTTCGATCTCCATTACCTGATCAAGTTCAGAATAAACCTCCTGAACAGATCACAATGCCAAAGCCAGAGACTAAGATCGAGACCAAGGACATAGAGATTCGACCTGAAACCAAGCCACAACTGCAAGAGGAGACTAAACCAGAGTCCAAACCAGAGACCAAGCCGGAGACCAAGTCAGAGACCAAGCCGGAGACAAGAACTGATGCTCCAGCTAAACCTAAGAAGCCTAAACATATGAAGAGAGTGTCCAGTGCAGGGCTTAGGACTGAGTCAGTGTTGCAGAGGAAAACTGAAAACTTTAAGGAATTCTATTCCCTGGGAAGGAAACTTGGACAAGGGCAATTTGGGACGACTTTTTTATGCGTGGAGAAGACTACAGGGAAGGAGTTTGCTTGCAAGTCGATTGCTAAGAGGAAGCTGTTGACTGATGAGGACGTGGAGGATGTTAGAAGGGAAATTCAGATTATGCATCACTTGGCTGGTCACCCAAATGTCATATCCATCAAAGGAGCTTATGAGGATGTTGTGGCAGTGCACCTTGTAATGGAGTGTTGTGCAGGTGGCGAGCTTTTTGACAGGATTATTCAACGAGGTCACTACACTGAGAGGAAAGCAGCTGAGCTCACTAGAACCATTGTTGGAGTTGTAGAGGCTTGCCATTCTCTCGGTGTTATGCATCGAGACCTCAAGCCCGAGAATTTTCTGTTTGTCAGTAAACACGAAGATTCTCTTTTGAAGACTATTGATTTTGGACTCTCCATGTTCTTCAAGCCAGGTTTGCCTTCGTTGTTACTCGTCTTAAACCTTTCAGTTTCCAGATTTGGTCTTTAACTTGAATTGAATGCCATGATTCTTGTCGATCAATGATTTTTGAATTCGATTCCTTCCTATTTGCAGACGATGTTTTTACAGATGTTGTTGGTAGCCCATATTATGTTGCTCCAGAAGTTCTTCGAAAGCGTTATGGTCCTGAAGCTGATGTTTGGAGTGCTGGAGTTATCGTGTACATTTTGTTAAGTGGAGTTCCTCCATTCTGGGCTGGTAAGAATCGTTTATATGTACATAAAAGATTTGTGTCTTGTCCTTATTAGGCTCTGAACAAAATCTTTTTGTTTCTTTGAACTTTCAGAAACCGAACAAGGTATTTTCGAACAGGTCCTCCACGGTGATCTTGACTTTTCATCCGATCCTTGGCCGAGCATATCAGAAAGTGCGAAAGACTTAGTTAGGAAAATGCTTGTCCGGGATCCCAAGAGAAGGTTAACTGCCCACCAAGTATTATGTAAGTTATTTCGGTCTGAAACATTTCTCTTCCAGCTATAGCATTGTGATTCTCTTCTTGTTAATTCCATTGAGCGTAGATTTCACTACATGAATAAAGTCTGTTGTTTCCAAATACGTTGTCCTGTAGAGTGCATTTTTGCCACCATTCTATTTCTTATGAAGTTGTGCTTCTTCTCAGGTCATCCATGGGTACAAGTTGATGGCGTGGCTCCAGACAAACCTCTGGATTCTGCTGTTCTTAGCCGTATGAAGCAATTTTCTGCAATGAACAAGTTCAAGAAAATGGCTCTTAGAGTAAGTGACTTTTCAATGCGAAACAAAATTTAAAACCATATGAGAAAAAGTTCCTGTCATTCACAAAAGATAGTTTACATGTTACCCGCTCTTCTTCATGTGATATGGAAAGAAAGAGTCATGCAGGTTAAGTTTATCTCTTTACGCCTTTTTGTAGGTCATTGCTGAGAGCTTATCTGAAGAAGAAATAGCCGGCTTGAAAGAGATGTTTAATATGATAGATGCCGACAATAGTGGTCAAATAACTTTCGAAGAACTTAAAGCAGGACTAAAAAGAGTAGGAGCAAATCTCAAAGAGTCTGAAATTCTTGACTTGATGCAAGCTGTAAGTTCTAACTTTCTTTCTAGTTTGTTATTTGAGGATGAAGGTCACCATACTAACAAATCTATTTCTCTTCAAGAATGTTCCTTGATTATGGTTATGAACTGGGATTGTTATAATTCCAAAATTAGTCTGGTTCTTGTTGTATAGTTCTGTGTTTTTGCTCGGATTTGCAATTAAGCTAGTATCTCTCTCTCTCGCATGTGTATATAATTCAGGCTGATGTGGACAACAGCGGAACAATAGACTACAAAGAGTTCATAGCCGCAACATTGCATCTAAACAAAATAGAGAGAGAGGACCATTTGTTTGCAGCCTTTACATACTTTGACAAAGATGGAAGCGGCTATATCACCCCAGATGAGCTTCAACAAGCTTGTGAGGAGTTTGGTGTTGAAGATGTCCGCATAGAAGAACTGATGCGCGACGTTGATCAAGACAATGTAAGTCCCTTTTTACACTTTATCATCATTTTCATGACTTGAATACTTCTCAATAATGATCAATTTGAAAGGATTAAATCATAAGAATCTCACTTATATGATCTTCTTGAATATCTGCATTGTTAAAATAAATGAGAACCACACTTCCCGTTCAGAGTTCATGCGTCTTATCTCTGAATGACTCGGCAGATTGAGTATGATTCTTGTTAAACCTAGGGGAATAGTAGAAACTCTCTTTCCTGGTAAACGGCTAAGTAAACCAATGTTGCAATTGGTCTTGGATTCGATATATTGGAACCTTTAGTATCCTTAGGAGAATTTCGTCAACAATTCCTGAAGTTCCTGTTGAGTATTTTGGTTGAATGATGAACATTTGGATTGTTGTTTGCAGGACGGACGAATAGATTATAACGAGTTTGTGGCGATGATGCAGAAAGGAAGCATCACAGGAGGTCCTGTGAAAATGGGTCTAGAGAAAAGCTTTAGCATTAATCTTAAACTCTAGTTTCAGTCTATTTAAATTACAAAAGTAAAGACAAGACAAAGAGTTTTTCTGATAATATACGATTGATTTGTGTTGAAGACAAATGCACAGCCAAGATACTCTTTTGCCCTCTTGTGGATTCTCGATCTTTTGGATGAGGTTTCATCTTAGACTTGTTTTGGAAGTATTGTGAACTTCTAGAGCATATACATATATAGTCTTCTAACATTTGGCAATCAAATTTGCATATGTTTACAACTCTACTTCTTGTCTATAAAATGGAAGAGTCAATTACTACTTTACAGAATTAGAGAAAATCTAGAACCAAACAAATGACTGAAATGTCTGGCTGGTCCTCTTTTGTTCAAAATTGTTTCACATTTGCCTTGCCAAGAGCTCGTTTACTGGTTGTCTTAGATTCTGGCTTGATTCTGTTAAGTGTATTTGCGTATGTATAGCTTGAGAATGAGACAAAAAGCTTTCGAAACCTACACAATCACCAAAAACAAAAATGTTCCTTTCAAGACAGAGATTCATGTTTCAGTTCTTATCATTGATCACGGTCAGAGATAACAAGATATATCATATTCTAGGAAGGAGACATACCAAACCCATTGGCTTAAATGTTGTGCCATTGCTTCAAAGCTTTTCTGAGGCTGCTCATTGATGATGACTGCCTTGCTTGGATCTTTTTTGGCGGATAAAATTGACAGCCAAATGTCGACAGGTCCACAGTACTTACGAAAGATACCAAGACTTGCCTGTTTACAAAACCGAGTACATCTTTTAGCTAAATCCATAGAAGCTTGCAGATACTTTTTAGTTCCAAAAGGAACAAAGCAAAACTTACGAGTTCCCAAGCTTCGATATTCTTTCCTGGATTAGTCTGCAGGAACTTTCTGCATTTACAAAAACACAGCGATGAGGCAGGATTTTTCAGATTCATGACTCAGGGACTAAAACATGTCTAACATACAATACTCCACGATGCACATCTCGGTGATTGCAATGACCCGAAACACCATAGTTATCGAATGTTATGATCTGGAAAGAACCACATAGAGAATCAGATGCAGAAATATTTCCAAGTGTTATATCCTGATGAGTGTCTTTAACTATGCTTAGGAACAAAGTCATACAATGTCAATCTCGTGATTAGTGACTTCTTCTTGGATGACATTTGTTAACAAATCATGGCTCCATACTTTCCCAAAACCATCCTGAGAGAGAGAGAGAGAGAGAGAGAGAGAGAGAGAATATATTATACTAGGTGCCATCAAATGAGATATTTAATGAAAAGAACACAAGTGATGGAGAACATAGAATAGAAGCAGACCTGCAAATCTGGATGGTCTAGAATCTTTAACTGCTGAAGAGGAACCTGAATCACGTTCAATATTAGGAAACACGTTCAAGAAACATATAACAAATCCCCCCTTGTATATCAAATTAAATTACCTTGAGCACTGCACATGCCCTCTGCAGCTCATCTTTCCTAATGCTTCCCATACTATCAGCATTCCCTGAAACAAAATAAACTATATTCTTTACTGTCGAAGAGGAAATCAAATCTGCAACTTTAGTAGACATCACTCTCTATTCTTAAATGAAACTAGAGAAACAGAAAGAACAGTATATTACCAGTTGACAAGCATAATATGTGAAGATTGTAGGCATTGGAAGTTAAGTAGTTTATTGTTGGAGAAAAGAACCTGCCCAGAATGTCAAAGACTTATCTCTAACCATAACATTAGAACGAAAAAAAAAAAAAAAAAAAAAAACCAATCTTTTCATTCCAACAAACACTAGACAAGTACATTTTGAAGCTTACATTGACTCATCATCAGGATGTGCAATAACGAACATCACATTTTTCTTGTGAAGGGTTTTACCTGAAATCAAAGACAAATGACATATCAAATTCTGAATAAAAAAAAAGTAAGCTTTTTTAAAGATGACATCTTTCAGCTACTTGCCATCATCAAAAATTGCAGCTTTAGAAGAAGTAGATGTTCCACTGAAGAAACTTTTGCATAACGAAACCATCCAAATAACAATTAGCGAAAGAGAAACCATAATAAGCCATGCCATCTGAAAACATGAATGATAATCAAATCAATACCAAAAATTCTTGATAGAGGCAAAATCAGAGTAATAGTGAGAAATGAATGAGACCTGAAATAAAAAAAATCAGAGAAGTTAGTTTCGAAGAGAAGATCAAGCCGTTTCAGGATTCAAAACCCTAACTTCAGGATTCAAATTTCTAAATCTAAAGATTCATAAATCAACTGTTAAATCATGTCAGAGATGAAGGAAAGGACCAAAATCTGAGATGCATTCCTCGGTTAGAAAGTAGGCTGAGATACATCTCATGTAATACAAAAAAAAATTATCTTTTTTTTTAAATAAAAAAAGTGAGCAAATTACTAAAAGCCCTTGCACTTACAAAATATTTACAGACAAAAACCTGACTTTACATCTTAATGGATCAAAAGACAGCCCATTAAACTCAAACTAATGAAAACAACCAAAAAATAATGAAACCCAACCCAACAACAAAAGAAAACAGATCTTAAAAAAAAAAAAAATCAAACGACACTTTTCATTTTTTCTTCCTGTTTCAAAACTGTTCATCTTCTTCTTCATCTGAGGTTTACAGATCCGAAATTGGGTTTAGGATTAATTTAAGATTTTCGATTTTGAAGTCAATGGAATTAAACTAAATTTGATGTTTGATTGTGTTGATAATGTAGTTTTTGCTCAAACCAAAACCCCTAAATACCGAAGCACCCATATCCCTTCACTGTAGAAGACATTTACATAGCATCACGTGAAGAAGAAGAAGAAAACTAAAAACTCACTCGAAACTTAAAAAAAAAAAGAAAAAAAAAATCATTGTCTGGATGATTATGGAACTAATTAAATGTAATTAATTATAATAATCAGAATTAATAAATAATAATTAAACCTAGGACAGCCAAAATTAAATGTTAATTACAGTAATTAAACACGATTAAAAGATTTATTCTTAAATTTTTAAGCTTATTTGTTAATTTAATGTTAATTGTTAAATTTAAATGTTATTTTTTTAATTTTAATGTTTTTTTTAACAAAAATATTTTAATGTTAATTTAAATTTTATTGTTAACTATTAATTTTAATGTTAATGGTTAATTTTAATGTTAATGATTAAATTTAAATGTTAATTTTTAAATTTAAAAGTTAATTTTTATTTTTAATATTAATTGTTAAATTTAAATGTTAATTGTTAATTTTTATGTTAGTTGTTAAATTTAATTGTGAATTGTTAATTTTAATGTTTATTTTAAAATTTAAATGTCAATTGTCAATTTTAATGTTAGTTTATAAATTTTAATGTTAATTAATGATTTGAAATATTAATTATTAAATTTTAATGTTAAATTGTTAGTTTCAATGTTAATTGTTAAGTTTAATGTTAATTGTTAAATATAAATGTTGATCGTCAATTTTAATGTTAGTTTTTAATGTAAATGTTAATTGTTAAACTTTACTTTTAATTTCATTAGATAAATTTAATTTAATTTAAATGTATTAAATTCAATCATGTATTTAATTTAAATGTATCAAACGATTAATTTAAATGTTTAAATTAATAAATTAGATGGCACCCCATAGTTGTACCAAAATTATTAGTTGCACCTATAAAGTATCTAGGATCCGACAAAAAGTATCTAGGATCTAACAAAAAGTACATTGGATCCGAGAAAAATAAACTGGGATCCGAGAAAAATCATCGGAGTTGTACGATTGTTGTACCAAAATTATTAGTTGTACAATTTACAAAACATAGTTGCACAATGGTGGTTTAATCTTTGATTAGTTGTAGCATACTTAATACCCTAATTTTTTTGTTGTTCTTATGATAATAGATTAGAAAAGTGCATATACTATAGTTTTATAAAGAAAAATATGTTGAAAGATCAATTTCTATAATTTGAGTAATTTCAAGAGCTTCACATCTAAACAAACCTTAAGAGTATAAGACATTTGTTAGTGAAATATGATGTTATGTAAACAAAACCAAAAACATGATTTTTCCTCTTTCTTATATAGATGTTATTGATTCTAAACTGACATAGATTAACACAAACATATCTTTCTATTACAAATAACCAAACTAAAAATCAAATTCAACATATGATGTTATGTAACCACTAACCAAAAACTTGAATTTTTTCCTTTTTTGTATAGATGTTATTGATTTTAAATGAACACATATTAACACGAACATATGTCCCTGTCTCTATCACAAGTAACTAAACTAAAAAGCAAATTAAACATAGTTGCACTATTTAGTTTTACTTAGTTGTACATTGACATAAATAAACACAAAGTATCAACTTCGTAGTGCCTTCGTCTACCATAATCTTTTTGTATATGCTATCAATCAAATTCTAATATGTGACTTTCTCAATAGATGTCTTCATCACTAAAAGGTATAATTTATCTTTGTTTGCAATCCATTTTGTGTCGACTCCGTTTATTGAATAATATTCTCGATAATCAAAATATATGATAGTGCATAGAATATTATTCATTTTATCCTAAAAAGAATAATAAAAAACATTTTAGTTTAGTTTTCTGATTTTTTTTATAGTACCAAGTTGTACCAGTTTTACTAATAACACATAGTTGTACTATGTTCTTGTAACTTCCATGTTCATCAACGATTTTGATTTCTATTTATCTAATATTCAATAAGATTCTACCTACGTAACCCATAAATTACTAAGTATTAACAATGTAACACTCTAATCAATCAAGAAAACAAGTTTCTTAACCTAATGTCTATACAAAATGAAATATAATCATTCATTCAAAAATACTTTTAAATTTACAATATTCTAATTAAAATACCCATTAATCTTACTTGGTTCATACCCACAAAAAATAACGAACAATCATTAATATATATTAAAAAGTATGGAGAATCACTTAAAAAAAGCTTCAAATTCGTCTCTAATGGAGGTTCACGTTTTATGAGAAGAGGAAAAAAAAAAAAAGAAGATGAAGAAAATAGGTAACCCATGGCAGTTTCTAATTGGTCTAATTTAATTCCAAACTCTCTCCCTCTCTCTTCCACCTCATTTATTCGATCAGATTTTTCTTTTTCATTTTTTTATTTTATTTTATTTATTTTGTTGAAATAAATATTTTTTATTAAAGATTTATTAAGGTTAAAATAGGTATTACATATTATGGAGTGTATATAGATTAGTGAAATGTGTTGAGATTTTTTTTCAACCAAGGAATGCATTTCAGCCTTTGATCCTGAAGGAAACTGGAATCAAAGTGAAATCGAGAGTATGAGCACGTGAGAAACACATGGGAAGATTAATGAATCTATTTTATTGGCAGCAACAAGTTAACAAAAGTTTCTAAAGTCTCTAAACACAGTCTGTTTAAAGAAGAAAAATAAACGAACATTAAACGGCGTAATTAACTTTGGTAACGTCCGTTTTCCTTTTTCAAAAAAGATAAATAAATAAAAAAACCCGACCGAATTCCAATTAATTATGTCTGAATAATATAAGTGCTTACCGAATCTAGCTGAAATCAACACCAATTGGTATGTGCTTACCGAATGTGCAGATAGCTAAATTGGTAATTGAAAATAATAGCCACCTAACTTCCTAACCATCTCAACACCAATTTATTTGTTTAGATTCCATTATCATAATTTTATTGAGTTTGTGTTTGTGTGATTGGATTGGAATGACCAGGATCCAGCTTGTAAATTGAACGATAATATTATATTTATTTTTTAACGAAAACATTATTATTTGTCAGAGAAGGAAGAAATTAATTTATAGAAACACCTTAAATTTTCGGACACCCTAGTATTAGATCTGCATTCTGTTGTCTAGCCCCCTAATAATTAAAAATTCTATATCACTGTAAATAATTTTACATTATTTGATGGTTACACGAAATCATAGAACAACATATTGTAAGGTCTTTATAAAACAATAATAAAATATAAAATATACAGTGTATAGTAAGGTCGTCGTCTCAAACTATTGGCCTTGTTCTACTTTTCTACAGAGCTGTTTTGTAGTTTTTTCCTCTCAACGAGTTTATTTTTGTGATCATATATACCTAACTTATTATTTTATTTTTTTGCAAGAAAAAATATAGAAGTGGGTCTCACAATCAACTTTTTTCTCCGATAATCTCTAAATTTAAAGCGTGCGTATGTTGTTGACATCAAAAAAAAGTGCGCATTTTTGGGGTACGACTTCTAACAAATATTATTTTAATTTCAATAACTTAAATAAATTGATTAAATTGTCTACTTCAAAGCTGCGTCTCTATCCCTTTATATTTCTTAAATTTCAGTCCACAAAACGTGATCATCATTAACTGTGCTCATAAAGTTTTTTTTGTGTATGAGTGTATGGGTTTAGCTACTTGTTCTAAAGTAAATGTGTGGGTTCTTGTTAAAGGTATAATGTTTATTTATTTCCTCTCTATTATATTTAAAAAAAAAAAAACTCATTACATTTTGTAAGTGTAAAGTGAAATTTTCGGGAATTTCGGTTTATAGTATAAATAAAATAAAATGTTATTTTTGATAAGTAGAACACTGAAAGAACAAATAAATATGAACATGTAAATTGAAAAAACAATTGAACCCTAAAACCCTCAAATTATTATAGAATGTACAGTAGGTATTCATTAGTTAAATCTTAAAACATCTATAAGAAATATATACACTTCACATTGGAATTGATTTGTAACTTTTCACATTGGATCTTTAACAAACAAAACAACTTTTCACGTTGGATTGAATTGTAATTTTAGTTTCCATTACAAAAGAAACAAGATAAAAGAAAAATGATCATGAGAGCACGTGTTACTGTGCTAGTGTAGGGACTATTAAGATATAAACTTTATTAAGGCAAATGACATATGGTTAGGGTGCTAGGAATTTATGAATTAGGACATACCTAACCTTTTTTTTTTCTTACACTTTAAACGTCCTATAAGTATTATTATTCACGAATATTTAAAACCTTATCTTTCTCATGGATTGGAGAAAATAATAGATTAGCGTAAAGGTTTTTAATAGATTATTTTTGGAAACCTAAATTCATGTATCACATGACTTGTCAAACGGGGGAGTTCGAGAAAATTTCGAGTTCGAGCACTGATGAGAACTAGGATCTTCCTTCTTAACGAAATAATTTTTGTTTTTTGTTTTTTTGTATCACGGAATTTTTATTTGTTTAGAACTTAGGACTAGACAACAGAGAAATAAAACTTGCCGTCAAAGAAAAAAAAAAAAAAAATAGAGAAATAAAACTTGTTTATCGCAAAGTTTTCAAATGTATGTCATCTGTGTTATTAGTGAGGTTGGTTTTATGTCTCATAACCTTGAAAAGTTAGCGCCGAAAATAAACACGTCAGAAACATATTTATGTGTTCATGCGGCAAATTATTAAATTGTCTATTAATTAAATATACTAGAGATGAGTGTATACTATATATGATTAATATTTTTATTTTTATTTTGTTAAAGGGTATTCTATTTTAATATACCGTTACAATGCTATGATCCGTAAATCATACAACAATTAACATGAGTTTTGAGATAGACAAAGGCATGGAACATACACTTAGAAGTTAGAAGAGCAAGAACAAATAGTGTTTCAATTTCGGAAAACAGATAAAAGCATGAAGCATACACTTTACTTTAGAACTCCTATAATCTAAAGGTGAGAATAATTTTAATTTTGGTTTCTATTTGGGTTAAATTTGGT
This sequence comes from Barbarea vulgaris, assembly GCA_963667165.1. Lineage (NCBI taxonomy): Eukaryota > Viridiplantae > Streptophyta > Magnoliopsida > Brassicales > Brassicaceae > Barbarea > Barbarea vulgaris. The sequence continues at coordinate 26,213,080 of OY763891.1, forward strand.
ATTTTTAGTTAATAGATTAAATTTAAAATAATAATTATGTATGTTCTGTATAATCATTACTAAATAATGTGATTTCAATAGCTAATGAAGTGGTAAATACAAAATCGTTAATAAAAAGTGGGAAAATATAAAACTTAGAAAGAAAAAGAAAAACACGGTAAAACATGACTGGATTGAACTATCATGACTGAAGGAAGAGGTGAAGATATATATATATATATATAAGCATTACAATATTGTTAATTAAGAATAGAAGAGAACAATATGATTTGACAGATGAGTTGGTGCGAGAATCGAGACATATTAAAGTCATACTTGTGAGTTGTGATCAAGATTTAAAGAGCCTCTAAAGTCTATTATAGTCTATAGATATGCATCCTGCTACTGGCTGCAATTTAAAGAACAATGAAATTTTGTGGAAAAATAATTATTCAAAATCTAGTCAATTAGTTTAAAAATAAATCATGGAGTATCAGTAATCAACATACTTTATTATTATTTTTATTATTATTATATAGCCCAAAGTAATAATTGTTGGTAGCTTTAAATAACTGTTCAAATATATAGCAGCTAATAGTATCCAAAAAAATTGCCCAATCGAGATATATTTAATCTTTTTCTAATTAAGGGATATATTTTACCTTTAATTAATTGGGTTCCCTCAGCCTAAGAATCTGCTGGATGGAATAACAGATTTGATTCATTCTTCATACAATTATCAAACCGGATCTCAGTAAAAATTAATCGAAACAAAAGGCATTAACCAAAAAAAAAAAAAAAAAAAAAAAAAACGTCAACCCTTAACCAAAAAGAAAACGTCATTACACAATTATATTTCTCAAAAACCAGAATTATATAAACAATTTCCTATATGTTATTTAAATAAAATGAAAAAAATTAACCAAGAAGACTTTTTGCAATTGGGACGTGGATAAAAAGACGTATGCTATCTGTTTCACTTTCACCTGCTCTGAAGAAAAACTTTTTAATACTACTATTAAATAAATAATAATATTTGTCAAACATTGAACATCAATTTAATTATTTTTATATTAATCTAATCAAAACCAATATAATATTACCGTCCATCTCTCTCTCTCTATAAGAGTTGACTCTAAAAGAACCAAACGCAGAGATTCCTTCCTTCTTTGTGCTCTTATTCCTCTCTGTCTCTCTCTCTATCTCTCTTCAAATTTCAAATATTTTTGCGTCTGAATCACAACACTGCGCCCACCAAATTCTCCATACCAATCTCTTAAAATCCGATTCTTTCCTCCGCAAATCTCGATTCTCATCCTTATCACAATCTTTTTTTTTTTTTTCATTCTTCCGATCTTATAGGTTTGGTTGTAGCCACTTTTGTATGTATGGTGGTGAAAATGAAACAGATCATGCGTTGGCCTCCGTGGCCTCCGCTCTTCGCCGTTAAATTCGACGTGATCGTCGTTGTTCACAAGATGGAGGGTTTGTTGGATTCCGATGGAGATGGTGATAATGATCATCAGAGTCAGCGAGGGGTAACGAGGAAGAGACCTGTGGTTGAGATCAAGTGGAAAGGACCCAAATCGGTTACTCTTAAACGCTCCGTCGTTAGGAATTTCACTGAAGAAGGTGGGTTTCGCGGCGACGGTGTTGTTGAGTGGAACGAAGAGTTTAAGAGGGTTTGTGAATTCTCTGTTTACAAAGAAGGAGAGTTCCTTCCATGGCTCGTTTCTTTCACCGTCTTTAATGTCAGTCTCTCTCTCTCTCTCTTTCTTATCTTCTTTTGCAATCGTTGACTTTGAATTTTGACTTTTATGTCTTATCTGATCATGGGTCTGTATAAAGGTTGTACCTTTGCTTAGGTCCTCTGTAATTTAACCCCAATGTTAAAAATTGGGGATTTTGATTCATGCTAGATATTTTATGGACTTTGGTCTTGATTTGAAGATTTAATATGTGTTGTGTTTTGGGATTTGTTATGTTATGTAGGGACTGAATCAAGGATCCAAGGAGAAAGTTCGTAGCTTTGGAAAGGCATCACTGAACATTGCAGAGTTCTTTTCGTTGATGAAAGAAGATGATGTTCAAGTCAAAGTACCTCTAAAGATCGGTGGCTCTTCTTCATCTGTGCGGAGTCCATGTCTTCATGTACGTCACTGATCTCCTTATTAGATAATTGACTCTTGTCTCATTTCCCTAACCGCAAGTTTCAACTTATGTTTGTTGCAGATATCACTACAGTTTACCTCTAAAGAATCATTGCCTGAAAGACAGAGATCTGCTCTTCCTGTTCTATGGTCTCCTCTTTCTGCTGAGGCTGAGAAAACTGAGTCTGTTGTCAAAGTAGGCTTGAGAAAGATGAAAACATTCAACAATTGCATGTCAAACCCCCAGGCATTGGAAAACGAGGATCAGAAAGATGGAAGCAGTGGAAGTGAAGACAAAAGCCCCGAGAGAAATCTTGATTTTGAGTCTACTTATCCTTTTGATACAGATTCTCTAGATGATGCGGAAGAATCAGAGGAGAACAAAGAGAATGATAGCGGCGTAGCTGATCCTGTTAACTACAAAACACTTCGATCTGCTAATTGGGCGAGAGGCTCATTTCATGCTGATACAAACCCTGAAGACGAGGATTTGATATATTACACCCACCGCAGTCCATTAGCAGAGACCGGGCATTGCGGTGATGAGGTTTCAAATGATGTAGTAAACTTGGAGCAGACGAATGGACAAATGTCTAAGAAGAGGATGTTATCTTGGAAGAAGAGAAAGCTCAGTTTTAGATCTTATAAACAGAAAGGCGAACCTCTTCTTAAAAAAGATTGTCTTGAAGAAGGTGGTGATGATATCGATTTTGACCGCAGACAACTAAGTTCATCCGATGAGTCTACCTCTGATGTATATATATATACATTGACGACGTTCGTTTATAGTTTTTTGGTATTCATAGTTTATTGTTTCTTAACTCTTGTTTCATTCTCTTTTCAGTGTTATAGGTCTGACGATTCACTGAAACCATTATCCGAGTTTGGAGATGATAACTTCGTTGTTGGTAGCTGGGAAACCAAAGAAATAATAAGCCGTGATGGGCTGATGAAACTCACGGCTCAAGTATTTCTCGCATCAATTGATCAAAGGAGCGAGAGAGCTGCTGGAGAAAGTGCCTGCACAGCCCTAGTTGCGGTGATGGCACATTGGTTAGGATCCAACAGAGACATAATCCCAACAAGGTCAGAGTTTGACAGTCTTATCAGAGAAGGATCGTCCGAGTGGAGAAATCTCTGCGAAAACGAGGAATACCAAGAACGGTTTCCAGACAAACATTTTGATCTTGAGACGGTTCTCCAGGCGAAAATCAGACCTATCTGTGTAATACCTGAGAAGTCCTTCATCGGGTTTTTCCATCCAGAGATAACAGAGGAAGAAGAAGGAAAAGAAGACGCAAGTCTAGATTTTCTCAAAGGTGTAATGTCTTTTGATAATATTTGGGAAGAGATCATGAAACAAGAACCAGAAAAGTCAGCAAGTGAACCTGTGATCTACATTGTAAGCTGGAATGATCATTTCTTCGTCCTCCTTGTGAACCATGATGCTTATTACATCATAGACACGCTCGGAGAGAGGCTCTATGAGGGTTGCAACCAAGCATATGTCTTGAAATTTGACAAAGATGCAGAGATCCAAAGATTACCACACGTCAAGGACAACAAAGCCGAGGTAGGAAACCAGAAACCATGTGGTAAGAACAAGTCTGAGCAACAGGAAAGATCAAAAGAATCAGAAAAAGAAGAAGAGGAAGTAGTAGTGTGTAGAGGTAAAGAGTCATGTAGAGAGTATATAAAGAGCTTTCTTGCTGCGATTCCAATACAGCAAGTTAAAGCTGATATGAAGAAAGGACTGGTTTCGTCTTTGCATCACCGTCTTCAAATCGAGCTTCACTACACCAGACACATCCATCATCACCACCACCATCAACCCAATCTGGTTGAACCCTCTGCAACAGAAGAAACTGTGTCTGAAGCTGCTGTGTCTGTGACAGTGGCTTGGTCATTGGCGAGCCAATTCAGCAATAGTGGTGGGTTTGGTTGTGAAATGGCTGAGCTTTTGGGGGTTTAAAGTCTGAGAGAAGTGTATATAGAGAAAAGGAGTCTCCTTTAGTGTGAATTTTGGTGTTTATAACTTGATAACCTTTTCATTTTGTTTTTGTGGCTAAGTTGTTGATGTTCATAGTGTCTTCCTCTTTGGAGATAAGACTAATCCTTTTTCTTACAGAATAATGTATTGAGGAAACTTACTAGAGTTTATAATTGTTCAATAAAGTCAGTAATTTTAGTAATCAAAAAGACCCCAAGACAAACAGTTTCATTTATTTATATCTTGGTGATGCTTCACTTCCATCACAAAATCTGTTTTGAGATGTAACTTTTCGAGCTCCCTAGAGACTTGTGAACGGCCCAAAATAATTGTAGTCCACGTCGATCCTCTTCTCCAACGCACCAAAAAGCTTGTGCAGCTGGTTAGTGGAGTTTGAGTTGATTCATCGGTTTGCTTACTCCTCTCTTTTCATGTTTTAGCCACCACTAACTTCACAGGAAGGTTAGGCACACAAGCACGCTTCTTTCTCAGATTCACTGGATGGAATGTTCAAAAAGTTTCTACAAGCTCCATTTACGGTCCTGCTTTTACCTGATTCGGATGAAACTGAAATTTAAACGTAAAATCATTTGAGTACATTGATGCAGCAAACCATTCTATATAAACAGTCAGTGCTGATCTTGTTAGACAAAAATGGTCCATCAAAGAAGATAAAATGCGTCCACAGGTTTCAAATTTCTCAGTCCTTGGCCACTTTTCTCTGATTCTCTTCATATTTTTAATAGGACTTGTCGTCTTAGCAATAATCGCTCTCGCCATAAACTGGTGTATAGAACGCCACCATGCAACGCGGGTCGAACCCGTTACTGAAATTGTGCTCCAATTGGGCGACCTTTGAACGGATCTCTCCTACTTCTTTATATTTTTCTGTCATCCTCTTACTACTCTGTTTCTGTCAAAGTATTCTACTACATAGTAATATGTTAATGTAATCCCCCCTACTCTGTTTCTGTCACTCTGAAGTTTGAACTTGCCTCTTACTACTCTCACTCTGGTTCTCTAGTTATGTAATTCTTTACTCTGTTACTGTAACTCTCTCTGTATGTAAAAAAAAGATGATCAATATAAAGTGACCTTCTTTTAACTAGGAATTGTTTTATATCACTTGCAAATTTTAATTACCAAATGTGTACTTGAGATCAAACTTAAGTGAATAAAACATAGACCATTTCTCTAATGCCATATAAAATGGAGAAATTATTTTCTCTAATGTCATAAGTGGATGAAATGACGAATTTACCCTTAATGAAATTGAAATAAATGTTAAATGGCATTGAATTGTAAGTATTTCGAAGAAAAACACAGCAGCTCAGTGGTTCGAATCTGCTGTGCGCGCTCAGGGTTTGAATCCTCAGTTTGTGGTATAAGGGTGGAGTTTAATTGGGGACAACTGGGGCAATCGTGACAAGTGATGACCCCATGCCGGTAATGAAAAAGGAGACGGAGAGATGCTTTTTGATTGCTACAACAACTACAAATGCTGTAAAAAGTTTCAAGGATACGATACGATGGGCTGAAAACCCCAATAAAGGGCCCAAAATACTTATAGTCGGTGGACTCAGTTGACATGCAGGGGAATTATCAAAAGATAAAGTTTTTCTTGATATATAGATTTATTATTATATAAGATATAAAATTCTTGAACATAGAACATGAAGTCCAAATGATTTATTCTAAATAACCAATAATTAGATTCCACAAGCATCTCCTCCAGGTCCACCATATGTAAACAAAACCGGTTCTTTGAAAAAACCGACTTTCTTTCCATCTTGTAAACCATAACATTTGTTGTTGTCTAGTAGTTTTTCTAAGAGCTTATTACGAAAACAGCCATAATTTAAGAGGGATGTTCGTAAAAAGCCATATGCTACAGTAATTGTTGCACAGTGTATAGATTTTCCAGTGGAAATGACTATTTTACCCTTTGAATTGAGTGCAGAAACATTGCAACTTTAGGCGGGAGAAATGTTGACTTTAAGCATGACTTTGTATGTGACGTCATCATGCAACATGAGTGGGAATTTTTTTTTTTTTTTTTTTTGTTTATTTTGCAACTGAATTGGAAATTTTTGTTAATGAACAATGTCAGTTAGTATACAATGGACAAAATATAAAGGAAAAATGACCAACATGGACATAATAGGAATATATATTTACGTCCATAGGATTCGGTAACAAATATAGTACATATAACTTAATCTCCACATGCCTTGTTAAAAAGAAAATACATATTTAGATAGGTGCGACCAAACTGAGGTTAGAACAGAGTATAATGAGCTAAAACTCATTAAAATTCATAAGATAACAATAGAGAAAGTAAATACTTAGTTTGGATATTGCAACCATTTCCAAGGCATGGAGGGATACTATCAAGGGTGAAAATGTTGGAGAAAAGACGTTTGTCGACCGGACGGAATAGAGTCATGCGATGCATAACTTCTTGACCAACCGAACGAAGCTGTTCCACCGTGTCAGTAGTGGTTAGGAGGGACAAAATAGACTGAAGGCCTTCAGCTGGAAAATAACATCACATGTAGGCAAAAACAGTCAGTATAAATGTTCAAAAAATAAACACAAAGGTAGGAGTAGCGAACCCAAACAAAAGGAATAAATGAATTACTATGGAACCCAAAAAATGATCGCAATGGGATCCTCTGGGACCGGAGCTACACCTGCTGCCACACCCGCAGCACCCGCTGGAACTCCAGCAACACCGGCGCCAACACCGGCCACACCCTCCGTTCCATCCTGATCCTCATTCGAGTTCCCGACAAAAAAAAAGAGGAAGATAAAATGAACATCATGGTAATAAACCATTCAATCTACCATTGAAACGATTATGGACAGAATCAAACACGAGCCTTGAAACCTATAGACTAAGATAGGCAAAAAAGTGGGAATCAATGTTCCAAACTATACCCTAAAGTAGGACTAACAAACCCAAACAAATGGACGATGAAGCAAAAAAATAACAAAAGGTATTAACTATGAACATTTTCCGTTAGAACATTGACCATAAATTCCATGGACGCAAAGACAACAAAAAAATTAGGGCTAAAATGTTCAATAACTAAACCCTAAGGTAAGGATTGCGAACCCAAACAAATTACCCGTTCGGAAACAAATAAAGAAAAGGCTATGGACATATTTCATCAGAAACAATACCATGTACAATATAAATCTTAATAGACACAATAAAACATAATCCCTGAAAACCATAGACTAAGAAACACTATACCCTAAGATAGGGCTTGCGAACCTAAACAAATAACCATTGAGAAAAAAAAGAATAGACTATGCACATATTTCATCAGAAACCATGCCATGTACAATATAAGACTTAATGGACACAATAGAACATAATCCCTGAATCCATGTACTGAGAAAAATAATAAAGTAGGTATGAAAAGGTCAAATACTATACCCTAAGATAGGGCTTGTGAACCCCAAACATCAGCTGCTGAAGTAGTGTATACGTTGTCCTCATCTGTAAATGAAGTAAATAATAGCAATGGACAGTAAGATATGTTAATGATATTGGCGATATAAGTAATAAAAAGAGATAGAAAAAAATAAAAATAAAGGACTAGTAAGACTTTATGAGGAGGAAGCCTAATGCATAAAACTAGTTTCACCATGTTCAGTACGATGGACAGCAACATCCACGATACCACTAAGATCATCAGCTAAATTAGGAGGTCTTCTCTTGAGTTATTCACAGGCTCTATAGAACCATTACAACGATGACCAGGTGACACATTGGAGAGAAATTACAATTAGCTACAATGGACATAAGACTTTGGTATAGTAAAAGGATAAACAGAACATATATCTAACCAGAGGTTGCAGATAGTAGAGAAGAAGGAAGAAATGATACAATGATTATTTGACCTATAAAACGAGAAATTTATGATTCAAACAGAAGTGTTAAGAGGTACAAGAAAGAACAACTTAAAACAAAATAAGAAGTTAAACATATAACTATATAAGAAGGTATAAAGAATTGGTGGAAGAAACGAATTTTGAAAGCATTGGTGGAACAAAATATATGGCCGTGGAGGAGACAACTTAAGAAAAAGTAACAATAGAAACAAATAAACAATGGAGAGGAGGGACTGTTAACAAAGAAAAATACAAAAATCTGTATGGACAGAAAGGCCACCACAAGTAGTCAACATATATATATAGACATGTTGTTACAGATATGAAAGAATTGATAGTGAAAGCAATGATGAGAAATAGGCAAAGTGGCAAACCTTCGGCTGATGAAACAGTAATGTCAGCATTTGGTTCACATATGAACAAAGGAAGAAATAAATGAAAACATTGCTTATGTGAAAATAGAAAAACATGAAAACTTTATACAAGAAGCAAAACAAAAAGATCAGTAACGGTCATAAGAGATTCTAACCCTTTGCAATGAGTTAACAACGAACATGTATGACAAACAACGAACATGTATGACAAGGAAAATACATGTATAACATAATATTATACCCGCCACTATGGATTTACAGACCCAATGTTCGGGTAGGAGAAGGAAAACAATGTACATAATTGAAGGCAGAAGGTTGGTCCACATGATTCAAACCTAAATCAAAATTTTATGTAATCCAAAATACCGAAAAACAACAATTGTAGATTAAAAGCTCACATAGTTAACAAACGAAACGATACCTACATGCAGACTTGGTAGAAGACTGATTTGAAGGAATAATGAACAAAGTAAAAATCAATAGAAAGATATGAAAATTTCATTCACTTATGGGGGAAAATTGTTAAACAAAATGCATTGTTATTGTAATTGGAGAAACAGAACAAAAATCACATAAATAAAAAGGTAAAGAACGGTTCTTTACCTCAACCACAAGATTTAAGTCTCCGTCGTCCTCCCCTCTTCTTTAAATTCTGAAACACCACCCTTTTAACCTGGAGCTTAATTTGAAAGTTGCCGACTTTTCTTCTTTCTCCTACTGTTACTTGCCGACCCTGAGAAATCTGGTGTCAATCCAATCCGGCGACACCTCTTTCTTATATGAGATCTAGCAGAACTTGGAGATCTTTGTGTCGTGTCTTTGAATTAATCAATAGAAATTAATTAACCAATTTTTAATTTCTAATCACACTACAGACGGAGGACGTCCGGCGAGCCTTTCGCGGAAGAGTAGATTCTTGCAGAAATCGGAGCTCCTCCGCCGATTTCCGCTTGCTCCTCGTCTGAACCATTGGTACGGTCTTACGATCTGGTGGATGGAGAAAACTGATTTTGGGAAGAAGGCCGATAGGCTGGCGAGAGTGAATAGGAACCCCTAATTTTTGAATTGAGGAGAAACGCAAGAGACGAAGTGCGGGGGAAGTGTAAAGTCAGCTGGTGACGTATGTGGATGAAGGACAAAATCGACATTGTACAAGGGGAGAAGGGGCAAATTCCGAGGGACGTTAGGGATTATGACGAATTCCGAAAGCCATAGGGGAAAATGTGGCAAATCTGTAATTAATTCTTTTTCTAACTTATACTTGTCACTTCCTTTGACCTTAAATTTTCAATTTACGATGTCAAAGTGTCTAACACGTGCCACCTCATTATCATCTTGAGATGGTAAATGACCATTACCCATTGGTGGGCTTTTGCCAGAAGGAGAAGCCTGGACTGCTCCTCCTACTCCTACTATGTCCACACTATTACCTATTAGATCAAATAGTTCTTTTGGCCAGTAACCAATAAGTTCATCAGGTGCGTTGGATTTTACATCTGTTACCCACCAATTTCCTGCTTTTTTATCCTTGAATAGGTAGTTCAATTAAATATATATATATATATATACACATTACATTAGATTTGATATTAGTACAAAAGTAATTTTTGTTACTAGAGAAGTTTATATTACCTGTACAATACTAATATAAAGTCCTTTTTTCCCTTTTGGGTCATAAGGTAAAGGCCCGCTTAAAGGATCAGTTTTTGACACTTGGACAAAACCAGAACACATTGTATTATAACAACCTGCTCCATTAGCTCCCTATCATTTAATCCATACAATAGTTAAAAATTTATCTACATCAAGAATTACTTAGATTTTAAAACATAGTATAAGATGCTTTGACCAAGGAAAAGTATAAGACCATATTTGGTGTCGTTTTAGAAATTTTTTAATTAAAAACTCATTTTATTCTCAATACAAATATTTTCTTAAAAAAAGATTATTAATTCAAAGGTGGAAAGTATAATAGTCATTCAAAAATTTATCCTAATGTATGTGAAAAAACTTTAGACAATACTTTTTTTTATTGATAACAGCAATACTTTGTATTGAATAGAGGAAATTGTTATTCACACACTTAACCATGGTTTACCACATACTGTAACTTGTAATTGGATTTTATTAAGAACATGATAAAGAGTATATATATAATATATGTATCTATAGTTGTACCTTCCAAAACCCATAACTCCATGTGCGTCCATCACCAAATACTTGTGGATTCACCTATGAGTCAAATTATTGAATTCTATTTTCAAAATCAATTTAAGCAAAATAACAAACTATAGTAACATCAATATTATTAAATTTACCATCCAACCCGTTTGGATAAAATTAAATTTGATGTTGACTCCACTTCCTACATATATGTGTGTATATGAAGCTTGGTCTCCACTAATATTCAAACCATGTATGCTCATCCAAGCTGCCAAACCATGGTAAGGACCTTGACCTTGTGATCTAACTCCAGCGACCTTCAAATTTCCAAATTTATAATACGCTTATTATTTCATACATATTTTAAAAATATACATATTTGTAAGTAATTCAAGTACACTTGCTTACATGTGTCCCATGACTTTCAACTGTGAGCGGATTGAAATGTTTTCTTGCCCAGTATTGAGTATTTGCGACATATTCTTTTGTATTTCTCAAGATAGGAACTGTTCCATTAGGACAGTTGATGATTTTCTTACTTTCAGTTTCACTCTGAACTTGATTTTTTTGTTTGAAAATCGGAAAAGATGGTTCTAACTGTTCAAAATTATACAGTTACAAGATAAATATGTGAGGTGAGAACTAAACCAAAATTAGATGTTATCAAAAAGCATTTTGCAGAAAACTATAACTAAATTTTATCACTCTAAAAGATGAATTATAGAAGACATAACGAAATTTGGAAACAAAGAAAAAGATAGATTGATAAATGAATACCTGAATTTTATGGTTTTGAAGTAATGGATGACTCAACGAAGGTTGTTTGTATATATCCACACAATCATATATTATCTTCTCATTTAACTAAGATTAATATCATTAGTTAATCTACAAAATATTACTTTGAGACTTGGATGTGTGTATGTACATAAATGTATTATTCTTCTTTCAATTTACCTTTACGGACATCAAACCTCCAATAGTTTCTTTAGATTGAAGTAGACAAACTGTGAATACGAATACAAGGAATTTGAGAGTGAAATCCATGAATTAAGATCAATATTCGGAAGTTCAGATCTACATTTACACCCGAGTACTTAGGTATTTATAATAGTTAAGGATGTTTAGTAGTAGTATATATATGTTTTGTTGTTCAGTTTCCTTTTTTTTTTCATATTTATTGGTTCTATTAATAAATACCTTTGGATTCATCAAATTTCCTTTTTAATATATCACTTACCTTTATATAAAAAAATTAATGTTCTGATTTTTTTTTCCATTATTTTCCCAATTTTACTGTAAATTTTTTTTAATTTATTATTTTGAATTTTGTATGCATAAAATAAATATTTTCTCACTCGTTATTGTTCATTTGATTTATTTTAAGAAAACAATATACATTTTTAAAAAAAAGTTTAGTGTATCTCTTTTATTGACCTGCTTTACTTTTAATAGCACAATGTTAATCCACTGAGATTTTTTATAAGAAATTTAATATACACATTAACTGGCTTGATGTATAAATCTCATTTTTTGATAAAAGAACTTTGACTATCTATTTATTGGTCCACTTCAATCTTTTGATAAAACAATATTAATTCACTCAAGTTTTATATATAAAAAAAAAAAAAAAATTGATGTACACATCAATATGCTTAAATCTTAGGCACTATTAATGGACTTATGTATTAAACTACATAGATATTGTATATCTTTAAAAATTATTTAGTTATTCCTAAACTTTATTCTCCTTGGTATAAGAGGAAGACAAAAAATCCCTCTTAATTTGGTCTATAATGGTCCATTCAACAGTTATGGCATCCCTATCAGTTGTATTTATCTTTTTTTTTTTTTTATCAGTTGTATTTTTATCTTTAGTTGTTCTTGTTTGTAAAACCATCATCCAAAATGATCAAGTTTCTTTCATCTCTTGTTCTTATCTGACTCAAATTCTTAATTCATTGTGTTATAAGAATGAGCTTTTCTTTCTGCTGGCTAGTTTCTTTCTGCCGGCTAGTTTTGCAGATTATTTTCGTTTGTTGTATTTTATCTGTTTTTTTATGCTTGTTATAATTTTAGTCTTTATTGTAGTTTTTGTTTTTCATTTTTCTTAGTTTCCTCTATAATCTGTCACAAATTAAAAATTGGTATAACTATTTCACATTTTACCAAAAAAAAAAAGAATGAGCTTTTCAAAGTGTTTTACTCGTTTTCCGAATATGTGGTAGTAAAACTAATAAAATAATATGACGAAGACCAAAAAAAAAAAAAAAAAAAAACAATAGATTTTTATATTTATATCTAAAGAAAATCGATAAATACGAAATCGGTAAGTAAAAACTTGTCGGATGATTTGTATTGGAGAAGGCTTAAGTGTCTGTAACTGATTTAGCGCGGATTAGTTGTTTGTAGAAGAAGGAGAAGATGAAGAGAATCTTTGGTGCCAAGAATAACAAAGAGCCTCCACCGTCCATTCAGGATGCATCTGATCGGGTTCCCTTTTTTTTTTTTCTAATTGTTTTCTTCAGCCTTCAATCTCGATTTCTGGGTTTATCATAAACTAATCGATTTAGCTGTGGGAGTTGGGATTTAGATTTGGATTTTGAAGAGCTATGCAAAACAACTTTGAATGTTGATTCCAGACCAGTTTTGATTTTTTTTATTCAGATCAATAAAAGAGGAGAATCAGTGGAAGATAAGGTTAAGAGGCTTGATGCTGAGCTCTGCAAATACAAAGAACAGATCAAAAGGACCAGACCTGGTCCTGCTCAAGAAGCTATCAAAGCTCGCGCTATGAGAGTTCTCAAGCAAAAGAAGATGTGACTCTGAGTTTTTTTAATCTACCATTTTTATCTCAAATTATTTTCATATCTCAGACTGTTACCATTCTTTTTTTTGGATGCTTAGGTACGAAGGCCAACGTGACATGCTCTACAATCAGACTTTCAACCTTGATCAAGTTTCTTTTGCTGCTGAAGGCCTCAAAGATGCTCAACAAACTGTATGCTCTCTTTATCTTCCTTGTCAATTATGGCATCCAACTTTTATTAACTTTGCTTATTTGCAGATGACAGCTTTAAAATCTGCTAACAAGGAGTTGAAAGGAATGATGAAAACTGTCAAGATTCAAGATATTGATGTATGTCTTTTTCAACCTCCCTTTGTACAGTATTTGCTTCCTATATACTGTTTTGATTATGGATTATTCTTTATTGTACAACACAGAATTTGCAAGATGAGATGATGGACTTAATGGATGTGAGTTCTGAAATTCAAGAGACACTTGGTAGGAGCTACAATGTTCCTGATGACATCGACGAAGATGACCTCATGGGTGGTAAGTTCTTGCTCTGTGTGTTTTGGACTATTCTCTGTCCTTCACTCTGTGCTTCCTCTTTACATTATTTTAATGGGTTTGTGAATTCAGAGCTTGATGCTCTCGAAGCTGACATGGGAAACGAGACTGAAGCTATGCCTTCCTATCTCCAACCTGATAAGGAACCCGATCTTGATGACGAACTAAACTTGCCTCAAGCACCAACAGGGAATACAGTACCATTACCTGGACGAGCCCAAGTGAGTTTCCTCTTACTTTTTCCTTTATTATTGTTTACAATACATGTTGAACTCATTTATGGGATAAGAGTTACTTAAGCAAAACTTGAGAATTCAGATGATTAACCTCTTAAAGGATAAGTCCTCCTATTTGGAAACTTGTTATGTATGGCTGATGAGAGACTTATGATGTTGTGATGATGAACAGGCTGAGGATGAGTGGGGATTACCGGCTGTACCACATGCATCACTTCGGGGTTAAACTTCGTGTCACTCCTCCTTGTGTGCATACGAATTTATATGAAAGCTGCTGATTTATTAAATCACTGACTGATGTAAATACGTTTTGTGCATAACAGTTTCAGTAACTTTGGATCTTTGATCGTCTACGTTGAATATTTTTTATAAGGAATTCTCAGTATCCCAATATTCATCAAATTAATAGCCTTAGGGATACTCATCCAAAACCACAACAGTGAGTTACATCAGAACCGTTAAAATGTCTCCACTAGAATCCCAACATCCGAAATATTTTAGCTAAAAACGGACTACATCCATGCTTTCCGACCAAAAGAGGGGGATACTTTATACTCCTATGTCATATTTATACAAATCGACAAAGATTTGTCCTTTTTCAAACATAGAACTGTTAACTCCTGAATTCCATAAGCTACTTACTTATTCTGGTGGATGGTTTTGTCTTTAGTTGAGATTGAGTTTGGTCAGATCTAGCAAGTTCCAGTCCAAGTGGGACGAAGTTGTCCTCGGAGCTATATTTGAACCAGTGGAATATGACCTGACCAGCCTGTTATTGTTGTTATTGCTCCCTAAGTACCCCATTCCAGATTTCAATCTCTGAGCTTCCTTCTTCAGTAACTGATACTCACCTACAGAAAATATTTCGGTACAAGAATCAGTGGATCGATCTCAAGCTATGATTCAGACTCCTTAATTGTGTGGTTTATGTCATGTTCTTATTTACCTTCCCTAATGAGCTTGTCCTGCTTCAGTATCGCCATCTTCTGCTTCAACTGGCTATTCTCCAGGGACAGCGTTGCACGTGTATGAAGAAGTGAAGCCACTCTCACTGATAAATCCGCTTCCATTGTCTGCAAAACCATATTACTATTGGTTACTACAAGATCTTCATCATACATGTGCAAGGTGTTTGTGATTATCTTCTACGTGTCTGCATCCAACTATGTTGTAACACCAATAACTCGATCATTAAACCACAGAGATATAACATACAGAATGGAATTTTGAGCATATAACTGTACGACCCATAGACAAAACAACCAACACAGTGGAGACCAGACCAGACCCGATTGGGTTTAAGAATGTGCATAAACTTGAATGGAATCTACCTGCAACATGGCTACCGTCCTCTCAAGTTCAGCAATGTACTGGAGCTTACGAACTCTCGAACGCTGTCCTGGGTTCCTGGCAAAGCAAAGATAGAAAAATTAAGTAAGAATCAACATATGAGACACAACAAGATCAAGTACAGCACCCAATTGGGTATTCTAAGAGAATGCTTGTGGACACACACAAATTATGTAGATATTTGCCTATGTTGTAGACACAACAAACCCATCTATAGCTACAAAACCACGGGTAAACCAGAGATATGGAAGTTCCTCTTCCTATGTTCTTCTTAAGAGTTCAAGAACTCAAACTTGATGCACCAATATGAAAAATGATTATTAGCCGATAAAGAATATTAGCAAGTGATCAAAGCTTGTCAATTTCTCTACAAGATTGTCATTTTGTGATGGTTAAAGAATATTGGCATAAGAAGAATAATGTTCTCTGACCTCTTTGCATTTGGTACGCTCATTGAACCACAAGCATTTTCACCGACCGGATTGATCGCTTTCACCATATCATCTGAGTTCTGAGGAGGTTTCTGAGAACCATAATCCGAAAAGGCCGAAGCAATAGGGTTGTTAGAGAAGCTCGAGTTGTTCCTTGCCCTTGGCGAGTTGGGACCATATACACAAGCTGACTCCAACTCCCCGCAAGCTTCAGAACTCAAACTTTCTTCATCTTCACTTTGATTAAAACCAGAAAAGTTAGCTGAAATCTCTCCCAAAAGCACAACTGAGTCACTAGCTGAGCGGCGGAGAGGACCTCCTCCAGTGATCATCCCATCAGTTTTCTCACAAAGCAACTCATCAAGCCAAGCTGGTTGGTCCTCAAGCCTGGAATCTTGAGTAGAAGACTTGTATTGGCCAATGTATGATTCAATGGGTGAGGAAGAAGAGTAATATGTATCTGCAACCGGATTCAAAGACAGTTTCTTTGGAATGGGGCAACGAGGAGGAAGCTGAGCAGGTCTTGACATGATTCAAACAATGAGATTTGCTTCAACAGATGTTCCTAGGAAATAAAAAATTCAAAAGCTTTCTTAGATAATAATAGTAAACAAGCTCCTCCAATTTTCCATCATCAACCTAAAGAAGCTAAAGCTCTAAGCAATGTAACCCATTTTACAGGTTTTCAAACCCTTTTGTTTTTTCTAAGCTATCAAACAGAAACTTCAATCACAGGAAAAATCTTAATTTAGCAAAAATAAATGTTTGTGGGTTAACAAAGATCCCGACAACCATTTTTGTACTAACCCCACAAGACAAAAGAAATATGAAAGGAAAAACAAAAACAAAAACAAAAACAAAAAGACAAATTTTTTTAAGTAGACGAACAATCTCGAATGAATGAAACAGTTAGCAAAGACCCATTACAAAGATTTAAGAAAACAAAAAAAACGACATTGAAATAAAAACCCTGAAATTGCAGCAGAGACATAAAACGGCGACAAAACCCTTGAAAAAATCTACAAAGATTGAGCTTTGAATCGAAAAATAAATCAAAAGACCAAGTACAAACTCTTCAGTCATCGTCGAGAGTTTTATTATTTACCTCCGGGAAAAGAACCAATTTCTCCGGCGAAGATAGTGACAGAGGAGCAATGCGGAGTAAAAGAAAGCGAAACGCGAGTGAAGGCGAAGGATATTAGCGATCGTGTCTGTCTCTCACTCGTTGCAAGTTGCGAAAAAAGGGAAGAATTTATTCTTTCGCTTTATTCTCACAGCTGCGTATAAATGTAGAAATGTATACACAGCATTGAAGATGAAAACGCTAAATATCAAAAAAAAAAAATCCCCAATTTGGCTGGAGATGTTAGGCGTACGGACGGCTTTTGGGCCCTTTGATTTTTTTTTTGGTCAAGGGGTCAGTGACCTGACCCATCCGTACCTTTAAAATTTTTAATTTTTTGTTTTGTTTTCTCACATTGATTACGATATCTCATCACATTTATTAGTCTAGAACGTTCGTGAAGTTTCACTTTGTTAAGTAAAGATTCAATAAGCATAGTGTTTTTTTAAAAGATGATTGTGATGTTGTAGTTTATATAACTTTTTATGTATGGTTAAGTGTTCAATATGGTTTTGCTTAATATCTCGGACAACTAGAACGACTGATTTTGCCTTTCTCTTTTTTTACATATTATCTGTGTAATATTCGACGTTCTTTAAATCTAGTAGATAGAACATTCGCATTATAAAGATCTTTACTCAAATTTTATCATATATTTGGATAATTATTTTGAACATATTTTGTGAAAAGCACAAACTTTAACTCTTTTCATCAATCGATCTACAAAATAAGAACAAAATGAATAGTTTGTTAACCAGAGATTTTAGATTAATCAAGGTCCTCTTTTTTTCTGCCTTTTTTCTATATAATTAGGTCAAAGAGGTTTAAGTTTAACAAATGAACCTTTTTTGGTTATAAAACAAATGGACTTGACCAATAACACACAGCTGCCTGTGATCAAAACTTAAAAGATATATAACAGCTGTTCTTCAAACTTTTTAAGTAAGTATATCGAGTACTTGTTTCGTTTACGCAAAGTTGCGATTTTTGTTTTTTTCATTTTGCGTTCACTCTGGTGGGCATACAATGAAAATACTATTATAACATTGAAATGTTAAGATAAAGAGACATGTCAAACAAATAAAAAATAAAGCTAAACTTTTCTTGAAATGAAAGTAATGGTGCGGAAATAGAATAGAAGTCACCTATACGTAACGTTTACATTTTTGGGTTCTATGTATGAAATCCAAATGATTCCTGATACTATTTGCTTCAAATCTAGAAAGTTGCACATTCAACTCATTTTGTACAGTAGACGTAATTCGTGGTTGAGCGAGTTTAATAATAAATACACTATAGATATAGATTAGAAAAATCACATGAGACGCATTTGATTGTTTTTGTATGGGACACGTACGTTTTCTCCGTTGGAAATATCAACGGTCAAACGAAGCAGCACATATGGAGACGATTGTGCCACGTGGATAAGTAATCCACCACGATCCATTTTCATCTCTATTAACAAAAATGAGAACTCACTCCTTCCCTCGCTTCAATTTCCTAATCCATTTTTCACCTCTCGCCTCTTCCAAATTTTCCAGGAAAATCTCCATGGCGAAACTTCATGAACCAAATCTAGGTTCGTTTGATGTAAACTATTGAATCTCAATTTTTACTTATTCGTTTCCTTGTACGATCTGATTCAATATGAGAGGGCTCTTCATCTTCTTCTTCTTCGATTTCTGGTGATGATGATGATCCTTGTTTTTTTGCGGTTTCTGTTAGATGAAACTAAATCGGCGACGGATCCCGCGTGGGAATTCGAAGGCAAAGGAGCTTGTGAATTGAAAGCTCATAGACGATTTGCTGATAGAATCATGCCTCATATTCTCAACTTGTGAGCCATTTTTTTAATTTTTTTTTATTTTCATTCAAGTTCTTATATCACTGGTGACGTTTGGTACTGTGGCCTTATTGATTATCCACTCGGTTTGTTCTGTTCGGGTTTAGGTTCGGTTTAGAGACTGCTTCATCTCTAACAAAATCTTTGAAATTTTTTGATGAAAAAATTAGGTTTAGATTCAATTTTGGACTGTTTTAACTGGATTCATTTAGACTTGGTTTGGATCATTGTGAATTCATACTCAGCAATTTAAATGTTTCATAAGCTTGTCATCTATGTGATTTGTAATTGTCTAGCTAACGTGTAAATGTTACATAAGGAGTGCTTACTTACTCCTTATTTTGCCTTGCGTCCCAAGTTTCATAATCCATGTATGGCAGATCACAAGTTCGTTTTCCTCCATATAGGACTTAGCCCTGTGTAAATTTGAGATTATGATAAGACTTTCATGGCATTTATTGAAACTATAAAAAAAAAGCATCAAGATTCTGATTCTCTAATGCGAGTTGTGTTATTGTTTTAGGTACGGGTCTTGCGCAACTGCCGACGATTTCAACATGTATGCACCAAATGCTTCCTTTGAAGACCCTTTGACGCATGCTCAGGGGTATGTTATCCTTCTTACAACTCTATGTTCTTGCTTTTACAATTGCTGAGATTACCTCACTTTGATATTTCAATTTTTGAGCTTTTCAGGGTGAAGCAAATCAAATCAGCATTTTATTCACTCTCTAAGGTTTACATCAACTCTCATTCCCTCACTTCATTGTTAACTACTATGACCTTGCAAAGACTCAATCTCACATCGTATTTTGATCATAGGTGTTTGGTGAGTCGAGGATAGTCGAATACCATATTCAAGAAAGTGAAATCGCGCCAGGGAAGAAAGAGGTTAGAATCCTCCTTTTTTTTTATACTACTATAACATAATCTCTTGCTCCATTTCATTATGTAAATAAAAGAAACAACTTATGGGGAAAAAAAAACAGATACTAATCGACAACAAACAACACTACAAGATCATGGGAAGGAACATTGATATGATCTCTCTCATTAAACTCTATGTCGAGAATGGGAAGATTGTCCGACACGAAGACTGGTAATAACAATAATATATATACCTGCATCAAAACCGCTTAGTTCACAGCTTTTTTTTGTATCGTTTCTTACTTGTTGGTGGATGAATGTATAAGGTGGGACAAGAAACCTCTGAAGAACAGAGACACGGTTAGCTTCCCGCTAGTCGGGCGGATAATGGAGATGGGTCGAAGAGGCTTGATGCTAACGACTCACGCCATGATGGGTTTTGGTAAAGATCCTGACTCGCATTGAATAGAGAAAGGAAGAAAAACAAAAACACGAAACTCGCATTATATTATAGTGTCTAGGTTCTTGAAAACATTATTTGAATTTGAGGAACTCCTTAAATCGGTTTGGTTTCTGTTTTAGTTTTTATATTTGTAATATGTTAATGTATTGTTTGTTTTTAGTCTGGTACGGTCATTACTTATATTTTTACTCGTCATTGCTCATTGCGCCTCGAGTTCCAAGAGTCAGGTCTTCAGCTATGGAATCGATTTTTTGTTTTCCCCATCTGAACAATTTAAAAAACTGGAAAGTTTTGACTAACCTGAACCATACTGATTTTGGATAGCTTTTGGTTTGTTTTCTCCTAAACCGGTGTGGGCCCGATCCAAGAACCTTCTTCATATGGGCCTTCATTGTCAAATCTATGTGTCCATTTCTTTTGTCTCATTCTTGACGTAACTTATTCACGAAACAATTATATGGGCCCCTATTTTTTGGGTGTTACTGTATATAAAAGGAACAATGATAATGCTTTTGTAAGTAACAAAAAAAAACATATAATGTGAAAGAAATTAGTGTTAGTTTTTACGATGTTATATTTTTATTTATTTTAAAAACTATATTCTTGACACTTGTGGGTTCTTGTTTTACAGACATTTTTTATTTTCCAAAAATAATTTCGTTGAGGATCTTATATATATATATATATATATATATGTGAGGAATAGTCATATGTAAGTATGTATATTAATATCAGTATAAGTATTTCTTTTTTTTTTAAATCATGTTTATGCAATTTACGAGGAAGAAAGTATGTATAGAGATACTAGTAATAATAAAATATTGAGAGGAACCAAAAAAACAAGAAAATACTCATTAAACGTCGTCGTGTAGGTTGGTCCCAGAATTAAATGTAGAGCAATAAATGGCGAGAGATAAGAGAGAAGAAGTAGGTCTATGATGTTGGGGATTCACAGGGTGTGTGTGTGTGTGTGTGTGACCACACCACCATTGCTCATCTCATGTTACTCCTTCATTTCACTATCCTCAATACAAATTGCAAATCTCTTTTGTTACATTTCATTTCCAACGTTACTATAGACCAACATTCTCTTTTAATGCACCCTCGTAAATACACTGTATCTTTGTTTATTTAAATTTTTGAATTCTCACTACAATTACAATTCTCATAAATATTTATATACATAAACTATCTATATTTCTATTTCACTTACTTTCAAAACCAACAATATTTAACAAAATAAAATATCTAACGTGATGATACTTTTATAAGTGTCAAATCAAATGAAGATGACACGTTAGATTAGATATTCAATTTTTAGAAGTTAATACACAAATTATGGGACTATGACTTGTAAGCTGTAATGTAGTAGTTTCTGTTACAATTGTGGATGTGTCACAACTCAAATTAAACTCTTATAATACATAAGATCAAAAGGTGCACAAAATATCTTAATCCATTGAAACTCATAAGTCATAACTAAATTACTAATCTAATGAAACATTTATTTGATTTTACAAACGTATTCTTTCAAAAAGTATTATATAGCATTTACGTAAAAACAATACTAAAATTCTGATTTTTTTTTTGTATACTAATTCAGGAAATAATATAACGATGCCTTGAATTAAGATCCCATTAAGTCGATGGATTTTTATATTTTAAAACTTTAAGATTTATATCAACAAGGAATCTATGGCTACAATTGGAACTCTGATCATGCACATTACAAAAAACTGTTACGAGGTCCAATTGTATTAAAATATATATATCGTAGATGCCAAATGAGCTAAATCTTTTTTTTTTTTTTAATAAAGCTAGATCTAATAAGAAAGATGACAATCTTTATGTCCTAAAAAAAAAGCCAAAGTTAAGTAACTTAAAAAGCATACAGTTTTGTTCTCAAGTTTTGCCTCTTTAGGGTGTGTTTCTATACAAATTTTCTCTGAATCTTTTGTTATGACTTTGCTGAGTTTCATGCGGCTACGATGATCTTTTTTTACTTCACTTATTGACAAAAGGCAACTATTATACATAAATCAATAATGGCTCTAAAAATATATTTTTTATATAT
This sequence comes from Barbarea vulgaris, assembly GCA_963667165.1. NCBI lineage: Eukaryota > Viridiplantae > Streptophyta > Magnoliopsida > Brassicales > Brassicaceae > Barbarea > Barbarea vulgaris. The sequence continues at coordinate 26,235,381 of OY763891.1, forward strand.
AAACTTAAGGAAATAGTTTTCTTCTAACCACTACTAATTACTTTTTACAGAATCCAAAAAGTTAACTAATCTAATAAAGCGAGATTAAAAATTAAAACCAAATCTTAAGCTTTTTTTTTGTTTTAACAGCTTCGTCTCTCTTCCTCTTCAATCTCTGTTTGACCTTGGGACGTTGAATATACCGGCGACGACGGCAAAGACGAAACAGCGGTGGAATAACGAGCCGAATCCGATATCGACGTCGACGTATTTCCGGCGCCGGAATCAGAGAGTCCAGAGAGAAGATCGACGAAAGCGCTGACGATAACGCCGTGACTCCTCCTCCCGTTCATCCTCAAGTACCATGCAAGCATTGATTCTAAGCTCTGCCAATCTTTAGCCAACTCACCGTGACTCCTCACCATCTCCTCCATCGATCGCCGGAAATCTCCATACGGATCCTCCGATTCCATTGCCACCGCGACACTAATCTCCTCAATCGGCGGCGTATAGATACTACAATCCCGATCCTCTCCAACCGCCGCCTTCGATTTCGAATCACAAACCGGTTTCGATTTCGATTTGTCGTCAATCTCTTCCACAATCGAGCTTGTAACTCCCGGATCGAAGAATAACCGCTCCGATCTAACCACTCCACGTACGACCATCTCTAACGACTCAGCGTCAAGGTCCTGATCCGACTCGGTTGAGTGACTCGCTGTCTCAGACGAGTTGGTGAACCATGACTCAGGCGTTTCGGCCTCCAATACATCTCCATTGTGGTGGTTGTGGTTATGGTCGAAGAAGACAGAGTTCACCGTCTTGATCATGTCGTCTCCGACTCGGAATGAAAGTGTTTTCGCATTGTAGCAAAGAGGAACCGCCAGTAATCCTCCGGCTCCGCCTCTGAACAGAGAAGCCAGCTTCATCTTCTTCTTCCCCATTGATTTTTTCTTTTCTTGTTAATTTCTCTGTGGAGATTTTTTTTTTTTTTTTTTTTTTTTTGGTTTGGGATAGTAATTAATGGAAGGGAAGAGAGTTGGAGGGAATGTGATATAAGGAAGAGGAGAGAGCTGGTGGGTCAGGTCATGTGTCTATTTAATTTTTTTTTTGTTTTTGTTTTTAAAAAAAAATTTGTATAGTTAATTATTTTATTTTATTTTGGGTCAAAGGTTGTATAATGTTTATTTTTTTCTGATTAATTATTACGTAATGTTGTTATATTTGCAACTGCTAAAGTGCTTCTTAAAGTCTAAACTACAAAAATTAAGAAGATTGAAGTTGATAGTTTGTTTTTGTTTTGTTTTGTGGTTTTAACTTTTTGGATTCGTTGCTGTACAACCGGGATTTTAATAGTTCTTTCCAATATATGGTTTGCTACAATCCAAAATTTAATCTTGGCTTTCTCCAATCTCCACTATGCTGTCTAAATAATTGATCAAAAGTTATAAAAGTATTATTTTATATATCATTTTCTCAAATAGTATAAAATTAATATGTTGTGGTGAAACAACTTTATCACATACATATAAACACATTATTAGCTCCATGGGTTGATGGAGGGGTGAATTTGAAGTAACCAAAAATTGATACAAACACGATAAGGACTTTTATCAGAATTTTAAAATTTTGTTTCTTTTCTAAATTTGAATGTAGGATGATAATATTATACATACATATGAGCATGTCCTATGAGTTAGAGTAAGACACAGCAACAGCATTCAATTTAGTTGAAGACAATAAAATTTAAATTTAGTTAACATAAATTTATAGGAGAGAAATAAATAAATAAATAAATAATACACATAAAATGTTAGTCCCGAGCCAATGACAAAGCACAGTGCAGAGAACACAAAGCATTAAAAACGATTGCTTACAAGAAAATGTTGCAGGAAACAAATCCCAATAACATATATATATATATAAAGGTTGATTGACGGTACTACATTCTTGTCCATTGGTTCGTCATGTCAAATCTTCTTCTCATTTACTAGTATAATCTTCTTCTTTTACATCTGAATTCATTTTTAAGCTATCTTCCTTTTATATATTTAAAAATTATAACTAATGTTATTGGTACTTTTATAATTTATACAAATTTAAATATTTCACGTACCTCTTCAAACGAACTCGTTAAAAAAAAAAGAAAAACCTTACTCGTAAAAAAATGCATCAGTTTTGACTTTTCCCATAAGCTATACTGACAAGACTCTACCTTTTCTTTTACTATTGAACCCTTAAAATTCTCGGTCAGCAGACTCAGCACGCATGTTATATTTAGTACATATATATATATTTATATATATATATATATATATATATATATACCTTTCTCTGTGTAATTTATATAAGATTTTGAGCTTAGAAGAGGCTTATCTTCCCGGTCAGATTATAGATAGTAAATAATTAAAAGAAAGAAACAAATTTATACGAGTAAAATATATAAAAGATGAACATCAGTTTCATGAATCTATAATTAGAAACAAATTAAATCTATATGAGAAAATTAAATCTATATGAGAAAATTAAACTTATTTTGAAGAACCAATATATTGATGATTTATTTACTTTTTATCTTGTGAATATCTTCGACAATATATGATCAATCAAGATTGTACAAGAATGTAAGGGTGTGATTCTGAGACAGTGTCCTTGAGGAATCAATATTCTAGAGTTTCAGAGATATAAACTGAAAGTAGAAAAAAAGATTTAAACAGAGCCAATCTGATGTTCAAACCCATTGTTGTGAAATAAATACATCACTTTGTTCGTACATTTTTAACTCTATTTTTTTTTTTTTGGTTGAAACATTTTTAACTCTATTTACCAATACCTTCATCATTTTGTTTTTAGCAATTTTTTCCTGCTTTGCCTTAAATTGCGTAAGATATTGGATTAACTTTTTGGATAAATATGGGAAAATAGAAGAAACAAAACGAGAGAGGGAAAGAGAGATTGTGTGCAAAACTCATGTGAGGAATTAAAGAGGGCACCGTTGAATCACGCATATATTAATTGTGGATTTTCCCATCTTCTATTAGATCTTACGAAATTTATGAAAGTATATTCTTTTCTTACTTTAATTTAAGTACATTAGATTATAATTTACATTTTCGACATTAATATAAAAATATCTAAATTAACCTCATTGACTTACTTTTCAAATGACAGTATCTAACTAAATAACCTCACCGTTGCGATTTCTAAAACATGAAGAAAATATAGATTCCGCATGCAGTTTTATGTAGCATTCCAATTTTTGGGTTGTTGCAGTTGTTAAAACTAATTCATACGTGCTAATTTATCGGTTAATACGACTTTTTTTTTTTTGGGTCACTCGAAGCATTAATCAAAATTTGATAACTTATTACAATTTGTTCTGTTCTGTGTGATCCATTATATTGTCACCATTCAACCCATAGATATCTATGAATAAGAACAAAAATTACTGCACAACAGATACAATCTTAATAAATTATTCAAACTATTACAAATGAAAATTTATAACATGCAAGAACTGGATTAATACTCTACAGTGTTCCTACATTTGTTTAAAAATATTTTAATTTTGCGTTCCAATTTTCAACAATATGTAACAGTGTAAAATGTAATAAATGCCAACCACAGTTGTAAGAAATCTTAGAAGTAACTTCTCAACAACTTCCACGGTGATTGAAACTATATTTTTTTAACCTTTTTTCTATCCATCACTAAGTAAAGTAATTTTTAAAATTTACCTCAAATATTTTTGATGTTGATATTTACTAGTAGTATTATACTTATGAGTGGGTAGACTTGGTAAGTGCCTAAATGGTCCAATATTGTTGTTAGTATTTATTCACGTCTTTTGTAACTTCAGTATTTGTTTGCATTCATTAATAGAAGAACTATATATGTAGACGACTAACACAACATTATCATCTTTTGGTCTAAGTCGAAGAAGTTTATCAGTTTTGATATTTTTCTGAGAAATTGATCAATTTTCTGTTGCGGTACAAAGTACAACTGATGTCGTGCCTAATGCATAGAATTATCCGGCTGATGTATATGAATGCATTATGCATCCTCAGTACATGTTGCATGCAATTGTTTGATACTCTTTTGTTGTATGAAAGACGAACGTTGCAAGTGTTAATTAACTCTATATCTGTCATGACGTGGGACAAACATATGAATACAATAAACAACGGTTCCAAGTTGTTATGTCGTGTAATTTTTTTTTTGTTTTTAATGATTAGTGATTGGAGAAGGCTATATACTAAAAAGAAGAAGAAGATAGATATATATGAGTTAGACTAAATTGTATATTTAATTACTGTATGTTTATATATGGAGTTATTACTAAAAGACGGAAACTTCCTCAAAATCATTCTCAGTATTTTGGTAAAAATAAAACCTTATAAAAAGATACGAATATTGTGCTCGTGCGACCAAGTGTGATTCGTATGTCGGGCTTTGTACCAAATCCTTAGAATTTGAGACTAATCATAGTGAATACTAAATTGAATTTTAGTATTAATTCTCCTTTAAAGTATCTAAACACAAGTCTTTCTTCTACTTTTTTTTTTTTTTTAGTCAACATTCTTTTTGGTTTTAGTCTTTCTTTTACGTACTATATTCTAAGTAATTTCTCTCTCTAAAAAATATTTGTTATAAGAATTATACACATATAGTTTTGATCAAATAATAATAATAATAATATAAATACAGCATAGAGGTTGGTTCAACATGACAGAAATTGATAAAAAAACATACAAAGAGGTCGATCCAAAAACAAAAGAAAACGATTAATAAAACTGTTATTTTGAAAATCGGTTATAGTTCGGATAGTGTTCAGTTCAAGTTCATCGGCACAAAGGAAGGACTCAACTAAACTTGTTAATATAATCGTGGTTGGTTAAATGTGGTTAAGAATTTCTCTGGTACAGTTCGTATACTGTAGTCGAACTAGAGGTCTCTTAATTATACATATTATCAATAATTGACTCTACGGTTTTGTTGAATAATTCATCGAGCTTAGTATTTAAATATAGGTTTATTTTAAAATTAGGTGCAAGTTGATTTAAAAATATGATTATCAAGATTGCATGAAAAGAGCATTACTTGAAATTATCGAGCAACAGGCAAAGCCAGCAATGCATGGAACACCATGTACCCCGTTGACCCTCATGATTGGTTATTAAACTTTGTAGTAATTAGCAACTAGTCCATGATAATTCTACCATACTTAACATTATTTATTATATATGAGTGCTTGATTATTAGTATTAAATTTTTAATTATTAACTAAAATTAACTAGCTAGAACTAAAATAAAATTATCATGTCGCGTAACTTATTGGGTTCCTTTTGTTTGGTCTAAATATTTAATATATATCTTCTATATACATATATATATATACACAGTTTTACGTTCGTACACATTGCACAAGTTATATGCATGAGCGCAAAGTGGAAACCTACTGATAATAGGTTCATCTCTAGATTTCACTAGCATGTTCATATTGCAAGGGACAAAATTTAACTACAGAAATGTCCTTTTTCTGATGTTCCTATTTTCCAATAACAATAAAGGCTAGTTTTGTTGTCAACAGTAAAGATGGGTTCGAAAATCTGGTCTAAAAAGGGTTCATATTTATGAATGAAATAGTTATGAAGGTTTGAGGAAGTCTTTAATAATTAATGGGAAAAATAATGTAACGTTAAGGTCATGTATGTATATGTGTGCCTAATTAGGACTTAAATGTTAAGGAGGCCACATGGGCACCGCCTCACTACTTCTCTTTGTCGATCTCAACTAAATTTTGACTTGTTACTTCTTTTTCATTTCAATTTTCAAACGATTTGATGAATGAAAGCCAAAACAATTTATGTTTCTTGACCACGCAGTTCATTACTCTCTTCATACAAAATTTATTGTCGAAAGATTTTGCATACACCAGTGTGATGAAAAATGGTTGAGCCAGCAGTTTAATGTGTAAGATTTATGAGCTTTTATATCTTTTGACTTGTTTTGGATAAGCGAGTTTCACTTTTATTTGATGACTAATACTGATTAATTTGTTATGTACGTGTTTAGTTTATGCGTATTCGCCAGAATATTATAAATCATTCTCGAGTAAATGATTAATTATAAAATTACTTTTGCTTAAGAATGTTTAAGGTAACATGATAGTTGAAATAAAGATTATCAAATCAAATTATCATTTAACTTCCAAAATGTTGGAATTACAACTGAACCTTTTCATTTAATTATTATTAGTTGAAAAACAAAAAAAAACTCCAAAATGTCGTGGAAACAAACTTACTATATATGTAGTACATATCTAAATTTTAGGTAATAAATTTCATTGACACTTCATCTCCTTGTTAGTTAGGTGAAACTCGAAATGGAAGAAGAGAAGAAGGTACGAAAGTGGGAGTCTGGGAGATCCATTGTATCTTTTCTATATCATATATTTGTTCCTTCTGTCTATGGTCCTCCTAGTCATATACAATTTTTAAATATTAAAGTCATAAATACTTTTAACACAAATTAACATGATTGATTTATTATTAATGCATATTTTATATTGTTCTTATCCTAACCTTCACAAATGATGGAAAACAATTATACGTCTTTCGACATTATGATCAGTTTGGTGTATGAATGTTTATTTGTTATACAACCATTATAACATGTGACTTGTGAGTTGTGAGACGTACGTTTACGAACCACATGTTTATATTTAATATGATTTATTTAACCTATCATGCAACGTATTGGCTAAATTTTTTATATTGAGTATTTATAAAGTTAAATATGTATAAAGGCATGGCATGGGTTCATGAGGTTGGAGAGTTCTGACTACTGTTTTATTAAGGATCGATCGATACTCCATTATTTTTCTATTTTCTAAGTCAGATTTGCATATCTTGAACAAACTATAGTTTATTAAACAAACTACATAGATGGAAATTATAAGCGTATTAAACACACATGAGTTTCATTTAGTTTAATAAACTATTTGTAAACAAACTGTCAAAACATGTGTTATTTTGGTGGAAGATAATGTAGTTTGTTCTATTAGGTGTTTACACTCAGTGAGATATGCAGTTTTGTTTGAATAACTATAAATCAAATTTAAAAATCTTATATATATATATATATATATATAAGAACTATAAATTAAATTTTCCTGACGTATATATTATTATATATGAAGTTAAAGGTACATTTTCAGTTAGTATTTGGGTGTATGCACATGATCGATATCTCAGATCAGATTGGCTTTATTTACTGACAAAAATAACCTTTTTTGAAAATACACCAGTCCAGTCCACTAGTTAATCTAAAATTTAAAAATCAGAGAACACTAGCCCATAGTTTAAAGTTAGAGGTTTAAAAGTTAATCTAAAGTTTAATTTTTGGAAGTAGACAAGTCCACAGTTTTCTATCAGATATGTTAAAGATTAGGAGAGTCTACTAATCAACAAAACAAAACCACATTGTATAGTTTCATCAAAATTTATTCTCAAATGACTAATAATAAATTCGCTTGCGTCAATCCTGAATTTAATTACAGACTAGATTTATACCCGCGGTATACCGCGGGTCAATTGTTTTAATAAAAAAATTTAATTGTTTTTGTTTATTTATTATTTGTAAACGGAAAAATTTCATTAAAATCCTCTAAAGTAGTACATATCGTGGGTCAATTGTTTTAATAAAAAAAGTTTGTAGTTTTTTTTGCTTATTTGTTATTTATAAAAGAAAAAACCCATAAAAAAATTTCTAAAGTAGACATTTCTACATCAAACCTTCAAGTTATTACATTTTCACTTTAAACCGTCAAAGTAAAAGTTTTTCCAGTTAAAATCTTCAAATTAAAGTGGTATTTTGTTTCACACCGATATTTCCGATCTCGGAAAAGTTAACTCTGTTAACGGAAAAATTAACTCTATTAACAAAAAAAGTTATCCCCAATAATTTTTTTAATGAAAAACGAAACAAAACACTATTTTGAAAGTTTAAACTGGAAAAATTTTCACTTTGGAGGTTTAATGTAGAAGTATGTGCCACTTTTGAAGTTTTTTTATAGAATTTTCCCGTTTATAAAATATAAAAATTGACCCGCATATACGGATATTAACTTACTATTTTTTATAAACAATAAACAAAAAATAAAAATATTTATAAACAGTAAAAAAAACAAAAAAAATTGTAAGCTAAAATTAAATGGAAAAAAATACAAAATTTTTAAACCATTATACACATGAGGTTCACTCTTCCAACCTATGTAATAGTTGAATATAAAATTTAGATTAGGCACACATTAAATAAACCGAATATATATTTTTTAAGTTTAGACGCCTGATAAATCAAGTTTTTTGCTCATTCGTATTTGAAATCATTTTGGTCATTTTTATAATACGATCCTGAAATATTACCCAAATTTTTTAGCTTATGCGGGACATTGAACAAACATCATTTTTTCTTCATCGATTGAGTAATAAATGTCCATTTTTTAAATTCCAATCACAACATATGTAGAAAAAGTTAAATTTTTATTAGTTATATGCATTATTACTTGAATAGTATTTGGAAACACCCTCTAAGATTGAGTCTTTTTTAATAGTTTAGTAGATAGATAATTATTTTCAATTATTTCAACTAAAGAATCAGATTAAACCGAATAATTTTTTGAAATTTGGACGTCTCATAAGTCAAGGTTCCTTTTCATGCGTATTTAAAATCATTTTGATTTTTTTTTATATAAAATGGACTGAACTATTGCCCACAAATTTTAGTCAATCTCAGATGTTTAAATTATTTCAAGTAAAAACCGGATAAAACCGAATACATTTTTTAAAATGTTGACACTTGATAAGTCAAGTTTCCTGCCCATTCGTATTTGAAATCATTTTGGTCTTTTTACGCTGAACCATTACCACAAAAATTTAGTCAATGTGGGATGTTGCACACACTTTTTTCTTCTTTAATTGAGTAATATATGTCTGTTTAAAAAAATTTAATCACAATATATGCAGAAAAAAATATTAAATTTTAATAATTATATATGTTATATAATAATTTGAAATAATTTGAAAATAAGATCTAACAAAGGTGATAGGAGAATTATAATTCATACTATTAATATTGCAATATTAAATAAGGAAATAAATGATGAAAAAAAAAAAAGATGGAAAGTTGTGTTTGGATACAATGATACTATTATTTCTTTTTTAATTTAACTTCTATAGTGTTTGGAAACACCCTCTAAGATGAGGTCTTTTTTAATAGTTTAGTAGATTTGATTTTTTTTTATATAAAATGGACTGAACTATTGCCCAGAAATTTTAGTCAATCTCAGATGTTTAAATTATTTCAAGTAAAAATCGGATAAAACCAAATACATTTTTTAAAATGTTGACACTTGATAAGTCAAGTTTCGTGTCCATTCGTATTTGAAATCATTTTGGTCTTTTTATAATATGATGCTGAACCATTGCCACAAAAATTTAGTCAATGTGGGATGTTGCACACACTTTTTTCTTCTTTAATTGAGTAATATATGTCTGTTTTAAAAAAAATTAATCACAATATATGCAGAAAAAATATTAAATTTTAATAATTATATATGTTATATAATAATTTGAAATAATTTGAAAATAAGATCTAACAAAGGTGATAGGAGAATTATAATTCATACTATTAATATTGCAATATTAAATAAGGAAATAAATGATGAAGAAGAAAAAGAAAAAGATGGAAAGTTGTGTTTGGATACAATGATACTATTATTTCTTTTTTAATTTAACTTCTATAGTGTTTGGAAATACCCTCGTCTTTTTTAATAGTTTAGTAGAAGATAGTAGATGTATTTTTATTCGTTTCACTTTCATAACTTACGAAGAAAATCGTCCTTTCAATAAGACTTATTTTGCACAATCAAAAACAACAAAATATACCAAAATGCTGATATGGCTCTATACTAAAGTTGTGGTTACAAGACCAGTTTTTTTTTTACTTGTAAGATAAGAAACCAGAAATTGAGTTAAAATCATCATCATCCTCACCATCTTCAACATCAGCATCATCATCAGAATCCAAATCAGAAACTTGATCCAAGCTATGGTGATGATGATGGGAGCTCCAATCAGGTGGAAACGTCTTCTGCAATGTCTCAGTGAGCTCACCACCAGAACCTTCGATTTTACACAGACATTTAGACCAGAGAACTGCAGTTCCCATGTCCACGATCAAGCCTGCCTCCACCATTTCCTTGCAGATAGTCATAACTCCTGAGTAAATGTAAGCTTCTGCTATTGAAGCACGCGACAGAAGCGAAGTCAGAAGGCAATGATACACAGCTTTGTCGGGTTTTAGCCCCACTGCCTTCATTTCCTCATAGCAATTTAAGGCTTTCTCTGGAAGAGAAGCTCTTGCCCATCCTTTTATTAAGGTCGTGTACGTCTTGATGTTTGGCCTCACCCCTAATGCTTCCATTTCTTCGATTGTTTTTGTAGCTCTCTGCCAAACATTTTCAACAGTTTTACTTCATAATTACAGAGATAAAACATAGACAAGAATCTGTTTCTTGAATGGAAACTTACATTCATGTCGCCAGCCTTAGAACAAGCGCTAATGAAGGATGTGTAAGTATGAATGTCAGGTTTAACACCCTCTTTTTTCATCTGCTGCATCAAATCTGCGGCTTCCCAAACATCACCTCTTCGTGCCCATCTAAAGTAAACCAGAGGAAAAAGAATGAGAATTCCAAAAGAAGACCAAAAAGTGGTTACTAAAACCTGATACTTTACCCGTCAATTAATATGTTATAGACGAAGGAATTGCGAGGAATGTTCCGAGAGCTCATTTCTTTCGTGACAGCTAATGCGCTCTGCATCCGTCCTGACTTGCAGCAAGCTTTAAGTAATGCCTCGTAAGTGAAAATATCAACCTCCAAACCTTCGTTTTGAAGTCTCGTAAAATACTCGAAGGCTTTTCCGGTATCACCGACTGATGCATAGCCTTGCATGATTTTTGTGTAAGTGTGTTCGTTAGCACTAACACCCGCCAATGTCATCTCATCTAATATCTCAACAGCCTTATCCATCTACAAAAACAATTTAACAAGAGACTAATTCAATAAGATGATTTCTATAGGAGACGTCAAGACAGAGATTCTTGAAACATACCTGACGTTTCTCAACTAAACCATTAATCAAAGCATTGAAAGTGTGAACGGTAGGAACACACCCGCATCGTCTCATCATATCGAAAACTTCTAGGGATCTCCTCATGTCCCCAGATTTCGCAAATCCATTTATGATAGGCATAAACGTTCGTGTGGTTGGTCTATGCCTCAGCTTTTGCATTTCCTTAACAGTCTGGATCGCTCGATCCATGTTACCCATTCCGCAGAATGCTGCAATGATGTTGTTATATAGTATAACATCCGGTTTCATGCCTTCATTTACCATATCTTCAAATACAGCAAACGCATTGGCCCAATCTTTCAGTTTTACAAATCCATTGATCATCATCGAATAGGTCTTTAAGTTATGCTTAATGCCATCTTCCTTCATCACTCTGCTAGCTTCCAAAGCTTTTGAAATCTTTCCAACCTAAAAAAGGAAGCAAGCATCAAGACCAAGAAGATCATCCAAATAATATTCATACATATTTTCTCTTTATACACACACACGCCATTGTTCTCCTTACCTTAGTATAAAGATTAATGAGGCATCCATAAGTGACAACTGTTGGAGTAAATCCACATTCCTGTACCAAAACAAATAAAACATCTCCACTTGCTAAGATTCTAAAGTGGAAGTAAGAAGGAACCCAAATCTAAAGCAAATTGTTACCTTAAGTCTTTTGAAAACAATTAAGCCTTTCTTCTCATCGGCGACCATTGTATAGCCATCCATCATGGTGTGGTAGATAGCAATAGGAGCGTCAATACCTTCTTCTTCCATCTCCCTCACCAATGCCTCTGCCCGCTCCATATTGCACGTCTGACTGATAAAATGTTCAGAACAGATCTTTCTGATTAAAGACCGAAACCAACAAATCGCAGTAATAGAGTCAGAAATGGTATCAATGATTACCAGTGTGCATATATGATTTTTCCATATATACTGGCATTAAGGGTCTTGTGTATCCGTTTGGCCTCATCAAACCAGTGATCTGCAGCTCTTCCAAAGACAACAAAGTATCAGATCGGATTAGCATATACAAAAAGCATTTGAATGATTAAACAACGACTACCGATGCAGGCAGACACAATTTATTACTTACTCGGCATTTCCCGCTTTAGAGAATCCTCCAACGATTACACTATAAGTCACCAAACTCATCTCAATTCCTTCTTCCTTCATTTTACGAACACAAGACAATGCTTCGTCCATGTCTCTACCAACTGCATAAGCGTGAATAAGGCTGCATGAAACAAATCCTCTTTTAACCTTTTAGTAACTCCAAACTAATTAACATCCATAGCAACAAAGATACCAATCTTTTAACTTTGAAAATGAAAAAAAAGAGAACGAGCCAATTCACTATAAAACTTGATTCAAGCAAATATTTATCCAAGACTAAACATTATCTACACAAAGGAGATACCTTGTGTATATGCGTGATGTTGGTGTGATACCCCTCGCGCGCATCCTCTCAAAAGTCTCACGAGCACGATGCATGTCCCCTCTTCTTCCATAGAACTTCACCATCAAACCAAACTCTGTCCTAGACGGCTGATTATAAGACATTGAATCAGTGAGACTTTTTTACCTTCTACCATAAATCAAAATGTAGTCAAAGTAATCCGAAAAAAGAAGAAGATCACACATCCATCAATTGACATCTATCTATGTTCATTCCAATAACAAATGAAACAAAACCAAGTGAGAAGTTGAAAACAGAGCAAAAACTGATGAGTGATGACAAACCTTGTTGATCTTCTCGAAAGCAGAAATAACAGCTTGCCAGTTATCTCCATTGGTATCTAGAATCCTCTGAAGTGTCTTTCGAGAACCTTGTCTCTCTTGATGCCACGTTGACTTATTCGACATCTTAACGTCTTCTTCTCCATCTTGTTGTACCCATCTCACTCTCTGCTCAGCCTTCGTTTTCAGCCTCTTTCCGTCGTCTAGCTTCACCGTCAATATCCTGCCGTGAAACTCAATGCCGTCGAACTCTACAGCTTTCATTGCAGATTTCTCCGTCGCGTAAATGATGAAACCAAATCCCGCGTTTTTCTCGACCTCGTGATGCCCTTTGATCAGAATCACATTCTCGATCGGCCCGAACTGTCGGAAAAACTCTTCAAACTCTGGTTTCTTTATCCATGTCGGTAAATTACCGACGAATATCTTCCCTTCTTGTCGGAATTCCGGTTGCGGCTTCCTTGTTTCTTCTTCTTCTTGAGGCTTCGTGTCATGCCGTAAGTCATCTCGGAATTGAGTTTCCTCCACAGGAGGCGGAGGTGGAGGAGGAGGAGGAGATAGCTTACTGGATAAACGTAGTTTAGATGCGAGAGAAGAGCCAAAGGAAGAAACTTTACTCGAAACCTCTGATTGAACAAGAGGAGACACAGAAGAGCGATTCGTCTTCAAACCCTTAAGTGGATTCTTAAGAGGGGTTTTAGGAGAAGGGGAAGGAGATGAAGAAGAAGAAGACGAAGAACCAAGAGATTTCTCCGGACGGCGGAGGTCAGGAGGATTCTCAGGAGGTTCGGGTGGAGGTTGCAGCGGTGGTTTGAGGGAGAAAGAAATGGAAGCCACCGGAGAGTGACGGCGGAGAATGGTGGCGGAGTAAGGGAAGTGTGGAGTAGAGAGGGACAACACGCTCCCTCCATTATCCATTCTCTCTATCCCCCTTTTTCTCGTCTCTCTTCTCACCGGTTATAAGTTATAACCAAACATAATCCTTCTATATGTTAATTACAAATTTGTCCTTTTCAAAGTTGTACTTTAGTGGTCTCGAGACTCTTTAACCAATTCATTTGAGAAAATTTTCAAGTGAACCAACTCAGATCGATTAGCAAAATGTTGTTACTATAAAGAAAGTGTGTTAAACTCCAATCTTGGTTCCCACATAACTCAAAAAATCATTAAAACGAAAGAGTCTCACTTTCAATTTCAGACATAAATATTTGAATTAAAAAGAAACAATAATCACTCCCAAAGAACCACAAAGTCTTGTTGTCCCTAACTGTAGAAAAGAGCCAATCTTTTTGTCTTGATTGACAGAGATAATAACAAGCTCCTCTCAGTACCTTCTGGGTGCCCTGCCAAAAGGAGGTGCCACAGATAGTGGTTCGACTTCAGAAAAGCCGGGCATGTCAGACATTCCAAGAGAAGCAAGCATCTCTAGAGTCTCTTTATCAACCTTGATCTCATCGGTCTTGATAGCAGACTCATCGGGAACAAAGTCCATGCGGCGTTCACGCTCTTCTTCTTGAAGCTTGAGCGAGATTCCACGGACTGGTCCCTTTTGGATACGTTTCATCAAGTGGGTGGAGAATCCAGCAATCTTGTTGCGGAGTCTCTTTGAAGGGATGATGGCCACTTCCTCAAGGATCTTCTTGTTGGTGTGGAAGTCAAGAGTCATGCGAGAGTAGTACTTCTCTATGACTTGACGAGAAGATTTCTTCACGGTCTTGGTTCGTACACGCCCCATCTTTCAGTTACCTGTGACTTACCTGCTAAGAGAAGAAGAACCAAAGATATTCATGTCTTTGAGAAAGAAAGAAAAAACAATAATAAAAGGGTTCAAAATTCATAATCCATGTTCTATTGTATCATGAAATTTCAACATTTAGGTATCAAGAACTGTATTGTCAATTTATGTCAGCAAAAACATGTAATATCAATGTCAGATAGAATCAAGACTAGAGAGATCCATATGAACAACCAAGAAACTACTCAGAATGGTTGATTTGCGTCTTAAGTTTCAAGACTCAGGTGTAACACTAAAGAACACAGGAAGCCAATGAAAATGGCAATGTCAAATGGGATATATCAAAAGATATACATCACTATATGAACACTGAACTTAAACGAGGTGTGATGTTATTATCAAATACTAAGCCATTATTAATACATCAACCAAAAAATATGAATAAGAAGATTAAGCAATATCAGCTACTTTTTCCAGGATCTTACTGAGATCAACGAATCTAGCAGAACCTAAGATTACCATTCTACAGGTTCATAGATTAAAAAAAAACCGCAACAAGAATTGCAAAACACATCAAAGCTAGCGCACAATCTTGAAAATTGCAATTTCTAGGTTAAACAGGACACGTACCTGTGACTGCGAGGAAGATGAAGCGGCGGCAAAACGAAGAAGCAAAGACAGAGGAGATGAAATGTCTTTCTACATAAATAAAGGTTCTCGTTAGGGTTTAATTTTATTTCAGCTTATGGGCCCTAACATCCGGCCCATACTTAATTTAGGCCTATCTCCAATTCAATAACGCTTAGCTGAGCCAGGCATTGGTAAGGGTACAACTTGTAAGGGTGTTCTTAGTGTGAAAAAATTAATAAAATAATGTAAGAGGTTTAGTTTAGAACCAATGTTAA
Organism: Barbarea vulgaris; assembly: GCA_963667165.1. Lineage (NCBI taxonomy): Eukaryota > Viridiplantae > Streptophyta > Magnoliopsida > Brassicales > Brassicaceae > Barbarea > Barbarea vulgaris. The sequence goes on from OY763891.1 coordinate 26,250,929, forward strand.
ATGAGTTGATTATTGGTAGAATCTGTTTCTAAGTAATATTTTAATAATTTAATGATATAAAACATATAATATTTTTAAAAACTTAAAAAATAACTTTTAAATTGAAAACATGAAAAATTTATACTAAAATTGATTTGAAATTAAAATGAAACACAAAATACAATTCCAAATTATTAGGAAAAAAAAAAACATTAACAAAATTCGGACCCAATCCCGTGCTGCCACGTGGCAACAACACTGGGCTTAAAACTGTTCTGCCGAGAGAACTCTTCGCAGCCCTGTTGTTCACACCTTTTATTAATTTAAAATGCCTTAGAACACAGGTCATGTTATACCGATAATCATGCTCTAATAAGCCCTGAGGCCTGAGCTTTCGGACCGATTGACGTAAATTATATTTTAAAATACTTTATTTTGTCACCAAAATTCCCCACAAGTACAATGACCATTACTGAAATGGTGAAACCTATTAACATCTCTAACAATGATAAACCTTCGTGTAGCCATTGATGCAGCCTTCATGAACTCATGGCAATCCACACATATCCTCAGGTTCTTCATGATCCTTACAGTAGAACCCTCTGCCAAACGCATTAAACCAAAAACCAAAGCCAGCTTCTCACTGTGCTGCATCAAAAGCTCCTCTTTCTTCCCTATTTCCACATTGTGTAGCTCGTGTTCTACGCTTGGTTTATATCCAAAGCTCCTCAATTTGATTACCAGATTGTCTAGCAACGAACAGATCTCACGGATTCTCGGATGACTGCTCTCTCCAACACTGAAAATGTGGACCTTGTCCTTAATCTCAATCCAACTTTTTCCTCTCACTTTCTTCACTTCGCTGTCCCTGAGAAGCTTCCTTGATTTGGAGATTTCCTCCCATTGTTTGTTAGCAGCGTATATATTGGATAATAGGACGTGATTACCGGCATTTTCTGGTTCTAATTCGAATAGTTTCTTGGCTGCAACCTCCGCCAGCTCGAGATTTTTGTAGACTCGACAAGATGCCAGAAGAGAGCCCCAAATGGAAGCAGTAGGATCGAAAGGAATAGACTTTATCAACTCATACGCTTCAGACAATAGCCCAGCGCGACCAAGAATATCAACCATACAAGAGTAATGAACCACATTTGGTGATAGACCATACTTGGTTCTCATGAGTTTGAAAAATCTCCTTCCTTCCTCGACCAAACCTGTGTGTCCACAAACCGATAACAAGGAACTGAACGTGACCTCATTTGGGTGCATTCCATCTTGCTGCATCTTCTCAAACAAGATCATCACTTCCTTAGGACGAGCATGCTTTGCAAACCCCGAGATGATTGTGTTCCAAAGTTCAATATTCTTCTCTTGCACTTCCGAGAAGATAATATAAGACTCTCTCAAACTTCCACATTTAGCATACATATCGACTGCAGAGGATGCCACAAAGACATTAGAACCAAACCCGAACTTACGTATAACAGCATGCATCTGTTTCCCTTCTATTAAAGCTGCCAGATTTGAGCAAGCGCAAATTACTGAAGATAATGTAAACTGATTCTGCTCTAGACTCATTCTCTGAGCTCGACGGTAAAGAAAGAGAGCCTCTTCATACTTCTTGTTCTGAACATAGCCTGCCACCATAGAACTCCATGTAACTGAACTCTTGTCCTGCATAGACTCGAAAACCTGCACTGCGTCCTCGACCATCCTGCATTTTGCGTAAAGAACAAGCAAAGCAGTACCAACGTACAAATTCATGTCAAGGCACGTCTTCACTGACAAACAATGCAACTTTTTGCATTCCAAGGCATCGCAATTTGCCCCACAAGCAGCAAGAACACTCGAGATCGTGAATTCGCTAAACCTAAACCCTTCGTTTCGCATCTCCAAGAAATTATCCAATGCCTCTGACTCCATTCGGTTCCGAGTATACAAACCAATCATGGTGTTCCAAGAAACCAAGCTTCTCTCAAGCATTCCATCAAACACCTGGCGAGCAAGTTCCACAAAACCACACTTGGAATAACAATTGATAAGAACATTCGACAGAGTAACATCTCCCAGCAACTCAAGACGGATAATTTTCCCGTGGCAAGCTTTTGCTTCCATAACATCTCCGTTTCTAGCACAAAGCCGCAAGATTTCGATAAAGTCCGAAGCTTGAACAACGCTACGATTGGAAAACTCATCGTTAGGTGAAAAAACCTCCTGCTCATAACTGGCGTATACGGAGATGTTTCGGGAGAGAGAACTCGTATGGCTTCTCCTGCATCGGCTCAAGAAGGTGACGACGGGGAACGCACCTATGTTCTTCCTTGTCAGCGAAAGAGACAACATACTTTATTTGGGCCTAAAGTGTACAAACACATTTAACTATTGAATGGGCCTTTTTCTCAACTCTGAGTGTGCAATAATTTTATTTATCATATAAGCCTTTGATTAATTCGAAAATTAAAATTTTCGTTGTAAACAATAAAATAAGAAAAATTAACTTGAAATTCTCAAGGATGGATTGTTGGGTGATCATAGATCATAGCCAAAAGGCCCAAAACGTAGAATTTTTCAAGTCATAAATGTGAACTCAGTAAATCGTGTCTTTTTTTTTGTTTCCTTTTGGTTTATTTGATTCTAGCTATCTCTGTTCTCGCAAGTGTAAAATCATATACATACTTTGTTTATGGTGTTCAAATACTGCAATAACAAAACAATAATAAACCACTTTACAAAAATTTCGGCTACCTTGGTCGAACTATATTTTTTCAGGGAAAAAAATAAAATCAATTGGCTGTAGTTTTTTGTATTGTTTTACAATAACACGTAATAACATGGGCTACCAGACGTTTTAAAAAAAAAAACATGGCCTACCAGTTAAAGTAATAAGAGTAAAAAAAAAAAACAGTGAGTGTTATCTAACACATTTTTTATTGAACTCTAATATATGTGGTATCTAATACAATTGGTGAAATAAAACAGTTATCAAATTTGTCAAACTTGTCGACAAGATTTTCACATCATGGAATGGAATGTTTAACTTTAGTTTACTTTTTGGGATAATAAAAATGTGGAAGGTATTGCAACTTGCCAAAAACTTCGCTGTTTGATGAGAATCTAATTTATAAGTCTTATCCTCTTCTTATCTTTCCTCTTATGGTTTTTTTGGAGAGCACTATTTTATGTAGATGTGAATTAGCTATATATAAATATCGTATTTGGCAAAGCGAATGTCAAACTCAAATCTCATGAGAAGTCATCAGAATAATCCGTGTTCAAATTGTCAACCAAAAAGTGAAATAGTTAGATTAGACCTATCTAGCTATGAATTAATGGACTCACTATCTTCTGCACAACTTGCATTAGACATTTAGACTGTGCCTTGAATGGTTTAAAAGAGGTTGACATTTTTGTGGTCCCATGCTCTTTATAATTATGTAATCGGGATTAGGCAATAGATTTTTTTCATCTACTCTCTAGTGCATTTTAGCTAACCTCAACAATTATACCACTGTTATTCTAAATTCAGCTATTTTGTCTTTATTATATCTAAAATAAAATCTAGCATTAAGGTTTGTAATTAAGGATAAAGGAAAATTCAGAAGAGGACACTCACACTTAGATTTTAACCCTTTTTGCTTAGGGAAATCATTGCATTAGTAAAGTGGTGTTTCTAGAAAGACATCAAATCTTTGTATTGCCAATAGAATCACATCTTCTTATTGACAGAATATTTTCTAAACAATAATCCAAATAAAGTTAATCAACCAAAAAAAAAAACTATAATCCAAATAAATAATAAAATATCTGAAAAACAGTTTCCAACAATGTGACGATCTTGAAAAAAATGGGCTATCCTTGTTTTGGACCCTATCTTTGGGAATATAGCCACCAAAAAGTGAAAGAGAATATAAAGCAAGTGTCGTCTCCCCACTTAAACATATATATTTCAGATTCGAGATTATATCTCATCCACTTCAATATATATAAACGTAATTATTTAAACCAAATAGCTCACATAATTATTGGGAGTGTTCACTAAAAGAATACTTGGACTGGTTATACGAACTGAGGTCACATATTCGATCCTAGCTTACACAATATTCCTCTTTAATAAAAGGTTATAAACTGAAAAGAGAAATTAAAGTAAAAACTGAAAACAATGAAAACATCTCTAATAAACGGAAACTTTTAGAGCCTAGACTTGGAATAAACAGTTTTTTTTATTCCAGATATATTGTAGCGACTGAATGGTAGGAATATTTCAAAATATAATTAATACGTCGATACACAATATTTAAGATCCTAACATGAAATTATGTTCTTAAAATGAATCAAAATATGTACATATATTATATTCCAAAATATGTGTCTATATTCAAGAACGTTACTGGTCAAATGATATGACTGAGAATAAAATAGCACATAAAAAAAAAGAGTTGAGTTTCAGAAGATGTATATGATTTTTAACTTATTTGACATATGATCAATTAGCGATCACTATAACCTCATAATTTCATAGAGATAAGAGAAAAACATGATAAAATTCGTATATTAACTATCAATATTGAGATGTAGAAATACAAATGTAAAAAAAAAAAAAAAAGAATAATGTATATATCCTAAAGGAATTTGAAACAAGTGATTGTGAACAAAAAGCAGGTGATATTGTTGGATTTGAAGTTTCGGATAAAGTCACGTATATATATGTGTGTCCCGTGAGAAAGATGGGGGGACCCATGCTTTCAATTGTACGCCATCTCGTATTTATGAGAGACCTATGCCTATCTAACGTATACATTTATTAATGTATCAAATAACTCTTTCATACGAGATCTTTTTTTTGAAAGAAAATAAGAATAAAAAATTAAATTCATACGAGATCTTGCCATATACGACTAACATATATCAGTTTTTATATGTCACCATCATAACTTATTTTACATTTTGTTACAAATAAAAAGAAAGAAATTATTTTACATTTTACATTTTGTTACTCTTGTTGTAGTTGTGTTATCCATCTTGAAAAATATGTTATCAATTGCTCTGTTCTTCTTATAAATCTAACACACACTATCGGTTGTATTTTTTTTTTCAATCATTCCAATGCATGAGAGATTAAAGATAATTTGGATTGACAATAAACTCTAAAAATACGTTGTGAGCAATTTAAGTTTTTAAAATAAGAAACAAAAATACAATTTTGATCCCCAAAATATATTCACCAAAACAATAGAAACAGATGTAAATTTCTACCCAAATGAATCGTTCAATTGTATGAACTAAAAGAGATCAACTCAATATATTCGGTTTTAAGTCAAAATTAGATGTATGATATATATAAGGGGTTGAATGCAACAAAACCGAATCGGTTGGTTAGTTGTCTAAATACAGGAAATTGTTATGTATTTAATCACTTATTTAATGTCAATCAAGGCACTCAATGTCATGGACTAGAAGCAAGAGCTCATCTGTGGAATAATAATCTGACTACTTGGGGCCTTATAAATATATCATCAGTACTGGACAGCCACGATCGTACGCAAATAAAACAAGTGTCGAGATGGATGCTTTCTATCACGCTGTTAGATGCGGCCGTAACAAGGATTTCGTGGTAGATATGATAAAGTGCAACCCAGAGAGAGTTTCTATGGTCGAATCAGAATATTCTCAAGAGCAACCTTTTCTTACTTATTGACACACCACACATGAGTAGATCGTTTTATGGCCTTGGATGAAAAGAAAAACATTATGGTATCTTGGGTTTGTACTCCATTCACTAACTTGATCGGCTTTGTAGTTGGAGTAGTCCAAATTCTTTTCGTAAAATTATACTCCCTCCGTTTCAATATATAAGTCGTTTTAAAATTTTCTTTTGTTTCAAAATGGAAGACATTTTTAAATAAAAATAATAATAAATAATTTATTTATTTAAAATATTCAAAAGTAATTAAATGCTTTTTTCTCTCTTGTTGGTTTCGTAGATTTGTTATTGTTACGAGAGATAAAGTTAACAATTTGTTTTGGAAAAGCCATTTGTTTTCCTAGACTTTTCTCTTTCTTATTAATTAATATATTTTTTTAAAAAAATTAAGATATTCTCCTAGATCTTCTTAATATGTGTGCTAAGTCTAAAACTACTTATATATTGAAACGGAGGAAGTATATTTTAAGCTAATTTTTTCCTTTTGTAACATGGGAATTTTTTTTCCTTTTGTAACATTCTATCATTAAATATTAGTTGGCTCATTTATGTTTAACCCTAACTACTAAAAAAATATAAATACATTCCAAAATGCTATGCATTTTTTTATAAACAGAATACATTTTTTTTATTTTATGAAATTATTTTTCTAAATTGCTTTTAAAAAGTGTGTGTATATAAATAAACTAAAATATATATACCAAAAAGTGTTACATAACTGTAAAACATTGTTTTCTTAAAATACCCCTTCAAAATTAGGAATAGAGAAACCACAGAAGCTTTTTCCGAAAAGTCAAATTAATTATATTTCATAAATTATTTCAAAACCCCCCTCCTTTGAAAAAATAGAGAGTTTAGTTACATAATACTTAAAGAAAAAAGAAAAAAAAAAAACTAAATTAAATACTATTCAGACTTCAGTTAATTCTTTCATAAGGACTTGGCCATCTTCTACATGAAAAGACCCATTCGCTTCAGCATCAGTGCTCGCGTGAACACCATAAAACAAATACACGAGCACAATCAAAGCTGATAAGAACCCGAATCGGACAAAAGACGCTGCATCCATCGAACCGAGCAAGAACATATTCAAGAAAATCGAAACGCATGGGGTCCACGGCATGAACGGGACTCCCCATAGCTCTGGGTTCCTCGCCTGAGGGACGACGCGATGGAAGATCAGCACGATGGCTATATCCACCACTGCTGTGGCGCCGAGCATGAAAGCCTTTGGCCTTCCTTGTGGCGCAAGATTCCAGACGAGAGTGAAGAGAAGAGAGGTTATGGAGAATAGTGTGAGGAAGGAGAGTGTAGGCCATGGCTTGGTGGGTCCGACCGGGACGTAACGCCAAAAAATGAGGGCGTTTGCGACCATGTAGAAGACGAATAGTGATCCGATGGATACGAGGTTTAGGAGGACGTCTAGGCTGGTGAAAAGCGCTAAAGCCGCTGTGATAATTCCTGGTTAGGGATAAAACAATAAAAACATTAATAAGATTGATCATATTCTCTATGATTTATTCGACCCACGACGAAGTCCAACTTTAAAATAAAAATGAAGATGGTGATGGGAGGTTTTGTTCCTTTATTATGTCTTTTTTGTCAAAGTAGATATGGAAAATAAAAAGAAAGATAAGTTAATGCTATTGATGGATATAGCAAATGTGAGTTAGTGGGTGCTAAAATTAGTAAGGATAAGGTTGAACGATGGTGACCATTCATTGTGATCATCCATTTTGTGACATAGAAGTAATATTTATAAATGAATGAAAAAAACCAATGCTTGTTACAACTAAAGAGTATGCATATAAATTTCACATCCCTGCCTATAAATTTCGAATAATTCTTTAATGTGTTTTCAAAGAAGGTCATTATTCTAAATTATGGTGCCTAATTAAGTAGGCTAGGGTAGTCACTAACTTGCATAGCTCAACCAGATTCCCCGGAAATTACCCAAAAAGGCAAAAATTTCAGATGAGAAAATATCAGCCGATCGAGTAGGCCTAGTATTAGTATCTTCACAAAATTTCAAATAAACAGTGATTGATGATTAGTCGTCCAATGGATGAAACAACTTCTTCTAATTATCCCCAACTATCCTATCGATTTTTTTTTTTTTTTATAAATAAAAAAGTGGAATATGTATTTTTAACACTAAGGAGACACAAAAGAGACCAAAGAGACCCACCACCATATCCATCACAATCAAGACCGTTGAAAAGATTGAATCTTTGAACAAAAACACCAAACTATTTACAGAGCAAAAGAAACCAGTGGTGAACACGACATCTAGCAATCGGACTCAGATGCTGCTATCTATGTGACTGCCTTAAACTAATAACCCAAACACCATAAGATCACATAAAAACATTGTCCCTACATTGATATATACATTATACAACAACAACACATACACAAAGCCATTGTCACAATCATAATCGATAACGGAAGATTTTTAAAAAGGTCGAGTCCAAAAGATTTTGATTTAAAATATTTGTTTGAATAGGACACGTATAGATAACGCAATCACGTGGATCGTATGATCTTGAGAAAACGTTAAAAGTTCAAATCAGCAAAAAGATCATAGCAACAACTGAAACGGTTCTAATAGGGTCCCCTTTTAACCTAACTGCCTGCCTCTATCTCACACTTTATGGACCAATTTTTTTTTATTTTTTTAACTATATGATTTATATATCGAGGGTCGTCTTGACAGTAATAAATAATCAAATGTTTTTTTTTTTATTATTATTATATGAATGAGACAAAAAAACGTACCAAGAACAATGGAGGCGTTGACTGGCGTAGATGTTTTTGGATGAATCTTAGCGAACCAAGCAGGGACCACTCTGGACCGTCCGATGACGCACATGTACCGAGACTGACCTAACATAGCCACCAGAAGTGATGTTAATATCCCAAAGCTCGCTCCTATCCCCACCACTTTCGTCACCCATTCCAAGCCGTTGGATCCTCTGAACGCCGCGGAAAACGGCGCCTCCACATCTATCTGCGTTACCCATGACCCGCCGTTTTTGAGTTTCAGAGTCGGACTACGACCCGTCTTTTTCAGACGGAGGTTAACAATAAATATTAATTAATTAATTAATTTACGGACCAGATCGTATGGGAGGAGCATTGACATTGACACGGCCATGAGACAATAGAGGACGGTGACGATGACCACGGAGCCGGTGACACCGATGGGAATGTCTTTCACTGGGTCCTTTACTTCTTCCGCCATGGTTGAAACGGCGTCGTATCCTATGTAGCTCATGTAAACCGTAGAGGCTCCAAGGAAAACTCCCGACGCGCCGAACGGAAAAAACCCTGACGGAAGCTCTGGATTCGCCGGTGAGGATAGATTCTTTGAATCTCCCTTTAAGAACCCCATCACGATCACGAAGGATATGAAAGCGATGTGAAAGGCAGTCATTATCATGTTCACCTTCGAGCTCTCCCTTGTACTGCAGCAGATGATGACAGTGATTGCGATGATGACGATAGAGGCGGCGGGATCGATCTCGTTGAAGCCTTCCGGGAGACCGGCGACGGGGATTCGCCATTTGGAAGTTGAGATCCCGAAAGCGGTTCCTAAATAAGCGGTGAAGCTCCTCGAAATGCCGGCGTTTGACATTACGTAGTCCGCTATAAGATTAGCTCCGGTAAGAAATGCAGGAAATTCACCTGAACGGAAAATGTAACAGAATCAGTTACGAGTACGAATATTTTAAAAATATTTTGAAATTTAGATCGTTACAGATCGGAGGAGTTGTTGATTTGGCGGGAGACTAACCAAATGTAATACGGATGTAGCTAAAGGCGCCGCCGGCGACGGGGAGATGAACGGCGAATTCAGTATAACAGAAAGCGGAAAGGAGAGCGCAGAGACCGGCGATGGCGTAAGATACGACGATTGAAGGACCGGCGTTGAGGTGACTGGCACGGCCGGTTGTGACAAAGACACCGGCACCGACCATTCCACCGATTCCGAGTCCAATGAGATCGTACCACCGGAGAGTACGGCGCATCTGCTCGCCGGAGACGGCACGGACACGGCTCATCTCCTCGGAAGACGTGGAGACAGAAATAGCGCGGCGGGATAAGCGGGAAGGCGTCGCGGAAAGAGAGTTAAAGTAAACACGGAGACTGGAGAAAGAAGAGTGACCACCATTGTTGCTGCTTTCCACATCCATTTTTCACCGGCCAGATTCGGGTCAGGTCAGGTCAGGTCGGTATGTGGAGGGCTGGGAATTTTTGTGAATTTGACAAGAGATGGTTTTATAACAGAGATTAGGAAAACTGAAACAGAGATAAAGATGATGGCTTTTTGCTGAAATTATGATTATACTTTGGGGGCATTTAATTGTGATTAAATGTTATTCAACTCATTAGTATTAAGTTTACTATATTTGATTCTTATATTCACAATAATCACAGAAGCATCAGCTAAAAAGCTACTAAATCCAAGATGCTATATCTCTTTGGTCCAATTACTTTTATTTTATATAATACTACTTATGCTAACGCTTTTATTGATTCATACATAAGTCATTAAGGTATTGACTAGTTTAGTAGTATATATGGTATCATTTCACATCTAGCTAAGCCTCTAAACCATTTTTGTTGACCCTATAACCACTAAGAATGGTATCGTAGTTAATGTCAATAAGTTGCGTGAGATACTAAAATTTATGTTATTAGAGACTGAAAATTTGTAATTTAACTCTTACCTAATTGATACGTTTTTACTTATTAAATCAGTTAATAACTTAACTAAATTCTATTCCGTGCATAATTTTTTTCTTTAATTACTACTCCAAAAATATTGTGACATTCTGGTATATGATGGTGCATGATGAGAGGCTTAAGAGAATTGATTTGGCTACCTATGTCACCAAAGTGCACTTATCTTTTCCGTCAACCATCCGGTCAGAACTCCACAGTTAAGCGTGCTTGGGCTGGAGTAGCACTAGAATGGGTGACCTACCGGGAAGTGATTGTCGGTACCGTGTGAGTGAGTCCAAAACACGGGGAAAGATCATGTGGTGATTTGTAGGGACTCTAAACAAGTCTTTAGAGCCTCTCGAGATAACAAACCGGCCGTCGGACGATGGTGGGGCTCACGGGCCTAGAGAGGGTGTGGGGCTCACGAACGGTGGCGGTCGGGGCATTATAAATATAAAATCGTCAATTGTTGGTATACATATATCTATATTCCTATTGTATAAAAATGTGAGTTAGTCCAACATTATAACTTTAGGTCACATAATCCAAATTTGTACATTGTGGGTACGTAATCGATATATAAAAAGTTTATCGTGATTTTATTTGTAATTTTCTTTTTAATTTAATACTCAAAATATGGTGACATTTTTATGTGTTTTTAATTAAACATCTACGAAAATAATATTAGCATATTTGAAAAATATATATTGTAATTAATTGTAATAGCGTGTTTGGTCCATAGATAGAATTTGATTGCCTATAGGGATCATAGAGTGAACTGTTAAAAATTTTTTATTATTAATGCGATTATTTTTCCAATAGCAATAATATATACTAGTATTTTTGAAATAATATTAGTAGGATTGCCACAAAACAAGTACGATCGGTTGTTTAAAACGTAACGACTCTGTTTCGAAAGCTCTTCCTTAGTTCCCGAGGTTATGAAACCGTCACGAACGTTAGAAAGGAAAAGAAAATAAGAAACGGCGTTAGCTTCCGTATATCGTAAGACACGCTAACAACGTTACCTTTAACGGCTATCTGGGTTTGAAGGTTTCACACGTGTGGCAATGAAGGCGACACGTGGTATGTTGTTTTGGTTTCAAGGGATAAGCACACGGGTTTATAGCGAAGCGTCACCCGAATTTGAGGGTATGTTTTTTTTTTAAGTTTTTTTTTTTTTTTGGTTGTTTTGGACAATATTTATTTTTAAAAATTCGCAACTTGGCATTAGTTTGGAAAATATTCTCATATAACTTATGTTTTTGCCTCTGCCTGCATCTAAACAACTTTAGATGGTGAATGTCATCTCTATTTTAATAGTTAAAGGCATTTATCTTAACAATAAACACAAATGTTAAACAATATTGGTTTTAAGAATATATATATATACGGTTTTAACCTTAGCCAACAGTAACAGCAAACCAACGTAACCTTAGCCAACAGTAACAGTAAACCAGCATGATAAAATAAAATGATATTTGAAGGAACTCAAGATTGACCAATGAAGTATAAAATGTTATTAGCTCCAAAGAACGAGCTCAAAATTTCCGACATCATACCTGTAATCCTTCAAAGCTTATAACTGAAACCAAGATTCCTAACACCAAACTAACTGAATGTATACACATTGCATCGATTTTTAAAATTTTTTGGAGGACACGCATTGCATTGAATTAACACTAGCTTATCCAAACAAATAAGTATGTAGTAAGAAATAATATGTACGAATATAATTCAACAGAACACTCTGAAGCCTCTCTTTGTTAAAAATAAAAAATAATAAGATGAGTGTCACCAACGTTGACACATTTTCCAATCAACCACACACACAAATACACGTATATATTAAATTTTGACAACAACAAAAAAAACTATATATTAGGACTTGTATGGTCACCAATCACGTCTCCCATATTTGTTTAAATAAAAGAGTAACGAGATAATAAGGAAATAAAAACAAAAGATAATGTGGACTGGTTTATACAGTGAGTGGGATGGTCAAATCTGATTCTAGATAAGATGCAAAACTCAGTTTGCTTCAATCCGACCACGTCTCACACATTCTGTACCAGACCTGCCCATCTTTGCTTAACCTATAAAATATATCGAATTAAAAATTTAATAAAATAAAATACTCTATTGTATATCATGTAAGCATAGAAAAGTTTAGGGGACTAGTACCAAAAAACAAAAAATAAAACTGTATAACATAGAGTCAATAACTCAACCGGTTGAACCTGCTGTGAGGTTTCGGAAGTGCCGTATTATGAACTTAGTTCGAGCATCAACTGTGGGTGAGGATATATCTATACTATTCTAATTTAACTTTTATGAGTTTCGGCCAAAATTTTCTTTAAAAAAGACTATACTCTTTTGCTGATTAATTAATTATGATAGGAGAGAGGCAAGTAGTTTAGTGGCTCTTGCTGTCTTACCCTTTCCACCATAGAATGAATGGCGTTAAAATGTCGGCAAAAAAGTTCTAATTATGAAGTCAGGGACTTACGAAATCTTAGTTTTTCAACGAGTAACAAGAAATTTTATAGAAAGATGATTGAGAGATAATGAGACAAAACAAAAAAAAAACAACTCGACTTATATTTATATATACGACTATAGAGTTGATAACTAGAACAGCTAAGTGAGACAAGTTATCTTTTAATCATATAGTATCAAATTGTTATTCCTCCATTTTATCATTAGACCCATCATGTAACGCATTCATTATTATTTATTTGATTCTCTCTCGTCAGTTTTGTGAGCCATTTTCTGTTGGATCAGCCCATGATATAATTATGCATAGTTTAGCTTAAAATATCATTTTAAAAGTCCATTTAAAGACTCTATCTAAAAAGCCCATTTATTTACATAATCTAAAACGCCCATTTACTAAATCTAAAACTTACCCAACCAATAGTTTTTTTTCTTCTTCCTTTTGTAAACTAGCCCACTAAAATAGTTACGTTCTTTTTGGGCATCAATACTATTTGTTTTTTTTTGGTTTTTCATCACAGAAGAATAGTCTTTTACAACTTTTCTTGTTTGGGTAAGTTATTATAGTTGACTTCTAAAACTTCTAAAACCAGTGTATCGCCTTCGTCTCTTATGATTTGGATATATGTATTATTCCTATTCATCACCCGATTTTAAAAAGAATACTTTTAGTCGCCCACACCACCTCATATTTTCAATACTCTATTTTATGTTTTTTCCATGGTTGCGAAGATAATATCAAAACTAAACATATGGTAACAGACAAAAAGCACAAAATAGCAAAGAGCGTAGTAGATTTTTCTCTGAAGGCCACGTGACGGCTAAATAAAAGGCCACGTCATGTAGATCCATCAGTCAGATGCCGAAAAGTATAATTCGGAAACAATTGGCAGAAGACACGTGGCTTAATACTGGTGAAGAGTCGGTCCACATACCTTTATCGAGTTCTTATAACGTATCCACTTTATTTGTGCACCCAATTAAATTAGTAAAAGTATGTTAACCATTTTAAAATACTTGGAAGAAACAAGTACAGTTAAAATACTAAAATATTAGTTGAAGTTCCTTTGTTTTCTTTTGTTTAATTAGTTGAAGTTCGTTGACAGAATAGTTAATAAATACAATGAAGATCTCCCGATTATATAAGACAAATTTTGAGTGTTATCTTTTTCTACAAAAGTATTTATATAACACTATTAGTATAACACGTTCGAAATAATATACTAAACTCATATTTTTCAGCGTTTGCGCTGACAAACGATCAACTGCTAAAACAATACTGTACTAATTTGTTTTTAAACACAATGCTTACACCATTCAAACCTTTGTAGTACAAAGTATCAATAATTACGGTTTTTATCTAATTAAAAAAACGTTGAACGGTAACCAGAGTCAAACTGTTTTAACTGAGACATTAAAACAACAGTTGCCTCAATCATTATAGTTGTGCGTTTTGGAACTTTTAACGGTGACTAGACTTAAATTTAAACAGTTGGAAACTGGGTTTTGACTACCATTAATGGCTCAACTGTCAAAAATTTGCGGTACATACTAAATAAAAACTGGTCAAATGTTGTGCCATCGTGAAATTTTAATTGTTTTTCATTACGAGAATTTTGTTTTTACCCAAAAATAAATGAAAAAAACAAGTTTTACATCGGTAAACAACAATTAAAGTGTGGATAAATTACTAGGGTCTAATTAGGATTAAAATTTAAAATTAAACCGAGGGAAAATCACAAAGTAACCCCAATTAAGAAAGTGAAGTGAAAGTAATTAAAAACAGAACAGGTGGACAAAAATAGTGACAGATATTATAACGAAGAGACGTAGTAGACAGTGGGATTGATGATTCTTTCTTTTTTTTTTTTTTTCCTCGCGAATGTGAACCTAAAAAAGAAGTCTTTCTAGATTGCTTTTCGTATTTTTAGGCGGTTGGTTTTTTTTTAATAGCTACGTGTTCCAATATTATTGGAAACTAAAGTGGCATTTGCTTATTAAAAAAAAAAAAAAAAACTGTAACAAACTGGAAGCAAAAATTCAGTAGTCAGGTCAGGTGTAACCCTAAAATTAAATAGTACTGCCTCTGTTTCAAAATATAAGTCGTTTTGGCTTCAAGCACGCATATTAAGAATTTACTTTTTCTTTTAAAAAATATTACTTAATATATAGAAAAAAACAATTCAACCAATTAAAAGAAAAACTGTAAATCATTATTGGTCACACAATATTCAATAAAGTAAAAAGCTACATAGAAATATGAGAAAGTCTTATATTTTGAAACGAAATAAAACTTCTAAAACGACTTACATTATGAAACGGAGAGAGTATAAGGGTAAATAAGAAAAAAAGAAATAGAGAATAGAGAGAGACTAAAAACAACATCCCAATTGCAGAGAAACCGTGTTGAAGTTGGTCTCTGAGCTGCTTCTTTTTATTTTAATCTATTTTAATTTCCAGCAAATTCTTCTCTTTATAAATCTTATTTTCCCTTTAAAAAAGCTTTCCCAACAAAAAAACCGTATAAATTTATCTGAGTCTTCAACAGTTTAATTCCAACACCCAACGATTTTCAGATTTTTTTGTTTTTGTTTTTGTTTTCACTTGAGTCGTTAGATCATCATCATCAACTACATCCTTTGGATATGGCGTCAAGTCAGTGGACGAGGTCGGAGGATAAGATGTTCGAGCAAGCTTTGGTTCTTTTCCCTGAAGGATCACCGAATCGGTGGGAGAGAATCGGCGATCAGCTTCATAAATCGGCTGGAGAAGTTAGGGAGCATTATGATGCTTTGGTTCACGACGTTTTCGAGATCGATTCTGGTCGAGTTGATGTCCCTGATTACATGGATGACTCGGCGGCGGCGGCTGCTGGTTGGGACTCGGTTGGTCAGATCTCGTTTGGGTCTAAACATGGTGAGGGCGAACGGAAAAGAGGAACTCCGTGGACAGAAAACGAACACAAGTATGTATCTTTCATTTTATCAAAATTTTCAATTTTCAAAATTAGGGTTTTGGTTGGATTTAGAATATATTAAAGCACGTTTATTTTGTTTGAATTTCTCTAAATTTAGGTGATTAATTTACATTTTAAAATATATTTATATGATGCAGATTGTTTCTGATTGGATTAAAGAGATATGGTAAGGGAGATTGGAGAAGCATATCGAGGAACGTGGTGGTGACGAGGACACCAACACAAGTTGCGAGTCACGCTCAGAAATATTTTCTGAGACAGAACTCGGTGAAGAAGGAGAGGAAAAGGTCGAGCATACACGACATAACTACGGTCGATACTAATTTAGCCATGCCTGGGTCCAACATGGACTGGACTGGTCAGCACGAGAGTCCTGTCCAGGCACAGCCTCAGCAACAGATTATGGCCGAGTTTGGTCAGCAATTGACCCCTGGTCATTTTGAGGATTTCGGTTTTCGGATGTGAAACAAGGATTATGAAAATGTAATGGCTTAGTTTAATAGGTCTTTTTTTGTTTTTGTTTTTTACTCATTTTATGTGAATAGGAAAGAAATAGGATTGGGGATATTCTCATACAGATATGATGGTGATGAAAAAGAATAAAATCAGTGTATAGGAAAGCTTTTTGTAAACACAAATGTATGTTGTTGGTACCATTTTGATATTTTGAATCAATGCATATGGATGGTGGTTTTCTCAATTGCTGCACTCATTATTTATTAAACAGTTTTGTCAAAACACTCGATTCTTACAACGCAAACATACGAACACGCATCAGAAGGTGTAAATCTCTTTAGTACATAGTCTTAAAACCATTATTTTGCACTATTGCTTGTCTTATAACCAGGTACTGTATACAGCGAGTGATGAGTTCAGGGCTTGCTTCCCTCGGGTTTCTGCACAAGAGAGTGAAAGCAAACAGTCAATCAATGAGTGCATTCATTTTTGTTTATTTAAATGTTCAGTTGTTTTTGAAAGTAAAGCCATATTCGGGGACTCGACATCGGATTCTTGACTACAAAACATTTCGTAAAACTGAACCACATGAATGAAAAAAGACGAGTGGGAGTTGATGGTGTGATGAATGTTTACCTTCTCTGGACTTCCTTTCTCATTTCCGGGCTTCTGTTGTTCGAGCTTCTTCTTCTTCTCCAGTCTCTCCCTCTCCATTTTCTTCAACAACAACAAAAAAAAAAGTTAGGATTCTTAATAAATAGCTTCACAAACTATAGACCACATGCCAGAATACATCCATTCATATGTTTTGACGAATTATGGCCTTATCCACCCAGCTATATATGCAAGTCATCAACTAAGAACTCACACCTCAAACGAAAAAAGGATCACAACAAGCTATAGAGATCGATCCCATAACAACAACACAGTTCTTATAACCTTTCTTCAACAACGATATATCGTAGACTCGAAAGCTGAATCACACAGACAACACTGATTCCCATTTTTCTCTCTGTAATCGCCTTGCAGAACTCATCCGCACACTAGTTGACTTTTTTGAGACGAAAACTGTACAAGTCAATCCAAGTCTACTGATAGCACCATCTCCTTAATGATATTGATTGATATATTGTGATCAGATTCCGTTTTACAGGCATGATCTCCCTTGAATCACAATTTCTCAGCGAGGAATTATCTCGATAGCCAAACATTGAATCAATAAGTAACAGTCTTATAGCTTCTATAGAGAAATCAAAGAGACAGAGAAGTCGAAGATGAAGAAGAACCTGGATGTATACGCTTTCTTTCGCGCGTTCCTCTTCGCTGAGCACACGACCTTTGTCGTCACTGAAGCACCGAATCACCGATCCTCGAGTCGATTCCACAAAACGCGATGCACCAATCTGACTCTCACCCAAGGACCGAGCCAATCCTAGCCTTGTGATCGCAGAACGAGCCGTTGCCATCTTGCTAAGTCAGTGAGATTTCTCGAAATCTAACTTTGGTAGAAAATGTCTTTTTTGGAGTCAACGAGATCTCGATCGTCGAGGCAGTTTTGTCGGTTCGGAGCAGCTCCAGGTTCAGTTCCGGGTCGGGCATAGATTATTGAAGAACCCGCGTAGAACTTTTAGCAAAAAAAGACTTATTATTTATTTATGGCCCAGTGGGCTACGGCCCGATAGAGTGAGAGCCTTATCAAGCCTTGTCTATGAGATTGTAATTTTTAAAAGAATTACCTTTTTCCTTTTTTTTTTTTGGGTCAACGAACAATGGTTTTCTATAGCAAATCTCAGGCCAATAATTGCTATTACAACAATTCTTTTACTTTTATAAAGTTTATTAGAGACAAATCAAAAATATCTAAAAAAATTCTGCAAACATAGTCCGATTGGCTTGAAGGAGAAAAGAATACAAAAGAGAAGATATTATGCTAATGGAAACGTAGAAGTTAGAAACGTAAGCAACCAAAATTTATGCGTCTAAATTCGTCTCACTCGCACATTATTGTGCAATTTGCAAGTAATCAATTGTAGAAAAGAATAATAAATGTAAGACCATTTAAGCCTAGTAGATGTACAGGTGGAGCATCTCGGTAGTGACGTCACACATCAGCAGATTCATCTTTTTGTTATCACAAAACGCCAACCCAGTTTTCTCGCTATTATAGATTTCTGTGTGTCTCTCTGACTTGGGAGGAGAAAGTGAGATTCAACTTCAATATGGCATTCTCGAATACTATCTTCTCCGTAACTCATCTTTCTTCTTCCTTTGCTACTCGTCCTTCTTCTGCGATCAGCAGGCAGTCTCGTTTTCCCGCTCAAATTTCTTCTCCAGATCTATCGCCTGCTTTGTTCGGTGATCGCCGGAAGTTCCATGAAGGTGTAATGTCTCTTTTGACGAAGAGGTTAGCTGCTGCGTATTTTGTACTCCTTTAGATCTTTCCGTTGTTTATCTTTGTTTGAATTGCTGGAGACTTATCGTCTTCTTGCTCGATTTTAGTAAACTTTTATGTTCAGCTCCTATTATGAGCTTGATTCGACTAAAATGTTTTCTCTGTATGTACTCGTAACGATTTGGCAAATGGATTAGTTCTTGATTTTCGTTAACACTCTTAAACTTGGAATTATGAACTAATTGAAAAGTCTTGTTGTCTTTTGTGAGTATGATTTATCTGAGATTGCTAATGTATTCTCTCTGGGCTTGTTTTGTTTTTGAGATGCAGTATAAGAAACCGAGTATATGCTTCCATTAACAGCATTGATGCCACTACTCCATCTTATCCGGTCAGTATTTATTTGTTTCATCGTCCCAATTAAACTATTGATGGTTCTTGGATCTATAGATTTGACTACCATGGGCTCACATATGTATACAACTCACGCAGAAGCTCAGCAAGTAAATGTAGAGTACTGATGTGTATAGTATTTTGATCTGTGATTTGATTTTCTTATGTTTTAATAGGGAAAAACGGTCTGCGTATGAGTTTTGTGTTCACGTGTGCTTTGAGATGACATTTGCTGGAAATTTGATCGCAGAAATCGGAAGACGATGACGATGTTGTTCCAATGCCAATGGTTATGATAGACCAGGATGCTGACCCTGAAGCTACCATTGTACAACTTAGTTTTGGAGATCGTCTTGGGGCCCTGATTGACACAGTGAGGGCTTCTATTTCTTTTCTTTTGGTTTTAGTTTCTTTCTTATTCATTTGACAAAAGCTTTTACCTATTCTTCATCTTCTAGAGCCAAATTGTAGGTGTCTTTTGATATCATGAAAAGTTGGAAACTTGCCTTGTTTTTGGGCTTATGAATCATTATTGTATTTGGCAGATGAGGGCGCTGAAAGATTTGGGATTGGATGTAATAAAAGGAACTGTCACAACTCAAGGATCCATTAAGCAGACCAAATTTTCTATAACCAAACTGTAAGAAAGGCCCTTCTTTCCCTGGTCTCTCTTTGCTTTAGATGTTTTCTATCACTTATTTACCAAGTTCAATAGGATGTGCAATTTTCTCAAGGTCCACCTTGTGTCAATTGTTATGGTCATCCCTTGGAAGTTTAGTCTCAAATTATGCTAGTATAGACCCTCCAGTTGTCATACGAAGTCCATGATTGACATTGGGCTACAAAATTTCCCTGAAAGATTGTTTCAAATATAGATAATTATTAGCTTTAGACAAGTGAATCTGATCAAATACTTACTGTTTAAAAAAATCTTGGTGTTTTGTGCAAGTATCAACTTCAGCTGTCAGTTGTCACAGTTCCTGAATTGATTTTTTTTTTTTTTTTTGGACACCAGAGACACTGGCCGGAAAGTGGAAGATCCTGACTTGTTGGAACAAATCCGATTAACAATCATCAACAATCTCTTGAAATACCATCCGGTCTGCTTCAGTTTTCTTTCTCGTTACCTTAATTTACATTCACATTCTAAGAGGTTTGCATGCAGCTTTTGGATATTTTTGAACATTGCCTTTTGTTTTACAGGAATGCAGTGAGCAACTTGCAATGGGTGAGACTTTTGGAATAAAGGCTCCAGAAAAGAAGGTAATGTTTAATGTTTAATCTGCCTGTTGGATGATGCTTCTGCGTCCTATGTTTTATACAAGCTCTTTTTTAAGGGCTAAACAGAAAATTGTGCAGTTGTTGTTAAAGATAAGCTTTACGGATGTGTTAATTCTGTATTGGATTTATGTGGTGACAGATTGATGTGGATATCGCGACTCACATACATGTGAAAGAAGACGGACCAAAGAGGAGGTATATATATTGAGTGGAATAATGAGCAGAGGGTCACATTAAAAAGTAGCCTAATGGATTAGTTTACATAACCCTCACCGGTTTCCTGTTTTTCCCTAGCTTGCTTTGGATAGAGACAGCGGACAGGCCAGGTCTTGTCGTAGAGATGATCAAAGTGATGGCAGATATCAACATAGACGTGGAATCTGCAGAGATAGACACAGAAGTACTTAAAACTCTTAAAGCCTACATATGTACATACAGTGTGATTCCATTTCTACGCCTTGTAATAATAACGTGTCCATTGTCTTGTTAACATTCTTAGGGGCTGGTTGCGAAAGACAAGTTTCATGTTAGCTACCAAGGGCAAGCACTGAACAGTTCGTTGTCACAGGTGAGTTTTTTATTTGTTTTGTTTCTGTTATTGTGTACTTTTAAATCTTAAAAATAGAAAGGTGAGAATCAACTTGTCTCGTGCAGGTTTTGGTGAACTGTCTGCGTTACTTCTTGAGAAGGCCTGAAACTGACATTGACAGCTACTAAACGAGCTTTTGTTTGCTCCAAACAAAAACTGCTCTTTTCTCCTTTATCTGTATCAAGTCTTGTATTTTGAATATGATGTGGAAAACTCGTAATACCATACTGAGTCATTGTGGCTAAAGAATAAATATGGTTTGGTTCTTATGTCACTGAGCTATAGCTGTCCTTTCGGCATATCAATTTACATTTATTGTAAAAATAATTAAAACTTATAACAAAGATAGATGGGATACTAAATTCAGTTAGTTTTCACAATTTTGTAACTCAAACTTTTTTTGAAAACATTATATTTTTTAAAATAACGAAATTATATATATATATATATATATAAATATTAATATAAAACCCAAAAATAAAAACAAACTTAAATATTAATTTATATTATTGTAAAAACAGTTTAAACTTGTACATCTCTAATGATCCAAAAAGATGGACGGGATGCCAAATTCGGTTAGTCTTAGCAATTTTGTAATTTAATACTTAAGTTTTTTTGAAAACATGTTTTTTTAAAAAATAACGAATTATATTTATAATTTAGTAAAAAAATCCAAAAATAAAAACAAACTTAAGTATCAATTTACATTATTGTAAAAACAGTTTAAACTTGTACATCTCTAATGATCCAAAAATATGGACGGGATGCCAAATTTGGTTAGTTTATACAATTTTGTAATTTAATACTAGTTTTTTTGAAAAATAATATATATAGTGAAAAACCTTTATATACTATATATATAAAGCGTAAGGAAGTGCTTAACGAGGATGAATTGGATTACCGAAGATGAACTGGACCTGAGGAAGAAAAAGGAAAATTATAAGTTAATTGAAAAAGAAAGAAAGTGATTATAATGATGTGAAAATAATTAAAATTCGTGAGAAATACCTGTGCCATGTAGGATCAGATTAAGAAGCTTCATAAATCATAACGACGACAATTGAAGCAGATGATCGGATGCAAGCGGTGGTTCCTCTCTCCTCCCACAGAGAATTCGGACCAGTTTCTTCTTTAGCGAGGAGCGTTCGATGGCTTTGAAAGATTGAGTCCATGAGCGAATATGGGCAAATTGATCCCAGACAATCCAACGATTGGAGATCGCTGACATGAAGAAGAAGAAGATAAAAAAACAGAGTGATGAAAAAGAAGAAAAACAAAAAAAAACAGAGTGATGAAGAAGAAGAAAAAAAAAACAGAGTGATGAAGAAGAAGAACAGAAGAAGGAGAAGAAGTAATGCGTAAATTAAGATGATGGTGATGAATGATATGATCCCTCTATTTATTAACAATTCTCAGTTTCCTTTTTCCCATTTTTTTCTGACTTTCCATTTTTTTCTTTTCTAAGTTTCATTATTTCCTTTTTTTTTCTTCTCCTGAATTCTGATTTCCTTTTTTTTTTCTGAGTTTCCTTTTCTTTTTGTTCTAAGTTTCATTATTTCCTTTTTTTGTTTCTTCTCCTGAATTTTGATTTCCTTTTTTCCTGAGTTTTCTTTTCTTTTTTTCTAAGTTTCATTATTTCCTTTTTTTTTTATTCTCCTGAATTTTGATTTCCTTTTTCTGTTTCCATTTTTTTCTGAGTTTCCTTTTCTTTTTTTCTAAGTTTCATTAATTCCTTTTTTTTTTCTTCTCCTGAATTTTTTTTTTTTGAGCTTGTTGCTGTCAATGAAATCGTCTCTTCACAGTTGACTCTGTTGTTCATAGATGAACTTGATGAAGCCTAGGCACAACAATTTATCATCACAAGAACGTTGAACAAAATATGATAATTGATTATATATATTTATGTTATGGGTCTTGGGTACCTCGTGATATTATAGCCTTGTTCTTTACCCTGTTGCTGACGACACAATTTAAAGACTGAAAAAATAACTGATTTTTTACTCAAACTACAATCAGCCACAATTTATAGGAAGCTTAACGAAGATAAAGGAGTCGTCGTGTCAGTTAAATCAAATGCTAAAAATTCCAGCAACAACAGCGACTGGAAAATTAATGAAAAAACTTTATCAATATTGAAATCCAGCGATAAAAAAGATCAAAAAGTGTATAATTTTCAGTTGTTGTTATAGTCGTTAGCGAGAAACCCCCAACTTTTTTCTAATTACATAGTCTTAGGAGTCGATAGATTAATTTCATAAAACAGAGGACGCTCATTCAAATTTCTGCCCTATCAACTTTCGATGGAAAATATACAAAACTTGTTAAAGAATCGCAGTTGAATTATTTATAAAACATGTTTTTATAAACGTTCAGCTCAAAACTAATTATACCAAATGAACTAACTCGTATTTTTTATATATAACTTCAGCTCAAAACTAAATATACAAAAATTGTTTTGGTGAATGATTCTATTTATTTTTTTTACAAAGGTCGCCTTTCTTTTGTCGTCCATTCAATAAATGAAAAGGAAATTTCTGTCAAGTAATTTTTTTTTTATTGTTTTGGTGACTAATTCTATTTCTTTTCTGACTGATTCAATTAAAAATAAAAATAATTTCAATATGTCAGCAATTTTTTAAAAATTTCACAAGAAAAAAGGTTCAATGGTTTGATGGATTCTCCAAAAGGATCAAAACACAAACGTCAGATCTAATATAAAAAGGTTGCGTAAATTAATAAATATAAATGCGAAAATGTCAATAGAATTAAAAATGTACAACATGATATTCTTAATTACACATTTATTAGATAAAAACTCGTTAAACATTTATCACATTATCGTTGACCTTCTGGGGAATTATATAAGAAGAGGAAATGAAATATAGTCAAACAAACAAAAGTAATCATACTGATAAGCACATGAGTCATGGCTTAGTTGGGAGAACTTATTAGGAAGAATGTGATGACATATGAAAAAAAAAGAGAGAGAATGTGATGAGGTGAAAGTAAATTATATTGCGTATAACTTTAAAAAAAAAAACCCCATATAAATAGTCCCCATTCTGCAACATTTCATCAAAACGCAAATCTCAAAAGGTATTTATTTTGAGAACAAAATTGACAGTACAAGTCCGAGTTCCTATAAAATTCAGAAGAAATGTCAGGTTCTTCGCAAGAGGATTCAGCTAGTAGTTCAGGAGAACGTCCTGCTGCAGGTTCTTTCTCAGTAAAAATAGTCTTATTTTCATCATTTGATCAGTACTGCATATAAATCACTTGTGGCAATCCATGCATGTGTGTAACTACGCAGCGCATCTTTATTTCATGTTAAGTTACTTCATTGCCTATTTGACTTGATTTTTGGTTCGGAGGCAACTACCAAGCCGTCTGCATTTTGTAGTTCTTAGTTATAACGTGTTTAATTTCTAAGTTAGGGTTCCGTTTGTTTATGTATCTGGATGTTAAATGTACATGTATCATCCAGATTCATCATCAAATATTATTCGTTTCTAAAACCATTTTTGCATCTACAAATGTTTCATTTGCATGTAATTTCATTCGTTTGTTAGTTTTTTTTTAAAAAAAAAGCTTGATGCAATTTACATCTAATTGATTATGTTATTTTCTTCTATATATGCGGTTGTGATTTTAGGTCCAAATTGTGACTGTTTATCACTATCACAAGCATTAAGCAACCCCAATTCACAAAGTCTGAAAGACTTCTTATTGAACAAGCGGGAAGTTGCAGCCAGTGGTGGTCCGTCACTGGTTGCAGCTACTGTGTGGATCGACGTATTCGAGACCCCATTGCAAAAAGCATGTAGTTGCGGTCAACTGGACAACGTTAAGAAGCTACTATTGGACGAAATGAAGAAGAATGAGACAGAAGAAGATAAAAATTATCGTCAGAGTTTAGAGCTCGATATTGCTGCTGGTAATGGCAATTTGAAGTTTATTAAAGGTTTGCAAAAAACAAATCCTGAGCTGCGTGCTCTTCAAGATAGTTCAGTTCTCTATGGGCTAGCTCTACCGGTTGTGCGGGCATCAAATGCAGGCCATGGAGAGGTCACTCGCTACCTTTATAACAATTATAGGAGTACTGCTCTTCATCATTTTTTGACGAAAGATGGTGGATCATGGGCTACATGTCTCCTTCTCGATGCCATATTTTATGGGTTTATCGGTAAGTTTTTAAGCACTTGATATCTAACGCAATTAAGGCAACGATAACATAAAAACGGTGAAATAGTACAATTGAAATGTGAACCGGAAATGTTAATTAGGAATCTCTATTGATTAGTTTTAGGAACCTAATCTGATTATATGGGGGTCCTGCCATTAGAAAACTGTTAAAAATATTGGAATTAAAAATATACAATTGTCTTTCAAATTAATTGAGGGTTTGCTTAATGTTTTTCCTAATTTTTAATTTTCGTTTGTTCTTGGAATTAGTTTTCCTAGATACTGTTTTTCCTAATATTTGTAACCAAAAATATAATATATTACTTTTCTTTTATATTAAATTATTAATATTAAAAATTGCTGTTATTTTTGATTTAGAAAACATTTTTTTGTAAAATAAAAACAAAATTTAAATTTTGATATATTTTTTTAATTTTTTCTTTTGATAAGAAGATTCATAATTTTTGGACAACAGTTATTCTAAAGTAATAGTTTAGTGTAACATAAGTGGACATAACAGTTTGGTTTTATGGACTGTTAGACATTGCATGGGACATCTGTGACCAAGTTTCGCAACGCCAACTCCCGCCTCTGGACGTGACTAAACAACCATGTCAAAGATCAGCTCCACTTAGGGTCTTAGCTTTGAAACCTGATTTGTTTCGTAGCCACTGCAAGCTTGGATTCTGGAAACGTCTCGTCTATTCTGGTATGTTTCTATCTTTGTAATCCATTACTCTTTTAAAAAAAAAAAAAAAAAAAAAAAAAAAAAAAAAAAAAAAACCTGCTTCAAATTAATTAAACATTAGCTAGTTATATTTATATATAGTAGTCTAGTAAATTTAATTAACTATTTGGTCGAGTTCAAGATTAACTGTTCTAGAAGCACGCACTTGTCAGTATATATTCACATGAATGAAATATGTGATGAATTAACGAGTTTTCAGTTCAAACCCAGATATCAGTTAATATTAAGTTGACCTATGTACTTTATATCATATATATTAAGTCTTTTTCTACTGTTTGGTGTAGAATTCATAACAATATATATATTTGTTATATGTATATAAACTCTAATTAGTTAGTATGGACTTGGAGCCTAGATGCTCAACTGTATATATGCGTATTCACCATCCCTCGATATTACTTCTAGTTTTGCTCTTGTAACATCTCCTATTTTGTTTCTTTGACATAGGAATTAAACAAATATATGATGTAAAAGATAGACATTCTAAAGCTCATGACTTGCTAAAAGAAATTTGCGAAGCAACACGACGGATGATGGCCAACGACGAGATCAGTTGGAAAGAGATGGTCTATGAAGCATTACTTGAAGCGGTGGAGAATGGGAACAAGGAATTTTTCATCGAGATAATCAACGTTGACCGTCAACTTCTTTGGATCTTGGAAGCTACCTCTGGCAGGAACCTCTTTCAGCTGGCCGTTGAGTTCAAGAAAGAGAAGATCTTTAACCTCATACATGGTTTAGATGATATAAAGGTCACGCTGCTTAGATCTACCGACAAAGAAAACAACAACATTCTCCATATCGCCGCTCATCTCTCTACTCCCGATCAGCTCTCTAAGATTTCTGGAGCTGCTCTCAAGATGCAAAGAGACGCTCAGTGGTTTAATGAAGTAAAGAGTTTGGTATCAGAACGTGAAGTAGTGCAAAAAAACAAGGACAAAAAGACCCCGCGACAAGTATTCGAAGATTCTCACGAACCTCTACGTAAAGAAGGAGAAGAATGGATGAAATACACTGCCACTGCTTGTAGCTTAGTGGCAGCTCTGATTGCAACTGTCACTTTTCAAGCAATATTCACCGTTCCTGGAGGCACTGATGAAACTTCGGGTAAGCCTCTTCTTCTTAGCGACGGACATTTCTTGGCGTTCATCATGGCAGACAGTCTAGCCTTCTTCGCCTCCTGCATCTCTGTCCTCATATTCCTTACCATTCTCACCTCAAGATACTCTTTTGATGACTTCATTGTGTCACTTCCTAGAAAGATGATATTGGGTCTATCCATTTTATTCATCTCCATCGCGGCAATGCTTATTGCATTCATCACTGCACTTTCCGCGTCCATGCGTGAAAGGCCACTGCTTGTTGTCCCATTTAAGCCACTCGCCAGCCTCCCTGCCATTCTCTTCTTGATGTTGCAATATCCTCTTCTCAAGGAGATGATTTCTTCCACGTATGGCAAAGGACTCTTCCGACGCGATACAAAACGTTGGCTGCATGTTACACAACAAGGATCTGGACAAAATCAGAAAGCCATGCCCGTCTAGATGATAGAATGTTTCTGTTTGTCATTTTTGTCCCAAGTGTGTCTGGGCAATAAAAAAGCAAAGGTGCCTTAGCCATACAGGGCACAATTCTGGAATGATACTAATATAAGTCTGATTCTTTTATGAAATTACATAGTTTTAGGAGTCGATAGATTAATTTCATAAAACAGAGGGAGCTGATGGAAAATAATATATACAACTCTTGCTACAGATTAGCAACTGAATTATTTATAAAACATGTTTCTAAGGGATCGGAGAAGGAATCAAGGACCTACCTAGTCGTCGAGCCAATCCACGCTGCAACATTTTTCAGCAGCTTCAACACGAAGTCCTGGAACCGCCTTCTCCACCTCTTCCCACATCCACAAAGCCTCTCTACCGCATATTACATGGCGTAAAGCAGTCAATGAAACCGCGGACCTTGGTATGCTCGATAAGCCGCTTTCTCTCATGTCGATTTTCTCAAGTGTCCTAACCTTTCCTATCTCTTCCGGAAGAGAACTCAGGCTGACACATTGAGAGATGTCAACGTACTTTAGTCTTGGCAGCTCACAGATTTCTACAGGCAGAGACTTCAGCTCCGGGCAAGCGTATAGCCTTAGAAGTTGAAGGGCTTTTAGCTTACTCATATTCTTAGGCAATTCCTTGATGCGGGGGCAGTTTGTTATGCTGATTGAGTTGAGAGAGGTGATTCCACAGATGGTCGAAGGTAGTTCCACAAGATCATCACAGTGATCTATTGTGAGATCAGACAACTTTGGGAAGATCTGGGCAATGTCTACTGCTGTCTGATCAAAACTATTATTGATCTTGCACAGAATCAGTGACAGCTTGTGGAGGTATTTCAAGGGCACCGTACTGCTACAGAGTTCAGGGACATGAACCCTCTCAAGCCAGAGACTCCTGAGTTTAGCCAAATTGGTAAAGATGGAGAAGTCATGTAGACGCGCAGGAGACATACCGTTGTTGATAATCACGAGCGCCCTAAGCTTGCCCATCTTGGCAATGAAAGGTGGCAACACATACTTTTCACCAGAAAAGTTTAATATCAAAACTTCAGCCTTAGGGAGTTCCATGTCAAACCAATCCATTTCAGTCATTTCATCTGTTAAAAAAAAAACAAAAATCCATGTCAAACTTCAAAATTTTATGGGTCTAGTGACAAACCTAATCAATTCATTGTGTGGCGAATTATTGCCTGTGTTAATGGAAACTATACGGGCATTATATGGCTCATCATTGCTCCTCTCCCATTCTCTGGGAGGCACTGACTCTCTTTTGGCCATCAATAACCGCTCTCTTCTATTCACTTCCCCACGATTGCTAAGACGAAGAGCTACATCTCTAAGAACATCATGCTGCGTCACATATATATCATAGTAGCTAGTGTACATAGAGCCAAACCTGCAAAAATTATCCATGGCAAATTAGTTAAGAACAGTTAAAACCATAGAAGTGGTTACAAGAGATGAGATTATAAAGAGTTCTATAACCGCACCTTGGATCTTTCACGAGAGTAAGGAGATTTCTGTTTGCTAAATCAACAAGAACAGCGAAAGCAGTTGCGTCCACGAGATCATGTAACTCGACCAACATGCTGATGAGAACATCAAGAGGGATCTTCTTGTCTTCAGGGAAAGCAGCAAGATCCAAGAAACACTCTCTGGTTTTAGGGTCGAGAGTTTCAAGAGTTGCTTCGATTTGAGCAAACACTCTACTCTCATGAGTTTCATCAGCAGGTTCACCTCTTGATAACCTCTCCACTGCACCTTCCCAGTATTTGTCAGGTCGGTTTTTCAATGAAGCACCAATAACTTTCAGAGCCAAAGGTAGACCCTTACACTCCACAACAACCTACCAAACAAAGTCAATATAAGTACTGAAAGCAAAAAGAATATTACTTTTATGAATGTATCACTTGTAGCAGACTCATTCTTTCTTACCTGATTGACCAAACTTTTGCTGAACCCAAAAGGGACTGATTTCTGGTCGAAAGCAGAGAGACAGAACAGAGCCATTGCTTCACGCTCATCTAGTAACTCTACATCATAAGTGGTTCTAGGGTCTGCGAGTTTAGACCGTGAGACCACAAGAGTTGTGGTTCCGGGATGATTTTTGAACATCAGCTGGTCCAGAGATTCCCTTGTCCAAACATCATCAAGGATCAGTAGCTTCTGTGTTTGACCAACCGAATCAGGAAGAGTAGCACCAAGGTCAGCCTCATAACCAGTAAGAAATCCCCATATAAGAGATCTCAGCTCTTCAAGATTGGGAGATTGTGACACAGTCAGAAACAAAACCCGGTTCCCAAAATGACCTGAAAACCCCGCAAAATAAAGCCTTTTTAGTATCAGAAGAAACAATCACTCAGACTCTTACCAGAGTCCAATATCAAGAACACAATTAGACAACTATAAAGTAGGTGACCTGAGATGTAGATGACATAATCAAACAAACATACATACATAAGCATGATCATCAAAAAAAATCAACAAAACATTCCATTAAGAAACACAACAAGTTACTGCAATAGATCACAAAGATGTATCAATAAAATTAACAACCGAACGATATTAAATCAGAGATAGAGCCAAGCAATCAAATAAAGCTAAAATAGAAACTTATTACCTCGAACCTCCTCGTCCTTGGCAACCTCTTTAGCAAGAGTGGTTTTCCCAGAGCCACTCATCCCTGAGATCCCAATAAGTCTTCCTTCATCCTTCAAATTAAACAACTTCTCCTTCACCTTCCTCTTCCCCAAATCCAATCCCAGCCCCAAATTCTCCAAATCACCATCTGTATCCATCTCAACCGTAGCCTCAGCCATCTTCAACGCCTCCCGTAGCGATTCACTTCCCCTGAGTTTCATAGAACCTAGCTTCTCGTTCAAGCTATCAACACTCCTATCAATCCGATCGAATCGGACATCAGCATCAGCGCGAAGATGATGAACGCCAGCGAGAATTTGAGTTAACAATGGTCCTTTAAGAAAAATGGAGATTTTCTTGTCAAGATCCTCCATTTTCCTAACGTGGTAAAGCTGACGAACCATGTTCCAACGGTTGCATTTAAGAACCTTATCGGTGAGCTTCTTGCACTTATCTAGAGTTTCTGAGAACATACGCAATTGAACCTGACCATGTTCACTTAGCTCGACGTTGCTGTATTGGATCTCCTTGATGTTTGGTTGAATATCCTTGATCACGGTGCCGAGCTTTAGGGCTATGCCTCTGCATCTGTAGGCTTTGCTAGATATCGCAAAGAGCTGCTTCACGAGCTCCGTGATAACTTCCCCGCCAATAATCTCTGCCATGACTAGAGAGAGAGAGAAAGAGAGAGAGAGGTTAGTGAGTTGAAGAAGCAAAAAGGACAGGCCGGAGTGAAACTTAAGACGTAGAGAAAAGGTGGAACCCACTAACGAAGCTTCGTCGGAGTTACCTTTAAAAGTCTCCGGAGACCCATTATTAGAGAAAGACTTTTGTATTTATGGTTTTTTTTTTTGCGAAACAGATATTTATGGTGTTTATATTAAATTAAATGGAAACGGTGAAAAGATAAGAAGAAAAAAGAAAATAACTGCGACGGATGGTAATTATCGGTGAAAGGGGTAAAAAAAAAAAAGCAGAGTTTACAGATTACAACAGACCTCATCTTCTCCTTTGCTCGTCTTCCACAGTTTAATGGCGGCCATTGCTCGTCTTCCACTAACCTATGCTCTTCCCACAGTCTTCAATCCTTCCTTCTTCCTTCCTCAAGCTCTCTCTTTTCCTACTTTTCTCCATCGCTCTCCCTTTCGCTCCTTCTCCTCCGTTACTCCAATCCTCTGCTCCTCCCAGGCTGATTCTAGATCGCTGGTGAGTGATTCTAATGCGTCAATTGTTGGGGACCTTCTGGATTATCTTAATGAGTCCTGGACACAGTTTCACGCCACTGGTAATTGGAAACCCAATTTAAAGTTGTTTCTTTTCGGTATTTCAAGTGACGACTCTGATTCATCCATTTTTTTTGCTTATAGCTGAGGCAAAGAGACAGCTTTTGGCTGCTGGGTTTGATCTCCTTAGTGAAAACGAGGACTGGAAGCTGAAACCTGGTGGCCGTTACTTCTTTACACGAAACATGTCCTGTTTGGTTGCTTTTGCTGTTGGAGAAAAGTGAGTTTTCTGATTCAATTATGTGTCCATGGCAAATGATACTTCATTAGTTAGAGAGCATTGAATCTTAGGACTAGGTCATGCTTTGATAATTGAAGGGTTCTTCACAAAATATTTTTTTTTTTCTTCTTCTTTGAATTCCTTATTTGTTGGGTTCAGGGAACCTACATTTGTTCATCATTTTGTAGGTATGTTCCTGGTAATGGTTTTCATGCCATAGCTGCTCACACTGATAGCCCCTGTCTTAAACTTAAACCCAAGTCAGCTTCATCCAAGTCTGGTTATCTAATGGTGAATGTTCAGACTTATGGTGGTGGTTTGTGGCACACATGGTTTGATCGAGACTTGAGTGTTGCGGGGAGAGCAATTGTGAGAGCCAGTGATGGCTCGTTTGTTCATAGGCTTGTCAAAGTGAAAAGGCCGTTACTAAGAGTTCCCACTTTGGCCATTCATCTTGATCGGTAAGCTTCTTTTATGAGATTGTTTAGTGAAGTTTTAAACTATTGCATTTGCTATCAAGTGGAAGTGTATGCTAGTTTTCTAGCTCACTGATGCTTTGGTTTTTCTTGTAATTGTTTAGCACAGTGAACAGTGATGGATTTAAACCGAATTTGGAGACCCAACTTGTTCCACTACTGGCAACTAAACCAGATGAATCTTCAGCAGAGTCCAAGGAAAAAAACGTATCTTCATCCTCCAAAGATGCTCATCATCCATTACTCATGCAGGCATGACATAACTGGGTTGATCACGAGAGTCATTCCTCTTCACTGTTTCTTAACATTTCACCAAGTTTCTAAGATATTAGATCATGAGAATGTAGAAAATATAGAGTTTATGTTGCTAATACAATATATCATCACCAACATTTTTTAGTTCCTAATATCATCATCATCTCAAAGCTTCCTGATGGTGTTGCAGATTTTGTCAGATGACCTGGAATGTAAGGTCGAGGATATAGTGAGTCTTGAGTTAAATATATGTGACACCCAACCTAGCTGCCTTGGAGGAGCAAACAACGAATTCATATTCTCTGGAAGACTAGATAATCTTGCATCAAGTTTCTGCGCTTTGAGAGCTCTCATTGATTCATGTGCATCATCAGAAAGTCTGTCGACTGAACATGATATCCGGATGATAGCTTTATTTGACAACGAGGAGGTACCCTTTTTTCCTATAAGATATTTATCATGTTGCTTCAGTTTGAGGAATTTATGAGGAGCACTATTTGCCTGATAAAGAGGACTTGCATTTTTCCTTCCATAATCTTTTTGCTTTGAGATGATGATGTGCTAGAAATGGCTCAGCCCCTTTTGGTATAAAGTCTTCTTAAAAATGTTAAGTTTCAATAGGTAGGTTCAGATTCATGTCAAGGTGCAGGGGCGCCCACTATGTTTCAAGCAATGCGACGGATTGTGAGTTCCCTAGGAAATGAGCAGATGACTGAGTGTATCTTTGACCGTGCTATCCGGAAATCTTTTCTTGGTACGCATTTTCTACTTGTCCAGTGATTCTATGCGTATGTAGACTCTGGAACTTTCATAATTCGCAGTCGTAAAGATTTTTGGATGTTTTTTCTATCATTCTGCTGAAACTTGTGTATGGATTCTTGTGGCTGCAGTGTCTGCAGACATGGCTCATGGAGTTCACCCAAACTTTGCAGAAAAGCATGAAGAGAACCACCGTCCTCAAATACACAAGGGTCTGGTTATAAAACATAATGCAAACCAACGCTATGCAACCAGTGGGATCACTTCTTTTCTATTCAAAGAAGTAGCAAAGCTCCATGATCTTCCAATTCAGGTTAGGTGTTCTTATTAATGTAAACAACATTAAGAAGAAACGATATACAGACAATTAGATTATTGATATCCGTGCAGGAGTTTGTGGTGAGAAACGATATGGGATGTGGCTCAACAATAGGACCTATATTGGCTTCAGGAGTGGGGATTCGAACGGTTGATTGTGGCATAGCTCAGCTCTCAATGCATAGGTATTTGAACAAGTCGTTCTCATGTTTCCAAATCAAACCACCTTATAGACTTACCTTGTGGTTTCTGGAACTTGTTACTTGTGAGACAGTGTGAGAGAGATTTGTGGAACAGACGATATAGACATCGCATACAGACATTTCAAGGCGTTTTATCGATGTTTCTCAAGCGTAGACAGGAAGCTTATGGTGGATGATTAGGTCCCCGGAGGCAACAAAAAATCCAGTGCTATATGGCATTTGGTCCATGCTCAAAGATGTGGTGAGAATGTTGAGCTAGTTGCTGATCATCAGTCTCACAACAAGACAGAACCTGAATTTGAATAGAGGAGGAGGACAAGTGTGTTCCATGATATTTTTTACCGGTTGATTGTTTTCATTAATAAGATATGCTCTACAGAAGTTCTGTAAGAAACTCTTACAAATTTGGGGTCTCATCTTCTTCTTTACCAAACTAGTTCTTTAGTTTAAATTTTTTTTTTTTCTTCTCTTTTAATTTATCGTGTATCACATTCAGCCGAATTTCTTTTGTCTTTAATCAGTAAAACAGCATAATCAGCATAACTCCTTTTTTTTTTTTTTTTGGTCTGGAGCATAAATCCTTTCTAAATATCCTAAAGTGTGCAAGAATTCTGTGGAATTTATATTTTCACATAGAATAATGAGTAACCAAGCAAAGGATATATTCGCATGTAAGATGATCAATCAAAGAATAAGATAGAAAACACCATGGATTGTATACGTTACCGTTTATGCCTTGCATACTTATATCTCCTTACATTGTGTTGGGGTTGGTCCAAGAAATTATAACATTGCAATGAGTTATAATACTTTTTTTTTGTTTTTTTTTTTTGACATTTCTGAATGAAAGAACAGAGGGATAAACACATTCAAGACGTACAAGTCTTGGAAGATCGTTGGTCTGGGTGATAATTACTTTTAACCCAACCAATTTTCACGAGAGAAGAGGGGTCCTTTTCAATGTAACGCAAAAAGAAGATTTCTTCGAGAACGTGGTCAAAAAGTCTTTGTTAATGCTTTTTATTCTTCTACGACGTATGTATGTATATATGTGTTTCTACTGTACTTCTTTCTATTGTTGGTGTTTCTAGTGTTCTACACTACTGTTGTTTAATTGATTCAGCGTTTATATATATAATGTATATGTATATGTATACCCCTATTTCTTAATTGTTGGAGTTTGACAAACTATCACGGTAGAGACACAACGACGTCGTTCTTTGCCTAGCTTTGGGATTCAAGCAAAGGCAAACCGTACAAATTACTAACTGTGACCACTTAAAGCAACCAAAAGAGAAATGCTTTGGAGCCTTCACAACTAAGCTTCTTTTTAATTTCCCGACTTTATATTTTCACATAGAAAAACCTTTTTTCTTCTTTTTAGCAGAAAAAGGTGTCCTATTTAATAATGACTAACCAAGCAAAGCATTTATTCTTCTGTAACATCAATCAAAGAAAAGAGAACACCAAAGATTGTATGTTACCGTTATGCTTTGTATATACGTACAAACGACATATACTTAATTGCATATATATATATATCCTATAACACCTTTAGTTTTATTGTTTTTTTAATCTTTTGTTGTCCAAGAAAATTTATTACGGCAATGAGTTCTGATAATGTAGACGCAGCTTTGAAGGAAATATTTAAGAGCAGCCCTTTTAATCTCGCTAACACAAAGGTTCCTCATGGTGACCTAGGGGACCGTTTCTCTCCTCTACGAGAAGTTCGTGAAGAAGGAGTTCCAAGTGAATCCTCCAATGTCCAGATTCCGACCGCATCTCGGCTCCATAGTAAGAGTTTTCATATTATTGTAAACGAATCAATTGCCTATATAAGCAAGTTAAAAGAACAGAGCCCTTTTTGTGAAAATTGTAGAGCATGATCTGTAGATAGCTGCAGATATATATATATATTTAATGTGTGTGTATCTTGTTGTTGGTGTAGGCAAGGTTACAAACGTATACTATGAGTATATACAATTAAATCAAGGAATAAGCCAAGGTCGTGTAGAAGTTGTCAAGGACTTCTTGAACCGTCGTCCAGACGCAGTCGATCAATGGATAAACCTTTACGAGACGCCATTGTTAAAGGCTTGCGCATATGGGAACCCCGACATTGTTAAAGAGCTTCTGAGTCGTATGACACTTGAACAAATGCTTCCTAAGATGAGCCAAAACTCTTCCTACCACACGCCTCTCACTGTCGTTGCGGTTAGTGGAAACATGGAGATTGCTGAAGCCTTAGTCGCCAAGAACCCTAAGCTGCTAGAGATTCCTGGAATCAATGGGCAGATTCCCGTTGTGGTTGCGGTTGAGAACACGCAGATGGAGATGGCTCGCTATCTTTACTCCAAAACTCCGCTTCACGTGTTACTTGACCAAGATGGGTATCACGCTTCCTTGCTTTTTCTCAATGCCATCTTTTATGAAATGCTCGGTAAGCGGTTTCTTGGACTTGAAGACAATGTTTTTGGCGGTTTTGATGATCGTTTCTTGATTTGTTTTTTTCTTCATACAATTAGACATCGCCTTGGATCTGTTCCACATAAACAGGCGCTTAGCCCTCACAAAACACACGCAAATCGAGTCGATTCCCATTATTGTCTTGGCTTCAAAGCCAGATCTTTTTCCGGGTGGCTGCAATCTCGGACCATTGAAACGCTTCATCTACTCTTGTGCGTACTAAACTAATCTAAGACCTCTTCGTTACAAAGATCAATCATATTGTTATTCCATTTTGATCCAATCTGTAATTGTTCTCTCACTTGCTAGGTATACAAGCAAAGCTGCCAACTCTTCTAGAGCCTTGTCGTTCAAACGAACATCGTCAGAGTAAGTTCTTCCGTAATCATCATAACTACAAAACAAAGTCTCTATAATACTCTGAAGAAAGTGATAAAAGCTTCAATCTTTTTCCAGATACTCTGATGGGGAAACTACTAAAATGGACCGGTAAGTATAAGGTTTTCGTCAGCAAAATATGGTTAGTAGATAGGCTTCACATGACATTTAAATCTGAATTGGGTGATGTTTCAGGAATAGATGAAGTGTACCGACTTAAGGTCATGCATCTTCAAGCCAATAAGCTTCTAATGGGAATATCAGAAGAAGCATTGGCCATGGGGACGAAGGAACGTTCTGAGGCAGTGGATGAGGCTTTACTCTTTGCAGTAAGATTCGGGAATGTAGATTTCTTGGTGGAGATGATCAAGAACAATCCCGAGCTTCTATGGTCCACGAGAACAAGCTCGAGCAGTACTATGTTTCTCTTGGCAGTCGAGTTCAGACAAGAGAAGGTGTTTAGTCTCCTTTACGGTCTGGGCGCAACGAAGTACTTGTTACTCGCTGACAAGGACTGTGACGGCAATGGTGTGCTTCATCTCGCTGGCTATCCTCCTCCTAATTTCAAGCTCGGTACGGTCTATGGCCCAACGATGCAGATGCAACGCGAGTTACAATGGTACAAGGTTCGCTCTGACGTTTCTCTAGGCTAGGAATTATACACAACACCAAAAGAAACACATGTCTAATAAAAATCTGAACTTGATAATGCAGGAAGTGGAGAGAGTCGCACCGAAGATAGAGATGGAGAGAGTAAACACAGACGAGCTAACACCGATCGAGATATTCAGAAAGGAACACGAAGCAATGCGACTAGCAGCGGAGAAGTGGATGAAAGATACGGCAATGTCTTGTAGCTTAGTAGCGGCTCTCATCGTCACGGTCACCTTCGCGGCGATCTTCACCATCCCTGGCGGCACCGACGACAATGCACGCGGTAGACCTTTTCACTTACGTGATCGACAATTCGTCATATTCATCGTCTCCGATCTGGTCTCATGCTTCGCCGCCTGCACCTCAGTCCTCATCTTCCTCGGGATACTCACCGCGAGATACTCCTTTGATGATTTCTTGTTCTCGCTGCCTGCCAAAATGATCGCCGGACTTTCATTACTGTTCGTCTCCATCGCCGCAATGCTTATGGCATTCTCGTCGGCGGTTTTCACCATCTTTGAGGGCCCATGGATCATTGCTCCGACGATCCTTCTCGCTAGTTTCCCGGCGTTGTTGTTTGTCATAATTCAGTATGCTCTCCTCAAGGAATTGATCCGCTCCACTTTTGGGAAAGGAATCTTTGACCGAAACATGAAATCTTGGTTTTAACTTTTAAGACTTGAGTGTGTTATTTTTCTTTGGTCAATTTGACAATCTAGCCCCTGATAAAAGGGCAAATGGTTTTGTGTGAGAGAGTTTATTCTTCTGACTAAACGGTCATTATCCCCGATGAAAAAGGACAAGTGGTTTGAGATTACTCGATTCTCATTAATTAATATATCTATTGAAAAGTAGAATCTTAATTTCAGAAAAAAGGAAAGAAAAGTAGAATCTCGACGAAATCGATCGACACGTATGAGTTTCAAAGAGATTGATGGCTTAAAGTTTGGAATGTTGGAATTACAATTCAGCTACAAATCCTATCAGATATGATAAATTGACAATTCGGAAAATGAACTTTAACCCAAAAAAAAAAAAGAAAAAAGAAAAAAGAGAGGAAATTGAACAGTGTTTCTATATGGTAATCACATAAATGATTTAAAAAACTTATGAAATTATCAAAAAAATTGTAAGAAAGTAATTGTGATATTAATCCAAACAAAATTTCTGAGTATAAGCACTGTTTAATAACAATATATGTTAGGCTATATCCCGTTTTCCCTTGGGATCCAAGTAAGGAAAACCCTAAAAACTGTGCAAGTAAATGACCACCAAAAGAAATGCTTTGGAACCTTGACAAATAAACGTATTTTTAGTTTGCCAAATTTATATCTCATATAGAAATAACCATAATTTTCTTTCTAATAAGAAAAGCTTTCCATATAAAATAATGAGTAACCAAGAAAAGCATATATTCTTATATAAGATCAAACAAAGAATAAGATAGAAAACCACCAAAGATTGTATGTTACCCTTATGCCTTGCATATACGTACAGACAACGACATATAGTTATGCATTTTTATATATATGCTACAACATCTTGTTACGTTGTCTTGTTTCTTTTTATATTCTGTTAGGGTTGGTCCAAGAAATTTTAATATGTCAATGAGTTCTAATCACTTAGACGCAGCTTCAAAGGAAACATTTCGGAGAAGCCCTTTCAAATTCGCTAACACAAAGGTTCCTCATACTGGCCTAGGCGAGAGTTTCTCTCCTATAAAAGAAGTTCCTGAAGAAGAAGAAGTTCCAAGGGATCCCTTCAATATCCAGATTCCATTCATCGAATCAGCTCTTTCTGCATCTCGGCTTCGCGGTAAGACTTCTCATATCTTTGTCAAACTAAATCATAAGCAAGTTACCAGGTTAGATCAAAGTCTCAATTTCGAACCTTGGAGTTACTAGGGCTTAACATTGTATCCTTAGATAATCTTTAGGTGAATATACTAGTTATTTGCATAGCGGATCTCTAGATGCAGATAAGTTGATCGTTGTGTATATCTTGTTGTTTATGTAGGAAAGATTACGAACGTATACTATGAGTATGCACAGTTAAGTCAAGGAATAAGCCAAGGTCGTGTAGACGTCGTAAAGGACTTCTTGAACCGTCGTCCGGACGCAGTGGATGAATGGATAAACCTTTACGAGACGCCATTATTAAAGGCTTGCGCGTGTGGGAAACCCGAGATTGTTAAAGAGCTTCTCCGTCGTATGACACCTGAACAAATGCTTCCCAAGATGAGCCAAAACTCTTCCTACCACACGCCTCTCACTGTCGTGGCGGTTAGTGGAAACATGGAGATTGCTGAAGCCTTAGTCGCCAAGAACCCTAAGCTGCTAGAGATTCCTGGAATCAATGGACAGATCCCGGTTGTGGTTGCGGTTGATAACACACAGAAGGAGATGGCTCACTATCTTTACTCAAGAACTCCGGTTCAGGTGTTACTTGACGACGATGGGTATCACGGTTCCTTGCTCTTTCTCAATGCCATCTTTTATAAAATGCTCGGTAAGTTGTTTCTTGGACATCAAGCAACTCATGTTTTGGGTGGTTTTGATTATCATTTCTTGATCTGTTTTATTCATACAATTAGACATCGCCTTGGATCTGTTCAACATGAGCAGACGCTTAGCCGTCACAAAACACACGCATATCGAGTCGATTCCCATTATTGTCTTGGCTTCAAAGCCAGATCTTTTTCCTGGTGGCTGCAATCTCGGACCATTACAACGTTTAATCTACTCTTGTGCGTACTAATCTAAGACTTCTTCGTTACAAAGATCAATCATTTTGTTATTTTCTTTTGATACAAATTATATTTCTTTCTCTCACTTGCTAGGGATACAAGTAAAGCTTCCAACTCTTCCTGAGCCTTCTCGTTCAAACAAAGATCATGAGAGTAAGTTCTTCAACTATACATTAAACTTCATAAAAAAAAAAGTATCTATAATTCTCTGAAGAAAGTGAGAAAAGTTTCGATTTTTATGGGGTTTTTTTTTTTTCCAGATACTCTGATGGGGAAACTGCTGAAATGTCTCTCCAAATGGAGCGGTAAGTATTAGGTCTTCTTCATCTTCAAAATACGATTCACATGAAATTTGAATCTGAAATTGAGTGATGTTTCAGGAGTTGATGAAGTGTATCGACTTAAGGTCATGCATCTGCAAGCCAAGAAGCTTGTACTGGGAATATCAGAAGAAACACTATCATTGGGGTTGAAGGAACGTTCCGAGACAGTGGATGAGGCTTTACTCTTTGCAGTAAGATACGGGAATGTGGATTTCTTGGTGGAGATGATCAGGAACAATTCTGAGCTTCTATGGTCCACGAGAACAAGCTCGAGCAGTACTCTGTTTCTCTTGGCCGTCGAATTCAGACAAGAGAAGGTGTTTAGTCTCCTCTACGGTCTAGACGACAGGAAGTACTTGTTGCTCGCCGACAAGGACTGTGACGGCAATGGTGTGCTTCATCTCGCCGGCTATCCTTCACCTCCTACCAAGCTCTCCACCGTCGTTGGTGCGACTTTGCAGATGCAACGCGAGTTACAATGGTTCAAGGTTTACTCTGTTTCTCTTACATATGAATGCATAAACAAAACAGAGGTCTAAAAATCTGAACTTGATAATGTAGGAAGTGGAGAGAATCGCACCGGAGATAGAGAAGGATAGAGTAAACACAGATGAACAAACGCCGATTGAGATATTCACAAAGGAGCACGAACCATTGCGAGAACAAGCCGAGAAATGGATGAAAGATACGGCGATGTCTTGTAGCTTAGTCGCGGCTCTTATCGTTACGGTCACCTTCGCTGCAGTCTTCACTGTTCCCGGCGGCACCGACGACAATTCAAAAGGTAAACCCTTTCACCTACATAAACGGCATTTCAACATCTTCGTCGTCTCCGATTTGATCTCCTGCTTCTCCGCTTGCACCTCCGTGCTCATCTTCCTCGGAATACTCACCGCGAGATACTCTTTCGACGATTTCTTGATCTATCTGCCAACGAAGATGATTGCTGGACTTTCGATACTGTTCGTTTCGATAGCGGCGATGCTTATGGCATTCTCGTCGGCGCTATTC
Source organism: Barbarea vulgaris (assembly GCA_963667165.1). Classification (NCBI taxonomy): domain Eukaryota; kingdom Viridiplantae; phylum Streptophyta; class Magnoliopsida; order Brassicales; family Brassicaceae; genus Barbarea; species Barbarea vulgaris. The sequence continues at coordinate 26,292,135 of OY763891.1, forward strand.
ACGATGATGTCTGACGAGAAATGGATCATTGCTCCGACGTATCTTCTCGCTTGTTTACCTGCGCTGCTCTTTGTTCTGCTTCAGTATCCTCTCCTCAAGGAAATGATCTTCTCTACTTACGGCAAAGGAATCTTCGACAGAAATATGAAATCTTGGTCCTAAACTTTTAAATTGGGTTTGTCTTTGGTGGAGGATTGATCCAAGATAGTAGATATATATATATATACCATTTAAATTCATTTGGGTTTGTTCTTCAATTTTTCAAAATTTCAAATCACAATTCTAAATTTCTAATGATATTTAATCGAACTGGATTAGTATAATTATACTAAGTATTTTTAAAAATTTAATGAAGAAGTGCAAAACAGTAAGAAAAGCATTATGGAGGAGCTACATACATGGCTAATGAAAAAAACTTCACTATCTATTATATAAAGACTCAGTTTGTCTCACAGACACTTCAGCTTCCCCCTCCATAACACATCAGCAGACATTTTTATTTTAAATTTTTTAATTTTCAATTTTTTAATTTTTTTTTCCACCTTTAATTTTTCTTGAACGATTTGATAAACCGTAACTGTGGCTTAGCCGACGAAGCGAGACACAGAGATATATAGAGAGAGAAAGGTAGGGATCGATGACGGTGGATTCGGAAAATTCCAAATTTTTTCATCTCCATGGCAAGAGCTTCATCTGGAATCAGGTTTTTGTTTTTATTTTCTGGGTTTTATTTTGCACTTATGTACTTTGATTCAGGGTTAGGGTTTTAGTATTGCTTTCGTTTTTGGTATCTTTTAGTCTTGCTCTTAATGGATAAAGACAATGCTTTTGGCTTTTATGTTTAATTTTGATCATCTAAGGGTAGTTTGGTTTTTAATTGTGGAAATCGTATGGCTTAATCCGGCAAAGTTTCTGTTTTTTTTTTTTTTGTGGGATCAATTTCTATATGATTCCTTCTGATGCATTGTCTTATAGTGATTGAAATTTGAAGCTGAGAATGACTAATTGATTTGATATGTGTTAATTTTCTCAAGGATTCTACATTATTAGCTTGTAGAATTGAGATTTGTTTACTTATTAAGCTACATGAAGATGGATACTGAGCATAAAGTGCTCATATATGTGATGCATCTGTTTGTAGGTTGTGGCAAAGATTAATGCTGTCTACCCAAGGATCCAGAGTTTCCTGAACTTGGCGTGGACGACATGACAAAGCTTGCGTATTTGCATTAACCAGGGGTTCTTCTCAATCTAAAGTCTCGATACAATGCAAATGAAATATATTTATGCTTCAGCACTTATGATTCCAAGGAATACCTAGCTACGAGGAAAGCTATGGACGTTGTTGGGATTAGTCTTGAAGAACATGTACTATCTGGTTTTGCATTTACATGATCAGTAATGAGGACAACTCTTCTTACATGTCACTCTTTTAGGACGCAATCTTCCGGATAGTTGCTGCTATCCTTCATCTAGGAAACATCAAGTTTACAAAGGGTGAAGAATCAGATGCTGCAGAACTTTTCATGTAATGCTTCACTCTTCTGTGTTCTCGGATAACAGATTTCTTGCCGAGGGGAGTTAGAACCCTGCATGCTTTTTTTGGTATGTGTGATGAGAAAGCACTAGAGAACTCCTTGTGCAACATGGTGATGGACTGATGGTGACTCGTGCTGAAAGCATTACAAAGCCTCTTGATCCCGGTAGTGCAGCACTAAGCTGAGATGCTCTTGCCAAGATTGCCTATTCTAAATTGTTCGATTGGCAGGTTAAAAATAACGGACTCTTTCTGAAGGGCTTATTATCAATCTGGGGATTTAAATTTTTGAAAGGTTACAAATTTTATTGCTCTCAGGCTTGTGACTAGGATCAATAATTCCATTGGCCAAGACCCAAGTTCTAAATACATAATTGGAGGAGTCCTGGATATTTATGGAGTCGAGAGTTTCAAGAAAAACATGTGCTTAACCGGTATGCTTTTGATTTCACCAAAATGTTCAATTTTCTTTTACGATTTGATATATAAATCCCTATATTGTTTCATGTATTTATGCTCTCTTATTTATTCTTCTTTAAGCATTGAACATATATTTGTTGTTGAATTTCTTGAGTTTCAGTTTCTTGGTTAGAGACCTTTTTGTGGTTTGGGACAATATAAATATTCTCAGTTCCTAGCAGTTCTGTGATTGTTCTTTATGTTCTTTGTGATTGTTCCTACCAGTTTTGTGGTTTAGTCAATAGCAGTTTAAATGTTTTTGTTACAGTTCTAATACCCTCTTTCTCTTTCCACAAACTTTTGCAGTTTTGAACAATTTTGTATAAACCTAACAAATGGGATCCTGCAACAGCATTTTAACCAGGTTGGAGAGTGATATTCTTTTCAAAGTTCTATATCCTGATTGATCTAATTTTATGCTAATCCATATTCATTCATATGTTACTCTCTTCTACAGCATGTATTCAAGATGGAACAGGAAGAATATAATAAAGAAGAAACTGACTGGAGTTACATAGAGTTCATTGATAATCAGGATGTCCTTGATCTTATAGAAAAGGTAAGTAGTAGCACAATGAGTGGTGCTGGAACCTTCACTCCATTTTATAGTATATCCAATTTTCCAGACATATTTATTGATTTCCAGTACCTAATACAGAATTGTTTCATGTCAGAAACCTGGTGGCATTATTGCCCTTCTCGATGAGGCTTGGTAATGTATCAATACGTCATTTTCTTTCTTCATTTATTTCTTTTATATTTCTTCAATAAGTGGCTGAGTGTTTGCCTCTACAGTATTTTTCCAAGATCAACTCATGATACACTTGCGCAAAAGCTATACCAGACGTTTAGTAGCCACAAGCGTTTTTCCAAGCCAAGATTGGCTCATTTTAATGGTATTAATATTACACTTTATTTCTATTTACAGGACAAACATGACATCTTCTCTCTACACCTAAATATTTATCGTTTTAAAAACTTAAGTTGTTTAGTTATTTTTACAACATATATATATGTTATTCGGTTGTTAAAAAAATAGTTAAAAATAAACAAATTATAAAAAATATAAAAATAAAACAAAAACAACTATAAAACCAATAACTAAAACAATAAAAATGTTATTTAAAATATTATATTAACTCCAAAACCATAAATATATAACAAAAACGTAAAGCCGCGTGTCCACGCGGGTCATCACCTAGTGAGTAATAATATAAAAGAAAAATCTACACCTTCCATTTTGGCGTCGCGGCGTTAACTCGCTTAGGTGCGCGTAGGATTATTTTCGTTGACTTGGTCAAAGCTGCATAATTTTTAGAAGAAAAACTTGAAAACCATCTCTTTCTTTAACAATCTTTCGCTGTGGTGGTTGAATCTTGAACGAAGATAAGAGATATGTCTCAGGTACTTGAATCAGATTTTTGCTCTCTTTGATTTCTGTATTTAGGATCTGCAGCTTTCTTATCTGGGTTTGAGTTAGGGATTCATTTCGAATTCCCGATCTTGTCCGGAGATTATGCTTTTAACTTTTTTTGGGGTACTTTTAACGTTTGAATAAATTCGGTATCGTCCATTGTAACAGAGATCTGTACTTAGATAATTTGACAACATTGGTGTGACAAGTTTTCCAATTTACCAATTGGCAAAGATCATATAAGATACATAACGTGGATCTGTTTTGTCTGGATCAATCCAAGTTTGATATGTTTTTTTTTTTGTTTTTGAAAATTTGATTAGGCCAAGCTGTTTTGATCTAACGCTGAAAAGGGTTTGTTCTCTTTTGTTTAGATGAGTCTGTTTAGAAACTTGGTTAGTACTTAGTTACATACAGTTTATAAACAATTTTGGGGCAATGTTTTAAGATTCTTTCACTCCCTTAATTTCCAAAATTACTTGACTTTGGATTATTCTGTTTTCCAAATAGACCGTGGTTCTGAAGGTGGCTATGCCATGTGAGGGATGTGTGGGAGCTGTGAAAAGAGTCTTAGGCAAAATGGAAGGTTAGTTTCTCTTTCCTTGCGTAATGAATCAAGTCGTATGTTCTCTCTTACGGCAGATCAGTCTCAAGATCGCTTTCTTTAGATTGGCTTTATAAACCTAACCTATTGATTCAAAGAATTGATCTTAACCTCGTGTATCCTCAAACTTCCCTTTTACCAAGACTCTCTCTATATAACATGTCACTAGGATTTGTGTGATTCCAACTCTGGGGAAGACCATTTGTTTATGTGTAAACAAAATTCACAAACGAACAATGTATTTTAGGTGTGGAGTCATTTGATGTGGATCTCAAGGAACAGAAGGTAATAGTGAAAGGCAATGTGCAGCCAGAAGCTGTTCTGCAGACTGTCTCAAAGACAGGAAAGAAAACGAGTTTTTGGGGAGCTGAGGCTGAAACTGCAGAAACCGCCAAGGCCTAAAAGGAAGAAGGCAAGAAGCAATCTCATCTTATGACTCTGTTTCACCCAGATATTCCTTACAAAAACAATATCAGAGATTCCAACAAAACACAATCATATTTAACGAAAAGTCAATAAAAACCCTTTTGTTATTGAAGAAGAAAATGTTTGGTCTTGTGGTTACTATCCTTATGTTGTTGTCTTTAGTTTCCTGCGTTTATCATAGCAATTAAATTCCACACTATGTCTTCAGTGAAGAATTTATTTTTATCAATCTAACTAAATTTAAAAACTTTTAAATAGCGTATTGATGCAAGTTTATATTTGCTCTTCTTTTTTCCAAGTAAGTAGTTAACAACTAGAGATTCCTTCAAAAAGTGTAATTAAAAAACACTTTAGATTTCAGACACCTTTCGCTTTAAACTCGAGGGTACTCTTGTCATTTCATGTTGAAACCTTTTGAAATTTTCGGCCCATTCTGTTTTAAATTCGTATTTTAATTTTTAAAATATTCGTGTTACCCAAAAAATTCGCAGTCTACGTTTGCAAAATTAAAAAAAGATAGCTTTGGACCCATCGAACCAGAATCGATATAAACCGTCGATTATAACATCCAACGGTCGCGACCAATCTACCCTAAAGAAAGATCTTTTTTTTTTTTTCTTTTTTCTTTTTTTCCTTTCTTTCTTGGTTGTTGTTTTCGATCATAAACCCTAGCCACCTCTGTTCCCTCTCTTCTTGTCAAAACGAAAAGTTCGTGAAACCATCTGCACCGCCGATCTTCCTCTTCTTCTTCTTCACCATGTCTACTCGATTCTAGAAAGAAAGAAAGAAAAAAACACCCATGAACAGATCTCGATCCTCTCAATCGAGTTTCTCTATTTTTCTTCGATCTCCAGAGATCCCGGCGATTTTCTTTCTTCTGTTCCTTTCTGGATATTCACTAATTTGATCTACTGATCGAATCGGTTCAAATCTGCCTCTTTCCCCTTCAATTACCTTTTCGATTTCCTTAATTTTCTTTTAAAACGAGAGATTTTTTAAAAGAAAGGTCTGGTCAGAATCGGATTGGGTCTGTTCAAAATCCGTGATTAGTAAGAATATTAACAAAGAATAGATCGAAATAAGGGTTTGATTAAGACAATATCTGAGTAAGTCAAGCCAGTTGTGGCGTTTCCAGTTGAGTGAAAACGGAGTCGTATGAGCAAAGCATAGATGCCGTCGGTTGGAATGAGACGAACCACAAGGGTTTTCGGGGTGGTTAAAGCCGCAGACGGAGCCCGTGTCCTCCGTTCTGGTCGTCGGATCTGGCCTAACGCCGGCGAACCAAAGGTAAGACGAGCTCATGACGTGGTGGATCGAGATTGGAATTGCCTTTTGAAGAATAACAGCAAATCCAAAGGGAACAAGATTTCCGGTGGTAAAAGTAACGGCGGAGGAAGCCAACCTTGTAGCCCGAGACAAGTTTCGAGTGAGAAAGAAGACAAAGAAGATGACTTTCCGGTCAGAAAACGGAGGAAAGTGACAAGTGACGCGGTTGGAGATGAAAAGAATGTGGATAAGATGTTTGGGATTGTATATACTAGGAAAAGGAAGAGACTTTCTGAACCATCAATTGATAGATCAGAAGAGCCACTACGAAGCCTGAAGTTTTATTGTAGGCGAAGAAGACTCTCCGACAGGGTTTCTTCAGAGATTCGTCCTGTGCTTACTCTTACAGTAGATTGGTCATGTGAGGAATGCTGGTTTTTAAGTGTTTTCGGTTTGGTTATGAGATACATGAGGAGGGATGAACTGAGGCTGTCTTCACTTGCTTCTTTCTTCTTGTCTCAACCTATCAACCAAGTGTTTGCAGACCATGGCGTGCGATTCCCTGCGGTAATTACCTCCGCACTTACTCACCTTAGGTTTGGACTACATTTTGTTTATGTTGGTAGTGATTTTAAAGTTTGATGTCTAACGTTACTGAGGTGAACTATTGGTATCTATTTATTGTGACGTTTTTCAGGAATCTCCCCTTAGCTCGAGGGGTGTTTGCAAGTTTTTTGGGGCCATGAATTGTCTACCTCTCTTTTCAGCAGATTTTGCTGTCTTTCCTCGATGTTTCATGGATATGCATTTCACTCTATTTCTAAGAGTGGCACCACGTTCCTATGTTTACGTAAAGAAATCTCTGTATTTGCTAGACAATCCGGTTGAAGATATCTCTGATTTGGAGTCTGAATTAGCTTTAGTATCTGAACCTTGTAATCCGAGCAATGGAGATATAGTTGGGTTACATCCATCAGTGAGAGCCTCAAAGTTAACTGGAGGAAATGCTCAATATAGAGGCAATTTAGGTTCTCAAAGTTTTCAAAAGAGGAGAAGCTCTTTGAGAAGGAGAAGAGCAAGAAATCTTTCGCATAATGTACACAAGTTGTACAATGGATCACCGGTTTTGGATCCATCAGGAAGTAGGAAAAACAGGACAGCAGCAGTATCGTCGAGAAAGCTCAGAAGCTCAGTGCTAAATAACTCATCTCCGGTTTCAAATGGGATTAGCATCATTACAAAGCCAAAGACAAAAGAGGAACTTGATTCTTTATGTTGTTCTGCAAATATATTGATGATATATTCAGACAGATGCACCAGAGAAGAAGGATTTAGTGTCATGTTGGAGTTTTCGTCTTCAAAGGAGTGGTTTCTTGTTATTAGGAAAGATGGGAAAATCAGATACAGCCACAAGGCGCAAAGGACTATGAGACCTTGTTCTTGCAACCGGATTACAAATGCTATAGTATGGATAGGGGGTGAAAATTGGAAGCTTGAGTTTTGCGACAGACAGGATTGGCTTGGTTTTAAAGATATATACAAAGAATGCTATGAAAGGAACGTATTGGAACAGAATATGAAAGTCATTCCTATTCCTGGGGTAAGAGAAGTGTTTGGGTATGCAGAGGATATGGATGAATTACCATCCTTTTCTAGGCCAGTTCCATATATATCTGTGAATGAAGATGAGGTTTCAAGGGCCATGGCTCGAAGTATTGCGATTTATGACATGGATTCTGAAGATGAAGAATGGCTCGAAAGAAGGAACCGGGAAATGCTTAGTGAAGAAGCTGACCAATTTCAACAACTTCAGCGGGAAACTTTTGAATCGATGATTGATGGGTTTGAAAAGTATCATTTCCATAACCCTGCCGATGATCTCTTGGACGAGAAAGCAGCCACTGTAGCTAGTCTTTCATATCTGGGTAGGCAAGAGGTGGTTGAAGCAGTACATGATTACTGGTTGAGAAAAAGGAAGCAGCGAAAAGTACCACTCCTCAGAGTTTTCCAGGTATATTCATGTTGTGGCGTACTAGTACCATATTCTTTATTTCCAGTGGTGTTTATATCAACAAAATTGACTTTGGCCTGTATATAAACAGGGTCATCAAGTGAAGAAAACTCAGCTACTTTCCAAACCTGTGTTTCGTAAGAGAAGATCCTTCAAAAGACAGGGGAGTCAACTCCATGGAAAAGCCAAACAGATTAGCCCTTGGCTCGGTAAGTTCCCTCTCAACCATAATGACTCAGAGATACATATGTTCTGTGAGGGAGTGACATGGAACAGGTTTGACAAGGGGCTTGTGTTATATTGGTTTCTACTGAAAGTGTAGTAGTTAGTATATATTGAGAGTTAGAGTGACATGGAACAGGTTTAACAAGTACAACTAAGTAGAATAGGTTACCATAGAATTAGAGTGACAAAAAAAAAAAAAGAGTGACATGGAATAGGTTTAACAAGTACAACTAAGTAGAATAGGTTACCATAGAATTAGGTTGAAAATCTTTCCTCTTTAGTAAAGGTGTTATATTTGACTGAAGAATAAAGAAAGTTTAACACTTTCATCAAGAAGATTTAGGAATTAGGATTTCATGATTAAGCCCCAATATAAGTTGGATTTAGCTTGGGAGTGAAATGATCTGATATAGTCTGGTTCATTTGCTGTCTTAATATGGACAGGGTCAGTAAAGGCAGCTGAACCAGAGGAACAAAGCGAGTTTCTGAGAATGGAAGAAGCCAAAGTCTCTGCTGATACAACCATGGAGATTGCCATAGCCAAAAGAAGACGAGCACAAGTTCTAGCAGAAAACGCAGATTTGGCTGTTTACAAAGCAATGATGGCACTAAAGATTGCAGAAGCCCTTAAAGTAGCTGAATCGAGTGAGGTCGCCACTACCCTTTTCTTGAACTGAAATGGTAAAGTTAGAGCATTTTATAATCAATATTACAAGGCAAATGTTACTGGACTGAATCCAAAGTTTTGGGTTCTTTTGGGTATTTTTCAAAGAGGATTTGAAGAGAGGTATAGTCTTTGTAGCTTTGGATTTATGTATATAGCTTCTACGCCGCGATTGTAAATTGGTTTAGGTTTTTCTTTTGTTAGGGTTTTTTGTTTTTTGTTTTTTTTGTTCATACTACCGTAAGATGATGCTCCATCTTTTACTTTTTTTTTCGTTTTTCTTCGAACCGATATAATTTGAAGAAATGGGAAAAAAAATTTACAGGAGATATTTGGCAATCTTCAGTGGTAGTGTGACCATGTGTGTATTGTGTAGATAAGGTATTTCAAAATTTATAAAGCAAAAAAGCACCTTAATTCCATGTTTGTTTTCTTAATAAACCTAAATAAAAGACGTGAAAGGAGAATTTAAAAATTAATTCCTGGGTTTGACCATGGCTCTCAACGGATTCTTCATCACAACCGTAAACTCCAGTTTCCCGGCGAAATCAATCTCTGTTCCCGGTGGATATGCGCTCCAGTCAAACTCCTGAACCATCCTCGCAAGCATCAAGTGCACGTGTACGGTCGCCATTCCAAGCCCTGGACAGATCCTACGGCCAACGCCAAATGGAATCATCTTCACTCCACTAATCCCGGTTATGTCAGCATCTTCCTTACCCGACATAAACCGGTCCGGGTCAAACTTTTTCGGATTAGTCCAGATTTTCGGGTCCTCGCTGATCCCCGGGATATAAACCTCGACGTTGACGCCGGCGGGAATGTCGTAGCCGGCAAGCGTCGTCGTCTCCATGACGGCGTGCGTCAGAGAAAAATAAGTCGGCGGATGTTTCCGGAGAAGCTCCTTAACGAAAGCTTGTAAAAAGACCATTTTGTCCACGTCTCTCTCCTCAACCTTACGATCTCCAGCCGTTGATTTAATCTCATCGTACAGCCGAGATTGAATGTTGGGATTTGCAATAAGCTGCGCTATCCCCCACTCGATCGCCGTCCCCGTCGTATCCGTACCGCCGTTGAGAAACTCGGAGCAGAGTGTCACGAGCTCTTCGTTAGACGGCGTCGTGTTACGACCTTCCACTTTAAGGTCAAAGAGTGTATCAAGGTACGAGAAAGACGACGCAGTTTTATCAGATCCCGGATTCTGAATCGCTCTCCGTCGTCTGTCGATGAATCCGACGACGTAACCAACCTGTTCACGGCGAACTTCGAGAGCACGTTTCCTCTCTTTGGAGAAGAAAGGAGCGAGGATCGGAAGATAATCGTCGATTCGTGGATCAACGGTCATCAACACCGTTTTCAAAATGTCATCCATCTTCTCAATCGATTCTTCATCCATCTTGATTCCGAAACACATTTCCAACAGAATACAAAACGCAGCGAATCTTGCGTTTTTAAGCACCCAGATTAGTCCATCGTGTTCTTTAGCCTCTGTTTTGATCCTCTCGATGAGTTTATCCATGGCGGATTGTCTCACCGACGCGAATTCCTTGAGCCGAGTCGAGCTAAGCATGTTCTGCACCATGTTTCTCCTCAGAGATCGCCACACCGGACCGTATTTGGCGGCGTTGACGGTGAATTTGTTGCAGCTGAAGATGGTTCGAGTAGGATTCTCAGCTGGTCGAGAAGCGAAGAGAGCTCCACGCTGGATCAAAGCTTCGTGGACTAGACCTGCGTCGGAGAGGATGATCATTGTTCGAGTGCCCATCCTCAGTGTGAAAATCGGGCCGTACGTTTTCTTCAGCTCCTCTGCGTATTCGAAAAACGGCTTCCCGGAGCGCGCGAACTGGAATAGGTTTCCGACCACTGGCCAACCTGGTGGACCTGGAGGAAGGTTTAAACGTTTCTTCGTCTTCGAAGTCCATCGAGTGAGGATGAAAACGGAACCTGATACGATTATAGCGAGGAGTGTAAAATCTAGACAAGTCGGAGAAATGGAGATGAGAAACATTTTAACCTCTTATTAATTCACTGAGATTTTTTTCTTTTTCTTTTCTTTGACTTGGGTAGAGAAGAGAGGATGATTATATAAGAACAGTGTAATGCATGCAAAATTTAAAGTAAATATTTTAAATTTTAATTAACTTTGTCGGTGTTTGGTAATACAATTACTACCTTGCATTCCACTCTCTAGTCAAAAACTGTGGACTGTGTCTACTTCTTAAAACAAGGCATGTTGATTGGGTTTAAACTTTCAAGTACGACTACTATTTTATCCTAGTAGTGAATGTGTCCGGTGAAAAAAAAAATGATTAATAGAAAATGTTTTTCTTCATTATACAACTACAAAAATATTTCTTCAATATCTTAATAAAAATATTTTTTCATAGTTGACTTTACTCTCTCTAACTCTCTATGACTATATAGTTTACTTGAAACATGTATTTATCAAATGATATGATTGTTTACAACTCTAGATGACCGTTTAGGCACATTTACTTGAAACAACCTTTAATTTAGAATTAATTATATAAGACTAGATTTACCTACAACCATAGACCGTCACAACAAATCATTAACACATGAGATGCAGGTTAGGACAGAGTAATCAGATGAAAGCTTAAACAGGATATGTCCCAAATATTTAACGCTTGTAATTAGATAAATTAAAGACCTATAATAAAAATAGAAAAAAAAAAATTTGTAACTAGACCAACAGATCAACATATATTCGTGAAAATTATGTGTGAGAGTAATAAATTTTGGAACTTTAGGAATCGTGAGTGCATGTCTTTTTTATTTATTGCGTTCAACTGTTCCCTTTGATAAATTTATAACCTGGGAAATATAAATGTCTGCAGAAAGCTATTATTCACTTCCCAATTTTGGTTGACCCAAAAACAAGAAATGAATAGTGTCATCTGTAAGCTATATAAACATAAATTCAACATCATAGAGTATTCTTTAAAAAAAAAAAAAAAAAAAACTCGAATAAACGTGTTTGACTTGGTTGGAATTCAATTTACTTGTCAGAAAATTCAATTGTTACTCATGAGTATTTTCCATAAATTCAATTTACACGCGAAGATTCGATTAATCGATTTAATTGTTTGTATTTTCCATGAAGCATACTTTTAAATTTGTTACTAAAAAAACTGAATAATTCATGCATATTCACTCATCCACCTTTAATATGACTTCAGTCCAAGTTATTTACTATATGATTTCAGTTAGAGTTCTAGTAAAGATTTATATCTGTTTAGTGTTGACTTAAGCTTAAAGAAAGCTTGAGTCATAAGCTTTCCCAAGATGATTAGGATTAGGAATGTTTAGGAGTTATCTAAACATAAAGGGTTTTCCTAATAGAATTGGGTTTGTGTGTTAGTTTCTCAATATATAAGGAGATGCCGAGTTGTGGCATAACTTGTGAGATTTGAGAGATTAAAAGATTGTGAGAGTTTTAGGTTTTGAGTAAGTTTCCTAAAGCAATAAAGAGAAAATCTTTATAATTACGATCTTCTAATCTTAAGTGTTTTAATTCTTTAATTGGTATCAGAGCAAATTGAATTAAAAACACTCTAGGCGTGGCGTGAAGAAATTCTTCTTTGCGAAACAGAGCACTCGACGAAGTTGCGTTGAAGAGCTCGAACAAGTTTTAAACATGGGTGATCTAAGTCCAGCAAACAAGCCTAAAGAACCTGGTACGTCATCCATACAATGTCCAATGCTCACTACCATCAACTACACTGTATGGGCGATGCGGATGAAGGTAACACTCAAGGTGCACAAGGTATGGGAGACTATTGATCCTGGATCAGATGATGGAGATAAGAACGATATGGCAAGAGCTCTTCTATTCCAGTCTATACCAGAATCTCTTATTCTTCAAGTCGGCGAACTTGATACTTCAAAAGAGGTCTGGGATGCAATTAAAGCAAGACATGTCGGAGCTGATAGGGTCAAAGAAGCTAGACTTCAAACTTTGATGGCTGAATTCGATAGACTAAAGATGAAAGAAACGGATACAATCGATGACTTTGTTGGGAAACTTTCAGAATTATCTACAAAATCTGCAACCTTAGGAGAAAAAATCGAAGAATCAAAGCTTGTTAAGAAGTTTCTTAAGAGTCTACCAAGGAGAAAATTCATTCATATCACTGCTTCACTTGAACAAGTCCTTGATCTTAACACAACAAGTTTTGAAGACATCGTCGGAAGACTAAAAGCTTATGAAGAAAGAATAGACGATGACGAAGAAGATCAACCGAATGATCAAGGACATCTCATGTATGCTAACCAAGAATCACAATCTTATCAAGGAAATTATGGAGTTAGTAGAGGCAGAGGACAAAGAGGACGTTTTTTCCAACGGGGAAGAGGACGTGGCCGGTATGGTAACCAACAAAGCGGAGGAAGAGATAAAACCAAAGTGGTATGTTACCGGTGTGATAAGATAGGACATTACGCATCCAACTGTCCCGATAGAATACTTAAACTCCAGGAAGCACAAGAAACCGAGGGTGATGACAATGAGACTCAAGAAGCCGAAGGTCTGATGATGCACGAGGTGGTGTATCTCAATGAAAGGAACGTGACGCCAAGCAAATTTGAGACAGAGTCAGATGGAAGTAATGTTTGGTATTTGGACAATGGAGCTAGTAATCATATGTCCGGAAACCGTGCCTATTTCTCCAAGATTGATGAGACAGTCACGGGAAAGGTGAGGTTCGGTGATGACTCGCGTGTAGATATAAAGGGAAAGGGCTCGGTTCTCTTCATTACTAAGAACAAGGAACGAAAAATCTTGGCAGATGTTTACTTTATACCAGATTTAAAGAGCAATATTATAAGCCTCGGTCAAGCAACATAATCGGGATGTGATGTTAGAATGAGAGAAGACTATTTAACGGTACATGATCGAGATGGAAAGCTGCTGGTGAAGGCAAACAGGTCTAAAAACCGATTGTACAAAGTATTCATGGAAGTTGAATCCACTAAGTGTCTACAATCGATGGTGTTAAATGATTCAACAAAATGGCATGCACGGTTAGGACACATTGGCATAGGAAGCATGAAGGCTATGGTAAAGAAGGGTTTAGTCACAGGCATGCCAACAATGTTAATCGAGAAAGAAACATGTGCTTCGTGTTTACTTGGAAAGCAAGTAAGGCGAGTGTTCCCTCAAGCTACATCATACAGAGCAACACAAAAACTTGAGCTCGTACATGGAGATCTTTGTGGACCCATTACACCATCTACAGCTGCACAAAAGAGGTATGTTTTTGTGTTGATTGATGATTACTCTCGCTATATGTGGTCTATACTCCTAAAAGAAAAAGGTGAAGCTTTCGACAAATTTAAGAAGTTTAAGATGTTGGTCGAACAAGAAGCAGGAACGTCTATAAAAACGTTTCGAACAGACAGAGGTGGGGAATTCTTATCCCAAGAATTTCAAACATTCTGCGACAATGCCGGCATACAAAGACACCTGACTGCGCCTTACACTCCTCAACAAAACGGAGTGGTCGAGAGACGAAACAGAACGTTAATGGAGATGACTAGGAGTATTTTAAAGCATATGAATCTACCAAATTATTTGTGGGGAGAAGCAGTAAGACATGCTACATATTTGATAAATAGAGTGGCAACAAGAGTATTGGCGGAACAAACTCCATACGAAGCATTCAAAGGCAGGAAACCAAACGTGGAACATTTGCGTGTGTTTGGATGTATAGGCTATGCAAAAACAGAGACAACACATCTGAAGAAATTGGATGATCGATCTCGTGTATTAGTTCACTTAGGAACAGAACCAGGATCAAAGGCTTACCGATTATTGGACCCAACAAACCGTAAAATAATAGTAAGCAGGGACGTGGTTTTTGATGAAAGCAAGAGTTAGAAGTGGAACAACCCAGGAAAAGAAACTGGTGATAATTCTGGTATGTTTAGGCTAAGTCTAGAAGAATTTGGAAATAACGGCCTAAGAGACGAAGCAGCAGCTGGAGAAGAAGATAACATCGAAGGAAATATAGAGGAACATGACGAAGATGATGAAATCTCCGTGGAGGGAGAAGGTTTTCCTACAGATGAAACTGATATTGTCGAACAAACAATCCAGCCTCCGTTAAGAGTGTCACAACGACAGACTTCAAAGCCAAAATATTTAGAGGACTATATTTTACTAGTTGAAGTTGAAAGTGAGTATCTCTTGATGGCGATAAATGAAGAACCATGGGACTTTAATGAAGCAAAGGAGTCGAAAGAATGGAGGGAGGCTTGTGAAGAAGAAATCTCATCCATAGAAAAGAACAAGACATGGAACCTAGTTGACCTTCCCGTCGGAGCTAAGCCAATTGGGCTAAAGTGGGTCTTTAAACTCAAGAAAAATTCTGACGGTAGCATAAACAAATACAAAGCAAGACTTGTAGCTAAAGGCTACGTACAGAGACATGGTATAGACTTTGATGAAGTATTTGCTCCGGTGGCACGCATTGAAACAATTCGGTTCATTATTTCTTTGGCAGCGTCAAATGGTTGGGAGGTACATCACCTTGATGTAAAAACTGCGTTTTTACATGGTGAGTTAAAGGAGATAGTATATGTTACTCAGCCAGAAGGATTCATAACCAAAGGAAGTGAAGAAAAGGTCTACAAGTTAAACAAAGCACTCTATGGACTAAGACAAGCACCAAGGGCATGGAATAATAAGTTAAACCAAATTCTTAAGGAGTTGAACTTTGTTAAGTGCTCAAAGGAACCATCTCTGTATCGAAAGCAATACAAGGAGCATCTTCTTATTGTAGCCGTATATGTGGATGATCTACTTGTCACGGGATCTAGTCTAAGCGGAATACTCGACTTCAAAAAAGGAATGGCGTCCAAATTTGAAATGAGTGATCTTGGTTTATTAACTTACTACCTGGGCATTGAAGTGCTACAACATAGCGGTGGTATTGTTTTAAAGCAAGAAAGGTATGCGGCCAAGATCTTAGAAGAGACTAATATGAAATACTGCAATGCGGTTCACATACCAATGGACTCGGGATTGAAGATGTCTAAAGCACAAAATGAAAGGGGCGTTGACGAGAAAGAGTTTAGAAGAAACATTGGATGTCTTAGATATTTACTTCATACACGACCAGATCTCTCTTATTGTGTTGGTGTTCTAAGTAGATACATGCAAGAACCTAAGGAGTCTCATGGAGTAGCACTAAAGCAAATTCTCAGGTACTTGCGAGGAACCCTTACTCATGGTCTCTCATTTATCCGTGGAACCAAAACAGGGCTTGTGGGCTATAGTGATAGCAGCCATAATGTGGACGAGGACGATGGTAAGAGTACGACTGGGCATATTTTCTATCTTGACGGATGTCCGATCACTTGGTGCACACAAAAACAAGATACAGTGGCCTTGTCGTCATGTGAGGCTGAGTTTATGACAGCCACCGAAGCAGCAAAACAGGCGATTTGGCTTCAAGAGCTTCTTGGTGAAGTTACCGGAAAATCATGTGAGAAGGTGACACTTCGAATTGACAACAAGTCTGCGATAGCACTTGCCAAGAACCCGGTGTTTCATGGACGAAGCAAACACATACACAAAAGGTATCATTTCATACGAGAATGCGTTGAGAACGAACAAGTGGAAGTAGAGCATGTTCCCGGAAACGAGCAAAAGGCCGATATTTTAACTAAGGCACTTGGAAGGATCAAGTTCAAAGAGATGAGAGACTTCATTGGACTTCAAGATGTGTCTAAAGACAAGTTTAAGCTTAGGAGGGAGAATGTTGACTTAAGCTTAAAGAAAGCTTGAGTCATAAGCTTTCCCAAGATGATTAGGATTAGGAATGTTTAGGAGTTATCTAAACGTAAAGGGTTTTCCTAATAGAATTGGGTTTGTGTGTTAGTCTCTCAATATATAAGGAGATGCCGAGTTGTGGCATAACTTGTGAGATTTGAGAGATTAAGAGATTGTGAGAGTTTTAGGTTTTGAGTAAGTTTCCTAAAGCAATAAAGAGAGAGTCTTTATAATTACGATCTTCTAATCTTAAGTGTTTTAATTCTTTATTTAGTGCATAGAGCACTTCTCTGTATGAATAGAAGCATAGAGTCAAATTTAATCTTTTGAAATAAAAAAGGTGCAAATTTTCCGCCTTTTTAAAGATCATGATTTTATAGTTATGAAACAATCACAAAGAACACTGGTCTTGATGATGAAACATTATCACTACCAGACAGATGCTTTCTGTTGTAAATTTGTAACCTGTACTCATTGGCTCTAATTCTAACATTAGAACTATTTGCTTAAGTAGGAAAATATTTGATTAGACACGAAAGTATTATCACAAACAGATTAAGACAAGCCATAAGTTGAAAAAAGAAACTTAAAACTAAAAAAAAGAGGATGGTTATTAACTTTTATCATCATTAATTAAGGTAAACCGAAACAGAACATGGTCTGAGTTCGATCAATATCCCTGAAACGGTGAAACTCAAATCAAGCAAGTAAATTGATTAAAGTCAAACCGGACCGTTTGTTAAGGAAATGTATATAACCAAAGTAAACCGACGCAATCACTACATTGTCGTGTAGGACATTCAAAGTGCAGTAATGGAAGCTAACTCGTTGAAAATATCTGAGAAGTGAAGATTCTCCTCATCCAAGTCTTTGTGAATCTCCGATCCTCCCTCTTCAACAGCTTCGGAGATATCATTCATCATCTCCAAATTCATCAAAAGGCTTTCACAATTCGTCTCAAAATCAATGATATCATCAAGATCCAGATCTTGATCACACCAACTCTCGTTTCCAGGTAAATCATTGTTGTTGTTGCTGTTGTTGTCAGAAATCGATATGATCTGATTCTCATCAAAATCAGACAAGTGGAGATTGTTGTCATACCAATCTCTGTGCATCACCAATTCTTCACCTTCAACAGCTTCAGAACTAGACACCGGGTTTTGATTCGATGTCACCATCGAGACATCATCCGTCTCCAAACTCATCGATGGGCCTTTTTCAGATTTCATAAAATCAAAGATTTGATCAAGACCAAGCTCTTGATTGCAGCAATCTCTGTGCATCACCAATTCTCCACCTTCAACAGCTTTAGAACTAGACACTTGGTTTTGATTCATTGTTACCATCGAGACATAATCAGTCTCCAAACTCATCGATGGACCTTCTTCAGATTTCACAAAATCAAAGATTTGTTCAAGACCAAACCCTTGATTGCACCCATCCATGCTTCCAGTTAAACCGGAGTTGTTGTTGTTGTTGTCAGGAATCGATAGAATCTGTTCTTCGGTGTTCTTGTTAAACCCTTCCAAGTTTGCAGTTGGATCATCATGAATGCAAAGAGTTGAAGAAGAAGACTGAAGATCTAGGGTTTGGTTTTGGTGAGTTGCGTGTAAAATACCCTTCTTCTTCACGTCCTCATCAAAACGCAAAGCCTTGAGATCTTGCAACATCTTCGACATAGAGTTCATAGCGTCTCTCAATTCTTCCGGATTATCTGATCTGGCAAGACTCTCGTCGTTCCACCAAAACCCTAGCCCTAGATCATCCCGAGGACGCTGGTTCGAGAGAAAAGCATCGACAACGCCATCGACAGAGGAGTGGCCGAAAGAGTAGAAGGAGACATTGGATTTGGAAGATACCGGAGTCGCTATGATCGCAATTTGTCCGCCGGAGAGAAGACAAAGCTCAGACGCTTTACTGTAAAGACCCTTACTCCGTTTTGAGAAAGCAACCGCTCTCGAGTCTTTCTTCTCTATTTTCTCTAAAGGAATCTTTCTCTTTATGCCTCCCATTCTGTTTCTACGATTTCACAAGCAGAGTCACACAGAGCAAACTAAACAAGAGAATTTTTTGTTTTGCGTGTTTGTAAAGAATAGCTGATACAGCGGAGCCACTCTAATTATATAGAGAGGCTTCTCAGTTTATCGATTTTAGTTTCCTTTTTCTGCAAATCTGCTAATCCGTAATTAAACGAATAAGTACGTTTGTTTTCCTTTTCTGAAAGTAATTACTCAAAAAATCCACCTGATACGTATCCAAGACCGGTTTAATTATCCAAGACCGGTTTAATTAAGCCAATTAAATCAAAAGTATCTCGATTTTACATAGCTCTGTTTTCAGATTAGTGGTTTTTCTAAACTAATTTTCCTACGTGGCAGAAAAAAAAAATGGAATCAGTTTTTACACAAAAAAAAAAGGAAACATTTAACACCAAAAATAAGGAAAAGTTTAGGCAGCCGTGGTTCGCAAGTAAACGAAGGAATTGCAAAACATTGATTAAACCACATCAAATTACGTACTGTCTAACAATGTGCAAAATTCACTCTTGAACCGGTCCGGTCAAGTTAAAAGAGTCAAAGGCTTGGAACAAACTTAAACCCTAGCTTTAACCATCGCTCTCAACGGATTCTTCATCACCACTGCAAACACCAACTTCCCGGTGAAATCCACTTGGCTCTCCGGCGGGTACGTGCTCCACTCGAACTCTTGAACCATCCTCGCCAGCATTAGCTCCACATGTACGATCGCCATTCCAAGCCCAGGACAGATTCGACGGCCAATTCCGAACGGCATCATCTTCACTCCGGCAACGCCCGTTAAGTCGGCGTCTTCGCCACCTGTTACAAACCGGTCCGGGTCGAATTTATCCGGGTTCAACCAGATCTTCGGGTCTTGACTCATACCCGGAAGATAAAACTCGACGTTGGCTCCGACGGGAATGTCGTAGCCGGAGAGATTCGTCGGCTCCGTAACGCCGTGAGTTAACGTGAAGTACGTCGGCGGATGTCTCCGGAGAAGCTCCTTGACGAAAGCTTGTAAAAAGACCATTTTATCCAAATCTTTCTCCTCTACGTTACGATTATCTCCCACCGTTGATTTAATCTCATCGTACAGCCGAGATTGAATCTTCGGATTTGAAATTAGCTCTGCGATTCCCCACTCGATCGCCGTCCCCGTCGTATCCGTGCCTGCGTTAAGAAACTCCGAGCATAGAGTCACGAGATCCTCATCAGACGGCGTCGTTTCACGGCCATCGACTCTGAGATCGAATAAGGTATCTAGGTACGCGAAAGACGACGCCGTTTTATCGGAGCCGGGATTTCGAATCGCCAATCGTCGCTTCTCGATAAAACCAGCCACGAATTCAACAAGCTCCCGGCGAAGTTGCAGAGCTCCTTTTCTCTCCCTGAAGTAAAACGGAGTGAGAATCGGAAGGTAATCGTGAATTCGTGGATCGACGGCGATTAAAATCGCAGTCATCATTTGATCCATCTTCTCAATCGATTCTTCTTCCATTTCGATTCCGAAACACATATCTAATAGGATGCAGAAAGCAGCGAATCTGGCGTTTCTCAGGATATAGACGAGCCCGTCGTGTTCCTTAGCCTCCGATTTGATCCTCTCCACGAGCTTATCAATGCCGGATTTTCTAACGGAACCGAATTCCTTCAACCGATTTGAGCTCAGCATGTTCTGAACCATGTTCCGTCTCAGTGATCGCCACACGGGACCGTACATGGCGGAATGTACGGTGATATCGCTAGAACTGAAGATTTTCCGGGTCGGAGTTTCGGCGGGTCGGGTCGCGAATTGGGCCCCACGCTCGATCAGCGCCTGGTGCGCGAGATTAACGTCGGAGATGATGATCATCGTTCGGATTCCCATCCTCAGCGTGAGAATCGGGCCGTAGATCTTTCTCATCTCGTCAACATACTCGAAAAACTGTTTCCCGGAGCGCGCGAACTGAAACAGATTCCCAACCAATGGCCAACCCTGTGGGCCCGGTGGGAGGATCACGACCTTCGATTTGTGACTGAGGCGTTTGAGTGTATAAGCCAAACCGGATACGAGAATCGCAACAAGAGTGAAGAAGAAGACACTGTTGGACTTGTCATTAAAAGTGAGAAACAACATTTTTGCTCTTTCCTTCAACTAAGCTTTTGAGGACACCTTCTTGAATTTTGAAACTGTTTGAACATATACTATTTGGATCAACATATATATATATATATATATATGTATGCTGTGCTAGTTATTAGAAAACTTGATGTAACGTACTGTATGTGTATCTTTAACTTCTAAAAATATTTTATTTCTTAATTTTATATATTTGTTTATGTGATTAGAAGACATGATATAACGTATATGAAATTGTGACTGTGTATCTTTAATTTCTAAAAATATATTTTCTTTTTAAAAAAAAATTCTAAAAGTACATTTTCCATTCAATTGGTATTAAGTTGATTTATCTTTCAGTTTGGAGTTTGGATTGATTACCATTTTATACAAATACGGTATAGTTATTGCACAAGATAACATAACCCAAAGCCTGTATGTAATCCAAAGATGAGTATTTTCCCTCCTTTTTATTCTTCATGCGCTAGCCTTTCACTTAAGTTTGCGATTGGGCCTGTGATAATTTCACCAGTTAGGCTTTTACTTTGTTGGCCCAATGAAACAATGATATCTTGTTTTTCCTTCTCCTTTGGTTCTCTGTTTTACACTCGAGATACTAATGTTAAAATACATTGCACATTTTGAATTGTAAGGATTACAAAGTCCAAGAATCAAATCATAAACAAAGTTTTGGAATAATTTAGACTACACAAAAAAGGTTTTAGAGTTTGGGAAAGAGAAAGGAAGGAATGTGAGTGGTGTTGTTGTCAAAGTCCAAACAAGAAGAAAGCGCATTGATGAGTTTCTTCACATCTTCTGTAGTATGTGCTGCACTCAGTGTCACTCTTAGCCTGAAGAACAATTCCACAACATATGATGAGTTTCGTCCAAGTTCATATGATGAAAATGGTTTCACTTCAAACGAAAAGGATTTTGAGTTTTCTTGTTTACCTGCAAGAATTTGGTGGCACTGTGGGTGGTCTTATTGCCATTACATGGAACCCTGATTTAAGTAGATACCTGCAATAATGAAAGAATTAATCAGCAGTACAATTGTGTGTGAGAAAGAAGAAGAGAAAGAGAAGGAAATGTGTGTGAACCGGCTGGCTTGGAGGGCTTTCTCTTGATTGCCTACAACAAGTGAGATAATCGGACTTGAGATGTTAACTCCAGATAATGCCTTAAACTCTTCTACCCTCTCCCATATTGCCTTTCTTCTCCATCTCTCCTTCCTTGCCACTACAACTGCTGCATAAGCGGCTGCAGCCATCGGGATAGGGATTGCTGTTGAAAATATGAATGAGCGACCTCTCGACTGTATCAGTTGCTTCCATTTTTTGCTGTTTCCAACAACAAACTTAACCATAAGCATTGATGAACCTTATCGAGATGTCAACCACCACAAAAACAAAAAAAAATTCTTGGTTCATGAATTTCAGATCATATATGTGTACCTGCAAGCTATGAATCCGCCATGACATCCTGCTGCCTTACTCAAAGTGCCTACACATATATCTACATCGGCTTCACAGTTAAATTCCTCAGCCACGCCACCACCATTTTCTCCACAGACAAATGTTCCATGGGCCTGACCGATATCATATTCCTTTAGCAAAAAAAGTAGTATCAACACCTAGAATTTGACTTGAGTATTTTCGACCAACTTACATCATCAATAACTAGTAGGAACCGATGCTTCTTCCGAAGCTGAGAGAGCTCTTCCATTGGTGCAAAGTCACCGTCCATACTAAATAAGCTGTCAAAACCAAAAATGAGATTCAACCATTAGACCTTCCTTTCATAAGTCCATAATCTCAAACTACCAAAGGCGTTAATAAGCATGTTTAAATAAAGTTTAAACTTTGTAGATAGCACTATGAATAGTGACATGTGTATGAAAAGCAAAAGGGACAAAATTATGATCAGATAAGAAAGCAGGTTGGAAGCGTTAAGTACTACAACCTTAACTTATATAGAACAAGAGCAGTAAGTAAGTAGCAAACGAGACTGACCTATCAGTCACCACGACCTTCCTCTTCATCTTGCAACTTGATCTGTCCAAACAATTATAGATGATATAAATGGAAAAGTAGATATTAAGGGAGGAGTAGGGGAAGCGAAGGACTTACAGTAACGAATTAAGGTGATACATGTCACAGTGTCGATAAACAAAAACTTCAACATTTCCTTGTCGTTCAGCAAGACGGATACCATCAATAATTGATGCATGATTTAGAGCATCAGAAAAGATGGCCACTTTTTCATTCTCCAGAGGCTTCCCACCAGTAGCCAAAAGAGAAGCAACACTTCCAATTGCAACCATTGCAGCCATATTGGCAGCAAAGCCAGTAGGACAAACAAGACAATCCTAAAAAGATAAAAGACACAGCATCTGCTTTTAGCCTGAGACACAGCATCAATTATTCAAGGAAGTTTATTTACCTCCTTCTTCTTCAGTTCCGCCAAACTAGACTCAAGCAAACGATGATAAGTTGTATAGCCACATATTAACGCTGAACCCTTAGGTCCCATACCATATTCTTGGACTGCCTGCCTTGAAGAAAATACATAAGGCAGTGGAAGAAATCTATACTTCAAGTTTGTTGAGATGAAAAAGTTTTGGAAACATACGTTTGCAGCAGCGTTTGATATTGTAGGATGTGAGCTCAAACCCAAATAATCATTCCCAGAGAACAAAAGTAGCTTCTTGAATCTCCCTTTTCTACTCTCAGCTAATGCATCTCCACTGTAAATCTCTTCTCCTGTCAATGTGAAAACTGACAAACATAATTAAAAACCATACTTTTGCCTAATCATCTCAGCTTTACCTCAGTTATACTCAACCAAAATGCTCTGTCTGAATTTCGGTTTCAAAAAAAAAAAAAAAAAAAAAACCATAACTTTGGAAACTCCGAAACTCCTGGAAAAAAAAAAATTCAGGAAAGAGCGAAACGTACCGTTGCTGGGTTCATCGTGAAGCCATTTCTGAAATGTGGGTATTGAGACAGAAACCTCGACTGAAGTTCGATCCCATTGACACAAACCATCGAACACCTGGTACTCGTCTCCTCCATTGCCTCTGCTTTTCACCATTTCTTCTTCGTTTTGACTTGACATACAAATGGGTCTCAAAGATCGAAGAATTTGCCTGGATTCAAGCACATTCACTGCTTCTTCCACACATTTATCCCACGAATTATCCGCCATTCTACTCTATTTTTGAGTGTCAGGAATTGGGCGAACCAATTCAAAAAAGTGGTTAGGTGGGCCGTGGGCGGTGAAAGCAGAGACTCTGAGAAGCCTCTGCCTGATAATGTAAAGTAAGACAATATGTTTGAGAACTTGATAATAATCTTACGTACAACATATATACTGTACTAACTGAGAGATTAAGTACTAAATGACATCTATCTTTATCCTAAACTTGATACATAATAATAATAATGAAATGAAAAGCAGAAGGATGGTGCAAGTCACGTGATGGATTTGGTTTATTACGGTTTACTAGATACCATCAAAAAAAGACGGAGATGGTGAAATCTAAATCAAAATTATAGAAATGGCGCTGGATGTGACAATCTTCGAGAGCATCTCTCCTTCTCGTTTCATCTCTTTCACAATCCCTAATCTTACTTCTCCGTTACATCTCCTCCGAGTCGCCGTCCTTGATTCGCCGGTTCATTCCACCGAGTCTTCTCCCGTAGTTGCCGCCATACTCGTTCCCAAGCACCGAGAGACCGATTGGATCTTCTCCACCGAATCCGGCCATCTCCAGCTCCTACTTAACATCCCAGACATCTCTCGGCTGATACTGATCGGCGATAATAATCACGACGGTGGATCTCATTTTCCCGCGGTTTACCACCGACCGATCGTTGAGGACGACGAATCGGAGAGACTCAAGATTGGATTGAAACCTCTTGTTGTAGCTCTGTCACCTAAAACCCTAACCCGAGACCAAATCGACGATATTCCTTTTCTGATTTATGAGGATAATGTTGTTTCTAGCGTCGTGCTGGAGAAATCCGTCGGGCCTTTCGTAGGTGAAATGCTAATTGAAGATGTAGAGATTGAGATCGATGATGGAGTTAGAGAATTTAGGAGGAGATTGAGGTTTAAGAGAATGCCTAATTTAGTCCAATCTGATATCAAAATCATCCCTAGAATAAATTCGAACTCCTCTCCGCCATTAACGGGAACAGAGTTCAAGCTTGATCTCACTGAACTTGTACATCCTTATTTGGCACCAATGGTGGCAAGTGTTTCCTTAATTGATTCTCACATCAGTCAGCTTAAATCTAGACCAAAGGCATTGTGCATTGGAGTCGGAGGTGGTGGATTGCTTAGTTTCTTAAGGCTACAATTAGGGTTTGAAGTTACAGGCGTAGAGATAGATCCTGAAGTTTTGAGGATAGCGAGGCAATACTTCGGATTAGAGGAAAGCTTAGCTCGTGTTCACGTTGGAGACGGTATCGAGTTCTTGAAGAGATTATCTACTAGCTGTGATTGTGATGGTGATGCCAAGTTTGATGTCTTGATGCTTGATCTTGACTCCACCGATCCAATTCACGGCATGACTGCTCCTCCGGTAGAGTTTGTGGCCAAAGAGGTTCTGCTAGCTGCGAGAACAGTTCTTGTTTCTTCTGGGGTTTTCGTTATCAATGTCATTCCTCCAAACAAGACGTTCTATCAAAAACTTAAAGACGAGTTTAGACATGTCTTTGCTGAATTGTATGAGATTGATGTAGGAAATGGCGACAACTTTGTTCTCATTGCAACTGCTGCACCTAGAGATAGCAAGAGAGGTTTCACCAGAGAGAATCTAACACCTGCTATTTCGGGAAAGTATCTTGATGCTATACAGAGAATCTGAGATTCATTCGAACATAAAATTTTCATTGCAAACTTTAAAGTAGAGTTTTTGATCCAATTGTCAAAAGTACAACAGAATGAATCCTATCCAAAAAGAGTTTTTCGAAAAAGTGTTGTTCAGCTTCAGCTCCTTAGTCTTCACTAAACTTGATCTTCTTCGGGACAGGCTGAGTATTCCCAACCTGAAGCAGCAATGAAAACGAGGTTAGTAGTCGTTATTAGTTCTGGGTTGGATATGTAATGTAGAGAAAGTAGAACTTGTAATCGGGAACTTACAAGCGCAGGGCATTCATATTCTATTCCAGCGGCTTCGATTCTCTTTCTCCTTTTCTGATCCCTTTTTACTACTTTCTGCAACATTTTCCTATGCTCTTCCAATGTCCTTTCCTGTATATACACAACAAGACAAGAATCAGAGTTACAAATCACTTGCTCAAGAGATTACCTTTTTACAAGAAAAGTGAAGAAGATTGATTACCTTGTTATGTTGTCTACGCTCAATCTGAACCCAATCCACTGGTTTGAAGTTACACTTAAACCCTTTCCACCTGTAACATTCAGGACAGAGATACATTCAGTCCCACAACTACTTGAAAAAAAATAACAACTCCCAAGACAGTTCTTGCATTTTCTCTTCTTGAAACACTAGAGAGACTCGCACACACTAATTTATCACAATGGATTTAATAAAGCGCAGAAAGAGTTCTGAGTCATTTGAAACCATCATAAATAAACCATCTAATCCAAGAAACGACTCCTTCCATAAACTCTTTTTCATCTTCACCTTTTTCACATCCTATCCTAAGACCTAAATGTCATAAAATCTAACTCTGGAAACCATAGACATTATCCTTCAAAGATTGCATCAAACCACACGAGATAGTATTAGAAAGAGGAGTATTCCATTCAAAAACCTCCCATAGGCAGCCAAGCAAAATAGCTAACCTAGACAAGTGGATATGCCAACTAACAATTTTACAAACAAAAACAAAAGTCAATTAAATTAAAGTCACTCTCACAGATTGGGTTTAACATGCTCCGGTGGAATGACATGGACTTGAAGCATATGTTCGAGCAACAAGTAATTATGCATTGCACCCGCTGCAATCTCTGCCACCTGCATAGAACCGAATGAAAAAGCTTTAAAAACTGAAGCTGGAACAAATAATCAATTTTCTACAGGTTCAAGTATAATACCTCAGCATCCTCAAACTGTATGAACCCAAAATGCTTTGACTTCCCAGTCTGTTAAAAACAAAACAAAACAAATAGTGAGAAAAGAAACAGCACATAGCCTCAAACTAGAGCAAACACAAATAAAGAATCAATGTATAAGTTACCTTTTTGTTTCTGGCGACTCTAACTCTCTTCACTGTTCCAAACTGCGAGAAGAACGCTATGTCCCAGAAAGTAAAATCAGATTATCAAACACATAATCAAAGGGCAATATATTTGATCAACACAGTAATTAAAAAAGTGTACCTTGAATCTCAGTCTCATAGAAGCCATGAGGGATTCGACCGATGTATAGCACAGTGGCTTTATTCTCAAGAGGTTGGGTCACTGGAGCTTTACGAGCTGGACCTCCTTCTAGTGGCTATCAGCAGAGAGATTCAATTCAAAACCCTAAAGAGTCTGAAAGGAATTCGAAAAGTTCAAGGATCGAAAGAAATACCAAAAAATCAGCCGACGGTTTCGGGTTCTGGGGAAGAGCTAGCTGAGAAGAAGAAGCAGCAGCAGCCGAAGAAGAAATCTTCTTCATGTTCTTCTTCAGAGCTTTCTTTGCCTTGGCACCCATGTTTTCGTCGTCGTCGGCGAGAGAGGACGAAGGTGATAATACAATTAGGGTTTTAGCCGCTTAGGTTTTCAACCAATTTAATCCGTGTGAAAATAATTTTCCATCTACATGTCACTTTTATTTATTCGAAACAAATAGTTCTACTCGTCCTATTTTTTCATTTTTTGACTTTTATGCTCTTCCTACATTAGTTCAAATTAAATAAAAGTAATTCACTTGCCTGGTTTTTTCGTCCTTTACTGTATAAAAGAAGAAATCTGTGGACTATAGTCCAGAGCTTTTGTCTCCGTGCCAATAACTCGCTAGAGCTGCGCGTACAAATTGTTTCTTCTCTTTGACACATGCATCTCACCACACGCGCTATTTTGTTTTCATAACTGGGCACGTGCTATCTTGTTTTCATAACTGGGCTTTGTTGGGCTTACAAAGCCAAGTCAAATTGTGTATGGGAAGTCACCTCGATGCTGTTATTTTTTACTTTTTTTTCCACCCATGCTGTTATTAGCTTTCGTTAAATAATAATAATAGTGACGTTTATATTTCTCATGATTTTCTTTAATTGTAAAAATGGTTTTCAGAATAAGATACAGTATTTACAAAATCAAAGAGAGAAACAACAACAATAGGAAAAAGAGTAAAGTAGCCATTTAAGAAACGAGGAAAAAATCGAATGATATCCAGAGCCCAAAAAAAGGCTTATTATTATGAAAGACAAAGCAATCCAAAAAAGGTACAAAATTAAACTAAAAAAAAAAAAATACAAGAACAAGTTCTCCATCAGAGTTACCGAAGAGTAACAGTTCAGACAGAGATATCACTTAAATATAAATAAAACGAAAGATGATCTGTGCTTATTCAGAAACTCCTTTGTATGTATCTATCAGCTCCTTCAGTTTCTCGAATCCCTGCAATTTTCATAAACAAATGTGATTTGTTTCTTATTCTTTTTCTTATTCAATATAAAAGTTCAAGTCTCAGTTATATGTGATCCTTACCATACGGCTTGTGAATTCTCCGAATGATTCTTTGGTTTGCCTCTCTAGTTTCCAGTGATAAAACAATGGCTCACAGATTTTCTCTAAGTCATGAACCTTGACCTTATCCATGAAACTTCTCGCTATCTGGGTCTGGTTCGGTGTTCCTCCTAGCCAAACCTGCGCAACCCACACAACAACTCAGAATATGACCCCTGCAGACTTACAACACTGTCTCACCTAGTAAGACGAGCTTCTGCTCAAACCATACCTGATAGCTGTTGGGACCATCCCCAACTAAACCTAGCTCAGCCATGTACGGTCTTGCACAGCCGTTAGGACAACCCGTCACTCTTATCACAACAGACTCATCATACTCCAGGCCAACCTGAACGAAAGAAAGAAGTTTTGCTCATCAAGATCAAATGCCTGTAATGGCACAAGATACGTGTAAATTATCTGCAGAGAGTGATCGTACCTTCTCAAACATCGCCCTCACTCGTTTTAGAATGCTGGGGATCCCGCGCTCTGCCTCGGTTATTGCCAGAGGGCACAAAGGAAAAGCTGGACAAGCCATTGCGGTTTGGTTTAATGGGTCAACAAACTCAGGTTGCTGCACAAATAAGCAACAGTTTACTCAGATTGTGTTACAATAGCTATTAGATTTGCATTACTAATGGTTAAATAAAGCTGCTTACCAGCAAGCCAGCCTGAGCAAGCACTGTGGTGATGGGACGCTTCCATTCGGTCTTTATATCACACAATACAATGTTTTGGTTTGGTGTGATGCGGACATCCAGTTTGTATTTCTCTATTACTTCTCTCAGTGTCTTCTTCATTATACCTCCAACACGACCACTGTCTACGTGAAGCCCACAGAACCACGCACCATCTCCCTGTGAGTTCACAATGACAACAAGATATTATTGAATAAGCCCTGACAGACAGTTCTGAAAGTGACGCAATTTTCACAAGGTTTTTAGTAACAAAACCTGTTCATGCCATCCCAAGTAACTCTTGAACTCCCACTCTGGAAGTTCACGGAGAGGCTCAAACTTTTTACCATAATATTGCTCCACAACATCTCTGAACTTCTCAATTCCCCAGGAGCTGATCAGATATTTCATTCTGCTATATTTACGATCATCTCTTCTACCGTGTTCTCGCTGTGTGACTACAATGGCTTTCACAGCATACAAAATATCCTCCTTTGGAACATAACCTATTGGTTCTGCCAGGCGAGCAAAAGTAGACTCCATTCTGTGGGTTCTTCCCATGCCTCCACCAACCTGTAAGATGAGTCATTTAGCATCAACACACCAAAAAATAATCCAGACAAATACAATTGAAAGTACAAGGCGAACAAACAAGTATGATACTAGGTATAAAATATAACACATGAAGGCTAAAAGAGTGTCAACTTACATAAAGGTTGAAACCCTGTGGCTCCCCATTTTCATCTGAAACGACAACAACGCCAATGTCATTGGTGAAGAGGTCAACAGAATTATCTGTAGGCACAGTTACAGCAACCTTGAACTTCCTAGGCAAGAACTGGGTGCCATAGATGGGTTCAGGAGAGTCGACAAAGTTAGTTCCATGAGAGTTATCATTTCGAGCCTTCACTACCTCAGGAGGCTCAGCCGTCATGAACTGCTCTCCATCAACCCACATATCATAATAGAACCCTGATTGAGGAGAAAGAAGAGCCGCAATGTTGTCAGCAGTCTCTTGTGCAAAGAGATAGTCTTTCTTCAGATAAGGCGCAGCAGGAGCAAGAACATTCCTGTTCAGATCACCACAGGCACCAAGAGTGCTACCCATATTTCTAATAATGGAGCTCATGACTGTCTTAAGATTCTGCTTGAGAACACCATGGAGCTGAAACGTCTGCCTGGTGGTCAAACGAAGAGTACCAATGCCAAACTCATCAGCTAAGTCATCCATAGTCAAATAAAGCTGGTTAGGGACCTTGCCAGATGGATTCTTAGTACGAAGCATGAAGGAGTAAGATCTTCCACCACGTTCTTCTCTGTTATACTGTTGGTAGCTACCGTGAAATTTGATGAGCTGCACAGCTGACTCGTTCACGTTTGGAGCCTCTGTTAAAAGCTCCTCGTTTAGAGGATACCTTATGAAATTACTCTTCTCCTTGATTATTTCCACTTTACTCCGCTTGGTCGTAGTCTCTGGCTTCGAAGGCTAAACAACAAAAGATAAAAATCCAACATGAGAAGCGCAGAATCTCGACTTAAACCTAAATTCGATTCCATATTAATCACACTAATGGATCGCATCATCGCTTCCGAATTGAAAAGCTATATGAATTATCGAAGAAATAATGATTTTCACGATACAGCTGCATCAACTCTCATACTCCATAAATCATTTACAGTAAGATTTAGAAACAGAACATTCACGATGGCGATTCAAAATCACAAACAGAAAATTCCTTAAAACAAAAGTAGATATATCGAATCTCACCGTGGAGACGGCTTGGATAGGCGAAGAACTTGACGAGGAAGCGGATTGAGGAACCGAAACGCCGCCGCGTACATATCTTCCTAAGAAACCTGAATGAGAGGATCTCAGAGCGTCGAGTCTACCAAGTCTGATCTTCTGATCCGTCGAAAACACAGTGGCGGCACCCGCCGGAGCTCGGAACGACGACGACATCGCTTCAGATAGAGAGAGAGAGATGGAGAAAAGAGAGGAACTAGTGAGTGGCTTTGGGTGGTGAAGAATCAAATAAGGGCGTGTGTTAAAAAAAAAACTTGAAAGACAATGGTCAAAGCTAACGTGCGCCGTCACGTGCGGCGGCTAACCATGAAGAGCGCGTGAAACTAACCGCTTTACTTTTCGACTATTTTAATTCACCGTCGATTGAGAATCTGACGGTCGAGTAAGTGCGCGTGTAGGTTATGTCTATGATGAGAGGCGCGTGAATAAGAATCTCATTATGCAAAATGAAAAATCGAACTTTTACACTTGATAGTAATTGAACCCGGATGGCATCTCGGATATATTCAAAGTAAAATGGTTTAGATGGTACTCTGCAAGTTGGTGCACCAAAGTTTCGTAGAGCGTATCTACGTGGCAGAATACTGTTGGTTAGGATACTTCGACGGAGAAAACAGACGAGGGCAAAAAGGTAAATAACAGTGACTCTCTCTCACCTACTTGGCCGCTCGTGAGACTCAAAAGGTATCAGTCTTGTGTTGGGCACATGCTAAACATGAGGATTTAGCTGGTGCTAACTACTTTACTCCTCGTATAATCTAATGTTTTTAATCTACCATTTATATAATCGTATATGCTCCTCGTTTAATCCATGATTCAAACAAATATAATGGTCTTAAATTTTGAAATTAACCTTTAAAACCGAAAACAAAATTTAACCTACCAAAAAGAGTTTAGTCTACAAAAAAAATATATCTAACTAGATAATGACCCGTATATATGCGGGTTTATATGAAAAATATTTTATAACGCGTAAAATAAAAATTAATAGAAAAAGAGGAAAAAAAATTCATCTCTATAAAATATAAAATAAAATTGATTTTTATTAATATACTAAGATTTAACATATATTAGAAAAATAGAGTGTAAAAAATGTACAATAAGATTTATACATTATATACTTTAGTCAAAAGTAATAAATTTTGGATTTCCTTGACATATTAAATGTCTAGTATTTATAAATTTTGTTCAATTTCTAAAAGGAACTAACGGTACTAATCATTGACTTTTATGCTCAAGAGTCAAAAGAGTAATAATACTTTTGCAATTTGATGACTTTGCTTTTCAAAGAGTAATATTTTCGTCACTTTCAACTTAGTAGCGTTCAACTTTAGTTTTTTTCATTGATGATGACGATCTAGTAAGGCCCACTAACCCATACGCACACAATCCAACAGAAAAAGGAATATGTGTCGCCGATTGAAAGACGCTAAAAAACTCCGGCGGCCGGAGAAATTTATTATTGACAAAGCACCTAAGTGTGCACATGCACTGAATTTGGCACGTTAGTGACAGAACCAAAAAAGATCCAAAACGCTATAAATTTGTTAGAGAGAAAATAAATAACCTAAAATAACCTTCTTTTCTGTTGCTATTTTCTTTTGTTTCTCTTCTGCTCTATGACTCAAGTCAGAAAGAAAGGGTAAAAAAACTATTTGGTCTCCTGTTTTACTGTCTAAACGGGCCTTTCGCTTGTCTTTTTATTTAGAGGCGAGCAGAGAAGCAATGCGGTTTCTTTACTCCTTTGATCTTTCGGTTTTGTTGGTCTTCATTTTATTCGCCGGAAAATGCAATCTTGCCATCAGCGGACGCGGTGCTCTTGTCTTCTGTTCGAATCCACGGACACATACAAATCCTGCAGTCACAAATTGTTACATGTTTATCAGTTTCTATCACAGAACAAGTGTTTCTCGATTTCTCTGGCTAAGAATCCAATGTCTACCTTTCCAAAAGCAAGCTTGTATCTGCTCCGTTGTAAGACCTGCGTCAATTCCGCAAACCATTCTAAGATCTTTTTTGACAAAGGGAAGGTGAAACTTTCTAATATATTGAGTTGTGTTTCGGACATTTGATAAATTAACTCTATTATGAATGCTTTACCTCTGAATATTGATGTTACTGATGTCCCGAAGTAAACAGTTCTTCTAGGGAGTTCCCATATCCAGTCTCTAGGAACGTCGATGGGTTTGAGACTGGACGCATGGTCTGCAAATAACTGCAAGATAAAAAAAGCCAAAGGAAGATTAAGAACCAAAGCAAAATAGAAAGAATGTTTCGCCTGTCTTTTTGAGTTTCATTTTATCTAACCTCATTTACTTGAAAGTATGTCCCATTGAGCGGAAAACTTCCTCTCATGGCAGTTCGACAAGGTATCTGTGAATGACGGAAAAATGATATTAGTAACTTTGTATTCACACTTCTCCTTTCTCATGAGCCATACAATAGATTCTAGACAATCTCACCAGAAGAGTTCCTCTAACTGTCTGTGACTTTGCTTCCCTCACACTGTTACACTCTGAACAAGTCTCTTCAAAGCACATGTTGCCAGACCCTTTCCCTCCACAATTCTGTTCAGGCGGTTGCGCTGAATTCGCAGTTTCCCCTAGCAACCAAACAACTACATTAGTTAACCTAACCTCGCAAACTAATATACATGTAACATCCACCAACTCTACATTCCAGCTTTCATTTATAGCCTTTAAGTTTCATCTTTAACCAACTCTATTTCAAATGCCTTTTAGTTCTAGCTTTAATTTCTTTGATACTACACAGGAACGCAACATTACAGTGTTTTATTCTCACCTGGTGTCCAAATAGCTAAGAGATAAGGACTTGGATCATCTGGTTCTCTTTTATCCATCTGTTTTTCATCAGATAAGAATTTTTTTAAACAATATTGAATAAAACAACTCGAGTATAAAGAAAATAAACAATTGACTTACACCATCGAGGAGAGGATGTGAATCTGGGAGTTGGTACCTGCAAACAGACGACACATTTATCATTTACCTGGTCTATATAAAACACACCTTACAGCTATATGTTCTGAAGTCATTTTCTTATAGACCCAATCTCAAAAAAAAATTCTTGCTTGTCCCTTCTTGCGTTGTCGGATGCAGGGTGGCAAACGAGTCAACCAAAGCCTCGGGCCGGTCCGGTGAAATATATAAAAAATCCAAAACCCTAGTTTACCCACATGCTACAAAACCCGGTTGAGAGCAATGTTTTTTCCCATATGAAAGATAAAATATAGAAGGAGATATCAGCTTACACTTGGTGCTCTGTCCTGAGACGGCTAATGTTCTTTAGTTTGGGAGTTGGAATAGAAGTAGTGGCTGGATTCAGAGCAACCAAGGCCTTGGACATGTCACCTTCTTGGAGCTCCATGTTTCTTTCCATGTGTTCCCTTAGAGTCATGCCGAACTGTTCGATGTTGAGCTTTATGGTTGGGATCTCATCAGGGTCCTCATTGTAGTAAGCATCTTCAATGTCACTCTCCGTAATTTCAGTGCATTCTTGCTCGGGCGAGGCCGGCTCTTCGATTATTGGTTCACAGTTTCCTCCATTTGATGGTGTTCCCCTTGTTAGGACTTTCTCCAGAGGACGAGGTAGTTCCATCATCGGGATGGCTGAAGGAGGAAAGGACTGGGGAGGGACCGGAATAGTTGCAGTGGTTAAGCTCCTCTCGTCTGGTGCCGGCAAAGCAAGTCTTGCACTGTTACAATGGCATCAATGTTAAATCCCATCTTTGAAATCCCTAGGCATAGCTAATAGTGTTCATGTTTGGATTACTAGAGCTTATGCTAAAATGACAGTGCATGTGGCACCATGTTTTGACTTTGATCTTTTTGTTGTTCTTGTAATACTATTTTCAGCTTGTTACCATGAAACTGAGCCTATATTTAGTTACTTACCCAGGATTCTCATTTATATCTTTTTAGTAGCACAATTATTGCGTAGAAGTGCATGAAAGCTTGCTTACCTAGCATAAGCACTGGCAAAGTGTCTGCATTCTCCTCTCATCGGACATGCATTACAATTTGGTTTACTCTTTGTGCAAAATACCTGACATGAGTTCACATGATTTAGACACATACTTGATCAGGTGCCTGCAATGCTTCAAACGACCATATGATAATATCAAAGCTTAGAGCAACAATACCTTTCCAAACGTAATCAGCTGGTAGTGTAATTCATACCTGGGTAAGAAAAAGGACGCTTATTAATTTCGCTATTAGTAATGAAGAAAGAATTCTAACGAAGAGAAAACTGGTTTTTCAGACGGATGATTGGGTAGAGTTTATGAGCATACAGTGTTGGTTGATCGAGTTTGCAGAGTCTTGGCCAAAGAAATTTTTGGATGGACTCGAGCACTGGGTATCTGTAAAACCACTGCATGGTTATGATTTGCAACAACCAAAAATTTTAGTTGTTTAGATGAAAAAATTAAACTTACAGCTCCAAAAGGTGTAACTGAAGTGATTCAGGTAGAGGTTGTAGAGGAACCCATCCCAGCCTAACGGCTATCCTTCCAACATTCGTGTCAACCTTCATATCATCAATACATTTTCCAGCTTAGTTAGCCGGAGTTATTATAAGTTATTAATAGATGAATGATATAGTCTGACTCACAGGGAATGCAAGATTGTGGAGTGTTAGGAGTCGCACGCATTCTACACTTTTCAAACCTAGTCCTCTTATGCTCAAGAGATAGTCCCTGTGAAATGATTATGAGCAACTTGTTTCAATACTCAGTCTGATGTAACTGTTGAGTACATCGATCATACTAGTGTTGCACAGTCATTAAAAATGTGGTTTACTCACTTGGCTTTATCAGGAGGAACATCTCTCAACCATTCAAGGTCAATACCACCGTGATCTTTAACTATCCGTTCAAGGAAATCCTGCAATGTTGTAGATATGGCTACATAATTTACTGATGTTCAAGCCTTCTGGCAGAAACTAAAAGGCCCTCAACTGAAATTAGTAGATTTACCTTAATTCGTACCGCCAACATGTTATTCATTCCTCTTTCCTTGATAGACTCGGAAATCTCACTGATACTAGCACGTCTTATTGCTTCGTAGTCTATGGAATCCATACTGTCTTTGCTTCGTTCCTTTCTCCCTTCATTCCCCTCCACATCTTTTCTGAGACTATCCCACTGGCTTGTCGGCTTTTTCCCATCAGCAAGCGTCCCTTTCATCTCTCGGACAATAGTGGAATTTGTTTCGTTGTATTCAACTGCCGTCTGCTCTTTGTTGCTGGAATTTGATTCGACCAATATGTTCTGAAATCTTGTATTCTTACTGTGTGGATCAACCACGTCTTCAGCAGTTCTATCTCTCGGTATAAGGCCATCTGTAATACTGGACTGTCTTGTAAGGCCTTCTTCAGAAGAATTGAGCAGATCCATAAATGTTAACTCGGATGCTTTATTCATCTCATTTTGTTGAGTACCACATTGTTGATTATGCTGGGCATCGCCCGGGTGCACTTGGTGAGTGCTTGAAGAAGCGGACAATCCCATTCCTGGTATTTCATGTGGCGTTGATGGTATGATCTGACCTAAGCCTTCTCTTGGAACACTTCCACCTTTTCCGAAAAATCTGCGAGGTATTGTTCCTCTGTCAACTCTTGGTGAAATGGACAGCCAAGAATAACCAAGGCCTTCACCTTGCATTCCAAAATCCTCTATGTCTAGTACCTGTGGCTGCCGAAATGTACTCTGATCATAGCTTCTGGAAGGATTGGTCGGTCCTTTTTGCCAATTAGTTTCATTGCTTGGCTGACCAAAAGAGAGAAGGTCCTTCCAGTTCGTTGTTCTGTCTAGATCAGGTTTCTTCTGAGCGACATTCGCAGTTCCTTGTATCTGAACATCACCAGATCCTTCATATAGAAGCGGTCTCTCATTCCCTTGAAGACAAATTTCATCAGACAAGTTTGGACTCCCAGTTTTCACGAATTGTGCTGATCTACTGACAGTTTTCGTTTCACACCTAGTTGTAGAAAACTCTGCGTCTGACTTGGAACCTGAACAGGATCCAACTTTCCCACATGACTGAAATATCGCAGGATCGAAAGAATCTTGTGATGATAATACTTCCTCTTCTAAGTTCTGACTACTGTTCTCTAAGAAATCGAATCTTTCGATTCCAGAGTTTGAACAGTCCCTTTGCTGCTCTTTTGATCCACTATCAACCCCAGAAACTTGTGTGTCAGATGGATTTTGAACTTTTTCCTGCCACGAAGGGATGTCATTTAAGTTCAGAATGCAGCCTTCTGGATCTTCAACAACTACGCTTCTAATACTCCTTTCAGCTTCTTGGCTGCTGCTTGACTTTGGAGGGAATCGAGCGGCTAGAGACATGAAAGCAGAGCTGCATCGTAAAAAACACCATGAGTTATTTTAGCTGTTGTGGAATTCACTTTGAGATTCTCATTTTACTAAGGCAACTCATATACCTTGAAAGGTGATCCGTGACATTCTGAGTAAGGAAAACTCCAATGACCGAATCAACCACCGATCCCTTCCATGGCGAAAAACGTCTATCACCTGTAATCATTTAAACTCAATTTGTCATCCATAGCAGAAAAATAAATAACAGGCACAGAAATCATTCAGCTGCCACCATAAATGCACACCTGTTCTTCACAGCATTATGAATATTCTTTGTCATGGTTTACTAATGAGAATTTTTCAATTTGCAAACAAAACATCATTTTTTGGGTATTTTAACAAATGCGTTGACCAGAAAGTTGGTGGCATTATGCTTTTCTGTAAGCTATTTTGACATTGTTCCCTAGTAACTTTATTATTATGATTTCAGGATAACGTTTTAGCTGATGCCTGTGATTCCCATCCAGACATGTAATGCAAATAAAAACAGAGTTGAGAATGTTAGGATCTTCACCTTGTACAAGATGCATACGGGCGATGAATGAATCGGCCCTCCCTCGGAATACTCTCCTCTCTTCTTCCCACCATTTCTCTTTTTTCTTATCCATATCTGCATCCCCCTCTCCTTTCCCCATCAACAGATTCCATATCCGATTTGTTTCATCATCAAGGTCAACTTTAGGCCTTGGTTTTCGTTTCTTGCTCTCATATGGAACAACTGCACCATCTCCTCTGTACAATACAAGTGCATTTTGCTCTTGTTCTCTGCTTTTGTCTCCTAGATTCAGATTCTGCGTCCTATCTATTATTTCTGCAATAAAATCCAGATATGGAAAATCTCCTGATGTACCTATACAACGCACCAACAGTGGTTAAGGAGCTGGTTTGGACACATCAGTTACTTAAATCTCAAAATTGTATCAAAGAGATTGTAGAATACAATAATTACCTCTTGTTTTTCCTGAATCTTTTATGGACTTTCTCCCTTTCCCTTTAGCCTTACTTCTTGATGAAGGTGCCTTGGGAAGAGTAGGTTGCCAAAGCTGGATCTCTGAGGCATGAGCAGGCGGAGGTACTGATTTTGTTCTGGGTGGACGACCCCTTTTTGCAGGCGTTTTCAGGACAACACATTTATCATTCTCTGCGGAATTTTGAACTAGACAGGGAATTCCTTTAGATGCAGTTTCATTGATGCTGACAGTATTTTTCTCTTTTCTTGCCCTAGCAGTTGGATCATCCTTGATTTCTGTTACCTCAGTGCCATGCAAAGTTTCTTGGACTACATTCTGGATTTTCATTTTCTTTGCAGCATCAGAATATTCCGCAGATGTTCTGCTGTTCTGTCTCTCCAAATCTTGTGATTGAGCAATCTGTTGAAGCAAGGGCCAACGACCTGATAAGTTCAGATCATGGTTTTGCGTATGTTCAGTTGCATGATGATACTGTCTCTTCGAGCCCCGGGTTTCAACAAGTTTAGCCATAATTGGAGTTGGCAGAGCAGAGTTTTGCGATAATGCTGTCTTGCATACGTCAAAAGATTCACCATGGGATCTCTCTTGAGATAGGATGTACTCATTTCCTTGATGGATATCTTGCTGTAAAGAACCATATTCAGGAATGCTGCTTCTTTGACATGTACCTGCGGCCCCATTCAAACTCCTAGAAACAGATTCCACATGCAGATTTGTTCCGGGAGTTTGTGACTGAGAATGAGTTCGAAGCCCAGGAGAAGACATGCTAGCAGCTACCATCTGATTCAAGTGAGTAAAACCTTTTGGTGCTCCAGGTTGCTGGTTCATCAAAGGTACGCAAGGCTGTTCGCCTCTCACTGATGATCCAGGTTGCTGGTTTCTCATCACAAATTCAGATTGCTGGTTTCTCAACAAAAATCCAGGTTGCTGGTTTTTCATCAGTAGTCCATGTTGTTGCCCTCCGGTTGACATAACAAGCTGCTGCATGCCTGTTGTTGATCCATATTGTCGATTTCCAGCAGGTAAATAAGTCTGCTGTGTTTGCTGATTCAAAAATATAGGCCGCTTGTTCCCTTGGAGACCTTCTAGTTGCTGGTTTCCACTGGCCAATGCAGGCTGCGGGGTTCCTATCAGATACATAGGTTGTTGGCTACCCATGGCCAAGCAAGGCTGCTGGTTACTGAATGGAAAGCCAAGGAGTTGGTTTTTCATCTGAAGCCAAGCTTGTTGGTTTCCCATTGGGAACTGGGTGTTCTGCGTTCCCACTGGCAACTGGCATTGCTGGTTACAAATCAATAATTCAGGTTGTTGATCTCTAGCCGGTATTCGAGTATGATTTTCTTGTAATACTCTGGGTAGTTTCACTCCCATTGATAGTTGATCGGATTGGTTTCCCATGGATGCTTCAATTGGCTGGTTTGTAGCCACCAATCCATTGGTATGGTCTATTTGTGTTACTGAATCCACGATACTACCACTAGTTCCACCTGTGGCATCTCTGGTCTCAGAAAAAGAGTTGGAGCCACTAGCGTTCTGGACAATTTCAGACTCAGAGTCCCCTTGCCTAGCATCTCCATCTTTCTCCAAGTCAAAATTCAAAGCTTTTCTGCAACTTTTGAGTGTAACTTCAGGGCTTGTGTTTCTCATATCTCCAACATTGGCTGGCTTTTTAGTTCCTGATTCTTTCAAGTTTGTCTTTTGAGCTTTCCTCCTTTTGCCACTCCCGGTTTCTTTGGATTTCACATTTTCCTTAGTTGCAGGTTTGCGTGGCTTCCTTTTAGGTTTGCCTTCCACGACCACCTTGGGCATGAACTTCCTTTTCCTTTTGGAGGGTTTCTGCTGAGGTGTCTTGTTAAGATCAAACTCCAGAACATCTTGTCTGCTGCCATCCTTTTGCTCAGTAACTTCTGTCGAATTAACAACAGACGAGTCCACAATGTTCTGCTTGCTTTTGTCAGATTCCTTCTGCTCTGTGATTTGAAGTCCAGTGGCTGTATTTATCTTTTCCAGGAATCCATTATCTTGACCTGTTCTGCACAGACTGGGAATTGACGGTACAGATTGAAATGAACTTTCACATACGGACCCAACTGCTTCTCTTCTAGTTAGTGAATTCAAATTGTTAGGAGGCCTGCTACACGCAGGAGTTCCATCTGTACAAAACAATGAATCTTCTTAAGAAACGATATGAAGTGTGAAGTTTAATGATGATATGCAGTGCCAGTCTGGCTCATGCTTAAAAATTTATCTCCTTCGTGGAAAGACCAACCAACAGAACACCATAAGATCTAAGTAATGTTCCACATTATATACTGCAAGAACAGAAAAAAAAAAACTGAAAATAGATTTGATCAAACACTCACATTGAGGAACCTGGAATAAATTATCTCCACCACTGAGCAGCCTTGTGAAGGAGAAGGGCATCTGATCGGGATTCAACAAGTCGTCCAACTCAAACTCAGTATAGCCAGTTCGAGAACAGCCACTCGGGGTGAAAGAACTGTTTACCATACCCACATCTGAAGTAAAGTTTCCATTGACCCGCTCTACATTACCCATGGTGTTTCTGATAACGGGTGCTGAAGAAGAAGCTGCATTGCTCCTGCCCAAAAGATCTCTCTCACTACTACTCCTATCTTGGGCATATGACCCCGCTAAGCTATTAATCATCCTATTTCCGTCGGTCAACCCCTGATGAGCACCATAGTCATAAACCCCATTTTGATCCATCCCTTGCACTGCATAGTTAAGATCCTGTACAACACCATTGTCGCAGAATGCCCTCTGTTCATATCCACCATTTGGAACCCCATTTAGATCTTGGTGTATCACTCTTTCATCTACGATCACACTTGATCTACCTTGCACTGGTTTCATGGGTGTAACTGGAATCCATGATGAACCCATGAATTGGAACTCTTGTTGAGTTTGTTTCTCCATAGGAACTCGAAAATAACCATCTCCAGGATCAGCCCTAGAATTCATACCACACTGAACCTATAAATAATAAAGAACCCTCCCTTAAAACCTTATCACTACTGATGCATCACCTCACCCAAATTCTTCAAAAAATTGTTCAACCTAATCACCTAACACTCCCCCAATGATCTCTTCAAACATCAGACAACCATTTCCAATCAGCAAAACCAAGCTACAGAGACGAACACTCCTTTTAAATTGGGTAGAGAAGGCGTCATTAACTTAGAATCTGCACCATAAAATGCAGTGAATGATTTTGCCAGATATTTATCTAATAAACAAAACGAGAAACACATTGAATATGAAGAAATTGCTGGAATCCAGAAAAATAAATTAGAAACGCAAAAGAAGAGCGAATAAAGGAGGAGGAGACATTGTTTCTGGGAAAGGATATAATAAAGCAAATCTGGGTTTTAATTACGCGGAATCAATATTTCAGGTGTTAATGTCTGAGATTATGATCACAAAACAGAAATATGAATTGATGAAAATAAATACAAAGTAGATCTTCTTCTTCTGATCCGGAAATGTAACTGCTGTATTAAGCAGAACAAATTCCAGATAAAAAAGGGAGAGAAGAATAAACCAAAACTCAAAAAAAAAAAGGGAAATAAAATTTTGGAAAACAGAAATCAGAGCTTTAGCTCACCGATCGAAGGTAGTCTGAGCTTCTGATTCTCAGGCGAGTCAATGCCGGATAAACTGAGTCAGCTCTGCCGTTAGAGATAGAGAGAGAGTGGTGAGATGACGAAGAAAACCAAAAAAAAAAAGAGAAAAATCATTTGTGTAAAAATGTGTATATATAAAATAAATAAATAAACAATCACATTATTATAATTATGAATATTTGTAGTGACAATAAAAAAAAAAGTAAGGTAAGGAAGAGAAGATACATATTATTCTTTTATGCCAAATGCCATGGGAAATATATGATGCAACGTCTTATTTTACTCCCGCTCTTTTGCATATGTCATATCCTGTAATATCATCATTTCAAAAGTTAGATTAAACAAGTACTCTCTCTGTTTTATATTTAATTATAGTTTAAAGAATTTCATTCTTATTAAAAAAAATTGATTTTTTTGTATAATTTTTAGTTAATGTTTATTTGATTTTATTTTATTGGTCAAAACATTAAAACAAATATAAAATCTGGAATCTACATTGAAAAGATAAAACGACAAATAATATAAAACAAATTTTAACTTCTAAAATGATAATTAATATGAATCAGATAGAGTAAAAAAAGTTGGTTATCATGAATTGACATGTCATCGTATAAACAATTTAAGATCAATCCAATATATTTGATTCACATGTTATCACATAAATAATTATTAAAAATAAATCCAAAATTTCATTAATATGTTATTGTATAGATGATTTTAAACAAAAAAAAAAAAAAAAAATAAGGTTTATTTACGTTATTATATATGTAATTTTAAGACAAATGTATGGTTTGGTTGACACGTAATTGCATAAAAAGTTTGGTTAAGAATGCTTTTAAACATAATTTTAGCTCAATTTACTTTTATGTCACTATTGTAGGATTTAAGTTATATCATAAATTTTAAAATAGCAACCCAAAAAAAAAATTATAAATTTATAAAATGATATACGTGGTGGTCTAAACAAAAAGCTGTGCTAAATGTAGTATAAAAACTTTATTTGATGCTATTTTTAAAAAAAATCTCTTATTTAATTGATGTGTCTTCATATAAACAATATAAGAACACATAAAAGTATATAACTGAGGCTTCATCGTATAAACAATTTAGAAACAAACAAGATTTGGCTAACACATTATCCTATAAATGATATATAGAGTAGTATGTATATACATAAAATTATCGGCCTTCTAAACTATTGGTATGACCACCTTTGAACTTGCGTGGCTTGAACCGAGTCACGCTAAGAATGAGAAGAAGGATTTAGGACTAGGACGCTATCAGCCCCTTGTTGACATGAGCATCATGGGCACTCAAAACTTAAGACACATATGCTCTGATTGGTAACATGCATAATCGCCTAATTGCGTTTTCTAATGCGATTATGCAAGTATTTTACCAATCACAAAAAATTGCCTAATAATAGAAAATTAGGCAAAAACGCAAGATTTGCTTTTTGCCTAAAAAAATACAAGTAAAAAGTCATTATGCAAATAAGCATGCATTTAGTGGTTTATTTCATTATGCATGATATCCAATCACACAAAATTTTGATTATGCAAATTTTTATTCTACAGCTTTTTAATCTGCAAATTTTTATTATGCAAATATGCAATTACGCAGTTATTCGTTGTTACCAATCAGAGCCTATGAAGTGTACTACTCTAACTAAAACAATTTACCTAATATTTTATGGGTTATATTAACCTAGGATGTTCATGTAAATTTAACTTTTATGCTTCACTGGAATTTAAGTTCTCAATTATTTATAATAGGTAATAAGATTCAAACAACAAGTAACTAGTTCACTCAGGAAAATATACGGTTTCAACAAGTGAGTAAATAGTTAAACATTTTAAAGATATATATATATATAATTAATTTGACAATTTGAAAATTAATTTGATGTAAAAAATGATAAATAATTTA
Organism: Barbarea vulgaris; assembly: GCA_963667165.1. Lineage (NCBI taxonomy): Eukaryota > Viridiplantae > Streptophyta > Magnoliopsida > Brassicales > Brassicaceae > Barbarea > Barbarea vulgaris. Next base: position 26,335,766 of record OY763891.1, read on the forward strand.
AGATAATATATTGTGGTAAAGAAAGTAGAAATAATCCATCAAATGCAAAGAAAATAAAGCAAAAGGAAACTAAACAGGAAAAGCATAGCGACCGAATTAAATGGATGACACAGCAAGAGAAGACATATTCGTTATCAGATTTACCCAACGTGAAACATATTTATTGCAATTTGCGAGCATTGACTCTTTCCATACAAAATGGTCAGAAGCTTAACTTAATTAACTAGAAGTAAATTGTTATAGGAGTGGTAAATAAACCGTTTAACAGAAAGAAAAGTTGTTATAGCAAAAAATGGAAGACCTTCAAAATAAGCAGACTTACAATTATAAATGATTTATAAGCTGACGGTGAAATCGTAAATAGTACATTTCCAAATTAATAGAAGTTTTGGACATTTTTTCTGATAGAATCAAAAATACAGGCACACCACCATTATAAAAAATGTATAACAGTATTTAATTATTAATTTTCGAACGGAAACTAAACATGTGATTCGTTGAAACGTAAAAATACCGTTGAAGCATCAAGAGCTTGTTGGGCTCGTTTTTCGTGGAAATATATTCTTTCATTGAATCGGTCCATTTTTTTGTTTTTGAGCAATAATTAAGAAAAGTACTGTTATAACCTCAAATTTAATAGAAATGTAAGAAGAAGACTGATTTTATGTTGTTATAGTCAACGCTGATATAATGTTGCAAAGACTAATTTGCAGCAGATTTTCTTATTAATTTCTAGTATGAAGATTGCATGTGTATATATATATTTAAAAAAAAAATTAGTGAAATGTGTTAAAAAAAATTAGTGAAAATACGTTTTTTACATAGAAGGAAATCTTTATTATCAGAAAGAAAAGAAAATTGTACATAGAAAGCTGATGCACAAAGCAATGTAAGTTTAAAAAACAGTGTAAAGATTTTTTGGCCTAAAGCCCAACGTTTGCTGGTTCGTGAAATTTTTTGTTCGTCAAAGGTTATAAATGTTCGTAGGAGTATTTATTAATTTTGTTTTATTTTTCTAAATTATATATATTTAAAGCATCTCAACAGGATTTTAGTGGCATTTAATGTTGGAAACTTGCTTCACTGCTACAATTGACCGAATTACACTAAGGAAATTCAATGCTGATTCATTTTTGTAAAACGTTTTCTTAATCTATAGTAGTACTAGTTTCTAACAAAATACATATAGTTAACGTTCATCATAATCACTATTTTTCCATAAATTCCTGAAATTAGGACTCAAGTTCTCTGGTTGTACATAAAAATAAAAAATAATCACCATGTCTTGTATTTGACCGCGCTAAGTTTCGTTTCTAACTGGATTAGAGCATTTTTAGTGTGAATTATTTTGACCCATTTCGAATTCAAAACCCGACCCGATAGTTAAGAAATTGTATAAACGACAAGTTTCCGCGTGATAGCCATTAATGATTGTGACGGATCTCTTCCTAACCCAAAGACTTTCACTTTAGTCCTTCATCTTTTGGATAATCCTATTTTACACCAAAGAAGGGACTCCTGATCCCATAGTTTCTTTGTCTGTTTGCTCCTTTATTTTCTAGTGATTTGATTTGAGTCCCGTATATTTAATTTGTTCGCATTGGCCCAAGCAAGAGACCTGTCACAAGACTCGCAACTCATAAGTCACGAGTTACGAATCTTGTTTTTTTTCGTCTGGACGAGTCACGAAACTTATTAGGAGATTCTTGCACCGTTTCAGAATTATATCCGTGGGTTGAAAATTCTATTGACTATATAATTGTAATGTGGTGGATCTTAGTCAACATTGTAGCAATGACATCATAAAATTAAATAGTGTATATACTAGTAGAGACAATCTATATATCTTTAATTTTTCATTTCAAACAGAAGGTATCTTACATATTATCTTTAATTTTTTTCTTTCAAACAGAAGGTATCTTACATATTATAGTTAACTCCGGAAATTAATTTCGTAAAAATATATTTATGGGGTACGTTTATGCAAAATAAAATAAAATGATAACAGGTACGTATCTTTTGATATTTTAATACTTTGATTGACACAGATACAATTGTTCATATACCAAAACAAAGAGATTTTCTTAAGAGTCTGATAACTTTTGTTTCCATCATTAATGCAAAATTAGTTGCAAACGTGGAATTTGTATCTTGTTTTTACTAACCTAACACGAAATGTGATCAAACATTTATGCTGGTATATTTGGTGTATTAGGAATTTGTATTTTATACCATAAAACTTATGGAAAAAAAAAAAAAAAACTTATGGACAAAGTCGGAAACCTTTTTTCACTCAAAATTGAAAAGAAAAAGGCGCATGCTCCAACAAGTAACAATCCATTCAAGACCTTTTAAATAACTTCCAATATGTAAATGATATATACATATATATACATAGGAAATATTTCGCTTTCATATTTGACTAGTTCAACGTCAATCCAACTTGTTGGGTCAAATTTTCACTAGCGTCTCTGTTAAGTTTAAACTATTATATTTTTAATTGGTTCTAGTTGTTTTCAAAAATGCTAAAGCTTTCAATATCAAATTTTTAAAGTGCAACTGAATTTTGTGTTTTTTCTTTTTTGAAGTTTATTAAAATCTATCATTTTATATCGAAAAATGTTAGTTAAGTTACAGTATATTATGGAATTTTCCTTAGTCCCGTTGTTGACCAATGAGTTTTTTTTTTTTTTTCCTATAAGCCACATACTCAAAAATAGCACAAAATGAAGTTTTTGTGACATTTTTAGCTCATATTTTTATTTAAGACACAATTAGCATTTTTATTAAAGGGTAATCCTAATTTCATATTTTTAAGGTTTAGGATTTAGGGTTTAGGGTTTAGAAAACCCTAAACCCTAAGCCCTAAACCCTAAATTGTACCCCCTACCCCCTAAAAACTATACCCTAAATTCTAATATAGTCAACCCAAACTAAAAAAATTAAATTATGAACTTCATAAAATGCTATTTTTGTACTAAATAAAAATATAAGCTATTTTTGGAACAAAAACTTATTTTGGTGCTATTTGAGGGAATTTCTCAATTCCTTATTGACTGTGAATGCAAACCTTTCAGAAGTTGTAATATGTAAACGTTAAGATATTTGTCATGATCAGAGCTGGTCCTAAAAATCTGTGGACTCAAAAACCAATTATTTTAACAAAAAAAAAAAGGTCTCAAGGGAGAGAATTAAACTCCAATATTTTTTCAACTAAAAAAGCGATTTTTAGTATAAACTGGTGATCCTAAAAATGATGAAGACATTTGAGGTTACAAACTCAAGCATTTCTATTTTTAGATGTAGAACTATCATTGATTGTGATCACATGCATTGTTAGTTATATTTTAGAGTTATAATAACTTCGTCATTGTAGATGATAAATTCCATTTTCAAAATATAGTTTTTTTTTATAATGAATATTATCCACGAGAACGTAACAAAAATAAAATTCTATTTTTCAGAAATCATTGTTTACGAGATCTAATAAACAACAACAACAACAACAAAAATTATGATATAATAAATCTATTTATTTCCTTTTCTATTTACCAAAATGGCACACAGTTTTTATCTGCCTCAGTTTAATTGTCAAAAGTTTTGGCTAAAAAAGCGAGAATCGAAAAAGTTAGAGACAGAATAAGTAAATAGTATAAAATAAAAGTAGTAAATAAAAAATACAAAAAAAGGCAAATATAGGATTCTTTTACAGGAACTCGACTCGCAAAGTCTCTCCACAATTTGCTGCTTTAACCTCTCTCTCTCTTTCTCTCACCATGTGGGATGTGGCTATAGTCTTCACTGCATCTTCCTCCTCACTTTCTCTTTCTTTTCTCTACTTTCCTCTTCTCTCTTAAATTTTCTCTCTTTTTTTTTTGTTTTTTTTTTTCCAGATTTTTCTCTGATTCACATCTTTTTCCTTGGAATGATCGGTAAGATTCTTCCTTTCGCAACTGTATCCATTCTTAGGCGCTGCTTTCCTTTTGGGGTTTTCACTGTTCTCTGTCGGTTTATTCTTCTCGATTTTGCCGACAAATTTCGATGTTGATAGGTTTAAGCTATGATACCGTTTTTGTAATACTTGAGCTACAGATTTAATCTTCTTAGAACCGATTTGTTTTTTTTTTTTGGTGAAAAATTGAGCGATTTCTGTAGCTTAGATTTCCCCAATTTCTTATGTTCTTTCTTGATTTTTAGTGTTATATATCTATTGGGGTTTGCTCAAAATTTATGATTTTGAGTTCTTTTGTGTGTGTTTGTATAGTAGGTTGAGAGAAAGAGGATGGTTTCAGAGACTTGGTTTCGTAATCTGTGGAGATTCCCAAAGAAACATGATGGTCATAAAGATAAAGCGGTGATTGGAGTATTAGCCTTTGAGGTTGCAAGTTTGCTGTCAAAGCTTGTTCATTTGTGGCAGTCTTTGAGTGACAAGAATGTTACTAGGCTTAGAGGTGAGATTACTCATTCAACTGGTATTAAGAAGCTTGTTTCGGAAGACGATGATTTCATTGTGAGGTTAATACGAGATGAGATGATCGAGAACGTTGAGAATGTAGCCAAAGCTGTTGCTAGGCTTGCTAGGAAATGCAACGATCCCAAGTTGAAGAGCTTTGAGACTTGTTTTAGTGAGATGATGAAGACTGGAGCTGACCCTTATGGTTGGCAGTTTGGGTGGAAGAAGATGGATAGAAAAGCCAAGAAAATGGAACGTTTCATCTCAGCTAATGCTAGTCTCTACCAGGAGTCTGAGATTTTGGCGGATCTTGAACAGACTTTCAAGAGAATGATGTGCAGTGAATCTGCAACCGACAGTCTTTTGGAGTATCAGAAAAAAGTTACATGGAAAAAACATGAAGTCAAGAATCTTCGGGATGTCTCTCTTTGGAACCGTACTTATGACTATACCGTCCTTCTCTTGGTTAGATCAATTTTCACTATCCTTAGCAGGACTAAACATGTTTTTGGCATTAGTTACAGAACAGAGGCAAGTGATGTTAGCTCTGCAGATTCTGATTTCATCGGCCGCACCCAATCGGTTTCTACAATTTTGACACCTATGTCTCATAAATCTGAGACTAGCGGTCCTCCTAGATTTGCTTCTGGCCCCCTTGGTAGATTTACCACTCCAGCATCAGGTTCAGTCGCTACAAGGTCCACCAAGATGAGTGATTTCCTTTCCGGTTCTCTCACCGTCGAATCCCCTAAGTCAGGCCCTCTTGTTGCAGAAAAAAACAAACGTTTCAGGTTTTACTCAGGTCCGCTTGGAAAGATCACCTCCAAATCAGGACCACTTATAGGACTGAGCAAACACAGTAAGAAGATGGGGCAGACCCCGGAAAGGCCTTCGATTTCCTCAGTGAAAAAGCAATCGAAACCCAACCGATTAACACAGGTTGGCCCGTTTAAAGGCTGCATGGTGTCTCAAGACGGGATTACTCCTCTCAGCACTAGGACTCGGAATGGAGCTAGGAATAGTAGTGCTGAGCATCACATTGTTGAAGCAAATTCTAACTCTGTCCACGTTGAAAACTTGGTAGTTCCTTCCCGACCCAAGTTGTCAGATGCTGCTCCTAATACCCTTGGTGCGGCTTGCTTAGCGTTACATTATGCTAATGTCATCATCGTGATAGAGAGATTTGTTGCATCACCGCACTTGATAGGGGATGATGCAAGAGACGACCTTTACAACATGTTACCAGCGAGCGTGAGAACATCGCTGAGAGAAAGGCTAAAGCCCTACTCGAAGAACTTAAGTTCGTCCGCAGTTTATGATCCAGGACTAGCAAAAGAATGGACAGACGCAATGGCAGGTATCTTGGAATGGCTGGGTCCATTAGCTCATAACATGATAAAATGGCAATCGGAGCGAAGTTACGAGCACCAAAGCTTGGTTTCAAGGACGCACATAGTTCTTGCACAAACCCTATTCTTTGCAAACCAGCAGAAGACAGAAGCCATCATCACGGAGCTTCTTGTTGGCCTCAACTATGTCTGGAGAGTTGGCAGAGAACTTAACGCCAAGGCTCTTCAAGAGTGTACCAGCAGTAAAACCCTTGAAAAATGCTTGGACATAGATAACTAGTGAAGCTCCAAGAGGACAAACAAGTCTGCGTTTTTTACTACCTCTTTGATCTAAACCGGCACTGGATCTCTACCCCCAAGGAAACCAAACCGTGGGCATGCCCAGTATCCTATGCAGCTTGGACCAAACCCGAGGATGAAAAAGCTTGTTACGTTGCTCCCGATTACCACGGAGAGGTATTATGATCTCTTCCCTCTCTACTCTATTCTGCTTCGTGGATTGCAAAATTCTGACTTGTAGTAGGTTGATGATTTGTTGTATATTCTTGTATGATTTTATTGTGGTGAGTTACATACTGCATATATACGTATGTGCCAAAGCTTGTTTTTTTCAATTCTGTAAAATCCCTTCCTTTGATTTCGGACCCTTAAGTTCCGATTTGTCCAAGTTTTGTCTGTATTATTACTGGCCGTGCTTTTTCGTATGGTGGTGGTGGTGGTGGTGGTGTGGGTTTCTCAAGTTTGGAATTAAATTGCATTAGATTTATAAGTTGATGAGTAACATTTTTTTAATCCCACATTCCTGATTTTTACAAGTTTTACTTTTATGAATGCCTAGTTGGCCATCAGAAGATTAGTGTATTTATTCCAAATCTCGAAACTCAATATGCTGAATTGGTGTAGCATCTAAACTTTTTAGTATTTTTAACAAGATACTAGATTTATACCCGCGGTACACCGCGGGTCAATTATTTTAATAAAATTTTTTATTATTTTTTGTTTATTTATTATTTATAAACATCAAAATTTCATTAAAATCCTCTAAAGTAGTACACATTGCGGGTCAATTGTTTCAATAAAATTTTGTATTTTTTGTTTATTTATTATTTATAAATGGAAATTTCATAAAAACTTTTTAAAGTAGCACACATTTCTACATCAAACCTTCAAGGTATTACATTTTACCTTTAAACCGTCAAAGTAAAAGAATTTCCAGTTTAAATCTTCAAATTAAAGTGGCGTTTTGTTTCCCACCGATATTTCCGATCCTGAAAAACTTTACTCTGTTAACAGAAAAGTTAACCCCAACAATTTTTTAAATGAAAAACGAAACAAAATGCCACTTTGAAGGTTTAAACTGGAAAAAGTTTCACTTTGGAGGTTTAATGTAAAAGTATGTGCCACTTTTGAAGTTTTTTTCATAGAATTTTTCTGTTTATAAAATATAAAAATTGACCCGTATATATGTCAATTATCTCAACTAAAAAATTGGATTAAACCGAATAAATTTTTTGAAATTTGGACGTCTCATAAGTCAAGGTTCTTTTTCATTCGTATTTAAAATCATTTTGATTTTTTTTTTACATTAAAAATTTCCTTTTCACTCGTATTTAAAATTATTTTGATTTTTTTTTACATAAAATAAACTGAACTATTGTCCACCAATTTTAGTCAATGTGAGATATTTAAATTATTTCAACTAAAAACCGGATAAACCGAATACATTTTTTAAAATTTTGAGGCATGATATGTCAAGTTTTTTGCTCATTCGTATTTGAAATTATTTTGGTCTTTTTATAATACGACTATGAACCATTGCCACAGAAATTTAGTCAATGTGGGATGTTGAACACCAAAAAAAAAAAAAAAAGAACACACACTTTTTTCTTCTTTAATTGAGTAATATATGTCCGTTTAAAAAAAATTTAATCACAATATATGCAGAAAAAATATTAAATTTTAATAATTATATGTGTTATATAATAATTTAAAATAATTTGAAAATAAGATCTAACAAATGTGATAGGAGAATTATAATTCATACTATTAATATTGCAATATTAAATAAGAAAATAATTGATGAAGAGGAAAAATGAAAAGATGGAAATGTGTGTTTGGATACAATGATAAAATTATATCTTTTTATTCTAATTTCTATAGTGTTTGGAAACACCCTATAAAATTGGATCTTTTTTAATAGTTTAGTAGATATCTAACATTAAAAAACAAATATTAGTATGATGATTATATTTTTATATGCTGATAGTATACAATTATTACTAATATTTGATAGTATGTTTAATCATCCATATAATAAAATTCATTTTGGGATATAGTATGATGTAAGTTTAACTAATTTCGTTTGATGTTTTACGATTTTAGATTAAAATTTTTCCTTTTTTGTCAATAGAATACTTAATTTAAAAATATTGATTACTAATTAATTTGGTTCAAACAAAAATATTTATTTAAATTACCAAAAGTTACATACAAGCTTTTCATTAGATGGACTTTATCAACAAGCTCTCATCTTGGGAAGGGGGGGGGGATTATACGGAAATTGACAAAATCTTTATATAAGGTAATCGTAAGAATAGTAACAAACAAAAAAAGAAAAGTGGAAAACGTAAACTTTTGGCTTACGAAAACAGCGTCGTATTTGGATGTCACATTGACATTGTGTTGTGGCGAAACAGCGTCGTATTTGGGCGCCGTTTTGTTTCGAATTAATATTGGGCCTTACTAATTTATTTTATGGGCTTTGTCATGGAACAAGGGTAATAGCAGTGATTATTATACGGGCTTTGTCATGGAACAAGAGTAATAGCAGTGATTATTATACGCTGCGTTTTTTTTTTTTGGTCCGCATACGCTGCGTTTTTATATTGCAAGAGTTGTAATGTTGCTATTTTGCCTTTTTCACTATTATACCCTTCTATCATTAGTGTAAAAGAAAAAAAAAAGTCCGGTTTTTTTGTCACTTCGTTCAAAGTAAACCAATATGAGTAAGACGATTATTATTAGGATGATAATATACAATTACTAAAAAAAAAGTCTAGTGTATGCAGTTTCATCATCCAGATAATAATTTTATCTTTCCTAATATTCATTTTGGAATATATTGTAATGTATGTTTAACTAATTTCTTTTGAAATTTTTCAAGTTTTAGATTAAAATTTTCCTGTTTCTTGTCAATAGATTTTAAAATACTGATTAGTAATTAATGAATGGGGTTCAAACAAAAATCTTTACTTAAATACCAAAAATTACATACAAGCTTTTCATTAGATGGACTTTATCAACAAGCTCTCATCACAGGGGAAAAAGAAAAATAGAAATTGACAAAATCTTTCTATAAGGTAACCGTAAGAATAATATAATAAAAAAAAAAAAAAAAAAAAAGTGGAAAACGTAAAACTTTGGCAGTACGGAAACAGCGTCGTATTTGGATGTCTCATTGTGTTGTGGCGAAAAGGCAGCGTGCAAAATCCGTCGTTGGCCACCGTTGAGCGGCAGCCGAAGCCGAGTCACCGTCCCTCTCCTTCCAATGACGGCGCCGAGACCTCTCTCTGGGCGATCAAGATCGCTGCGATATTCGTCGGAGAAGATGGAAGGTACCGGAAGCTGGGACGTGCTTGAATGGTCTAAACTCGATGTATTGCTCTGACTTGTCAATTCTTGCTTCTCTCTCGCGTTTTTCCTTTACCGAATTAAGCAATCAATACGACAACATCTCTTTAATTGAAAAGCTCATATGGGTTATTAATTGATTGCAGATGGTTCAGCCAGCTTCGTGGTCAGGCTCGTATTCGAACTTGGATTGCTTGCTGGAATTTGAGAGGATCACCTTCGAGGTTTGCCATTAGATTTTGTCAACATTGGATGTTTTCTGTTTTCTGAGTTTTTGCTTTTGGATTTGATAATTGATAGGCTTAGGTTTCTTGAAAATTATCAAGAAATTCCTTTTTGATTGTGAAATTTATTTATCCATCATAATTGTATTTGTAGAGATGCTTGTGGTTTGGTCTTTAATTGAAGGTTTTTTTTTTTTTTTGTTCTTTATGGCTTTGATTTCAGGCTTGTGGAGTTGTCCTCATTAACACCGATGAAGCAGGGACTCTCTTGCTGACAAATTTCCGTATTCTGTTTTTGGTATGACTTGTCTTTCTTTTGATTCTTCTTTCCTCGAAATTGCTATAAATTGATGGGACTATTGCTTGTTTTTCTTTGTGAAGAGTGAAGGAACGAGAATGCTTGTTCCACTTGGTACAATTCCTTTTGTAGCTATCGAGAAGTTTAACAAAATGGTAAGTTATTATATCTTTGGTAACAACATTATGTTATTAAATTTGTTGTAGTTAGGCTCTAGGTTTATAATGCTGTTATTTTGTATGTAACTTCTGTGTCGTGGGTATTGTACGTAGGCGCTGAAAGGTCAATCAAACAAATATCACTCCAATAAGAATCCACCAAAACGACTTTTGCAGGTCACTGGTATGTTTATGTGTTACCATTTACTTACTGATTTTGAGTAATTTCTGTTTTCATGTTCTTGCGCCGTAGATTAAAAATTCACTTTGATATTTAGCTCGTTTTCTTTTCTTACCTTTGTTTCGGACCTGAAAGTTATTATCTTGGCAGTAGATATCACCCCTGCGATGATGTTGATTGAAGGGATTTTGTTTACCAATTTATCTAATACCTTTTGTATGTTATTTTGAAATTATTTCATATGAATCATGTGCGTTTTGCAGGCAAAGACATGAGGATAGTTGTCTATGGTTTTCTCCCTGGAACCAAGCAGGTGAAACTTTTGACTTTTTTTTCTTTCCATCTTCTGCATTTTTCCTTGAAACCACTATGATTCTATAGGCATATTTTTGCAGAGACGTGATGTACATGATGCACTATTCAGGTGTCGCACGCCAGCGAAAGTATGGGATCTTTATGCTTTTACATGTGGGCCTTCCAAATTCAGTAACACAAACCCAAAGGAAAGATTGCTTAATGAATATTTTCGGCTTCTCGGAAAAAGTTCACAACGAGCGTCAATGAATATGATTGAAGATGGTTCATTCACTCTGTCCAATAACCTTTGGCGTCTAACTAACCTGAACTTGAATTATAGCTTGTGTCAGAGTTATCCGTTTGCTTTGATGGTTCCAAAATCCATTAGGTAGGATATTGATTCCTTGTACAGAAATGAAAAAAAGTTTAATTTGGTCTCTGCCAAACATTGAGAGCTTCTGTGTTCATTTAAGAACTGCATAAAAGATTCTCTTTAGTACCTTGTCATAACACTCTTTCTTTTTTGGTTTCAACTATTTTCCTGAGAAGTAAAGACATAAAATAAAATTACCGATGTTTGTTGTCAGTGATGAAGAGCTGATCCAGGCGTCTCCTTTCCGGGCACGATGTCGCTTGCCTGTGATCTCGTGGTGTCATCCAGGTAGAAATGCAGCGGTTGTGGTGTTAGAAATGCAGCGGTTGTGGTGCTTACATTTGAATTTCGTTGGTATAGCTTCCACATTTACATGTTGCTTTTATATCTCAATTGCAGGAAGTGGAGCTGTGATTGCTCGCTCATCACAACCTTTAGTTGGTCTGATGAATATGAGGAGGTATATAGAAGTTTAAATTTTATGACTTGACTTGTGCATGATAATTTAGTTTCTTATTTGGAATATCAAACTGCTTGTAGTGGTGGATTCTGAAGTTTTGATATATTTCATCTATTTTCTATAGTAACTTTGATGAGAAACTTGTTGCTTCATTCTGCACTCAGTTAGCTGGTCATAAGGGAGCACAAAGGTGAGCTTCTGATTTTTTCGTGGTTAAAATTAACATTTCATTTTACTCATGACCTTTTTTGTCATCTCTTTAGTACCATGACACCTCCATATACTTGCATTTCTTGCATGGTTTGGGTTAAAATCATAAATCACTTATGCATATAAGTTGGAAATAACCACTTTTGTTGGCCCCATTGGACGTGAGATTATATTCTAGAATATAAAGAAAGGTCTGTTGGGGTAGAATAAACAAAGTTATTGTTGTTTCATATCTGCAATGTGGTTGAACACTGGTACTTTGTTATTAAAAAATTTGCACTTACTCTTGTTTTGTTTTTACGTCATAGGAAGCTTTATATTGTAGATGCAAGACCTAGGAAAAATGCATTTGCAAATGGAGCAATGGGAGGAGGCTCAGAATCATCTTCAAATTATATTCAATCTGAAGTCTGTACATGACCTTAATTGGTTTGAAGCTAAATATTTTGTCTTTTGGAACTGCTAATGTTTACTGACAGTGTTTCTCTTCAGATTGTTTTTTTGGGGATAGACAACATACATGCAATGAGAGATAGCTTTTCCCGCCTTAGGGATTATTTAGATATGCACGGTACAACATCATCCGACGGGACGTCGTCATTCTTGGTAAGTACCGAATTCCCGGAAAAAATCTGTATTTATAGTTGGTATAGAAAATTGAAAGCAGCTAAAAAAAAAAATCTTAAGAAATCAACGACACACTCCAAGTTGTCTAGGATAGTATCTTTTTCAATATCATAGAGATATTATTGGCTTATGAGGTCATCAGTGACGCCCAAAGACATCTAGATTTCACAGATATATTTTTGAAGATACATCATGATTTACCATACTGCTGTTTTCTTCCTTGGCTAATAAAAGTGGAGATATCTTTTTGTTTGAAATCTGTAGAGGCATGGTGGCTGGTCATGGGGTGGAGGTAATCTCAGTAGTATGTCTGCTTCAGTATCCTTGCTTGGAGAGAGTGGTTGGTTAAGTCACATCCAGAGCATCTTAGCTGGTGTAGCATGGATTGCTGCACGTGTTGTTATGGAGTCGGCATCAGTTCTTGTGCACTGCAGGTAATCTATCTTGAAGCCGCATCATTAGTGAACTGTTTTACTTGGTACCAATTTCTATATATGTGAGAAGACAAAGATGCACAGTTATCTCAAGCAGACACTTTTATTTATCGTCCGTTAAATCAGGCAGTTTACTATTCTCAGTAGATTTTTTTGGTTATATCTTGACTTGTGATGTAACTGTGCAGTGATGGATGGGACAGAACAACACAGCTGGTTTCTCTTGCATGCTTATTGCTTGATCCATACTACAGAACATTTTCTGGGTTTCAGGTATTCCTTGTGGTTTAGTTTTGGTTTTTTTCTGGGGTTCTCGTTCTTGTTGTTGTGGAATTTACTTAATTCCTTATCAACTTCAAGTTTAGGATTGTAACATGAAATTGTGGGTGGTTCTCATAGAATACTTTGTGGCGAATGCGACCATTTCAGATCTTCTTGCCAGCTGATTTTACATGCATAAACAACCTTTATAAGATATTTGTTTGATGTACCATTGCCTTATGTAGTCTTTTCTACTGTTCTGATTTCACATCAGGCTCTTATCGAAAAGGATTGGTTAGCATTTGGTCACCCATTTTCGGATCGGATGGGAATGCCTGAAGTTTCTGGATCTGGTAATTTTGAATTACCAATTCAGTCTTCTTCTGCTCGAAGTTTCCCTTCATCTCCAGTGCGGCAATCTTCAGCAGCTGCTCAATCTTCTAACTCTGCACATGGGCTGAACAACTATTCTCCTATATTTTTGCAGGTGAGCAGCTATTGCTTGCAATTGTAATATTCTTTTTTGGTTTGGTAGATCTACTAGTGGTAGCTGAATGGAGCTAAAGATTATATTGTGTTCACGTTTATGGTGCTTGCAGTGGCTTGATTGCGTTTCACAGCTAATGCGGATGTATCCTTCTGCTTTCGAGTTTTCTCCGGTATGTGTAGACCGTTAATAGATGTCTGACAGTGTCATGTAAAAAATCTCTTCTAAAAGTATTCTCTGCCCTTCAATATTTTGTTTCAGACTTTCCTGGTAGATTTCACGGACTGCTTGCTTTCATGTCGTTTTGGGAACTTTTTGTGCAATAGGTAACCTCTTGTTTGAAATTTCTTTTCTGTAGTTTAATTTGTAAAGTTAGAAGTTTCTGGGTGAGTTGGAGCGATGTTGTATAGTTGAAAGTTTCATGGTCAAGCTGGAACCGTGAGACCACTTTAGAACATATTTTGATCCTTTATTGATAAATTTCAGTGAAAAGGAGAGGGAGCAATGTGGAATTTCTGAAGCCTGTGGATGCCTTTGGGCCTACTTGGCTGATTTGCGTTCCTTCAGTTCAACTACTCATGTCCATTGTAATCCATTTTATGATCCTTCAAGATATGACGGCCCATTATTACCTCCTGCAGCAGCTCTAGCCCCGAATCTCTGGCCCCAGTTCCATCTCCGGTGGGCCTGCCCTGTGGAACCAAACCCTGAAGAAATGGAGGTCCAATGTAGAGCCATGACTGTTAAGTATTCAGAAATGAAGAAGGTGCCCCATCCTTCTTAACCTCTTCTAGATTACAAAAGAACTCTTCTCTTGCGTGTTACAAAGTTTATAATCAACTGTACATGCTATTATTGTCGATTAACTTGCTTTGTCTCCTAATTGTTTCTTGTGTCGGGTCAAAAAAAATTGGAACAGGATAAAGAAGAAGCAGAAAGGAAGGTAGATGAGTTATCTTCTGCAATGAAGTCATTGAGCGAAGAGTTACTGAATGAGAAAGATATAAGCCGTGTAGCTAGAGAATGCGCAAAGAAAGCTACAAAAGAACGTGCAATCATATCACGAGCAGTGCAATCACTCGGCTGCAAAGTTAACTTCACAAAGAATGGAGATTGCACAGTTGAAGTAGAAGACGGGCCACAGAAATGTTCTCACTCAATTCCCCAAAAACGATCTGAGAACAACACAACATATTTATCAGAATCTATCTCATCAGTGACTGAACAAAATATTTGTGAAGCATTGTGTCCATTGAGTACAAGAGAAGGAACGTGTCGCTGGCCTGATGCGGGTTGTGGTCAGATAGGGAGCCAAATTGTTGGACTAAAAGCAAACTTTGAAGCGTTTGATAAACTCTCCATCTACGACAGCTATTTCACAGCAGAATGAGCCCTAAATCAAGGACATGTATGTGTTTTTTTTTTGACGGAGTAAGGCATAGCAAGACTAATAAGGAGCAGGATCATCGATAAAATAAACAGCTGAAGAAGGTTTAGTAGACCTGCCAAACTGAGAGCGTTTTGGAATGTGGGTAAGTTTCGGGAACTAACTTGTTGTATAGCAATGCGATCATGTATAGACTAGAGGCCTCGGTCTCTGCTTTCATTGAGAACATTAGATTTGTGATTATTTTTTTTTTTCCTTTTTTTTTTTTTTTGTGTTGGTTGATATTTATGTACAATTTCTTAAGAAGTCTGTTGTAACTAGGACAAATCATAGGATAAATTCATGACCTCTTTAATTTTGTGGATTTTGGATTTATTTTTCCTTTCCCCCGGTTGATTTCATCGGTTCCTATATACTCTTAATTAATTCGAATGTGGATTTATATGGAGCACGAGTAAGGGCCAATAGTTGTCGTCTGCCCAAAATCGTATAAAATTGAAAAAAACAGTTATTGGGTTCCAAGTAAAAACTTGAACAGGGTTAGAACTTGGACTTGAGGAGTGAATATTTGTATTATTAATATGAAATGTGTCAACTTGGAGGCAAGATTGCAAAAAAGATGCCGAGAGTGTTTGCTTCAATACTCTTGTAGGTCCCTTGTTTTAAATTTTTACTATCAATTTGAGCCACTGATCGTAATTAAGATACTAATTAAGATTCTTGTGTCCCTCGAGTTTTAATCGGGTCGAAAAGTCAATCGGTTATTACTAATCTTGTGGAGGCATCTGGAAAGAAGAAGCAATGTGGTTCTCAGTTCTCAGTGCCAGCCTCTTGGGTCGGAATATGGGTAATGGGGATTTCATGGCGAAAAGGACACGTGTCACCATTTCCACAGTGACGACCAGATCGGTAGGAGATACAAATAGAGCGGTTAGGTCGAAACATAGAACGTATACTGAACATAAGAAAAACAAAGAATAAGAGCAGGAGCCAATGAAACAAAAAAAATATCATAAAAAGGTGAAAGAGTCTATACATTCACGATCCTTGTTTCAGAAGAAACTCCTTGGTTCTCACTGGAGCTTCAACCACCAACAACCTCTTGGACAGCATGATGCGGGTCCATTCTCTGCTGCTGATAAATTGCAAAATAAATTAATACCTAAATCCTAACCCTAGAATCAAAATCAACACAAGCGGATCATATTCAGGAAACAAGATGGCGAAATTTAGAACAAGGCGAAAATTACTAATAATAGAGAAAATTCATAAACGAGAATCAGCACCCGATATGAAGGTGAAGAGCGAGGGAAGAAGACGGTACCAGAGAGTTATCAAAGGCAACTTTTTCAGAAGCTATGAAACGAGTTTAGAGAAACAATAGATTTCCGTAAACCCTAGGTTATTTATAAGGTAATTGTAGAGGAGGCAAATCTGCCTCAAGTCCAATAAGGAATAAGGAATGGGTCTAATCTGTATCTATAATTGTTAGTTTGACAAACTATCACGGCAGAGCCCACAACGACGTCGTTCTAAGCTAAGAGAGCTTCTTTTTCATTTGTCGAATTTATATATTTCACATAGAGTAAAACTTCATTTTACTCTTCTTAAAATGTTTCCTATTTAATAATGACTAACCAAGCAAAGCATATACTTATGTAAGATCAATCAAAATATTGGGATACAGAACACCAAAATATATTGTACCGTTAATTATGCCTTGTATATAAGTACAGAGGACATACACTTGAATCTTGGATCTCTATAATTTACTTATACTGTTTTTTTCCATATTTTGTTAAAGGTCGTTGGTCCAAGATAATTTATTACAGCAATGAGTTCTGATCACGTAGATGCAGCTTTGAGCGAAACATTAAAGAGGATCCCTTTAAAACAAAGGTTCCTCATGGTGATCTACGTGAAGAAGAAGTTCCAAGTGAATCCTCCAATATCCAGATTCCACCCGCATCTCGGCTTCACGGTAACATTTCTCATCAATCGCCTATATGAGCAAGTTACAAGAACAGAGCCCTTTTTGTATAAATTGTGAAGGATGCCTAGCTATTCCCATAGCATGATCAGTAGATGCCGAGAGACGAGAGTGTTGCTTCAATGCTCTTTTAATTTATGTAGTTGGCTTTGGTCCCTTATTTTAAATTTTTTACTATCAATTTGAGCCACTGATCGTAAGATACTAATTAAGATTCTTGTCTGGCTGCTGTTGATTCTTGTGTCCCTCGAAAAGTCAATCGGTTATAGACAACTGTTTTCTCGAAGCTTATAGTGTCTACAATTGTTTAAACCGTAGTAAATTCATCACAGGCTGGAGTTGAAGGCAAATGTGGAAAGTGTGCCATGAGACATTTACTTATTAGTAAGTATATACAGTATTATCACAACCAATCGAAATAAATTGGTGAATACCTTTTTTGATCAATTATATAAAAGGTAGGGTATAGTGTAATATTGTATATATAGTAATAGTAATAATATATAGTGTGAAATATGAGAACAACTTAACTACGAAAGGGTTGAAATATGGAGAAACATATAATAATGACTGACCCCAAAACAATAAGATAAGGTTAAGAAGCATTGGAGAAGGAGATGATCATGATGAGTCATGACATACATGTCGCATGGGACTAACTGACACATGGATGCTCCACTCCTTGTACGCATAGCTTACTTGGCTTTTATCCATTAACCGCACGAGACATATTTAAGCATGGAGTTTTTAATGTTGCAACCTCTCTAAAACTCCATTCATTAATGACTGTATGGAAATTCAAATTACCAATGTGATCATGAGAAGTTTCAAGTTATCAAACTTATTGATTAGTACTGCTTGGGATGGTGTAAGGATTAATTATAAGATGCTTTATTTTCTTAAATTTGATTGTGGGGTCTAGTGTGTTTACTGTTTTCCAAACGCATTCGGCAATATTACTATAAAAGTTTTGTCTAGAACTCACACACTAAACACACCCAAAATACAAATATTAAACAGTCTCAACGGCAACTGAGCATTTGTCACACTAATTTTGAGCCGTTGATCGTTTTCAGTAGCTATCCCAGTAGCAAATTTTTGCTTGAAATTGTTTGTATACTTTAAGTATGAATGTGTCTAATCATATATATGTGAAAAGAATTGTTTCAATCATTCCCTTTTTTTTTTTTTTGTTAAACTTGTTTCAATAACTATAAATAATAAAATTAAATGTAACTTAATAAAAAAAATAAACCTTTTTGATTCACCTTCTAAACCAAACAGTTTGTTCCGCATTGACTTACTGATTATATCAAACGAAATTCTATTACACTAAGTACACCGGCCATGCTGTTTATTCTGCTATTCTACTTTAGTAAATGGTGCAACTAATTTAGCTGCATTGGCTGAAATTAAGCTTACACATCAGTTAAGATGAATTCTATCCAATACATATAAACTAAGCATTTAAAACATAAATCGACGATACAAAACTTTGAAATTATAAAATATAATCCTACAAATACAATGTTAGAACTTGATGATCATACAGAAACGTAAATCAATTTGATAAACTCTCCGAAATAATTAACCTATTTAACGAAATCTCTTCTTTTTTTTCTTTTTTAATGTATACTATTAAGCATAAACTTTATTCTTGTGATTCTTAAATGAAAAGTAGTTGGTATAGGAGTTATAGTTCTATGACAAAAGTAAATTAAAACGGATGTAAAAAAGAAAAGGTAATTTAAACCAAAATCTGAACATATCACTTAACTCTATAAAAGCCGTACATTTCCTGCAACTTTGACACAACTTGAAAACACAATACACTTTACTCTCACTTTCTCTCTTTCTTGCTTCCATGGAGCTCTTTTTCTCAGTCCCTTCTCTGTTCCTACTCTCCACCCTCTTAGTTTTCTACATTTCCATGTTTGTTCTTAAAAGAAAAAACCAGAGAAACTGCTTCATGCTTCACTACGAGTGCTACAAAGGCAAGGACGAGAGAAAACTCGACACCGAGACTTGTGCTAAGGTCGTTCAACGAAACAAGAACTTAGGTCTTGAAGAGTTCAGGTTTCTCCTTCGTACAATGGTTAGTTCAGGGATCGGCGAAGAAACGTACGGCCCAATAAACGTGCTTGAAGGCAGAGAAGAGTCTCCTTCTCTTCACGACGCTCACACCGAAATGGACGAGATCATGTTCGACACTCTCGACAAGCTTTTCCACAAGACAAAAGGCATAATCTCTCCTTCAGACATCGATATTCTTGTCGTGAACGTCTCACTCTTCGCTCCATCTCCTTCACTAACCTCACGAGTCATCAACAGATACAAGATGAGAGAAGACATCAAATCCTTCAACCTATCGGGACTAGGGTGTAGCGCGAGCGTTATATCCATAGATATCGTGCAAAGGATATTCCAAACTCGCGAAAACGCTTTTGCACTTGTGGTCAGCACCGAGACAATGGGTCCTCACTGGTATTGCGGTAAAGATAGGTCAATGATGCTTTCAAACTGTCTCTTCCGTGCCGGAGGAAGCTCTGTTCTGTTAACCAACTCAGCTCGGCTCAAGAACCGGGCTTTGATGAAGCTCGTGACTGTGGTCCGGGCCCATGTGGGTGCAGACGACGAGGCCTACTCGTGTTGCATGCAAATGGAGGACAAAGATGGTCATCCAGGCTTTCTCTTGACCAAATACCTAAAAAAAGCCGCTGCTCGAGCCCTAACCAAAAACCTCCAAGTTTTACTTCCTAGAGTCTTGCCTGTCAAGGAACTAATCTCCTATGCGATAGTCCGCGCGCTTAAGAAAAGAACCACCACGAAAGGAGAGGCCACAAGCTCAGGGATAGGTCTAAACCTAAAATCAGGGTTGCAACATTTCTGTATTCACCCTGGAGGACGAGCCATTATCGAAGGTGTTGGAAAAAGCTTAGGGCTTACGGAATTCGACATAGAGCCATCGAGAATGGCACTTCATAGGTTTGGGAACACGTCTTCGGGTGGTTTATGGTATGTTCTTGGTTACATGGAAGCTAAGAAGAGATTAAAGAAAGGTGAGAAGATACTAATGATGAGTATGGGAGCTGGATTCGAGTCTAATAATTGTGTTTGGGAGGTTCTTAAAGATCTTGGTGACAAGAATGTTTGGGAAGACTCGATCGATCGATACCCCGAACTTTCGAAAACTCCTAATCCGTTCATTGAGAAGTATGATTGGATCAACGACGATACCATGAGCTTTATTCGTGTTGATTGATCACAAGTAAGCAAAGAAAAATAAGATCGAAACAATTTTTTTTTTATTCTATCAATTGGTTATGAGAAATGTTTCTTTATTAGGCGTTATTTCGAAGTTTGGATTGTTTAGAACCGACAAGTTCCCATAGTCACGATTGATTTTTTTGTTTTCTATATAAATTTAAATAAATAAAGCATGTTTAATTCACTGGTATTTTCCCAATTACTGTTTTTTTTTTCTTACATATATTGGTTGTAGATCTGACTAGTGTGACCAATTGGTGTAGAGGTCGATATTTAGAACAGTAACAAAAAGATTGTGAATTCAAGTTGATGCATTTACTTTGTCAGATTTGCATTATTGTGGCATACCCATTTATGAGTAAGAAGTGAGCAATAAATTTCATGTGTGTTCGCAGATTATAATTGATATACATGTCTTCTGAATATAAACATATATATTGAAGTGTCAAAACTTTCTGACATTATCTTTGAATGCAGTCAGTTTTATTGTTAGATTGCGGAGCCTTACATAAGAATAGAAAACTGTGGTCCTACGAGTTTGCAAGATTAAGGGGAAAATAATATCACAATTGTGTGTTTTGACCACGCACACACACACAAATAAAATAAAAATTCACAATGGTGTGTTTGGCTTGCTCTTACTCTTTAACTAATACTTATAGATATTTTAAAAGATAGAATGTTACAAGATTTGAATTAATCCTTTTACGTTACTTATTACTTATATCTTACTTTTAATATATAATTAAATTAGTCCTTACAAAATTATATAGTTTATATGTAAATCACTTTATCAAATATTATTGTAAAATATCCATATAATTCTATAGCTACTATCTTTTATATAAATCAACCAAATTTTTTTATTTTTAGAGCTGTAAAGTTATGTGTCCAGCTGTATATATATCAATTACTGTCTACTGTCTGATTTAGTAGTAAATGAATCCTCTAACTTGTACTAGTTCGAATATCATGTAGAATGAAAAAAATTCAATTAGCATTGAGTTAATAGAGCTGTAAAGTTATGGGTCCATCTAAAAGAATTTACTATATAAAGGGAAAATCTTGTAAACGATTCAGTCCCTTGGCAAATACTAGTAACGATATACATTTATTGGCACGCATCACAATTTTGAAATTACTTATTGTTTAGCTATTTTGTCATTAATACATGAGGATAGGAGAGGAGTGAGCTTTTGATGCTAAAAAAACTTTATCAGAAAACCAAATTTACTACCTCATTTAACCAAAAAAAAAAAAATTTACTACCTCATTAAACAGAGGTTAGGAAATGAATAGATTGTAAATTTACAATCGAATTAAACGGAACTATTCAAACCGAATTGAATCAAAATGAAAAACTTTGGTCATGTTCATGGAATCATGCACAGTTTGGTTTAATAGAGCCGCATTGAACTTGAAAAAGCACATGTTACTTTAATACTTACCATTATATCGTTAACCATTCAACTAAACTAATTACAGTTGTGCTCTATCGAAATGTAACATATGTAAAAGACAAAAACTCAAACAGTCCAAATCCTAAAAGTATCCAAACTCTACCAAAACCGAACTTTAAATAACTTGGGTTAGAAATCCTTTATAGGTTTATTAAAACCAAACTAACTGGATTGTTGTCTCTGCAGCGCAAATCCTACATGTTGGGTTGAAAGGATCAAGTCGGTGCCTCTCACCACTTCACACGGAGCTGGAAGCGCTTATATGGGCGATGCAGTGCTTGGTAGCCATTCAGTTGACGAATGTTCTATTCGTTACCGATTGCTCAGACATTATTGCAATGACTTCACATCCGGAGGATTGGCCATCTTTCGCAGCTGAACTTCGTGATTTCTTGGTATACAAGGAACTTTTCTCGTCCTTTAAGATAAGATATATTCCTCGGTGTGAGAATACCCGTGCAGACCAGCTTGCGAAATGTGCAAGAGCACGTGGTTTGAGATTTTCCCATGTTAGTACTTCGGTTCCCGACTGGATCTCTCTAGTGGAAATCCAGCAACCGAGATCGTAATGTATGGCGTTTTGGCGACCAAAAAAAAAAAAAAAAAAAAAAAAAAAAAAACCAAACTAACTGAATCAAATCAAACCAAAAATATAAACGGAAATAGATCACTCCTAAGTCCTAACCTGCCAAATTAAGTTAAGGAATAACCGGAGACGTGTATTACACGCGATATGTTGGCGCGTGGAACTTTCGTTAATAGACACAAGACGTGGCCGGCCATCAAACTCCGCCGGCAAAATCACAAGGAAAGAGAGAGATGGAGAGCGAAACCCTAATTGAAGCGGCGATTAGGGTTCTGAACACATCCGATCCTAACGAAAAAGCCTGCCTTGGCGATTCAATTGCAGTCAAATGGCTCCAAGGTTCCATCGCCGAACCCTACGACCCCACCGTCGATCTCCCCGTCCCAGACAGGCCGGCTCGTCTCACCAACGTGCCGTCTCCTTCGATCCCTTCTTCAATTTCATCTATTTGCGAAATGATTGAGACGAGAATTGACGTTTTGAGAAAACTGTAGGTGAAATTGGTGTCTCCGAGTTTGATGCCGAAGCTGGGAAGAGCAGGTAGCTTACAGAGCAGGCAAGCAATTGTTCATAGTCTTGTTCATACTGAAAGCTGGGCTATTGACTTATCTTGGGTACGCCCCTTTTAGACTTTATCATATTGTGGGTATAGTAAAGATTTGATTTTGGACAGCTTTTTCTAGTGGAATGTGAATCCTTGGATGTGATGATCATGCAGGATATAATTGCTCGTTTTGGGAAGCAAGAGAAGATGCCCAGAGACTTCTTTACGGATTTTGTTCGGGTTGCTCAGGACGAAGGACGTCACTTCACTTTGCTTGCAGCTCGGCTTGAGGAAATTGGTTCTCATTATGGTGCATTGCCTGCTCATGACGGTCTTTGGGACTCTGCAACCGCCACATCTCAGGATCTTTTGGCTCGTTTGGCTATAGAGCATTGTGTTCACGAGGTGAAGATCATTTACTTTATAAACCATTTGGAGCTCTATTTCGCTATTTTGTTCTGTTTGAAGATCAAAGGTGTTCCACTATATACTATTTTCAGGCTAGGGGGCTTGATGTACTTCCCACGACCATATCCCGGTTTAGGAATGGAGGCGATAAGGAGACAGCAGATTTATTGGAGACAGTCGTGTACCCTGAAGAAATCACTCACTGTGCAGCTGGAGTGAAATGGTTCAAGTATCTATGTGCACGGTCCAAGCATCCAGAATTCACCATCAACAGCAAAGAGTCAGATGATAGCAGTGAAGAGACAATCAAGAAGTTTCATTCAGTAGTAAGGGAGCATTTCAGAGGGCCGTTGAAACCACCCTTTAATGCAGAAGCAAGAAAGGCTGCTGGCTTTGGTCCTCAATGGTATGAACCTCTTGCTATCAAAGAGAGCAACGCCTAGCAGAATCCAACAAGTCCGTTGTTTTATTTTCCCGCATACTTGGTTTGTTTGTAATCTGCAAGTTTCCAACACTATAACCATGGTTTTGCCAAAGGAATACACATTTTTGAAATCATGTAACTTTTAACTTTGGAATACATTTTGTTTGACCAGTTGAAGAAATAAAGGATCCAAAAAGCAAGTTTTCAACTAAAGCTCTCTTTTTCTGCGTCTGGTTTTAGAAATGTGGAAGTTGTATTTTCAAGGGTAGGTACTAGCCTACTAGGTATGATAGAAAAACATCTGTGGAATGGAGTTTGGTCAGTTTTAAAACAAAACACAAACGGAGAATTAACAGAAACATTCTTCAGTGGTGTTTGTCTCAGCGGTTCTGAAGAGTCTCGATGGCCTTCTTCCACACCAAAGCTCTCTGTTTTGCGTCTTCAAATGATAAAACCTTCTTTGGCTGCAGAAGTCAACAAGAGAGTGAGTCACAATTGAAGTTTCATCGTCTTTGGTGGAGAGAGAATTAGGGAAATGATGAGTACCGTGCAAATCTTGAAATGGGAAGGGCTAGTCACTTGAACGTTGAGGTCATTCGAGTTATCAGACCAGATAATGTTCCCTTTCACAACTAGCTTTGACGGGTCCACATAGATCAGCTTGGGTTTGTTGGTGAGTATTAACTGCACCTTCTTGCTCGTTATTTTCTGAAGCTTTTTCACTGCTGATATCATCAGAACCGATTCTCCCGGCTCCAGAAACTGTTGCCTGTTAACCAAATGTTCACATAAATAAAAGTTAGATGATTGCCTAACTGTAGTCTAGTTTACTGATCTTTAAACTGGGATGTTGCCCGGAAAACAGTAGAACAAGAAAGCCTGAATACGCCCACCATCTCGAATCAAAAGAGTCTATGGAAGCAAGCCGTGTTATGGAACCCGATGATTCAGACGATGTAGGAGCAATGTGTCCATCGTTCTGCGTGGCTAAAGAATCTCCAATATGTGTCGGGTTCCATGGAGAACCGTGTTCGTCATGCCTCTCGGGAGATGCACCCTGAGACTGCATAAGATATACAAAAAAAAGTGAAAACGAGCAAAATGATATCAGAATTCCAAAGTATATAAGGAGGCGTACCGCAGGATCTGGAGCAAGTTTTGGAGGGGTCTGGGACCGCAGATTCTTCCAGTCAACTCCCTTAAAGAAAGGATGTTTCTTAAGAGCAGCATAACCTTCAGAACCAGCACCTGGTCTTCTGCTTGGATCGGTATCCTGAGAGAATCTCACAGTAAAAGAGTTACTGCCATATCACTTCATTGGTGACGACGGTATCTGATGAATCTTACCAGCAATCGATCGATGAGGTCTCTTGCTGCTTCTGAAAAATGATTTGGGAACTTTATATCTCTGGCTATAATTCTTTGGAAAATAAGCCATTCACTTGCGTCTTTGAATGGAGAACTCCCTGAAAGCATTTGGTAGAGAGTGCAGCCGAGAGCCCAGAGATCATTTCTGGTGTTCCACAGAGTACCAAAGAAATTGTTCAAAGTAAGAGGCATTGTCATAATCCACAAAACCAAAAAGGCTAATAACAAAACCAAAAGGCATTGTACCCGAAAGTTGCGGGAGAGGAGTTGAGAACTTCTGGAGGAACATATGCAGCAGTCCCGACAAAAGTGCACGCTTTATCGTCTGTATACGTCACCAGTTTTATAGAGACATGCTTAAACCAGAATCTGACAATAGTTATCGATAAGACCTTAAAGCTCAGAAATATCAGAAAGGACTATCGACGGTTGTATTACCAGAAGCTGCATTAGGAAGTACAGTGATCCGGCTATCTTGCATCGGCTTTACACTACCAAAATCAGCAATCTTAATGTGCCCATCTGATGTCAGCAACAGATTCTCCGGCTACCATTTGAAAGAAAAAACACTTAGCACTGCCATTGTTGGGGGTTCACAAAAGAGAGGACTTACCTTAATATCTCGATGTATCAATCCCATGTTATGTATATACTCAAGAGCATCCACAACTTCTGCAGTATAGAACCGAGCTTCATCCTCTGAAAGCCGACCTTTCTGCACAATAGGAACCATGATAACAAGTCAAATTCCCACCAGAATCGAATACCAAAAGATCAATCTCCTTCTCTAAGATTCAGAGATCAACTTACTCTGGTAATCTGGTCGAAAAGCTCGCCACCCTCACAAGATTCAAGTGCCATATCTACAAAAGGCATACCCGAGAAGACAATTTGCTCATATGTTCAACAACGGGAATGTTGATTTGAATTAAGAAATAGACCCTACATAGTGAGGACGAGTCTTGAAATGTGAAGAAAAGTTTGATGATCCCAGGATGTTCAAGTTGATCAAGAACAATCCTTTCCAATTTGACATAAGCTGTCTTGTTCTCCTTGGTGATAAACTTCTTGTCCATAATCTTTAAGGCATACACTGTTCCACATTCCTTCTTCTTTGCCCTAACAACCTGATTTGAATCATCCACAGAGCAGAAACAAACTAAAAATTTGAATCCAAACACACAACGATAATCTCAAACTGGCTAAAGATACCAAATCCAGAAGAAAGAAAGAAAGAAAGAAAAAAGATCTGAATCAATTCAAACAGGGATTATCGAGCTGGGTTCATGAATCAAACCTACATTGCCAATAAAATGAAAAAATCGAAACTTTGGGGAAATTAGTAAATGAAAACCTTAGAGTAAGAACCAACGCCATAGATCTTGCCAAGTTGGAAATCATCAAAGGTGAAATTTTCTTGAGGAGCTTTAAAGGCGAAGCTTTTGCTTCTGGAAACAGTGGCACCGTTGGATGAGTTCCCTTGAAGAACAAGCTTTGATTCAAATTCTTTCTCCATTGTCAACATTTCCCTTTTTCTTCTACATCTCCATTACGATTGAATCTATCCTCGCAAATCAAATAGCATCGATATGAATCCAATTGCACAGAGAACAATACAATTTTCAAATAAACAATCACAGAACCGTTGGATCTGGAGGGATAATGAAGCTTTATTTTAGAGGGTGGTGGGTTCCGATTTCGAAATTCTCGAATCAAAGCGAGAAAATCTCGATTGAAGAAAAAGGAAGAGAGAGATGGGAATATTGGGAAGAGCAGATAAATGTGGGAAATTTGATGGAAGAGAGAGAGAGAGAGAGAGAGATGTGACACTTCTTCTTCTTCTTCTTCTTCTTCTTCACTTCTTTTCTTCTTCTTCATCCTTTTTTTTTTCCTTTTCATCTTTAATTAAAATAATCTTATTATTTTTGATTATGATCACTTGGTAGATTTTTTTTTTTTTTTTTTTTTTTGTATATTTTGATAGAAAATTCTTTGCAATGATTCGTTCGATTCAGTAACCAATGTTCTCACTCATTACTAGGCAAGTTTCATGTGTCAAAAGATTTGTTGTAATACTTCACTATTAAAAATTTAAACTTTTTATTCTATAAAGACATTAGATTAAAATTCTAATTAGCAATGGAAAATCCTACCTAGAAAAATAATAGGAAAGTATTAAATACAACAATATACGGAATGACAATACTTTTACTAGATTCGTTATTTAATTTGTTCAATTACTGTGTTCCTGGGAAAAAAAAAAAAAAATTAACATTCCTGAAAAAAAAAAAGATATTATTGGATTGATGTGTGAAAGTATAACTGTGTTGTCTTGTACATGCGGCCTTAAATCAGTTCAGCCCAATACAAGTAGAACTCGTCCTTTATCAAAAGTTAGCCCCAAATTTAACCTTTTAATTGACGAACAAAAGAAAAAGACTGCTTTATATTGAGGTAGAGCAACAAAAATTGTGGATACAAACACCAGAAAAGCAAATATAATCTAAGGGTAAGTATAGTAGAGATTTACTCAAAATAAACAAATACTAATGGTATTATATAGTTGTAAGAAATTACAAATAATAAAACTGAGTAGAGACTTAAAAAAACACACTCACACTCCTAATTTGCCCTACTACACTTGATCTGTGGAAGAATCTGATTGTTCAAGAACTTAGACATGAATCTATAAGCCTTCTGAGTCAAGTGCACTCCGTCCCAACTTATGAACTTGTCTGGATTCTGACACACCGGCACTCCCGCTGCTCCGCACTGCCTCTTTCCGTCGTAGTTGTAAGCTCCACCGATCCCACAACACGATTTCAAAGCCACACTCTTGTCGAATCTTGCACTGCGTAGAATGGACTGAAACGCGTTGTAGTAATCTCCGTAGATTATAACCACGTCCGGATTCTCTTTTCTCAACGAAGCTATAGCTTCTTGGAGTTGTTTATTGTGATCCATGGCGAATTCGTTGAGATGCTTCAAGCAACCTTTGTCATCGTAGGCTTTTGGATCTTTCACGGGGAAAGACGTCAAGTAAATTGGAAAACATCCCACCGGAAAGTTTCCTGGGACGACCACGTTAACTGCACCGGCTCGGATCACGTCTCTAGCCGCGGCTGTGATGGCTCCAACCACATGAGGGATGTAGCTTCTGATTTCTTCCATGGTTTTGCCTTGGAAGAAACCATAGTTGTAGTCGTTTCCTCCGATCTCACCGACCATGAAAAGCGACTGCTTCAAGCAATCCGAGGAAGAGCCATGACACGTGGAACGTAGATGAGACTTGAACCAAGCGAGCTGTGTGGAGAGAGGAGTGTTTGTTGCCGGAACGTGGAGGTTTCTTGCGGCGAAGAAGGAGCTGTTGAGTGCTGTGCTTCCGGCGACGGCGAAGTTAACACCGTTCTTGAAAGAATACGACTTTGTGTTTCCGTTGAGGTAAGGGTTTAGGAGTGGGAGATGAAGCCTGCGGGCCAAGTAATCGATCATTAGCTGACCGTTGGAGCAACGACCGGTGGCTCGGTGGAAGTATGTTTGACCGTATGGGTAATTAGCGGCGTGAGATTTGGCTCCGACAAGGCCGATGCGGATAAGGTTTCCAGTGTCGGCGATGGAATCACCGAACTGGTAGATGGAGTTGATCGGACATTGATTTGTAGCGTGAACAAGGGACACGAAGAGAAAAAGCACAAGAACCGATAATGGTTTTGTCGTAGACATTATTGTTAGAGAAGGTTGAGAGACTAATGTGTGTGTGTGAGTGTGTGTGTTATGTTTAATGTTTGTATATATAACTCTTGGGCAGAGAGGGAGGCATGCTTAATTTTGTTTCCTATCTTGAGTTGGCTTTAGTTTTCCATTTTTAAGGATCGAATAAACCTTATCTTGTTATGTGAAGATATATTTTAACAAAAAAATTATGTGAAGATAACTATTGAACGATAAATCAAATAGATGATCCAATGAATTTTGGGAAAATCTTTAAAATATATATATATTTTTGTTTCTATCCATAATTTAAGCTTCTCCCGGAAGTAGCTCTATATTAATCTATAGGGTACGAGACAGTAAAAACAAAGATATTGTATCAAAAGATGAATTCAACTTTTTTTCAAAATTCAAAATTTTGATATTTCACGGAGTTTTTGATATTTGCATTGTTTTCCTTAATTTAAAGGGAAAATATTATTGAAAAACTTGTTCATTAGATAGGAAACCATTTTAAAAATATCGTGAATGATCAACAATGTATTAATGCCAACATCTCATAATGTAGTTGTTGCTAGCTGCTATCTTTTGCTTAATTTGGGATACATTAGAGCATCTCCAATGTTCTTACCAATATTTTTAATATAAATTTTGCATAATTAAAAGTTAAGAACCTCAAAAAGAGTTCTTAAATTTTTTTCCTCCAATGGTAGAATCTCATTAGGGGTTCTTAAAAATTAAATTTTTGAAAATTAAATTAGTATTTAAGTGTATGAAATTGGTGTTTAAGTATGTTAAATTAGTCTTAAATTGTGTTAAATTGGTGTTTAAGAAAACATATAATGATCACAATAAGCATTGATCACAATAATAGAGCATTTATCACAATCAGTCCATCACATTTTGTATCACACAAACAAAAGAAACTAAAAATTACTTTGCAGTCACTTTATTTCTTTCTTTAGAAGAAACTTTATTTCAAGAATTCCATATATTTGTTTCACACAAATTCATAATTTGATCTTATATCTTTTAATCTTAAGCTGTAAGACAAAAAGGTTATAAAGAACAGATTCCCAAAAAAGAAACAAAATAGAGAAGTGTTGTTACACTATTGTTGATCTCTTCACTTTACTTTATCGATGCCTAAATTACTCACAAAGAACAGCACCAACAATTACCACAACTTTAGCTACAATATCGGTATCTCCTAGAGTAAAGAAAGCCCTTACCTGATACAATCACTACCTCCAGTTCCAATCATCTTCCTCCATTTTGTCACTCTTCTCTCCTCCCTACAGAATTTAGCATCCAAGGTTAAAATAACAAAGCACAATAAAATTGTTCTCTACAACAATAATCCTTTGAGACATACTTGTCATAGTTACTGGATGATCTAGTCTTTGTCATCTGTTGTTTTTCTTTAAATTTAACAAACCTGAAAAGACCACCACCATACTCAAAATTCTTAATTTCCTCAACACTGTAATCAAGCCACTAATGTCGCAATCAAATGAATCAGAACCTAAAAGCTTTATTCAAAGCTCAGATCATCATCAACTAAGACCCTGGAGCTTTGATCTCAATATGACTTAGCAGAAAAACTCAATCAGCAATCATGACTAAACCCAAAGAAATCAAGACAAGCTCACGATTTTGAGTTATCACACACGAATTTGACTATAAACCACAAATTTGACTAATTTCGCTCATGGCTACCCCTAATTTACCGGATTGAACTTTGCAGCAATTACTTCTTCGATCTCATCTTCTGTTAAAACTCCCACTTCAATCAGTTCCTTCATCTCCTTTTTTGAGATATTCCATTCTTGATCTCTCTAAGTCACCACAAAACCAAAAAAAATCAGCAACAACGCCTTCAACCATATCTCAACCACATCATTGGAAGATTTACTTACCTCTTTAATTGCATTTCTCTCCACCACATCTACTCGTAAACCCTTGGCACATAAAGCGGTGGCAAGAAAAATCCCCAAAGTACCTCCATTGAATTGTTGAATTTGGAGAACCACCATGACCATGAACTCCAAAAAATAACTCGGAGATGCGCGGCGAAAAAAAAAAAACGAGATAAAAGGCAAAAAAAGAAAAAGAAGAAACGGAGATGCGCCACGTCACACCTTAGAACCGATTCTAAAAACTCTTACTTAAGGATCGGTTCTAACAGTTTATTCCCTTTTTCATTTTTTTTTCTTTTTTTTTTAGTTAAGAACCTCACTAAAAACCCATTAGAACCCATTGTTGGAGATGGTCTTACAATATTACATGATATGATAGCCCTCTAGTTACCTAAAATTTCAATATACCCCTATATTTTCTACAAAATTCATATTACTCCTATAGTTTCTAAAAGCCCCCTATGCTTTCAAACATCATACTTAATGTCATGTAGGTCTTTTATGGTCCATTTAGTTTTCTCTGTGTCGAACACTCCAAACCCGAAACCAGATTAGTTATGAATCTTTGAACCGTAATGTAAATGGCGCAGTGGTAAAATCTATATACAAGTAGTAGCATAGTTGTTGCTACATTTGCAGGTCGGATTCATAATTTTATATATTCGGTATATGAGGAATGAATCTAATATCCGAAACTTAAGTAAGCAGCTAGAATAGTAGCCAGAGGAACCGAAACATTGTCGTCTAATTTATCGGTGATGGGTAGCGACTCGACCACTGTAGCGATCATTGAGACCATTGCGACTCTCCCGAAGGTCGTTTCCCAGTTCATGTGAAGGTAGCCAAGGCTTGAGTAATAGTAAAGTAATCTGCAAATTACAAAAGAACACGTTTAGGTTTAGTTGCAAAATCATCTTTGATTTTTTAAGGGTTGGGCATCAAGAAAGACGACATATTTGATGATAAATAGTGGGTTTGGTGAATTTTACCCGATAGAGATTAAGAATCCGAAGATGAACATGGAGATGCTTCCTGCCCAGCTCTTTCTTGGGTTGTAAGGTAACTTCGCTGACCCAAATTTACGTCCCATGATATCAGCTATTCCTACAAAGACATATTGATGCAGCAGTTAGCTTAATATATTTATATATTTTGTATATCAAGATAGTCATATATAGATTACAATGTGTAGCTCAAAAAAGGAGATAACAGATAAGAAAAACTTACCATCGCCACCGCACATCATTGCTAACGAGATCATACCGATAGGAGACTTTCTCCAGAAGAAAAGCACAGAGATGAGAAGAGCTATAACGTAGAACAAAGGACCTTTAAGCAACTCTCTGGATTAATTAGTTGCAAAAACAAAGAAATTAATGTGTTAATATTGTTGAAAATCATCAGAGTTGGTGAAAAAAAAAGAACAACTTCATTACTCTGGTCTCCCTTCTCTTGTGACGGATTTAATCAGCGTGGAATTGGGGGATATGGATAGTCCGTTAATTACAAGCCTTAAGCCATTCACTAACGGAACAAAAGCAGCAAAGTACCGAGCCTCGCTCGATCCGCTAAACTTAAAGATCAAGAAATTGAAATCAAAAGATCAAGAACGTTTTCAAGATTCATGGAAATCAATTACACTTTGCATACAGAGAAAGCAATACCTGAAGATTGGCCACGAGAGTACGAAAAGCAGACCTGAGAGTATATGCACAAGCTTTCTGCTCAAACTCTGTTCATCATCAACAACAGTTTAAGATTAAGTGAACAGAGAACCAAAGTTATTGTTGCTTCTTCTTCTTACTTTCTTAACACAAGGAACCGCAAAATTATCAATGGTTTTTTACTCGTTCTACTCACGTTTAAAAATATATATATTGTGGATTTACCACTTTTATAAGTTGATACTATAAATGAGTATTTTTTTGTTGTTAATCAAAACTGTTTAATAATATATGTTTTTATCTATAAAATATTTGTACACTAAAACTTATCTTAAAAAACATAGGACTTATAAAACTTGAACACAAACGATATGTTTTTAGACGATTACAATTAGTGGAATGGACTAAATTTTAATTAGTGTTTAGTTAAAAATCTTAAGATAGACCAAAGTACTTTTAATGGTTGATGGATAAGTTTTGATACACCAAAATATATTATCGACAAGTTTTGATGTATATATAACTACCAAAAAGCTAGAAAGTGGTAGATCCAGCATATATATATATATATATATTTAATAAGTAGATTGACTAAAATTTGAAAATTTCTGTTATCAATATAGAGTATGTAATAGTCTGAATACGAATACAGAACTAAAAGAAAAATTAGACTCATTTTATTCTTGGTTATAATCATTACTGTATCAGTTTTGAAATCCTGAAAAGTGCAAACACCAAGCTGAGAAACTTGAGTCGATTAACTCGTAATTCAGAATTATTTATTCTGCGAAATTGTGTGGATAAATAAAAACGATAAAAGAGACCTGTGGAATCACGTTTCGCTGCGTGAGATTCTCGAAGCTTAAGACGAGCGCGTAGGCTCCACCGAGAACTGCCACGGTGGCTCCAACGTCATGCAGTATCGAATTAGTCGCAACTGCGGAAGAGACCAGAGGAAAGTGTCGAGCGCGTAATTCACTGGCTGAGCCGATGAGACAAGGAGAAATCGAAAAGATCGGCGAACAAAACCGGAGCGTCGAAGCGTTGTTGCCGAACTTTGAGCTCCGGCATAAGTTATGGCTAATCGGAGATATAGGTAACGTCGCTGCCATTTTCACCAGAAACAGTGGACGGAGGGAGCAGAGCTCCGAGAGAGCTGAAGTTGAGAGGAGGAAGAAGCGAATCTTATGATAAGAAAATAATTTTTTTTTTTTTTTTTTGGGTATTATCTTTTTTTGGGTCAGTTTATGAAGGAGACAGTGAGGTGTCACTTTCTGATTGAACAGTGTGAATTCGAAAATCTGAGCCACATTGGCAACTCGTTTGCTTAATTGGGACAGTTGGTACACTGTACCAACCTTGTGGTGGGGGAATATGGCCAATGGGTATGGCCTATTCGGGAAGTGTTTTTACTTTTTCCTACCACCTTTTTGGGCCTTTATTGTAAAATTTTATAATTTTTTTTTTACTGAAATTCGGTTTGACCAAAAGTAAATAAATAAGTGTTTTTACTTTTCAAACCACAATTTTGGGCTTACTCTTAATCCGACTAATTATTATGAGTGTTTTTATTTTTCCTACCACTTTTTTTGGGCTTATTGTAACTAACTATATTTTTTTGATAATTATTCCGACTAATTATTACGTTTTGGTTCACAAAAATGAAATAACTAAGAATATTTGAAAAATTATAAGTATTTATATCGTATTCTGAAATTTAGACAGTGTATTTTCTAAATGGATATATCATAAGTTCAAATTCGAACTTTAAATTTAAATTTATTCTTCTAAAAAGTTCCAGTCAGCCAAAACATGTGATTTGGTGATTAGTGTTAATAATAAATAGTATTTATTTATGTTCAGTAAGTTCTGTCAATACAATGGTCAATGGATTATGAATCTAAATATATTAGAAAATACTGTCATTTCTCGATAAATTGCACGAACGAAGATAAAATATCTTAACATATTAGAGAAAACAAAAAACAGATTTAAAATAATAGTAGACGAAAATAATATAAATAATATGTGATAATGTGATAGCTATATTATGGGCCCCGAAACAAAAACGATTGACAAATGTATATGGAACCAAGGGTGTCGATGGCGATACGTTATTACATAACTTCAATTTATTGTTTAATGAAAAGACAACGAATCAATATCTACGTCTAATCCATTTAAATTGTCCTTATCTGTGCATGTTTTGGGTTTAATTATGGTATTATTTCTTCTTGCATTCTGAGTCTGGAGAAAAACGGATGTAACCATTTGCCGCATTTTGAATTGAAGACAAAAATGAAACAGTCGGCTGCAATGAATTCATTTGCAGAGTGCATTCATAGCTGTTATTCGCATTATACAAATTTGTGATACAAAATATACACACTACATAATCTGATAAGTAACTATTTAATTATTTTTCATTTTATTTTGATTGTTTCGTACTCAATCGACACGCTAGAAAATTCAAAGGGCAATGATTCACGCAATTTTATACTTATTTTATTTGTATGGCAGATGATTATGTCAAATTACCAATTAGAAGCCATACAATGATGTGACGGAAAAGATGGAATAAAGCATGTCTAGTATCATCATATTTAATATTTTATGATCAAAGAGTAAATTCAAAAAAAAAGAAGAAAAAAAAAGAAGAGTAAATTCAAGTTTCATTTTAAAAATGAAGGTAAATGAAATTGGTCACGATAAATAAACTAAACACAATTTTGTTCGTGTAATTTTTGTTGTTGTTAACAATTGTTCCCGTAATTTTTGTTTCATGATCATAAAAGTTAAAGATCAAAAACTGTTATCAATTGTTTCAACTTTAGATTTGATCTTCAAAAAAACTGTTACCAAAGCAAGAAACCAACTGATAACAGATCCAGTTATTTAAATATTCATTTCGGATGGGAGTACAAGGGTTCAAGTTTTTTCACTGCTTTCACACTTTCAGTCACAATTTGTCATTAATGAACATTCTATTAAAAAAAAAAAAAAAATACATGGTTACTGGATCTTGGATCGAAATTATCTAGTTACATATTTATATAGCTATTTAAATTGCATTTTTAGAATTGATTGGTTGATTATAAACACACGTCTTTTACAATTTTATTTCAAAATAAACACCTTAAAAATAAAAAATGGCTATTTTATTCCTATCTCTTTTGTCCAGTTGAAAAGTTGACATGGCTAATACGGTTTGTTAGCAAATCGTAGATCACATCTCCGGTTAACACACATCATTATAAACAGCATATATATATATATATATATATGCTTAAACTAAACAATATTTTTTTAAAAGGTAGAGAGATTAACGAAAAAGAGAGAGATTTCATTATCACTAATAGTGACAATTATTGCTCAAAAAAGCAAGTTGGATTTGTGATAAACCGCGTGAAATCTGATCTTTTTGACGAAACAATTGTTGTCACCGTCCTAACAAAATATATTAATAATTAATAAATTAAGGTTGAAATCAGAGGCCAAAAAATTAAATTTTAATATTATTAAACTAAAAGAAGTTTGACAAAAAAAAAAATTGTTCAATCTCCACCATAGTCTCCTCTTAACAGATTCGCAACTCAAAAAGTACGCAAATCAATTATCAATCTGAATCTCTCTCTCTCTCTCATTCTCTTTCTCTCTTCATGGTGAAGTTTTGTGGCACCTGAAACTCAGAGAAGCTTTGTATTGAACAACCACTGAAGCAGCAGCAGCTTTCTTCTCCATGGGGAGAAACTCTCTCTCGCTCGAGATCGATGACAATGGCGGCGGCGGAAGAGACGGCAATCACAACGCTAACAACGTTACCGGAAACGGAGAGATATCTTTCCACTCTGTACGAGATCGTCTCCGTATTAAACGGAATCCGAGCGATAGGCGAGATCGATCTCACTCCGGTTTGGATCGGCCTTCATTGCGTAACCGACCTCATCACATTGGCCGATCGTTGAATCGCAAAGGCTTGCTTTCGTTGCTTAAGCCTCGTGGTACCTGTTTGCTCTACTTTCTGGTTGCGTTCACGGTTTGTGCGTTCGTTATGTCATCGCTGTTGCTTCAGAACTCGATTACTTGGCAAGGGAATGTGAAAGGAGGGCAAGTGGGAACCCGAATTGGTTTGGGGAGTACGTTGAAGTACGTGCCTGGTGGAATTGCGAGGACATTGATTGAAGGTGAAGGGCTTGATCCCTTGAGGTCCGCGGTCAGGATCGGGATTCGTCCGCCCAGGCTAGCTCTCGTGAGTTTTATTACTATTTTTGGCTTTTTTTTGTTCAGTTGATTCGATGCATGAATGAGACTTTTCATAAGTGTTAGAGATTACTAGATCCACTTGAGTGAGCGTTAGTGTTCACTGTGAGACAGAACATCTTTCTATTCCTAGCTGTTGAGTTCGGAAGATTTGACTGTGGAAACGTAGCATTATTCATTAGATTTGGAAGATGAAGTTACCAAGTAGTGATGCGTCAATGCCATTAGAATTTATGGTTTTTGGAAGAGATCTTGGCCAAGATTCCATGAGAAAGAGGTATCCTCCTAAAAAGATTTGATGTGGACCCTGGTTTTTGTTCTTTTCTTACCATAGGTTAAGTATAGAACCACCAGCAAGATTCAACAAGTCAGTAGGACTCTATGGGATCCAAGATCTAAATTTTTGTGTTGAGTTTGAGCCATTGGAGAAAAAAAAAACAGTAGTTAGTAATCCTAAACGCCCTGAATAGACATATACGGGCTCATTGGCAAATGCCATGTGTTTTAGTTAGATGCTGCACTTTGGGGTATGCCGGTATGGAATTGAGGCTAAATTTCTTTGTAGATGCGTCAAGGAGTGTGCTGGTATATCATGCTTGAACTTGCCAGTTGAATGTTCACAGTTACTTTGCTATTATTTGCATTGTCAATCAGTCCTTTTCTGTCTTGTTAGAGCCGTTTCCACAGTAGCTTTGGAAAATTAACGTTGTTATGTATATCAATGCTGTTTTATTTTTCTGATGATCTCACATAATGCTTTTTATTTGTCCATCCCCATGCACTTTCTATCCACTCATCTGTTTTATATATTATGGATGGCAGATACTAGGGAATATGAAGAAAGATGCCCGAACACTAATGTTGGTCACAATTATGAAGAATCTTCAAAAACTGGGTTATGTGTTTAAGGTGAAAGTTTATGGCATTTTAAGCTTGCAGCTCTACCATTCATGTTGTAGACTTTTTTTTCCTTCTATCTATGGTATAAGCAGAATGGATGCTCTAATTTGTTAATCCATCGAAAACATGCAGTGAAATGTGAATACAAGCAAGTGTATGTGTCTTATTTCCCGCATCTCTTAGAAAAGCTTGTGACCTTAAAAGTTGTCAGGTTTTTGCCGTAGAGAATGGTGAAGCACGTTCATTGTGGGAACAGTTGGCTGGCCACGTTAAAGTTTTGGTTTCAGATCAA